>OW052234.1:4795000-6292203 GCA_932527175.1 Operophtera brumata | reverse complement strand
GCTAGTATGTTTATATAGGACAAGCAGCGCCCCGCGGTTTCACCCGCGTAAGTCTCGATCTCGTGGGAATATCGGGATAAAAATGTGCCTATGTGTTATTCCGGGAGTACAGTTATCTCCATTCCAAATTTCATCCAAATCCATCCAATAGTTTTTACGTGAAAGAGTAACAAACATTCATCCATCCATCTATACTTACAAATTTTCGCGTTTATAATATTAGTAGGATAGGATAGGATAATTAATATCTGTGAACACATGTATTGAAAAAGAGTGTTCACAGTTTGCTAGTTTTGCGCTCACTCTACGCAGTTTGCAGCGTTACGCGCAAAACTAGCAAACTGTGAACACTCCATTTCAAATATGGAAGGGCGTACTAAACCGATACGCCCGCCGCTAACTCAGTCGACGGCGAACAGTTTGCCTACTGGGGACGCAGCCTAAGAGTTAGTAGGACGAATGAGGCGCACGCCACATAGGACCTGCACTGAGAAAAATATACGTATCTGCCGTGCGTAAATCTTGTTTGCACATACGTATTGACGTAGCAAAAGCTACCAGGAGTACAAACGTAGGCGGCTACATGACGCGTACGGGTAAGGGAGTAATGATGCCGCTACATTACACTTTTACGTATGTCTCCTACGTACTCCCTAGATTCTAGTGCAGTACATCATGGTCTTCTATACGAATGTTTTAGGTGTACAATATGATATTTTTTACATGCTCTACGTACCGTCGAGTTTCCAGCACAGTACATCACGGTGTGCCCCACGTATGTACTGCAGTGCCCTACGTATTGAATAGACTCTAGCACAGTAAAGCATGGTGTCCCCCAAGTACGTACTGCAGCGCCCTACGTGCCGTCTAGGCTTTAACACAGTACAGCATAGTGTCCCTCGCGTACGTACTGCTGTGGCCTATGTACCGTCTAGGCTCAAGCCCAGTACAGCACGGTGTGCCTCACGTATGTACTGCAGTGCCCTACGTATTGAATAGACTCTAGCACAGAAAAGCATGGTGTCCCTCAAGTACGTACTGCAGCGCCCTACGTGCCGTCTAGGCTTTAACACAGTACAGCATAGTGTCCCTCGCGTACGTACTGCTGTGGCCTATGTACCGTCTAGGCTCAAGCCCAGTACAGCACGGTGTGCCTCACGTACGTACTGCTGTGGCCTACGTACCGTCTAGCCTCAAGCCCAGTACAGCACGGTTTTCCTCACGTATGTACTGCAGTGCCCTACGTATTGAATAGACTCTAGCACAGAAAAGCATGGTGTCCCTCAAGTACGTACTGCAGCGCCCTACGTGCCGTCTAGGCTTTAACACAGTACAGCATAGTGTCCCTCGCGTACGTACTGCTGTGGCCTATGTACCGTCTAGGCTCAAGCCCAGTACAGCACGGTGTGCCTCACGTACGTACTGTTGTGGCCTACGTACCGACTAGGCTCAAGCCCAGTACAGCACGGTGTCCCTCACGTACGTACTGTTGTGGCCTACGTACCGTCTAGGCTCAAGCCCAGTACAGCACGGTGTGCCCCACGTATGTACTGCAGTGCCCTACGTATTGAATAGACTCTAGCACAGTAAAGCATGGTGTCCCTCAAGTACGTACTGCAGCGCCCTGCGCGCCGTCTAGGCTATAACATAGTACAGCACGGTGTCCCTCACGTTCGTACTGTTGTGGCCTACGTACCGTCTAGGCTCAAGCCCAGTACAGCACGGTGTGCCCCACGTATGTACTGCAGTGCCCTACGTATTGAATAGACTCTAGCACAGTAAAGCATGGTGTCCCTCAAGTACGTACTGCAGCGCCCTGCGCGCCGTCTAGGCTATAACACAGTACAGCATGGTGTCCCTCACGTACGTACTGTTGTGGCCTACGTACCGTCTAGGCTCAAGCCCAGTACAGCACGGTGTGCCTCACGTATGTACTGCAGTGCCCTACGTATTGAATAGACTCTAGCACAGTAAAGCATGGTGTCCCTCAAGTACGTACTGCAGCGCCCTGCATGCCGTCTAGGCTATAACACAGTACAGCATGGTGTCCCTCACGTACGTTACTGGTGCGGCGTACGACTGTAGGTAGAGGCAGTACCTACTGCTGCGCCTACTGCATGCGCACCCTCAGTTTCTCACGTGACACACACCATGATGTACAGCATTCGAGTCTTCACAGTAAGTATATCGCTCCAGGGCGTCGGCATGAGCATGCATACAATATGAGGGGCAAAATGCACTGAGAAAAAAAAACAACAAAAACAGAGAAAAGTGGTACCATTTATACATCACGTAACAAACCCATGAACAAACCATATCAAAACATAAATGAAAGACACCATGACATTACAAATTGACAATTAGACAATACGAACGAACATAGTAAGAGCTGTTGCATAAATAGTACTATAGGCCTAGCGCTTAACTCAGTAGCCTTGTGAGGTATGGGAGCGGCACGGGAGGGGTAAGAACTGACATGTGACATAAGATAATCACCACCCTCCCGTGCCGCTCCCATACCTCAGGAGGCTACTAAGTTAAACGCTATACCTGTAACTTAATGTACCTACCTAAAATAGATAATTTTGTGTTCGGAGGAATAGGTATGTTTTGGGGTGTGCTTATAGTAAACGAATTTATTTAGATTTACATCATTTTATTTCAAGTCCACTGTTAATAATACAAACATAAAAATGTTACATTTTCTTAATCTAATGTCCATCTTAGAGTAACATATGATTTACAATTTGGCATTGCAGTTTGTGTATGAGGGACCGGAGCAATAAGGTCATCATAATGGCATAGCAAATGGTCTTTCGTTCTCATTACTTCAAATGCAAAATAATGTTGGTCAAAATCGACACATTCCAGAGACAAGCACGAAAACCAAATATCTTTATTATCAGTTATGAATATTTTTTGAACTTGAGTGAATTGTGGCAAATGCGTTTGCTCTGTCAAGTCTAAACAAAGAATAGATGAAATGTCAAACTTTACTCCTCTTACTCTAACCCAAAACACTGCAAATGCAGTGTCAAAGTTTTGAAGCCGAGAATCTTGTTTTAGAATGTCTATTTCGGCTTGTGTAATTTTCTTTCTTTTACCAGTTTCAAAAACGACAAGTGGAGTATTTTTTAAAAACAAGTCGTTTAATATTAATTGATTTTTTATAGCAATAGTCTTACAAATATTAACTCTGTTAAAAGATGCTCTCGCTGCAAATTTTGATATTCGGTGTTTTGCCTCAAATCTCATAGTCCACATTTGAATCAAGGGACCAAATTTTTTCAACATAGCTGGATAGTGTGTGAGGAAATGGAATTTGGGTTTAAGATTTGTCTCCGCCAAACTGGAATAAAGTTCATTAAGCTCAGCTACTAAAAATGTTACTTGCTCAATAGTATCATCATGAATTCTACGACTCAATAGTTTATCTAACAGTTGTCGTAGTTTGGTGTACAATCGCCAGACCTCGTTTTCGTCTGGTATATAATATCCGACCATAAGACCAAAATAGCGAACGAGAATTAGCATTTCAGACGCAGAGCATTTGAGTTTTATAGCTGACCTATCCAATGACACAGCATTTAGAGGTTTTGAACTTGAATCTGGTCCGTAATCGAAAAAAGTTACCTTTGATATCAAATTATCTAATGAAATAAGCTTTTGCGTTTGCACAATGTACTTTATGACAAATAACATAACATAACGGCAACAACCTTCAAGATAATCGTGTAAAATATCTACTGCGACATTTTTAAATAAACTAAACCCTTCCAGAGACAGCCAAACGCATTTTTCTTTAATACCTGTGCGAGACACATCATTTAACAGTAAATCATTGGCATAAGTAGATTCATCTCTGAGTAAGCTACTATCTTCGAATAACAGCGATCCAATTTGTTCTCTATTCGCATGGCAAATTCTGCACGAGTAATTTGCACTGAAACTTTCAACGAAACCCAACATGCCATTCAAACCCAAATTATCGCCTGTTACGGCCGCGACATGAAATTTAATAATTCCTTCATAAACATCAGTCTTGACACTGATACCTTTCGTTTTCAAAATAGTAAGCAAATCTGTTATTTTCTGAAATATTATGTTGTTTCCAAAACGTACTCTATCTGAAGAATGAAAAAGAGCTAGAATAAAAATATTTTGTAAACGAGAGACATAGTGTTGAGGTAGACATGGCAAAGATACATACACACCTCCAAGCTTGTGTATACCAGCGTGGGATCCTAGTGGGTTCCCTATTTCGAAATCATCAAAATATATAACTATGGGCAAAATGATTTCAGTTTCACTGAAAATTTCTTTCCACACTGAGCCTTGTACAATATTTTCTAACCCAAATGGCCTACTTTCTAAATCATGTATGTAATCCAAAGTGTCCTTCAAGACATTTTTTAATGAAAAGAATTTTTCGAGCATTTCTTTTAAAGGCATTATTTGCATCGTAGAAGGAACAGGAGTCAATGACACCTCTGATCTTTTTTTTTTTATTTCCATTCGCTGCCCAATAACTACTTCAGAAGGCTCCAAATACGTACCTACTCGTTTAAAATATTTTAGGCGAATATGTTCGGACTTAAAGTTTTGTAAAATATTTCTGTTCAAAGAAAGGACATCCTCAAGAGATTCCCTAATATTGGGATCAATTTGCTCAGAAGATACAATATCGAAAAATCGACGCAATAACACATCCTCTGAATTACATAAATATGTTTCTAGGCTTTCGACAAGTATCTGCACCATTTTACGCGGCAATGCAGGGTTAGCATAAAGACATGATATTAAAGTTGACATGTGGTGGACAAGAATGTTTTCAATATTTTCATGGTATTCGGGGGAATCGTGTATTTCAGATTCAGGAATGCAGTTGGGAATTACATTATTTTCACTTGTACCTTCGTGAAGAATTACAGATTCAATCAATGTACAAGAATTTGGAATTCCTGCTTCTACAGGAACAGTCATCGATGCAGATGAAACTTGAAACTCCAGCGTGTGCTCTTTTAACAAATGTTTTTTAAACGATAATGCTGAGCAATAATGTCTCAGACATCCTTGCTGACCACAGTGAAATTCAGAATCACCAATGCCGTCGTATTGAACACATAAAACACGAATGTGCTTTATTAATAACGACGGGGATGCCATTGTTTTTTTACAATAATAACACGAATACATCGTGTTCAAATTTATAAACTAGTACTCAACCCAAGATCACATAAAAATGAGCGCACTCCTTGGGAAGGTCTGTCAAAGTTTGTTTGAATCTTGTAGAATCCTAACTGTATAAACAGCCAAATTTGTTCAGATTCTTCCGGGTAGCAAGCACCAGTTGCCTGAAATATTTTAAACGCGGCGTCTATTGCTGTTATCAGTTTTGTGAATTTATAATTGGTATTGTTTATTACTACATAGGCGGCTTTAATGTCAGCTATGGACTCGCCTACATAAATAACAAAAGGTTGTAACGTTTTTCCTAATTTCGATGATCTCCTTCGTTGGCTTTCGATGACGGCGTTGAGGTCACTGTCTGTTGCAGCCTGAGCAATATAACTGTCTCGTATTTCCGCACGTGATGGTTTTGAAATGGATTTCACGCTTCGTTTCCGCGACGGAGCTATGTTGATGATGTACGCCAACAGTATTAGAGCAACATTCGTACTCGTTTCTGGATTATCATCTGAAAATTATGTTTTTGTTTAATTTAGAGGATTTAAACAAAATATATAAATATATATATACAAAAATAACAATTATTTCAACGGGTGCACCCGGGTATAGACACCTCCGTTTCCTCCCGTGGATGTCGTTAAAACCGACTAGGGGAATTACACCAGGGGATGGGCAGCAGTAGCCACCTGAGTATGCAACAACAATACTGAGATCACCAATCCGCCTGCCAAGCGTGGTGATTATGGCAAATCACTCATTGGTATGGGGAAGCCTCATCGAGTATTGGAGGTCGAAAGGTTGCTGATGATGATGAGAGATAAAATAGTAAAAATAACATTATAGCGTTGGCCACACGTGGCTAACATACATACCGAAATAAAAATATATCATCACAGAATAAATATTAGTGATATCATGCTTAACTTACCATCAACCAGTGCTATATAAGCGGCTATCGTTCTCTTGATATCTTTGTCTTTCGTTTTTTGTAATTTGGTTTTTGCATGCTCGATTATAGTCTCCTTGTGCAAAGTTGTGTTTGAAAATAATAGATTGTCTCGATCTGGGTGCAGCTGCGCGAAGTCTTTTAGGAGCTGTAAAAGGACATCAAATAAAAAAACATAATACCCAACAGTCACATATCGTCCTCACGTATTTATTAATAAAACTCGGGCCCAGTCACACGTTAGGTTAACGGTATGTTCCAACTTCCAACATAACGTTTTTGGTGTTGGTGTAGATTTGGTTTACCTGATGTTAAAAAAATTGTATTTCATAATTTACTGAACGTTTGACTGTTGACGTTGCTAAAACTCAAAAGGGATCAGTGTAAACATCAGGACTATTAATTATTATTAAATTTTATTGTACTGTGCCTACTTGTAATTATAGATAATTACCGGTTTGGTCTAAACTGTAAGCTACCTGTTTATTTTAATAAATAAAGATCCTAAATGTGTGAATGAAAATGTCCTATTGAAGAAGATGAGTTTACTCCATTACGTTGAAAAATCAATCTTAAAATTTTAAAAATACTTGTGAAGAAATTAATGCGATATCAGTTTTTTGTATATATATTTTTTTCGACGTGATATCGTCTTATAAATCGATGAACGCCGGCAGCACGCACGTAAAAGTATGACTCATTGTCACGTTCCACCGCCTGAGCCGATCGTGCAAGCGAGAGCGCGAAACAAGCGATAGAGGCACGATCGGCTTCTTATGACGCTATCACGTAAAATTATCGTACGTAAACAGACTTTACAAAACCGACTTTACACACAACCAATTTTTTTTTTTACTTGTTTATTTCTTAAATTCTCAAGCCAAATCAACCAAGATCCCTCCATACAAACGTAAGTAAAGTTTGATTGCACGCTTGCACGCTCGGCTCAGGCGGCGGAACGTGAGAATGAGTCATACTTTTTCGTGCGTGCTGCCGGCGTTCATCGATTAATAAGACGCTATCACATCAAAAAATCGAGAACCTGTGACATCCACCATGCCGCAATGGGCCTACTGTGGTGACATTGTATGCGCACGTGGTGGATCATACTCTCCTCTATTTAATCCGACAGCATTTTCATCTTCAACTACAATATAATTATAAGAGAAGGCCGTCCCAGTGAGCCAAGCCCAGCAGTGGGAACGTAATCGGCTGATGACGATACAAAACATACGGATTGAATTAATGTCCAGGTTGGAAGATACACGTCGTATAGTGAAGTTATCAAGTATTATTTATGATTTAATAATATCCCAAGAACGAACAACCAGGCGGGATTTGAAGCCGCTGCCATCACTGCTTGACAAGTTATTTAATTGTTGGTCAAAACATCATGACTTACGAGTGAATATCCAGCCTGTTGTCGTAATGCAGGGAAATTCCGATAATACACTGCTATATCACCTTGGCCTGCAGTTATCGGTTTTAAGCGAGCGGCTGTAGTTTCTGTCCACTTTTGATCCACGGTTTCCCATGGATCAACATTACTCTTTAGCCAAGTTAATTGCTCACCGACAGCATTTTCATCTTCAACTACAATTAAAAACACAAAAATTATTATCATCATCATCATCACCATCCTTCACACTACACTGCTGGACCAGTCCACATTTCAATATTTCACATATTGAAGATCGGAATGCCTGAATACAAAAGTTTTGCATACCTGAGAGAGTAGTAGCGGTAGAACTTGTGCGCGATATTGAAGAGGCCAGTGATGGTGAAGAGCGATCAGACAGAGGTAAGTCCCCTCGTTTTCTTAATGTCCTTCTTCTGGCAATATAGGTTTCGTAAAGCTTGCCAGACGCATTTTTTTTAGCTTTCTGACTTGTAGCAGAACAGTATGCTGAATAATATACGACAGAGCTCTCTTTTTTAAATATTTCACATATTTCAGAAGCCAGATTAGTAAATTCTTCAGTGCTTATTTTCCTCGAACTGTTATCTTCTAATAAGTTAAATATAATTATTTGACTTATTTTTCTGCGATTGCTTTCATTTAGCAAACCTCCATTTGCACGACCCTCTTTGATAACTGCTCTACCATCGGAACAACCCTGTTTTAACAATGTATTAATTAAAAAATGTAAATGGGAAAAATGTATTCTTAAGTTAAACGGTTTTATAGAAAATAAAGATAATAATGATACAGATAATGTACTAAAATTTAAAAAATTATTAGGTACCAGTACCAGTCCTAGGTATCAGCCAGCACATCAATCTCCTCATCAATCTAGGGCATTGATCAGATTCATAAATAAACTAGTGATCCGCTTAAAATTTCCATCAACAGTCAACCGCCATATCATTATAAATGCTATTATCAACTCAAGTTACGCTACGATTTTATTTTTGAGTCTGTTTTCTTTAATTTCTATAAAACCGTTTAACTTTATTAAGTAACGAAATAAAATCTAACAACTATCTAAACTCTACAAAAGACTGTCTAAACTCTATGATCCGCCATGCACTGTTTTCTACTTGTAAAGCCTTTTCATTTGATACCTACCAATTGGGGTAGGTATCAGATGAATCCCCCAGGGGGGGTAGTGTAAAATATGTAATGGGCCATTTTATTAGCAGCCATATCGGATTTGTTTTTTATTAATAGTGTACTGTATTTTTCTTGTCAAGTTCTATCATTTAATACCCATAATGAGGGGGTTGTGTCAGCCATTGCAGCGGCCATCTTGGATTTACAATGACCAGAACAAAAGGTGTGTACCAAATATCTGTCAACAGGAAAGGGGTAAAATTTCAATGACTAAATTTGACCCAAAAACAAACAGGGCAAACTAAATAAAACCGTTTAATAAAAATGTTCCAAAGTAGAATGTGAACCCGTCTGACTATGACATGTTACTTTAACTAATGATATATTACTTTAAATACTTACATGTGAGTATCTCTAAATTACACTAAACTACTGAAAAACTCAATGGGTATTAGATACTTGGAGCTCTGTGTGCACCTGAAAGCAAAATTCATTTCATAAAATCTATTACACTAAACTACTGAACGACTTGATCTAAAAATAATTACTTGGAGCACTGTGTGCACCTGAAACCAAAAAACATTTCATCAATCAAGATATTCTGGCTGGAAATTTGAGACAGAGCAGTAAGTAAGGACAGCTAGGTAACTGAACAGTTGAAGCTAAAGAAAAAATAATAGAATGAATTTAAATTATAACCACGAAAGGCATGTAGCCTCCCACTTTCAGGTCTCTAGGTCTTATGGTTTGGGCTGAACAATACAATAGACAATACAATATTATAGGTAGTAACAGCAATCTAATCTGATGGTGACGGAATGTGGATAAGGGAACTACATGATAGTTAATACCTAGTAGTAGGTGCTTGGGTTCATAATGATCAGCTGTTGGTTCTGCTTACTTATTTCATCATCATCATAAACATCATCAAGATCATAATCGTCAAAGTATCATAGAAGTGTGTGTTAAAAAAATAGACTGACAGGTGCTTGGGTTCATAATGATCAGCTGTTGGTTCTGCTTAGTTATTTCATAATCATCATCAAGATCGTAATCGTCAAAGTATCATAGAAGTGTGAGTTAAAAAAAAAAAAAACACTTTCTTCACAACTGACCACACTTACTTTAAAGGTACGCAGCGGGAGTTCAGGGCTTGAGTTCGAGACTGCGTTAACATCAGAGGTTGTACATGACGTGTTTCGGGTACCAATAACTGTATCCTTTTCTTCCGTTGTTGTGACTTTGTGTTGAGGCTGGTCCGGCAAAAACTGTAGATTGTGAAAACAAACTTTATTATTATACCTGCCAATAAGAAGGAAAATGTATTAAACGTTCAGTTTTAGAGACAAAATTAAGAAATTTTTGAGGTTAAAATATACTGTATGAAATTTGAAAATTGGAAGTGTTGGAAAGAATGATGAGGGGCGTGGGGACGGGGCGATGGTATGTATATATATATACCCATGTGGGAGGGAAAACGCCGAAACTTGTAGATTTCGAGAATAAAAAAGAAAAGCATGACGTGGAGTATGAAATTCTAAAATTGGAAATGTCGGTGAGATTTTTATGGGCCCTTGCCAGTACTCTCGAAAGGTCGCCCCTAAATGTTGCTTCACCCACTTGATAATGATAATGCCCTCCCCCGTAAATTCGGGAGATTGGATATCTAATTTTTGTATTTTTTGGCTTATAATAATGAAATTAAAAAATAAACAAGCTTAAATTACCTCTATAGGTATTGTGGGCACGATGTCATCGATATCGTCATACTAGAAACAAAATAATGAAATAAATGGTGAATACAATACAATTAAATAAAAATCCCAATCCGAATACCTTCCAAACTTTTCGGATTGTTCGTGTTAAGTTAAGTTAAGTATTTTTTCCACAGTGCCCGCTCATCAACACTCTGCAAGTTGTCGTTCGGAAAAAAGTCACATAACACATAATTTCTTTGCATTTGTTGAAGCAAAGCAATCCTACTATATAATCGCCCCACACAAACTATCTCGGTCAAGTGCTGCCCACAGTTTAAGTTAATGAATTTCATAAATTTCATTAAGAACCCATCCGCCATCATGGATAAAAAAAACTGAGTATGGCTTCTTAGTCAGAATTTCCGTCAGGCAACTTTGGTTGAACAGAGTCAGTGTTTTTTTTTTTTTTTTATACTACTGGAATGACGGATCAAGCAGATGGCCCATCTGATGTTAAGCGGTAACCTCTGCCTATGAACAGTGCATTACCTCATAGGTCACGTCCACCTAGGACGCACCCTATGTGGTATTGCACTGAGCCCGCCACCCTGAGACATAAAGATGAAAAGTCTCATGTGCCTGTAATTTCACCGGCACCCTTACCCTTCACACCGGAACACAGCAATGCGAGCACTACTGCTTTGCGGCAGAAATAGGTATGGTGGTAGTACTTCCCCAGACGAACTCTTTCACAAAAAAGCTCTACTACTACTACTAAAACACTCTCACTTACTCACTGACTGTATGTTAGTTAGTAAGTTAGTTAGTGTAGGACAAAACTTGCAAGCTGAATTAGAACCACTTCTTGACATCCGATGCAGCTGAAATGATGCATAACTGTTTAAGTTCTGATGACAATACAATATTATGGTGACAGAGAGGGAAGGTGAAGAGACACGTCGTCAGAATGGTGATTATTTAATGATCTGATGATGGAGATGGAATGTCACAACGGAACTCCTCGATTATAGTAAACAAACTGTGTTTAGGCTCAATTTGATCAGCACATGGTTCCAATTACCTACTAATTTTATAAAAGATTGTTTTGTAAAACGAAATTTCAACAAAAAAACTTATCTATGGTAATTGGAGCAATTGAAATTAGGTTATTTGAGATAATGCTAACCAATCTAAGACAAGTTTTTCTGGGGTACTCATACCTAATGTAATAGTTTAATTTTAGGAAATAGTAAATACCTAGTTTTTATTTATTTTGTACCTTGATAGGTAGATGGATGCATAGATTTCAGCGCAATCAGATACCAAACAACGCAAGTAAAATAAAAGCTTCTGAATACTACTGTGCTTATGATGAGAAGCTTCAGAATATTTACCCCCTTATTCATAAACATTTTATAAACCTATTTTAGTTAAAATAGCTTTTGACTTGTCCAATGTAAAAGGCATACGTCAAAAAAGGCAAAAGCTATTTTAGGTTTAATAATTGTTTATGAATGCGAGGTTTAAAGTTTAGGCTGTGCATTGAGAGTCAGTTGGTGAGTGAGCGAGTTAGTGAGTCCCGTAACGATTTCATATAAGTACTAGTTTTGATAAAAGTAAAATGTATCTACCTAATAAGAACAATAAATATATAAATAATAGAACTTACACTGATATCCAGTCCAATGTCTTTGTGATTGTCTTTTAGTAGGTATTTTTCCAACTCGCGTTTAAACTGTAGTCGATGTCCAATTGATGGAATGAGTTCTTTCAATGCATCGTCATCGAGCATCGGAAGAGTCAAATCAATTATGTCATTTTCTAAAACAGATAAATCTAACTTGACGAAATTTCTGCAGGCTCTTGAGAGATGGTGGTAAGGCCTCCTGATAGAATGCAATGAGAGGAAAATAAAAGCCATGAACACCACGCTTGGCAGGCGGATTGGTGTACGCGGTAACGGTGCAGAGTAGGTACTCTGGTGGATTCTGCTGCCCATTCCCAGGTGCAATCCGACTTCACGACACCGGCGGTCACCAATCGGCTTTTACATCATAGAGTAGGAAGGAACTTAACCCTCGCTTACCGTCCAGTGGAAGGAGATAGGGGTTGGGGTGTAGATAAGGGGATACTCACCCTGACGGAGAGAGTTGACCAGACGAGGCTTTAAAAAAGCACTTTGCAAAATGCACGCTTGATTTTTTGAGGTTAGATACTTTTTAGCATTATTAGTTCTTAAAACAAACGAGAATCGTGGGCCTACAACTATAGAGCTAAATACTGACCGTAAAACTTATCTTTGTACTTCTGTAGGCCACAAATTATCAATATTCTTTCCACTGCTACGAAATTATCACGATTTTCGGCGAGTGAGTCTGAGTTAACTACGTCTTCAGCATCAGTAGACGACATGATTATGATTATTTCACATAACTTCACAGTTAATAATATTATACCACACACCTTAAATTAATGTTAGAATTCAGATGAATCAGCTAAGAGTACAAGCCGAGTCGCACAAGAAAAATAAACTTAACAAACACGCACGTCGCCGTCGCGTCTCGGTCTTAGATGCAGCGTTGCCAACTCTGATTTTAAAAAGGGCGTAAGCACGACCACGGCTGGCAAAAAAGCGGCGGCGGCGGGGCAGATTATTAACGTAGTGTTGTAGTAATTCTTCGTAAGTAAGTATTCTTTAATGAGTTCCTAAATCTGAATCAAACTGGAGAAATATCCGTTAAAAAAAGTCACAAAAAATATGGCCCAAGTTTATATAAATAAAAATAGAAACAAATAATCAAAAAATATTTAACATCATAAAAATCTACGAAAATTGGAAAAACAACAGATTATACAACAAAACACCCAACAGTTACATACCTTTCAACTTATCAGTATGAGTACATTGGTATACATTTATTTATCGTTATGTATTATTTATTAGGTATATGTATATGGTATGTATGTGTGTATATATTATGGTATGTACGTATGTATATAATATAATGGTAAGTACGTATGTATTTGCCCTAAGATATGTATTTATAGTATTATTATAAGTAGATTTTACATAATTAATATATGTCATTAGTTACTGAGTATTACTTTTTCACTTCTTTTGTACACTTATTCTGTTAAAACATATACACCCGGCTATTATTTCATACTTATAAAAATGTATCTCCATACATTGGTTGCCTGGAAGAAATCGCTCCTAAGCGATGAGACCCCCTATTGTACTTCAAAAATCTAAGTTTCGTTTTGTTTTTATTTTATAGGGCGTACAATAAAGCAAATTCTACTCTATTACCTATATTATATTGTACTTAGTTACGAGCCCACACTAGGGATCGTACCTATAGCACAGAAGGTAGGTACAAGAACAGAAGACTCACTTAGCGAAAAAAATTATATAAATAGCGACTCTTGCTGGGATGCAACAAAGTGCAATTCAGCTCGCATTAGCGCTCAATTCCTATCGCGATATTCATCTAAACTTTTGCTCTCTCTTCTAACGCGTAACTCTGTCGCTGTCTGGCGCGCAGTGATGCGCATCGAAAGGGTTGTCGACATATCTAATTAAAAAAAAATAACCTTCCGTTATGTAGGTAGGTAGTCAACATTGTAGCACAGATTATGTAGGTATTAGTTACTTCGTAACGCGCAAGACAGCTAAAAGAAGCCGTAACATAGGGTCGGAGCTTTATGTCTCAGGGTGGCGGGCGCAGTGCAATGCCACATAGGGCGCGTCCTAGGTGGCCGTGACCTATGAGGTAATGCACTGTTCATAGGCAGAGGTTACCGCTTAACATCAGTTGGGCCATCGGCTTTTTCCGTCATTCAAGTAGTATAAAAAAAAAGATCAAAAGCAGGTAGGTATTTTTAACCCCCGACGGAAAAACGTCGGGGTGTTATAAGTTTGAGGTGTCTGTGCGCGCGCGCGCGTGTGTGTGTGTGTGTGTGTGTAGGTGTGTGTGTGTATTTGTCTGTGTGTGTGTCTGTCTGTGGCATCGTAGCTCCCGAACGGATGAATCGAATTAGATGTTTTTTTGTTTGAAAGGTGAATTTGTCGGGATTGTTCTTAGCTATGTTTGATCAAAATCGGTTCAGCCGTTTCATTGCGTTGAGGGTTTTTATTCATTTTTACAAAATTAATTACTTGTAGGTAAATTAAATAGTTACAAAGTTATATGTATATTATAACGATGAGATATTAAGTTGGTAGGTAAGTATAGTTTTCCTCTGCTTATGAAGTTAACAAGCTACGATTTAATTTAAAAACATCAGTAGGTTTACCAAAACCGTCGATGACCAAAACATATTATTATTATGAACTGAACTCGCTCTAAATTACCTAACCTACATAAAGTACCTCGCGAGTACCTTTTTTCATATTCAAATAGGTACATATTAGGTACATATTATTTACCTACGAATTACGTAAGTACCACATGTTATTATCAATATTGTTATTATGTAGAAATAAAGACTTATTTATGTTATTTATTTTTATAAGAACTAAGAATGACGGAACAAGCACCACCACCACCTGACAGCAGCCCACCTGTTGATAAGCGGTAACCTCTGCCTATGAACAGTGCATTATCACATAGGGCACGTCCACCTAGGACGCGCCTTATGTGGCATTGCACTGCACCCGCCACCCTGAGACATAAAGATGAAAAGTCTCATGTGCCTGTTATTTCACCGGCACCCTTACCCTTCAAACCGGAACACAGCAGTGCGAGCACTACTGCTTTGCGGAAGAAATAGGTATGGTGGTAGTACTTCCCCGGCCGAACTCTTTTACAAAAAAGCTCTTCTACTGCTAATTTAGAGCGATTCAGAAGTAAAGTCTAATTAAGCACGTAAGTAGATCGGTAAGTAGGTAGGTACCTAAATTCAAGTAATTACTTATACTTATATTACAACCTAGATCTTTGAAATCTATGCTGTATGCACAAGAAATCACACCTATGAAGGGCATTACTTCGATATGTACCTACAGAAAATAACTGATGTACCTACATCAATCAAATAACTTAAATTTCTTCGTCCTTCAGCAATGCAAAAAATTATAATTCTTTATTTGTTTTTTGACTATTGCATCCATATACAGCACAATATGTACGCGACGGCATATTTGCGCGGGAAACGTGTTGCGCGAGCGCTCAGGCGTGCATCCGACAACCGACTGTCACTTGTTACGTCTGAAGAACGGCCGAGCTGTAGGTAAATATAGCGCGACCTTGAGCGAGTGATGATGCCCTGCCTATAGATACAATTAAAACAAAATGTGGTGGCATTAGTTTTTCATTGTATCTATACATTGGTTCTACTGCCAAGGCACGCCAATAAATGTTTCACATTAAAAATATTGTGCCCTAAAGCGTCACCGTCCTGAGTTATTTGAAGGTAGCTATTTTCAAAATAAGAATAAACCGCATCAAAATGTTGCTACAAAAAGTAGCCAAAAATATTAGCATGTTGCTAAAAAGTTGTTAAGTTGGCATCACTCATTAGAGTTGCTGGAGAAAGAACCAACCCTAGTATATAATCTGTGACGAACCGTTGCGTACAGCATGAGGTAGCCTACGTCTAAGAGATAGGACTCTTACGTCTGACGTACGACGCCTCATGCTGTACTGACTGATGCAGATGCAGAATCTAGACAGTACGTAGGTTTACCGCATCAGCTACTCTTGCATACTGCTGCTCGCCTGTTGATAAACTAGTGTCCGCCCGCAGCTTCACTCGCATTCTACCAGTTAGTTAGTTATTCTACTTAGTTACAAAATTTCACCGAAATCTCAAGCTCTAGTTTCAATTTGATTTATAAACTACTAACTACACAAGTCAGATATAATTGGACAAGTGGAATACCTGCGACTTCGTCCGCGTTGAGCGTGAACATAAAAACATCAACACCCCGTCAGGAGTGAATTTCGGGTATTCCTTTCTTCGTACACCCTCAGACTACTAAAGGAACAAACCCTCCAAATTTCAGGTCTCTAGGACTTAAGGTTTAGGCTGCGCGTTGATGGTCTCTCAGTCAGTCAAATCACGCAACGACTTTATATATTAAATAAATAAACAAACAATAAATAATGCTGGACAATCCACACAGCATCACCTAGCCCCAAGGTAAGCAGAGCTTGTGCTTTGGGTACTAGATGACTGATTTACATAATACAATACATTACATAGATAGATATTTTTTATTATACATAGAAAATACCCAGAACACCCAGAACAAATATTTGCAGATCGTACAAACATTTATCCCACGGCGGGAATCGAACCCGCAACCTCCTGCGTTGCAGGCGGACCTTCGCCCACCGGGCTACATCGGTTGTCAATATATTTATATCGATGATAAGATTTATCAAAGTTCATAATTCATATTAATTTATTTGCTAGAATGTAGGTATGTAAGAATGTACATAGTAAGATCATAGTTATATTTGTTGGTCCGTATAGGTACATTCTACCATACAAGTTGGTCTGCAAATATTTGTCAATAATTATTAGTTTTACATAAGTGTATAGAGATTGAGTTTAATGTCAATGCATATTAGTAAATTGAGGTAAAAAATGTCAAGTTTAAGGACACGCATTATAAAAAGTGTGACTTGTTTTTTTTTGCTGTCCCTGTCGTACGTGCTGCTGCACCTTACGTACTGTCCAAGCTCTGGTACAGTACAACATGGTGTCCCTCACGTACGTACTGTTGCGCCCTACGTACTCTCTAGACTCTGGTACAGTACAAAATGGTGTCCCTCACGTATGTACACTCTGCTGCACTCTACGTACTGCCTTGGTTCTAGCACGGTACAGCATGGTTCCCCCCTCACGTACATACCAGGCTCTAGTACAGTACAACATGGTGTCCCACACGTACGTACCGCTGCGCTCTATGTACCGTAAGAGCACCAGCACAGTACGGTATGGTAGCCCTGCACGTACACATTGATGCACCCTACGTACTGTCCAAGCTCTGGTACTGTACAACATGGTATCCCTCACGTACGTAATGCTGCGCCCTACGTACTCTCTAGGCTCTGGTACAGTACAAAATGGTGTCACTCATGTATGTACTGCTGCACTCTACGTACTGCCTTGGTTCTAGCACAGTACAGCATGGTTCCCCCCTCACGTACATACCAGGCTCTAGTACAGTACAACATGGTGTCCCTCACGTACGTACTGCTGCGCCATACGTACTCTCTAGGCTCTGGTACAGTACAAAATGGTGTCCCTCACGTATGTACTGCTGCACTTTACGTACTGCCTTTGGTTTAGCACAGTACAACATGGTGCCCCCCTCACGTACATACTAGGCTCTGGTACAGTATAACATGGTGCCCCTCACGTACGTACTGCTGCACTCTACGAACTGCCTTGGGTCTAGCACAGTACAGCATGGTGCCCCCCTCACGTACATACTAGGCTCTGGTACAGTACATCATGGTGTACCTCACGTACGTACTGTTGCGCCCTACGTACTCTCTAGGCTCTGGTACAGTACAAAATGGTGTCCCTCACGTACGTACTGCTGCACTCTACGAACTGCCTTGGGTCTAGCACAGTACAGCATGGTGCTCCCCTCACGTACATACTAGGCTCTGGTACAGTACAACATGGTGTCCGTCACGTACGTACTGCTGCGCCCAACGTACTCTCTAGGCTCTGGTACAGTACAGCATGGTGTCCCGTGACGTATATTACGTAATGTGTATTTAAAAAAATATGAGATATATATATTATAATATAATATTATTTTAAAAATACCTATATTTAGATATATATATATATTACCTACTTACGTTTCTAAAATACAAACTATTATTTCAACTAAGTAAACTTCTTTTTTTTTATCTTATTTTTGTAAACAAGTATAGACCTATACATACTTAGGCCTATTTTTATTTATTTCACGTTTTGCAATCTCGAACTTGTCATGTAATTAATTCCAAGATACATTATGATTACCTGCCATACATACATTTCATACGTACCTAGGTACTTACTTCATGTTGCGGTTACATGACATCAGCTACTTAAAATGATCGTTTGCCGTATACGAACGTAATGTTACAGGTCACACTTATATACGTATCCTGGATACTAATAATGTAGGAAAGTCATTACACTAACGACTTTCCTACATTATATTGTTGTTTTTACATTATACTGTTGTGGCGGGAATACCCGTACAGGACATGTTGCCGCCTACATTCACAATTCAAAAACTACATATCCCGCTACCAAATTACGTAGCTCGCAACAAGAATAATGTTGCCGGCTACGTAGTACGTACCTTTTCTGCTCTCCGTGAAGCATGTTCCGGCTACATGTCGAAATTTTTCTCAGTGTAGGGACGCTTCCATCTGGCATAATACGCGTCATGTAAAAAGAACGCTGGCGGTCATACTTCTTCACACGTTTCAGCGTTCTTTTTACATGACGCGTACTCTAGTGATTTGGATCTGTTGAGCTACCTTTAGATCGCTTGCAGAGGTCTTCAGGTAGCAGAACTGTTTCATATGTATTTTGTACCTTGTATTATTCTTTCTGTAAATAAATGTATACTATTTGAATATTGTATTTGATTTAGTCTGTTAAAAATCAAATCTAAGATTAGGAATTTTGCGTCACCTTAACTATCTATCATCATTGAGCTGTGGTCGCAATTATCGCCTGTCCATTATGTCGGTGAACTTGTGCCATACATCGAGTGACGGGGCTAACGACCCGGTGATGGGAGGTGATCAGAGCAGTCTGAGCGCGACGAGCTTAGTGGTGCAGTATGCGCCGCCGGAGATGCGGGGTTGAATCCCGCATCGTACATAAATATTATACATAACTTCTGAAACTATCATGGTTATGTACATACATACATTTCACTAGAAACGAGATATTTACCATGATTTTTCCCGTGAGCATGGCGCATGCAACTGTGTGTGAAATATCGGAAACAATTAAAACTCAAAAATCATGGTAAATATGACTTATTCCCCCCCCCCCGTTTCTATTTAAAGGTAATATTGTATTGTCATTGGAACAAAACAGGTGTGCCGAATGTGAAGGGTTTTTCCCAGTGACCAGATTGATGTTCACACCAGAAAATTATTTGAAACTTCGATCGTCAGATTGATTCCAGGAAACAAACAAACAAACAGAAGGAAAAGCAAATTAAAGAAAAGTGTAATCTTCCCATACAAACCGCGCTGTGCTTATTGCATTGTATGTTGTCCTGTTTGTAGTTAGTTTTAGTGCTACGAGTCTACGGTGGATCTACGCGGGCTCTACGCCGTAACCGTGCTACGGAGACTTACGCTGCCTGGTTTGTTGAGAGATAGCGACAGCACTATCTGTGCCCGGCTTTTAAAAAGATATGGCGAGTATGGAGCATAGGTGTATGCTTACTTGTCTATATCTACCAAGTTATTGTTTGTTTGTTAGTGCCGGAACTGGCCGGTGCCAGTGGTGCATAACATGCAGATGGCCCCACACGATGTGAAGCTGTAACGCCGGTTCATGACACTTGCAGTACCAAGGTCTCGTCCACGTAGAGCGTGCCCTAGCGAGGTGCACTACACTGCGCCCTCGCCCTGAGGCATGCAGATGCAGTCTCATGCGCCTGCGCCTGCGCCGGCTCCCATACCCTTCAAACCGGAACACACAACGCTCACATTACTGTCGGCGGCAGAAGTAGTTAAGGTGCTAGTATATTCCCGGACATACCCTCTCACAAGTACATAGGTGCTTAGTACCTACCTATATTTTGGTTAAGAGCTGTTGGCTAATCTATCACGACGGGACTGCACACGTACCTATACCGTGATAGTGCATGTCATTGTATCCGGATGTTTGTTTATACTTGAAATGATTCCACGCAAATGTTTTTTTGCACAATGACCTCCGTAATCAGCCTGATTGTGCAACAGTTGACGCGCGCGCTGTTCAATCACGTGTTATTTAAATTTCAGTTTACAGCTAAATGTCACATTAAGGTCATAATATTTTGGTACGTCGTTCTAGTGAAATGCTAATATTGCAAACTAATCCAATGCATCAGGAGACTACATGTTAGTTATTTGAGAGTAGGGCGATTATACATAACATTGCGCTGTTTATTTTGAAAATATTTATAATCTTGAAATGATCTTTAAACTCGCTGCGCAATGTAATGCAAAATCGAGATTGAAGGCAGTTTGTTAGACTAGCAGGTAATAAGAAGTTTAATAAAACATGCTTCGTACACGTGTTAAATACGCGTGACAATATCAAGAAATAGTTGTTTTGCTTTCTTAAATTACAAAGAACTTATTATTAAAGTCCGTAAAATTGTTTAATTGTTGCGTGAGACTTGTTACTATACAGATAATGCGGACGGGGTCACGACAGGTTATCGTCTACAAATAGTTTAAGTAACCGCTCGTGACCGAAATTTAACATTCGCACAGCCATCTTGAATAAGACGTACTTGTAGTTGGGGTTTATAAAAATTAATTAATGTCATTATTTTTAAAAGAGTATCTAATTGTAACTGCCGGCTTTTGTAGTGAAATGGAGTTTTTTATTTTGGTTATTTTAGCTGTGAGCGTTGGCGCCTTCCCAGATGTAAAAGGTAAGCAAGATACCTACTTACCCCGTGCCCTTAGGTAATAAAAATGCGGCTGAAATAATACATACATACGAAGACACGCGCCTTTTTCCCTGAAGGGGTAGGCAGATCCTCGATGGGCCCCTTTTCACAGCGGGTTGCACCATCGTGGAATATAGACATTAAGAAATACATATTGTAATATATCAAACCATTTCAGAGGAAAATATGGCTTTATTCGTTAAAAACTCGACATGCAAGAGTACTAGGTATTAGCTGAATAGTGACACAATTAGATTGGCACTGATGTCATTTCAGACATAGAAATACTAACAGATGCAAGAAGGTTGATATCACCACACATTTAAAGCTTTGACAAATAGACCAGGGTCGATAATTTTTAAAACCAAAAAAAACAATAGTAGGATGAAACCCATTAGAAAAGGAGTGGAATATTATAAAAATGAAAGGAAAAATAATTTACGGGTGATCTGAGGTCGGGAAGGGGATGGGGGTGAGTTTTTAAGGGTAAAAAACGGATTTGGATGAAATTTGGAATGCAGATAACTGGACTCCCGGAATAACACATAGGCACATTGTTATCCCGATATTCCCTCGGGATCGAGACTTATAAGAGACCATCAACGTACAGCCTAAACCGTAAGACCTAGAGACCTGAAATTTGGAGGCCATGTTTCTTTTATGATCTTTTCCGATATTATCTCTCTAAGGGGTCCAAAATGGGCATTTAATATACATCAAAAATGCTCTGTATTGCAGAAACCGTTGGTAGTAGAACCTTGAAAATTTTAAAGGAGATTCCTCAATTAAAATTATCAAACAAGTATTTCAGCGGTACCTGAAATTTTCCTGAACAACGGCAAGGGAACGTTTTTTTTTATTTTATTTTTTTATACTACTGAATGACGGAACAAGCAGATGGCCCACCTGGTGTTAAACGGTAACCTCTGCCTATGAACAGTGCAATACCTCATAGGTCACGTCCACCTAGGACGCACCCTATGTGGCATTGCACTGCACCCGCCACCCTGAGACATAACGATGGAAAGTCTCATGTGCCTGTAATTTCACCGGCACCCATACCCTTCAAACCGGAACACAGCAATGCGAGCACTACTGCTTCGCGGCAGAAATAGGTATGGTGGTAGTACTTCCCCGGAGGAACTCTTTCACAAAAAAGCTCTACTACTAACAATTTTTTTTTATTTTTCTTTGTGAAAGAAAAATACTTTAGTTTTTACAATGCATCTGGTCGTAGAGACTTGAAATTTGGATAGTGTGTTTCTTTTAAGGTGTAAAGTTGTACCAACAAATTAATTTGGAAAAATTATTCTCTTTAGGGGTAATAAAGGGCTTTTATTGTATACACTTTGCGTTTTGCAATGCACAGCTTAAACCACTGGACCAAGATACATGAACCTTGGAGGATGTATTCCTTTTTGGGTGTAGGGTTGTACTAAGAAAGTATTCTGGAAAATTTACGCTGTTAGGTAACATTTTAACCTTAAGTTCCTGAAAATATTTTAATCTCAATTACTACACCGTGAAACGACCTTTAAAACGACACCATACTCAAGTTTTTAAATTTAAGGTGCCCATTTGAACCTTGAGGTCCTGAAAGTATTTTTATTTCAACAACGACACCGTGAAACGTCCTTTGAAACGACCTTTGAAACGACACCATACTCAAGTTTTTCAATTTAGGGGTCCCATTTGAACCTTGAGGTCCTGAAAGTATTTTGATTTCAACAACGACACCGTGAAACGACATTTGAAACGACACCTTTCTCAAGATTTTCAATTTAGGGGTCCCATTTGCTCTTGAGGTCCTGAAAATATTTTGATCTCAATGACTATACTGTGAAACTAACTTTTAAATCGTCAAAATACGCTGAAATCTGGCTAAAACGTAAAGTGTATTTATTTTACAAACAAAACGTTCCCGTGGCTTTTTTCAGCAAAATTTCAGGTACTGCTGAAACATATTTTTGCTATTTTTATATAAGGAATCTACCTGTGAATTTTCAAGTATCTACTACCAACGGTTTCCGAAATACGAAGCATTTTAGTTTTACATTAAAAACCGTTTTGGACCAATTACAGGGTGAATTTTCCAAAACCCTTTCTTAGTACACCCTTACACCCAATAATGAATACATCCTCCAAATTTCATGTATCTAGGTCAAGCTGTTTAGGCTGTGCGCTGCAAAACGCAAAGTGTATACATTAAAAGCCCTTTATGGACCCCTAAGGGAGCGAATTTTCCAATCTCCTTTTTAATTACACTTTTAAACCCTAAAAGGACTACACTTTCCAAATTTCAAGTATCTACTAACAGCGGTTTAGGCTGTGCGTTGTAAAAACTAAAGTTTTTTTATTTTTTTACAAAAAAAACGTTTCCCTGCCATTTTTCAGGAAAATTTCAGGAATCGCTGAAATATGTGTTTGTTAATTTTTTTTGAGAAATCTCCATGCAAAATTTCATGGTTCTACTACTAACGGTTTCCGAAATACAGAGCATTTTTGTTTAACGTTAGAACCGCATTTTGAACCCCTTAGCTTGCGAATTTTCAAAATTCCTTTCTTAGTTCAACCCTACGCATCGAGACGAACACACTCTGTAAATTTCAAGTCTCTACGACCAGCGGTTTAGGCTGTGCGTTGGACCTCGGTCAGTCAGTCAGTCTGTCAGTCAGTCAGTCCGTCAGTCAGTCAGGACATTGCCTTTTATATATTAGACGGATAGATATTTTTTATTATACATAAAAAATACCCAGAACACCCTGAACAAATATCTGCGAACGCACAAATATTTGTTCCGAGGCGGGAATCGAACCCGCAACCTTCTGCGTCGCAGGCTAACCTTCGCCCGCCGCGCCACAGAGGTCGAGTTCCGTTATTCAACTGCCGTCCACATCATCAGATCAGCTCGCTGTCACCATAATATTGTATTGTCATCGGAACCTTGCATTTGACTTAAACAGATATACATTGCAAGATAGATAACAGCTTGTAAAAGACGTCTCTTACTGTTTTAGATTTCGCATCATTCCCTACTGATGTTGGGTCACCAACTAAATGATACCTTACCTAAGTCATTCATGTAGTTACATTCATATAATAGCCTACCGTAATATACCAAACAGGGCAGTGTCAGCTCAATCCGCACCCTTCAGTGGAGTACCGGTGCATTATCGGCACCGGCCCTGAGACCAGAGTGTGCGAAGCTCAGGAGCCTGTTGGGACAGTCGTCAACCCCAAGTGTGCGACCAACTACTACTCACCGCTCTCTCTCAGATACATGCAATGCTTCAGTGACGGCTGGACCTCCATCCAAAAATGCGTACCAGGTTTGTTAACATTAATTAGTCAAGTGCGAGTTTGACTTGAGCACTGAGGGTTCCGTACCATGGAACATGTGTAATTTCTTATTATTTTTAATGTTAGTACTAAACTAGAACAAAATAAATAAATAATGCTGGACAATTCACATAACATTATCTAGCTCCAAGCTAAGCAGAACTTGTGTTATGGGTACTAGATAACTGATATACTTAATACGTTACATAGATAGATATTTTTTATTAAACATATAAAATACCCAAAATATCCTGAACAAATATGTATCTGCAGATCGTACAAATATTAGTTCCGAGGCGGGAGTATAAATCTAATAGAAATCTAAAGGACCTCTGTGGCGCTGCGGGCGAAGGTTCGCCTGCGACGCAGAAGGTTGCGGATTCGATTCCCGTCTCGGATCAAATATTGGTACGATCTGCAGATATTTGTTTAGGGTGTTTTGGGTATTTTATATAAATATATAAATATAATACAAAACATCTATCTATGTGATGTATTGTGTTAAGTATATCAGTTATCTAGTACCCATAACACAAGCTCTGCTTAGCTTGGGGCTAGGTAATATTGTGTGAACTGTTCAGCATTATTTGTTTATTTATTTATTATTTATTATCTCAATAGAATTCTGGTTAGGTCTGGGGAACGTCCTCGGCAAGAGTTCGACAGGTGGAGTGGTAGAGTGTGTTGATGGGCTCATCGCTCCCTGTGCGATCACCTCGTACACTCTTCGCAAGTAGTACTTGTTGTTAGCTAATGTCACACTAATATTATAAAGGCGAAAGTAAGTTTGTGTGTGTGTGTGTGTGTGTGTGTTTGTTACTTCTTCACGCTGAAACGGCTGGACGGATTTGGATGAAATTTGGAATGGAGATAACTGGAATCCCGCAATAACACATAGGCACCTTTTTATCCCTATATTCCCACGGTATCGAGACTTATGCCGGTGAAACCGGGCGTTGCGTGACTGACTCACTGACTATCAATATACAGCCTAAACTGTAAGTCCTAGAGACCTGAAATTTGGAGGCTGTGTTCCTTTTATGGTCTAGGGATGCACTAAAAAATTAATTTTAGATATTAGCTCCTTAAGGGGTCCAAAATGGGCTTTTAATATACAACAAAAAAGCTCTGTATTTCGGAAACCGTCGGTAGTAGTACCTTGAAAATGTAAAAGAAGATTCCTCAAATACTATAAACAAATACGTAAATCAGCGGTTCCTGAAATTTTCCTGAAAACTTTAGTAAAAGAAAACTTTAGTTTTTACAACGCATAGCATAAACCACTGGTCGTAGAGACTTGAAATTTGGAGAGTATTTATTTTAAGGTGTAAAGATGTAGGTACTGTGACGTTCCCCTTCCTTACCTGGTATCAGTCTAGATACTGTCTAGACCTAGTGGAGCAATTGAACGTTCCTCCCTTCTCTCTCAGTAGAGACTTGAAATTTGGAGAGTATTTATTTTAAGGTGTAAAGATGTAGGTACTGTGACGTTCCCCTTCCTTACCTGGTATCAGTCTAGATACTGTCTAGACCTAGTGGAGCAATTGAACGTTCCTCCCTTCTCTCTCAGTAGAGACTTGAAATTTGGAGAGTATTTATTTTAAGGTGTAAAGATGTTGGTACTGTGACGTTCCCCTTCCTTACCTGGTATCAGTCTGGATACCGTCTAGACCCTAGTGGAGCAATGGAACGTTCCTCCCTTCTCTCTCAGTAGACTGCTGATCTTAGCCCACCAGAACAGAGCTGACCATGAATTGGCCTGAACAGAACGGTTTACTTACAACCTGCTTTTTAGCTTAGAATAGAAACGGATATATATTTCTCTGTATTTGGACCAGTCTGGTATTACTCTGCCGTCCGATTACTAAAAGGCCGTTAAGTGACAATTGTTCAAATTTGACTTTTATGTACTGCGTGAAAGCGCAAATTTTTCTCTATCGACCAGTCTGGGTCATATTTTTCTATCATTTATAGGTACTGAGATTTGAAGACCACGTACACCGCTATCTACATAGTTTTTGGAGTTTTTCAATTCTTAAATACGGTTAACTCACATTCCATCACTAAAATACGGCTAAACAAGTCTAACAGTGTATTTAAGATTTGTATTTCATCTGATTGACAAGCGTAGAAAACGGTTACATGCACTTATGATTCTATATGACCGTTACCTGACTATACGAGTATTTTAGTAATTTATAACATGCAAGCTTGACTAGTATCTACGACATCTAAAAGACAGTTTTCATACTCGAGCTACACTTAAAGGCCGCTAAACATACGTAGTCGGCTAGTCATTGGGCAGCTAACGTGAATCTGAAAGAAATACTATTCTAAAAGACGGTGACGGTTTTTTAGTCATGAAAAACTCGAATATACGCTAGCAATGATAACATTTAAAAACCGCTAAACGACATTCCAACTCTAAAACGAGTCTATATACCGTGCATTTATATGGCGCCCGCGCTTAGTCGAGTCCATGATTTATTAACAGGTAGTTATATTCATTGGTCTAGAACGATGTGGAGGCAAATTTGGTACCGCTTAGGCGTGGATTCCCACCAAAAATGGAATAGAAAGCGAGGTAAGGGCTCATATTATATTTTCATTGAATTGAGTTATTACTTATGTGAAATAATAAAAACTAACCAACTACCTACTTGAACTAGCTTTTGTTGTAGTGTTCATAGCCATGATAATTTTTATGATTTAACTTTATCCAAATTCGTAAATCAGAGCAATGTTAGAGAAATTCAATGATGGATCTCAATCAAACGTGTGCAAGAATAAAGAAAACCAGCCAACACCCGCTTCGTCAACCATATTTGTGTTGCAGAAGAGGGCTGTTCGTGCAAATTATAACATGGGCCCCAGAGATTCACTTCGAGAACAAATTAAAGAAATAAACATCTTGACATTTCCATGTCAATATATTTATGAAAACCTTATTTTTTTTATGTTCGCAAAAATATAAAATTGTTTAGTAAAAAAAGCGACAATGATAATGTAAATACTAGGAACAAAGATAAACTCGCTGTTCCCACTATCAGGCTTCATAAAGTTAGTAAATCGTTTAAAGGACAATTTGTAAGCTTCTATAACAAGATCCCAAGTGACGTGCTAAAGTTGTCGATAAACAAATTTAAAAACTTAATTAAAAATAAACTTTCTAAAAAAGCGTACCATAAAATCTCAGATTATTTAGATGATAATAAAGCTTGGGACTGAACTTGCTCCAACTCAGCCAAAACAAATGTATATCTAATAATAAGATTGCAATCTATAATTATTTTATAAAAAATGACGTGTCAAAGAGTTTTTTTTTAAATCCTATTGAATAAATGTTTTTTTTTTGTGTTTTAGCAATCCTCTACTGAGGTATGTAAAGCCCTTAATGCAGTAAAGCCAAAATCCCTAAAAATGCAATGCCCAAAAACTTGTTTGACGCAGTAAATGCAGCAGAATATTCTATGACGTTGCCTGAACCCCTAGTATGTCTTGTGTATGGCATGATGGAGCCAGTGGACGGAAACAAGAAGAATGCGTAGCATCCTAGTAGTCTGCGCAAGAAGATATTATGAGTTGCTATTACCATTTCATTATTATCAAGTACTGTGATGTTAAATACATTATTTGGATGGTAAACTGCCTGCAGTGCTAAAAACAAAAACTGGCTGTTGTTTCGCTATTGTGGACAAGGAGCACATACGAGCGGTCAAGAAAATCGATACATATAAGTAAGCCATAGCAGAACACCTTTTGGAATCTGGCTCAAATCATTGGATCGAGCTACACAATCCGCAGGTAATCTCAACAGAGTGACATTACAAACCAAGAATGGTACAACAGGCAATTGAGATTACCAAGTTCAGAAATTTCACTAGGGAAGATGGTTTTCAATTGTCTGGAATAAGAATGAGAATATGAGAAAATGTGTGAGAATATGTAGGAATTAAATAGTATGGTACCAGCTACGCGTCCGGATACCGTTAGTGTTGTGTGTCGAGGTGGAGTTAAATGTGACAATGAAACCGATGGCAGTGGTATCGTTCGTAATAAAAGAGTGAGAAAGAGGGTAGATCGATATATCTGCCAATATCTGCTACTCGCAAAGACTTTAGTTAGTTCTCCCGTGATCATACAGCTTGCAACTGTGCCGAATAATCGGGAACAAACAAAAACTCATAAACCATGGTAATTACAGTTAATTAAGGTTACAGACAATGATAGGAAGACACTACTTTTTTAAATGATATCGTCGTAATTTTGAGGCTGATTTTGCAGGTCTATCTTGTTAAATAAGTGTTTTAATTTAGGTAATAATGCAGCCCATTTTAGTAATTTTATTAGTACTCTATTTTGACATTAAAATGACATATTTTTGCTGACTTTTTTTAATATTACCTTCTCGCTAGGCGTTTTTTTTTTAAAGATTATATCAAACAAATTGCGGTAATATCCTACGTTCCTAAATAGTATTGTGTCCGATTTGTTTTTACTAAAATATGCACAGCTTAGTTTTTAATATCGAAGTCCATGAGTGATTTTATTTTGTACAAAAAAATGCAGCAAAAATGTTACGTACTGTTAAATACTACAATTTGTTTTATTTAACCACCATTTTCCCATTTCAATAGATTGTATAATATAGGCAAAAGTTACACTTAGCTGTTCAATTTAAAACATATCATGAAAATTTAGACAGTATTTGACACACTTAAAAACAGTTAATATAATTTGTTTATCCTAAGACTGTGTTTAAGTCTCCAAAAATGATTAATTTTAGGGTTTCAAATCGGTAAGTAAACAGTTAAAGGCCTTAAACGTTGTTTCAAAAATAATGTTGGTTAAATTTTAAATAATATGCAATTCAAAATGAAGGCTATGTGACTTAACTGTTTTTTTGGTACAAAACTGTAAGTAACTGTGACTAGTCCTTCAAACCGTCATACAGTTTCAATAAAATACAACACAACAAGACGGCTGTACTTCAGCTGGCTGTTTTTAAGTTTTGCAGATGGTCACATTTTGAAATAGAAAACCTTAACTAAAACACAAAAAGTTAAATAAAAAATCACTTGTTAACCTTGTGCTCTAATATTGTTTATGCAAAAAAAGCTTTAAAAAAATCAATCAATAAAAAAAAATTAATCAATAAAAAAAGTCTTCTAAAAGTCTAGAAACAACAATTCCCACGTTTTTGCTCGTAGCCAAAATTTTGAGTTTGTCACTTAGCGGCCTTTTAATAATCGGACGGCAGTACTGGAAATTGATATGTATAAGGCAGTGTGTGTCCGCTAGTCATGTGTTTAGTAACAAGGTTCAATTCTGTCCGGATTGAGTCTTTTGGGTCCGTAATTGGTTTTGTGAATTGTTGATCTTTATAAAAAACCCATCCTTCTAGAGATTAAAACCAGACTTCTGCTATTTATGCACTCTAACGAAAGTCTATGAACCTTTGAGAGCCAGATCGATCAATATCTGGCTTTCAGGATTTAGACTGGACTTTTATGGATACTTGTTGGCGAGTATCAAGCCGTACTTCAGCCAGGTTTCGTTGGACCGCTATTAGTTCTGTGTAACCGTCTCCTCCGCCTGATGACCTCTATGGTGAACGGTCTGACATGTCTCCAGGTCCTAAGTCGGCATCTGTGGATACTTCAGGACAAGCTAGTTCCTGGTCCTATGCGTGGTTAAGACAACTCGTGTCTGCAGTAGCTGATCTGGATGTTGTTGTAATAAAACGGAGGCCTCTGATATTTGATCGCTTAGATATTTGTATAGCGCTAATAACCACCTTCGCTTATAGCGGGAATTCGTTGTGCAAACAATCAGAGCCTATTTAAGGATTAAATATATTGTTAATTAATTAGCATATTCATGACTTACGTTCAGCATCTGCTCTCTCGGGATCCAGGCTAAAATTACTTATTCTTAGCTGTTATACGCACTATCCGAGTGCTAAATATAATTGATAAGCCTGCCTAAGTATTTAGGGTTTTATCTGAGCTAAATCAAACCGTGTGATATTAAATTCAGTATTGGAATATTTTAATCATTCAAGCACACACACACAAATCAATGAAATACAGTAAGACGAGTCAATCCCGCATACAGGTTTGGCTTGTAGGAAATACAGTAAGACAAGCCTCTATATTGCATTATTAAAATGCGGTTAATAATTCCACCGCTGTAGCGATATCTTAGTTATCTTTCATAATACCTAGCATTACGCGAAATAGCTAACATATCCAGCTTCCCTCAACTGAAAACAGATTACTCGCCTCAGGTAAATAAGGACACAGATATGTCATTAATTACCCTACCACTACCAACCGGATTTCACTGGTGGGAGAATCTCTAGCGTTAAGGCGCTATAGGGCCAACGAAAATTTTTATGTCAGGGTGTGAAGCACGCGGGGTCGCCCCGCCCACTGAGCGGGACGCAGGATGCGCCGAGTTCAATGACCCGAATTCTATCGGCGGGTAAGAGCGTTTTCACACTTTCCGATCCGATATCCTTATCGGAACACATTTCCATACAATTTGTCGGTATCTGATATTGGAGACCGATAAAATGTATGAAAATTACGGCCGATAACGGTATCGCATCGGATAGTGTGGAAACGCTCTAATGCGTCTTGCTATTACTTTCGCACATACGGTCATAAAGTAGTACAATATGCGCACAAAAAATAATAAGTTTTAGTGCTAGTAATAAATAAATAATAAAGAATTTTTACGTTAGTTTTTTTATTATTTCTGTTGGATATTTGGATAATTACATTACCTATAAAAATGGATCGTTAGGAAGGTATCTAATTGTGGCAGAAAATCAGATGTTCCATAAACAAAATAAGTACCTCATGATTCGATCCTAAGAAATTACCTCTCCGTCTTCTCCAGGGGATGTGTGCAGTGGTCTGTCCGACCTAAGAGTAGGCCCTCCGTCTCATTCTGAGGAAGAGTGCAGAGGTGTGTGTCCGGCCTAAGAAATTACCTCTCCGTCTACTCCAGTGGATGTGTGCAGTGGTCTGTCCGACCTAACAGTATACCCTCCGTCTCTTCCCGTGGAAGAGTGTCGTGGTGTGTGTCTGGCCTAAAAAATTACCTCTCCATCTCCTCCAGTGGATGTTTACAGTGGTCTGTCCGAACAAAGAGTAGCCCCTCCGTCTCTTCCCGTGGAAGAGTGTCGTGGTGTCTGGCCTAAAAAATTACCTCTCCGTCTCCTCCAGTGGATGTTTACAGTGGTCTGTCCGACCTAACAGTATACCCTCTATCTCTTTCCGTGGAAGAGTGTCGTGGTGTGTGTCTGTCCTAAAAAATTAACTCTCCGTCTCCTCCAGTGGATGTTTACAGTGGTCTGTCCGAACAAAGAATATACCCTCTATCTCTTCCCGTTTAAGACTGTCTTGGGTGTCTGGCCTAAAAAATTACCTCTCCGTCTCCTCCAGTGGATGTTTACAGTGGTCTGTCCGAACAAAGAGTAGCACCTACGGCTCTTCCTGTGAAAGAATGCCGTGATGTGTTTCCGGCCTCAGAAAATACTTCTCCGTCTCCTCACGTGGATGTGTGAAGTGGTATGTCCGGCCTAAGAGTTACCCTCCGGTTTTTCCTATGGAAGAGTGCTGTGGTGTTTGTCGGGCCTAAGAAGATACCTGTGCGTCACCTCACGTGGATGTGTGCAGTGGTCTGTCTGGCCTAAGAGTAGACCCTCCATTAGTTCCCGTGGAAGAGTGCCGTGATGTGTGTCCGCCCTAAGAAAATACCTGTCCGTCTCCTCAAGTGGATGTGTGAAGTGGTATGTCCGGCCTAAGAGTAACCCTCCGTTTTTTCCTATGGAAGAGTGCTGTGGTGTTTGTCCGGCCTAAGAAAATACCTGTGCGTCACCTCACGTGGATGTGTACAGTGGTCTGTCTGGCCTAAGGGAAGACTCTCCGTGTCTTTCCATGAAAGTGTGCCGAGGTGTGTGTCCGGCCTAAGAAAATACCTGTCCGTCACCTCACGTGGATGTGTACAGTGGTCTGTCTGGCCTAAGGGAAGACCCTTCGTGTCTTCCCGTGGAAGAGTGTCGTGGTGTGTGTCCGACCTAAGAAAATACCTGTGCGTCACCTCACGTGGATGTGTGCAGTGGTCTGTCTTGCCTAAAAGTAGACCCTCCGTCTGTTCCCGTGGAATAGTGCCGTGATGTGTGTCCGGCCTAAGAAAATACCTGTCCGTCTCCTTCCGTGGATGCATTGAGCATCACATCAATCTACAAATTCTACCTATATCATTCTACAATTTTCAATGTAATAACTACTCATTTTGATTTCTAGCACAGATAATGTATGGTAGTAAATGTGTTACTACCATACATAACATACATACCATATCACCATCCAAAGGGCGTCGACGAATATTGGCATAGTCGTCAGCCGCCATTTAGTTTTATTTTTAAGTTAGAGGTGCACTTTAAAAAAAATACATTTGGCTAGAGGGTACGGGTCATTCGCAAAATAGCAGTCGATAAGCCATGTCAGAGGCCCTCGGGCGGCTTGAAAAACTCTGACACCAGAGGCCAGCACTACCTCATACGAAACGAAACGAACGATTCGCAAAACATCCACTTCTCATAATGTACACCGCACTTTTCTAACTATTTTTTTTTTCAAAAAAGCTGGATATGGGTTACTGGCTCACTGACTCATTGACATCGTTATTCTCCTAGAAGGAGTCGTTTTAGTGATGGGTCATGTTCTAGGAAAGTGTTTAGTTTTTTAATCAGACTCGGGAAAAAATCTGTCATTTCAAAAATCCAAGCTGACCAAAACCGTTCTTCGAAATGGTGACCGATCGGATCCGTTCAAACGACGCATCCTACTGTTTTTTGGGATAAATTAAAGAAAAAAAAAAGAAAAAAAAATAGATTGCTGCTCTAAAATGGGTTTTTTAAACAGACTTGTCCGACTAGACTTTGGTGAATTAAAGTTTTTTACCAAAGTTAACACTCGAAAATTTGGTTTATATAGAAATGTTGTAAGCATCTTGGTGTATATAGGGTGCAAAATCACAACTTTTTTAAAAACCATGATGGCGCATGGCGGATTGTTTTGTGGTCATTTTGTAGAATCGTAAAGTTTTCAATTTTCAAATTGAAAAAAGAGACTGCGGGCAACACCCGAGCTTGATGACTAGTAAAGGGCTATCGTGTGGGAGAACAAGTGGTGTTGCCTGGTGGATTTTTTTTACTTTTCTTTACATTTTACTTGTATTTATATTTTACTTTTAAAACCAAGAAGTAAAAATGTAATCATATGAAAAAAGTAAAAAGTCTAAAATATAAAAAGTAAAAAAAAAAAAAAAAAATTGAAGTCGTTTTATGAAAAGTCCAGTGTACATATCGCACCGCTAGATGAAAACTCCGTTAATTCAAAAAGTAGGCATTTTGACTTAGGGGCATTTTCACGATCCTCATTTGAATATCTACACGGGAAAATAACTCGCGTAACTATACCTTGAACGGTTGCCAATAGATGGCGCCAAACGTGCCTTTATTTGAATGAACTTGACTCGGACAGCGCAAATACTAAGCCGCCATTTTGAGTTGTCTTGAGGTGGTCATAGGTGCAGGACGTTTGCAAAGTGGGTGATTTTGAGTTGCTGGAGTTTACGTGTTTTTTTTTAGGTAAGTTGCATTTTTTATTTCGAGTTGATTGTGTTTTACTGAATTTTCCCTGATAACAATCGGTATTCATTTTGATTTGCGGGCGTTTTGATGAATTACTATCGTAATGTTTTTTTTGTCATTTCGAATTACTGATATTTACATGAATTTAAATGTGTATTTCGATTTACGGTAGTTTTGTTTAATGAAAATTTAATCTCATTTATTACTGTCTGTTTAGTGAAATAAATACTTTTCTCACAAAAAATAGGTTGTCTAAGGCATTGTTTATTAGATTTTTTATACGGTTTAAAGTTTTGAAAAGCAGTAGATGGTATTTTTGTATTTTTTGAGTTGGTTGACTTTACTTGATTTGTTATTGAATATGAATCATTACTTATTTTTAGCACGATGAAAAGCCGAGGAAAACTCATGTTAGAGATTATACAAAAAAGGAAAAGCGAAGCAGAAAGCGCTGACCGGCCTGCTGTGGAAATGTTAAGTAAAGAAAAGGTTGACTTACAACCTGAAGGAAGGTTAGTCTCATCTTGTTTTATTCTCACTTCCATTAGCGCGGTCAAAATTTTAAAGTGATTTGAATCAAAATAATTTAATGTCCAACTGAGTTTCTAAGTGTAACTAAATTAATTAATTTTAATTTCAGTCCTGACCAGCCAGCAGCATTGGATACTTCAAGAACCGTTCTTAGCCCTGGTATGGAAGTGCAGAATGAAGTGAAAAGGCCTCAGTTACCAACTGAGGGACGGTTGGTTTCATCACCGAGCATTTTAGAAACTCCATTACATATTGATGAACATCCAACAAACATTCCAGGGAGACAAAGAGTTCCTAAACGTCAGTATGTTGTTTCACCGGTCCATAGCGGCGATGAAAGCTTTTTTGACGATTCCGATGCAGATCCACATTATGAAAACCCCTTGCCTAAAAGAAAAATTGTTTTCTCCCCTTTGCCAAAAACTTCCAGAGCTCGCTCTGGTTCATCTTCGTCTAGCAGTTCGTCAATCAGCAGTAGCTCAAGCAGCAGTAGCTCAAGCAGCAGTAGCTCAAGCAACAGTAGCTCAAGCAGCAACTCAAGCAAGATAAGATCCACAAATGCTACTGATTCTAATCGCGAAAATTTGAATCTGGGCGAAAATGTTCTTGCACGGCAAAATGAAATTACTAATACTAACAACTCTAATAACGAAGATCACAACGTTGCTCAAAATAACACACCTAGTGAAACTCTAGCACAAGCAGAAGTAGTCCAGGGTAAGAAAAAGCCTAGGAAACCGGAAACATGGAAAGTGAATGTAGCCAAATCCCTCAAAAATGCAGGAAAGGCGTACAAATCGCGGGGTAAACTAAAAAAAGAAATTCCTGCTCGCAAAATACGACCACCATGTGGAGAAAAGTGTCGTTTGAAATGTAGCACCAAGCTTAACATAACAACTCGTCAAAAAATATTTGATACATTTTGGGGACTCGGCGATCTCCAGCGACAGAGAGAGTACATTGTACGGCATACCCATGAAATTAAACCCAAGTACCGATATACAAGCACAGAAAACTTCCGGGCTCTAAATACAGCTTTCTATTTTGAAAATAATAACTCTCGCATCCGTGTCTGTAAGAACTTTTTTAAGGCCACACTTGACTTGGGTGATCAAGTTATTAAAACATCAATAACCAAAAAGACTGAGACTGGATTTATAAAGGAAGAGCAAAGAGGAAAACACCTAAATCATCCTAAGGTAGACCCTGAAGTTAAAGAGAGCGTGGTTCAATTCATCAACTCCATTCCGCGGGTTGAATCGCACTATCTGCGAGCTCAAACAACTCGAGAGTACATTACAAGCGAAAGATCATTAGCAGATATTTACCGGGATTACAAAGACTCACGCCACGCCCAAGAGTTGCCATTTGCTTCTGAATCAACATTTCAACGCATATTTAACACTCAATTCAACATAGGCTTTTTTTGCCCAAAAAAATACTTGTGTGATTTATGTAAGAGCTATAAAAATGCAGATGATGAAAACAAATTGAAAATACAGCAAACCTTTGAACAACATCTACTTGAAAAGGACCTAGCACGGCAGGAGAAAGAAAAAGACAAGAAAGAATCAGAGGCCATAGTAGTCGTTTACGATCTCCAGGCAGTAATGCCAATTCCTAAAGGGCAAGTGTCTTTGTTCTTTTACAAGTCCAGAATAAATTGTTTTAATTTTACAATAAGTGATTTACACGCAAAGAATGTGGACTGTTTTTTTTGGGATGAGACTGAAGGAAAGCGTGGTGCAGTGGAAATCGGAAGCTGTGTTTTAGCTTTCATAGAAATGCAGCTTAATAACCATCCTATTGGAGACATAGATCTGATATTTTATTCAGACAACTGTTGCGGGCAGCAAAAAAACAAGTATTTATTGTCTGCTTATGCCTACGCTGTCCAATATGAGAGTTAAGTCTATAACCCATAAGTTTTTGATACGAGGTCATTCTCAAAACGAAGGGGACAACGTTCACAGCGTTATAGAAAAGCAAGTGAAAAGACACATTAAGTCGGGACCTATTTACATACCACAGCAGTATGTAACATTAATTCGAACTGCCAAAAAATCTGGACCCCCATACAAAGTGCATGAAATGACCCATGACCGCTTTTATAACTTGAAAGTGTTGCAAGAAACTTGGGGCACAAATTTTAATATGGATGAAGATAACAACCAAGTTAAGTGGCATGACATAAAAATCCTCAAAGTTGAAAAGGAAAGTCCAATGGTCTTTTTCTATAAAACATCCTTTGCACAGACTGAATTTAAAAAATGTTGGGTAAACAAGAGAAAGACAAGACGAACTGTAGAATCTACACCTGATATCGCAATGAATTTGAGTAAAGCTTACACAGAAAAAAATCGTTTAGCGGAAGCAAAAAAGAAGGACATTAAGGAACTTGTCGACAAAAATGTTATTCCAAGACAGTACTATGACAGTTTTTACAAAAATGTTATATAATTAGGTCTAGAATAGTCTAGATTAAGAATTCAGTGCCTATATAAAACTAATTTTACTAGAGGTTACTTATTCATATTGACAGACCAAAATGTTATACTGTGATTTGCAACTTTGACTGTTAAGCTAAGTAAGTAGAAGTAACATTAAATAAAAATGAAAATTGAGACTGCCTTAAAATAATTGTTTTATAGTTTATTGAGAGTTTACTAGTTTATAATACTTAAAAAGGCTGTAACTAAGTTAAGACTTTTGTAATAGTTTTTTAAAAATGAGAATACTTAAATTTATGTGATTTATAGAAGATACAACTAATTTTCCGAGACGTTTCTTGTAAAAGAACAATGATTACTATGGACATTTTGAATAATAAGTAAAAAATTGTAACTATTATAATAAGTCTTGCACAATTTCACTATGCAAGTAATAAAAGTTAAGTGATTGTAAGTGTTTTTTTTTGTTTGTGTATTTTGTCATTTTGTTCTTTTTCATTTATTTGTTAAATTAATGTTGAATTCGTATTTAAATATACTTACTATAATTGTTTTATTTAAACCATAACTACCTTCCCCAGGTTTTGAGTTATGCTAAGAACTCGTCAAAAAGTTATCTATTTTTTGAGGTGAAAAGTAACGTAATTCATTTTTTTTTCATGTTAACTAAAGTAACACAAAATAGTGCACAAAAAAGTGGCTTATTCCCCCTACAAAACTAGGCTAACTAAAAAATACGGTTTTTTACAGCTTGGTTACAGACAATTAAAAAATGAATGAATTAAACAAGGTTTAAAAAACGTTATCTTTCTGGAACAATAATAAGTTTTTTTTTATCTTATCTAGTTAGGCTTATATCACATTTTTGTAATTTCTGAAAAATTCGGTTTTTTGAGTTAATGGAGTTTTCATCTAGCGGTGCGATATTGCAAATAAAGGAGATGTCCAGAAGTGGTATAATATTCTGAGAAAATTCCAGAAGTTATGAAATATATCTAAAAAAAGCTTATTTATTGGGCTACTCGATTATATAAATTTTATATATTATAAAACCTCCATTTCCGAGAAAATAATAAAATTGTTCTTGAAGGGAAAACATAATGAAACAAACATGCCAAAACCACACGTGTGTAATAAATAAATAAATAAATAATGCTGGACAGTTCACATTACACATTTCACATTTTTTATCTAGCCCCAAGCTAAGCAGAGCTTGTGTTATGTGTACTAGATAACTGATATACTTAATACAATATATTACATAGATAGATATTTTTTATTATACATAAAAATACCCAGAACACCCTAAACAAATATCTGCGATCGCACATAAAATAAATTATTCTATTTCGTCTTCTTCTGCCTGTGCCCAAAGATATGATGACTAAAATATTCTCTAACACGAAAATATGCTATTTCGCCTTCTTCTGCCTGTGCCCAAAGATATGATGACTAAAATAATCTTCTTGAATGGAATACGTGCTAACACACAATTTACAATAAACTTATCTGTGCCCTGAGCTACCTGAAAAATACATATGTTTATAAAGAGGCGAGGAATGTAGGTACCTATGCATATTGCTAAAGGTACTATTATAAGTAAAGTAAAGTAAAGTAAAGTAATCGTTTATTATCTTAAACAGTGTATACGTGGAACATTTCTTGACAGTTAAATGTGTATTGTAACAAAAAATATATAAAAATTTGAAATGACCATAGGTTAGGCTCTATTCCCCACACTAGGTCTGTAAAGCCTGTAAGGTGGGGTCATAGGGATTCGCCACGGACTCTCCATCAGTTAAATTATTTGCATGTTTTAAAGTTCTGATGTTAGACTAGAAATGCAATAGACACAATGTTAATGCAAAAAATTAAACTAAATAAAATAAAAGTAAGAGTAGGATCCAAGGAGTTTTGATGCCAAATGGGTGTAATGAATGTGTGTGTAAACGTTGTGTGGTGTGAGTTGAGTGTATGAGTGAGTAGGTATATATAATTGTGTAGTGTGAATGTGTTTTTTTAAATATATTAAATAATATTTTTGTTTATATAATATAATATGGGTGTGTGGGTGGTATAGTATCATTCAATAAAATTCAATATATTCTCAGTATCGTCATAGTTTAGATTAAGTAGGTAGGTAGTCATGTTCTTTTTCAGTTGGTTATAGTTTAGAGTTGCTATGGTGATATCTTTGCAAATCTGGTTATACATACGCGGTCCAATAATAGCAAGAGATTTTCTACCAAAATTTGTGCGTGTATTAGAAAGTTTAAAAATTTTATCTTGCCTCCGTTGTGTTTTTAGTTTTTCCAAAACTTCTTCATTAACTAATGAATGCTGTTTTGCTATCACTGCCTTTATGAAAAGCTGCCTAACAGTGAGCACAGAGCATTCTTTGTAAAGCAAAACCGTGGAATATCGCCTAGATTAAAAAGTCATTAATTTCAGGAGCGCTCTCTGCGCTCTTTCTATTTTAATAAAATGGGTTCTAGCTGCGACTCCCCAAGCCGAATTACAGTAGGTAAGTATAGATTGAGCAAGACACTGATAAACATTGATTAGTGATTTGAAATTTAATACGTGTCTAAGTTGTTTGAAGACATATATTAATTTTCTTGTACGCCCAGATAAGTTTCTAATCTGATCTACCCAAGAAAAATTGTTGTCTATGGTGACACCTAGATATCTGATATCATCCGTGGGTTGGAGATTATGGCATAGGCAGGAGTCAGCGCTTAAACTTAAACATGTTGTCGAGTGTATTTTTAGTTTAATAGGTTGCTTTGGTTGGGTGCTGGCGTTTATAGTGAACTTCATGAATTTTGTCTTGTTGACATATAGTTAGTTAGTTAATAAGTTATTTCTAAGCCAGCTAGAGACAGTAATCAGACCTTTGTTAGCAAGATGCTCGACTTGATTCCACGATTTAGCTTGAAACAGAAGGACCGTGTCGTCTGCATATGTAACAACTCTACCATTCTGTAAGCTTAGTTCACATAGGTCATTTATATAGATTAGGAATAACGTTGGCCCTAAAATACTACCCTGTGGTACTCCAAAATTCACGTCAGCTTCGTCACTTTGATGGTCGCCTATCCTGACTCTCTGCTTCCTATTTGACAAATAGCTTTGAAACCAGCGCAATGGTGTTCCTCTTATTCCTAGCGACTCTAGCTTTGCCAAAAGGATGGGAATTGAAACGGTGTCAAATGCTTTTGACAGGTCTAGAAACACGCCGAGTGTTCTACAGCCAGAGTCTAATTATTTAGTTATATGCTCAGTGACATTTAACACCGCATGTTCAGTACATAGACCAGGTCTGAACCCGAACTGATTGCTTGACAGCAGTTCCATTTTTTCCAAGTAGTTCTTTAGCCGCTTGTTCATTAGTTTTTCTAATATTTACGAGATGATGGGCAGCAACGATATGGGCCTAAAGTTTGTTACATTATCTTCATCACCTCCTTTAAATATAGGACAGATTACAGATTTCTTTAGTTGCCCTGGGAATAGTCCTGAGTCAAAGCTAGCCTGACAAATTTGCGTAAGAGGGTCTAAGAGGTGAGGAATTGCTAGTTTCAGTAGCTTTGTCGTAATTTTGTCCCAGCCCGGTGCACAATCATCTTTTAAAGACTTTACAATCGAGTATGTTTCTGAATGATCAGTGGCTAGTAATCCGAAGGATGTTAAGACATTATTTTTGGTAATTTTGTGAGCTAAATCATTTTCGGATTCTTTTAAGCCTATAAGAGTATTCTGGGCAAGATTTGAACCCACACTACAGAAGAAATACAGGCATTACTATATCATTACAGGCAGCTCATATCTATTAGTGAACTCTCCAACAGTGTAGGTAGGTATCTACTTAGAATGTATCCTGAACCTACACAGAACGGATAAACTAATAAGTGAAGTATTAGTAATAACGCGACAACATGGAACGAAGGTAGGATAGTGGTATGAAAAGTTCTTTGTGGTTGTCTGTCTGCGGCCTGTCTCGCTAGATAGATAGATATAAAACACTTTATTGCACAACACAGAAAATAAGCTAATTAAGAATTAATATTAAACTAAACACGGAAGTACAATGGGCGGTCTTATCGCTATAAACGATCTCTGCCAGACAACCTTGGGATGGACTGGAATTATTTGCACGACATAGAACGGTGGCTTAAAATCTGGAATACAATCTCTTAAATTAAAAATAAATAAATATAACAAATTACTACCTAATTTATAAATTTATACTATGATTACACAAATTTATATATACCTACCTAAGTATTAGCAAGTATTAAGTATTATTATCTAGCTAGAGAGTATCAAAATTCCTTAGTCTGCCTGCCAAAGAGCGTCAAGTTTACCTTTTGGGAGTGTTACAAGTTCTAACTTTATTTTGAAAAACACAACATTTGAATCAAGTTTTAAAAAATTGAGGTACATTTATTATTTTTCATTAGCTGAAAAATAGCCAAATAAATGCCCTTTCTCCGTAAGTAACTATTATGTTGCTTAGAATTTCTAGTTATTTTTATACCGGCCTTCATATATTTTTTGGATATCTCCTTTAGTCTATTTGAGCAAAAAAATTGAGTGTATATTTTGCGAAGTGGAGGTTATGCGAAGTGGTCATATTGAGAATAAGTGCGGTGTACATTACAAGAAGTGGACGTTTTGCGAATGAGTTGTATCCTCTAGCCATAGCACAATAACTAGTGGGTCGGTGGTGCGTGAGGTGCGTGCAGCTGGCGTACAGTTTTCCTTTGCCGCTTACTTGCGTGTAAGAACAAACCTCTACAAACCCCTGCAAACCCTACCAACACTACAAACCCCAACAAAATCCTACAAACCCTACAAACTCCTTCCAACGCCTACGAACCTCTATAAATCTACTTTGATTTTGACCCTTAACCTTGACCTTGACCTGTACCTGTACCTGTACCTGTACCTGTACCTGTACCTGTACCTGTACCTGTGTCTGTACCTGTACCTGTAATTATACCTGTACCTGTACATGCTCCTGCACTAATTAATACGAATGTCGCCTCTTCGTTTATCTCACTCACTCGACCATCGTTCCACTCAGTGGAATCGTTCCACTTCGTGTCACGCTGGTCTCGTTAGCTCGATAAGCTACAGCAAAGTTAATTTGAAGAGAGAAAACTAACGTAATATTCGTAATCAGCACCCACAAATTACTTGAAAACGACACCCATATTAGTTTTTTTCTGATCTTACCATTTTAAAGGGTTACCAGCTTACCTACTAACTTACCCACCTAACCGAAAAATTTAAGTAATATTCGTAATCAGCAACTACAAATTACTCAAAAACGACACCCATATTAGTTTTTTCTTATATTATTTTTACGCAGGGTTGCCAGGTTACCTTCCTACTCACTTACATACGTACCTGACTGCAAATTTGATGATGTATCCGCAATCAGCACCTCCAAATTTCTCAAAAACGCCACCCATATCGTTTTTTTCAGTCTCTCGATTATACAAGCACCGTTTCCTCCCAGGGTTACCAACAATATACAAATTTATATAGTCAAAGATTATTTTTAAGGGCTTCCTTCATAATACCACATACATTTTATTATCAAAAACTTAATTTTTTATATATATATATTTGGGGAAAATCTAAGAAATTGCCCTAAAAACGGTGAAAATATTTCCACCTGGCAACACCACTTGTCCTCCCACACAACAGCCCTATACAAGTCACCAAGCCCAGTGTTGCACGCAGTCTCTTTTTTTCAATTTGTAAATTTTATATTCCACCATTTAACAAAATGGCCGCCACACCATCCGCCATCTTGGTTTTGAAAAAAGTTAGGATTTTCGTATATTCACCGAGATGCTGGCAACATTTCTGCATAAACAAAATTTTCGAGTGTTAACTTTGGTAAAAGACTTTAATTCACCAAAGTCTAGTCGGACAAGTCTGTTTAAAAAGCCATTATAGAGCAGCCTTCTATTTTTTTTTTGTTTGTAACATTTTTCTTTAATCTTTCCCATAAAACAGTAGGATGCGTCGTTTGAACGGATCCGATCGGTCACCGTTTCAAAGAACTGTTTTGGTCAGGACCAAAAGTGCGGTGTACATTATGAAAAGTGGACGTTTTGCGAATAAGCCGTATCCTCTAGCCATTTATGTACAGTTTTCAAAGTGCGCCACTAACTTGAAAATAAAACTAAATGGTGGCTGAAGACTATGCCAAAATCGTCGACGCCCTTTGGATGGTGGTAGCCGGTAACACATTTATTACCATACATTTTCTGTCCTAGTAATCAAAATGAAGTAAACATTGAAAATCGTATCCTAATGCAATAGGTAGAATTGGTACATTGATGTGATGCTCATTGCATCCACGGGAGGAGACGTAGAGTTTTTTTTTTTGGCTGGACACACACCACAGCCCTCTTCCATGGGAAAAAACGGAGGGTTACTCTTAGGCCGGACATACCACGTTACATATCCACGTGAGGGGACGGACAGGTATTTTCTTAGGCCGGACAAACACCACAGCACTCTTCCATAGGAAAAAACGGAGGGTTACTCTGAGGCCGGACATACCACTTCACACATCCACTTGAGGTGACGGAGAGGTATTTTCTTAGGCCAGACAAACACCACAGCACTCTTCCATAGGAAAAAACGGAAGGTTACTCTGAAGCCGGACATACCACTTCACATATCCACGTGAGGTGACGGACATGTATTTTCTTAGGCCGGACAAACACCACAGCACTCTTCCATAGGAAAACACGGAGAGTTACTCTTAGGCCGGACATACCACTTCACACATCCACTTGAGGAGACGGAGAGGTATTTTCTTAGGCCGGACACACATCACGGCACTCTTCCACGGGAACAGACGGAGGGTCTACTCCTAGGCCAGATAGACCACTGCACACATCCACGTGAGGTGACGCACAGGTATTTTCTTAGGCTGGACAAACAACACAACACTCTTCCATAGGAAAAAACGGAGGGTTACTCTGAGGTTTGGAGATCGAAGTTACCCGCGTCCGTAGGAAAATACCCTTGCGTCCCTACACGTGATCTCTGGGTGGTGCCAAACGGGTAACAACATTTCTGGTGGTAGGCTTCGGCCGTGGCTTGTCACCACCCACTGGACAAAGCCAGTCCGTGAAGCGACATTGTCGTGTTTCGGACTGATGTCCAGTGTAGCCATCGTGGAAGTGACGGGTTTGAGCAGTTCGTGCACTGGTTTTTAGCATGTGCGGTTTAGAGACCGCAGTGGTGCAAGTGTGCCGGGTGGCTAGACTTGGAGGGTAGCGGGATCCGAAGCACGGTTCTCCGCTGGCCGACCGCAGGTTGTAGGGGGCCCAACTAGTGAGTTAGCCACTCATGAAAGGCAGCCCCACCGCCTCGCGAAAAATCCCAGAGTGCTCCATCGTGCCGGTTGGTGACCGGATGAGAGGACCCGATGGCCATTCCTGGGGGGGTTCGGGCGTCTCCGCAGTCTCCAGTCTAGTCTCCCACTGGCGCAGGAGCCAACAGCCGTTTTTCCCACTTACCTTATCACTCAAAACCAAATATGAAAAAGTCAAAATATAATAAGTTGTGCTCACAGCGGAAGCACTTCCTCTCGCTTCAAGTGCACCTCTCAAACATTCAAGGTATGCACTCCAATCTCGATCCGGTCCACCACCACCTAGAGACCGCCAAGCCACACTTATTATTCCTCACGGAGACGCAGATTCAATGTCCTCCCAATACAGCATACCTCACATACCCAGGCTATGCTCTGGAGTACAACTTTAAATCCAAAGCTGTTATCTGTTTATTTGTCCGGGAGGACATTTGCTGTCTGCGTCTTCGTGACCTTGAAGAACCCGATTTCTCCGTTTTATGGACTTTGGTGGACACCGGCATGGATAAAATTATCTATGCTGGTTTATATCGATCGCACTCTGTAGACCTCGAGACAACCAGGTTATTCAACTACATCTGTGAAGCGGCGGATGTGGCCCAACAACGTTATCCTGATGCCCAACTGGTGATTCTGGTGGATTTTAATGCCCACCACCAACAGTGGCTGTTCCCTTACCAGTTGTCCGACCATGCTGGGAGAGAGGCGTGCAAACTTGCACTTACGCTAAATCTCACTCAGCTGGCGGTGAGGCAACCAGAATTCCGGACGTTGAGGACCACACAGCCAACTGCCTGGACCTTCTGCTGACGAATGAGCCGGATCGCCACTCGGTATCAGTGATGCCTCCTATGGGAACATCAGATCACTGAGGTCTGTATCTTCATACTCGCCACCCGATCCCTCACCTAGAGGTAGAAGGCGAGTGTAGCGTTACAAGTCAGCAGATTGGGATGAGATGCGACACTTCTTCGCGTCTTATCCTTGGCGGCAAACCTGTTTTTCTTCTTGTGACCCGACGGTTTGTGCTGATGCCGTTACGGAGGTGATCAAAAGAGCAATGGAGTATTTTGTTCCATTCTCCGATGCATCACCTTCAAGCAATGCTCGCCCATGGTTCACTCCAACGTGTGCTAGCGCGGAAGCGCAAAAACGTGCGGCTTATCTAGCCTGGGTTGACGCAAGAAACGGCAAAACCTCGGATGCACGGATGAAGAAGAAAGACTATAACAAAGCCGCCAAGTCCTGCAAGAAGGTGTTACGGAAGGCTCGCTTCAATCGGATTGGCCTTCTGGGGGCTAAGCTTGCCGCATACCCTGCGGGAAGTAAAGCTTTCTGGTCTCTGGCTAAGTCCGTGGAAGCGAACTTCAGCCGCCCTTCACTCCCCCCACTACTGAAACCAGACGGGTCCCTAGCTCACGCTGCGGTTGAGAAAGCAAATTTATTTGCCACTCAATTTGCGGAGGCTTCGCGTCTTGACACCTCTGGCGAAACTCCACCCAGCCTTCCTCGATGCGAAGCTTCAATGCAAGAAATTCGCATTCAGCAAAAGGAAGTGCTCAAAACGCTACGTAGTCTTGACGTGAATAAAGCTAGCGGTCCTGATGGTATCTCGGCCGTAGTGTTAAAAACCTGTGCCCCTGAGTTGTCTCCAATATTAACGCGACTTTTCCGCCTCTCTTTGAAAACTGGTGTAGTCCCCAAGTCTTGGAAGCTTGCTAACGTGCAACCTGTGCCCAAGAAAGGCAGTCGTGCTGACCCTTCGAACTACCGCCCTATCTCGGTCACCTCCCTACTATGTAAATGTATGGAGCGTGTACTGAATAGGAAACTCCTTGCATACCTCGAAGGTAACGATCTCCTCAGTGATCGTCAATACGGATTTCGCCGTAATCGGTCTACCTTCTTGTGTATGCCACGCACATTTGGAGTGAGGCCATCGAGCAATATGGTGAAGCGCTGGCTGTTTCATTAGACGTCTCGAAGGCCTTTGACAGGGTTTGGCACGCTAGCCTTATTGGCAAGCTTCCTGCTTACGGACTGCCAGTTCAATTCTGTTCCTGGCTCGCAGACTTTATGAGGGAAAGATCCATTCGAGTAGTTGTTGATGGCTGCTTGTCGGATCAAATGGCTATAAATGACGGGGTACCTCAGGGGTCAGTGCTATCTGCCACACTGTTTCTGCTGCATATTAATGATCTGCTAATGCCCGGTATCATTGGGTACGCAGACGACAGCACAGTTGTGGAGAGATACGTTTCCACTGCGTGTGCTAGGCAGAATGAAATTCTGGAGTTAAGAGATGAGATGCTGCAGCGTCTGAATTTGACTCTCAAGGCTGTATCCGATTGGGGCGATGACAACCTTGTCAAGTTCAACGCCTCGAAAACGCAGGCTTGTTTCTTCTCGGCGAAAAAAAGTCAGTTTCTTCAATTTCCTGTCTTTCGGGATGTACCTGTAGCTATAGGAGATCACCTCGAGCTCTTAGGCGTCTCACTCACGCCTACTCTCAACTTTGGCTCCTACATCGAGTCTAAGGCAAAAACTGCTTCCATGAAGCTGGGTATCCTGAATAAGGTAAAGCGTAACTTCACACCAGGACAGCTTTTAAGTCTGTACAAAGCACAAGTCCGGGCTGGTATGGAGTACTGCTGCCACGTTTGGGATGGCTCGGCCAAACACCAGCTTGCTGCCTTGGACTCGATCGAACGCAGAGCTTTCAGGCTTATTGGTGAGCAACATATGGCAGAGACTAAGATCCAAAGTCTCGAGCACCGCCGTAAGGTAGCGTGCCTTTCGATCTTCTATAGGTTACATTTCGGGGAATGCTCCCAGGAACTTCATGATCTGATCCCACCATCTCCTTTTCATCATAGGACGAGCAGGCGCACGGCTCGGTACCACCCTTACCTCATTAGTATACCCTCTATTCGTACTAAACGTTTCAGTTCTACCTTTATAATGAGAACTGCTAAGGAGTGGAATACACTACCGTCGTCTGTCTTTCCTGAAAACTATAATCTGGGTCTCTTCAAGGCTAGAGTGAATAGGTGCCTTCTAGACCTTTGTGCTCCATCTTCGGCCGCATCGTCACTTACCAACAGGTGAGATCGTGGTCAAACAAAGGTCTATCATTGTTAAAAAAAAAAAAAAAGCCGGACATACCACTTCACATATCCACGTGATGTGACGGAGAGTTATTTTCTTAGGCCAGACAAACACCACAGCACTCTTCCATAGGAAAAAACGGAGGGTTACTGTAAGGCCGGACATACCACTTCACACATCCACTTGAGGAGACGGAGAGGTATTTTCTTAGGCCAGACAAACACCACAGCACTCTTCCATAGGAAAAAACGGAGGGTTACTCTTAGGCCGGACATACCACTTCACACATCCACTTGAGGAGACGGAGAGGTATTTTCTTAGGCCAGACAAACACCACAACACTCTTCCATAGGAAAAAACGGAGGGTTACTCTTAGGCTGGACATACCACTTCACACATCCACTTGAGGAGACGGAGAGGTATTTTCTTAGGCCAGACAAACACCACAGCTCTCTTCCACGGGAAGAAATGGAGGGTCAACTCTTTGGTCAGACAGACCACAGCACATCCCACATCCACTGGAGGGGACGGAGACGTAATTTCTTAGGCCAGATCTATACTCCTACTAGGTATGTAGCTATCTAAAGTAACAATATGAAGTCAGAGTTTATTCGCAAAACAAATCGGATAATGTATTTGTTACCTAGGTTTACTTTTACTTACCTTTGTCACAGAATAAATAATAGTATAAGTACCTATGTTGGCTCTTTTCATAATTATGATTTGCGAGTAGCCTGACTTGATAGTTTCCATTTCATCCGTAGTCACGTGACCGATGGCGGGAAAATTGACACAGATCCTGCCTCGATGCGGTCTGCGACCGGTCTGAGCAAGCTGAGCGCACGCTCTGGTACTTATATTTGTGTTTAAAAAATTATATAAAAAAATCCCTTTTAGTTTTGCTAAATTTTGTTAATGACTTCACTAATTTAAATAAAAATGAACATGACACCAAGTGTTTCATAAGTTAAAACGTGAAAGAAGTAAGTCAAAAATATGATTTCAATTTTAAAAATCTGTGGTATCTTTGTGTTTTTTTTTTATTGAGTGTAGTAATTCAAATAGTGTATTGAATTAATGATTTCACTAGATAAAATGATCAAGAATATCATATATTTTTTTCTTCATAGAAAACTATAAGAATTCTTATCAAAAACTTTAAAATTCTAGACACATTTGAGAACCTATGGCGTCGCTATTTTTGCTACTGCCCTTAATAAAGTAGGCTCAAAACAAAGGACACGTCTTTATAGACGAAATCTGCAATATAGAGGTATATATGTTACTGTTATGTCTGATATATGTCTGGAATACACGCACAAATTGAGATATGTTACTAATCATTCCTCGCGCGAACGGCTGTGCGTAAACACGTTTGTTACTCGAATTGATCTATTGATTTATCAGTTTAACTAAGTACCCTACATAATGGCGAAGTGTGCTTGTTGTAATAAAACCGTGACGAAAAAAGCTCCTGGACTGGAATGCAGTCTATGTGGTGGTCTAACATATGCAAGTACTACGTGTACTGACCTGTCCAACAAGCAGTTAAACATCCTTAAATCTGCCGAAAACTTGGATTGGACGTGCAGCGACTGCAAACAAAAGTCGCCCTTCAGGAAGACGTCATTTATAATTCCGGAAGATGACATGGAAGATGATGATGCTGGCTCGGAGAAGAGTATCCATCTACCTATAAATACCTCCAAATTCCTGTCGGATATTTCAACAGAAATGGAGAAATCTATCAAAAAAGAACTGAAAGAGACAAACCAATGTCTACAATTTTTGAGCGATAAAGTCGATGATTACCTGGAAATCATGGAAACCTTCAAAGAAAAAATTAATGTACTCGAAAATAAGAATTCTGAACTGATCAATAAAAATAAACATCTCGAAATAAAGGTAGGAGCTCTGGAGCAACGCATGAACGAAATTCAGCAGCTGGTGAAATTGGTTGAGATTGTCGGAATTCCTGTCTCGGCAGGTGAAAGTTTGGATGTGATTGCCAAAAACCTCGCTAAAAAGCTGGATATGAAGGTTGAAGACGTGAAAACCATCAAACGTCTACCTGCAAAGCAAGGGAAACCGGATACCATCCAACTAACAATGAGAGAGGAGGTGACGAAATCGAGATGGATATCGGCAGCGCGTTCCATGAACCTCGTCGCGGCGGATGTTGCTCCGAATGTTGAGGCCTCTAGATCCAGGGACAAACTATTTATTCGTCAAGCCCTAACTCAGCACCTGAAGAACGTTCTCTGGAAGGCCAAGCAGGCTCTGAAGGATACCCACAAGTTCGTATGGTGTAAAGAGGGAAAAGTTCTTGTGCGTAAAACTGATCAATCCAAAATTATTGTTCTACGTAGTGAAACTGATATTACCAATCTCGTGAAATCTTCCTAAGAAGTCAGACAGGTCTTTAACCTTTTCCTATAATATCTTGTTATTTCTATAGCTTCCTATTATTGATAGCATACAAGTCAACATAAGGTACTAAATTGCATGATTGTGTAGACCTAACCAAATATTATAAAATTATTCGGTTTGTTGCTCGTGGTCCACCCGCGTAGTAAGTAGGTACAAAAGTTGACTAACATGTATACAAGTAATTAGTCATTCAATGCTTAAAAATTGTAAGGTTGAAATGCTACTAGATAATATATTTCAAAAGTTTACCTAGTTCCTACCAATTTATTCTGTGCTAGTACCTACAGAGCGAGGTGGGCATATCGGGCTGTCTCAGTTGTTTGTTCAATTTATAGAATTATACATACCTACCTACCTACCTACCTAATAAATTACGGCAAGGCAGTATGTGGTGGAATAATAGTTTACACACACAATAAACACAAATTGAATACTATTAAAACTTCAACTATGTACTTACTTTAAATTCATTCTAATTCATTTCTATAATAACTACCTACTCAAAATACCTACTTGTTAATGTGACATTGCACTGTATAGGCCACCGAAAAATGTGTAGGTACCTGCACGAGCCTTTTATAAATAAGAGCTGCAACCAGGTAGGTGGGTGGGTAGGTACTCACGACACACGTTTATTCGGTGATGTAAACCAAAGAGCATTTGTGTGTGTCTATTGTTCTTCGTCACACTCGCTGTTATAGGTATTTGTTACTTTTTATTCCTATTTACTTATATGTTGGTGTTTATGTATCTACTTGCAACCTAATTTAAGCATGAGGAGGAATGTATCGCATCTTATACAAGCCTAAGTAGGTTTTTTAGATGTGTTGAGATAACTATGTAAAACGATTTTTAATAATTAAAAAAAAAAAAAAAAAAGATCTAATCACATTTATATATGGAGGTTAATTAGGGCACATATATGATGCCAATCTTTAATGAGATTTAATAGTTAGGTCATTTGGATTTCAAGATTAGTCAGTAGCACTTAACTTTTTAACTTTATCGACGACCAACACTTGACTCTATGATTACTAACACTGTCTTATCTGAGACTCCAACACTTTCTTTGTTACGACCCCGTTGGGTTCTCGCAACTCAAACGACACTTATTTCTGATACACCCCACCGTGCTTAGCGAAACTAACTTGACTCTCTCGTTCTGCAGTTCAAAAATCACTGATCCGCGCTCCTGGGCCAAAGGTACCATTTCCACATCCTAACGGTATCCTCTCCCGAACTTGTGTACCACGCCTATCATTCACGCCATTGGTCCATTCCTTCGTACATCTTCCGGGTAACACGTGATTGGTACATCCTGTCGTCCCCTTGCGTAAGAGTCGCAACTTTCCGCGCCAAATTCAACCTCGGTGCGAAAGTTTGCCAGCCTCGCGTCATTATGCTCCGCCTTGGCGCCAACTGTCGCGTTCGCGCGCGTTTCAGGACGAGACACAGCTCATCATCTCAAACGCGGTCTCTCAACATGAAAAATAAATAAAGCACAGTGTATATACATTTTTCCGCGGATTCCAGTGTCCATTCGCTGAAACGCCACACAAATTAGACTCTTATCTAGTTACAACTGATCAGCAGAATCTAGTTATTTTCTGGGTTCTAACGTAAGGTGTTATACGATAAGCGATCTAGTCATTTCCAGACGTCTCCTTCCATGACGAGATAACTTATCTCAACTAATTACTCGAGATTTCTACTTCATATTATTATTTCAGCCCCCCTATTCCCTATCTTGAAAGTCACCCGGTGACCAACGTTTGACAAGTAGAATGACTATCAATTGCCCAAAGTTATCATCAAAAACTGTCAAAAGACATAATTCGTATTCTCTATCTTCAGTGGGTTACTGAGATGACGTCACCATCGGTTGCTTTCCATCAAAGTCACTAGATGGTTTCAGCGCTTATCGACTCCATAGCGAATCTTCGATTTTATTATTATTTGGTATTCCGTAAGCAAAATGACAGATCCAATCGCTTTCATTCAAAATCACCGACGTTCCGCGAAAGGAGCTAATCGAGGCTACGTTTTATAAATTGCGTTTGGAGGTGATTATCTTGTAAGGATAGTTATTGTTACTAAGAAGAAATTAGTAATTATAGAATATTTAAGATCTACGTTAGAGGTACCTACTTATGTATTTTTAGCAACTCTTAACTGCAGTAAACAAAATCTCGAGCAATAATAGGTACCTACTCGCGCAGCCGACGAAGAAAGGTCGCGAATGCCGTCAGACTGGACTGGACGGAGAGGAAGCTTATCCGCGACACCCTTAGAGAATTAAAAATTGTAGTTTGGCACCAATATAATCAAAGGTGACACCAGTGATCCCATGTCGTTGCCGGATAAGCAATTCATAGATTATTTTAGACTGCAGAAAAATTCCTTCGCGGCTCTCGTTGAAGAATTAACGCCACATTTGAAAACAAAACGGCCCTGTATGGCGATACCTACCCCATCAATTGAAAGTAACCTACCTACCTATACACATATATAGGTACCTAAAACATTAGGTACACTATTTGACCAAGCCAAGCGAGATTGCCAAATCAATGCCAATTCGTCTGCGTTTGTTTACATACCTAGGTAGTCTAAATTATTTGTAGTACCTAATTCAGGTTTTTAGTAGTAGTAGGTAGAGCTTTTTTGTGAAAGTTTTCGTCCGGGGAAGTACTACCACCATACCTATTTCTGCCGCAAAGCAGTAGTGCCTTCTACTAATATTTATTCTATGGTTGTGCTCGCATTGCTGTGTTCCGGTTTGAAGGGTATGGTTGCCGGTGAAATTACAGGCACATGAGACTTTTCATCTTTATGTCTCAGGGTGGCGAGCGCAGTGCAATGCCACATAGCGCGCCCTAGGTGGACGTGAACTAGGAAGCCTTCCTCAATACAAAGGGATTCCATTAATGTATTCATTCTCTGAATACATTAATGTAAGAAGTAAGAGACCTAAGTACCTACCTATGCGTACCTATTCTTCTTCTAGCTTGTACTTATTATAATAAATTGTGTTAATATGCACAGGCACACATCAATAAGTGTGTTTTTGTAAATAGCCGCCGCTCGATATTGGGCGCTAATTGATATTGTTATTGTTGTTGTTATTTGTCGATATTTTTGACATGTTTGTATTATAGGACACAGCTTGTTAATTTTTTTAAATTCGTGCTTGCTATTCTTAGTTAGGTATAAACTTGCCGATCTGTTTTATAAATTGGCCAATCTGACTAACCAGTCTTAATGTTTGTACCTACGCTGAAAAGCAGAATCTAGCGATCTTACCTATACCTTTCTAAATATAATAAAAATCTCTATGCCTATACCTTACAACTAATGCAATTGTATTTTACATATAATAGATTCATAAGCAATAAATGATTTATGATTTAAGTAAAGTAAAGTAAAGTAAAGTAAAGTAAAGTAAAGTAAAGTAAAGTAAAGTAAAAGTTTATTTTGATAAAAAACATACACGGCGCTTGTTAAAACAAATCGTAATCATTCTCTGCCCATAGACCACACAAAAGTTATATTTTGAAAGTAACTAGAGTTGCCAAAATAATATCGATAGACATTGATAGTCACTGAGCTAGAGCTTGGTGCAACAATGCAGCTTTCCCTTACGTAATCGCGGTTAATAACAATCTTCGGTTACCCACTAGGGCGAGTGAACAACTATCATCAGTTAGTCACTGAAGACGAAAAAGATAGGGAATAGGGGGGCAGATCAGTTATAACGAAGCCACCAAAGTTCCCCAAGCGCACATTTTTATGTCGGGAAGGTTTTTTTTCCAATCACCCAGTGTCTGGACATCTGTTTGCCACATCTCTGACTGTGAACAAATCCTAAAAGCTTTGTCTCTCACCCAAAAACCCTAAAATAACAGCTTTCAAACGCCTTTTAAGAGTCGTTAATTATATTGGACACATATTATTTTAAATATCCTGGTAACTTAAAATTCTATTGAATATACAGGAAGCAATTAACTACTCTCGTCTCATTTTGGACAATACGAAACGAAGTCCTGCTGTGATATTAAAAAAAAAGGTTTAAACAAATGTGTTGGGACCCGGTCCATTACATTACTAAGAAAGGAAATTGGAAAAAAAACCTCCAACAAAAAAGGGCTTCTCATGATGTTAGTGTTTTGCAACGCACAGCCTAAACCGCTGGACCTAGACACATGAAATTTGGAGGATGTATTTCTTTTTGCGTGTAGGATTGTACCACAGTTAAAATAATACTATACGTTGTACTAAAAAAGGATTCCGGAAAATTCACACTGTAAGCGGTCCATAACGGCTTTTAATGTAAAACTAAAATGCTTCGTATTTCGGAAACAGTTGGTAGTAGATACATGAAACGAATAAAAAATGCAAACTTTATGTGTCAGGTAAAAAAAATACTAAAAAACGGTATGAGAACGTTTTCTTTGTAAATAAATACACTTTACGTTTAACCCGTTGAGTGCCTTATGAGCGGCATATGCTCATAAGAAAAATTCACACTGCGTGCCTTATGAGCAAGGTTTGCTCATAACAGATTTGTGTGATTGGTCAATATTTTTGGCTATGTTCGAATTCTTTGAGCTTTCCTATTGGCTGTACACAATATTGTTCATTCAGTGGAAGTTCACTTGTGCCTTTTGATTGGTAGAAAACCGAAGCAAACATACAGAAAAAAATATTTGAAGCCACCGATGTGACTCGCGAGCGAGTGACCAGTAATTTCGCGCGTGTCGACAGAGCCGGTCCGGTCCGGCCGGTCATGAAAAATGTCTTTCTGGAGGAATCAGAGACTGTTTTGGATATATTTTTGCATAAATTTACCAGAAAAACATTGTAGATTTAGTGTGTGTTCGTATTATTTCAAAAAGAGGTATAAATCAACGCGATAAATGGAACTAAGTTTTGACGACATGGAATTTCATGTCTTGTGGTCGCTCGGTGCAAATTGTATGGCGCGGCCGCGGAATGGTACCAAAATGGCGGTGCTTTCTTTTTCGAAGTTGTAAATTATCTTTTTCTTGTGTTTTATTTATTTTCAAAGTGATAAAGTTTTGTGAAATGATTACGTAAATATGTATGCTACATACTTACATGTGTAATTTTGGTGAAAGCTATTGTGAATGAGTGCAACGAGATAAAATATGTGTGTGAAATCACAATGTGTGTGTGTCTTCGAAAATAATAATTTACTACGAGGTCATGTAAGTTTTTCAAATATATTACTATTTATTATTACGTAGGAAAATTCAATGCCATAACAATGATGTATAACACTTGTCATATAATTATGCGTAAACACTTGAAAATATTTTTTTCCGATAACATAAACAAAAAAAGAATTGCTAGAAAAAGTGCTGTCGCTTGGGGGCTATTTTTTTTTTGGGGTATCTTCGCTTAACGGGTTAAGCCAGATTTCAGCGTATTTTGACAATTTAAAAGTTAATATCTTGGTTGAGATCTAAATATTTTCAGGACCTCAAGGTTAAAATGGAACCCCTAAATTTAAAACCTTGAGTATGGTATCGTTTCAAAGGTCGTGTCACGGTGTCGTTGTTGAGATTAAAACATTTTCATGGTTATAATGTAACCCTTAAATTGAAAAACTTGAGAATAGTGTTTTTTAAAAGGACGTTACACGGTATAGTTGTAGGGATTAAAATATTTTCAGGAACTCATGGTTAAAATGGGACCTCTAAATTTAAAAACTAGAGTATGGTGTCATTTCACGGTGTAGCCGTGACGTTGTATTGACGTACAAAATATAAGAGACATACAATTACTACCTAACAATTTGAACTAGATGCTGGATAGCATTGTAACTTTAAGTTAACTTAAAATTTGTGCAAGAAATCAACGATGCTGGATAGCACTGTATCTTAACTTAACTTGAAAATTGTACAAAACATCAAAGATGCTGGATAGCACTGTATCTTGACTTAACTTTAAAATTGTACAAAAACTTCAGTCTGTGACTGATAAAATGACGAATTTACATAACTTAAAATGGGCCTCTTAAAGAGAGATTGAACACACTTCAAGGTCACCACTTCGGAGATTTACTCATCTCTAGGATGATTAGCAATCATTCTGCCTAACGTCTACCGAGCTAACGAAAGAGGTCCACCTCGTCCCTTGGACATACGGATCTGAATGGGCCAGCAAAATCGACGCTGCTGTGACTAACTTGCCTAGATGGTGTGACTCTGCTGGGCGGCAACTGACTCATGAATGCAAGTTTTGTCTTTGCAGCATGTCTGACACAAATAACACATTTACATACGTGCATCTTGACAATACTCTTAGCTGCAATTATACAATATTGTGTACGTAAATGGTTGACCATCAAATTGACCTCCATGCAATGTGTTTATCTGTGCTTCATCAATAAATAAATCCGTGATCTGGCTGTTGTGAGGAAGAATTATGGGATGTTTAGTTTCCTCGGGTAAGTTAGAATTTGCAATCCTACCACCCACTCTCATAATCTTCTTACCATCTAAATAAGGGCTTAATGGGTTTAACTTATTTTTGAAGTCTTCTAGTTCTGTTTAAGCTTGCCTAATTCAGACTTTCAATGTTTCGCCAATTTCCTAGGATGTAAGGTATAAAATAAATAAAAACCTTTTTATTCCAAAACTCTAAAAGTATAAACATTGATTATTAGTAGTTTTACTTATCTAAATTGTTAGTACCTATATAGAAATAATAATAATCTAATGATTTTTTAGATTTGTTATGAGTAATGGATCCCTTCTTGGGTAAAGGTCTCCTCCATCTTCTTCCACGACTCTCTGTTGTTTGCTTTCATCATCCAGTCTTTTCCAGCGATCTGGATAACATCATCAGCCCACCGTTTATATGGTCTGCCAACATTCCTTTTGCCAAATGGCCCTGACCATCGTGTAGTCTGTATAGTCCACCTTTTGTCTGTGCGTCGTGAAACGTGGCCGGCCCAATTCCATTTTAATTTAAGAGCTTGCGTAAGCGCATCAGTTAGCTTGGTCTTTTCCATAATTAAGCTGCTTCTGACCTTGTGTATTTTACGAATCTTGAGGATACTTCTTTCCATTGCCCTCTGTGTACATTTGATCTTGTGTTTGACTTTGTTTGTGAAGACCCACGTTTGGCAACCATACAACAGGCAGGGCAAGAGGCAAGTATCTATTACCACTTTCTTCAAATTTAGAGGGTAATCTCCTTTCAGTATTTCTTTCTGTGACCAGTATTTCTTCCAGGTTATGTTAGCTCTGCGTTCTACTTCCTCTTCGTTGCTTTGTTTATCAAACGAGACTTGCTTGCCCAAGTATATGTAGTTCTTCACATATTGTATGTTATAACTTTTGAAACTATCATGGTTATGTACATAATTTTCACTAGAAACGGGATATTTACCATGATTTTTGAGTTTTATATGTTCCCGATATTTCGGCACAGTTGCATGCGCCATGATCACGGGAGAACTGAAAATAAAACTGAATATAAAACTCAAAAATCATGGTAAATATCCCGTTTCTAGTGAAAATTATATTGTATGTTGTTTCCATCCACGTTGATAGGTCTTTCATCACTATTTGTCATTAACTTAGTTTTGGTTAAATTCATCTCTAATCCTACCTTAGAACTCTCTTGTCCCAGTGAGCATAACATTTCCTGTAGTTCTTCTGGTTTTTCGGCTAAAACAACTATGTCGTCAGCAAATTGAAGATGACTTAGGTAAGAGCCACAAATTTTTATTCCTTTGTGTTTCCAATCTAGATTTCTAAATATGTTTTCAAGTACGGCAATAAACAATTTCGGTGACATAGGGTCTCCTTGTCTTACTCCTCTTTATATTTTGATATCATCACCTCTAATTTCAAGTTTCACCTTACTTGTACTGTTAGCATATATATATTTGATGATATTAACGTACTTTCGGTCAATATTAAAGAGTTGCAGCACATTCCAGATTGACTTATGGCTTATGCTGTCAAACGCTTTGCTGTAGTCTATGAAGGCTACGAATAGAGGCTTGTTGAATTCCTTATATTTGCTTATAACCTGTTCTATGGTATGTAAGTGGTCAGTAGTGCTAAACCCTGAACGGAAGCCTGCTTGTTCTATTGGTAGAGCGTTTTCAATATCCTGTGTTATTCTTTTCAATAATATTGACGTGAAGAGTTTATAAATGCTTGCTAGTAGACTAATAGGTCGATAGTTTCCAATATCTAGTGAGTTTCCTTTTTTATAAAGTAGTATGATGTCTGATGTACACCATTCTTTAGGCACTGTCTCGGTGTCTAATACCATATTAAATAGTTGAGTTAGGGGGTTCAGAAGAATAGGTGCCCCTATTTTAAGAGCTTCATTACTTACCCCGTCTGGGCCTGGAGTTTTCCCAGTCTTTAGTTGTCTGATGTGGTTGTATACTTCCTTCTCGTTTATTGGTTCAGTGGTATTAATATATTCGGTTTCATCTGTGTTTTGTTGTTCTGTGTTGTCATCTTCTCGTCTTTTCTTATAAAGTTCTCTGTAGAAAGTAGTTGCAAAATCTAAGATCTCTTTCCTTGTTTTTGTTTTTGTTGATTTGTTTTCTAGTGTTTGTATCCATGTTTTATGAAGATTTAATTCCTTAACAGCTCTTTTTGTGCTTCTAAATTTCTGCAGGTTTCTTTGTATTATGTCTTGCCTATGTTTCTTGTAGTCCTTTTTTATTGCTTTATTTGTTTCTTTAAATAGTTTGCTTAACATTTTCTTTGCGTTTTTGTCCTTATTCTTTAAATTTATTTTTCCGTGCGTCTTTTGATTAAATTTTCGGTGTTTTCACTAAATACTTTGTGTTTTTTCTTTGTGCTTGTTTTATTTTCAATTGATAAGCTATTTTTAATAGCTTCTTCTATACCATAGTAATAGTCTTGGATATTTTTGGTCTCTTTAGTGTTAAAATCGATGTGAGATTTGAGGTGACTGAGGTAGCTCTTGATTTCATTTTCTGTAAGAGGATTTTTCGGTATAGTTGAAAAATTATTTCTGCTTATCCTCGGGTGTCTTATTGGGCATGTTGCTCGCACCATTCTATGATCAGATGGAAATTTCACATTGTTTAGGACTTCCACGTTGCTTATTAGTTTAGGTTTATGTGTCATTATAGTCAATTTCATTTTTCGTTCTGTAGTCTGGTGATTTCCAAGTCCACTTTTGGTTTGCTCTTTTCTTAAAGAAGGTATTCATAATTGACAGCTTGTATTCAAAGGCATAGTCTATAAGCCGTTCACCCCTATCGTTTCGGTGGCCATAACCACATTTGCCCATTATAAGACGTTCTTCAATTCTGGGTTGCCCTATTTTTCATTAAAGTCGCCTATTACGAGTACAGTGTGGTCTGCTAGCTGGTGAGCTTTCTTGATATCATTATAAAAAATGTTAATTTCGTCGTCACTTGAGCTCTCTGTTGGTGCATACGTCTGAATTATTGAGATGCAGAATTCTTGAAATTTCAACTGAAGTAGGGCTACTCTTTCTGATATTCCAGTAAAGTTAGTTATTTTATCTTTTAATGTTTTCTTGATTAAGAAACCCACTCCATGTAATCCTTTATTCTGTCCAATATAACATAGTATGAAATCTTGATATTCTTCAATATTGCATCCCCTTCTCCGCACTTCTGACAGTCCTATTATGTCACAGTTTATGCTTTCAAGAGCTTTTACCAGTTCGAAGTACCTCTCAGTTGACAACAATGATCTCACGTTATAAGTGCATATTTTCAATGTGTTGATTTTATTAGTGACATTAGATAGTTTGTAGTTGTTTGTAGGTGGAGGGTGGTGGTCTAATTTCCCACGAGGACCAGTCGGCTTGGGAAATGTCTTTTTTTCAATATTTTGTTCTAGATTCACTTGCGTTTTTTTCCGGTGGCTGATGGCGCTATCCTATTTGCTGTGTCCTGGAGTTGCAGATGATGAGAGGGAGTTGCTCCTCGCTCTCATTGCATCAAATGCGTTGATTCTACTTGTTTTCGATGTGGCATGTTGTTTCCGAGGCTGATGGCTGGCTGTGGATTCTGGTGATAGTCGCAATGCGTCTCTTTTCTGATTTTCTTTCCCAAACATCCCCTCTCTAACAATCAGTTTGTCGTATTTTATGACGGCATAATTGCCCTTTTTTCTCTCTTCAATAAGTTTTGTTTGCAGTTCCTTCCTTTTGTCTAAGATCTCCCTGGGGTAATCTTCGGAGGCAAAAACATCTTTGAATTTGTTTCTATTTTTCATTATTTCGATTTTCTTCCACCCGTTGACAAAAGAAATCAGTATTGGTCTGTCTTTTTCGTTCTTATCATTTTTCTTCCCAACACGATAAATCGTATTTATATCATTATCGTCGAGAGAGATTTTCAAGTCATTTCTGATTTTTTCTTTGGTTGATGCCATGAGCTCTGTTGGAGAGTGTTCAGTCTCTTTAATTCCAAAAATAATTATATTATTGAATCTTTTACTCTTCTCTATGCCTGCAATTTTATCTTTTAATTTTTGATTTTCTGACTTTAGTTCTTCTATTTCGCGCTTGAATGGCACTAACTTTTCATCCATTTGTGAAATAATTTCTGTGGTCTATTTACTCATTTCAATTTTCATCATGCTAAAAAAGTCCTCGAAATTGTTCATATTTCTTGTCTATCTTTCTTTAGCGTAGAACGGGACGTACACTTGGACGCAGCTTTCACAATTTCAAGTCAAGCTTCTATAACTGACACAACACCTTATTAGCGTTGAACGGAACGTAATTTGCGTAAACTCAGTTTTCGGGTTGTCAAGCTGGTACAACTGACAGTTTGACTGACATCTATCTTGCACAAAATGTTGTTTTGACAAATAACCTCGAAAATTGGTAATAACTTTCGGTCGAGAAATCACAGTTCGTAGCTTCTAAATCACTGAGTCTATTATTTTAGATTGCACTTTATGTTGTTAGCTGCGTGATTTAAATGTTTATGCACTGAATACAGCCGACATGCCACAGTTTCGCGATGTTTGTCGGAGCACAACAATGGTACGTGTTGACGTTTCGAGTACCGGAAACAGAAAAAACTAGAATTTGCAATCCTACCACCTACTCTCATAATCTTCTTATCATCTAAATAAGGGCTTAATGGGTTTAACTTATTTTTGAAGTCTTCTAGTTCTGTTTAAGCTTGCCTAATTCAGACTTTCAATGTTTCGCCAATTTCCTAGGATGTGCTTTTTAATATGCCGTAAATCCTTATGTAACCTCGAACCGATCATTAAGGTATCGTTTAGAGATACTTCAAATAATCCCTTGCACGATGCATCAAACACGACTCTGACCTTGGTGGTACTTCTGACGTAAAGTGTGACGGCATGATGTGGTAGATATACCGCATCTGGGTTGTTCTGATCATCGCCTGTCACCCGAACCATGTACCCAAGGTCATGGTATTCTTGCATCATCGTTGAGGAATATATTTGCTTGATTTCAGGACTCTTCTTAAATCGCTGCTCAAGAAGGTGAAATCGTTTGATCGCTATCTTTTTGGAGTACCCTGACTTGCATTGAGAATTTTTATCACGGAACGGCATAAGGACTGTGTACTTTCCGATGGTATCTCGACGACTTGTCTCGCCATAAACCTTCTCACAACGTTGCTCTTCCTTAGTAGGAATTATGGGACCAAAATTATCGGATTCAATTTTACAAGAGTGCATACTTACTGTAACATTGTGATGATAATTTTGATCGCCATCAGCTTCTACAGAAGTAGGTTGTATGGGACCTGATAATATCCACCCGAAAGCTGTGCATTGAGCACTTTGAGTGCCGTTGGGACCCTTGACTAATCCATCTCTTATAATCTGGCTATATACATCTGCGCCAAGCAAAATGACAATTTTGTTTGGTGTGTGAAAATGGGGATAAGCGAAAGCTAGCTTACTCAACTCTGGCCACTCCACATATTCCACCTTATCTAACGGAAGGAGACTAGTAATAGCTCCTAGTACATGAGCATATACATGCAGTGCGAAGCTGGGATCATGGCGCGATTGAATTTTTATCTTTACGGTGTACTTAGAAGCCAATTTACTCTTATCGTCGCCGCCCACTCCTGAAATGCTAGTCCTATTGGGGACCTTCTGAAGACCTAACATTTGCACTGCTGATTCAGTGACGAACGACGCTTGTGAGCCCTGATCGACAAGTGCCCTGAGCAGACGGACTTGTCCGTATTCTGTCTGAGCTCCTACAATTGCCGTTGCCAACAGAACCGGTTGCTTAGTTCCCTGCTTTTGGGAATAATGTGCTTGCACATTTGAAGTTGATTCGTCTAAGGACGTCTTGACCATTGAAACAGCTGACTCTTCTTGTAATTCTAAGTCTGATTTGGGTAAACCTGCTGTTGTACTTGAATTTTGACTTGGGTGTAGCAACGAGTGATGTTTATGTCTACAGATGTGACATCTTGTGGGCGTTCGGCACATGAAGGCAGAGTGATTCCTACCTAAACAGTTAAAACATAGACTGTTAGTCTGAGCAAAATAGTGCCGCTGATCATACTCGAGTTTGCTAAACTCTTTGCAATTTGCCATTTTGTGCTCAGTACCTTTACAATATGAGCACAACAGTCTTACCGCAGTCTCGGAACTGTCGGCCAATGCATGCATTATTTTGGGTTTTTGGTTCGATAAACCTGGTTTAGTACTTTGCTTGGGATCCAAAAACTCAAGAGAGCGGAATCGTGACTCCAAAAACTCTCACATTTGCTTCAAAGTTGGTAGCTCATCTGCTGTACTGATTTTGAATTCCCAATCCTTACGCGATTCTAAATTTAACTTTGAGCAAATAATGTAGATAACTATAGTGTCCCACGTATAAACATCAATCCCCAAATTTTTCAAACCATAAAGCGTATCATTTGTTACATTCTAGAATATCTTTTAATGCATTGCACGACTCGCTCCCTATGCATGGCTGGTACATGAAACGTTTCAATAGATTGTTGGCTAAATATTTTTTGTTATTATAACGTTTATTTAGTGTTAACCAAGACTCTTCATAGTTAGCAGCTGTGATTGGCACGTGCCTCAGCAACTGCTCTGCTTCTCCTGACAAATAACTTTTTAAATAATGCATTTTTTGCACATCATCTACTGACGGGTTGACATGCACCAGCGATACATATAAATCTTTGAAGGTTGTCCATTCAGTGTAAGAGCCTGAAAACGTAGGTATAGATATCTTGGACAATGTCACATTTGTATCAGCTTTCAAAACCGTTTGTGAGTGTAATCTTTTCTCAGTTACTATAACCAAACTTAAAGCTTCCTTTAATTCGGACTTATAATCGATATAAAACTCTTCAACGGTTTCGAATGTGTTATACTTTATATATTTGTGTTCATAGATTTCCTCATCACTTAGAAGCCTTGTGTGAGTGTCTACGAAAACTTTCCACTTCTCTTCTACAGACTCTAATCTAGTGGTCAGGTAAGACTCCTTACCTAACCGATCTTTAGAAGATTTCCTAAAGTTTTCGTATGACTTCTCAATCATGCATTTAAAGCCCATTTGGGCTTTAATTGCCGCGGCTGCTGACATGTTAAACACTTTAAAAACTTTAAACAAATTTTTCTAAGTCCCAAAATATTCTTGAAAATTTTACAAGTGTTTGAGATTCGCTATAAAATCGGGCATAGGTTCCCCGTTAGATCACTTTTTACGAAATTATTCTAAGTCTCTAAACTACTATTATTCATGCACAAAATCCAAATAATCTCACTACCTTTAGTTTTAAAGTCTCAAATTTGCTTGACTGAGCTTGATAATAAACTGAACTGAACAAATGAATCACAAAGTACTCACAATTTTTCCTGGCAAACCACTTGTCACTAAACTTCCTTCGGAGAATGACGTTGCTCACGTCACTGCCACAGCTGTGACGTCACCGTTGCGCGCTGGCCTGTCACTCCTGTGATGGCGCCGTTACGTGTCCACATGTCACGGTTGGTCGTGACGTCGTCGTTACCAGCCGTAGTACCTCGTACCACAACACGGTTGTGACGTCACGTTCGCGCAAAAGCACCCCTGCCTTCTACTTCTGCCATCGAGCAACACGGAATGGAGACGCCATCAAAGGCATTCCCCGCTGTAGTTCCCCGCTAAATTGAATGCCCTCGAGGGCATACAGCTTATAAAAAACTAGCTGTCGCCGATCGCTCTGTCAGACTGAATCGACTCGGGTGGGAAATAGTGCTCTAAGAAAAATGCCTAATTGTTCAGTTTTATGCTGTAAAAAAATGATTGGATCATCAAATTTACAAAAAGATAGTGTTTTCTTTCACATGTACCTGAATTTCAATTAAATTATTATAACTTATTGGATGAAAATTGACCAAGTAAAATTAAGCCGTATAAAAACAAAAATGGCCATCTCAGATTTTGTAATTTTTGAGTTCGTGTTCGGGGTAAAATAATAAAACTAAACGGTTTAACAAAACAAACCGTGAATATTTTATCCAATAACACTGGTTCACTCTTCACTGGGACTGCACTTCAGTACACTGGTCATTCATTACTCTAAAATCACTGCCAAGTTACGTGATTTATTCGCAATGAAAGCCAATTCCCTTACGACTGCCCTGCTCGCTCTTCAATCGAGCTCCACTTAATCGTGTGACACAGGGGCGACATAAAAGTGACCAAAAGCGTAGATATAAATGTGTATAATACATCAATGTGCATTTCAGGATTTATTCTGCTGACGTAAACATGTATATAACGTGTAATGTCAGTAAGCCAAGATGTGGATGATTACTTAATATCCTTGATTACTAAATACTATTCATTAAACACGTTCGACATCATGTGACATGTGGAATAACGTGTATTTGTATTTGATGGCTATGTAACCACTAACTACCCGGTAACTACTAACTACTACTACTTCGTGTCACGGGCTCTTTCTTGGTTAACTGACCAGCTTGAGATATAGTGTCCCTGAAAGGGGCCTAGTGACCAATGGTGAAAGAACCAGTATGGTAAAAGGATTAATTGTGCCTCGCAGAGGTGTATGATGATATGTCAACGTAAATGTCATGTGCAACTATATTTAAAGAAATAGAATTAAATCACACTACTATTAACAACAAGTGTAACATGAAAAAGTTTGTACATTTGGGAACTTTGATTACAAGAGATGGCAAGCATGAAGATGATATATAAATGAGAGTAAATTCTGGAAACCAGGTGAACTTAACGCCTTATTATCAGCCGGAACGTATCCAAAAAGGCACGACTGGATGTGCATAGAGGAGTGTTAGTGCCAAAACTAATGTATGGTGGTAGCGAAAGTTGCTAAGGCAGAATAAACATGAAAGTAAAATAAATGCACTGAAGATGAGAGGTTTGAGAAGTATGTATGGTGGACTTTGAGAGATAGAATAAGAAACTGTGTGTTAAGAAAGCATTGTAAAATGAAAGAGCACGTGTATTGTGACAAGGATTGAGAAAGATATGCTTGGATGGTTTGGGTTATTGGTTAAAGGATGAATGATAGTAGATTGACGAAACTAGTTCATAAGATGAGCATGAATGGGACAGTTGGAAGGGGGAGACCTCGGTGAAGGTATTCAGACTAGATCAGGGTCGATCTGGAGCATGGCCAGGCCAAGAGCGCCCTTAACCAATAAGCATATATGAAGAATGTGATGTGAGTGAATCAAGCAAAACAGGTATGCCAGGATCGTAGCAAGTGGAAATACATGGTCTCTGCCTACTTATCTGGGAAACAGGAGTGAGTTTACGTATGTGTGTATGTATGTAATATTATAAATGCAAAATTTTCTAAGGGTTGAATGAAATTAAAGAACGGCGATAGCTGGACGACTGGAATAGTTTTAAATTTTATTTAGATGTTCCCACAGGATCAAGACTTATGCGAGTGAAACCGCGGGTTGCTTCTAGCTTATAATAAGAATAAAACTGCGTGGTTAATTTGATCAAAATCGGTTATATTGATCATACTTAAATAACTTTACTCTTTTCAGTTAAAAGTAAATAAAGATGCTTTAAAATAATCGTTGATCGCCAATTGTTAGGTTACTGTAAAATCTTCGCACGTTGTGTTTGCCTATAATGAGGGGTTTTCACGGCCATATCAAATCATCTATAAACCCTTGAAAATAGATGTCGCTGCTGTGTACTTAACTGTATAAATAAAGTAACATGTAAAAGTCAACAACGTAGTGATATATTTTTGTGTATTTTGTTACTATCACACAAAATAACAGACGATGCATTTGTTAATTTTGACAACCACAGTTGAGTCAGGGCCATCAATTGACCCAAATCAAACTACATTTTTTTTATTTGAAAATGAATGGCCCTTATTGGTTTCTCCTGTATCTAAAGATAGGTATATAGTTTGTACCTCATATATACATGTGTAGACTGTTGGTAACCATAATAAAAAATAATTAAATAAGCAACTGCTAACAATAACAATAACGTTAGCTGAGTCAGTCGTGGGAAGCAATGGCAGGGATGAGCTCATTATTTGTCACGTCTATCTCCCACGATGGTGCAACCCACTGTGAAAAGAGGCCCATTAAGGCTCTGCCTACCCCTTCGGGGAAAGAGGCGTGTGTCTATGTATGTATGTATGTAACAATAACAGCCTCAATGCACACTGAAATAGCTTTGTGCTCATTTAACAGTTTTTTTAAATATCTCAAAAATTCCTGAAAGTAAGTTGCCCGTGTTTTCTTATTTACTACTAAATTAGTGATGTGCCTCAATAATAAAGTAGATTTTTTATCGATAAAATAAATGTTCGTTTAATATGTTTTACAAACTATTGAAATTTGATTTATATTATTCGGGAGACGCCATAGCCTAACCTAACCTAACTTTCTAACCGTTAATCCAATCACCATGAAGGTATTGGTATGTAACAAGGTAGGTAACTGTTATGATTTTAATTTGAAATTATTCATTTTATGCCATAAATTGACGACCTCTGTGGCGCGGTGGACGAAGGTTCGCCTGTAACGCAGGAGTTTGCGGGTTTGATTCCCGCCTCAGAACAAATATTTGTATGATCTGCAGATATTTGTTCAGGGTGTTCTGGATATTTTCTATGTTAATACAAAATAAATATCTATGTAATGTACTGTATTAGGGATATCAGTTATCTAGTCCATAACACAAGCTCTGCTTGGCTTGGGGCTAGATAATAATGTGTAAACTGTGTCCAACATCAAAAAATAAAATAAAAATAAATATATATTATTGAGGACTGGTGAAAACCAAGGTGAAAAGAAGCCCATTTAAGGCTCTGTCTACCCTTTCGGGGAAAAAGGCGTGTGTCTATGTATGTATGTATGTAAATATATATATATATATAATGAAATTCACTTAGGTACAATGTGAAAGAAAGCACCATCTTTTCGTAAATTCGATGTTCCAGACCTTGATTTACAGCAGAAAATGTAACGATTCGGCATTTTAGTATTTGTAGCACTGTCACACTTTTTACTCTATGCGTCACACGATCGATTCAGTCTGACAGAGCAATCGGCCCATCATGATACAATTTTATTACTAGCAAAAGCAAAACATGCTTGGTGAGGGCTAGCAAGCTTCTTTTCCTTGTTTTTTTATATTTAAACACAGACATGAATTTAAATTACTATGTTAAATTACAACGGATAGTTTTTAAAACAGTTAGTAAAACAGTTTTACTAACGCGTATGCCCAAATGAAATTGTGCATAGCCAGAGGGGAACGCCTTTACTTGATGTCGGCCCCCGCCGCGACCTCCTCGTGTCTCTCTCGTGTGACCTCCAGCGGTGGCCGTGTTGCTCCAAGATATTACTAGCTGTAGCTAGGCTTGCAAGGGCTTCCAAGTTATTTTTACTAGTTTTTTCATGTGTGAACTTATCTAGACATGAATTTAAATTACTATGTGATATTACAAATCTAGAGGTGTGATAGTTTTTCGTAAAAAGTTGCATGCCTACCTAGGTTGTGGGATACGTGATCACGATAAATTAACAAAAGCATTTCCCAGTTTGAACTCGTTTACTCATTTTCAAGAAAAGTCGTGTCATGAGTGTCATGTGTCGTGGGATTTTCCTGTTCAAATCCTATTTGATTGACAAAAGAATGAAAAAAAAAATATAGCTAGGTATAATTTTTTCAACGCGATATTCTGTTCACTATATATATCGCTAAGTATTACTTTACCTACCATCGTTTAGCATCAACATAACTTAACACACCCAACACATACCTACATAGTTCTGATCCCACACTAGGATCCCCTGTGTCGTGGGATAATCATGCCTGAAATTAAAAAAAAACTATTTATGAATATTAATGACTAATCTAGTTTTTTGGCACTTAGGATCATGATTTTTGGTTTTTGACTATAACAGTGAATGACAGATATATATAATACCATAACTTTTACGCTAACTTTAACTTTAACTTTTTACATAACATACGCTACCATAAGTTTTGCAACAACCTTCTTAAAAAGTTAAAACTTGAATACAATCAAAGAAAAATTCTGAGAGCCAAAAATAACCCTAAAGATACCTGGAATGCCATTAAACAAATTGCTAACATCCATAAGTTAAACTCTACCTCATCTCACCTGTTATCTATGTGTGATTCTCCCTCACTTTCTGTGGAATCTGTAAATGATTATTTTTCGAACATAGGAAAATCTCTTGCATCTAAATTCGTTCCCTTATCTGACTCTAGCCTGTCTGCATCCTCTCTCAACGTTCTTACCTTACCTCTGCCTTCTCTCACTCACTCTTCCCTAAGCTCTATGGCCATTTACAGTGTTGAAAACTCAGAAATCGAATCTATTATCTTAAACCTGAAAGACAAATGTGCGACGGGCTGGGATGGTATCTCTACCAAAATAGTTAAATCTGCCAGACATGTTCTAACTCCCATTTTAAATCACATATTTAATTTATCCATTACAACTGGCATCTTTCCGCGCTCCTTCGAGAAAGCTGTAGTGCATCCAGTTTTTAAAAACGGGGACAGGCAGGCCATCACAAACTATCGGCCTATCTCAGTTCTATCAGTTTTTTCTAAGATTTTTGAAAAGGTTATTAACTCTAGGCTCATAAATTTTTTGCAAGATGGGAACATCTTATCTTCTAATCAATACGGATTTAGAAGCGGGAGGTCTACGGAGGATGCCGTTGTTGAGCTGACTGATGTTATTATTAAGAACATTGACAAAAAGCAAAAAACTCTAGGTATCTTCCTGGACCTTTCTAAGGCCTTTGACACCGTGTCTGTCCCTATCTTGCTTAACAAATTGGAACATATTGGAATTAGAGGCGTGGTACATGATTTGTTCCACAGCTATCTCACAAATCGTTCGCAATATGTTGTGATCGATGGTTTCAGAAGTAAGGAGGAATCCATTTGTTTTGGTGTCCCCCAAGGTAGCGTCCTCGGACCTACTTTGTTCCTGATCTATATAAATGACCTATGTAACTTCTCTCTTCCTAACTGCAAAATTATCACATACGCTGATGATACAGCCCTTCTCATACATGGTCAAACCTGGCAAATTGCTCGCAACCACGCCGAAAATGCACTTAAATTTGTTATGTGCTGGCTACAGTCCAATCTACTTACTCTGAATATCTCCAAAACTAAATTTATGGCTTTTTCCCCTACTTCTGCTTCTCAACCTCTATTAGGTTTTTCTGTCTGTGCCCATGTTTGTTTTGGAGATTCTATTCCACTCGCTGTCGCCTGCAACTGTCCGCTTATAGAACGTACCTCTTCTTACAAATATCTCGGGATTGTGATAGATAGCACACTTAGCTGGAAACATCATATTGATACCACTGTATCGCGAGTAAGAAAGCTTATTTTCGTTTTCAAAACTCTTCGACCCGTTATTGGTTACGAATCGCTTAAAGTTATATATTTTGCTTTAGCTCAATCTGTTCTAACTTATTGCATCGCATCCTGGGGTGGTTGTGTTAAAACCCATATGTTAAGACTTGAACGAGCTCAGAGGGCTGTCCTTAAAGTATTAATAAATAAACCTATACGGTTTCCTACTTCTGAACTCTATTCACTCACTCAACTTCCCACTGTCCGTCAACTATTTATATTGCAGATTATCACCAGAAAGCATTCCATACTTGTCTATGACTCAGATATATCAAATTCTAAGCGTAGGTCTGATAAAGTTTGCAAATCTGAACATCGGCGTACAGCATTAGCCAGTCGCCACTTTTATTTTATTAGCCCTACGCTCTACAACAGAGTTAACAAGGAAATAAATATTTATCCTCTCTCACAGTATAAATGCAAACAAAAATGTCTTCAGTGGCTCACAGCCCTGTCTTATGAAGATACTGAAAACCTCCTTAAGATTTCCTCCTAATAACAAGCACTCACAGGCACTCTCACACACACACTCACACTCCTAGACTTACACACACCTATACTCTCTCTCACACACACACGCACACACACACACACACACACACACACACACACACACACACACACACACACACACATACACACATACACACACATATTCCACGCATACAAACAAATAGGTATTCATTATTATGCTACCTAGATCTTTCATTTTCATTAATAGATTAATTCCTACTTTTAATTTTTAATTTTGTTTGGATTGTATAAACGGAGGTAGGCGTTAATATTCGCGACACAGTTTTATAACTTCTGCGAATGTTATCGTTCTTTTATTGTTATTGTTTGTTCATGTTTTTGTTCCAAATAAATATATATTTGATTTCATTGTATATTTCGAGGCCAGAACCGTCATGGATTATGTAGGTTAGTAGGAAGACGGGAGCTAAGTAAAGCGTTTTTTCCTTTTCTTTCCTTTCGTCTCTTTTGACTTGCCAGCCCATAGTTTTATGAAATTATTGTAAGCTTTGAACAAAATTCTAATTCAATTTTCCCAAGAACTAATCATCTCATGAGTTGTTGTAAAGTAAGGTTGTACCTGGGGTACTCAAAATTTTCTTGATTTTTTCTATACTCTAAGTTTCAGCGTTTACCCATCTCTCTCCAGCCTACTACTACCTTTTACTAATCTAAAATATCATAGTTATCCACAAAATGATCTCTATGCTATCCTCGAAAAGTGGGGCGGTTCCGCAACTCCCCCTTCACAGAGAGCGTTCAACCCCTCCCCTCATCCCTAGCCGCCCTTAAATCCTTTAAATGACCCTTGGTGGTAGGCAAAGTAAGTTCTTACCAAAAATTTATCGATACTATTCATTTATCGACTTGAGTGCTGGAAGTCCCTAGAACGGATGTTACTGTAAATTTTGTGACATAACATGATGTTTGTACACAGAAAGCATCTATGTGTGTATAAAGATTTTTGATGTGTTGCTGTTTATAGATGTGTGCGTTTATAGCGATAGAACGACTGGTTACAAAAATGTGCATTAAAGTGTAAGTGAGTGCGTGAAGCCCCCCCCAAATATTTCTGAATAAATATGTATCGGTTGACAGCTCTATGGCGTCTCCCCTCCGGTACGGAGGCCTGCGTTGCTCGATGACTTCTGCCCCTCGGTTGCAATGCGGTTGGTGCGTACACATACCACACCGCTCAACCACCCGATACGGTTCCCCGGAACCGGAAATGGAACCGTTTGGGTGCGCACTTATAGTGACTCAAAAAATGTTGGTAATCCGACTCAGTAGGACCATGTGTAAATTACTACCAACCAATACAGGTATATTCGGGGTTGCTTAAATAGAACGAACAAATTCCCCGTGGGAGTATGAAGTCAACTTTATTAATGAACAGGGATTGTATCGTAGAAAACTCAAAACGCTTCGATAGCGCGTTCTAGGAATTGGTTACATTTAGCTGCGCCATCTAGTACAAAAATTTAAACTAATTGCTAATTGGACAGTTTCTAAATATTTTATCACAGAAATAAATGAACAGATCATTTGCGGTCAAAGTACCCTCAAACTAAAAAGAAGTGGTGAATCGGTATTCCTATTTCTATACATAAAATGGTTAAATGTGCTGCTTGTGCAAAGTTCATGTCGGTAAACGATGGTGTTAAATGCCCTAAATGTGCTTCTGCCAGTTATCGCGATTGCGTTGGATTGTCAGTCGGGGCTGTCATCAGCGGCAAGTGGCGCTGTGGATTATGTCAGCCCATAACACCCAGGGCGCGAGATCCTGCTATACCAACAAAGGATAATTTATGTACGGCGAGTGGAAGCCCAGTTTGTGAGCCTACAGATTGTGTTACTCAGGGTATCATTGCTGAAATGCGCTCTCAGTTCATAGACATGAAAGCTGAGCTAGCAAAGGAATTTAAATCGTTCAAAGATGAAATGCGTGAGTTACGTTCAAGTGTTTATGAACTAAAATCAAATATAGCTGGAATATGGATTTGATCATAAGTATCAATTATGTTACTGCTATTGAAACCCGTATGACGGAATTGGAAAACGCTTTTAAGATAAACGATTTTGTGACTGTAGGTAAGCTCGAGCAGACCGTTTCCAATCTAAAAGCAACCCTCAATGATCGTGAGCAGGAGTTCTTTCTGAACGATGTAGAAATAACGGGTCTGCCGGAACAAAAGGGAGAAATTCTTGCTAATTTAATTTCTCTTATAGCAAGTAAGATGGATATGCCACTTGATGAACGTGATATTGTCTTTGTTGAACGAGTGGGAGCTACAAAAATATCTCAAGAGGAGTCCACATCCACCGTGACCATGAGACCACGAAGAGTAGTCTTTCGATTTACCCGTCGCACAACGCGAGACGCATTGCTGCAGAAGGCGCGCGAACGTCGCGGCCTCACGAGCGCCGAGCTGGGGTTGGAGGGCGCTCTCTTGCGTGTATTCTTCAACGAGCGGCTCACTAGATCGAACAGGCTGCTGTCTGCTAAAGCCAGGGAGGAGTGTCGTCTCCATAATTGGAGATACTGCTGGACAAAGGGTGGTCGTATCTACCTGCGCAAGGAACATGGCTTACAAGCTATTCGTTTTCATTAGAATGATGAGCTTCAAGCCGTTTTTCAGACTAACGAATAATAGCGGTCTATTATGTATCTATTTTACTTATTTACCAGCCTATTATATACATATTATTTTTATTCATCATTCTTGTGTCTACTTTCCTATTAAATTGTACTAATATATTATCTGTAGGTGTACTTGACACCTGTACCTGTACGACCTGGTATAAATAATAGTTATGTAGTATTTGTTTATCTGTACTTTTTTTGATAATGGTTGTGAGTGGGTAATTATAAAAGATTCTTATCTGTCTGATGGTTAAATAAACCAGTTGTACTGCGTAATTATTGATTGTATGTATGTTAATTCTACATTTTCATAATAGTTATTAAAACTCAGCTTTCACCTTTGCTAAAATATTTGTATGTAAGTAGGTTGTTATTATATCAATAGGTAAACAGTGGCACGGGGTCTCATCCCATAGAAAAAATATATTGTTCTATTGAAATTCAATAGATGGCGTAACAGGTATAGATTTGTTATTGAAGTATGTGAAAAATGAATTTTAGGACCTGAAAAAAATATTTTATGATATCAAAAAATACCCAAAACACGGGCAAATTAAATAAATGCCTTTTCAATAAAGATTAATTATTTTTTAGAAAAATCGAATGATGTCGTTTTCCTAGTGGTAATCATTTGAACTAGGTTGAGGTTTCACACAGATTGTTTGTAGTACCACAGGTAGTAGTAACTTGATAGATGGCGTTATTACAAAAAAAAACAGATGACTCGCCAATGACGTCATGCCCGAAATGAAAGAGAAAACTAGTATTTCCGTTCTATTCTAAAATTTTCAAATAAAATGTCAGACCTTTATACATATCATTATAACCAAAGACGAACTAGTTATATATAAAAGGCAATGTCCTGACTGACTGTCTGACCGAGTGACAAAGCACAGCCTAAACCGCTGGTCGTTGAGACTTGAAATGTAGAGGGTGTGTCTATTCCTTTTAGGGTGTAAAGGTCTACTTAGAAAGGAAAATGAAAAATTCGTATGCTAAGGGTTTCAAAATGAGGTGCTCACGTAAAAACAAAAATGCTGTGTATTTCGGAAAGTGTTGGCAGTAGATACCTACTTGAAATTTCCGCTTCGGCCGTCAAGAAAACCGGGATTTCGTAACTGGTTCATAGGTAGTTTCCTCAAATAAAATTAACAAACATATGTTTCAGCAATATATGAATATTGGCACGGGAACGTTGTGTTTGTAAAAAAATACACTTTACGATTTAGCCATTATTTCAGCGTAATTTCGACGTTGTAGAATATAGTTTCACGATAGAGGTAGTTGTTGGGATTCAAATATTTTCTGGAATGGACTCCTAAATTGTAAAACTTGAGTGTTCGTTCGTTTAAAAGGTCGTGTCACGGCGTGGTTAGTTGTCATCTGCACGCCGGGAAAGTTTTCGGACTAGAAGCGGATGAAGTCGCGAGCCAAATCTAGGCAAAATTAACCATGTGGGGTACCGCAAAATTCCTAATCTTAGATTTGATGTATAAGAGGCTAAATCAAGTACAGTATTTAAATTAAAAATATGGAAGGGTACTAAATTGTAATTCCGAAGGGTCACTGTACCAGAAACACGATAGGACAATATTTTCTCGATATAAAAAATCCAAAGTTACATCTATTTTTTGCCTAGATTCGATTGTTTATTAAAATGGTACATATTATTGGTTAAAAAATTAGTTAGATAAAATCAATTCAACAACGCCGAGGGTTCACTGTAGAAGTTTTGTAAAATTATCTAAATTTACAAGATATTCAATAAAAACCGCTTTTTCGAGCGGCGGGCGGGAGGCGTTTTTTTGTTTATGAAGATTTGTGCCTGGGGTTGACGTAGTCTTAATAAAGATGTTGAGTTAAAAAAACCGTAATCGTCATAAAGGCTCGTCGCACATGGAGCTACTCAAATATGACGGAACTAATCAGTAATTACAATTACAAACCACTTAGAAACTGTACCTCGCACACGATGACACGACGCTATATAGATGCTCATGTTGTAAAGTTTCAGTCACTTCTTTACTATCTTCAGCTTCAGCTTATAATCTCAGGCAAACTATTTTATTACACCACATGCAGCATTACCGTGGCAATGGAATCATAATGAGGCAGAGGCATTGTTAAAGGCAGAGGTTACCGCTTAACATCAGGTGGGCCATTTGATCTCGTTAGTATTTGAGTTTGTAACTAGTTCTTTTTGAGTAGCTCCATGTGCGACGGGCCTAAGTTTTTTAAACAACGCCATCTGTTGAGTGTGTGCGCGTTTTACGCGGTAATTACAGTTGCAGGTGCTAGGTGGCTCTAGCTATCAGTTGTAGTGCTAGCGGCATCTAGCGCCCAGGTTAAGGCAACCGAAATAGCCCGCACAATAGCCCGAGTTATGGCGGTCACGTTTCGTTGTATGGCATGAGGTATCTGTACTAGTATAGTATTATTTTATCTGTGACAGTGGTAACCAGTAAGATTTATATTATATTCGTTGTTGTATTTATTTCATCGAGTTGAGGTACCTATGTTGTATAAGTTATAAACTTTCTTGTTTACATCGATTTTACTTTAAAAATTGTGTCGCGTGCTGTGCCGTGTCCGTGCATCAATCGAGGTTAGCGCTAAAAATCAGCGCTGCAGGTAACTGCAGCATTATGCTGAGCGCGAACCTTTTTTTGACAGTACTGTACACAGCTCTGTACTTACATATTATGTGTTTTTTATTGATTCTGTGTGCAGTTTTGGTCAAAATAAATTCCTTTCTTTCTTTCTTTCTTTCTTTCTTTCTTTATTTCTTTAAACGTCGCAGGATATCAATGAATAGGCAGCTCAAGTTCGTTGGTTATAAGTAAACTCATCAAACTAACAAAGAATCGATTTCACGAACAAAATATACTAACAGTTTACCTGCTACAAACTAGGTGGCACCATAGGAAAAGATAGAACGCGCTATCGATGCGTTTCGTATAGTAATAGACTTTCGACGATGTGAAATGATTAAATTGAGTATTTTCTGAACCATCGCGTTTTTTTACCGTTGAACCAACTGTAAGGCTGCGTTTCCATTGACGCGGAGCTGGGCGGAGCGGAGCTTAGCGGTGCATGAATTGACCAATCACTATGCTCGAAATCTCTGCTCCGCTTCAATGGAAACAGCACGAGCGGAGCGGGGCAGAGCTGAACGGATATTCATATAAAATAAGCGAGGTGATGCGGAGCGGAGGACAGCGGAGCGGTGCGTAGCGAGGTGATGCGGAGCGGAGGACAGCGGAGCGGTGCGTAGCGAGGTGATGCGGAGCGGAGGACAGCGGGGCGGTGCGTGATTCGTTATCTTCGTCGTCAAGTAAGGAAAGATATAAAAGGATTGCTTTTTTCTTTTTAAGCGACAACATGACATATGCTCTTTCTGAAAGATGGAGACAAACTGAGCTCAAAATTGCGCAATTCCAAAGTTAGCTCCTCTCCGCTCCGCTCCTCTCCTCTCCGCTCCGCTCCGCTCCTCTCCTCTCTGCTTCAGTGGAAACACTTACCACTTTTCACCGCTATTCTCCGCTCATCTCCGCACAGCTCCGCGTCAACGGAAACGCAGCCTTACAGACATAAATAGAATAAGTTTAGTATTGGCAGATAAGCTGGCAATAATAATACCATTTCTTCATGTATATGGCAACATTACGGGAATTGTCAGTCGTCGACCATCTTACATCAGAAAACATGTATTTGCTTACAAAATAAATAAAATTCAGTGATCCTAAACAAGTATTTCATTCGTGATCACACCAAAATGGTGCCGAAATGGCGCCGAAAATCAGAGCAGTCTACGTAAAATATTAAAAGTAGTCTGAGTGCAGTCTATACAACAAATTATCCAAGTATTCATTGTGCCGGCCGCGTGCTTCACGTATCGCGACGAGTTCATCCACGCGTACAACAATCATATATCGACGCTTCAAGCAAGTACAAATACATTGGGAAGGCGACTCAACCAACAAATTATACAACATCAAGAATATATAACCAAAAAATTGCATCATTTTGCCGGCATCGGATCGACGCCATCATAAAAATTACAACCACAAAAACGGCACGAGGCAGCGTGTGCTGCGTCCCTTTCATTCACGCAAGGATTCAATATACTTCGCACTTGCTCACATTCAAGCTGTCAACAAAACGTACTGTACTGCGCGCACACAAAAGGAAAGCCATCTTTGATCTTCGTTCGTTGACCCGATCGATATTTTGGATATTTTCTCGTTTCGATTCGATTTACACTTCAAGTGCCCTGGAAAATAAATTTAATGTCAACAAGCTGAAGTGATTCAGAATCCTATAAAGACACCGAAGAAGACGGGCAAGATACAGTCGACACGGAAATCATGACAAACACAGAGGAAATAAAACGACTGAGAGTGGCGCGAGGGCAATGCAAATCGTTTATTACTAGATTGGAAGCTTATCGGTAAAGGATTCGTTGAGACAGGTGGGGACTAAATCTGAGGCTTAGTAGGTCTATTTTAAACTAACGAAAAGTATAAGTAGTATCTCAACCCTCATTCTCTTCGTTCATCAGAAAATCTAGCTCTAAAGTTCCCCATTCATCACAGCTCTTTCTACACTGACTCTTTTACGGTGCAAGCTGTTCGGCTGTGGAATTCATTACCGTTGTCGATTCGGCTTGCTCCGTCGTTGCATTATTTTAAAGATCGTGTCAAACTGTTTTATCTCCAATCGTCTTCTTCGTCCTGTTGAGTTTCATTGTTCTTGTCTGTTTTTATGTTGTGTTTATATTATTATGTATTTATTTTTATGTATTATAATGTAGGTTTGTATATATTTAATGATATGTGTATTTGTCAAGGTGATAACACCACTGTCCCATTCTTCCATATAGTCCTCTCCATCCTAAGGTTGTCTGGAAGAAATCGCTATAAGCGATAAGACCGCCCATTGTACATTTCTGTTATTTTTTTGTTATTGAGTTATGTTTTGTATTTCTGTGTGTTATTTGTGTACAATAAAGAGTTAATCCATAAAGAGACACTTAAACCGTGTCATAGGTGACAGTAAGTTGACGTATGAAGAATATTTAACGCTGTTATGTCAAATAGAAAGCTGTTTGAATTCTCGTCCATTGACATCATTAGATAATGAGAAGGAGGGTACCAAGGTGGCTTTAACGCCTGGTCACTTCTTGACTTCTTCTTCTTCTTTTCTTCTTTTTCTTCTTCTTTCTTCTTCTTCTTCTTCTTCTTTTCATTTTAATTAGATCTTAAGCTAGCAATATTAAGCACCCAACCATGTAAATTCTGTTGATGTTCCAAAATAAAAAATAATAATAATAATAATAACCCTATAGTAGTTCCAGATGAAAACTTTGAAGAAACACAATATGTACCGTACAACAAACGATGGATTTATTTACAGAAGAAGTTGCAATCATTCTGGCGACAATGGAGCCAAGAATACTTAGTTACTTTACAGAAACGTCAAAAATGGACTAGTATTCAAACCAATTTAAAGGTAGGCAATATAGTTTTAGTTAGAGATGAAAGATTGCCCCCGACCAAATGGTTGATGGGTAAAATCATCGAAGTGCATCCTGGTTCAGATGGTTTAGTAAGGGTAGTCAGCCTAAAATGTAAAAATTAAGTGCTGAAAAGACCAATTCTTAAACTGTGTTTGCTACCCACTGAAAATGAACCTGAAGATGTTATTAGTTCATAAGTATGTTAGCACTTTAGTCTTCAACTTTAAATTAGAAACAAGATGTTACAGTCCACTTGTATAACGATAGTTTTAGTTCATATTATTTGATTTGTTAATTGTTACCCATTTCACAACCCTAATTGTAGAACTAGATTACTTTTCTTACATGAACACGCATATGGTTTTCAATGTTGTGTTACTAACTTTAGATTAATTGATTAAAAGTCCTGACGCACTTTGAGAGGGCGGAATGGTTATAAGTAAACTCATCAAACTAACAAAGAATCGATGTCACGAACAAAATGTACTAACAGTTTACCTGCTACAAACTAGGTGGCACCATAGGAAAAGATAGAACGCGCTATCGATGCGTTTCGTATAGTAATAGACTTTCGACCATGTGAAATGATTAAATTGAGTATTTTCTGAACCATCGCGTTTTTTTACCGTTGAACCAACCAATCGTTCTTCATGGTATTCTATGGAGGCCTATGTCCAGCAGTGGACTTCTACACGCTGATAATGGAGATGGTGACCGCAACTTACCATCCCGATTAAACGGCGGGCGTGAAGCCATGCGCGGGTGGACTCTACTTACGAATAACGTGTCTTGACTCATTTCAGAGTGCGGCACGGTCAGTCCTGCAGGGGAGGTGATGGTGGTCGGAGGAGAGCGCGTGAAGAGAGCGGAGCTCCCGTGGTACGCGGGCATCTATAGGAAGACTGTGACTCCATACGAGCAGATCTGTGGCGGCTCCCTCATCAGCAACAGAGTCGTGGTATCAGGTACAACGCACAGTCCCAGTTCTTCAATAACATATTAATAACATCAGAATTAACAATTCGTTATCTCAAGCTATAAATAAAATTAATAATCATTTATTTCAAATCAGTGAAATCCATAATTAACCTAAAGCATGCAAAAACTTATAAAATAAAATAAAATTAGGAAATTACTGACTTAAAGCAAATGTGCAAAGAACGATTTATGAAGGAAATAGCTTCCTTCATTAAACATTCTCCCACAAGACACTTCCAGAGCAAAGACGTCATTCAATTGTCGCGGGTAAATGCTACAGGTATAGTGTTTAACTTAGTAGCCTCCTGAGGTATGGGAGCGGCACGGGAGGGTGGTGATTTTCTTATGTCAAATGTCGCAAAACGTCACTTGACGTCAGTCGGGCGGCGATCTCGCTGCTGTCAATACGTGTTATTTGGATCGGCCGCTTTAGACAAGACGCACATGAGATTAGCAACCGAAGATGGGTCCTCAGATTAGAGCTCAAACTAAAGATGTTGTTAATAATGTATATAATTTTTTCAAGGTTAGGAAATCTGATCCAAATTCTGCCGAGCATGAAAACGATATAAATCTACACAAAACCGTTGCTAAGGCAACCAGACTGTCAGAACAAAAAGTACGACGCATTGTTAATGCTAAAAAAAAATGGAAAGTAATGCAAAGTTTTCATCACCAAGACAACCGAAACAGACAAGAAAAAAGAAGATATAAATTGTCGATATTAGTAAAGGTGTAGTAAGAAGAAAGATTGCAGAATTTTATACAGTATGAAAAGAAATTCCCACGATCAATAAACTTAGAAAAGTTTTAGAGGAAGATGGTGTTATCAAATGTGGATATACATACATGTGTCTTTTATTGCATGAATTAGGTTTCCGATACAAAAATTGCCAATCAAAGAGAAAAATGTTGATAGAACGCCATTCAATTCAATTCAGGTTATGGAGAGGCAAATATATTACAGCTATAATAAAACATAGATCGGAAGAGAGGCCAATATTTTTTCAAGACGAAACTTATGTCAATGAATCCCAAAACCTGCCAGAGTGTTGGCAATCAGATACTGAAAGAGGTGCATTGGCTTCTATTGGTAAAGGAAATAGATTGGTCATCGTGCATGCTGGTGGGAGTTTAGGATTTGTTAATGGCACTTAAACCATTTTCAAACCAACTACAAAGACAGAAGACTATCTTGGAAACAAAAAATTCTAAAAGTGGGTTCTCGAAAAACTTTTGCCTTCCCTACCATCTAATTCTGTAATAGTTATGGATAATGCGAAATATCATTGCAACGCGGTGGATAAAGTACCCACAATGTGCTCCTTGAAAAAGTAAATGCAGGACTGGTTAAAGCGGCTTAACGTTGAGTACACTGAAGTTATGAAAAAGAGGGATTTGTTAGAATTAATAAAACGAAATAAACCAGAAAAACAATTTAAAAATGATATCATATTATTAAAAGAAAATGGGCATACGGTACTTTATTTGCCACCGTACCATCCGGATTTAAACCCGATCGAATTAGTATGGGGAGATATCAAGGGCGAGCTGGCACGAAAACATATTAACTCAAATTTAACTGAGAAAAAGCGAGCACTAGAAGAGTTATTTGCTATTTTTTTAGCTAAGAAATGGCAAAAATGTGACGGTCACGTAAAGAAAGTTCAGGAAGAGTATTTCAAAAAGTGGCCAAGTGCAAGTTGGAATGGAATGGAAGTAGGATGAACGTGTCAATACTCAAGGAACTCAAGATAACTATTTGGTTTTCCTCCATCTGCCTCTAGCGAGTCCTTGAGTATTTTTGTAAAAAGCGAGAGTTCTGCCTAAGTTCCACGCTCTACCTGTCGGTTGTGACAAGTCTCTTCTTTTAAAGGCAAAGGAAAGAAGAGTGCTTCCGGGGCCTTGAATGGTTTCCCTGATGCCATAAAACATCCTCCACCTCGCGTCGTATTCCTCCATGCTGAGGGTCGTGACCCCCTCCATGGATCACCTTCTGTCGGACGATGTTGCGCCAATAAGATCTGTTGCCAGCGAGCTACACGGCTTCGTGGAGTTTTGAATCGACGGTGGTGCGGATCTGATCTGACCAACAACGTAACGGGCTACGGCCTCGTGGCTTCTTTCCTTCAATTTAGCCAGTGATAATCAGCTTCTCTAAGTTGTCACTGCCTTTCCGTGCTATATGACAAAATACTCAAGGACTCGCTGGAGGCAGATGGAGGAAAGCCAAGTAGTTATTTTGAGTTCCTTGAGTATTGACACGTTCATCCTACGTGCTGTCCAGAGGATTTGCAGCTTCCGTCTCCAAAACCAAATCTCGAAAGCGTCTACGAGTCTGCGATTCTTGGCTTTGAGAGTTTGTACAGGAATATAGAAAAGACTAGGCTCCGGATGAGTCTAATTTTGGTCCTCTTGGATTCTCCTATCCTTCCATATTCCCCCCCAGCTGACTCACTGCGTTCTTGTTTATAACCAACCTTCTTCGAACTTGCTGGAAAACATACCACCCACAAAAGGAGCTCTGCACCAGCATTTCCTACGAGCAGTGTTTCAAGCAATCTATATATCGGGTCACCATTATTTTTATAGATAGTGGTGTCACCAGGCTGTATCTCATGAACCGTGATAGTAAGACAGTTGAAATTTTCTCGATGATGTATTTATGTTGCCGCTATAACAGCAAATACTAAAAAAAAAAAAAAAAAAATAAGGGGGCTCCCATACAACAAACGTGTTTTTTTTGCTCGTTTTTGTTTTATATTGATATCGGCAATAGGTAGATGCTTGAAATACTCACAGAATATTTGGTTGTATATTCGCTTTAACAATAAATAATTAAATTAAAATAAAACAAATATTTAAGGGGGGCTCACATACAACAAACGTGTTTTTTTTGCAGTTTTAATAGATAATGGTACGGAACCCTTCGTGCGCGAGTCTGACTCGCACTTGGCCGTTGCCTATACCACCTATAAAAGTAGTTTCTGTTGTCAATATTTTTCCATGATTTTTTCATTTTTACATGAATAATTCCAATGAAACTTATATTTTTAAAATTTGCATGAATGTGGCTTTCTAATCTTATTCTAATTATATTCATTTCTATCATTTTTTAAACCGATATCATCACTCGGTCGAAATTTAACGTTAATGAAAAAAAAATTGTTCATATTTTTTTTGATTTTCATTGGTATTTTTTTTTTATTATCGAAAGTTGTTTTTTTTGCTTCATTAAATGATTGGCCATCTTTAATTTATCTGAAAATGATACCTCACTAGTCTTAGTGGCTATAAATTAACCGTTATAACGACCAACAGTACGCGCGGCGTAAGAAAACTTCACCCCCTCCCCCTCCCCCCCAGCAGGGTGGCTTCCGCTGTCTCCCGGGCGTTTTCCACTTTGGGTCACCTAAGGAACAAGTGTGCCAAGTCTCATTCTTTAATGTCAAAAATATTGTGGGATACTTATAGGACATATAAGTATCCCACAATATTAGCTCTATAAGGGGTCCAAAATGGGCTTTTAATATACATTAAAAATGCTCTGTATTGCAGAAACCGTTGGTAGTAGAACCTAGAAAATTTTAAAGGAGATTCCTCAATTAAAATTAACAAACAAGTATTTCAGCGGTACCTAAAATTTTCCTGAAAAACGGCAAGGGACGTTTTCTTTGTGAAAGAAAAACACTTAAGTTTTAGCAACATCTCGTCGTAGAGACTTGAAATTTGGATAGTGTGTTTCTTTTAAGGTGTAAAGTTGTGCTAAGAAATTAATTTGGAAAAAATATTCTATTTAGGGGTAATAAAGGGCTTTTATTGTATACACTTTGCGTTTTGCAATGCACAGCTTAAATCACTGGACCTAGATACATGAAGCTTGGAGGATGTATTCCTTTTTGGGTGTAGGGTTGTACTAAGAAAGGATTCTGGAAAATACACGCTGTTAGGGGTCCAAAACGGCTTTTAATGTAAAACTAAAATGCTTCGTATTTCGGAAACCGTTGGTAGAAACTTTAAAATTCACAGGTAGATTCCTGAAATAAAAAAGCAAAGATTATGCTTCAGCAGTACCTGAAATTTTACTGAAAAAAGGTATGGGAACGTTTTTTTTGTAAATATCTACACTTTACGTTTTAACCAGATTTCAGCGTATTTCTACGATTTAAGTTAGCTTAGTTGGTGTCGCAATCCCATCTCTGGGGATGTTATTATGGGACTGTGAATGCTAACTAGAACATATTTTCATGAGTGTAAGTGGTTCGCTACCTTAGAACTTGTGGCGCCAAAGAGAGTCACGTCTGCTGAAGACCGCTAGGCAGGATCTGCTACTGAACCTCTCGGCTGGACGCTGACACGTACTTGTCCATTAGTGTGTGTACTCGTCACATGTTCCATCTGTATATTAAATGTATACATGAATCTCTATCACTAAGTGTTTCCGTCCAGCAGGCCTGCAACCCTAAGCTCTCTGGCCACTCGTAACGCTCAGACCTGTTCTTCCACTATGACCAACTAAACTGACCAACTAAAACGGATCAACTATTTTTCTTTCTCAACGTTTCAACTTTTTGGTTGGTCTGATAGGAATATTTTTTTAATTCAAATTTATCCCCATCCACACAATTTAAAACGGATCACCTATTTGTTTTTCTTAATGGTACAACTATTTAGTTGGTCTGATAGGGAATATGGTGCCGTTGGTAGGTATCCCTTTCAGGCGTATATTGTATATATTGTGTGTGACTTTTGTATATCGAAAATGTTCATATAGAAAAACTTTTCCGCCGTTTTTTCACACTCCTCAAACATTTTCAAATACAATAAAAATTAATTGTATTTCCAACAAGTCTACCCAACAATGACTCAATACTTCAGTCAATTACTCATAAAAGATTAATTCATTATGTATTATAACTGGCCAGTTCATTAAAAAGGTTTCATACCAAACTTGTGTGGATGGGGATAAATTTGAATTCATAATTTTTCCTATCAGACCAACTAAACAGTTTTATGGTTGAGAAAGAAAATAGTTGGTCTGTTTTAATTGGTTGGTTCAGTTGGTCCCTTTGGAATAATATTTCTCAAAATAAAATAAATGATCAACTATTTGGTTAGATTGGAATAAAAACCCTCATCAGGTTCCATTCTGCACAACCAGTTGGTCGGTTCAGTTGGTCGGAGTGGAAGGACAGGCTCAGACCAGTCTCCCAGGCCACTCGAAACGCTCAGACCAGACTCTCTGGTCACTCAGGAGACCAGCCACGCCACTCTCGTATTCACCATCCGTCTGCAGACACCTAGGGTCCCGTAAGGCCCAGAGTCCATCCATGGCACCACTGTGTATACGCGGCCGCTGCCTAGACCCCACTGGGTCCGCCCAGCCCAGTGTCCACTTCAAGCAACCCTGTTTACTGTAGCTTATCATACACGCGGACCAGATGAAATACAACGTGCACCACTAAACACTAAGGTTGCATAAGTACTTACGAAATCTTATGTACCTAGGCTAAACTAGACGGAAAATCCCTTAGGCGCGGGGCATCGATCCCCGTACTTTTCGCATGCTAAGCGAACGCTCTACCATCTGAGCTACACCCTGGATGGCAAATCACTTAGCTTTCATATCCTGGAGGCTGAAGCAATGTAGACCTCTCCTGACTCAGACAATGGCCTCCAATCCTCGCCAAGCCACTATGGGCTCCAACCCTTGGCGGCATACCCTGGACCTCACATAGCAACTCAATCTTCAATGCGATTACTCGTCATTTGTTCTACAAGACTTCTGTCAGCCAGAACATGAAATTCAGATTTATGGTTTTGACTTTACATTTCACAAATAAGTTTTTTACCCCAAAAGAAGTTTCAAAGTATTATTTAGCTATATACAATTTTTTCGTGATGTACATAAATCACGACAGTTGTTGTAGTAGTTGAGATCAAAATATTTCTAAGACCTTAGTGTTAAAATGGGACCCCTAAATTGAAAAACTTGAGTATGGTGTCGTTTTAAAGGTCGTTTCACGGTGTAGTAATTGCGATCAAAATATTTTGAGGAACTCAAGTTTAAAATGTAACCCCTAAATTGAAAAACTTGGGGTACTAAAATATGAGAGACACTCTTATGTATTACCAGTCAAGCAAAAAACCAGTTTAAAAATCCACGCACACTTAAGTCAAAAAAAAAATAAACAAAAACCAGTTAAATAAAACCGAAAAAACCAGTTAAAAAAACCAGCTACCGCAGCGACTGCTATGCTAAATATTTAGTTAAATTAGTCACATAACAACACACACTTTAATCAAGCAATAAACCAGTTAAAAAAAATACACAATAACCAGTTAAATAAATCCTCACAAAAACCAATTAAATAAATCCGCAAAAACCAGTTAAAAAAACCAGCTACCGCAGCGACTGCTATGCTAAATATTTAGTTAACTTAGAGACATAAAAACACACACTTAAGTCAAGCAAAAAACCAGTTAAAAAAAAAGCCTGACCGACTGTCTGACTGACTGACTTTAGACTCCTAGAGACTTGAAATTTGGAGGCTTTGTTCCTTTTATGGTCTAGAGTTGCACTAAGAAAGTAATTTCCAATGTTCGCTTACTAAGTGGTCCAAAATTGGCTTTTAATATACAACAAAAATGCTCAGTATTTTGGAACCTTGAAAATTAAAAAGGAGATTCCTCAAATATAATTCGATATTAAGAAAATTGGCAGGTAAAGTTTTCTTTGTAAAAGAAAAAAAAATAGTTTTTACAACGCATAGCTTAAATCACTGGTCGTAGAGACTTGAAATTTGGTTCATGAACTCAAGATTATAATGTGACCCCTAAATTAAAAAAAACTTGAGTATGGTGTCGTTTCAAAGGTCGTTTCACGGTGTAGACGTGGCGTTATATTGACGTAAAAAATGTAAGAGACACACACATATATATTACCAGTCAAGCAAAAAAAATTTTAAAAAAATTTTGCTACGGCAGCGACTGCTATACACGCTAATTGACACATAAAGTCAAAACACAGACACTAAGTCAAGCAAAAAACCAGTTAATATAATCCAGCTACCACAGCGACTACTATGCATGCTATAAATATTAACACATAAAGTTAAATTAGGGACACGTAAAAACTCACAAACTTAAGTTAAGCAAAAAACCAGTTAAAAGATCCAGCTGCCGCAGCGACTATTATGCACACTATAAATATTGACACTAAGTTAAATTAGAGACACGTTAAAATACACAAACTTAAGTCAAGCAAAAAACCAGTTAAAAGATCCAGCTGCCGCAGCGACTAAAATAGTCGCTGCGGCAGCTGGATCTTTTAACTATAAATATTGACACTAAGTTGAATTAGAGACACATAAAAACACACACAAAAGCCAAGCAAAAAACCAGTTAGAAAATCTAGCTACTGCAACGACTGCTATGAGTGCTATAAATATTGACACAAAGTTAAATTAGAGACACATATAAACACACACACTTAAGTCAAGGAAAACACCAGTTAACAAATATCAAGCTACCGCAGTGACGGCTATGCAAGCTATAAATATTGAGTGGAGATATACATAGAAACACACACACACACACACACACACACACTTAAGTTAAGCTAAAAATTTCCCCTTGAAAGTGGCCTTCTCAGTCACTATAAATAGTCAAGGACAAACGTTAAAAGTGGCAGGTATTCATCTGGGCAGCCCTGATGTACTGCAGTACATTTCTGATGCTACACCCAAGCACAATTTTGTTTTTTTCCGTGCTAAGCATGTCGCAAACAGCTCATGCTAATGACCTTTTCCAATAATGTTTTCCACGAAGTAGGTACCTGAACGACTGAGTTGCGAGCTTGGACTTCCATGGTTGCGAGCGACGAGTTCTGTCAGCTAGGATCCATCAGGAACTACACATTCTCATCGTCTTAAAACTTGATGCGTTTTTCTTTGATGTCGAGTGGTTGTCTGGACCGCATTTGGCTGGTGCATACGCGTGGATAGTGAATTAAAGAATTGTATATTTTCTATAAATCTGTTAAACCGCGGGTGAAACCGCGGGGCTCAGCTAGTAGTAAATAATAAAACGGAGTATCTAGTACTTACGATAAAAAACATAAAAGCAAAACTCTTGCTTCTTGCGCTTTTTCTGTTTCTTACGGGAATTTAAAGTTTAAGGAATTTTAATTTTCACTAGAAACGGGATATTTACCATGATTTTTGAGTTTTAAATGTTCCCGATATTTTGGCACAGTTGCATGCGCCATGATCACGGGCATAGAGGAATTTTTTATATCACGGGTGAACTAACTAAAGTCTATGCGAGTAGATATTATTGGCAGATATATCGATCTACCCTCTTTCTCACTCTTTTATTACGAACGATACCACTACCATCGGTTTCATTGTCACAATTCAAACCAACTCGACACACAACTCTAACGGTGTCCGGACGCGTAGCAGGTACAACACTTTTTTGATTCTTACACATTCTCACCACAGGCTTCCATACTCCAGATAATTGAAAACCATCTTCTCTATTGAAATTTCTGTACTACTAAGTACAGAAAGTTCAATATTGTACCATTCTTGGTATGTAATGTCGCTCTGTCGAGATTACCTGCGGACTGTGTAGCTCGATCCAATGATTTGAGCCAGATTCCAAAAGGTGTTCTGCTATGGCTGACTTATGTTTGTCCCTGTTGTTGACCGCTCGTATGTGCTCCTTAACCCGACACGCTATCGTACGTTTCGTTTGGCCAATGTATGAACTCCCACAGCTACAATCAGTTTTATACACCCCTGGCTTTTCAAGTGGAAAACTGTCTTTTGGTGAACGCAAGTAGTGCGATATCTTCTTTAAGGGAGTGAAGATGGTCTTTACGGAAAACTTTTGCAGGACTTTCGCAATTTTGTCCATCACCCCCTTAACATATGGCAGAAACGCTGGCTTACGTTCTACTCTGCATCTGTGGGGTCTTGGCCTAGGTCGGGATGGTAATGACCGAAGTTTATATCCATTCTTACGTAACACATGCTGGACATGAGCTAGCTCACTTTCAATGTGATTCTCATCACACAGGTCAACTGCTCCTTTCATGAGAGATGTTACCACTGAATTGAGCTGCTGACGGTGGTGGTGCAAATCAGCATGACGATATCGGTCCGTGTGTATAGGTTTTCTGTAAACAGAGTGGCCTAACCCACCATCTTCTCGGACCTGTACCAATACGTCTAGGAAAGCCAAACGTCGATCACATTCCATTTCATACGTAAACCTCATCTTCGTATGTACTCCATTAAGATGTGCCAAAAGTAGTTCTATTTCTTTTTTCCTTCCTTGCAAAATACAGAAAATGACATCAACATACCTCTCCCGCAATTTAACCGGTAAAGGGGCAGTCGAGATAGCCATATTCTCGAAATACTCCATCCAAATATTTGCCACTACGGGAGCAACTGGACTTCCCATAGCTACCCCATCTATTTTGAGATAGTAATTTCCCTTGTATACAAAATAATTTGTGGAGAGTATATGATACTCTGTGTACTCTGCAGGGATGTCATTTTCCTGTATGCTCTTCTCAATCACCTTCATACAGTCAGCTAAGGGGACGTTTGTGAAGAGGGATTCCACATCGAAAATCACCATCTTGTCGCTGTCATCCACCTTTGTCTGCTTCAGAATATCTATGAAGTGACGCGAATCCTTCACGAAAGAAGAAGTGTTTCCCACCGTATGTTGCAGTACTCCTGCTACATGCTTAGCTAACTCATATGTCGGTGAGTCAATTTGACTCACGAGTGGTCTCACCGGAGCATGCTGCTTATGCACTTTAGGTAGACCATATAGCCAATGAAACCGATGGTAGTGGTATCCTTCGTAATAAAAGAGTGAGAAAGAGGGTAGATCGATATATCTGCCAATGACATCTACTCGCAAAGACTTTAGTTAGTTCTCCCGTGATCATGGCGCATGCAACTGTGCCGAAATATCGGGAACATTTAAAACTCAAAAATCATGGTAAATATCCCGTTTCTAGTGAAAATTATGTACATAACCATGATATTTTCAAAGTTAAGGAATTTTATTTTGGTTTTTTATAGTAAACTTTGAGTGAAGTAATTATTAACCGTATCACAGAAAAAATAATTTTTCCACAGTCCGGCTGGCCGGACTACACAACCGGACCACGGTTAAGAAGGGATTATATTCGGTACTATTTAAAAAAAAATATGTAGAACAGTTGTAGAGATATCGTATGTTTGATTTTCATATTTTTCTTAATATAACTTATGAAATATAATTTTCCGTACCCAAAGGGTAAAACGGGACCCTATTACTAAGACTCCGCTTTCCGTTAGTCACCGGGAATTATTTATCGGGCGGGTGTATTTCATGATTCGTGATAGTTAAACAGTTGAAATTTTCACAGATGATGTATTTCTGTTGCCGCTATAACAGCAAATACTAAAAAACAGAATAAATAAATATTTAAGGGGCTTCCATACAACAAACGTGTTTTTTTTGCTGTTTTATAGATAATGGTACGGAACCCTTCGTGCTCGAGTCCGACTCGCACTTGGCCAGTTTTTTATAAAATATGTGGGGGAAAAAACATATTTATGTTATATCTCATAACGAGTCTGTTCATTTGATACGAGTATGATGTTTGATGTACTTGTCAACGGATTTTATTTTTATTTATATATCTAGTTGAATAATAAATATTTCAACACACTTGCTCATAAAGTGGCTCTTATTTCACCGCAATTAGGCACATAATGACACCTGTAGGGCAATCACGAACATCTCATGTTCGTGATTGTCATCGTCGTCTGGTAAAGCTATCGTAATTACCATACCTTTACATACGCACGTTAACGATAGTAGTATCATAAAGCACCTTCTATCACATGTCGACCATACCAGAGGATTGCGAGGGTGACGTCATTCAGCGTAAATAGTGGTGGATACGGTTTATTGAAAACTGATCAAATTGGATTAATTTTGAACGAATAGTTCATTCGAAAACGTTCATTATGCCTACAATTATTTTGCTCTTTGGCATGGTAGAAGTATTAATTGTACTCTTTGGGTAAATTATCTTTGGTTCATCATTGGCATTTCAATACGTAGTATTTATTTCTTCTTTTTGCATTTAGTTTCTTTGATTTTGTGAAGCTGTTTACAATTTAATTTTGTACCTGCCGAGCGATTAGCTATCTCCTGTTTCTATCAGCATTGCGCTGTTTCAATGCTGTTTCTATTGAAAATGACGTTTTAGCGATCATGCAACTCACCCTGTTGCTAACAAAGCTTGATTGCAACAAAAAGCCTTTTCACATGTAGTGTTTCTATCGATAGTATGAAGTAGCGATTATGTACCGCTGTTTCAATGAATAATGACAGCATTTGATCGCAACACAACCTATTGCAATAGAAACAAGTAAATGGTTGTTTCAAACCATAGAAATCTAAAAGGTAAGCCATAAAAGTGGAGCTTTTAATTGTTTGAACATGGTTTTAATTACATTCCAAATTAAATAAAAACATTCAGTACGTACAAAACACTTTTACTACTATTTAGCGGTATTGCGATATTTTGCTAAAAAATATTAAATTGGAGTCGAACGAATCAACACAACTTGGGTCTATAGGTATATATATATTTCACTTCAATGTGGTTACTTACTTTCCTCCCAAACATTAATTATTTGATAATTCGTAAATTTGTTAAAATGTAAACAAACTTTTCTCACAAGGATTGACTAATAGGATACTACGCATCGCACAAGTCACACAGCACAGAGTAAAAATATGTTTCTATCATAGACAAAGCATATAAGAGTCGTATTATACGTTTGATTAAAAATGGTTAGTACGTTGATACACGGTTCATAGCGTAATCGTACTTTGTAAAGTGGTCGGGTTATCCATAATTCGTAAAAACTTCAGATTGTAACACATCGATAAAAGTCCATAGAAATCGGAGCAAGAAAAGATAGCTGATCGGAAAACATCGATAGAAATATTATTTTGTTAGCATCAAGCGGACGATAGAAATCGTTTGCAACATATTTAGCTGATCGCACCACTGTTGTGTTTTTATAGATAGATAGATAGATAAAGCCTTTATTCACTGACCTAGTAACTAACTAATAATAATGAATAAATAAATAAATTAATAAATAATGCCGGACACAGTTCACACAACATTATCTAGCCCCAAGCTAAGCAGAGCTTGTGTTATGGGTACTAGATAACTGATATACTTAATACAATACATTAAATAGGTAGATATTTTTTATTATACATAGAAAATACCCAGAACACCCTGAACAAATATCTACGATCGCACAAATATCTACGATCGCACAAATATTTGTTCCGAGGCGGGAATCGAACCCGCAACCTCCTGCGTCGCAGGCCAACCTTCGCCCGCTGCGCCACAGAGGAAGGAGGAGGAGTGAATATAAACTAAAATAATACGATATGTACTAGTAGTATTATTCTTCAGTAACCAGTTTGCTTGTCAGGTTGTCCTTCGACATAGGCCTCCCCTAGTTCTTTCCACACTTTTCTATCACGGGCTGATCTACTCCATCCCTTTGGTAAATCATCTTCCCATCTCTTTATTTGACGTCCTCTTTGTCTTTTCCCGTTTCTGGGGTACCATTCCATAATGTCTTTCGTCCATTTTCCTCTTTTTGTCCTCATAATATGTCCGGCCCAGCTCCATTTTTTTTAAATTATTTTATTAACATCGCTTACTTTTGTTCTTTTCCTTATTTTTAGAGTGGTCCACCGGTCTCGTAGTCTTATATTTAGCATACTTCGCTCCATGTGACGTTGAAAAATTACAAGTTTTTGGTTGTTTTTGTACGTAGCAGGCCAAGTTTGACACCCATATGTAAGACATGGGAGAATACGTGTGTTGTATAATTTACTTTTAACTGACATAGGCAAGGTTTCGTTTTTAACTATTTCTTTTAGAGACTAATAGCATTTCCAGGTGTTACTTATCCTCCTATCGATTTCTTTTGAATATTGGTCTTTAGTAGATATTATTTGTCCCAGATAAATGTACTCATCGACATATTCAATAACCTGCTGTCCCAATTGTATATTTTTCTTTATTTCATTTGTCATAAACTTATTCTTTTTTGGGTTCATTGATAAGCCTGCTTTCCTGCTTTCTTAATCCAGTTGTTGTAGCATAGTTTTGAGTGTCTCTGATGTCTTGGCAAATAGTACAATATCGTCTGCAAATCTTAGGTGATATAGATTCATTCCGTTTATATTTAATCCAAAATTCTCCGATTCAATGTTTCGAAATATATTTTCAAGCACTGCTGTAAAAAGCTTCGGCGAGAGTGGATCACCTTGTCTGACGCCTCTCCCAATATTAAACTCTTCTCCTACATGTTCAAACTGTACTTTTGCTGTGGAATTTTTGTATATTTCTTTTAGGATTTTTATGTATTTATTTTCTATACCTTGGTTTTCTAGCGTCTTCCAGATGTAGGTATGACTCAGGGAATCGAAGGCCTTGCTGTAATCTACGAATGCCAAATAGTAGTTTTGACCATACTCATTACATTTTTCTATGATCTGTTTTACTACATGAATAAATAAATAAAATAAATAAATATGCTGGACAGTTCACACAACATTATCTAGCCCCAAGCTAAGCAGAGCTTGTGTTATGGGTACTAGATAACTGATATACTTAATATAATACATTAAATAGATAGATATTTTTATTATACATAGAAAATACCCAGAACACCCTGAACAAATATCTGCGATCGCACAAATATTTGTTCCGAGGCGGGAATCGAACCCGCAACCTCCTGCGTCGCAGGCGAACCTTCGCCCGCCGCGCCACAGAGGTCGTCAATATGATGAATATGATCGATGGTAGAATAATCAGAACGAAAACCTGCTTGTTCCCTTGGTTGATTTGCATCAAGTTGTTTGGTTATTCTTCCAAGTACAACTTTTGAGAACACTTTGTATATATTTGACATCAGGCATATTGGTCTGTAGTTGTTTATATCACTCTTATATCCTTTTTTATGCAATAGTATTATAGTAGACTTTGTCCATTGTGTCGGGATTTGCTCAGTGAAAAATATCTCATTGAATAAATAGGATAAGGGTTTGGAGATAATGGTTATTGTTTCTTTCAGTAAGTCATTCGAAATTTTATCGTCTCCAGATGCTTTGCCATTTTTTTGTGTTTGGATAGCTCTTATAACTTCTGTTTCTAGTATGCATGGTATTATTTCTCCTATAACTTCCCTTTTTGTTCTCGTAACTGTTATTTTATACTTCTCGGTGTATAGTTCTTTATAGAATTCTGTGACCACTTTAGCTATCGACGATTTTTTTGTAGTCAGCTGTCCAGTTTTCTTCTTATTTTGGGTTTTAATGTTGGGTATCCATTATGTATATTCTTTGAGTTGTTTCAGACCCTTTTTAATTCCACCTGTTTTCTCTATTTGTTCCTTTAAAAAATTCAGCCTTTCTTTCTTCCTGTGTCATCGTATTGATACCTGAATCTTCTCGCTATTTTTTGACGATTATCTTTTCGTTTCTCTAACAACTCATTTCTCTCTTCCATTAATTTTCTTGTTCCATCTCTTAATTTATCTCTTTTTCCTTTTTTTGTCCGTAATTTGTTTACACCCTTCAGTGTGTTCTCCAAGAAGTCATACTGATTCTGTAGCGTCTTATGTTTTTTGATTTCCGCTAGCTTGTTCTCTAATTCATTTAAAGATTTTTGTGGTAAGGGCAGTGCTGTGACATTTTTATTTGACATTATATATTTTATTCATTTACCATTAATTTCACCATTCTATGATCGGTATTAAAATTTAGCTTATTCGCTACGCTTACGTCATTGAATATTCGTTTTTCTCTAGTCAGAATGAAATCAATTTCGTTTCTATCCCTACCATTTGGAGAAATCCATGTCCACTTCCTAGATATTCCTTCAAAACTGACTATCTTGTCTGTTAGGTATTTTTTTATTAAAAAACCTACACCATACATCCCTTGTTTCTCACCATTGTAATAAAAAATGTTTTCGTTGTATTCTCTTATCTCTTCGCCTGATCTTCTGACCTCGCAAAGTACAATGATGTACCATTTTATTTGTTTTATAGCGTGTTCTAATTCTTCTTATCTGTGGTCTTCCATTAGTTTTCTAACATTTAGAGTTGCAAGGTATATTTTATGTTTTCTGTTTTTGCTTAAGGACGCATTTATAGGGGGTGGTGGTCTGATAAACCCACGGGGACCAGCCGGGTTGGGGTTGTTCCGCTTCTGGTTGCTGACATGTAGTTGCTACTTGCTTTGGTTTGGTTTTACTTGAGATAGTGAGTTTGATCTTGGTCTCACCATATCAAACTCATTTCTTCTGTTCCCTTTTATTGACGAAATGTTGCTCACTAGCTTCTTAGCGTAATTTTGGATTTCAGGTGACGTTGATGGATCTCTCTTCCTTTTTTATTTATTAAAATTGTTTAAATTGCCTTCTTTAACTATCAATTGATCGTATCTTATGTACGCAAAATTTCCTTTTGCACGTTCCTCTTTAAGTTTTGGTAGCAATTCTCTTCGTTTTTCTAATACTTCCTTCTGGAAATCTTCAGTGACATATACTTATTTTAGGCTCCGTCTCATTTTTACTATCTCGCTCCTCTTTCAACTGTTTGTGAAAGCAATAAGCACAGGTCGTATTTTCTTTTCTTTAATGGCTCCGATACGATGAATCTTCGATACATTGCTTGTTTCCAAAGCAATTGTTTAAGTCTGTTTTGACGGTATCCTGCACTACCTGCATTAACTCCAGAGAAGATTTTTCTTTTTCTTCCAAACCAAAAACCAGAATGTTATTTTTTTTTCTTTTCCTTCTCTAAATATTCAATCTTCCTTTCTAGCACCTCGATTTTACTTTTCATTATTTTATTTTCTTCTATCAACGGTTCTAACTGTTTATTAATTTTTTCAAATACAGTATTTGTTTGTTTTTCCATCTCATTTTTCATTTGGTCGAAAAGTACTTTGAATTGTCCCTCCATTTTGGCCGTTTTTACTCTTTGCAGACTGGCAACCCTCAAGCGTATTGATACGTATCCGACGTTCGATGGCAGTAAATATCACCGTACACCTCAATCAGATGTCACTCGTGGTGACAAAACATAGTATTTCTTTTTCAATGTTTGATCGTATGTGGATAACCTCGAAAATGTAGTGATATTTAGAGGATGTTTTTTAACAAAAATTGCTAATATTTTCGCTGTTAATATTTACCACAGTGTTCCAAATCACTTTATCTTCCCACTAAGTGTGGCAGTTGCTTTAACAACGCGGATAAACCAGTGTTCACAATTAATTTGACGGAGAAGTCGTTAGGCAATGTTTTCTACTCGACAACCGAAGCGGAACCTTGTGTTTTTATAATACCTACCTAAATACAATGAGAACGCGGCAACTGCAATATACCTAATGCTGCTAGATTATATGGAAGAGATACATAATTTTTCCTACCTATGCATTTGTTGGTTGGTAAATCGAAGCCTACCAATCTGGTTTTTGCAGTAATGTAATGTAGCCTAAAGAAGATATTTTCTACATATTATGGAGTTTTATCCAGACCCTTAGGGGGTTTTCGTGGCCGTTACTTCATACAAGATTAGAGGAAGGAGTTTGTAGAAGTGCTAAACAGTGATGGCTCCAAATTGTAGGTACATAGGTAAATGTTGATTTGTTTACTACCTATTATTGTGAAATATCTTGAAAAGCAATAAAGTAAAGTTTTGATTGAGTGCTAGGTTTTTATTTACAACATTACGTAGGTAGGTAGCAAGTATTACAAGTCTATACCTAGCTACTACTTCACATTAAAGGTAAAAAATTAGATCTAAAGGTAGCTCGACTGATCCAAATCGCTACCAGCCGGAAGCGTCCCTAAGATGATATCTGCATTGCCACGCTGAATAGCAATACTTATTCGTTGAGCCAGATAAGAGCCAGCTCTCAAGTCCACGCGTAGCTTGGATCAGACGCCCTGAAAGAATTATGAAAGTCAGTCCTCAGCCGAATCTGCCGCTGCACCAGCCCTGCCTGATCTCCTAGACAGATGAGATGGCTGAAGGGTATCAACGCACGTAGCGTCCCACACCAATGGCTTATCCTTCTCCCAAAGAACAAGAGTCATGCCGTCAGGCCGCTTACCATCGTCACGTAGCAGACCATACGGTTCTAGAATGGCTAGAATGTAGACGCTGGCAAAGGACCGGCGAATGATATCATTAAGGCTAGTGTGGCGGGTATCCTATAGGCGTGGCGGGTTCCACAGGCGTGGCGAACCTAGTGCACGATAATTGTACATAAACAGCTATAGTATTCAATAATTACGATGTGAAAACAAAGGTAGGCTATGTAGGTACCTTACCTACCTACCTATCTATTTATGTTCACCTGTTTTATCTTTCTTCTTCAATTAATCTAGCAGCAAGACATGTTCACATACTTTTATTAAAATTACAGGTAAATATTTTAAAATACAAAGACACAAGTTTTATAACCCCTTATTTCTTCGATAAAGGAACTACAAGATTGATTGTCACATACAAAATCAAAGCTAAAAGCTGTCCGCGTCACAGAATAAATAATAGATAAGATAAAAAAATTATAAAAATATATTTATTTCGTAACCAAATACAACAACTTCGAATATTTAAAGTACCTAGGCGTTCAAATCAAAGTTACAAAAAAGGCAACCACTCAGCATGTGCTATGGCAGAGTTAGTGCCATAGCGCTGGTCTTCCGTGGCCGCACATACGAGCGCATAGTGGCTGCTGCGGTACACAATGCCATTAACTATTAAATAAATTACTTTACTATACTATACTATACACCTAAATAATATAAACTTGTCATCTTGTCAGCTTGTTGTGAGATACTCTCATCAAAAACACATTTCACTATCAGCAATTACAATTGAGGATTAAAACGACTGCCAGCCTTGTCAGTGGGTAGTTTTTGGGATTCTAGCAAATTTTTCTTTAATTGTTTTTTAAATGAATAAACGGATTTACTGTTTTTTATAGGTGGTGGTAGGTTGTTCCAACATTTCGTGTAATAAATGTAAATGTAATAGTACAAGGATATATGTAATACACACATCAACAAGGTCTAGGGATATTTTTAAAAAAGCGAATTACTATCAATGTGTTAATTATTTATATGACATGTATATATTAAAAAGATACGTTATATTAATATTCTACCATTTTTTAATAATGGTTAAGGTTCGATTAAAATTTCAGGATTTTATGGAAAAAAATGAAGCATAGACGGAAACCGTATATGAATTAACTTTTAATTTATGAGTAAAAAATGAAAAACATAGAAAAATCATTTAATTTGTGTTTATAAACTTGAAGTTAGTAGTCTGAGAAAGCGCCCATGATGTTCATAACACATCGGCAACGATTCGGCATGCTCAGAACAAGGTTGTCAATGTCTTGCTGCGGAATATTGTCCCATGTCCTTCTGAGGTGCGCAAAAAGTTGATCTTCTGTAGCCAGATTTTCAGGAACTTCCTTCAGAGCTCTTCTTTGCAGCATATCCCACGCATGCTCAATGGGATTTAGATCTGGCGATTGAGCAGGCCAGTCTAAGGCCCTAACATTGTGTGTATGTAACCAAGCTGCTACCGTTCTCGCCGTGTTTGCCCGAGCATTGTCGTGCATGAGCAGGAAATCTTGCCCATTTGTGTTCTGTGGGGCAAGATTACGGGCCGCAGCACCTGTTGGACGTATCGTTTTGCCGTCATATTGCCCCGCACCCAAACGAGATCCGTCCGTCCTCCAAGACGAATTCCTGCACAGACCATAATTGTTCCTCCTTGGTATGGGTGAACTTCCTGAGGGGTCTGAAGACGGCTCCATCATCCAGGAACTCGCCAAACACGCGTCCTTCGTGAATCTGGATGGAAGCCGAACCTGGATTCATCCGTGAACAGCATATTGGACCATTGCTCACGGCCCCAGTCCACGTGGTTCCGAACCCATTCTAATCGTCGTCCACGATTGCCTCTCCGTAAAGGTGGGACCCGAGTGGTCTACGAGAGCGTAGATTGCTTTCATGCAGTCGCCTTCTTACAGTTTGGCCACTCACAAGCACTTGGTGTTCCACTCGCAGCCTTTGGAGCAATTGAGTCGCCGTTGCATTTGGTTGAGCTCGCGCAGTAATTTGCAAAAATCGGTCTTGTCTGGGGGTAGTGATGCGACTTGGCCTCCGGTGCCTCTCTGCTACTTCACCTGTGGCACGATAGCGTGTCCACAATCTTGAAATTACATTTTGGTGGGTCCCTATGGCCTCAGCAACATTACGCTGAACAGACCCAGCTTCCAGCATTCCCACAGCTCGTAACATCTCCACTCTCGTCAAATGTTGGCGTTGCATGGCTACAATACCTCAATTTTAACCTTATCTTTCGTTTAAAAATGAAAAAAAAGTGTAATAAAAGTTTTAAAAAAAAGTTTAAAAAGACGTTTAAGTTTCAGTGACAACAAAAACATATGAAACGCAAATTTTACAAAATTAAGGTAGGTAGTAGGTATAGGTACACTATAAAGAAACTTAAATAATATAAAATAATACTTAACAAAAAATAATACCATCTAAAGAACAATAATTGGAACAATGCAAATGTTGACAAATAATTAATTTGCAAGTGCGCTAGCTCCCACCTAGGAATACCTGTGTTGTGGGTAGCTAGCCTCTTTCGAACATTGTGACCGTACGTTGATAGTATTAACTAAACGTAATTCGTATTGTTTTCTAAATTTCGCACAAATGAAAATTCCCTCTCCTACACATCAAGGCAATTTATACCACCGAAACAAAAGAATTTTCAAAAATTTGAATTTGGAATTAGTCTGAGAAAAGATTCCAATGCGGCCAGTACTTTTCGAGTTATTTAATTGAGTATGAAATATCCCTAGACCGTGTTGATGAGTGTACTTATACAGCTATATTTGTTTTCTAACGAACCGAGACAAAAGCTTTAATACAGTTCTAAACTCAACCTAAATACCACCATGACACCTAGCAATAAAGTAGCAAATCTTCAAAATATTATCTTATACTTACGACCATTCGTCACAAAAAACGAGCAAAGCAATAAATTACTCCTGTCCACTTAAAACTGTCACTCAAACCTCCATGGTTTCATATCTGTTTGGTTTTTCAAATTTGACAACAGAAGGTATGGAGTCGCGTTGAACACTTAAATAATTTATAATATGCACGTAAAAGTTTAGTTAAAATTATTTTTTCATCCCACCATCTCGGAAGGAGTTTTTTTGCTCTTCGATATCTGAGTGTAAAAGCCGTTTTTATTCGCTAGAGGATAAAGTAAAATTGAATTTAGAACATCGTGTGCAATGTTTGTGAATTCAAAACATCATTAAACCTATTTACCTACTTCTACCTCCATTGTGCCGAATTTACCATACAACCTTTTTTAATTTGTTAAAAATTCAGACGCGTCATGGTGTATTACTTTTTTTTGCATTTGTCATTACCTCGCTGATTTGGGATGAAAAGTTACGTGTGTAAAAGCTCGCTAACGCTCAGGATTCTAATTTTTGATCACTCGCTGCGCTCGTCATTCAATTTTAGTATCCTTCGCTTGCTCATTCATCAAAATTGAGCACGCGGTTAAAAAGCAACTTTGCACTCTTACATAACAAATAACTAATGTTTTGGGCATCTATGTTTGATAGTATATATACATCGGTACTTGTTATTTTGTTCTGTTGTATGTATGTTTATGTGTATGTTTATGTATATTTAGAAGTGAAGTCGTGGTAGCCTATTTGGTATTACGCTTGCCTCACGTTCATGAGGTCGAGGGATTAAATCAGGGCCCATACCAATGAGTTTTTCGCAACGTATAGTTTATTTATAATACGTCGGTTAGTATTTCCGGATATATCCGATTTATCAAAGTGATCCGAACATATAACCGAATTCTTAGCTGGCTTATAAAATTCATCTCTTCTTTCTCTGGCGACAATCGAGATCCATTCTGCACACGTAAACGGATTGCTCGGAAAGCTAAAATAAAAAAAGGAAAGCTAAGTATCTTATGAGAGTCCAACAAACAGACACAAAAGTAGTATTGACCATTTTTAAAGTTCTGGTAACAAATCAATTATTACAATACAAATCTACTCCATGCATCTAACTGTTCTGTTACACAAAGTTTTGCGCCAACTTTGACCAAACATTTGTAGCGGTGGTTTAAAATCGGTAATTTTGATCAAAATTTGATATTATCTATCTATCTATCTATCTATCTATCTATAATATATAAAGCTGGATTACGGTGACTCACTCACTGATTGACATGGTTGTTCTCCCAGAAGGAGTCGTTTTAGTGATGGGACATGTTCTAGAAATGTGTTAATTTCGTCAATTCGACCAGGAATTAGGGATTGACATTTTGAAAAATCCAAGATGGCGGGCGGCGGTGACAAAAACCATTTTTCGAAAGTTTGTCCGATCGGATCCGTTTAAACGGCGTATCCTATTGCTTTTTCGGTGGAATTTACGAAAAAAGTAACAAAAAAAAAAAAAAAACAAGATGGCGGCTATGAAATGATGAATTGTTTTTTTTATTACAAACGGCAATTAAGTCTTCAACCAAAGTTGTCTGGCGAAGATTCTAATTATGCAGAAATGTTGCCACTGAACATGCGCAAAACACATAATTCTTCGATTTTTGAATTTAATGGCGGACGTTTTGGCGGCAATTTAAAATATCATGAAAATGCCGATTTCAAATTGAAAAAAGGGACTGTGGGCAACACCGGAGCTTGATGACTTGTATGGAGCTTTTATGTGGGAAGACAAGTAGTATTGCCTGGTGAAAACATTTTCCCCGTTTCTTGGGTAATTTCCGAGATTTTCCCCAAAAACATGAAAAATAGACGTAATGACATTTTGGATCAAATTTTTGTATTGTATTGTATTGTATTTTCATAAAGTACTGTAGAAAACTCCTATATAAATGACACTTGCTCATTTTGGTTTCTCTTAGCTGGCAACCTTGAGTGCAGGCGAAGTTTGAATTTTAGGGTTAGACTCGACTTTGTCGATCAACTTACTTCCACCAAAGTTGACAGATGGGAAATCTGTTTTCACAGAATTGTTGCCAGTGTTCTCAAGTATTGCATGTAAAATAAATTCTCCCCATTATTAGGGTAATTCTCCCAATTTTTCAACATTTTGTAATATTGGTGTCGTTTTTGAGTAATATGGAGATGCTGAGTACGAACATTATGTACCAGTATCCTGAAGTACAGCATGTGAAATAAAATCTCCCCATTATTAGGGTAATTTACCCACTTTTTCGACAGTTTGTAATATTGGTGTCGTTTTCGAGTAATATGGAGGTGCTGATTACGAATATTATGTCAAAAATGTCGAAAATGTCCAAAAAGTCAAAAATGACAAAAAAAGACAAAAAAGACAAATATCGAGACCATCGTGACACGAAGGGGGGAAATGGCGAGCGAAGCGAGCCACTGACCCCCTGAGTGGAATGATGGTCGAGTGACTGAGATTAACGCAGGGGCGACGTATTTATCGTATAAATTAGTTTCAGTGTACTGATTACGAATGTTACGTTAGTTTTCTATCTTCATATTAACTTTGCTGCGGGTCATTGAGCTATCGAGACCATCGTGACACGAAGGGGGGAAGTGGCGAGCGAAGCGAGCCACTGACCCTCTGAGTGGAATGATGGTCGAACGACTGAGTTTAACGAAGAGGCGACGTATTTATCGTATTAATTAGTTTGAGTGTACTGATTACGAATGTTACGTTAGTTTTCTATTTTCAAATTAACTTTGCTGCGGGTCATCGAGCTATCGAGACCATGATGACACGAAGGGGGGAAGTGGCGAGCGAAGCGAGCCACTGACCCCCTGAGTGGAATGATGGTCGAGTGACTGAGGTTAACGTAGGGGCGACGTATTTATCGTATTAATTAGTTTGAGTGTACTGATTACAAATGTTACATTAGTTTTCTATCTTCAAATTAACTTTGCTTTAGGTTATCGAGCTATCGAGACCATCGTGACACGAAGGGGGGAAGTGGCGAGCGAAGCGAGCCACTGACCCCCTGAGTGGAATGATGGTCGAGTGACTAAGATTAAAGAAGGGGAGACGTATTTATCGTATCAATTAGTTTTAGTGTACTGATTACGAATGTTACGTTAGTTTTATATATTCAAATTAACTTTGCTGTAGGCTATCGAGACCATTGTGACACGAAGGGGGGAAGTGGCGAGCGAAGCGAGCCACTGACCCCCTGAGTGGAATGATGGTCGAGTGACTGAGATTAACGCAGGGGCGACGTATTTATCGTATAAATTAGTTTCAGTGTACTGATTACGAATGTTACGTTAGTTTTATATCTTCATATTAACTTTGCTGCGGGTCATCGAGCTATCGAGACCATCGTGACACGAAGTGGGGAAGTGGCGAGCGAAGCGAGCCACTGACCCCCTGAGTGGAATGATGGTCGAGTGACTGAGGTTAACGCAGGGGCGACGTATTTATCGTATTAATTAGTTTGAGTGTACTGATTACGAATGTTACGTTAGTTTTCTATCTTCATATTAACTTTGCTGCGGGTCATCGAGCTATCGAGACCATCGTGACACGAAGGGGGTAAGTGGCGAGCGAAGCGAGCCACTGACCCCTTGAGTGGAATGTTGGTCGAGTGACTGAGATTAAAGAAGGGAAGACGTATTTATCGTATTAATTAGTTTTAGTGTACTGATTACGAATGTTACGTTAGTTTTATATCTTCAAATTAACTTTGCTGTAGGTTATCGAGACCATCGTGACACGAAGGGGGGAAGTGGCGAGCGAAGAGAGCCACTGACCCCCTGAGTGGAATGATGGTCGAGTGACTGAGGTTAACGCAGGGGCGACGTATTTATCGTATTAATTAGTTTGAGTGTACTGATTACAAATGTTACATTAGTTTTCTATCTTCAAATTAACTTTGCTTTAGGTTATCGAGCTATCGAGACCATCGTGACACGAAGGGGGGAAGTGGCGAGCGAAGCGAGCCACTGACCTCTTGAGTGGAATGATGGTCGAGCGACTGAGTTTAACGAAGAGGCGACGTATTTATCGTATTAATTAGTTTGAGTGTACTGATTACGAATGTTACGTTAGTTTTCTATTTTCAAATTAACTTTGCTGCGGGTCATCGAGCGACTGAGTTTAACGAAGAGGCGACGTATTTATCGCTTTAATTAGTTTGAGTGTACTGATTACGAATGTTACGTTAGTTTTCTATCTTCAAATTAACTTTGCTGCGGGTCATCGAGCTATCGAGACCATCGTGACACGAAGGGGGGAAGTGGCGAGCGAAGCGAGCCACTGACCCCCTGAGTGGAATGATGGTCGAGCGACTGAGTTTAACGAAGAGGCGACGTATTTATCGTATTAATTAGTTTGAGTGTACTGATTACGAATGTTACGTTAGTTTTCTATTTTCAAATTAACTTTGCTGCGGGTCATCGAGCTATCGAGACCATCGTGACACGAAGGGGGGAAGTGGCGAGCGAAGCGAGCCACTGACCCCCTGAGTGGAATGATGGTCGAGTGACTAAGATTAAAGAAGGGGAGACGTATTTATCGTATCAATTAGTTTTAGTGTACTGATTACGAATGTTACGTTAGTTTTATATATTCAAATTAACTTTGCTGTAGGCTATCGAGACCATCGTGACACGAAGGGGGGAAGTGGCGAGCGAAGCGAGCCACTGACCCCCTGAGTGGAATGATGGTCGAGTGACTGAGATTAACGCAGGGGCGACGTATTTATCGTATAAATTAGTTTCAGTGTACTGATTACGAATGTTACGTTAGTTTTATATCTTCATATTAACTTTGCTGCGGGTCATCGAGCTATCGAGACCATCGTGACACGAAGTGGGGAAGTGGCGAGCGAAGCGAGCCACTGACCCCCTGAGTGGAATGATGGTCGAGTGACTGAGGTTAACGCAGGGGCGACGTATTTATCGTATTAATTAGTTTGAGTGTACTGATTACGAATGTTACGTTAGTTTTCTATCTTCATATTAACTTTGCTGCGGGTCATCGAGCTATCGAGACCATCGTGACACGAAGGGGGTAAGTGGCGAGCGAAGCGAGCCACTGACCCCTTGAGTGGAATGTTGGTCGAGTGACTGAGATTAAAGAAGGGAAGACGTATTTATCGTATTAATTAGTTTTAGTGTACTGATTACGAATGTTACGTTAGTTTTATATCTTCAAATTAACTTTGCTGTAGGTTATCGAGACCATCGTGACACGAAGGGGGGAAAGTGGCGAGCGAAGAGAGCCACTGACCCCCTGAGTGGAATGATGGTCGAGTGACTGAGGTTAACGCAGGGGCGACGTATTTATCGTATTAATTAGTTTGAGTGTACTGATTACAAATGTTACATTAGTTTTCTATCTTCAAATTAACTTTGCTTTAGGTTATCGAGCTATCGAGACCATCGTGACACGAAGGGGGGAAGTGGCGAGCGAAGCGAGCCACTGACCTCTTGAGTGGAATGATGGTCGAGCGACTGAGTTTAACGAAGAGGCGACGTATTTATCGTATTAATTAGTTTGAGTGTACTGATTACGAATGTTACGTTAGTTTTCTATTTTCAAATTAACTTTGCTGCGGGTCATCGAGCGACTGAGTTTAACGAAGAGGCGACGTATTTATCGCTTTAATTAGTTTGAGTGTACTGATTACGAATGTTACGTTAGTTTTCTATCTTCAAATTAACTTTGCTGCGGGTCATCGAGCTATCGAGACCATCGTGACACGAAGGGGGGAAGTGGCGAGCGAAGCGAGCCACTGACCCCCTGAGTGGAATGATGGTCGAGCGACTGAGTTTAACGAAGAGGCGACGTATTTATCGTATTAATTAGTTTGAGTGTACTGATTACGAATGTTACGTTAGTTTTCTATTTTCAAATTAACTTTGCTGCGGGTCATCGAGCTATCGAGACCATCGTGACACGAAGGGGGGAAGTGGCGAGCGAAGCGAGCCACTGACCCCCTGAGTGGAATGATGGTCGAGCGACTGAGTTTATCGAAGAGGCGACGTATTTATCGTTTTAATTAGTTTGAGTGTACTGATTACGAATGTTACGTTAGTTTTCTATTTTCAAATTAACTTTGCTGCGGGTCATCGAGCTATCGAGACCATCGTGACACGAAGGGGGGAAGTGGCGAGCGAAGCGAGCCACTGACCCCCTGAGTGGAATGATGGTCGAGCGACTGAGTTTAACGAAGAGGCGACGTATTTATCGTATTAATTAGCTTGAGTGTACTGATTACGAATGATGCGTTAGTTTTCTATTCCCAAACTAACTTTGCTGCGGGTCATCGAGCTATCGAGACCATCGTGACACGAAGGGGGGAAGTGGCGAGCGAAGCGAGCCACTGACCCCCTGAGTGGAGTGATGGTCGAGTGACTGAGTTTAACGAAGGGGCGACGTATTTATCGTATTAATTGTATCGTATTAGTTGTTGGCAACTCCTTAGTAGGATGACTAAATGGGTCGGTCGTGTGATAGAACATTTAGTGTTGCCTGGTTTAGTAAAATTTCCCAATTTTTTGGGTAATTTCTAAAACATCCCGAAAACCATTTTCAATGAAACAACTAGAGCAACAAAACGGTCACGCGAGCTGCTTGCAGCTCGCGCACCACCGACCCACTAGTATATTAGTATAAAGCTTAAAATATAACATTCTACATATACTTAACGAAAGTAAGACACTCCGGCCGTTAAATTGTTTTTTCGGGCATTATTTTTGCAACTTTTGAATACACATTGCGGCATTTTGACACGTGTTTACATTGGCTGGGCTGCAAGCGAACTAAATAAAATAAGAGCTCGATTTTCAAGTGAGCTGTAATTCACCGTGACGTATTTTTTGCGCTGACCTGGCATCTAGTACTATACCCTGGTTCAGAATTCGAGATATTTTTTGTAAACAAAGGGCAAAAAAATAGGTACCTACTAATAAGTTAGTTTATTAAATTAGGCCAATAAACAGGCTTGGCGTGTTATTCTAACTCAGATCTGATAAACTATAATGTAATCAATATTTTGTCGTATATTTTTTTGAGTTATTTTGGTTATTATCAAAGTTATCAAGCAAAATTATATATTTTAGTATAAAATATTTCATGTCACTTGGAACACTGCAGAGATTCTAAACAATTGGCTTTGTTTTGAAAGCCGTGTTAGAATAAAAAGAGTTTTTGCTTTTGATATTGATCTTTTTGTTCGGTGTAAATTCATTTTTATGTTTTTTGAGCGTGTGACAACTGTCATTGTGTGAATAAAAACTAAATACAAGCTCAAGCTTAGCTTTTATTTATATCTACGTTTTTTCCTACCTACCAACTTGTTTTCTTCATATTACTGCATTCCACATTGTAAATAGATGAATTCAGCGTGCTTTGAAGAACGGTTGACAAAAATTCTGCCTGATTTAAAACCAAATTCAATTTTGGTTATGGATAATGCCCGTTACCACAGCCGCAAAGTGGAGCGGATTCCAAACACCTCATGGAAAAAGCCTCCATCCAAGAATGGCTTCATGCAAAAAACATTGCTTACAACATAAATATGATACAAGCAGAGTTATTAAAAATTTACAAAGAAAATAAGACCCGATTTAATAAGAATGTGGTGGATGAGTTGGCTGCCCAGAACGGCGTCACCATCTTGCGACTGCCCCTTACCATTGTGAGCTAAACCCAATTGAGCTTGTGTGGACTCAAGTAAAACGGCATGTCGCAAGAAATAACAAAACCTTTAAAATGAATGAGGTAAAGCTGTTATTAGAAGAAGGTTTAAAAAAGGTGACTCCGGAGAAATGGGCAGACTGTGTACGTCATGCGATAAAAATAGAAGATGAAATGGTTAAATTAAATAACATAATTGATGGTGTTTCTGATAGATTTATTAATAACACCAATGATGAATCTGATTCTGATACTGAATCTAACAGCTCAGATATGACAGATTAGTTGTGATCTTTGATTGTTTATAGACTTGATTAGGCTTCACGTCACAAATGCGTCGAACAATATACCGGCCAACTGTTGGCCGGTAAGTCGCTCGCCGCCTCTCAGTGTCAATTGTCTCGTCAAGGTGAACGGTCGCATCGTTGATTCTAATTTGTGTCTGCAATGACGAGGTGTGCCATAAAAGTGTGCAGAAACTACAAAGGACGTCTAAAAACGACCAGTAAAGTCACCTACCATCAGTACGTATCCAGAATTCATTTTTCGAAAGTATTTCATAAAAACAATCAACTTATTAGCCCCGATTTTTCAACTCAAGCTTGGCTCTTTTGTCTATATTGCCAGTTTTTAAATGCTAAATTCCTCATGATCTATGAATAAATGATTATGAAGTGAGAACGTCGATCGAGTTTTGAAGTTTTTTGGTAACCAACCTCAAAAAAAGGAGGAGGTGCTCAATTCGTGTTTTTTTAAATGTTTGGTATCTCCTGCATTTAATTTCTGATTAGGAACATGATTTTTTTATTTGACACTATATACTTCCCGATTGGTCCCATTTTTATAAAAATCTGGTTCTAATGTGCGGCCGTGACGTTATCTAAAAGGGCCACAACTTGAACTTTTGATATGAAACATCTTATTGCCATATGAATTAAGAATTCTAATACTATATAGATGTTTCACATTAGCCGGGCGTCCCGTAACGATCACCATGATGATGATGATGATGATACATTGCCGCAAATTGAAGGTACATACCGCGAGAGCGAACCTGGTTGGCGGATATTACAAAAATTTAATAGCTGCGTTTTACCTGAAAATAAAACGCATATTAAATACTTACCTAATTTGAAACTTTTTGTTAGAAGAAGGCCCTTCTTTTTTTCTGCTGTATTACCCAGAATCTCCCCTCTTTGTTGCTCTCTCACTCGCACATATCTCCATCTCACCTGGCAGCGCTGCGGTTAGTACTACCGAGCGAGCTTATATCATTGTGTCGAAAACAACCAGGCAGAAATAAAAATGAAAGTTTCAAATTAGGTAAGTATTTAATATGCGTTTTATTTTCAGGTAAAACGCAGCTATTATATACTAGACCGTAATTTGAAACTTTTTGTTAGAAGACATGTTTGTTATCGCCTGGTAGAGATGGACGTCAATGTGACTGTGTGTAGGTACCTATTGTTAGGTGTACAAACAGACATAATATCTACCTACAGATTAGTAATGTGAACAGATTATAGAAAATGAATGTAGGTAAGTATATTATATAAAAATATAATATCAAGACGTGTGAGAGAACATTTTAATTCAATTTAGTTACAAAAAACAAAAAATAAATATATCCACTTTGAAAAGAAAGGCTAACTAATCAAATAATAAACATTAATTGTATGAAGCATTATTTGCTCAAAAACATTAATCACACGGAACGAAAGCACTTGTAACACTGCTATGAGCAGTAACTGGAATAACTTCACGTCTGTAGAATTGCCTAAAAGTGTTTCCTGATCTCCAATTTCCACGTGACAAGATCTCGTCGACTGGAACGTTGTCCGCCCAGTTTTTAGAAGCAACGGCTGAGCGTATGCTGCCCGGAGATGCAATGATGCCGGCTTCGGCTAATGCTGATTTCACCCAACTAGCAGTGACTGTACGAGAAGCAGCTTTGGCTTGCCCTCTCAGATGTAAAAATAAATTTGTGCACTTCGCTGTTTTACGCCTATCGCGTAGAAGTTTCTCACAATGAATGATCCAAAAAACAGGATCGAGATTCTTGCTTCTCTGATTTTTTAATAGTTTCCACCCCGACTGTCTGTAATCAGAATTATCGGTTTTAGAACCAAAAATAGGCCATAGAATGACATGATCGTCATTTATTACACAGTGCTCATTATCTACAGTCAGTAAAGTGAGGTCATGCACTCGTCGACCTGAGCATAACAAAAGTAAGACCGCAGTATGTCTAGAAGTTTGAAAAAAAAAAAAAAAAAATATTTTTATCATCTATTTTATGCTTTTCTAAAAATGAAACGTGGACATCAATATTCCAGACTGCTGTCTTATGAGCTACAGGCTTTTTTAATGAAATAGATTTCAAAACATGTTTGACTAGAACATGTGAACTCAAATGACCGGATAATTCAGTATCACATAGGGTAGACACAACAGATTTGTGCAATACGATTGTGTTGTATGAATCTTTCTCTAAGGTGCAAGTCAGCTAAAAACTTTGCCAAAATAGAACCACTGGGGCGAAACGGATTATGTTTGTGAATCCTATTCCAAGTAAGCCATCTGTTCCACGCTACTTTGTATGTCTTGTGAGTGGAAGGACGCCAAGAAGACAACAATAGATTCAATTGAGAATCATCCCAGCCGTTCAGGTTATTTGACCACCCCCACATTTCCATACTTCTAGTGACATTTCTTGGACTTTGGGAGGCGGAAGGCCTGTCGAAGTATCTATTAGGTATCGATCCAGGATGGCGTAATGTGAATGGGGCTGCCAACGCTCTCGATTTGAGGTCTGACCTCCAAAACACAAGGTTCCACCGAGGAACTATTAGTAGAAAAGTGCCTTGAGCCTGATTGAGGTGAGCTAGCACCCTGGGGATCAAATAAGGTGGAGGAAAAATCCACGCTAGGTGGTAATTCCAGCGATGAGAAAAAGCATCTTGGAAAATTGCTTGATTGTCGTTTTGGTCTAACGAAACATAATTGGCAACTACATGGGCATTTTGTGAGGCAAATAGGTCTATTACAGGGATTCCAAATTTTCTGAAAACCATTTCTGTGCAAACAGGAACTAGGTGCCACTCCGGAGGAGATCGGCTGCGTGACCGTTGTACTTGCCCGGTATGTGGTGAGCGCTTATCTGAATTTGATAAATCTCTAGTAAATGAAAAAATTTGAAATGTTAAATTCATCAAGGCTGACGACTTCGTTCCTCCTTCGTTTCGAATGTAAGCGACCGCTGTCCTGTTGTCGCTTTGCCACAGGACCGTGGAACGATTCAAGGACCGATGCTGGACTTGTAACACCTTCAATACAGCGAGAAGCTCTTTCTGATTGCAATGCAAGTTCTTTTCCTGATCGGTCCACTGTCCTGAGAAAGCTTGACTGTCTAATTGTGCTCTCCAGGCTAGGTCCGACGCATCTGTCGCGAGGAAATGCGATAGTGGTGCTAGATGAATCAATTAAGGATGGTGATGGTTGTGGAGCCACCATATTAAGATCTTCCGAAGCTTTTTCCGGAAGTGGTATTAGTTTGGCAACTGGCATCTTGGAGATGACGTTGAGAAGATCGAGAAGGGCTCGATAGTGTAGTCTCCCTTTGGGTACCACAAAGCTCGAAAAATTCAATAGGCCGACTAGACTCTGTAATTCTTTTAGTGTGACAAAGCCGTTGTTCAGAAGACTCGTGATCTTGGAAGACAGAGTCTTTTTTTCTTTTGGCATAGTTTTTTCGTTCGCCCGAGTATTCCATTGAACTCCCAGAAAGGTAAGACTCTGCTGAGGAGTGGTTATTGATTTGTCTAGGTTTATTTGCCAACCGAGATAACTAAGTCTGTTTAGCATAATTTGAACCTGGGTCTGCAAAACTTGACGACTCTGGTGGGCCAGGAGAAAGTCGTCCAAATAAACGATTATACGTATCCCTAGCTCCCTTAAAGTTTGTGCTACCCAATTGGTCAGGGAAGCAAAAACTTTTGGTGATGTGCTGAGACCGAAAGGAAGACATGTCATTTGTAACAATTCTTCTCTGTAAATTAGACGAAGAAATCGCCTGTGGGAAGCACTTATTGGCAGATGGAAATATGCCTGAGACAAGTCTATTTTGCACATCCAGTCTTGGGACTGTAGGAAGTCGGGGACACGGTAAACGCTTATTAGGCGAAATTTGTCTGTTATTACATATTCGTTTAGAGCTGACAAGTTGAAGATGGGTCGGTGAGTCCCATCGCTTTTTGGGACCAGAAACATATTCGACACAAAGCTTGGTGCGGGCCTGACTATTTCTAAAACTCCTTGGCTCAGCATTTGAGTTATTACCGCTGACATTGTGTCTGATACCACGGTTCTGAACTGATTGCTCGACAGACTCGGCAATACCAGTGGAGGTTTTTGGAAAAGGGGATGCGATACCCTTGTAATATTTTCAGAAGGTAAGCCGGGGCGCCGAGTTGAGCCCACCGCTGGTGAAAAAGAAGTAATCGGCCCGCCTTGAATGTCAAAACTTACGTTTTCTTCCTCGTGCGTTACTCTCGGACGAAGCTTCATGTCGTTTCTGACTGCCCTTGTTATAATCCTGAGGCCTATTACCCTGGCGGCCCCCTCTTGGGCGAAACGAACCTCTGTAGCTGTTCGATGCAGGGCAGCCGTCAGAATGGTTATTATAATATCTCTGCCCCTGCGAGGGACGACAATGGTAACAACCCTGCGAGGGTTGATTTACATGGGAAATACGCGCAGACGCACAACATCCATGTGAAATACCCTGCGGGGGTACACTTCGATTCACCTGCCCCTGCGGGGGGTGGTGTGCAAGTTTACTCGGACCAGCTTGCGAAGCGGGAGTATTTAAGCCTTGCTTATTCAAAGGCAAAAAGGCTTTTCGAACGCCACCTGCCTTTTCAAGCAATGAAGTCAGTGCCTCAGCCTTAAATAAATGATTGCAAGAAGGAGGGATCTTTCTTACGGCGACTTTAGTTAAAGGGTCCCGCAAAAAATTCGTTATACCATCTCTCCTCATCTGAATTACATCCGCCCGATGACCGCAAACAAGTTGTAGTAATTCAGATGAAACTTTATAGTACTCTCCATTTAAAAACTGTTTGTTTATTTTCTCACTTAGACCCTCGTAATTTATATCAGTACCACGACCCCAATCAAGGAGGCTTCGAAGGGCAGTTTGTAAGGCCTCACGTTGTTTTAGGACACAAAATGTCAAAGCAGCGAATGCTTTATCTGAATAAGCAAGATGCCGCAAAGAATCGTAGGCCTTGACCTCCTCATTGACCTCTAATTCAACAAAACCCGTGGCGTGATTGTATGATTTCTGGGTTTCTGCGAAGCGAACTTCACACCATTCATTACTTTCGAAATGCTGAATCTGATTTAATGTGTTTAAATAGTTTTGAGGAGTTTTGGGAACTGCAGGTTTCCTTGAGCTTGGTTTCGATTTCAAATACGAAATTCGGTTCTGATTTATTTTGATCAAAATCGTGTTCAATGCAATCGTTGAATAATTCGCCGCTGATATTACCATCAACTACCTCCTCCGAATTTAAATGATTTAAATTGGATCGTGAGGAGCAATCGTCATCGCAAAATGGTGCTCGCTTTCGGAGTTCGCACATTTCCTGCCTCAGTTTGTTCAGACGGCGGCGGTCACGTTGATGACCACGTTTGGTGCCCCTTTTTTTACGTTTATGAGATTTATTATGTTTCCGAGAAACAGAACTCGATGTCGAAGAACCGGAATCGATTGAGGAGCTTGAGGAGCTACTGCTCGAGGGGCTACGCCGCCTTTTAGATCGTTTTCGGACACTACGTGACTCGTGACTCGTACCACCACTGACGGTATTTGTACGTTGCGATTTGGAAAAATTCTCGCTTGTTTCATTATCAGAATTTTTTTCACTCATTTTTAAAGTTTTAACTATCCGAAACTCAAGTTATCACTGTAAACATACCTAGGGCAATATTAAAACTAAATTAGCACACACAATTATTATCAGAAAAGTGAGGGTAGATTGAACGCGAAACTAGTAATAGATTTTGTTCAACGTAAATGTAGATGAAATTACATCGTGATAAAATGACGAACGGTAACACCGTTATTTCAATGATGAGGGTAATACTTGTATAAAAATAGAAATCACAAATTACTCACGTGTTGGGTCCTCACGCAAAGTAAGACGTAATTCTAGGAGTAAGCTGCATACACATGAACAATGTACAAGAAAGTTAAGCACGTACAAGTTTTTTGTTATATGTATTGAATGGTACGAGTACCTACTCCTTGTGGGCACGACGACCGTGCGTTGCAGAAAACAAGACGCCAATGATATAAGCTCGCTCGGTAGTACTAACCGCAGCGCTGCCAGGTGAGATGGAGATATGTGCGAGTGAGAGAGCAACAAAGAGGGGAGATTCTGGGTAATACAGCAGAAAAAAAGAAGGGCCTTCTTCTAACAAAAAGTTTCAAATTACGGTCTAGTATATAATACAATTGTTAAGACGTAGGAGAAACCGCGGGTCACTACTAGTAAAACATGATCCACGCAAAAAAATGTTTTTACCACTGGCTTGTCTATTTAACAGTGACATTTGTTTGTTTACAAAAAATATCTCGAATTCTGAACCAGGGTATAGTATAATTATATCGATGCCTTATTTAGTTCAACTTTTCTTAAACGAGTAGGTACCATAACATAACATTTTAGGTAGGTAAGTAGTAACAATAGGCACATAACTAAGTTACTTCACAAACTTAAAAACACTAGCAATATACAAAAATATTAATTTTAATTCCTTACGAATGTTTTCTCACTGACAAAATCTAGGTAAAAGTGTTGAGTTGGTAAGTGACGATGTGGCCGAAGATGGAGCACAAAGGTTTAGAAGGCACCTAGACTCTAGACTTGAAGAGACCCAGATTATAGTTTTCAGGAAAGACAGACGATGGTAGTGTATTCCACTCCTTAGCAGTTCGCATTATAAAGGTAGAACCGAAACGTTTTGTGCAAATAGAAGGTATACCAATGAGGTAAGGATGGTAGGTACTGAGCCGTCCGCCTGCTCGTCCTGTGATGAAAATGCGATGGTGGGATCAGATCGTGTAGTTCCTGGGAGCATTCCCCGAAATGTAACCTATAGAAGATCGAAAGGCATGCAACCTTACGGCGGTGCTCGAGACTCTGGATCTTAGTCTCCGCCATATGTTGCTCACCTATAAGCCTGAAAGCTCTACGTTCGATCGAGTCCAAAGCAGCAAGCTGGTGTTTGGCCGAACCATCCCAAACATGGCAGCAGTACTCCATACCAGCCCGGACTTGTGCTATAGATAAACTGAGAAGCTGTCCTAGTGTGAAGTAACGCTTTACCTTATTCAGGATGCCTAGCTTCATGTCAGCTGAATAAACATTCGTATGTTTACGATGACATGACGATAGCCAGCCTTCGAGCTTATATTAACGCAAGGTTCGTGATCGCAATTTTCATACAAATGACTTAACGTACTAGTATAGTATTCTTTTATCTGTGCTTTACGTAACGATACTCATACGATACGAAGGCGACGCGATAGTATGGTCAGTATTCTTTTATCTGTGGTATGGTAAACCGTTCGTGATGCCAAATTTAGGTCGATTTACGTCCAGTAGGGGCGCTGGATCAAATCTCATACAAAATGCATACATTAACCATACGAATACTTCTTCGCAAGTTGTGCGTAGTCGACCTACTGTAATCAAACTGTAACTTTTTCATTGCTATTTTTCACTGGATAGTTATAGAGACAGTTGAACATTTATCAAACTGTGACATTTCATTGCTGTTATTCACAAGTGAGTTATAGAGACAGTTGAACATTTATGCAGAGTGTGTATTTCTATTTTATTATTATTTTCTTCACAAGTGTATTGAAAAACTTCGTATGATACACGTGTGTATTGATGATTACCGTCCTCGGCTCTCTTAAGACCCTCACATAACGGCTCGGGTCGCAATGGCGCCTCAGCGGTAATTACCAACATTACACACTTGTACCATAATGTACTATTATTCCTTTATGAACAAAACCTCTTTTAAATTCCAGCTGCTCATTGCTTCTGGAGTGACCTGGAGAAGCAGCTGTCAGCCTCGCGGTTTGCTGTAGCCGTCGGCAAGCTGTACAGGCCGTGGGACGACACACGGGACCATCAAGCTCAGAAGTCAGATGTAAGCATCCTTACCACGAGCAGGCGCGCCCCGCGCTATAGGCATGCTAGTGCACGTGCAGCGCGCGACCACTTATAGCGGTGTCATCCAGTAAGGTCACAGAATACATAGTAAGGTGTCCCGCGCGCTCGACCCGACGCGCGCCACATACTTGTCGCAATTTCTATAGAGTTTTTATTCAAGTATGGCCGCTCATAAGTCAAAAAGTTCGGCCTAGCATACGGGTGCAGGAATATCAACTTTTCATTCATTAGTCTCAAGACTAAGGTGATGATAGGGGTAGGCGATATGTTAAAATACTGAATGGGTGGAGTCTAACAAGAAAAAAATAGCTGCAAGAACGAGGCAGCGCTTTTGCTCCCTTGAACCCGGGAAGAGATGAGAAATTGTTTAGCTCAGAAGTAAATGACGTAAGCGACAAAAAGTTCGTTTCGCTTTATAAAAAATAATAATAATAAATATACGTAATGTGATAACCTAATAAATAGCATAAAAAAGATGCTTAATATTTTCTCTAATCGAAGGAGGGATCTAAATATAAGCGAAATATTAAGCGTCTAAAAAAGCCTCCTAATAAAGTTTTTGATAGGGCCAATTTCAAAAATAAAGCCATCGAGAAAAGGATTTGTTTACGTTGAGATGCTACTCCCACACATTCCAGGACTACGTGGGCAGCCGATTCTTCATCGGTCAGACACCCTCTGACGAGTGGGCTGTCTGTGGCTCCGATGTTGAAGAGGTGTTTATTTAGGAGACAGTGCCCTGTGAGTGTCACAACGATGGTGCGAAGTTCTATTCTTTGAAGGTTGAGCAGGCGACGTGTCAGTTGTGGTAAGGCAGCCGGTAGGGCGGCTCTTGACTGTCTGCAGTCCGTAATCCGTGCCCAGCGTTCATTGTGTTGGTTAATGTTGCGGAGCCACATCCATTTGCGTATCTGAGAGAAGGACAGAGGGAGGAATGGAGATGGTTGTTCCCGACCCTCTTTTAACTAGCTCATCTGCGGCGTCGTTACCCAGTGATCCGCTGTGCCCCTTTATCCATTGCAGAGTCACCTTGTTTCCAAAGGCGATTCTCTCCAGGGCTAGGTAACATTCGCAAACGAGCTTGGAATTGCAGCTGTGGCTCTCCAGAGCTCTGAGTGTTGCTGAGCTGTCGGAGAGGATCCTTATGTTGTAGTCTGTGATCTCTCTCCTGATTAATGCGGTGGTGGCCTCAGTGATGGCCAGGCATTCACATTGAAAAATGGAACTGTGTATGCCTAGTGTCATTGATATGTTAATGTTGAGATCCAGCGAGTGTATACCAGCACCTGTTCCCTGTTTAGTTTTAGAGCCATCAGTGTAGACCCGGATCTCGCTGTTTCCTGATTGATCTCCTGGGTCCTCCTCACATAGTTGTATATGGTCGTGTTTTTGGAATATATATTGTTTAGGGATCTTATCACACGGTGCGGCTAGTAGTGGTTCGTAGGCTATCGCTCGCTCTAGGATGGATGCATGCAAGCTCCTAGTGTTTCCCCACAGGCCCAGGTGTTTTAGCCTAATAGCGGCCATTTTCGCTTCCTGTTGTATTAAGAAATCGAGCGGAGGTAAGCCCAGAATGATCTCAAGGGCAGCTGTTGATGTTGATCTAATGCAGCCCGTTATTGCAGAGCATGCAAGTCTCTGGAACTGCTGTAGTGTAGTGATTATGGTATTTAGTTCAGTTCTGGTCCACCATACAATTGCTCCGTATGTAAGTGCTGGCCTTATTACGGCGATGTATAAAATAAAATAAAAAATAAAAAAGCCTTTTATTCCTTAACCCTAAATTGCATGCAAAACATTTCACATTATCACTTTTTTTTATATTACAAATTTTCAATTTTTAAATGCCCATTAAATTATTTTAATTCTTGTAATTCTTATAATTCTTATAATTCTTTATTGCACACAGAAAAACACATTATAAATAAAATAAAAACAAAAGATATGTACAAAGGCGAGCTTAACCCTAGAGAGTTTTCTGACAGCAAACCTTTGAGGCAAGAGAGAGGTGATAAATATGGCAGGAAGAATGTACAAATACAAGAAAAAACAGAAAAAAATAAAACAACCTATAAACATACATATAATAATACCAAGCTAACTTTTAAAATACACTAATATTAAAAGTAAAATATACTTATACAAAGTACCTACATCATTACTAAATATACCTACTTAAACAAATAAATACATAAACCTACAATAAACTTAAATTACAAGGAGTGATAGTGCTCTTTTACTTTTGTTTCAAAAATGTTAAGCGAAGGGCTGGCGCGGATAGCGTGAGGGATAGCATTCCATAGTCTTACAGCGTGAACAGTGAATGACCCACCATAACGTTTCGAAGAGTGAGCAGGGACCTTAAGAAGAAGAGACATTATTGACCTGCAAGGCACACCACAAGGGACAAGAAAATCGAAACGCTCACGGAGGTAAGAAGGTGAAAGAGGATTGTAAAGAACGTTATAGAGAAAAGTCAGAACGTGAAGATCACGACGACGACGTATAGGGAGCCATTTCAATTGGAGTCTGAACTTGGATACGTGGTCAAACTTGCGCAAACCAAAGATAAAACGGATGCACAAGTTTTGGAGACGCTCGAGTTTGTTTAAAAGTTCCTCCGTGGCATCAAGGAAGCAGATATCAGCATAATCGAGAAGAGGTAATAAAAGAGTTTGAGCAAGAGTGACTTTAGTCTCGAAGGGAAGGAACCACTGAAAGCGCTTGAGAGAATGAAAGGTAAAGTTAATCCTTCTGCTGACCTCATTGACGTGGCTAGACCAGGACAACTGGTTGTCAAAGATGCCACCCAGATTTTTTGCTTTGCTAGAGTACATGATCGGGACTCCACCGTACAACACAGAAGGAGAATGAGCAACAATATTAAGCATGTAGGGAGAACCGATAATCATTGCCTGAGACTTAGAAGGGTTAAACAGGAGACCATAAGCTTTCGCCCAGGAGTTGATGTTATTAAGGTCAGAGTTCATTTGGTTAAGCCCTTCAGTAATCTCATCAGCCTTGAAATGTCGATAGATTTGCAAGTCATCGGCATAAAGATGGTAGTGAGAAGAGATAACTTGAGTGATGGCGTTAATAAAAACCGAAAAAAGACAGGGATAAAGGACACCCCCTTGTGGTACGCCTGCAGTAATGTTACACCAGTCAGAAAGAGACTCATCCAAACGTACACACTGGGAGCGACCAGAAAGATAAGAGTTAAACCAAGAGTTAGCTGAGGGTGCAATATTAAGAGAGGAGAGAATGGCTAAGAGGATGTCGTAATCAACCGAGTTAAACGCACTGCTGAAATCTAGTAAAACTAGCACTGTAAGGAGTTTGTTGTCCATGGCCCAACGTATATCATCAGAAACTTTAATTAGAGCACCGACAGTACTATGGCCAGGACGAAAACCAGATTGGAAAGGGCTCAACAGGCTGTGATGCGAAAGGAAGAGGGAAAGCTGTTTATGGACAACATTCTCAAGTATTTTGGACAAGACAGGTAAAATAGAGATAGGTCGAAATTGAGAAACAGTAGTAAGATTTGAGGTTTTAGGAAGGGGGATGACATATGCGGCTTTCCAGGCTGAAGGAAATGAGCTTGTCTCGAGAGAGTAGTTGATTAGGTGAGTGATAGCAGGAGCAAGCTCAGAGGAAAGTAACTGTAACATCTGGGTGTTAATACCGTCAGTACCTACGGCCTTCGTGAAAATGGAGTTAAGTAATTTCTTAAATTCACCCTCAACAACCTCAGAAAAATTAAAAGGAGAGCAATCAGGTCTGGGTAGGCGAGACAGTTCATTAATGGTGGCACGCTTGATACTAGCATCTAAGCACAAAGGAGATTTCGAAAAGTGAGAGTTAATAGAATTTAGGTCAAAAGAAATGACGTTAGAGTCACTTGAACCTTTTCCCAGCCCAAGCGATTTGAGGAATTTCCACATTTGAGAGGGACTAGCATCTTGGATGGAGTGATGAATGTGGAGCCTTTTTGCATCCCTAATTCCCTACACATCTTGCTGCAACGATTGCGAAGCTTCTTATAAGAAGCCAGGTTATCCTCAGTAGAAAATTTCTTCAAAAGTCAGCAGGAGGATACTTGACTCTAACATGCTTAAAAGGTGCATGGATGTCAAAGAGGTCTATTACCATTTTGTTAAATCCAGCTACTTTGTCGTCTATATTCACCGCATCAATTACTGGAGACCAGTCAATTTTGACTGCATCCGATCTCAAGCGCTCCAGATTTATATCCTTAAAACTACGAAGTAGAAGTAACTTGGGCCTACGTTTAGGAGAACGGATTTTGTAAGAAACAAATATTAGATCGTGGTAGGAGAAAGGGGCAGTCAATTGTCCATGGGTAGCCACGCGGTCAGTGTCAGAAACGACAATAAGATCGAGAAGAGAGGGGATGGAGTGTGGAGCATGATGAGTGGCAAAAAGCGGCAGGATATGCAAGTTGAAAGATGACACCAAAGAGGCAAGTTTATTCGCACGAATGTCATTCTTAAGCAGGCAAGTATTAAAATCATCTAAAATAATAGTATGATCGTAGAGAGAGGTATATGATTCAAATTTTGATTCAAGAGAAGAAAAATAGTCTACATTTCGAGAAGGGGGGTAATACACACCAAGAAGGACTTTTGAGTGATTGACAATGATTTCGACAAACAGATGTTCGGCGAAGTTAGCATATTGACCAGGTGATTGGTCAATAATTTTAAACGGGATATCCGCACGAAGATAAATTGCCACACCACCATAACCTTTGCCGATTCTATCATTTCTAACCAGTATGAAGCCTGGTAATGGGTATTGAATGGACGGCAAAGAAGGTTTCAGAAAAGTCTCTGAAACAAGAATGGCATCAATCAATTTAAAATCAAAAGAGGAGTGAAGGTCGGCAAAGTGGGCAGGAATGCTTTGGGCGTTAATATGGACAATGTTAAGGTTTTTGAAACACCCAACCAAATTACGTTCTAGGAGATCACGCAAGTGAAGAGATACCCCCATAGAGTCATCGCTTAGAGCACTATCGTACACTTGGTCAGAGGAGCACGAAGAAGAGCAAGAAAAAAAACTATCATCTAAAATATTTAAATCCATAATACAATATCTATCTATATAAATATATACAATATATAAATATATATATCTGTATATATATCTAAAAAATAATATATAAATATGTAAAACAACACAGATACCTATTTACCTATAAAAAACAATATAGGTAAGTATGTACCAAAAATATCTTTCTAAAAGTCCAATACAGACCTCCAATGCACTCGCCAGTCAGCCAGAAGACAATGCAAACAAAGCAAAAATAAAAACAAACAGATATTACGTAATTCTATACAAAGTAAAGAAACAAATGGAAAATAAAAAAAACAACTACTAATTTACCAGCAGGAACAAAGAAACAAACAACAACAAAATATTATTTGCGTATTAATCCTCACTGTAAGAAATAGGATTTTAAAAAAAAAAGCGGCCAAGTGCGTGTCGGACTCGCCCATGAAGGGTTCCGTAGCAGCAAGTAACATAATATAAAAGTTCTTGGATGGATTACGATTAATGACGTATTAAAAAAAAACTACTTACTAGATCTCGTTCAAAACCAATTTTGAGTGAAAGTTTACATGGTAATGTACATTATATATTTTTTTTAGTTTTATCATTCTCTTATTTTAGAAGTTATGGGGGGGGGGGCACACTTTTTACCACTTTGGAAGTGTCTCTCGCGCAAACTATTCAGTTTAGAAAAATATGATATTAAAAACCTCAATATAATTTTTGAAGACCTATCCATATATATATATATATACACGTATATGTTTGATGAAAAAAAAAAAATTGAGTTTCAGTTCTTAGTATGGGGAACCCCAAAAATAAAAAACTACTTACTAGATCTCGTTCAAACCAATTTTGAGTGAAAGTTTATATGGTAATGTACATTATGTATATTTTTTAGTTTTATCATTCTCTTATTTTAGAAGTTACGGGGGGGGGGGGCACTTTTTACCACTTTCAATTCAATTCAAAATCTTTATTTCAGGCTTACTGAGAAATGCACTAAACCTAAACAGTAAGTCCATATCAACATAGATACCTTAGAAACTATCATACACATAAAAACACTATATTACTTAATCTTACACACGTGTGCGGCACAAAACTTCATCGTGGATAATCAGACTGTCCCATTGTGCCCAATAGATCTTTGTTGTTGTACTCATCCCAGCAACATCACTCCACTTGGGCTTTGAGGTACCAGCTATAATCCACTCAACTATTGGTTTGATATCCGTGTCATCTCGCTGAGCTTGTTTCAGGGTTTCCTTCCATTCATTTCATTTAATTATTTTTCATTTATTTAATCCTTAAACAAAATATATTGTGTGCGGAACTAATTAATTAATCTTAAATCTAAAAACCAAAATATTCATACTATTTATAAATTATAAATTAACCAACACTACAAACACAAAAATTACATAATACAAAAATTTAAAATAATTAACATGTCAATAAGTTTAAAATCTATAGTCAAATCCAATAAAATTAAGAAAACAATAAAAAAACACAAAGCAACACTGGAGAAACAACAAAAAAATCATTTAAAAAAAAAAAAAAAAAAAAACTTATTATAATTATGATGTCCCTAAATTAAAATTTATAATTCATCAATAGAATACAGGCACTTGGATCATCATAGGCACAGGCATTCATCACTTAGATCCGTTTTCAACATCCTGACGGGTACTGCTTCTCTGGTCTCTTGTTTGACACAATGTTTACAGTTATCCGGGCAAGGTCTTCTTGATAGCGCATCCGCGTTACCATGTGATCTTCCACTACGATGCTCAGTTTCGAAGTCAAATTCCTGTAGCTGTTCAATCCATCTTGCCACTTGCCCCTCCGGATTCTTGAATTGAAGCAGCCACTTCAACGCAGCATGGTCGGTTCGCAGATGAAATTTGCGTCCAAGCAGATATTTACTGAAATGCTGCAGGGTCTTCACTACTGCTAACAGCTCCCTTCTTGTGACACAGTAGTTTTTTTCCGGTTTGGATAAGGTTTTACTGAAGTAGGCTATCACCACCTCTTGATCACCTTTGCGTTGAGATAGTACGCCGCCGATGCCAGTATTACTCGCGTCTGTGTCTATGATGAACTCGTTCTCGATGTCAGGAAAGCCAAGAATAGGCGTGTCACACAGACGCTTCTTCAATTCCCGGAAAGCAGTGTCGCACTCATTATCCCAGCAAAATTGTCGCTTCTCCTCGGTGAGCTTGTGCAAAGGTTTGGAAACATCAGCAAAGTTTTTCACGAACCGTCGGTAATGCGAGCATAATCTTAAAAATGCTCTCACCTTTGTCTTGTCTTTTGGAGTCGGCCAACCTTTGACAGCGATGACTTTTCTGGGTCAGTTTGTACACCATCCTGCGAAATAACATGTCCCAGAAAGCTCACCTGTCGTTTGAAGAATATGCACTTTTTCGGACTCTATTTTATATTGACTCCGCGTATTTTGGCCAGAACGCGTTCTAGGTTTTGAAGATGATCTTCAAACGTTCGCCCCACAATGATAATGTCATCCAAATAGACAAGGCAGGCTTCTCCAATCAATCCGGTAAGTACTAGCTCCATCAATCAGTCAGTGTATCTAATGTGTCGTCAATCCTCGGTAGTGGGTAACTGTCCTTCTTGGTCACTGCATTTAGTCGACGATACTCCACACAAAAACGCAAGCTGCCATTCTTCTTTTTAACAAGCACTACAGGAGAGCACCATGGACTTGATGAAGATTCAATCACGCTATCTTTTATCATTCCTTCAATCATGGCCTCCACTTCCTTCTCTCTTGCAACAGGTAATCTCCTTGGTCGTTGACGGATAGGTGGCTCATTACCAGTATTTATTGTGTCTTGAACTAGCCCAGTCTTTCCACATTGGAAGCAGCATCATTTGAAGAGAAAATATCAGCGTACCGAAGCAACATCTTCTTAGCTTTTGCCATTTCTTCCACAGAAAGATCCTTGTGACAATCTTCAAGAAATGATGACACGTTGTATTTATTAGTTAGTTTATTGCCACTGGATAATTCCTGACATTTTCGCATCCAGGCTACTTCTTCGCAGGTTCCTATTAACGTTCCCTTTTTGATGTGATGTTCCTTATTACTTGGGTTCAATATTCGTACTGCTGAATTATCTGTGGTCCTCACTAGAGTACGTGCCATAATCCATGGTAGGTCATTGTCCGATTTTTCTATTAGCACACATCGATTTTGTCCAGAAGCTTGCAGCAACCTTACTGGTACAATGGTTTCTGATCTGGGAGGAAGAACCATTTTCTGAAGGCAGTAAACCTTTCCAGACACTCCACGTTCCATAAAGATTTCCTCTGTTCTGCATTTTAAAATTCCTTGGTTGACGTCTATCTCACATTGATGTTTTCGCATAAAATCCAATCCCAGGATGCAGTAAGGTTGAGCCTGCTTCACCTGCCGACGAGCCTGATCTTCCTACCGACGAGTCTGCTCCTCTTTATCACGGCGCAGATGCTCCTCAAGGCGTTGAGCCTGCTCCTCTTTATCACGGCGCAGATGCTCCTCAAGGCGTTGAGCCTGCTCCTCCTGCCGACGGGCCTGCTCCTCCTGCCGACGGGCCTGCTCCTCCTGCCGACGGGCCTGCTCCTGAAGCATTGCCATTAAAGCAGCAAAATCAATTGAAGCGGGAGCTTGGACCGCTGATGGTGGTGAAACCTCGGATGATCCAGCAGCTGGCTCCACCATTGGGTCAGGAATCCGGCGACGCACTTGTGATGGTGAACCTTCAAGTTGCCTGACATCCATTTCCAACTGCCGTTGACTACGTGTCCTGATACCTTCCGTATCGTCCTTTGGAAGTACCGGCATTATTTTATCCCACTTCTGACACCAATTTGTTACGAGCTAGGGTTCAGGATAAAATAAACTCTTAAAACACCGGTGAACAAATTAACACTTTGTAATAGAACAATCCAAAAAGCACAAATTCACACTTCCTTTAACCGCACTATCCAAAATTATCACTCTCACCACTTTACTTGCACTACACTACGCTATTCTAAATTATCCCTCTCAGGTCTCTTGATTACTTCACACTCTTAGCTAGTCGTCAACTGAACTCCACGAATGAATTTACGACTTTATATATGAGCGTCTTAGAGTCTAGAATATTCTAACAATTACGAGCAATCTGTAGAAATGTATACCATCGTCTAGAACTATCGGGAACTATATCTATCCTGCTCTAACAACAGGATAGCAGGCTCCCGCTACACTTCTCTGACACATCTTTACTCTATGGGTAAAGCCACAGGTTCAGCTATTCGTCAATAGATGGCGTTACGAGGCTCTAAATGTGTTGCCGAATGACATTATCTCTGGTGCCATATTCATTCTGTGTTGGCGCGTAACACTATCAATTTTATTAAAACATGTGTGTTAAGTCTCCTAGTTCTCACGAAATCAACTTTCGCAATCTGTAGAAGTGTTGAAGAGCAGTAATGGGCAAAAAGCACAAAAAAAAAGAATTTCGCGCCACAATCGTGAGCATCCACCACAGCTGACTTCAACCAGCTGTACTGTTAAACGTTGTGTTCAGCCACTCGGCTTATCGATATTCAGACATGTAGTTGAGTGCCGTTGTTCAATGAACGAGCTAGCCGTACAATTAAATGGCTGATTCAACCAGTTGGCTGTGTAATAACCCCCCCCCCCCCCCCCTTAAAGACCGAATAAACCCCTTTCTACCCCCTACTTTTGAAGGGATCTAAAGACTAACTAGTTTTAATGATATGTTATGATCTGGTTATAGGCTCGAGAACGTTTTAGTGGAAGGACCTCTTGAAATACGTTGTGTTTTGTAGTTACCCAGTTCTTTTAGTTGAAAACTACAGGATTGACTGAGGACTAAGTCCGGCGCTGAAAAATAGCTGCTCCAACCAAACGCAGCATATCGATGACCTTCCACCATTGATAGTAAGACCCCTAGCGCCAGGAGATATGAGATCGAAGTCCCATACCTCTTCTGAACAATTTCTAAGCTACTATTTAACTTTGAGATCAATCCCTCTGTACTTAATTCGAGAAGGACAGATCTCCCTCTTAACACTAGCAAAACTACCTCTAAAATGAGTATCAAGCTAAATCTTAGGTGATTCTGAGATCACTGTTCACAATGATTCAATCTAACGTCCAGGATCATTCTTGTGATCATGGTCTCCTTTAAAACCATGAAATTGTAGATATTTGTAAGCTGTAGCTATGTAAAATGTTTAGACCTCACCCGATTCTGAGAGGAATTATGTTTATACACTCAGTTTCTTATACAGATTCCTGTGTCGACCCATTTTCCACTAAATTACAGCCATTATCTAGATATCTGAATATTACTCCATTTTCTGGTCCTTTTCATAGATTTTTCACAACCCAAAAAAACCCAGATGACAACCTCTTCCAAATCTAAATTAAAAACATGTCTTTCTTTTCTATTTCCCTAGCAAAGAGTTATTATCTCGATTTTCCAAAGAGCTCCTATAAGCTCAAATACATAATGCGTGAAACATGTTTCGTTACAGCTGCGACATATATACTCGCATTACTTATACAAATGATTGAATCGCTCTATTTTGTTAACCTGTCCTAATTTGTATACCTACATAATCCGTGTACAACGGAACTGGCTGCACTTTTAGAATTACGTACTAGATTTAAGATTATGGTGTTATGTTAGTGTTGCTGTTTGTTCTACCAAATAAATAATTATAAAACATGCGCGTCTATTGATATGAACTAACTACCTCTTTCAGGTGAAGGAGATACATCTGTCACCATACTATCAAGGCGTCGAAACTAACTTTCAGGACGACATAGCCATACTTATAGTCAGCACAGAGTTCCAGTTCAACATCTACATATTGCCCGTGTGTATTGATTTTGGGCAGAACTTCGAGGCACAGCAGCTGAATTCTCAACAACAAGGAAAGGTAACAACGGTCCCACAAACTATGCATGTCTGTATAAGATTAAGCGCACTGTTCGTTACTTACATAGAACTTAGCGAGCGAAGTCGTTGCAACAACTGGCAATATTAGCTTCCATCTGCCCGGATGTATGTCGGTACTCAGGTACAGGTCGTATATTTCGACTAATCTTTACTAAGCTTGATACACAGGTTCTATAATTTAATAGAATTTTTTGTTGGCGATTTAAAATTGGAGGGTTACTTCTTCCAGAAAGGGGGGAAGTTTTTTGGCAGCGCCGTTTACCGGCCGATTTTGATTTAATTTGGCAGAATTACGTTACTCAATTCTAAACAAGAATTTTGATTAAATATGAACAAATCAAGAGGTTATCAATACGTAGATTAGGGACCGACATGATGCATTGAATAATAACATTCAAAAATCATCTAAATGTCTTAGATTTGTGAAACAATGCTGTAACCATAGATTTAGTATATGTACTAGATCTACAATCAGAGATCGAAGATGGAACCAAAAAAAATATGTGCACGTGTTGGTGAAAGTCTATGTCCGAGTTAAAAATAGTGTTGTCCTCGACCAACACTTTTACATTGTCGATAGAATTCATCATCCGTCCGTGATGTGTATGGTAGATAAATACATCTTAATGCAGATTAAGTCTTTCATGAATAACACAGTTTGGCAGATTTGACGTCATAAAGAGAATTTTGAATACAGTTAATAAATAAACCTTTATTATTTATTGACCCCTAAATATTACAGTTTTATTTATAGGTGGGATCTTAGAGTTTCCCTTTTAAATTTAAACTTAAAATGTTTGCTGCATATACCTAGTGGAGTTCTTATTTGAGTCCATCCCACTCTTCTTATAACCGATAACCATTTTTCTCGTAGCAAAGGATTACTTGGAAATCTGAAAGCACAAAAACATTTTATATCAGCCGTGCTACGCCCATATAATTTTTCACTCTGTTACTTTATCTATAGACAATTTGTTACCCCAAAGTTTATTATTTTTCAAGTGTAAACCACGCTTTATGGATAACATTAAATTTAAATGTAACCCAAAAATTCCGTTCCAGTGGGACTCGAACCCGCACCCTCGCCTGTCATCGGCGATGCCTTAAACAATTTAGCCATAGATCGAGCTATGACGCTGGAGACGAAATTTGTGGGCACTATCAACTCGGCTGTAGCGCCAAGTTGATAGTACTGTATCTACAGGTGATTCATTGGAAACCTTCTGTTCAAAGTTCGAAAGTAAAGGCATCGCTGATCACAGGCGAGGGTGCAGGTTCGAGTCCCGCTGGAACGGAATTTCTGGGGTATATTTAAATTTAATTTGTTACCTATTATTTTATTAAGCAGAAATAAACAATATTTATTTATAAAAAATAAAAAATAAATAAACCCTTTCGGGAAAAAGGCGTGTGTACAACAACGTAAATATTTACTCCAAAATATCTACTATACAAACTGCAATAAAACACCCGTGGTGCTTTAAAGTTACCTTTTCAATAGTCAATACAAAAACAAACACCTCAATGTCCACCTGGTTATTAAAGATTTTTAAAAAAGCGGTAAAATGTTAACAGAGCACACATATTTACTCCAAACAAAGTAAACCTCCATTCTAGGATGGACAACAATTTAATTTATATTTAGGTATAGTGCGCTTCATGTAAAAAGTAGTAAACTAGGTAGGCACTCATTGAATGCATAGGTATACATCTCTTAAATAAGTAGAAAAGTAAGTAATCTCTTAAAACGAACGCTGGAACGCCTGAAGAAGCTTGACCGCCAGCGTTCTTTTTACATGATGCGCATTATACTACGATATAGACTGCAACAGGACTATCGATATTTCTGACGTCATCACTTGGTCAAGCCCTATCGTAATCAAACATTTTTATATTTTACATAAAATATTGTTTATTTCTAGGTGCAGCAACGAAATATTATTAAAAAATATAAGGGAAAGTCCTAATCTACGAATGAAACTGGTTTTTAGGCCATTTACTAAAGCAGAATTGATAAAATAAGCAATACAATCGAACTACCAATAATCTCTTATTTACCTGTGAAACGTGTATTTTCCCGGATAATTACGTCTTGTATATTCACAGTCACAAACTGAACATGACACCATTGTCATACAAAGTTATATTTGTTATTTAATAGTAAGATTACTAAAAAAATTACGAAATTAGTTAAACTGCACAAGAGACCGTCCGGTATGGGCATGTACTCAAGCAAAACATGTCAAATTCAATACATTGTTGCTGTCACTTTTCTTCTTGCACGGGGTACATTTAAAAATGACTTCTCTCTCCCACGCTTCGTTTGTCTATTTAGCGTAGCGAAAAAATTCTACGTCTATGGCTGTAACTGAATGACTCAAGCACTACTTTAAAACTATTGGTTCGCCCCGAACTGAGACCTCGCGAAAACACGCAATGTAGGTAGGTTACCCACTTTATTTACACAATACGCATACTCTTTAATCATGCACACTATGATAAATATTAAGTGCATATCTGCGTTAGTAAATGTAAGTATGTTATAGCTATAGTTATATTTTTCATTCTAGTATTTTATGTTCTTAGGTATAGTATATCGAAATCAAGCAGTTGTTTTTTCTCTAAAACTTGTGTATATTTGTCTAACATATCGTGAATGTTCCCGCCATTGAAACTATCTTGCTGCTGGGTGACATTTTGCGAGAAGTCCTCCCAAGTCATGGGCCTCAAATGATGTTGACAGATTCAAGCGAGAGGGGGTATGTAGAATCGATAGTAGCTTAAAAGATACGCCTTGATTGTGCCGGACACGAAACGAAGTTGCAGTTGTCTATTATACATCGTATTGATGTGTTTGCCGCTCGTGTCAAACCTGATACACAAAACGTTTCTGTTTGTGGCATTGGTGGCGCCTCTTGTTCTGGCGGATGTCTTAAACCGTAGTCAATACGCTGCCAGCACGGGTGACATATCGATCTGGATCCGTCAAATATAATCTGAAACAAAGGAAAAACAAGAATAATTGTAACTATTATTAACATACAAGAACTCTCGTTATCAACTACGAACAGAAGCACAGTGACACTCCTGTCACGAGTAACTATAACTACTTGTGCATCTATAGTCCGTATACTTCATGATTACCAAAGGTCATTATTTTTAGTTTACTTTGTAGTCTACACATAATGCTGAAACACTAACGGTTTGTACCCTAAAACGATAACTCGTAGGTACAACGTTGCCTTACAATTATGAACATGCCTGTTCATATAACAGTCGTTTTTAACACTGATTACTGTGACACAATCTCATTTCTAAGACTTAACAACAAACTAAGATTTCCGAGATACACACAACAAAACCAAATACGTATAGTAAGTACCTACAGATAAAACTGAAGTTCTAAAATCATTGTAATATCTACTAACTTCTCGTTGTTGTTGCTAAGTGCCAAACATGTACTCGACGAAATCTTGATGTGACTACAAAAACTCGAGGGACAAGACGTGGTGCCTTCTTCGTAGAACTGAACGAACACAGATCACAACCTCTAGTAGCAGTAGTCCGGTTGTTAATCCGGTTGACCGAACTAGTGTAACTTTTCAGTAGCAGTAGTTCGGTTGAAATATAGCACCGAACTACCGATACTCTTTAGTAGCAACAGTTCGGTTTGTATAATATTAAGAATAAAATTGTACAATACACTTTCTTACTTTATTGTTATTTTAAAATGAACACGTAACCACGTTGTATAAAAGGGGTTGGTTAAAAACATCGCAACTAAGCCATGCAAACTCTTTTAGTTTTAACTATGTCGACCTCTTTCTTTAAGCTTCATTCTATTAATCATAGTGTCTGTTTAAATTTTATCAGCTTCGTAATAATAGCGCGTGCTTTTTTTTTTTCTTCTTTGAATTTTTAACGGTTTCAACCGTTCGTGTTTTCCAATTACGATTGGTTTTCAAATTAATTAATTTATTGTTTAGCTTGGATATTTGTGATAGTGGTAGAAATGCAGCTCCCGATACATACCAGATTACCAGGAGCATCCACTTCACGAAGCCGCAGTTTAAGGTTGGTCAAGCAAAACATGCGCCCAAAGCGTTGACGGAGTCAACGTAAAAAGAAAATGGGGTGGGGGGGCAAACATAAATGCCACTAGTCAGACTGGACACAAATACCACGTGAGTACCAAAGAAAATAATTTGATTGAGAACAATTCTATGTCTGTTATTTCGGGCATTAGTGGCAATCTTTACGAAAAATTAGATACATGTTTCTAATGTAGATGAATCAAACTAAATTCGTTTTATTGTGAAATCTAAAGAATCGCCTATGCCCAAGAGTGTTCAGAGTTCTTGGACATAGACGCCAGTTGAAGGCCATGTTAAACCTCTTCAACATCTAAATAGCAGTGATTGGAATGATATTATGTATTCCGAAAACGCTGATAAAGCGTTTGCAGCTCTAACGTTATGTGTTTTTTTTTTTTAAGCTAAGCTTTTTTCTTAGTTGTATCTTGAATAAGTGCAGTTCGGATTCTGAAGTTCTTAATAATGAGTTGTTAGAACTAGTTTCTTGCGGGGATTTTCAAAGAATCTCTCTGAGAATGTTGTGTCCACCGCACTGATTTATATTATCACTGAATAATTAATAAGCCAAATGTATAAATTTGCTCAAATATAAATGTAACTTTATGTTACCCATAAAGTGTGTTTTACACTAAAACTAATATGTTTTAAATATATACATGTTCACATTGGCGTCAGTGTCACCACCATACCACCACTAGGCGATAACAAACAGGTCTCAAAACATAACAAGGTTCGAATATGGATCAAGTCAAATTAATGGAAGCGTTTTACCTTAAAATAAAACGCGTATTGGTCTACTTGCCATATTCGAACCTTGCACTTTAAACTCTGCCTGGTGATTTTCGACTCAATGAGGAATAAAGATGGCGATGCTACTTATAAATCGCACGCCACTCTGCCGTGGTGGTGGGGAGTGACAGAGACAGGAATATGACCGGAAGTCATGGATAGAGTGAGGCGGGAAACGTAGTAGTAGTATTATAATATAAATTATTACAGCACTATCTTTATAAGCCATGCGAAAAATAATAATTCGTCAATAACCAAATTAAATTTATAAGCCCCTATTTAAAGATAACTGCAACGTCTGGAAGTATTCGTTCCGCAGTAGCGGCGAAAAACTAGGGTTGACCATTTCCCAGATATACTTTCTAGGAGAAATTGGCGCTCTCAGAATACCTTTTGAAAATTCTAAAGGCGACCAGTTCTACCCGTACCTCTTAGTACCTTTGTTACAACTTTTAAAGAAGTTTTTATTTAATTCATAACCAACAAAAACACTAATACATACCGGGTAAAACCCACGTTTAACAAGTAAAAAGTATTCTTATCTTTTTTACATTATTATTTTGCATTTGCGGGTAGTTGCCAATTTGCAGAAATTAGAAAATCACGAATGGTTTTCTTTTTGGGCCTTGATTTTTCAATCAGGGCGTGTATAAGTGTGGTAAAAACGTGCTTTATATTTTTCTTCTTTGAATTTTTAACGGTTTCAACCGTTCGTGTTTTCCAATTACGATTGGTTTTCATTACAAAATTACTTTAAAAATTAATATACAAAAATCTACTTAATAAACATTATATATACAACTTTTGAAACTATCATGGTTATGTACATAATTTATATCGAAAATAAAATCAAATTAATTAATTTTTTTTTTTTAATTTTTATCGTGGGTTTTTTTTCGATATATCTGCCAATAACATCTACTCGCAAAGACTTTAGTCAGTTCTCCCGTGATCATGGCGCATGCAACTGTGCCGAAATATCGGGAACATATAAAACTCAAAAATCATGGTAAATATCCCGTTTCTAGTGAAAATTATTATATATACAAGTCAACTACGACAAGTCTGCACTGACTTCTTCAAAGGTTACCTTTTTGTTACCTGGGCGTCGAATGGAATCCTTAGGCAAATCAGAGACCTCTTCCAAGCGTAGTGTCCGTACTTCCAAGGTACATAGCTAATAAGTATTTCGCGTAGAAGCGCGCTATGTTTTTCCCGTTAGTTTCAATTGGTTGTCATTCTAGTCTTACAAGTTGTCAGTCAACCCCCACATTTCTACACCTCGAGGGTCATGTTCCCAACCTTTGAAGAGGGAGGACCTTTCGAGACTTAGATCAGGGCTTGAACGAGATTTTAAAGAGTGAAGGGGTTTTTTTTTTTTTTTTTTCTCTTTATTTAGCGGCTTTTGAACATATTGTTCATGTCAGCCCGTAGATGCTTGGTTCTTTAGATTAGCTCACCAATAGAATTGACACGAGTGTGGTACTACCAAGAGGTAGGTTCTCTGAGCATTGTACCTATAGGTGACACAGCACTCTGGGTATCAGGAGGGGCGGATGAATAATCACGCGAGAGGAATGTTCTTCACTTGAAAAAATGACTGTGTCGTGGAATAAGGCTTGGTGATCGTTCAAATCCAGAGACACATAATTCACCACTTCGTGGGCTGGAGGTGAATAGGTCTTTTTACAGAGTTCCCCATTAGGCAAACACTCTTTGTGTGCAATGGGCCAAAAGATGTCACATTTTGGATTGAATTAAAGTCTCGGAAGATGGTCTGCGTGACCGCTGTATATTCCGCACATGTAATAAATATTTACAGGAATTTGATATTCTTCTAGTATCTGATAGACCTTGGTACTTCAAGTCCATGAGTGGCACAGACCTCGTACCTCTCGTGACGAAAGTATGCTCTCATAGTTTGTATTATCGAATTGAATTAAAAAAGTTATCTGTCTCAGGAGATGACAATAACCGCTTAAAACCTTTAGAATGGCCAGCATTTATTTCTGTTTACAGAGCAAATATTTTTCGCGATTTTTCCAAAAACCTGTTAGATTATTATATTATACGCGCTGGAATAGCCATAGCTCTCATTCGGTCGCACCGAATAATCAAGGGTATTTTTAGGACGTGGTACTCCACAATGTTATCTAAGGTCCCAAAATCAGCCCTAACCTGGGCAGAAAAGTGCTGGTAAGCGCCACAATTATTAACATGACCTTCAGAGCAGGTCGCCGCAGTCAGTTTTTGGACCAATGGAAACTATTATGAGCTCCAGATCTCATTCGGATTGAAGCCATTCGGAATCATATACAGTGTCGCACACCCTTCGGCTAAAACATTCCTCTAAATTTATACAAAGATGTCAGAAAAAACTATAGCGGTCTGGTTTCTGTCGAAATGAACATTGTCATCAACAATATGAGAAAAGGTGTGTTCTCGAGCAAGCACATCTATCTCCAATTTTCCTATCATCGATTTTCTGGGTTCCCAAGAGCTTCGGCGGCCCATATTCCACCTGGGGCTCTCAATCGTTTTATGATAAGTGACATGTTCAGGTTTTTGAATGTTTTTCGTGTGCCAGACTTTTTGCAACCAGACTGGCTATGCAAAATAGACCTTTCATAAGCATACTTTCATGTGAGCAGTGCTCACAGCCTCAGACGATTCTTATGTCTAATTTACCAAAGGTAGCTATGGGAAGTTACATAACATACATAACGTTAGAGCTGCAAACGCTTTATCAGCGTTTTCGGAATACATAATATCATTCCAATCACTGCTATTTAGATGTTGAAGAGGTTTAACATGGCCTTCAACTGGCGTCTATGTCCAAGAACTCTGAACACTCTTGGCCATAGGCGATTCTTTAGATTTCACAATAAAACGAATTTAGTTTGATTCATCTACATTAAAAACATGTATCTAATTTTTCGTAAAGATGCCGTAAAGATTTTGCGTAAGACTAATGCCCGAAATAACAGACATAGAATTGTTCTCAATCAAATTATTTTCTTTGGTACTCACGTGGTATTTGTGTCCAGTCTGACTTGTGGCATTTATGTTTGCCCCCCATTTTCTTTTTATGTTGACTCCGTCAACGCTTTGGGCGCATGTTTTGCTTGACCAACCTCAAACTGCGGCTACGTGAAATGGATGCTCCTGGTAATCTGGTATCTATCGGGAGCTGCATTTCTACCACTATCACAAATATCCAAGCTAAACAATAAATTAATTAATTTGAAAACCAATCGTAATTGGAAAACACGAACGGATGAAACCGTTAAAAATTCAAAGAAGAAAAATAAAAAGCACGTCTGTTTTTAGTTGTTTAATTATTCAGTTTTCCTTATTATTATCAATAGAAATATTGAACGTGTTTTGCTCGTCTCATTTTCATAATTTATTTATGTATAGCACGTATTAGTTGTGTCTTGAGTGCCGTCGAAAATGAATTATAAAAGAGATTTTAAAATAATTAAAAGAGGGCGAGGCAGAGTATTATTGTTCGGTGGATATCAGTTTTACAATAATTCTGTTTATGTTACGAAAAGCGTTGTAAGCACTACAAGAATGAAAATATACGTTGTAAAGGCTATATTACATTAACAAAGGTAAGACCTGCCAATACATATTTGTGTACCCTTTAGACGCATAGTACCAGTAACGTAAATACCTGATACACAATAATGACCAGATTTAGCACGATATTCTGACAATTGTGCCTGGCCCGACCACGACTCCAAAAGAAATTACCATATGTGTGTGTATGATTTATTATGGTAGGTACTATACGTCTGAAGGCTCTATAGCCTTAGCTTTTGTCAGCCCTCCATAGCAACTGGACGGATTCGCAACTGGACATGACATCATCGGAAACTTTTTGCAGCGAAAGTATAGCATTAAAACTATATTCCGACCCCTTACGCAACTGAGGCAAATGATCTGATCTCCTAAGGACAAAGACCCATTGGGTGTCCCCGGTGTCTACGCAATTCCCTGCGACTGCGGCAAATGTTACGTTGGCGAGACGAAGAGGAATGTCTCTACTAGGCTTAAGGAGCATATACGCGCCGTGAAGAATGTCGATGTGGATAGTTCTGCAATAGCAGAACATTCGTTGATTGCCGGCTCGACACACTACATTCGGTTCGACAAGGCCCGGGTCTTGGCCAGAGAGAAGTTTTACGGTCCTCGCAAGATCCGTGAGGCAATCGAGATTGGTCGTCTGCCGAATTTCAACAGGGACCGGGGATGGGCTCTACCACCTGCCTGGAAATCATGACTGTATGGTGCTCACGTTAGTGCGAGAGACGAAGCTGATAGAGACACAGTGAGTGTTGCTTGTCTCTCGGGAATGCCATACGGTGGTGATGGTAGTAGTAGTGACAGCGATGAGACACCACAATCCACTGCGCCGACGACGATGACGAAACGAACACAAGCTATATTCCTACCCGCGCGCCCCACTACACGAGCCGAGCGGGCTGCAGCTCGCACTGAGCGGATTAGTGCTTAGCGAGACGCGGTTGGAGTGCGTCGCGTTCACTCACCTTGATAAAGGCTCTCGAAACGGGTCGAAACAATGTCGGTGCTTACATCGATTTAACGGTACGTGAAAAGTTCCCGTTTTTATAAAATAATGGACATGACATGTTACAGTTCATGACATACCTAACGATAACTTCTTGTATGTTGTCGAGTAGTTCGTACACTCCCTAATTTGCCGTTTATCCCACACTAGTCCCTTCCCTTGAGTTGTCTCAAATCAGATCAAGTTTGTTTGGTGTGTGATTGTTTTGTGGGAAGTGAACTAATATTTTTATCCCAAAAGTCCTATTACCGTTATCACGCAGTGTAGTTCGAAAAGTTGGACTATTACCATTAGGTATCCGTAGTAACAGAAACATTACGAAATTAAAATTGTTAGGCAAAGTTGATTGAGAATATGATATTGATTCAGAAGTTACAAATTCTTTGTTTACTTGAAATGTTTACTTTTTATTTTCCTACAATTCCTTACTTATATCCAATTTATTTCATGATCACGACTCATGACGGTCAGCCTCACAAGGGGCTTAACACCTTTGTACTGTGTCACATTAAATGTCATGTTAAACTGCCATATGAAGTTGTCAAACGATTGAAAATGACAAGGTCCTTAGGTGTTCAGCAACTAATGAGGCTGACTGTACTCTGTCCAGTTGCGAATTCGTCCAGCTGCTACGGAGGGTTTGTCGGTTAGATAAAAGTAGTAGTTTCATATAAACGGAGAATGATAATATTTTTAAGGAAGAAGACGTAATTGGCAAAACTGGTGAACATACTTGTAGTCCAGATGAATCGAAAAATAATATTGATATATTAATCAATGAAAGCATAACAGAGGCCGCACAAGGAAGAGAACCTGCACCCAGAGTCTATCACAAATGTTTGCTCGCATTACGAAATAAGGGTCTAGATTTAGCATCTTCTGATCCTATTCCAACATTTTCACAAAATAAACATTCAATTTATCGGAAGATTCGTAAAAATGCGGGAGTACAAAAAATACCTACAACATCGCTTTCTGATGTGGAAGTTCCATCGCTTTTTTTGATATTTTACTAGCGGATTATTATGATCGTGATATCAGAATACTGATTTTTTCTAGCCCTGAGGCACAAGTTTATATGAAATCGATTACAGTTTACTTCATGGATGGTACGTTTAATGCCAGCCCCAGCCTATTTGCTCATTTGTTTACCATTCATGGAGACATGGGTAGCACAAACTAGACAAATAATGTTATACCTCTGGCATTTATATTTATGTCACATAAGAGCGAAAAGGCATATAGAATAGTTTTTGAACTGATGAAGTAAAAAAACCCTGAGTGGAATCCTAAAGAAATACACGTTGATTACGAAAATGCCACAATGAATGCACTAAAATACGAATTTAAAAATGCATCAGTGATTGGATGCTACTTTCACTACCGTAATTGCTTGAAGCGTAAAGCAGCGGAATATAACCTCACAAGAAAAAAACAAAAATATCAGTGTTAGCTCTACTGCCTGAGCAACAAATAAATGCTGGTTGGCAATATATAAAATTAAATGAAATACCCTGTGATGACCAAAATTTAACTAAGTTTAAAAACGATTTCAAAAAGTTCTGGATGAGGGCAAATTTTATTCCCTTATGGTCTGTCTTTGCCAATCGCCACCGGACGAACAATGTCGTGGAAGGTTGGAACTTCAAAATAAACGGGCTGATAAAAAATACCCAACAATGATACAAATTTTGCATGTACCGAGAGATGACTTTAATCTTGCAAATTTGAAAGTCGATCAGTACAGGAGATTCGGAAAGAAGACATTACCGAAAATAAATTTGAAGCATACTGAAAGGGATGATTTCATTAGAGATGCCCAACTGCAATTAACTTGTGGTGATATTTCAACTGAGTTATACATATACAAAGTGGCTCTCTTTACGTGTTCATTTTAAAATAACAATAAAGTAAGAAAGTGTATTGTACAAATTTATCAATATATATAAAATCGTTGCGTGACTGACTGACTGACTGACTGACTGACTGACTGTCTGACTGACAATCAACGCACAGCCTAAACCGTAAGTCCTAGAGATCTGAAATTTGGAGAGTACGTTCCTATTGTGGTATAGGGGTGCACTAAGAAAGGAATTTTGAAAATTCCCATGCTAAGGGGTCCAAAATGGGCTTTTAATATACAACAAAAAAGCTGTGTATTTCAGAAACCGTTATCAGTAAAACCTTGAAATTTTACATAAAGATTCCTCAAATAAAATAAATAAACAACTGTTTCAGCGATTCCTGAATTTTTCTTGAAAAACGGAAAGGGAACGTTTTCTTTATAAAAAAATAAAAGCTTTAGTTTTTACAACGCACAGCCTAAACCGCTGTTCGTAGAGACTTAAAATTTGGAGAGTGTATTCTTTTTAGGGTGTAAAGGTGTACTTAGAAAGAATTTTGGAAAATTCGCCCTCTTAGGGGTCCAAAAAGGGCTTTTAACGTATACACTTTGCGTTTTGCAACGCACAGCCTAAACCGTAAGTCCTAGAGACCTGAAATTTGGAGGGTACGTTTCTTTTGTGGTCTAGAGGTGCACTAAGAAAGGAATTTTGAAAATTCGTATGCAATGGGGTCCAAAATGGGCTTTTAATATACAACAAAAAAGCTCTGTATTTCAAAAACCGTTAGCAGTAGAACCTTAAAATTTTACAAGGAGATTCCTCAAATAAAATTAATTAACAAGTGTTTCAGCGATTGCTGAAATTTTTAAGAAAAACGGAAAGGGTACTTTTTTTGTAAAAAAAATAAATAACTTTAGTTTTTACAAACCGCTCGCTGGTCGTAGAGACTTGAAATTTGGAGAGTGTATTCCTTTTAGAGTGTAAAGGTGTACTTTTTGTTTTTTTTATGAAACCAATAGGCAAACTAGCTTACGGCCCACCTGATGTAAAGCGGTTACCGTCGCTTATAGACACCGGCAACACCGGGGGTATTGTCGATGCGTTGCCTATCCTGAAGGAGTTTATGAACATTTTTCTTGAAGCGACACATGTCGTAACCAAGCGGGAAAACTTTAGATGGAAGCTCATTCCAAAGTTTATAGGTATGGGGAAGAAATGATCTCGAGAAACGAGTCGTTTGAGAAACCCAGGGATCTATGATGTGTGGATGAGCTTTGTCACGGTGCCGGGAAGAGCGATGGTAAAATCTCGATGCGGGGATGAGATCGAAAAGCTCGTCAGAACATTCCCCGTTGTACAGGCGGTAGAACACGCAGAGCGATCCAATGGCTCTGCGCTGGCTAAGCGGTTTTTTTTTTTTTTTTTTTTTTTATACTAATGAATGACGGAACAAGCAGATGGCCCACCTGATGTTAAGCGGTAACCTCTGCCTATGAACAGTGCATTACCTCATAGGACACGTTCACCTAGGACGCACCCTATGTGGCATTGCAATGCGCCCGCCACCCTGAGACATAAAGATGAAAAGTCTCATGTGCCTGTAATTTCACCGGCACCCTTACCCTTCAAACCGGAACACAGCAATGCGAGCACTACTGCTTTGCGGCAGAAATAGGTATGGTGGTAGTACTTCCCCGGACGAACTCTTTCACAAAAAAGCTCTACTACTACTAAAGACTACTCTGCGGTTCTAGAGTATTGGAGAGCTTAGGGTCGCCGATGATTCTAATGGCTCTTCTCTGTAGGGAGTCAAAGCGAAGCAGCTGGTACTTGGGTGCCCCGTGCCATAGATGGGAACAGTATTCAACGTGCGGCCTAACTTGTGCTTTGTAAAGCAACAGCCATTGATTCGGCGTAAAATACTGCTTAGCACGGTTTAGCACTCCAAGTTTTTTAGAAGTCAGTACAACGAAAGAAACTTAGAAAGGAATTGGAAAAATCGCCGTCTTAGGGGTCCAAAATCGGCTTTTAACGTATGCACTTTGCGTTTTGCAACGCACGGTATAAACCGCTGGACCTAGGCACATGAAATTTGGAGGATGTATTCTTTTTTGGGTGTAGGGGTGTACCTACTAAGAAAAGGTTTTTGAAAAATCACCTTGGAAGGGGTCCAAAATGGCTTTCAATGTAAAACTAAAATGATTCGTAATTCGGAAACCGATGGTAGTAGATACATGAAAATTAACAGGTTAATGAAAAAAAAAAATAGCCAACATAAGTTTCAGCAGTAACTGAAAAATTAGCTGAAAAAAGGAATGGGAACATTTTCTATGTAAATAAATAAACCCTAGGTTTTAGCCAGATTTCAGCGTATTTAGACAATTTCAAAGTTAGTTTCACGGTGAAGTCATCAAGATCAAAATATTTTCAGGACCTCATGGTTAAAATGGGACCCCTAAATTGAAAAACATGAGTATATGGTGTCGTTTAATAGGTCATGTCACGGTGTCGTTGTTGAGATTAAAACATTTTCAGGACCTCAAGGTTAAAATGGGACCCCTAAATTGAAAAACTCGAGTATGGTGTCGTTACAAAGGTCGTGTCACGGTGTCGTTGTTGAGATTAAAACATTTTCAGGACCTCAAGGTTAAAATGGGATCCCTAAACTTAAAAACTTAAGTATGGTGTCGTTTCAGAGGTCGTTTGACGGTATCTTACAAAATATAAGAGACATAGTCAAGCAAAAAACAATTAAAACAGTTCCTCTATCCCCCCCCCCCCCCCCCCTCCGGCCCTGTAATGCTATAGCCATAATGTAGCTTTCTATGGGTTAAATAATTTTTAAAATTGGTCAAGTCGTTTTTGAGTTTATCCATTACTAACAAACATACAAATACGCGAGTGAAGCCGCGGGTGAAAGTTAATAAACCATAGCCTATGTTACTTGCTGATAATGTAGCTTTCTACAAGTGAAATAATTTTTTAAATCGGTTAAAAAGTTTTTTAGTTTATCCAATACAAACAAAAATATTTTACACCTTGGGTTACATTATTGGAGTTTTAGTAAGAATAGCTAATTTTTTGGAAATATAATATAGCCTATGGTACCCGGGGATAGTGAAGTAGTGCGCGCAGTACGATTTTCTACTAAGATAACACACACTTAAGTCAAGCAAAAACCCAGTTATAGTTATTATTATTATTTATTATGGATAAAATAATATTACGCGTACGAAGTCGCGGGTGACAGCTAGTTCTTAATATTATACAAACCGAACTGTTGCTACTAAAGAGTATCGGTAGTTCGGTGCTATATTTCAACCGAACTACTGCTACTGAAAAGTTGCACTTGTTCGGTCAACCGGACTAACAACCGGACTACTGCTACTGAAAAGTTGCACTAGTTTGGTCAACCGGACTAACAACCGGACTACTGCTACTGAAAAGTTGCACTAGTTCTGTCAACCGGACTAACAACCGGACTACTGCTACTAGAGGGATCACAAAGCGGTTAACTTCAGCTATTTCAAACAATGTTCAATCACAGCAAAGTAATCCCACAGTGTCGAATCCCAGCTTCCACTTTTATAACCGCACATCCCGCCATCGTGAGCGAGCTCACCCGCACATTTTGGTTCCGTGGAGGTCTCACACAGTGCGTTTCACGCGATCGTTTCTCCCGCGCACCTGCAGGGCGTGGTATGAGCTCCCGTTGGATGTCTTCCCACAGGGCTACAATATGGGTAAATTCAAAAGAAATATCAATAGGGCTCTTAATGGTAGGAAGCGCGTTTGCAATACAGTGTGTTGCATAGGCGGTGGTGACTGCTTTACATCAGGCGGGCCGTCTGCTTGTTTGTCACCATCACATCACATCACATCACACTAATATTATAAAGGCGAAAGTTTGTGTGTGTGTGTGTAGTGCGTTTGTTACTTCTTCACGCTGAAATGGCTGGACGAATTTGGATGAAATTTCGAATGGAGATAACTGGACTCCCGGAATAACACATCGGCACATTTTTATCCCGATATTCCCACGGGATCGAGACTTATGAGGGTGAAACCGGGCGTTGCGTGACTGACTGACTGACTGACTTTCAACGTACAGCCTAAACTGTAAGTCCTAGAGAACTGAAATTTCGAGGCTATGTTCCTTTTATGGTCTAAGAATGCACTAAGAAAGGAATTTAAGATATTAGCTCTCTAAGGGGTCCAAAATGGGCTTTTAATATACACCAAAAAAGCTCTGTATTTCGGAAAACGTCGGTAGTAGTACCTTGAAAATTAAAAAGGAGATTCCTCAAATAAAAATAACAAACGCGTATATCAGCGGTACCTGAAAATTTCCTGAAAAAAGTTTACTTTTGTAAAAGAAAAAAACTTTAGTTTTTACAACGCATAGCCTAAACCACTTGTTGCAGACACTTGAAATATGAAGATTGTATTTATTTTAAGGTGTAAAGGTGTAGGTAGGTACTAAGAAAGAAATTTGAAAAAATTGTCCTCTTTAGGGGTCCAACCAAAAAGGGCGTCTAATGTATACTCTTAGCATTTTGGAACGTACAGCCTAAACCGCTGGACCTAGATACATGAAATTTGGAGGAAGTATTTCTTTTTGGGTGTAGGGTTGTACCAAACTTAAAATAATACTATACGTTATACTAAAAGAGGATTCTGGAAAATTCACGATGTAAGGTATCCAAAACGGCTTTTAATGTAAAACTAAAATGCTTCTTATTTCGGAAACCGTTGGTAGTAGATAATTTAAAATAAAATAATGAACAACTTTATGTGTCAGCAGTACCTAAAATTTAAAAAGAAAATGGTATGGGAATGTTTTCTTCGTAAATAAATACACTTTACGTTTTAGCCTGATTTCAGCGTATTTAGACAATTTAAAAGTTAGTTTCTTGGTTGAGATCTAAATATTTTCAGGACCTCAAGGTTAAAATGGAACCCCTAAATTTGAAAAACTTGAGTATAGTGTCATTTCAAAGGTCGTGTCACGGTGTCGTTGTTGAGATTAAAATGTTTTCATGGTTATAATCTGACCAATAAATTAAAAAAAAACCTATGTATGGTGTCGTTTCAAAGGACGTCACACGGTTTTGTTGTTGGGATTAAAATATTATCAGGACCTCAAGGTTAGTTAATAGGGGATCACTAAATTTAAAAACTTGAGTATGGTGTCGTTTCAAAGGTCGTTTCACGGTGTAGTCGTGACATTGTATTGACGTACAAAATATAAGAGACACACACTTATGTATAAAAAGTCATGCAAAAAAAAAAAACAGTTAAAAAAATCCTGCTACCGCAGCGACTGCCATGCACGCTAATTGACACATAAAGTTAAATAAGAAACACTTAAAAACACACACACTTAAGTCAAGCAAAAAACCAGTTAAAAAATCCAGCTACCGCAGTGACTGCTATGCACGCTGTAATTATTGACATTAAAAAACATTAGAGATAGGTACATAGAAACGCCCCCGCTTAATTCAAGCAAAAACTCAGTTAAAAGATCCAACTACCGCAGCGAATACTATGCATGCAATAAATCATGACACACTAAGTTAAATTAGAGTCACATAAAAATACACACACTTAAGCTAAGCAAAAAACCAGTTAAAAAATACAGCTACTGCAGTGACTGCTATGCACGCTATAAACATTGACACATAAAGTTAAATTAGAGACACCTAAAAACACACAAATATGTCAAGCAAAAACCAGTAAAAAAATCCAGCTACCACAGCGACTGCTATGCACGCTATAACCATTGACAAATAAAGTTAAATTAGAGACACCTAAAAACACACATTTAAGTCAAGCAAAAAACCAGTTAAAAAATCCAGCTACCACAGCGACTGCTATGCACGCTATAAATATTGACATTAAAAAACATAAGTAAGTAAAGTAAGTAAGTAAGTAAAACTTTTATTTTGACAAAAAACTATACACAACACAAATAAGTAAATAAAACAGATAGGCTTTGACAGCGTTTTGGCTGTGTATAGTGCTGTCAAAAGAGGACCGTGCTCAGCATAATGCTGCAGTAAACTGCAGCGCTGATTTTCAGCACGGACCTCGGTTGACGCACGGACTAAGCACGATAACAACAAGAACAAAGTAATGTTCAAATAAAAATAAAGATACATAGCTAGCTTCAATTATAAAATGTTGCGAACAGTTAAGACGGCAGCGGACCGAGGTGACCTACCATTGACTAAATCATCAATCGTAATCATAAGATACACATACAAACACACACACTTATGTCAAGCGAAAAACCAGTAAAAAAAACCAGCTACCGCAGCGACTGCTATGCACGCTATAACCATTGCCACATAAAGTTAAATTAGAGACACCTAAAAACATACATTTAAGTCAAGCAAAAAACCAGTTAACAAAATCCAGCTACCGCAGCGACTTCTATGCACGCCAGAAATATTGTCCTTATAAAACATTAGAGATACATAGAAACACACACATTTAAGTCAAGCAAAAAACCAGTTAAAAAATCCAGCTACCGCAGCCACTGCTATGCACGTTATAAATATTGACACAAAGTTAAATAATTGTTACTATATTGTATAGATGATGCATGTTGATTAGTCTCATTATGTTCATAGTTTTTTTGTTGTTGTACTATTCCGCTACCTATCCGTGAAAACCTTCAATAAGCTTTCTGATATTTATTAATTTGTAAGTCTGTTAATTTTAAGCCTTTGGTTTTCCTTCAAATAAATATAAAATATAATATAAAATATATAAGAGACACATAAAAACACACACTTCAGTCAGGCAAAAACCCAGTTAAAAAAACCTTTTTGAAAGTGGCCTTCTTAATCACTATAAATAAGGGTCAAGGACAAACTTTAAAAGTGGCAAGTATTCATCTGGGCAACCCTGATGTACCTACTGTAGTAGATTTCTGATTCTCCTTACACCCCGAGACAATTTTGATAGTATCCGTGCTAAGCATGTCGCAAATAGCTTTTTCTAATGACCTTTTCCAATAATGTTTTCCATGAAGTAAACGTTGAAAAGAGAGTTGTGAGTGACGAATTCTGTCACCTAGGATCCATCAGGAACTACTCATTCTCATCGTCTTAAAACTTGGTGCGTTTTTGTTCGATGTCGCGTGGTTGTCTGGATATCATGTGGCTGGCGCATACGTGCAGTGAATTTAAGAATTGTATTTTTTCTATAAATCACTGTTTAACCGCGGGTGAAACTGCGGGGCTCAGCTAGTGTACATATAAAGCCTACTTAAACTGTAATTGAGAAGTTTTTGTTGACACTGGGTTTTCTTTTGGCCATCTCTTTTATAAATTCGTCAATTTATGAGTTTTCCCTGTGTAGCATCGTATCTACCATATATGTATCCCTGGTTCCTTAGCAACGGCTCCGTGGCAGAATCTCCATCTCACCAATTGCACAGACCATTATCCTGGCGTAGCAGCCTCACCGTTCGACTGCCTACCACTCCTTTCTACCGTCTACATGGAAACGGGCAATCTTTCGGCCACAGAATGCCACAGACTCACATTATGATTTAGACACATACACTACACCCTGTATTAATGTCACACAAGCTACAAGAATACATAACTTCTTGAAAAAACAATAAAAAAAAAATAACAACTATAACAAAGTATCATATTATGTTTGAGTCTGTCTAAGAAATAAAATAAAGAAAAAAAAAAAAAATGTTGTAAAAGCCTTGGCCGCAATTGGCCGTTGATGGACATAATGTATACGAGTTATTTGTCCATCAATGCCTGATTTTCCGGCCGCTGCAGTTATATTCTAATACCACAGGTAGCGGGCTGGGGATTGACGGCTGCGAACGGCAACCCTTCACCAGTGCTGCGAGTGGTGGAGCTGCCTTTCGTGGAAGTGGGCATATGTTTCAACAACTCTCCGCCTGATTTCTACAAGTACATCACCAGCGATAAGTTCTGCGCCGGCACTATACAATGTAAGTTGAACCTTTACAACTGAACGTGATTCGTAGGGTCGTTCCTCGTTACTACTAATACGTGAAACTATTTTTTTTTGTGTGAATTTCAAGGTAATCAAATTGTATGCAAAAAATCTCATTATGTCGGTATGCTTCAAAAATTTCTAGCAATAATATGCCATAACTCTGACTGTCCACTCCCTCTAGTAGCTGGGTGGAGTGGAACTGCCCCGTACACTCAGTAAGAGCATTCTTCCCTAAGAGGATCATCTCGCACGTCTCATACGTATATGTGCTAAGACCAAGTCTGGCTCGCGAGATCATTAGGAAGTCCGTTAAACTAAAGATTATTAGGATTCCAACCACTGATCAGATATTCCATCATCACAACATGGACGCAGTGTCATTTTTGCCCTACTACTTTAGTGAGGCATACCGAAGCTAATCTCGCTTCAGTATGAGGTAGGAGTTTAGCCTCTATGTTTGTAAAGGAGATCATTCAGACTCCATACATTTTTGGGCCTTTTCTAAAAGTGCCGGCCAACAAAAAAAAATGGTACGTTTTGTTAGAACTAGCCATTTGGAGCAATAGTTAATATAGCGCAAAAGTTGTAGGATCGCTCTGAACCAAGTTATACAAGTTCGATGATTCAACATGTTCATACATTTATTGATTTCTGAAAGTGCTGGGAGATATAAAATAATGATTGATATTGCTAGAACTAATAACTAATCTACGCATTAGTATTGCCATTCAGCGTGGCAATGCAGCCAGCATCTTAGGGACGCTTCCGTCTGGTAGTGATTTGGATCAGTTGAGATACCTTTAGATCGCTTGCAGCGGTCTTTAGGTAGCACAACTGTTTGATATGTATTTTGTACATACCTTGTATTATTCTTTCTGTAAATAAATGTATACATTATCTGAAGTAATTGTTATTATAGCGCGAAAGCTGTGGGGTCCTCATCTGTTCTGTTTTACAAGTTAGAAATCTGTAATTTGATAATTTAAAAAAAAAAACTCCAATTAATTACAACCCATGATTACAACCGATTTTATGTTATTGTTCTGAATGTTTTGGACATAATGTCGGGCTGTTATTGTTATATATAGCAAGAATTTGATATGATATTTTATAACTTCTTTATAGGAACAGCATAGTGTACCATGTTGAAGGATAGAGCGGACATTTATCACTTCGACCACTCAGTGGCAAATGGTGAACAGCCTAGATTGATTTGCTTGGTCAGTGGTTAGCTGGGTTTCGTTTCGGTGTTTTGGTTCTGGTATTTGTGCCACATAACCAAATGACTACAGATTTTCTATAGCATCTCTATAACCACGATCTAGTATAAAAATGTCAGCAGACCGGTAAACCAGTGAAATACACCTTCTACATCATTCAGTGCATCATTTAAAATCTGGGCATCGGAGGTTGTTGCAGCGTATGGTCATATACCGCAATTAAGGTTCCAGCGCAACAAACGTTTAAAAATGGCTTTGAAATATTTCTAAACTTATGATTACTGTTAGATTTTCTCTGAAAAAAGTAACTAGTGCTCTTATGTAGATATATGTAAGTGCCGTCGAGAATAGAGACCTTTTTTTTTAACTACTATAGACCCTGATTGACCGCGATCTCACCTGTAAGTATGTGACGATGCGGCCGACGTTGGAGCACGAAGGCCTTGAAAGCACGTATTCACTCTTGCCTTAAAGAGATCCATATTATAGTTTTCAGGAAAGATAGACTACGTCAACTTCTTCCATTCCATAGCTGTTCTCATTACAAAGGTGGAACCGAAACGCTTAGTGCGAATTGCGGGTATACTGATGTGGTAAGGATGGTAAGTACTGAGCTGTGCGCCTACTTGTCGTATGATGAAAAGGAGATGGTGGGATCAGATCATGTAGCTCCTGGGCACATTCCCCGAAATGTAACCTATAGAAGACCGAAAGGCATGCAACTTTACGGCGGTGCTCGCGACTTTGGATCCTAGTCTCCGCCATATGTTGCTCTCCAATAAGCCTGAACGCTCTGCGTTCGATCAAGTCTAAGGCAGCGAGCTGGTGATTGACCGAGCCATCCCAAACATGAAAGCAGTAATCCATACCAGACCGGACTTGCGCTTTGTATACAAACTGAGCAGCTGTCCCGGTGTGAAGTAGCGGTTTACCTTATTCAGGATAGCCAACTTCATAGCAGCTGTTTTTGCTTTTGACTCAATATATGAGCCGAAGTTGATAGTCGGCGTAAGTGAAACACCTAAGAGCTCAAGATGATCTCCTATATCTATAGGTACATGCCGGAAAATGGAAACCTGAACAATCCGAATTTTTTTCGCCAAGAAGAGACAAGCCTGCATTTTAGAGGCATTGAATTTAACAAGTTTTTTTTTTGGTCAAAATAAATTATTTCTTTCTTTCTTTCTTTCTTTAGATTAGCATCGCCCCAGTCCAACACAGCCTTGAGAGTCAAATTCAAACGCTGCAGCATCTCATCTCTTAGCTCCTGAATTTTATTCTGACTAGCTCACGCAGTGGAAACGTATCTCTCCGCAACAGTGCTGTCATCTGCATACATAATGATACCGCCTTTCACTTTTCTTTCTTCGATCGGACTGTCAGGATTGCCAAATAAATGCTCTGGGACTATGAGGTTCCGCTGTGCCACTTCTTCTCTAGTCATGTGATCAAATTCAACACGGGGTGGTATAAAATCACTTAAAAATGCTTTTTCGTTTTGAATGAAAGCTTGATTCAGTGATTTTAATAATCGTTGCTAACCGTGCGTTAGAATCGCCTGTACGCATTTTCACCAATACTGCTGCGATTATTGTTCGCTTTTTGCGGTGTTGATTCAAACGTTGCTTACGTTTTCCAACCAATCAGAGACTGGTCATGAGTATCCACGTATCCACGTATGCAATTCATAGTGCATAAAATTCAAAAAATCGTTTGAGATATGATTTTTGTTCATTGTTAGAGTGTGAACTAGAGGGTTATCTTACCGTGGAAGTAAGTGCTAAATATTTTCTTGTAGGTGTTCTTCACACACTCGACCATTTTTCGGAATTATAATATTGTACCGACAAAACATGCAAAGAACAATTTCTTCCGGTATCTCGGTTTAAAGATTCTTTATTCTCATAAGAACACTGTTCGCTTAAAAATGAGATTTACATATTGTACTTAGGTATATATGTATAGGTACTAGCGATGAAGCATACAATTTAAAGAAAAATGGTAAGTATAATAACTTAATAAAGTAGGATCACACGAAAAAAATATAAATAAACGTAGGTACGTACAAACTCATTAAAATATATGCTTAGTTATATACTTAGTTGCGTACATAGCAAGTAGATACCAACAGCACTATTATATTTTGTTCAAAAACAAGTCATTGCATAGGTACATCCTCTGAGCGAAGTCAACAAAACTACCCTCACACTAGCCGCGATTTCTTGTTGTGGTGATCGTAAACAAGTTGAATGTAATTATTACGGCTGTGTATTGAAACAAAGTATAAAGTAACTATCTCGTAATAGTCTAGGAGCTAACATCACCTTTTTTTTGTTAGACAAACATTTACATATTTTATGATTTAGGGCTAGATACGTAAGTTATATAATAACTATTGAGCGTAAGTATATTAGTAATTATTTACATTTTTTATTGTGTATTTATTAGTAGGTATTATCTCTGTAAATACCCATGTATATTTTTAAGAGTGAGTATGTGAATATTTTCTAAATATTATTATTAATATATAAGTACATAGTAATTAGTTGCACTGTTTTAATTAACTAAATATTGTAAATATTATATATACACGGGTACTCATTAATTTCGTTAGGTAGTTGATTGTAGTATTGATATTGTCCAGTCAGTTTATGCATGTAAAAATAGTTAGTCGCTATTATACCATCGTAACGAACACTCGCTGTTTAAATAACAACCCTTCCCACAAGAACAAATTGAACCGTAGTACAGTGAACATAATGGTCAAATCGAGCCAGATAGATTAGTGGGACGGCTGGCGGACTCGGCCGGCGAGCTCGTAAACAATAGGCTTGCCGCATTCCTGAGCGATAAGGACATTGTCTAATAAATAAAAGTGTTATTTTGAACAGTTTATGTTGAAGTTAAGTGAATGTTTATGAGATGTTGGATTGGATTTTGTGTGGTGAACTATAAAAAGACAATTGTGTTAAATATAAGACTATTTCGTGAGCGTAAATTGTACAGTACCTACTTTAGATTGCAGTGCTTTGTGTATATGTGACGGTCTGTGCTAAGGATTTACTGGACTATTTGTGTGGTATTGTATACATAGATTATATACATAAACAATGAAGACTGCTTAGATTTTGAGCTGTTATTTGAACCGAAAGTTATTGGACAAAGTTATGTTATTGGACAAAGTTATACCTACCTACCTGAGTGAACTTTACGCTTTTACCTACACCCGGCTTTACACGGTTTTAGGACGTTCGTTTGACTTGGTTTTGGACTGAATAAATTATTTTCTATAATGTCGCCGCCGACTGCAGAACAGAGTCAGTACCTAGCTACGTTGGAAGATGTTGCCAACATGTTGCAGAAGGCGCAAACTAACATAAAAAAATGTCCTAAGCAAAGGCTGACGGAAGGCTATTTGAAGGCTAGACTAAAATCCATAGAAGAGTACTGGGAAACTTTCAAACAAGCTCACAACAACCTCACAAAGTGCACGCCGCGAGAACAAAAGGGAACTTTACCATATTTTCTGAATGAGGATTTCTACTTTCTATTTATACATCTGTTTTCAAGCAGATTTAACTGATCTTCTATTAAAAATAGAATCGCAACAGAAGACTGAAACCATGAATTTATCCGCTGCAACACATGATAGTCATCAGTCATCGCTCGCAAAACTACCTCGCATCCAACTACCCATGTTCTCAGGAAAGTATGAACAGTGGCCATCGTACCAGGACTTGTTCACAGCTCTCGTCCACAACACTGGAATCACTGATGTGCAGAAACTGCACTACTTAAAAACCACGGTTTCTGGTGAAGCAGAAGTGTTGTTAAGAAACATTCAAATTACCGGAAGTAATTACACTCAGGCGTGGGAATTACTGAAAGAGCGGTTTGGTAACAAACGAATGATTGTGAACTCTCTACTCAAGAGACTGTTTGGTCAAAAGAAGGCGATCAGTCAGTCAGCAACACAAATTAAAGCTGTACTCGATACCACGACAGAATGTATAACCAGCCTAAACAATTTGAATATTAGCACTGATTCTTGGGATCCTTTGATAATATTTCTGGTAGGGCAGAAGTTGGATACAGAGTCATTGAAAGACTGGGAAGAATATGCGCAGAAAGAAGACTGTGATGAGATGCCAACATGGGAAGAGTTAAAGAAGTTCCTATCATCTAAGTTTCGCACTCTTGAACTCATCGCACCTATTGCGACCTCAAAAGATAAATTACAGACCCACAAAGCATTCCATGTCACATCTGAAGAAACATTGGAAGATTCCGAAGGAGATGTTATTAAATCTGCACACGCTGCCATTACAAGTTCACAACCAACATTGTCATGTTCATATTGCAAAGGAAAAGGGCACTACATTTACACATGCAAGGAGTTTATATATCAATCTGTGGAGCAAAGACAAGATTTCGTGAAAAAGAACAACCTTTGCTTCAATTGCCTAATAGCGAACCACAGTGTATTCAGGTGTAGACATAGAACAACATGCCGAGTCTGTGGTAGAAAACACCATTCCCTTCTACACAAAGTGAATGAAGCAAGACACGAAGAGAATGTACAAGAAGACAAAGAACCAGAACCAGAACACAAAGAACCAGAACACAAAGAACCAGAACACAAAGTAACCAGCGCACATTTTTCCAATGAACAGCCTGGTCATCAAGTATTATTAGCTACAGCACAAGTAAATGTCAAAACGAGAAATGGCGATACACATTTACTTCGTGCTCTAATTGACCAAGGGTCTGAGGCATCCTTCGTTTCAGCAAGAGCAGTAGAACTGTTGGGCCTGACTAAAACTAATATCAACGGGGTCGTGTCTGGAGTGGGAGAAGGGACAACGGTCTCTATAAAACATTTAGTTGACCTGTCGGTGACGTCGCGATATGATGAAACCAAAGAAATTCCAGTGAAAGCTTATGTACTGAAGACGATTTCGGCAATGTTACCTTCAACACACATTACGATAGACTGACCTAAGCTCCAAACATTAACATTGGCTGACCCTACTTATTCAACTCCGGGTAAAATAGACATGTTACTCGGCGCAGAAGTATTTTGTACAATTATAGAAGATGGATTGGTGAAAATGCCCGAAGGCATAGTGGCACAAAAAACAAGTTTGGGATGGATTCTTACTGGCCAAAGAAAAAACAAACTAGATACCAACCAACATAATATCATTACCCTACATGTTACAAGAATGATTGCTGAAGACAATGACATGCTAAGAAAGTTCTGGGAAATAGAGACTGAGTTATACAAGAAGAAAAAAATACTGACAAAAGAAGAAGAAGAATGTGAAAAGATTTATAAACAAACAACGAAAAGAACACATTGTGGAAGATATATAGTACACTTACCTCTGAAACAAAGCATTGAAGAAACAGTTAAGTTATGTGGAGAGACAAAACAACAAGCAATAAATAGATTCAAACATTTAGAAAATAAATTCCAAAGAGACCATACACTCAAGATCGAATATACGAAGGTTATACACGAGTATAAAGAAATGGGTCATATGAAAAGGTCAGACACACCAAACGACGAGTTCGCGATCTACTTACCACACCACGCGGTTGTACGCGAAGACAAAGAAACTACAAAGGTCAGAGTAGTTTACGATGCATCTGCTAAGGGCTCTAACGGGCACTCACTAAACGAGTCCATGATGGTAGGGCCTGTCTTACAGCCTGATCTTCGAAGCCTTATCATAGCATGGCGAACTCACAAAATTTGCATAGTTGGAGATATCGTTAAGATGTACAGAATGATTGATATGACAACAGCTCACACTAATTTACAACGTATCGTATGGCGAGATGATATTGATGAAGAAATTGAAAGCTTTAACCTAACAACAGTTTCATTCGGTACAGCAGCAGCTCCCTTTTTAAGTGTACGAACGCTTAATCAACTAGCCGACGATGAAGCACATAAGTACCCAGATACTGCACCTATGATAAAAGAGTCATTTTATATGGATGATTTAATGACAGGAAAAAATAATATAGAAGAAACAAAAAAGATGTGTGAAGAAATCAAAAATATACTGCGAAAGGGAGGATTTGAAATGCAAAAGTGGTCGAGTAATTCTGAAGAAATTTTAAAATATCTACAAGGGGGAGAAACTGAGAGAATAAAGGATAAAGTAGAAATAAAAATAGATCAATTCATAAAAATTCTAGGATTGACATGGGATAGGAAAGATGATACATTTAAAATATCAGTAAACTTACCTGAGATTAGCTACCCTATAACGAAAAGGTCCATTCTATCTGATGTTGCCCGTCTGTTTGACCCATTTGGATGGCTGGCACCAGTTATCATCACCGCAAAGGCGTTGATTCAAAAGTTATGGCTATGCAGTTCAGGGTGGGATGATGAACTACCATCAGATTTGAGTGAAGAATGGATGAAATACAGAGAAGAGCTAATACATTTGCAAAACATAAGGATACCACGCTGGTTAAGAACGACTACGGACAATAAAGATGTACAATTACACGGTTTTGCAGATGCATCTGCCCAGGCATATGCTGCTGTTACTTACCTCAGAGTTGTTAATAATGACGAAGTACACGTAACGATGCTTGCTTCACGAACAAAGGTGGCACCTCTGAAGCAACTGACGATTCCTAAATTAGAGCTATGTGCAGCAGCATTACTAGCAGAACTCATTACCGACCTAGAAGAACTTTTGAGAATTCCTAAAGACAACATTTTTGCTTGGACAGATTCGATGGTCGTTCTGTCTTGGCTGCAATCTCAACCTAGTCGCTGGCGAACTTTTGTTGCTAACAGAGTCGCGGATATCACAAGAGTTCTAGACAACGATCGGTGGAGACATGTCCAGTCTGCCAACAATGCCGCTGATATCGCTACAAGAGGCATTCACGCCCGCGATCTAGCTGATTCCGAAATATGGTGGACTGGACCGCAATGGTTAAAAGAAAAAAACCTATACTTTGTTGGCTGTGATATTCCCAAGACCGAATTGGAATTGAAAGGTACACAACATGGGTTTCACACAACATTACAAGACAATCCAATTTGGGAAAGATTCTCAGAGATAACAAGGATGAAAAGAGTACTAGCATACTGTAGAAGAATTTTAAAGAACCAAGGAACACGAATGAGAGAAAAGTACCTAACAACTGACGAATTGGAAAGAGTATTAGTAGACTGCATAAAATATTATCAAAATTTAGTTTATGGGAAAGAAGTTTATGACTTAAAGAAAAACGGGAAAGTGAAACCTAGAAGTTCCCTAATCACACTTTCACCGTTCTTAGACCAGAACGAAATAATAAGAGTTGGAGGAAGACTTCAAAACGCTGCAATAGCAGACACGACGAAACATCCTATTATCATACCGAGTAATCAGCACATAACAAAATTGTTGATTACTGAAGCTCACAACAAAACACTCCATGGTGGAATCCAGATAATGATGACTTATGTGAGAACCAAGTACTGGGTTATCAGTTTAAAGTCAGCAGTCAAAAAATGTATTCGTATTTGCAAGACTTGTATCATTCATAAGGCCAAAACTAAGAATCAGTTTATGGGACAATTGCCAGCAATGAGAGTCAATTCACATCGTCCATTTTTGAATAGTGGTGTCGATTATGCTGGACCTATAATGATGAGAACTTCAAAGGGACGTGGACATCATGCTATTAAAGGATATGTCTGCTTATTTGTTTGCATGGCAACTCGTGCTATCCACCTTGAAGCCGTCACAGACCTAACTTCACAAGCGTTTATAGCTGCGTTTCGACGATTTGTTGCGCGCCGAGGACATTGCTCACACCTATGGAGCGATAATGGGACAAATTTCATCGGCGCTGCAAAAGAATTACGTGAGTTATTCCAGAGAGGCAAAGACAACCTAGCGAAGGAAGTAGCTGAGTTATTGGCTAATGATGGAACAACAGCTCACTTCATCCCACCGAGAATGCCATCCTACGGAGGTTTGTGGGAAGCAGGGATTCAGTCAGCAAAAAGACACCTAGCCAGGGTAAGTAAAGATACTAAGCTTACCTACGAAGAGATGGCCACCTTGTTAACGCAGATAGAAGCATGCCTCAACTCTCGCCCGCTTTGCCAAATAGACAACCAAATAGAAACACCATTGACTCCTGGTCATTTCTTAGTGGGCGAGCCTCTAACTAGTGTTCCTGATTTGAATTATCAGTACCATAAGATCAATGTTCTAACCCGATGGCAGCTTATTCAGAAGATGACACAAGATTTTTGGCATCGATGGCAAACCGAATATCTCAATACACTGCAACAGAGGTATAAATGGCAAGTAACAGTACCCTCACCTGCTGTTGGTGATATTGTCATTGTAAAGGATGAAAATCTACCCCCCCCCCCCCCCCGACCAAATGGTTACTAGGAAAAATAAAACATCTTCATCCAGGAATAGATAATCTTGTACGAGTGATAACGATTCAGTGCAAGGGCAATAACGAGTTAAAGAGACCACTGTCAAAAGTGATATTACTACCAAAAGACACAGATGACTGAAGTGATAGTGTTTCGATACCTATCTAGGTACTTAATTTACCTACCTTTATGAAGTGAAATTATGATTCATATATTACCTATATAGTTTTGTGTAGAAATTTGTTTTCCTTTTTTTAACAAAATGTATACAGTCCATTTTGAGTTCATTCATTTATTATGTTAATTAGTTTTAAAACAATAGTTTTTGGCTGGCGGTATGTCCAGTCAGTTTATGCATGTAAAAATAGTTAGTCGCTATTATACCATCGTAACGAACACTCGCTGTTTAAATAACAACCCTTCCCACAAGAACAAATTGAACCGTAGTACAGTGAACAGATATATTCTTGCTATGGCTGCTTTATATGTAGGTAGGTGGGTTATTTTTGAACTATCCAAACCTCTAGTTAGGAGTAACTGAAGATCGGCTTTTTTAATAATTGTAGGTGTCCCATTAACATATTTTATAAGCAGATCATTTTCGCCGGTTTCTTCTCGATTTTTTATTTACACTATTAACTTCTGCATATAGCTTCTTTGTATTTGCGTTTGATCTGAATATATTTTAATCGCCTCATGTATTTTTGATTTATTTCTTAGTAAATTTCTTGGCGTATCTGGAGATTGAAAAAATATTTTTATTGGTCTATGTTTATTTGCGTTATATTTGCCCAATCTTATAACTTTGAGAGGCTTGGGGCTGTCCTGATACGCAACTGAGATAATTTTGGATATTTCTTTAGAATCGTGGTTGTGTCTAATAGTAGGATTCTTGTCTTTTATCTCTTCTATCCCCACCATGACGATTTTTTTTCCCGTTGAAATCTGTCTTGTATTTCATGGATCATGTCATATTGTGCTGCAAATAATGGTTGATCCCCGTTTTGGTTAATTTTCAGATGAGATATATCCTTTTCAATTGATGCTATTTTTTCTTGCGTTGTCTTATGTTCAGATGTTATATTTTCGACGACCACAGTTAGCTGTTTGTACTCTGCTGTAAGATTCTCGGTAGTAAATTTAATGGTCTTAATTTCTTGAATAACTTTGTGTATTTCAGTAATGTTTTCATTTTGAGCCTTAAAAGTTTCTCTAAAAAAGTTCATAATTTCAGTGCGAAAATCTGCCAAGTCTTTTTTGAGGTCATGCTCAGAGCCACGTTCCTTTCTTTTCCTCTGGTATTTGCTGACTCGCTGTTCCTCCTCCTCACAGTTTGATACGTTAGATGTCGATCCGCCCCCACTACCTCTTGCGCTTATCAACAAGTGACTAGGTGGCGTTCGGTGTGTGCTCATTGTTAATGAGCTAGAACGCAGGTCAACTGTCTCTTGGACTATTTAGAGCCGACTGATATTAGATATTATTTAAACTCACTGCTGAAGTGGTTCGGCTTATAACAAAATCATCATTGTTTTTTCATTTTAAAACACTGGTATAAAGTTGTCGTTTGCGACTGAACACTCAATACATTTGTTGCACTATTAAAACATTTAACGAAGTATTTTACGATTGTAATTTTAGTTAAAATTCAAACACGTATGCACGCTTCGGGCGCTAGTGACTCACTATCATATCTGACATCTTGACGTATTTACACAAGATTGAAAAACGCAGTTATTAGTGCTGTTTGGAGTTCGCTTGAACCCAGGCAAAGTAATTGTTTGCCGTTGATTAGCATTTTATGTCTCCCAGCACTTTCAGAAATCTATAAATGTATGAACATGTTGAATCATCAAACTTGTATAACTTGGTTCAGAGCGATTCTACAACTTTTGCGCCATATTAACTATTGCTCCAAATGGCTAGTTCTAACAATACGTACCATTTTTTTTGTTGGCTGGCACTTTCAGATAAGGCCCAAAATAAATGAGGTCCTTTGTATGTTTGTTTTTTTTGTATGGATGATCCTGCAGTACTCGAAAACTACTGAACCGGTTTTAACAAATTAAGGTGGTCGCTTTTCCATACAAACGTATTAGCACAAATATGGGCGAACAGGGTATAATTTTATACTGAAATGACTCTTGTTGGCTTTTATATTGGTCCTTATTTGCGTCAACACATATTTGGTTGAAGAAAACACTGGATTAATAGCGAAAATAACATCGAAATTTTAGTTAATTTATGTCAGTGTGTGAGTGTACACTGACAGTGTGACACACATAGCCGCAGATTAGATAACAGTTACATGTCACTTACACGCGACGTTGTCAGCTCGTGACTTACGCCGGCTAAGCGCTGTTGCCGCTTTGATCTGTCATCTCATAATTAGCTCGAATATAAATTTTTAGAAAACCAAACATTTAGGATTGGTCATGTGTATTGCAAGCATATGAATTTTGGATAATTATGGGATAATAAATAATAATATAAATACGTAAAAATGTAATGAAATAAAAACTACTAGATGATCATAATTATTATGTTTACTAACGTGTTTTTTTTGGATAAATAGAAAAATATTAGCAAACTCAAAATAAGGTGAATAAATCTAAAGCTGATGCTGGCATCACTCTGACAAAATGCATGGCGTTGCCATGGCAACATGTTTGTGATTTGTGAGTGCGTATCAAAAACTACAATATATACTGGGGTGCGTATGTTGAGGATTTTTCATATTTACCTACTACGCATTGTAAAAAAAATTACCATGGAACCACGCTCTTCCATGAAAAATTACAAAGCACATCAATATTCTGGGCCGAGGAAACGCCTCAAACGAGTTCATGGACAAATGAAACGATATCATGGAGAAAATAAAAGGTTAGTACAAGTACACCAAGTAATTATTTTTTCATAAAGTTATAACATACAACAACCAACAGTCACATACCTCGTAGTCCTGCCTAATCCCACACTAGAATTCCCTATGTCGTGGGTATCGGGAACTACGAGTACCTACCATGGTACCATAACACCCAGATTATCGTAGATTATTGTGCTTTCGGCTAACTTACAAAAACAACCTCTTTGACATGTTTCAGTCGAAGTGAAGTGTGGGGCAAAAAGATGAAAACGGACAATTCCAATGTTTCTTCATGTTCTGTGTAAGTGAAACTACAATTTTCAAACAAATTCGTTGAAATGGTTCCTCGGGTTCTTATTCATAAAAGTTGCTGGTTTAGGGACTTCGGAAGACTCAGATATGCAGGCCCAGGGTTGGTATTGAACCTGTTGCCTCCTGCTTGGAAGACAAGCGTTTACCCAACTATGACATCACAATCATACACATCATCACATTCATCATCAACTATGATTTATTTGGCTCTTTCGCAAAACGTCCACTTCTCATAGAGTACCTACGAGCGGCGACCGCATGATCTACTTCGTCATTTGATAGATACTAAGATAAGACACATGGCACATGATTATAAAAGTTATGCTTAGTTTAGAATAAAAACCGACCAAGTGCGAGTCATTCTACGCACGAAGGGCTTCGTAGGTACCATTATCTATACAAACGGCAAAAAATCAAGTTGTAAGAGAGCCCTCTTAAATATTTATTTTGTTCTATTTTTAAGTATTTTTTGTTATAGCGGCAACAGAAGTACATTATATGTGAAAATTTCAACCGTCTAACTATCACGGTATATGAGATACAGCCTGGTGACAGGCGGACAGATGGACAGCGGAGCCTTAGTAATAGGGTCCCGTTTTACCCTTTGGGCACGGAACCCTAAAAAAACTACCACTTCCGGTGTTTTTTTTAATGGTATTTACGTCATTTGATACAGAGATGATACTTGTGGCATCAAATAGCATTATATTAGTAGTTACAGAAAAATCTAGTCTGCAAGTTCCTGTATGGAAGTGCTCGGCAGACAGTTTCAAAGATAACGATCCGGACCCCGAATTTACGTCATTTGATACAAAGATGAAGTTAGTTGCAAATGTTAGATATTAATCGTACATTTAATTATGGACCAGTCTGCCGAAGGTATTCTGGCCGAAATCCTCCCCAATATACCAATAAAAACACATTTGTATAGTGTTTTATTTTGTAGCAGAAGTCAAGTGTTTCCACACATTATCAATTAAAATTAAAATTAAAATCTAATCACTGCTTTCAACAGAAGCTTCAGAATGCTACTGACAAGGATTGTATTACACTGAGCGCTATGGTTACGCACAGTGCAACTATAATCGGTACAGTACAGTTTTTTACGGTAAGAAATAAAAAAGGGAAAGGAATTAAAATATTTAAAAAAATATAAAAGGAAAGAAAAGTAAATATATTGATAAGAGTGAAAATCTTAAATAGAAGAAAAGTAAAAGAGTTAAAAGAAGTAAAAATTTCAAAAACAAAGAATAGTCAAAAGTTTAACATAAGTAAAAATGTAAAAAACCAAAGGAAAAAAAGTAAAAACATAAAAAGTAAAAGGGGTAAATAAAGTAAAAGTAAAAATGCATAGAAGACACAAAACTAAAAAGTAAAAATGATATAAGTGAAATTGTAATAAAGTGAAGAAAAGTTACAAAGTTCATAAAATATTTTTTTGTAATAAACATGAAAATAGGTACAAAAAGCAAAAATAAATAAAAAAAGTACAGAAATTTCAAAAGTTTACCATGTAAATAAGTGTAAAGAAGTAAAAAAATTAAATAAAAAAAGGAAAAATGTAAATAGTAAGACAGTAAAATAAAAAACAGTAAAATTTGAAGTTGAAGTAGTTTTGAGAAAAAGTCAAGTGTACATTTTTTGGAGTGGTCATTTTGAGAAAACTGAAATTTTGAGTGAACTGTACATTTGGCTAAAAAATCGGGTGTATATTTTGCGAAGTGGACGTTTTGCGAAGTGGTCATATTAAGAAAAAGTGCGTTCATCGGGTGTATATTATGAGAAGTAGACGCTGAATTAGCTGAAATTGTGTATTCTGTGTATTCTCTCATTGTTTTCTATTTCCGTAGTATTATTTTTATCGTAATGTACCCAAAGGGTCCCAGAGCATATCAGCCCCCCTATTCCCTAACTGAAAGTCACTCGGTGACTAACGTTTGACAAGAAGAATGATCAACAATTAAAAAAAAAATACTATGAAGAATTGTCAATTGATGGTCATTTTACTTGTCAAACGTTGGTCACTGAGTGACTTTCAAGATAGGGAATAGGGGGGCAGGTTCTTGTAAGTCTGAGACAAGTTGCATTTGCCAGTTTATTATTTTGAAGAGTAATCAGTATAGCTAATGGGAAACACACTAAATTTTCAATTATTTTTTTCTAGCACACCGATTGACACTTTGAGAACATACAGTACAAATAAAATAATATATCACAAAGAAGCAACATATACACAAAATGAACTGACACAAAACACTGAGAAACAGCCCACACTATCAGAACCTCTGGACATAAATTGGCCACTAATCGATCCTACTGTCCTAAGTCATGAGTTGATTGTTGAGCATGTTCCACAAGATGATTTGGCTGGCCTGTCAGGGAATAGAATTGTTGACCTCGCACATGTCCTTCAATGGGCTTTTAAAATCGAGAGACACCGGTCACAATGTGGAGGCAGCAGTATTGTATATGTGGGTGAATTGAAAGATGGCTTCAACAGCATATTTACGTTCAAATGCAGTATGTGTGGGAAAGAGTTTCGGAACAGTAATGAAGATGTTCAAAAATTTAACAAAGCTTTCGTTTGGGGAACTTTAACAGCCGGCAGCTATTACGCCCAGGCGGCTCACATCACAAATTTGATGGACATCCCTACAGTGTCAGCAAGCAAGTTCCTAAAAACTGAAAAATTACTAGGCGATGTTTGGATGAACCATCTAACTGAGGTAATAAAGAAGAATGGAGAACAGGAGAAGGCCATCGCCATTGAAAAAAACCGTGTTGATGAAAATGGTATTCCACATGTGACTGTATATGTGGATGGTGGCTGGCCTAAACGATCCTACGGTCACAACTACAGCTCTGCATCAGGCATGGTAAATTTTCCTTCTCTTGAAAACTTTTTTGTTTATCTTTTATTTGAATGCTGTACATAATAGATTATAATTTTGAAATACATTTTTCAGGCTTGCATAATTGGTAAAGAAAGCAAGAAATGTTTATTTATAGGCATTAAAAATAAATATTGCTACCACTGCCACATTTATGAAAAAGAAACGAAGCCAGTGCCAGAGCACACCTGCTTCAAAAACTATGAGGGACCATCAACGGGGATGGAGTCGGCCATTCTAGTAGAAGGATTTCAGAGGAGCCAAGAGATGCACGGGGTCAAATATTTAAATTTTGTTGGAGATGGAGACTCATCGGTTTTTGCACAACTGAGAGAAAAGGTCTCTTATGGAATGCAAATAAAGAAAATAGAGTGCAAAAATCATGTTATTAAAAACTACACGGGTGCATTGTACAAGGTAATAATATATAACCAATGTATTCAATATGTTGTATCGAACTTGGATGGGAAGCGTTCCATAACACTGCCCTGATTCTTATCAAATCTTCTTTTTTTCAAATCTCTAAATCTTCTTATTTTTCAGATTCTGTCAAACACAAAATTGCCATTAGCAGGCAGAAAAATACTAAAGCCTAAATTACAGAAACTAACCGTTGTGGCACGGAAAATAATAATAGAGGCAGACCGTAAGTCACTGAGGGAGGATCTCAAAAATGGCCCATCTCATGTTTTTGGCTGCCACAAAGACTGCAAACCATATTACTGTCGATTCTGCAATAACAGTGATGAGACTGATACCGACTCTCTACAAGACCTAAAAACTAAGACACCCACAGTTTGGGCGCTCATTTGTGCAGCAAACGAGGCAATCATGTCGAAATGCCATCGGCTATCAAATGACACAACAAATGTGGTGGAAAATTTTATGAGCGTCTTGAGCAAATTCATCTGTGGCAAAAGGTTAAATTTGCACAAAGGTGGATCATATCAACGCAGAGTATATATTGCAGGTACGAAGAGTATATTATGTCCATCCTCAGGGTTTCAGTTATCTCCGTACCAAATTTCATCAAGATAACGGGTCAGTCGTATAGTGAAGTCATGAAAAGTAGCGAACAGACCCGAATCAGAGATACTTTTGAATTATTATTTAGGATTATAGGTATGTAACAATTTAGTGAAAAATGTATATATCAATTTATTTATTTTGATATATTTAATATATTAAAGGACTTTCACACTCTACGGGCCAAAAATGGCATGCAAGTGCCTGGAAACATCACACAAATTCTAGCCCTGGGCCAACTTTCCAAAAATATATTGTCCAGAAAGAAAAATCCCACTCTAGGCGAAAAAAATGCACTCGAAGACGGCTTTTTGCCCACAAGACCAAACCTGACAAACATTATGGCCCAAAGGCACAAGAGGCAAATGAGCCTATTATAGAATCAGATTTGAAGGATGCATGCCTCTCAAAACTTCAAGATTTTCAAAAAACAGACAATGAAATAAATGAAATTGAGCTACTCACCATAGGGCAACATGACAATGACAATTATAATACATATAGAGCTGATAGGCTCACAGCAAGCCAATTTGGAACGGTTAGTTTATTCCCATGTTCTTCTTGCTGGTCAATGTCATTCGTGCTATGCCACAAATAGTACGAGTGGCGACCGTATGATCTACTTCGTCATTTGATACTAAGATAAAACACATGGCACATGATCACAAAAGTGATGCTTAGTGTAATGGTATTTACGTCATTTGATACCAAATGACGTAAATACCATTAAAAAAAACACTGGAAGTGGTAGTTTTTTTGTACTTTCGGCCGATTAAAAATTTTGTCACATATTTTTCTAGACTAAGCATTACTTTTATAATCTTGTGCCATGTGTCTTATCTTAGTATCAAATGACGAAGTAGATCATACGGTCGCCGCTCGTACTAAAACGTTTTCGTAGCTTCAACAAATCAACTGATTTGTAATAGGAGGGTAATGTTTAGTGTGTTTAGAAGTATGTTTGTATGTAGGTTTGTCATTGTACCAGTAATGTAATACCAAGATCGGGTACAATTTTGAGTAGAGGTTTTTGTTTTTCTTATAATAAAAGTACTTGATGCAGGAGGTGGTTAGGTTGTGTTTCAAAATAAATTAGAATATGATTAATTTTGGCATTATTACAGATATGTAAAAGAAAAGCAACTACACCCTGCCACAACCACGTGAAGAGCATTTTATACAAAAGCAACGTTCTAACGAGTGACATGGCATATGGTCAACGTAATGAATCGGTGGCACGAACACTGTTCATAGAAAAAATGAAGAAAGCTGTAAGACCAGCAGGGCTTTTTATTGACAAAGAATTTGGCTTTCTAGGAGCTAGTCCAGATGGTACGTACCTAGTACTAATTTATTACAAGTAATTGTTTTCATACTGTACTAGCCTTTTGGCCGTAGCTTCGCAAACAAACGAACAAAACTACAAAGTTTACCTCTTTATTATATTAGTGTAAAATATTTTAAACATAGTGTAATTAGTGTAGTGTAAGTGATAATTTGTAATTATCAATTAATTAATTTCAGGGGTTATAGAAGAAGAAAAATCAATTTTAGAAATAAAATGCTTCCCCTCACTGGCTCGCAAAGGTCTAGACATTAGTTCCGCTGCCAAAGCTGGGAAAAATTTTCCTCTCTGCGTGGCTGGCGATGGAAGTTTGCAAATGAATAAAAAACACAACTTCTACTATCAGGTTAGTATAGACTATATTTTATTTTTGCAAAAACTAACAAAAATAATTAGAAATACATTTTTCTAATGAATGGTAACCTTTCTTCTTGCAGATCCAGGGTCAACTGCGGATTTCATCAATGATGAAATGTTACTTCGTCGGCTATATTTCTCCGACCCAAGAAATCACGATAATAGAAATTGAGCGCGATGAAGTTTTCATAACTAATATGTTACCGAAACTGGTGACATTTTATAAAAATTTTATATTGCCCGAAGTTGTTTTTCGAAGAGTACGCAATAACCAGAAATGCTTAGAAATTTCATTCTGGTAAATAGATGTGACTTCCTCAGCGATCGGCAATTATTATCGATCGCCGAGGAAGTCACATCTATTTACCAGAATGAAATTTCTCCGAAACCGGTCTACTGATTGTGTATTTTGAGCACATTTGTAGCGAGGCCATTGTGAAACATGGTGAAGCACTGGCTGTTTCACTAGATTTCTCGAAGGCCTTTGACAGGGTTTTGCATGCTAGCTTTATTGGCAAGCTTATTGCCTACGGACTGCCAGTTCAATTGCTGGTTCACACAATTTCTAAAGAAAAGATCCATTCGAGTAGTTTTGACGGCTGCTCGTCGGATCAATTGACTATGAACGCCGGGGTACCTCAGGGGTCAGTATCTGCCACATTGTTTCTGGTGTACAATAATGATCTGCTAATGCCCGGCATCATTGTGTATGCAGATGACAGCACTGTTGTGGAGAAATACGTTTCCACTGCGTGTGCTAGGCAGTATGAAATTCAGGTGCTAAGAGATGAGATGCTGCAGCGTCTGAATTTATCTCTCAAGGCTGTATACGACTGGGGCGATACCAAAATCTAGTCAAGTTCAAAGCCTATAAAAGGCAGGCTTGTCTACCCTTGGCAAAAAAAGTCTAAAAAAAAAGTTTCTCCAAGTTCCAATTTTCAGATATGTACCTGTAGCTATAGGATCACCTTGAGCTCTTAGGTGTTTCAATTACGCCTACTCTCAACTTTGGCTTCTACATCGAGTCTATAAGGTAAAAACAGCTGCCATGAAGCTTGGCATCCTGAATAAGGTAAAGCGTTACTTCACACCAGGACAGCTTCTGAGTCTATATAAAGCACAAGTCCGGGCTAGTATGGAGTACAGCTGCCACGTTTGGGATGGCTCAGCCAAACACCAGGGACTAGATCGACCGCAGAGCTTTCAGGCTTATGGATGAGCAACATATGGCGGAGACTAAGATTCGGAGTCTCTAGCACCACCGTAAAGTCGCATGCCTTTCGATCTTCTATAGATTACACTTCGGGGAATGCTCCCAGGAACTTCACGATCTGATCCCATCGTCTCTTTTTCATCATAGGACGAGCAGAAGCACGGCTCGGTACCATCCTTACCTCATTAGTATACCCTCTATTCGTACTAAAAGTTTCGGTTCTACCTTTATAATGCGAACTGCTAAGGAGTAACTTTTATATTATGTTACTTGCTGCTACGGAACCCTTCATGGGCGAGTCCGACTCGCACTTGGCCGCTTTTTTTTTACTTGTAAATATATTACGTAATATTTGTAAATAAAGAAAATTAAAATTACCTATGTTTTTGATTACTTTAACAACTACCTAACGAAGTCCTATAAGATTGCCTTTGCTAATACCTACTAGTTATGAATCATGTAACTACTAGAGCAGCACAGAATCACTACCAAAGATACGCTGAGTGAGATACGCATAGTGATTATGTTACCTGAGTTTCTATGTGCATTATATGGGGGATATCTATGCCCTGCTGTGGACTTCAGTTGGCTGACGATGATCTATCCATAAAAGCTATAAAAAATAGTAAATAATTATTTAGAAAAAAAACTGTGTGCTGATCAAAATGAGCCTAAACACGGCCAGTCTATTATTAACTTATCAAGGAGTTCCGTTGTCCACCTTCCATCTCTATAATCAGATCAGATCGCTGTAAATTAGTGATCGGAACAGTGTCCTGTTCAAAATGAGCCTAAACACGGCCAGTCTACCATTATCCATCAAAGAGTTCCGTTGTACACTTTCCGTCTCCATAATCAGATCAGCTCGCTGTCACCATCATTATTGTATTGTCATCGGAACTTATGACAGGTATGCAAAATATCGGAAAGTCAGCCTTATCGCCACCCGTGAAATACTTATCATTGAGAAGTTCCAATGGCCATCTCTGGTCTTCTTCATTGGGTCCACTTCACAAAATGATACTTTCTGAACGCACATGCTTGACTTGTTGCTGAAAATACCGAAATCGCTATATGTGTGCCTATAATATTTGAGGAGTTCCCTCAATTATTCATGGATTCCATCATCAGAACCCGATATTGATGAAAATTAGACCAATCTGGAAGTATTTTTTTTCAAATCGGTTCATAAATGACGGAGATATGACATAACAAACATTGAGAATTGAGAACCTCCTCAATTTTTTGAAGTCGGTTAAAAATTGATTTGAAATAAGGACACACCAAAACACTCACTTCACAGTCTTAACACAGAATAAGTAATAGTACAAGGTCATAATATTGGCTGGACCAGAATCAGGGTATTTCGTTAATCATGACAAAAACATTTATAAAAAAATTAGTCTGGTATCGAACCCAGTACCGTGGTTTAAGTGTCGAGAGTTCTAGTCACTGGTTCACCAAAAAAACTAAAAAAAGAAAAAGAAATTAAAAAATATAGGCAGTATAGAATCGAACCCAGTGACGCGGGTTTAGAACTTCAGAGTCGAGAGTCCAAGCCAATGGTCCAACCTTTATGAAATTCGCGCGCCGAAATTAGCTAATAGTTCTAATACAATAATATCCTTGTCTGTGTGCGTGAGTAGGCTTTCATATTGTTCGGAATTTGCTCGGCACAAGTATGTAAAAACTAGAGACTAAAATAACCTGAAATATAGCTAGGTACATAGCAAATAATTCACCATTTGCGTGAACGTTAGTGTTATGACATAATATGCACATTTTAATTCATAAATATATAAAATACTTCCACATTTGGCAACAGCGCCATCTATTGACGCTGTTGTGCCTAGCTGACCACGAGGAACAACCTTAAATGTCAATCGCTTTGTCTTTACCATAGGGTGGTTCTAGGATTTAAATATAAAAAAGCGACTTTGACTTTTTATAAAAGGGACACTACAATTTTTATTTACACTCACCTTACCGTGCGACTTCTTACGTGTAATATTATTTGGAGTACAACTATATGGATAGACTGGGTTATATTTGTGATAGGCTTGGTCCTCATTGATGTCCTCAATATGTATGTAGAGTATGTAGCTGTCACCCGTTATTTATCCATAACTCTGCGTAGTAGCACAGACTATATTATGTTTTTACATTGTGGTAATAGTATTTTCTAGTTGCTGTGGTAGTAGTATGTTTGGTCTTTAGGTCACTCAATCCACCATTTTTGAAAGAAACGTTGTCATGGTTTTTATACAATTAAATTTTAATGTATTTTTTCAAGTTATACCGTGTTATTTTGGTGGTATTTAAACTGGTTTAACTTAAATAAAGACAACATCAACGAATCATCATCATCATCAACTACGAATTTTTAAAATTCCTTTCTTAAAAGAGCTGGCTAATCTGAACTACTGCTGAACTACTGCTGAACTACTGCTGAACTGGAGACTCGTACTATGAGTTGATTGGATTGCAAAATTGGCCGCCATTTATTCTGTGCCGCCATTAAGATTTTTTTGAACTTGATCTATGGCTTTCAAATTTCGTATGTAGCATGTACTCTGTACACCTAAGTGTTTAATGATTAGCGTAACTGTACAATGTAGCATGTACTCTGTACACCTAAGTGTTTAGTGATTAGCGTAACTGGCCCAGGCCGTACTAGTTGCAGAAATAAATATTAATATAAATAAATGAATAAATTGACTGATAGCTTCAAAAATCGATATCGGGTCTCTAACCACAGGTACACTCCCCTGTGGTTCTCGAACTCTTTGGTTATATTATGTTAAACGAGGTACATAGAAAAGATTAAAAAAAAACGTATATAATAGTTTACATGCTATAACTAGGTGGCAGGACTGGGATAGTACATTATGGTACAAGTGTGTAATGTTGGTGATTACCTACCGCTGAGGCGCCATTGAGACCCGAGCCATCAGGTGAGGGTCTTAAGAGAGCCGAGGACGGTAACCATCAATACACACGTGTATCATACGACGTTTTTCAACACACTAGTGAAGAAAATATTAATACAACAGAAATACACACTCTGTGTAAATGTTCAACTGTCTCTATAACTCACTTTTGAATAATAGCAATGAAAAAGTCACAGTTTGACTACAGGTGTAAAACAGAAATACACACTCTGCGTAAATGTTCAACTGTCTCTATAACTCACTTGTGAACAATAGCAATGAAAAAGTCACAGTTTGATTACAGGTGTCATTATGTACCTAATTACGGTGAAATTAGAGCCACTTTATGAGCAAGTGTGTTGAAAATATTATAATTTATGAATCTGAATGAATATCTAACGAGGTCGTTACGCTTTGAATAGTAACTGACTGTGAAATGATTAAATTGAGTATATCTGAACCATACCGTTTTTTTCCTTAGTCCCAACCAGTGACTGTTTCGTTTCGTTTCGTATGAGGTAGTGCTGGCCTCTGGTGTCGGAGTTTGTCAAGCCGCCCTAGGGCCTCTGACATGGCTTATCGACTGCTATTAATCAATAACAGCCCGGACCGACAGCTCAACAGTGACTGTTGAGTGTTATGTTTATAATATTGACTTGTTTGTCTCACAGCAAACACAGCAGTCTGCAAGGGTGACAGCGGTGGCGGCCTAGTGTTCCCAACATCAATGTTGGGCGTTGTGCGTCACTACCTGCGCGGCGTCGCGTCGACCGCGCCGCGCAGCGACGGCGACGCCTGCAACACTGCCGCATACACCAGCTTCACTCAGATATCAAAACATGAAAATTTCCTCAAGCAGTTCTGGATTGAATCGTAAGCAAAACCTTTTATACATACCTTACTCGATAACATTGCCGGTGCCAGGGCGGGGTGGGCGGTGACAGGGCAGGGCGGGCAGTGCCAGGGCAGGGCGGGCGGTGCCAGGGCAGGGCGGGCGGTGCCAGGGCAGGGCGGGCGGTGCCAGGGCAGGGCGGGCAGTGCCAGGGCGGACCGCTATCCGCAATTTGGAATGGGCATTTTTGTTTTTTTTTTATACTACTTGAATAACGGAACATGCAGATGGCCCACCTGATGTTAAGCGGTAACCTCTGCCTATGAACAGTGCATTACCTCATAGTTCACGTCCACCTAGGACGCGCCCTATGTGGCATTGCACTGCGCCCGCCACCTTGAGACATAAAGATGAAAAGTCTCATGTGCCTGTAATTACACCGGCACCCTTACCCTTCAAACCGGAACACAGCAATGCGAACACTACTGCTTTGCGGCAGAAATAGGTATGGTGGTAGTACTTCCCCGGATGAACGCTTTCACAAAAAAGCTCTACTACTACTAAAAATAGTTTTTTAATACTTGACACATAAATGGTTATTAAACAACTTGTTATATTACGTGTTACATATTATTATTATTATCTATTAAGAAGATTCATTCGGCTACTCTTAAACATTATTATTTATTATATTTTTCTTAATAGCATTTACTAAGGTGTCGAAATATGCCCATTTTGTAATAGTAGGTAAACAATATTTTCTTACTAACATTGTACGTAAACAAAATTTAAGTAAGTAGTATATTATTATTTTAAGTATAAGCTATTTATTATTATTTATTAAATGTAAATTAGTTTTTTTTTTATAAATTATATAAATTAATGAATGAATGAAATGAATGAAATGAAATGAAATATAAATGCATTCCATAAATATTTTCTTGTGCTATCTGCTATCTTTTGCCTAGTATTTTATAGTTATTGTTTTTATAAATTTTATTTTTTATGTAGGTACTTACTAAGGTCAATATATAGATTGCATGGTAAATTATAGGTATGTATATTTTACATTATACATATTTAATTCAAGGATCTCTATCCGAGTACAGGCCTCCTCCAGATTGTGCCAAGTCTCCTTCTCTGTCGCTATGTTTATCCAGTCCGTTCCTGCAGTTTCCTTGAGTTCTTCTTCCCACTTTTCTAGTTGTCTACATATTTTTCATTTAAACTCTCTATTATTTTTATATTCACTTTTTATGATCAATCCAAATCCACATTGGCCTTGAGTTTCACCATCGTGGCATAAAATATGTTTTTTGTGTACGATAATATTACATCCATTTTGTCTTACAGAGAGGACAATTAATTGTATCGAATTTAATGTTTGATATTTCTTGTTTGAATTCTATCAATCTTTCTGTAGACAGGAGGGATCTTGCATTGTAGGTCCAGATGTAGTACGATGTGAGTTGTTCTGGAGGGTTATGGTCTTTGGCCCTCGCGGTGACCAGCCGTATTGGGGGTAGTGGAGAGGTCGCTGCCACCGTTTCTAGTCATTTTGTTGTAGGTATTTGCTGAAGAGGGAGAAGTTGCTGCTGAGGCTTGATCTCGTTTTGAGAAGAATTTGCTAATTTCGACTTTGTTTTTCTTGATTGGCTGCACGGTTCGTTTTTTCGTTTGTTTTGGCTGTTTAATATCTTCACTTGAAGAGTCCCCCGTGTCTGGTTGATTTCTTTTATTCGAATATTGATTGTTTAGTATTATAATTTTATCGTATTTTAGCACAGCTCTACTTCCTTGTTCTCGCAGTTCTTTTAGCCTTTCTTGGAGGTCTCTACGTTTTTTGAGTATTTCTACTGGCAAATCTTCTTTAACGTAATCTGATGTTTTTTCAAGTGTAGTTTTGTTTCTCAATATTTCTATTTTCTTTCCCAATGTGGTAAAAGTTACTACTACTGGTCTTACTTTTTCGTTTCTTCTGCCAAGTCTTCTCACTGATTCAATAATAATTAAATCACATTTTATTTGCATATTATTTCGTATTGTTTCTTTTGTTTTTTGTTTTTTGTTCTAAGTCTTCGTATCGTATTTCGTGTTCTTCAATTCCAAAAAAAAGCAAATTCTGAAATTGGTCTACAGTTTTCTTTTGTTGTTCAACTTTTTCTTCTAAAATTTTATTTTTAATCTCCAAACTCCTAAATTTTACATTTGTGTTACTATTTATAAATAACGTAATTTCTTGTTTCATTTCCCGTATTTCTTTTCGTTGTGTGTCCAAGTCTTGTTGTAATTTTATAAAAAGCTTCGTTATTTCTTCCATTTTTTATTCATAAACCGTGCCCTCTATTGGATCGCTCACAAAACAAGATGGCAACTATCTAGCCATCCTCGTATGCGATATTAATCAGTTGGTTGCCGCTTCCTCATAGATGGCGATAGTTAGTAGGCACTCCCACACACAAATATGTTTACTGCTTCCGTTGTTTACTTCGATTTTGTGGTTATTTTTCGAAAATGTTCTTGTGCTTACGACTTACGATTTTCGGGGCTGTAGAGGTCAGAAACTACACTGAGCATGAGGTCAACTCTGATTCTGGCTGAGATTTCATGTCCTGAGCCGGATTAAGGAACGAAACGAAAGTCAACCGTTACCACTTTTATTTAGAATTTTTTACGTATATTGTCCGTAATTGCACTGAACTTTATATTTTGCACATTTGTTGTCTATTGTTTAATAATACTTTTCAATTTTTAACACTCACTGTTCGGTATTTGTATTTTTAAAATCAATTTATATGGGATCGTGATGTTGTCGCTAGGACTGCAGCGCCCTCTGCAGACGTGTTACATAATATTACGTGTTACATATTACGTGTAACATATTACGTGGTGGGAGAATGCCAAAGACAGGGACAAGTGGATGAATTTGGGGGAGACCTTTGTCCAGAAGTGGGACAATAAAGGTTAAGATGAAAAAAAAGTACCTATATTGTTAGTTTAGGTACTAGGATCTAGGAAGCCAATTGAAACAATGGGCGATTGTGTGATTTTAAAACGAAATAAGACAGAAGTAGGTGCTTACCTAACTTTCTATCATAATCTATATATATAAAACAAAGTCGTGTTAGTTACACCACTTATAACTCAAGAACGGCTGAACTGGTTTGGATCAAAATTGGTGGGGAGGTAGCTTAGAACAAGGAGATTGAAATGGGGGGAGGGGTAGGAGGGGAGGTTAAGGTTCACCGGGGGCTACCCGTGCGAAGCCGGGTTGAGTCGTTAGTAACTTTTAATTAAACAAACCGACTTCCGTCTTTGTATTCAAACAGGTTATAAATATGACACAATTTTGAAGGTCTCCGGCCGCGAACAAAGTTTTGCAAATGGAGGATTGCTGTAAGAAGTGTGGTTGCCGCAGGTCCCATTATATGGTGTCACCTGCGCGCAGTAGTACCGTACGAATATGGTGTCACCTGCGCCTAGTAGTACCGTACAAATAATTAATAACCAAGTAGAATGGACACTTTTATTTTATTTTATTTTTATTTTATTAAATAGGACACCCAACACAGGTTTACACTAACACATTCAAAAAACAAAACAAAACAAGGTCTTAATCTTAGTGTTCCCGTAATTATAGGGTATCACAGCGTGCGCAAGAAATACAACAATTAACAGCTTATTACAGGGATACATAGTAAATTAAACGATAAGAAATATAAAAATACTTATTACATAATACTAAGACAAAGGATAATAATTTATAGAAATAATATTTAGTTTAGGCTAGAATTTTACTTAAATTATAGATATCGAATGTTGCGGTATAAAATTGAACTATTTGTCAAACAAGAAGATAGACAACACTTACGTAGGTACTTCGCTTTGTGCCTGTCCCGATGCCGCCGAGATAAACTAGTGGTTCGCCCCGAACTGAGACATCGCGAATACACGCGATTTTGGTAGGTTACCTTATTTCTTTCGGTAAAAATATCTATGTACGTGAGTACATCCACATAAAATTAACGTTCTTGTCGGTTCGAAAAGTTAGACCTACAACGTCGTTCAAATTCCTAGAAACGGGAGGTCAACAATATGGATGTTATACTGGTTATTGTTTTATGGAGTACAAGTTTTGAAATTATTCAATTTTAGACTTTTTCCAGTATTTATGTCATAAATGCTACAAACGTATCAAATTTCAGCATTGTAGGATTAGTGGAAGTACCCTAGAGGTTTTGGTTTTTTACATTTACGATTTACCCTAATATCTCAAATACTAAATAAGTTAAAAAATAATAAAAAAATAGATTTGAAATGCCGAAGCGAGAGGATTTTAAATGACATCCATTTGATCTGAGTTTTTTTTTTTACCGATATAGCTCATAACCTTTTCAACAAATTGTTCCAATACTATCTACACCCCAATCAAATTTAATGAAGATCGGATTAACGGTTCGGAACTTATGCTCGGACAAACATACATACATACATACACACATACATACAAACGCCGATTCTTCCATGTTGACTCAGAGAACTCGCTTCGCTTGTTCAATAATAAAAATGAAAAATAAGAATAAAAAAACAATAAAAAACATTAAGAAAAAATAACAAGAATACAAGAATAAAAATAAGATAGAGATAAGAACACAAAAATATAAAAAACGCCCAAGTGCGTGTTGGGCCACGTGCATTGTAGTGTTCTGTAATTGCTCGTAACAATATACGGACATAGAAGGGGGCTTTCCTGTTTTACACAACTCACAACTTCACTTTATTATTTCCTTATTACTTCTCCAAGTACATTTTACAATTTTACTATAAAAACTTTCGTGAATCATATCTAACTTGAAACGGTCGAAACTATGTCGGTGCTTACATCGATTTAACGGTACGTGAATCATATCTAACTCGAAACGGTCGAAACTATGTCGGTGCTTACATCGATTTAACGGTACGTGAATCATATCTAACTCGAAAAGGTCGAAACTATGTCGGTGCTTACATCGATTTAACGGTACGTGAATCATATCTAACTCGAAACGGTCGAAACTATGTCGGTGCTTACATCGATTTAACGGTACGTGAATCATATCTAACTCGAAACGGTCGAAACTATGTCGGTGCTTACATCGATTTAACAGTACGTGAATCATATCTAACTCGAAACGGTCGAAACTATGTCGGTGCTTACATCGATTTAACGGTACGTGAATCATATCTAACTCGAAACGGTCGAAACTATGTCGGTGCTTACATCGAAATAACGGTACGTGAATCATATCTAACTCGAAACGGTCGAAACTATGTCGGTGCTTACATCGATTTAACGGTACGTGAATCATATCTAACTCGAAACGGTCGAAACTATGTCGGTGCTTACATCGATTTAACGGTACGTGAATCATATGTAACTTGAAACGGTCGAAACTATGTCGGTGCTTAGATCGATTTAACGGTACGTGAATCATATGTAACTTGAAACGGTCGAAACTATGTCGGTGCTTAGATCGATTTAACGGTACGTGAATCATATGTAACTTGAAACGGTCGAAACTATGTCGGTGCTTAGATCGATTTAACGGTACGTGAATCATATGTAACTTGAAACGGTCGAAACTATGTCGGTGCTTAGATCGATTTAACGGTACGTGAATCATATGTAACTTGAAACGGTCGAAACTATGTCGGTGCTTAGATCGATTTAACGGTACGTGAATCATATGTAACTTGAAACGGTCGAAACTATGTCGGTGCTTAGATCGATTTAACGGTACGTGAATCATATGTAACTTGAAACGGTCGAAACTATGTCGGTGCTTAGATCGATTTAACGGTACGTGAATCATATGTAACTTGAAACGGTCGAAACTATGTCGGTGCTTACATCGATTTAACGGTACGTGAATCATATGTAACTTGAAACGGTCGAAACTATGTCGGTGCTTACATCGATTTAACGGTACGTGAATCATATCTAACTCGAAACGGTCGAAACTATGTCGGTGCTTACATCGATTTAACGGTACGTGAAAATTTCCCGTTTTTATAAATAATTTACATTTTACAAGTTGTTCGACTATTACTCGTTAACTTGTAAACCCTACTTAGCTGTGATATTTTTCCTTTTTACTTTATTTTATACTACAACAGTGAATTTTTCACATTTCCGAAAAAACCGTTAGCAGAGGGGAGGGGATACTTGACTCTAACAAAAATTTCTAGTTTAAATTTTTTTTTATATCGCAATCGGATCCTTGAAGCGAAACATGGTGTTCACACACCGATACCGCGCACCAGGGCACACATGAGAAACATGGTGTTCACACACCAGCAAATTTGTGCAACGACAACGCGCACCAGGGCATACATGAGAAACATGGTGTTCACACACCTGCAAATTTGTGCAACGACACCGCGCACCAGAGCATACATGAGAGACATGGTGTTCACACACCTGCAAATTTGTGCAACGACACCGCGCACCAGGGCATACATGAGAAACATGGTGTTCACACACCTGCAAATTTGTGCAACGACACCGCGCACCAGGGCATACATGAGAAACATGGTGTTCACACACCTGCAAATTTGTGCAACAACACCGCGTACCAGGGCATACATGAGAAACATGGTGTTCACACACCTGCAAATTCGTGCAACGACACCGCGCACCAGGGCATACATGAGAAACATGGTGTTCACACACCTCCAAATTTGTGCAACGACACCGCGCATCAGGGCATACATGAGAAACATGGTGTTCACACACCTGCAAATTTGTGCAACGACACCGCGCACCATGGTATACATGAGAAAATTTTAATTCATCTCAAAATTACTAAAGGCACTCCCCTTTTGGTAATTTGGATATGAATTAAAAAATTACTTTCAAGATTTAATTTGTTTTAATTTGATCATTAGATATACAGATAGTAGTTTAGTAGTAGTATAGTTTTTTTGTAAGAGAGTTCGTCCGGGGAAGTACTACCACCATACCTATTTCTGCCGCAAAGCAGTAGTGCTCGCATTGCTGTGTTCCGGTTTGAAGGGTATGGTTGCCGGTGAAATTACAGGCACATGAGATTTTTCATCTTTATGTCTCAGGGTGGCAGGCGCAGTGCAATGCCACATAGGGCGTGACCTATGAGGTAACGCACTGTTCATAGGCAGAGGGTACCGCTTAACATCAGGTGGGCCATCTGCTTGAACCGTCATGCCAAGTAGTATAAAAAAAGAAGAAGATATATTAACAATTTATTGTACACACCGTAAATATAACAAAATAACATAAACAATTAGTACAGTAAAATGGGCGGCCTTATCGCATTTTGTGCTTAGAGAGTGATTAATACGTATACCCGCCAATCTACAGCTTTCTAGAACCAAGATAATTTAAGCTAAGCTACGGACAGACGGACGGGCTTAGCGACACTGTAATGATCCCTTGTCATGTTGCATTACGGAACTCAAAAAAAATTATGTCGTTTTGATGTAGATCAGAAGCAAACTCGTGCATACTGCCGCCGTACCCGGAACACGGCGCATACGCCACCGACATTGCGGGGGCGGAGCCCGGGCAGGGCTACGAGCACGTCTCGCTCACAAACATAACCTGTGAGCGAGGGTACGCCGCGCGAGGATCTTCTCGAGAGTTCAGCTGCTCCCACGGCGTGTGGACGGGGAGCGTGCCGAGATGCGTCTGTGAGTATCTGTACTGTGTGAAGCGCTCTCCGCGCACACTGGCGCATGCGTCACGCTCTCGAACGTAACCTGCGAGCGAGGGTACGCTGCGCGGGGATCTACCTCTCGAGAGTTCAGCTGCTCCCACGGCGTGTGGACGGGGAGCGTGCCCAGATACGTCTGTGAGTATCTGTACTGTGTGAGGCGCTCTCCGCGCATACTGGCGCATGCGTCATGCTCTCGAACGTAACCTGCGAGCGAGGGTACGTCGCGCGGGGATCTACCTCTCGAGAGTTCAGCTGCTCCCACGGCGTGTGGACGGGGAGCGTGCCAAGATGCGTCTTTTTTTTTTTTTTTTTATGTAATGGCTCGACAAACTGGCTTACGGCCCGCCTGATGGTAAGCGGTTACCGTCGCCTATTTACATCTGCAACACCAGGGGCATTGCCAATGCGTTGCCTGCCCTGAAGGACTCTTTTTACATTTTTTTTAAAACGGCTCATGTTGTAGTTTAGCGGAAACACCTCAGGAGGGAGCCCATTCCACAACTTGCACGTATGAGGGAGAAAAGATCTCGTAAAGCGAGCAGTACGAGACACCCACGTGTCGATGATGTGTGGATGAGCTCCCTTGCGTTGGCGAGAAGTGCGATGGTAGAACCTGGATGCAGGTATGAGATCTGCACTGCGTCTGTGAGTATCTGTACTGTGTGAGGCGCTCTCCGCGCACACTGGCGCATGCGTCACGCTTTCCAACGTGACTTGCGAGCGAGGGTACGTCGCGCGGGGATCTACCTCTCGAGAGTTCAGCTGCTCCCACGGCGTGTGGACGGGGAGCGTGCCGAGATGCGTCTGTGAGTATCTGTACTGTGTGAGGCGCTATCTGCGCACACTGGCGCATGCGTCACGCTCTCGAACGTAACCTGCGAGCGAGGGTACGCCGCGCGGGGATCTACCTCTCGAGAGTTCAGCTGCTACCACGGCGTGTCGACGGGGAGCGTGCCGAGATGCGTCTGTGAGTATCTGTACTGTGTGATGCGCTCTCCGCGCACACTGGCGCATGCGTTACGCTCTCGAACGTAACCTGCGAGCGAGGATACGCCGCGCGAGGATCTACATCTCGAGAGTTCAGCTGCTCCCACGGCGTGTGGACGGGGAGCGTGCCGAAATGCGTCTGTGAGTATCTGTACTGTGTGAGGCACTCTCAGCACACACTGGCGCATGCGTCACGCTCTCGAACGTAACCTGCGAGCGAGGGTACGACGCGCGGGGATCTACCTCGAGAGAGTTCAGCTGCTCCCACGGCGTGTGAACGGGGAGCGTGCCGAGATGCGTCTGTGAGTATCTGTACTGTGTGAGGCGCTCTCCGCGCACACTGGTGCATGAGTCATGACTGACTATGCATTCATTACTACTAGGGTCCGCGCGCGGCTTCGCTCGTGTTTGACCAGAATAATAGTAGCATCGAACATCGTAACTTTGACATGTATGATGTTATGTATGTGTATATTTTATATATAACACAATATCCCTATAAACCCCGGGAGAGGGTATTCTACACATCATGGTGAATAACTTTAATTCTACGACTTTTTAAATTTCGAAGTTTTTCATTCATGAAATGCCTTGTAAGGATCCTGAAATTCCTCCAAAAACTTACGTAAAACAACATGAGGACGTTACGGTACGCTAGAGTACCTTGCGTGGGGCTGCCTCGTGTTCTGTTAGGTAAATTTTTGGAGAAATTTCAGGAATTTCTAGAGGAATTTCAGGATTTTTACGAGGCACTTGAATGAAAAACTTCGAAATTTAAAAAGTCGTAGTGTTTAATATGTATAGGAAAGTCAGGTGGCATTGCGGTAATAATACACTTTCTTCGTCATATATTTTTAGTCTGTAGGATATATATATTTCATCTGGGGGAATGGCGTGACAGCATGGAACAATAGACATGAACTGCGCGGGAAGAAAAGAAGATACTACGTTTCGATCGTCGCGCCGCGACTCATGTAGCGGAAATGAAGTAAAAACTGACTGAGACAAGAGAATGAACTTGTTTGTGGTATGGAAAAAACATTCAGAAAAATGTTATAAAACCAAGAAAATTCAGAGGCCGGCCCTGTAAAATCGAACTATTTTTTTGTTTGACTATCGCCCGAATACTGAAACGCTACTTAAATAATTGAGATCGTCTCAACTGTTTGAGACGCCGTTATCCTAAAAATTGGTATACTGAAACGTCAATTTGATCATCACTTAAAAATTAAACATGACAGATTTGAGTATGATTGTAATCGCCACTTATGTTCAAAACGGTATTCTCAAAGGATGATTAGCAATTGACAGCTGCGTAAGTACGCCTCAAATTCTATAAGTAGCCATCAAATATAAGAGTACTCACGACCTCTCCTAAAATCCTAACCTAACAACGTAGGTGCATCTTTATTTTGCACTAAAAATGTCGGTATCTTCGCTATCCTCATTGTCTGACGAAGAAGTGGTTTCCACCGGGCGGCGAAACGAAGATAAGCTAGATGCCTTTGCAAAATATGACGACCTGCGGTTTAAAATAAGGATCCGCCTCGATAAACAAACTGTGCTGAATTTGTGTTCTCTGTTTGGGGAACATATTCAGCCCCTGATCAGGCGAAACCGGGCGATACAAGCAGTGGACCAATTATTGATAGCGCTTCGGTTTTTTGCTACCGGCAGTTACCAGAGGGTCATTGGAGACATTTTTCATGTTTTTTTTATACTACTTTGTATGACGGATCAAGCAGATAGCCCATCTGATGTTAAGCGGTACCGTCTGCCTATGAACAGTACATTACCTATCACATAGGTCACGTCCACGTAGGACGCACCCTATGTGGCATTGCACTGCGCCCGCCACCCTGAGACATAAAGATGTAAAGTCTCATGTGCCTGTAATTTCACCGGCAACCATACCCTTCAAACCAGAACACAGCAATGCTGCTCGCATTGCTACTGCTTTGCGGCAGAAATAGGTACGGTGGTAGTAGGTACTTCCCCGGAATAAGTAATAACTCTTTCACAAAAAAGCTCTAGGTACTACTACTGTAGAATAACCAACAGTTCACCTTATAGTCCATAGAGTTGCAACAGAAATAGCAAAGTTAAAGGGAACCTACATAAAAATGCCTACCACCAGTGAGCAGCTCAGTATCGCTCATGAGTTTTATGAAAATGCTGGGATGCCTAGAATAATTGGTGCTGTGGACTGCACTCATATAAAAAACAAGTCACCTGGTATTATTTATACGTCTATGTAACTAGCGACCAGCCCGGGTGCCCGGGTATCCGAAACACTATAATAAATACATATTTTACAGCCTATAACTTGGTATTATTTATTCCTAACTAAATGGTAACTGTTCAAATCAAACAACTGTATATTATCAGCTAACATTTATTTTCTTTGAAGCATTCTATTAATTTTATAAAATGTATCTACTAAGTGGTAACGAAACGTAAAATGTGTCTTGTCATTGTCAGTCAAGAAAAGCTAAGTTTGTTTGTTGTGAAAATTATCCCAAACAAAAGGAGTGCTTGGAACCATTTGGCATTTCTGAAAGAAACGTCGTCATTTTTATTTTATTACATTTTTATGTGTTTTTTCGAGTTATTTCGTGTAATTTTAGTGGCATTTTATTCGGTGTAACTTGGACAAATGGCACATGTGTGATGTAGTGAAATTTAAGTGTATTGCGTGTCCTTTGGAAATGGTGGATTTTTCCCCGTAAAAACTCAGTTTTTTCTGCCACTGATTAAACTGGGTTATGACGTGTCTGAGACTCTTGACGACTTGACTATAAAAATATATGAATATATCACTTGACATTGGCTAAATTGTTGCAAATAACGCACAGAAGCCATTACATAAGATAAGATAAGATAAGATAAGGAGTGCTTCGTACGTTTATTTCATTATTTTCTGAAAATATGAATGAGATAACTAATAAAAAGAAGAGAGAGTGTAATTAACACCCTCAGAAAAAGAAATACTTGTAGATATTGTAAAAGGGTAAGAATTCGCAAAGACAAAAATTGGAATGAGAGCTACTAAAACTTAGAATTAATAGAATGCTTCGAAGAAAATAAATGTTAGCTGATAATATACTGTTGTTTGATTTGAACAGTTACCATTTACCTAGTTAGGAATAAATAATACCAAGTTATAGGCTGTAAAATATGTATTTATTATAGTGTTTCGGATACCCGGGCACCCGGGCTGGTCGCTAGTTACATAGACGTATAAATAATACCAGGTGACTTGATTTTTATATGAGTGCAGTCCACAGCACCAATTATTCTAGGCATCCCAGCATTTCCATAAAACTCATGAGCGATACTGAGTTGCTCACTGGTGGTAGGCATTTTTATGTAGGTTCCCTTTAACTTTGCTATTTCTGTTGCCACTCTATGGACTATAAGGTGAACTGTTGGTTGTTCTACAGTAGTAGTACCTAGAGCTTTTTTGTGAAAGAGTTAGTCCGGGGAAGTACCTACTACCACCGTACCTATTTCTGCCGCAAAGCAGTAGCAATGCGAGCAGCATTGCTGTGTTCTGGTTTGAAGGGTATGGTTGCCGGTGAAATAACAGGCACATGAGACTTTACAACTTTATGTCTCAGGGTGGCGGGCGCAGTGCAATGCCACATAGGGTGCGTCCTACGTGGACGTGAGCTATGTGATAGGTAATGTACCTACTGTTCATAGGCAGACGGTACCGCTTAACATCAGGTGGGCTATCTGCTTGATCCGTCATACAAAGTAGTATAAAAAAACATGAAAAATGTCTCCAATGACCCTCTGGTAACTGCCGGTAGCAAAAAACCGAAGCGCTATCAATAATTGGTCCACTGCTTGTATCGCCCGGTTTCGCCTGGTCAGGGGCTGAATATGTTCCGCAAACAGAGAACACCAATTCAGCACAGTTTGTTTATCGAGGCGGATCCTTATTTTAAACCGCAGGTCGTCATATTTTGCAAAGGCATCTAGCTTATCTTCGTTTCGCCGCCCGGTGGAAACCACTTCTTCGTCAGACAATGAGGATAGCGAAGATACCGACATTTTTAGTGCAAAATAAAGATGCACCTACGTTGTTAGGTTAGGATTTTAGGAGAGGTCGTGAGTACTCTTATATTTGATGGCTACTTATAGAATTTGAGGCGTACTTACGCAGCTGTCAAATGCTAATCATCCTTTGAGAATACCGTTTTGAACATAAGTGGCGATTACAATCATACTCAAATCTGTCATGTTTAATTTTTAAGTGATGATCAAATTGACGTTTCAGTATACGAATTTTTAGGATAACGGCGTCTCAAACAGTTGAGACGATCTCAATTATTTAAGTAGCGTTTCAGTATTCGGGCGTTAGTCTCTTATATTTTGTAAGATACCGTCAAACGACCTTTGAAACGACACCATACTTAAGTTTTCAAATTTAGGGATCCCATTGTAACCTTGAGGTCCTGAAAATATTTTGATCTTAATGACTTCACCGTGAAACTAACTTTGAAATTGTCTTAATACGCTGAAATCTGGCTAAAACCTAAAGTGTATTTATTTACAAAGAAAATGTTCCCATTCCTTTTTTCAGCTAAATTTCAGGTACTGCTGAAACTTATGTTGTTTTTTTTTTAATTAACATGTGTATTTTCATTTATCTACCACCTACGGTTTCCGAATTACGCATCATTTTAGTTTTACATTAAAAGCCATTTTGGACCCCTTTCAAAGAAACTTTTCAAAAACCCTTTCTTAGTACGGGGTGTACTAAGATAACACACCCAAAAAAGAATACATCCTCCAAATTTCATTAGTCTAGGTACAGTGGCTTAGACTGTGCGTTGCAAAACGCAAAGTGTATACGTTAAAAGCCCATTTTGGACCCCTAAGACGGCGAATTTTCCAATTCCTTTCTAAGTATACCTTTACACTCTAAAAGGAATACACTCTCCAAATTTTAAGTCTCTACGACCAGCGGTTTGTAAAAACTAAAGTTTTTTTTATTTTTTTACAAAAAAAGTCCCCTATCCTTTTTTCTTGAAAAATTTCAGCAATCGCTGAAACACATGTTTATTAATTTTATTTGAGAAATCTCCTCGTAAATTTTTAAGGTTCTACTGCTAACGGATCTTAAAATACAGAGCTTTTTTGTTGTATATTAAAAGCCCATTTTGGACCCCATAGCATGCGAATTTTCAAAATTCCTTTCTTAGTGCACCCCTAGACCACAAAAGGAACGTACCCTCTAAATTTCAGGTCTCTAGGACTTACGGTTTAGGCTGTGCGTTGCAAAACGCAAAGTGTATACGTTAAAAGCCCTTTTAGGACCCCTAAGAGGGCGAATTTTCCAAATTCCTTTCTAAGAACACCTTTACACCCTAAAAAGAATACACTCTCCAAATTTTAAGTCTCTGCGAACAGCGGTTTAGGCTGTGCGTTGTAAAAACTAAAGTTTTGTATTTTTTTATAAAGAAAACGTTCCCTTTCCATTTTTCAAGAAAAATTCAGGAATCGCTGAAACATGTGTTAATTTATTTTATTTGAGGAATCTTTTTGTAAAATTTCAAGGTTCTACTGCTAACGGTTTCTGAAATACACAGCTTTTTTGTTGTATATTAAAAGCCCATTTTGGACCCCTTAGCATGCGAATTTTCAAAATTCCTTTCTTAGTGCACCCCTAAACTACAAAAGGAACGTACTCTCCAAATTTCAGATCAAAGTCAAAGTCAAAAGTATTTTATTCATTGAAATCACAAGGATCATTTTGAATCGTCTTAAAAAATAAATTTACATTTACTCCTGTTCCAACGCAACCAGACCTAGAAGAATCAGGCAACAAACACGGTCTGTTTTTCTTTTGATGATCCTTCTTACTACTTGGTGGGGAGCGCCTGTGTGGTGCCTCGAGAACAAGTGGAAGCTGATTCAAGGAAAAAAGGAAAACCAAATTAAAAGCCTTACTTAGGTAGGCAGTCAAAAGTAAGATGATAGAGAGAATCAGCAAAAGTTCATAAGGCAGCACACACTACGCTTGATATACTCATAAATAACACATCAGTAATAAATTATATGCAGGTACAGACATTGCAAATTGACAAATTAGGTGTCGAGGGGCAGAGCGACATCAGGCCACGCGGCTTTATCATTAACATAGTCATGTAGTGTGTAATACGCTTTCTTAATTAAATTATTCTATGTAAGATTGAAATCTTCGAATCGAAAGTTTAGAAGCACTTTCTGGAAGTTTATTATAGAACCGAACAGAATTCCCCATAAAAGACCCACTTACTTTTTTTATCTAAATTTGGGAATACTCAGTTTATTTTTATTTCTCGTGTTAAAACAATGCACGTCACTTTTTTTCATAAATCTATCTAAGTGTTTATGTGTATATAATAAGGTTTCGTAGATGTATTGCGATATTACCGTGAGAATGTTAATTTCCTTAAAACGCTCCCTCAAGGAGTCACGTGACTTCATTTTATAAATGGCACGTATTGCCCGTTTTTGTAAAACAAATATTGCTTGGATGTCTGCTGCTTTCCCCCACAGAATGATGCCATATGACATAACACTATAGAAGTAGCCAAAATAAACTAGCCTAGCTGTAGCTTCATCAGTAAGCTGCCTTATCGTACGAACTGCATATGCAGCGGAACTAAGTCTACCCGCAAGTGCCTCAATTTGTGGTCCCCACTGCAAACTTGCATCAATATTAAGTCCTAAGAAAACAGTAGGGTTTACAAGATTGAGTGTCTCGCCATTAACTTTAATATTAGTTGGGTAATGTTTTACATTTGGCAAAGTGAATTTAATGCATTTAGTTTTTTTAGCATTAAGCAACAGATTATTTACAGTGAACCAATCAAGAACTCGCGGTAGTGATTTATTTACATCATCGTAATTAGTTTTTGACCTATCCACTTTGAAAATTAAAGACGTATCGTCAGCAAATAAAACTATATCACATATGTCTTTTACATAAAAAGGGAGATCGTTAATGTATACTAAAAATAGAAATGGGCCTAGTTTTGAACCCTGGGGCACTCCCATAACAATAGACGATCCTGAAGACCTTTCACCACCAACGTCAACTTTTTGTACTCTATTGGATAAGTAAGAATTAACAAGGTTAATTGCCTGATTTTGGATGCCATAATGTTTTAACTTCAAAATAAGAGTAGCATGACTCACGCAGTCGAATGCTTTGGATAGGTCGCAGAATACTCCGATCGCGTCTTGCGAGTTTTCCCATGCTTGAAATATGTGTTCCAAAAGCATGGTACCAGCATCAGCTGTTGATCGACCCTTGGTAAATCCAAATTGATGACTATGAAGACGTAGTCTGTGGAAGTTAAAGTGTGACAATAATTGAGTAAGAATAAGTTTTTCAAAGATTTTACTTAACGCGGGCATTATAGAAATCGGCCTATAATTAGCTGGATCTTTTGCATTTCCAGACTTGAACAAAGGAATTAATTTACAATGTTTCATAAGATCTGGAAAAATTCCGTCGTCAACACATCTATTAAAAATGTAGGCTAAGCATGGAGCAATATCAATAATTATAATACCTAACACCTTTGTGGATATTCCCCAAAGATCTTCAGTATTTTTAATATTAAGTGACTTAAATGTCTTAACAATACTATCGGCATTTACGTATCTAAAGCTAAACGCGATCTCACATTTAGCAACACTTAGTTCCAATAAAGTAGATGCTCCAGAGGCAGATGATTGTAATGACTGGGTTACAATAACTGGTATATTAGAGAAAACATTGTCAAAGGCATTCGCGACATCAATCTTTTTTGTCAATATTGTATTGTTTATGTTTAATTTGATCTGCTTATTGCGTGGCTTAGATTTACCTGTTTCATTATTAATTAATTTCCAAGTTGCTTTAATTTTATTCGATGATTTTTCTATTTTTTTTCTCAAATGTAATGATTTTGCTGCACGACAAACTTTCTTAAAAGTATTTGAATAGTTTTTTATATACAAAATAAACTTTGGGTCATGCAACATTGATTCCCTAGCCGCATAGAGATCAGATAATTTATTCCTACTTCTATAGATACCGGGTGTCACCCAATTAGCTAACCGGACATTAGATTTAGCTATACATGTTTTTAACTGAAATATCTCAGTATGTTGCTCATTTATCAAATTAGACAAGGAAGTAAAAAGTTCATTTGGATCATCCACGCATGGTAAAAGGGGTATTTTAAGTTCAATACTGCTCTGAAACTTCATAATTCGACTCCCTGTGATAGGCCGATAAGTGAATTCCTTAGGTTCATCTACCAAATTACAAGTAAATATAGCACTGTGACCGTAATGATCCGAGGTGAAATGTTTAATTACTGCTTTATCAATTGGAACACTACTGCAATATATATTATCCAAACAGGTGGCTGATGTAAGTGTCACCCTTGTAGGTACTTCGAAAAGGTGACGTAAATTAAAACATTTAAATAAGTTAAGAATTCTTTCAGATAGAGGATTCACAGGAATATCTATATTGAAATCTCCGCAGACTATTAACATTTTACTACGTCCAAAAGTTTTAAGCAGTACTTCTGCCATAGTGAAAAAAAAAAAAAAAAAAAAAAAAAAAAACGCGAAGTCCGCGTCAGGGGGACGGTAAACACTCACAATGATATGCCGCTCAAGCTCAACACACGACAGCTCAATAGTCCTCTCAATAGTGAGATTTGCAACATCTTTACGTTCTTTGCATTTTAAATTATTTCGAGCAACAATTAACGAACCGCCACGTATGGCGTTCTTGCGTTTGAATGAACTTACAATATTATAATTCTCATAATAAGGGAGTAAATCAAATTGTAATAACCAGTGTTCAGTAACACACATGATATCTATATAAAACATGTTTAAAAATAATTCTAATTCTAATATTTTGCTGGGAAGGCCTTGCACATTTTGATGTACTACATGTAATGTGCCAGGCTTTCTCATTGTCGGATCTCTAGGACTTACGGTTTAGGCTGTGCGTTGATTGTCAGTCAGTCAGTCAGTCAGTCACGCAACGATTTTATATATATTGATTATATTCTCCAATCTTTTCACCCCAGCATGCAGCGTCGATAATTCCACAGCGGTTTTGGAACCCAGCAGTATATTGGTCATAAGATCAAACACGTAGGTTTAAAGTTATTCACCATGATGTGTAGAATACCCCCTCCCCGGGCTTATAGGGATATTATGTTATACCCTGTATACGTACGGATTTAGATGTTTGGAATAGAGATAGATAGATAGATAGATAGAAAATACTTTATTGTACACCTTAATAGCTAAAAATACAAACAAAAAGAAACAAACTTAACTATATAAATAAACGTACAATGGGCGGTCTTATCGCTTAGCAGCGATTTCTTCCAGACAACCTTTGGATGGAGATAAATTTATAAGTTAGGAAGAATGGCCGGGGGTGTATGTATATTATAGATACAAAAGAAGAGAAGAAATAATTAAAGACAAAATACCTATCTACTAACTAAGAACATAAACTTATAAAAACTACTTAAAATATTACAATATTACACATACATACCATAAAAACTTACACTACGGTAAAATAATACATACAGATACATAAATACATAAATAAATATATATATATATATATACATACGTACTTATACTGAAGTGAAGGGAAATAATACTATAAGAAGAAGCGATTACTACCTACGACATTTCTGACAAGTAGTAAATTTTAACACGGGCTTTAAATGTGACCAGGGATGGGGCTTTCCTAATCGAGACCGGCAACAAATTCCACAGGCGTGCTGCCTGAATCGAAAAGGAACTACCGTAGAAGCCAGTTTTGTGTAAAGGAATACTGAGCAAGAGATTTTCTAATGATCGAAGAGGTCGGGAATGGGAACTATGAAGGAACTCAAATCGTTCCTTCAGATAGGAGGGAGTCAAAGGGTTATGCAGAATGTTATAAAGCAGGGAAAGGATGTGAGTATTCCGGCGAAGACGGATAGGGAGCCACTTGAGCTTTACACGAAATTCAGAGATGTGGTCAAACTTACGTAACCCGAAGATAAATCTGATGCAGACATTTTGGAGACGCTCAAGTTTATTCAGCTGGTCTTCCGTGAGGTCAGGATAGCAGGCATCAGCATAATCAAGAACAGGAAGAAGAAGAGATTGTGCAAGCGCAATTTTGGTAGCGGTAGGTAGAAAATTACGCAGCCTCCTAAGCGATCCCGCAGTTGCAAAAAACCTCCGACTTACAGCCTCCAGCTGTGGGCCCCAGGACATGTCACTGTCTATAAACACCCCCAGGCTTTTTACATGATTACTAATAGGAATAGCCACACCGTCAAATTCAACTTGAGGGAGAGTAGACCAATCAATTTTAGCAGCAGTACGTGAGCTGCCTACTACGATAACTTGCGTTTTACTAGGATTTATGCGAAGACCATAGGCCTTACTCCAGTCATGAATACGAATAAGGTCGTTATTAGTGCGAGCGAATGCATCTGCCAGATCATCATGTGGAGCGTGAGTGTAAATTTGGAGATCGTCTGCATAGAGATGGTAGGAAGAAGTGAGTTGGTGTGAAATTGAATTGATAAAGAGAGCAAATAAAAGAGGAGATAAGACGCCACCTTGCGGGACACCGGCAGATGTGGAACACCAAGATGAGAAGAAGTCATCAACTCGAATCCGCTGCCGACGCCCGTGCAGATAACTGCGAAACCAGTCAATCACCGATGGAGATATGTTAATTGAGCGCAGTAAGCCAAGGAGGATGTCGAAATCAACCGTGTTGAAAGCATTGCTGAAATCTAACAAGGTAAGAACAGTAAGTTGTCTGTTTTCCATACCCAATCTAATATCATCTGTAATTTTCACTAGGGCAGTAACAGTGCTATGACCGGGTCGGAAACCAGACTGGAGAGGATTGAGAAGGTTATGATTACAAAGGAAGGAGCTAAGCTGGTTGTGGACGAGACGTTCAAGTACTTTGGAAAGGAAAGGGAGAATGGAGATAGGACGATAGTCGGTAAAAGAAGAAGGTTTGGATTTTTTAGGCAGAGGAATAACGTGCGCTTCCTTCCAAACCTCAGGGACAACACCCGAGTTAGCGGAATAGTTAAGCAGATGACAAATTATTGGGAGTATTTCATCAATGACAGGAATAACCATATTCCGACCAATGTTGTCACCACCCAAAGCATTAGAGGAAATTGAGAGAATGCTCTTTTTAACATCACATGCAGTAAATTGACTAAAAACGAAAGAAGGATAGTTAGGAGTTGGCAAAGAAGAAAGATAGTTCAGAGTAAAGTTTTTATCACCCAAATCCATATTGGATGATGACGAGAAGTGGTTGTTAAGAGAATCGATGTCAAGGTCTTTAGAAATCGCATCACTACGCGACTTACCAACTCCTAACGTTCTAAGAAATTTCCAGACTTTGGCTGGATCTACGTTTGAAACAGAAGCATGAATATGGCGACGTTGTGCATCCCTACACACTCTATTGCAGCGATTCCGAGAAAGAAAATAATTCTCTTTATTGCCGTTACTTCCACATCGTTTATATTTGGCTTTAGTGACAGCTTTTTTATGGATCAATAATTTAATTTCATCTGTAAGCCAAGGGGCCGGCAGATGTTTAATTTTGACTTTACGAATCGGAGCATGGGTGTCAAAGAGTTGCGTTAATGTTGAATTAAAGATCGAGATCTTGTCATCAATAGTATCAGCCGCCATTACTGGAAACCAATCTATTTTCTGAGCATCAGATCTTAATTTATCTACATCCATCCCACTAAAATTGCGCTGCAGTAGGTAGAATTTTGGGCTTTGGTTTTGGAGGACGAACTTTATAAGAAAGAAAAATGAGATCATGGTAGGAGAAAGCGTCAGCTGGGCATTGTCCGTGCTTAGCAACATGTTTAAGGGATGAGACTAAAATTAAATCAAGAAGAGATGGATTACAATTTGGAAAGTGATGCGTAGTGCCTAGAGGAAGGATATTCATGTTGGTAGACTTGACAATAGATTCAAGGCAGGAAGTACGAGAGTCTTGTTTCACCAGACATGTATTAAAGTCACCCATTACAATGGTATGACTGTACGAAGGCATAAGGTCTTCCAAGAGTTTTTCAAAGGATGCGAAGTAATTAATGTGTAAGGAAGGGCTATAGTAGACACCGAGAAGAATTTTGACATGATAAAGCACAATTTCAATAAAGAGATGTTCGCCAGAGTTAGATGGGGGAGGCTGTGTAGACAAACTTACAACTGAAAAAGAAATATGAGAGCGCAAGTAAATAGCTACACCTCCACAACCTCTACCAATCCGGTCGTTGCGTATCAGTGTAAAACCTGGAAGAGAGTATAACGTTGAAGGGAGACAGGGTTTCAGAAAAGATTCGGATATTAGAATTGCATGAATATTTTTACAAGCAAAAGAAGCCAGCATACTAGGGAAATGAGCCGGAATACTCTGAGCATTTATATGGACAACATTGAAGTTTTTCGGTACGTCTGAAAAATTACACAACAGCAAATCAGACAGGGATGGAATACTTGAAAAACTATCATCACTGCTCACATTTGAGCCACGAGAGGTGATAGATACAAAATCGTCACTATCGGTATCGCTTATAGACATAAATAAATAAGAATAAAATAAAAATACAAATATTACTAGTGGATACTATAATATAAAAAGAATAAATAAAATAAAAAGTTATAAGTTAATAAGACTAACCCGAACTCCACCTGCCGGTTGTATTTCTGGGTAACTGCACAAAAAAAAATATTATACAATCGCATGCAAGAAAAAAACTAATACAAAAACAATTTAAATAACTAGTAATACATTAATAACGGAATGGAACGCAAAAGAAAAACCTTGTTGGCTCAAAAGACCCGAGTCCAAGTCACAGAAAAGTTGACAGTCATAGATTGATAGATACAGGTGACAGACAACTAAACTTCAACTTCAAGTCATACAATACAAAAGTCGGAATCTGAAAGTGTGTGATAGTGAGTTACTATGCTAGTCACGTGATAATCGAATACAAAAAATAAAATTGCATTGTCGCGGGTATGAACTACGAGTGCAAATCACAAAACTCGAGCCAAACAAAGAAAAACTACCTCACGCGGGCTCGCAGTCCGCCATCGCAATGCTACTTCTTCGACGACGACGACGACGCGGTGGTTCCTGCGCCGGCCCGTCTAGTCACTGGCGGTTTAATCTTCTGCAAAGCCGCCGGCGCAGTAGGCTTATGGCCTTCAGGCGGCAACAATTCGTTGAGCTCACTGAGGCTACAGATGCGATGACGAGCGCCGTCCGGGCCGACGATATGAATGTGACCATCCTTGGTCCAGCAGTTTTTGACACCAAAGCGCTCCCTGGCCGACATGAAAGCAAGGTGTCTCGGTCTCGTCAGGAATTCCGACAGCGTAACGTTACTGCCTTTAAGGTTGGTTTTGGCAAACCACACACTATCCCGCATAACAACATCACGGACCTTCACCAAAATAGGACGAGGCCTGTCACCATTCCCAGCACGTCCCATGCGATGGCATCGACTGATTTGAGCACCAGTAAAGTCCGGAAGCTTTAAATTCGCGGTCACAGTCTTCACAACAAGTGAAGCAGTATCTTCTTTGCTGACCTCCGGCACACCATGAAACAACAGTATCTTACGGCGACTACGCATCTCAAGCTGATCGGCGTCACCCGCGAGTATCTCCACCTGACGCTGAAGAGTCTTCAGAACTCCCAATGTGAATGACTTGAAGGCCGCATAGTCCGCTGCAATAGCCTCCACGGTGGTGGGTGTGGCAGATATCAGCAGAGCTCCCTCAAACTGCGTCATCCTGTCGTGAAGAGACTGAATTACCTCAGACAAGGGCTGTCTGCCATCCATGTTGAGTGAACTTGAGTGCACAGTTATAGTCCCAAAAATATTTGATTGTAGTGCTACTTTATGGAGATTGTGATAATGGCAGGTGAAGTTCACAGGTAAATGCACAAATTAACACATATACTATGTTGTCTAGGATGATTACTTATTTTTAATTAATAAATTTAACTAAGAGCAATTTAGAGTATTGTTACTTCACCTACCCACCATTTGGGAAAGATAGCTGGACTTCTGGAATAACACATAGGCTATTTTTATCCCGATATTCGCACGGGTTCGAGACTTATACGGGTAACACCGCGGGGCGCAGCTAGTTATCCATCGTGTCGCTCCGTGTGTCCGGTGATACAATGAACGACTGACTCGATCTTATTCAATATTACAATTCAATTCAAATTCAAATTCATTTATTTCAGGCTGATAGCTCATAATTACACACAGACATAACAAAGACACATTAATAAATTTTCAATACACACAAATTACAAATTATTATTTAAGTAAAATTACAACAACTAGGCACAAATAACACAACAAAACAAAAACAAAAAATAAGTACCTTCCTACACAGACACAGACACTACCTCAGATACTGGGGCACCGCCCCTTAAAAAGTGTTGTATGCAGGCTTATCCAGTGCCCCAAAATCGGAGAGTCCCACCTATCTGCCAAGGTGTTTAGAATGGTGTTGGGGCTGCCACGCAGGCGTTCCATGAGAGACGCACAGCGCTTTCTTATGATGGCGTGAAAGCCATCAGTGTGCGCCTCACTGAACATACCTGACGCACTGCAGAAACGTGGCAACACCATCAGCACTCTAAACCCATGATTATACTGAACGCGGAGCAAGTTGTACGCCCTCTGCGTATAGGCAACCCACAGGCTGCTGGTGTAAAGTGTTTGACAGTATCCTTTAAAAAGCGTCACTTTCACCTCTCTAGAACTGCGAGCAAACCTGCGAGCCACCATGTTACATCGGATGGCCAACGCCCTGCGCTCTCTCTCTCTATGTCCTCATAATGTATAAACTGTTTTTATTCCTCAGCGATCTGCGGCGGCTCCCTCACACCCGGCAACGTATCAGGTAAGTTATTACTCTATTATAGGATCACTCACGTGTCTGTCTGTCTGTCACAGCCTGTTCTCTGTGACTCAACTGGACGACTATATCTATACAGAATGAGGCGATTCAATCAAAGACATATTTCAAATAAATGAATTCTGGCTTTATAAGTGAAAAATACAAAATATTTTTTTAGTTCCTACTCGTAGGTGCATCATTTGATATTAACAAATACAAATAATATTTTATACATACAAACATAGACACACGCCTTTTTCCCGAAAGTGTAGGCAGAGCTCAACGGGTCTCTTTTCACCGTGGGTTGCACCATCGTGGGAATGTAGACGTGACAATTGGTGAGCTCATCACCACAATTCCTTCCCACGACTGACTCGGCTAACACTTTCTTCCAGTAAATTAAAACTGTCCGTTTTAAGCTAGCAGCCAGAACAAATCTTATACCAACGTATCTTACTAACTTATATATGAATTATAAATTGAACTCCATACAGAAATTATACGAAAATTAAGAAAGCTCCCGAACTTGCAATAAAGGGCTTCACACATACTTCATAGGAAAACCTAAACGAAAATCCTAATACCCCTCTGGTCCTCCCGTGGATTTTGTAATAGCCAACTAAAGGATTACACCAGGGGATGGGCAGCAGCATCCACTAGAGTACTCAACATCAATACTGCGATCACCAATCCGTCTGGCAAGCCTGATAAAATATATATTTATGGCAAAACCTGCCATTGCATTCTAAGGGAGAGGCCTCGTCCAACAGTGGACGTCCAGAGGCTGGTGATGATGATGATGAGGCGCTAGCGAGTAGAACGGGCCCTCAGAGTCAATATCTTCATCGAGGACGAGACAACATGGAGCATAGTCATTCTGTGCCGCGCAGTCCAAGGACACGAAGCGCAGATTAATGAATAGTTACTGCTTATCTAGGTCACGGCGTGCGGTCGCGCTGCTCGGTCCAAGGACAGGGAGCATAGATTAATGATAGTTACCGCATACCTAGGTCACGGCATGCGGTCGCGCCGCTCGGTCCAAGGACACGGAGCACAGATTAATGAATAGTTACTACATACCTAGGTCACGGCGTGCGGTCGCGCCGCGCGGTCCAACGACACGGGGTGCAGATTAATGAATAATTATTGTTTACCTAGGTCACGGCGTGCAGTCGCGCCGCGAGGTCCAAGGTCACGGGGCGCAGATTAATGAATAGTTACTACATACCTAGGTCACGGCATGTGGTCGCGCCACGCTGTCCAAGGACTCGGATTGCAGATTAAATAATAGATACTGCATACCTAGGTCACGGCGTGCGGTCGCACCACGCGGTCCAAGGACTCGGAGCGCAGATTAATTAATAGATACTGCATACCTAGGTCACGGCGTGCGGTCGCGCCGCTTGGTCCAAGGACAGGGAGTATAGATTAATGAATAGTTACCACATACCTAAGTCACGGCCTGCGGTCGCGCCGCTAGGTCCAAGGACACGGAGCACAGATTTATGAATAGTTACTGCATACCTAGTTCACAGGGTGCAGTCTCTCCACGGGTTCCAAGGACACGGAGCGCAGATTAATGAATAGTTACTGCATACCTAGGTCGCAGGGTGCAGTCTCACCGCGGGTTCCAAGGACATGGAGCACAGATTAATGAATAGTTACTGCATACCTAGGTCGCAGGGTGCAGTCTCTCCACGGGTTCCAAGGACACTGAGCGCAGATTAATGAATAGTTACTGCATACCTAGGTCGCAGGGTGCAGTCTCTCCGCGGGTTCCAAGGACACGGAGCGCAGATTAATGAATAGTTACTGCATACCTAGGTCACGGCGTGCGGTCGTGACGCGCGGTCCAAGGACAGGGAGTATAGATTAATGAATAGTTACCACATACCTAAGTCACGGCCTGCGGTCGCGCCGCTAGGTCCAAGGACACGGAGCACAGATTAATGAATAGTTACTACATACCTAGGTCACGGCGTGCGGTCACGCCACGCGGTCCAAGGACACGGAGCGCAGATTAATGAATAGTTACTGCATACCTTGGTCACAGGGTGCAGTCTCACCGCTGGTTCCAAGGACACGGCGCACAGATTAAATAATAGTTACTGCATACCTTGGTCACAGGGTGCAGTCTCTCCACGGGTTCCAAGGACACGGAGCGCAGATTAATGAATAGTTACTGCATACTTAGGTCGCAGGGTGCAGTCTCACCGCGGGTTCCAAGGACACGGAGTGCAGATTAATGAATAGTTACTGCATACCTAGGTCGCAGGGTGCAGTCTCTCCGCGGTTTCCAAGGACACGGAGCGCAGATTAATGAATAGTTACTGCATACCTAGGTCACGGCGTGTGGTCGCGCCGCGCGGTCCAAGGACACGGAGCGCAGATTAATGCATAGTTACTGCATACCTAGGTCACGGCGTGTGGTCGCGCCGCGCGGTCCAAGGACACGGAGCGCAGATTAATGCATAGTTACTGCATACCTAGGTCACGGCGTTGATGATGAATTGTTCATCACCCAACGATCATCATCATCATCATCATCTTCAGCCTTACATAGGCCTCCCCCGTAGAATGACACGATGAATGCTCTTGAGTCGCCTCCATCCACCGCCTTCCTGCGAGCTTTATAATGTCTTTGCTCGATCGAGACGGTTGGGGGGCGCATTCCTCTTCGGCGTCGTCCGGTGTGTGGTCGCCACTCGAGAACCAACAACCAAACCATCACTTAGTGCCGATCCAGTACTAAAAGTCACTTTCACCGAACGACTAGGGGCCCCTAACGCTATCGAGATACTTAACTCATGTCAAATATAGTTTTTAGAGAAACCTGTCAATATGACAAACGTTTAGCGTTTAGCAAAATGATATGTATGGGTTGGTGAAAATGGTCATAATATTCTCTGTCATGTGTATCAGGAACTACGAGTACCATGACACCACTACACACAGACCACGAACAAGTATTTATAAATTATGCAAGCTTTTGCTTCGCTGTGGGAATCAAACCCGCACCTCTCTCGTCTCGGCTGGCTACTTTACCGCCGCGCCACGGTATGTCGCTGACTGTACAATAACTGGATCTTCATAACTATACTGCTGCCTGTCGACAGGATGTTCTAATTACCTACACTATGGACACGCGAGCAATACCTATTTGACAGGTTCAATATAGCAATAAATCTAAGTTATAATAGCTATCAGATCCTGTAGAACATACTTTATTTCGCAAATAGATTAAATTGGTTGTGTGTTAGTTTTATTGTCATAAATATTTAATTTGTTTACAAAATAGCATATAAACGCTACTGTCAAAATTGAGTTGTTAGCGTGTCCGTGCTGTCAGTAAACCAATACTCTCGTGCGCAGGATACGAGTTCTCCGACCGCACACGGCACTGCTACAAGCTACACACGCAGGCAGCGAGATGGGTGGACGCGAACAGAACCTGTGTGGCGGAGGGCGCGCGACTCGCCGTCGCCAACAGTGAGGACGAGGAGAGTGTTCTCGTGGAGCTGTTTGCGCGATATCCTCGTGACACCTTGAGCCCGTACTTGGTACACCAAGTCGCCATACATGTCGGCATCTACTATCAGGACGGTGTATGGCGGACTGTCGATGGTGAGTTGTGTGCGGGGCCTCTCTCACCGAGCGCTGCAAAGTGCCTGTTAGCTTATCCTAGGTAGATTTTTCATACATTGGCCCTTTCTCACCAAGTCATGTAATGGGACTTCTAATTAACTATAATATAATCTGTGCTTATAATTTACCTGAAGCTAAGTAGAGCTACCTATATGCTGCAGCCATTATAATCTGGCATATCCATAATCTGACGACTTCAGTGGCGCGGCGGGTGAAGGTTCGCCTGCGATGCAGCAGGTCGCGGGTTCGATTCCCGCCTCGGAACAAAATATATTTGTTAGATATATATAATATTTGTTAGGGTGTCCTGGGTATTTTCTATGTATAGTAAAAAATATCTTTCTTTGTAATACTAGGGCGTAAATAAATAGAGCTTGACAGTTCACACAACATTATCTAGCCCCAAGCTAAGCAGTACTTGTGTTACGGGTACTAGATAACTGATATACTTTATTCGATACATTACATAGATAGATATTTTTTATTATACATAGAAAATAACCAGAACACTATACCTGCCGATCGTACAAATATTTGTTCTTAGGCGGGAATCGAACCCGCAACCACCTGCGTCGCAGGCGAACCTTCGCCCACTGCGCCACAGGGGTCTTCATATAATTATTTGTACGTGTGTATGTCACTGAATTCCTCCTTAACGGCTCGACCGATTTTGATGAAATGTTTTGCCTGTGTTTGAGTGGGTCTCTGGATGGATGGTTAAGATTCACAACTGGACCCGGTAGGTGGCGTTGCACCGGGACCACGTGAACGAAGTCGGGAGCGGGCTGCTAGTATATCTTTAAGTTGTTCTTCGTCACAGTAGGAAGATATTAATGTAGGCACGGCCACCACAGGCACTCGAACCCGCGACTCGTGAGCCGGCAGGCGGGGTGGGTGAGCACTATGCCGGGGGCTCACGTCGCATTGTTTTTTTATTTTTTATTTTATCTGCGGGTATGATGGAACAAGGAGGTTGCCCACCTGATGTTAAGCGGTAACCTCTGCCCTTAAGGTGGTTGCTTCGAATAGCAACAATAACTAAGACATATTAGTCCATACAAGACATTTCGATGTCATTTTTACTATTAATTCAGTGTTTTCTTCAACTTAATAAGATTTGCCTCAAATAAGGACCACTGAAAAAGCCAACAAAAGTCAATTTTAGTGTAAAATTATACTCTGGTTGCCCATATTTGGTAAATAACATTAGTATGGAAAAGCGACCACCTTAACTATCCATTACCACATAGGTCACATCACCTAGGATGCGCCCTATGTGGCATTGAACTGCGCCCGCCACCCAGATACATAACTAACTACGGTGTAATTTCACCGGCACTCATACCCTTAAAACTGGAAAGTAACAATGCGAGCACTACTGCTTTGTGGCAGAATTACTTACGGTGGTAGTAATTCCTCGTACGATTTCTTTATAAAAAAGCTCTACTACTGCTAACCATGGTGTGTCCGGCCTAAGAATAGACCCATCCGTCTCCTCCCGTGGATGTCGTAAAAGCTGACTACGGGAATAACCGGACTTGTTGATAAGATTCGTTATACGATTTGTCCTGGCTGCTAGCTTATGGAATGGGTTTTTTTTTTTATTTTTTTTTATTCTACTTGGACGGAACAAGCAAGAGGCCCACCTGATGTTAAGCGGTAACCTCTGCCTATGAACAGTGCATTACCTCATAGGTCACGTCCACCTAGGACGCACCCTATGTGGCATTGCACTGGCCCGCCACCCTGAGACATAAAGATTAAAAGTCTCATGTGCCTGTAATTTCACCGGCACCCTTACCCTTCAAACCGGAACACAGCAATGCGAGCACTACTGCTTTGCGGCAGAAATAGGTATGGTGGTAGTACTTCCCCGGACGAACCCCTTCACAAAAAAGCTCTACTACTACTACTACTTGTTACTGGAGGAAAGCGTTAGCCGAGTCAGTCGTGGGAAACAATGGCGGTGATGAGCTCACCACTCGTCACGCCACCATTCAACGATAGTGCAACCCACTGTGAAAAGAGGCCCGGCCCATTGAGGCTCTGCCTACCCCTTCGGGTAAAAAGGCGTGTGACTATGTATGTATGTATGTATGTATGTATGTATGTATGTATGTATGTATGTATGTATGTATGTATTTATGTATGTATGTATGTATGTATGTATGTATGTATGTACTAGTGCTAGAGTGCTTGTGTTCACTGTGTCGTCTCCTTGCAGGTCAGACCCTCGCGCAGGCCGGACGCGCGCACTGGGGGCCGCGTGAGCCATCACAGGAGGACAGCTACCCCTACGGGGCCATGCGCAGAAACGGCACACTCGTCAACGTGTCTGATTCCGTCAAGTTCGCGTTCATCTGCGAGATGTAATCGAGCTAACAGCGCGTGTGCTCACTGCGCAGCGTGTCAGCTATAACGGTGACGTCACACGCAGCTGTAGTACATCGCACATTGATCTAACATATTTATTATCAATAGATATAGGTCGCAGGAAGTCGGTGGATGGAGGTCGCTCTAGACTATCGACATGACATTCTATGAGGAAGGACTATGTCCAGCAGTGGACTTTTAATATGGAAATAATACTTATTCTAGCATTTTGGTTTATGTATTCGCTCATCGTGTGACGTCACCTTAAATGATACAAACAGCCATAGTTATAACATACTAGTGTCCGCGCGTGGCCTCGCTCGGTTGGTCGCGCGGTAAATGTCCCTATCCTAGTGTGTACTTATGGTGTGAATTTCATCGAAATCGGTTCAGCCGCTATGAACTGATGATTGAGTAACATAGAAAGATAAATAAATAAATAATGCTGGACAGTTCACAGAACATTATCTAGTCCCAAGCTAAGCAGAGCTTATGTTATGGGTACTAGATATCTGATATACTTAATACAATATAATACATAGATAGATATTTTTTATTATACATAGAAAATACCCATAGATAAAACACATGTTGTAAATATACATAGATACTACATAGATCTTCTAGATGATTGAGTAACATAGAAAGATATTCTAGATGATTGAGTAACACATAAAGATATTCTAGATGATTGAGTAACATAGAAAGATATTCTAGATGATTGAGTAACATAGGAACTTTCATCACACATCCATATTACAAACAGAATATCTTATTATTAGTACAAGTAGGTAACTACAAAAATAAACTAAATACATATGAAACAGTTGTGCTACCTGGAGACCGCTGCTAACGATCTAAAGGTAGCTCGACTGATCCAAATTATTTTGTCAATTACTAGTACATTTTACTAATTCATGGTTCGTAATATTAGGCGTCCGTCATATAACGACCGCTATATAGCGGCGCCCGCCATCGTCAATCTAAGAACACACAGATAATGTACGTGATGTACATCTCCGCTGTATTAAGGTCGATATACAATATATTACACAGATAGATATTTTTTATTATACATAGTAAAATACCCAGAACACCCTGAACAAATATCTGCAATCGCACAAATTTTTGATCCGAGGCGGGAATCGAACCCGCAACCTCCTGCGTCGCAGGCCAACCTTCGCCCGCTGCGCCACAGAGGTCACAGAGGTATATTGGTTGGTTAATACATTCTAGTAACTCTACGATGGACTCCATTCCATACACTATCAACGCGTAAATATGTTACCTTTTTAAATTCAAACTATGACAATCAATTTGGATACGCTGCCGTCTCACACTCTAGCACAGAATATATAATAGTACATATACTTATAGTACTTAAAATATGTTCAATAATCATTATGCGTTTTGTTTGTCTGTTGGTTCGGACACTGTTTGAGCGCTGACTCGAAGTCTATGTACTCTGAGGTCAGTGCTGGTTCGGACACTGTTTGAGCGCTGACTCGAAGTCTATGTACTCTGAGGTCAGTGCTGGTTTGTGAACATGAATATAACAATATATATTTTATATTTTACTTTAATTAGAACGACAAACAGTTATCAATTAAACTATTTAAACATTGTTACATTCGAAATTAACACATAATAATTAAATCGAGAATTTAGTTATTTACAACTAATTGTCGTCTCTCTCATTTGAGAACTAGGAGCAAGAGAGACAACAAATATACAAGTAAGGTAAATACGGCTGTAAGAACAGAAGTTCAATCAAAAGGTGCCATATTATGGCGTTGATAGTGTATCGTATGGTCCATCATGAGTTATTAGAAAGTCTTTGCCAACCCATAAATAAGCCAAATTGACATAATTTATCAATTTTAGCTAGTTTTTGTATCGCTACCCTTACAATCTCTAATGTTCCTCTTCAGCCAGTTTTGCCTATTTGAATTCAGAATAAGCCTGTTCGAAATTCAAATTCGGGCGCTCAGGGAGGAATATCAAACTATTCAATATTCTGTGACCGACACAGATTAGTGAATAGTGAAATATTATGTGCGGAATATCACGTTTTCCGAGAGATGAGACCTAACTAGATCGATTTTTTGCCCCCAAAACGCCCAATATAGCAATTTTCAAATTTATAAATCACATAAGATATATTTTATGTACAAAATAGATGGGTATATTGCTTGTTTAATAGTATAGTATTTTGTAAATAGGTACTAAAGTTCACCAAAACTGAGACGGGCGGCTAATGACTGTTTAACAACCAACTGGTTTTGAAAGATATTTAGTTAATTAATTTGTATTCATGACCGATGGTTACAGTAGCCGCGTGTTTATATGTTGGTGAACTTGTGTCTTAGATCAACTGACGGTTACAGTTAACAACACGTTGAATTTGAAAACGTTTAATGCTCAATTATACCGACCAGGTACGGGACATCTGACGCGGTAAGTGTCCCGTACATATGTATTGGTTGTTGAACATGAGCATAGTGACTTATAACATTACGTAGTCACTATTAAGTAATCTGTGTAACAGGTTCTTATGGCTTTCTCAACTCGCGCACAGAATAGTTATGTGTCCTTGTAGATAAGGAGGTAGGCGTAGGTAGTACTCGCCACGTAACTATGCGCCTGCGCGACATTAGCTGCAAGCACCTCGCCCCGCGCTCCCCGCGCCGCAACGTTCCTATATTGTCACTGTAACTCATTCTGTCGCTATATTCACAGCCGCACAGTTACGTGGCGAGTACTATTACCCCGTATGCTGAACTGCACGACATACCACTCGTGACCTACAATGTAAGATTTTGTGTGTTGATATAATTATTTCTAATTGTAATGAATATGATCATACAAAATAAAAATTTTACATCAAAATTAAACATGTTTTTTAATATCCCAATAATAACTGAACGGGCGGGGATCGAACCCGCTAGAACGCGCTCACCGCTACGCCGCCGGTCCGCTTCACGCATTGAGAATATGTCCAGTTGGGGATGGTATCGACTCGAAGCGCCGTATCTATAACCATCTTGCGTCATATACGGCCGTCATATAGCGATGTACGCGTGTACGCAAGCTTCAACTCGTAGAAATGTAATTACGTAATGCGCGAATTATGGCCGACATAATTCAATTCAATTCAATTCATTTATTGAACAGTGAAAAATGTACATTGTACCTAGACAAAGGCCATAGTAATATATACCTTACAACTAACATACATATAAAGATATTTATAACTGAATCTAACACACGTGTGATCGCCGACGCGTCGCGGCCCGGGGGATCACGTGACAGACGGCCCTTGAACCGCCGGAACTTCACCTTTTCGGCCAGAAGTCAGGGCTCAAGTAGATCTTCAGATCTTCATTATGACGACAGTCCAAATTCATGACCCTCAATCCGACTTTCCTCTTGATGTACTCCACCACTTCTGCAGCCTAGTAATATAATGGTGTTAAGAACTCAGGTGCCCTTCAACTATCCCCGTCAAACAATACAGAATATATTTAATACGCCTCGATCAAGAACTAATATGGGCTTACAAGTACCTACCACGCGAATGTGTAACCAATACAATGATTTGAACAATATAATCCCAGACATAGACGTATTTTGCGACCCCCTACGAACCTTTACAAATAAGATTTTGAGCCACTTAGGCTCAATCACAAGTCTTTATAAAATGTAATTACTTTTTTTTTTATGTTTTTGTAATTTTTAGCTTTAGTTTTTAGTTATTATTCTTAATTAAGTGTTTCTTACTGTTATTTTATTTTCCCTTTGTGTACAATGTTTGTGGTAAATGTTATAGAACACCATTATTGTTGTACATATCAGAATTTATTTTGTCCTTGTAATTTTTTTACATACATACATAGACACACGCCTCTTTCCCCGAAGGGGTAGGCAGAGCCTCAATGGGCCCCTTTTCACTGTGGGTTGCACCATCGTGGGATATAGAAGTGACAAGTGGTGAGCTCATCGCCGCCATTGCTTCCCACGAGTGACTCACCTCACATTTTCTTCCAGTAATAACACATTCTACAATTATCCAGCAACCAGGACATATCTTATACCAACGAATCTTATCAACAAGTCCGGGTAATCCCTTAGTCGGCTTTTACGACATCCACGGGAGGAGACGGAGGGGTCTATTCTTAGGCCGGACACACCACAGCGGCAAGTAACTAACTTTGAAATCTTGTGGCTGTGTCATACAGTTAAGCATATATTATTTTATTTATTTAGTGGCTGTATCATACAATTAGGCATATAATAATAACATGACAGGGACGGGACAGCCATCGCAATTTGACAGTTGCTTGACGAAAAAATACTGAATTGACAGTTTACAAATCTGTTAATTTAAATTGCGGTGTGTGTCCCGTAAAATGTTGGTTGATGAAAATGTACAGACGCTAAGTTCTGCACAACCTTATTGTCAGTCTGTCTCCTGTTAGACACGACCTTATTGTCAGTCTGTCTCCTGTTAGACACGACCAGAGATAGAAGAAAGAGGCAACAATAGGCCGTGAGGCGAAAAGATGAATTTCGCAGGAGATTGGGTTTAAGATTGGTCAGCATGAGCAGCAATTGAGCATGACTTCGATCCCAAGGTCGCAGGTTTTAATCTCGGTCGTGTGCACATAAATGTTTTTACTCGATAAATTAATTTACACAATACTACATGCTCTCAAACGGCGCGGGAATACATCACGAGGGGACGGTTTGCAGAGCGCACTGTGCCAGGAGGCATTGTAACGTGCACTGTAACATAGCATATCTAATACATCACGAGGGGACGGTTTGCAGAGCGCACTGTGCCAGGAGGCATTGTAACGTGCACTGTAACATAGCATATCTAATACATCACGAGGGGACGGTTTGCAGAGCGCACTGTGCCAGGAGGCATTGTAACGTGCACTGTAACATAGCATATCTAATACATCACGAGGGGACGGTTTGCAGAGCGCACTGTGCCAGGAGGCATTGTAACGTGCACTGTAACATAGCATATCTAATACATCACGAGGGGACGGTTTGCAGAGCGCACTGTGCCAGGAGGCATTGTAACGTGCACTGTAACATAGCATATCTAATACATCACGAGGGGACGGTTTGCAGAGCGCACTGTGCCAGGAGGCATTGTAACGTGCACTGTAACATAGCATATCTAATACATCACGAGGGGACGGTTTGCAGAGCGCACTGAGCCAGGAGGCATTGTAACGTGCACTGTAACATAGCATATCTAATACATCACGAGGGGACGGTTTGCAGAGCGCACTGAGCCAGGAGGCATTGTAACGTGCACTGTAACATAGCATATCTAATACATCACGAGGGGACGGTTTGCAGAGCGCACTGTGCCAGGAGGCATTGTAACGTGCACTGTAACATAGCATATCTAATACATCACGAGGGGACGGTTTGCAGAGCGCACTGTGCCAGGAGGCATTGTAACGTGCACTGTAACATAGCATATCTAATACATCACGAGGGGACGGTTTGCAGAGCGCACTGTGCCAGGAGGCATTGTAACGTGCACTGTAACATAGCATATCTAATACATCACGAGGGGACGGTTTGCAGAGCGCACTGTGCCAGGAGGCATTGTAACGTGCACTGTAACATAGCATATCTAATACATCACGAGGGGACGGTTTGCAGAGCGCACTGTGCCAGGAGGCATTGTAACGTGCACTGTAACATAGCATATCTAATACATCACGAGGGGACGGTTTGCAGAGCGCACTGAGTCAGGAGGCATTGTAACGTGCACTGTAACATAGCATATCTAATACATCACGAGGGGACGGTTTGCAGAGCGCACTGAGTCAGGAGGCATTGTAACGTGCACTGTAACATAGCATATCTAATACATCACGAGGGGACGGTTTGCAGAGCGCACTGAGTCAGGAGGCATTGTAACGTGCACTGTAACATAGCATATCTAATACATCACGAGGGGACGGTTTGCAGAGCGCACTGAGTCAGGAGGCATTGTAACGTGCACTGTAACATAGCATATCTAATACATCACGAGGGGACGGTTTGCAGAGCGCACTGAGCCAGGAGGCATTGTAACATGCACTGTAACATAGCATATCTAATACATCACGAGGGGACGGTTTGCAGAGTGCACTGAGTCAGGAGGCATTGTAACGTGCACTGTAACATAGCATATCTAATACATCACGAGGGGACGGTTTGCAGAGCGCACTGAGCCAGGAGGCATTGTAACGTGCACGATAACATAGCATATCTAATACATCACGAGGGGACGGCTTGCAGAGCACACTGTGCCAGGAGGCATTGTAACGTGCACTGTAATATAGCATATCTAATACATCACGAGGGGACGGTTTGCAGAGCGCACTGTGCCAGGAGGCATTGTAATGTGCACTGTAACATAGCATATCTAATACATCACGAGGGGGCGGTTTGCAGAGCGCACTGTGCCAGGAGGCATTGTAATGTGCACTGTAACATAGCATATCTAATATATCACGAGGGGACGGTTTGCAGAGCGCACTGAGCCAGGAGGCATTGTAACGTGCACGATAAAATAGCATATCTAATACATCACGAGGGGACGGTTTGCAGAGCGCACTGAGCCAGGAGGCATTGTAACGTGCACTGTAACATAGCATATCTAATACATCACGAGGGGACGGTTTGCAGAGCGCACTGTGCCAGGAGGCATTGTAACGTGCACTGTAACATAGCATATCTAATACATCACGAGGGGACGGTTTGCAGAGCGCACTGAGCCAGGAGGCATTGTAACGTGCACTGTAACATAGCATATCTAATACATCACGAGGGGACGGTTTGCAGAGCGCACTGTGCCAGGAGGCATTGTAACGTGCACTGCAACATAGCATATCTAATACATCACGAGGGGACGGTTTGCAGAGCGCACTGTGCCAGGAGGCATTGTAATGTGCACTGTAACATAGCATATCTAATACATCACGAGGGGACGGTTTGCAGAGCGCACTGTGCCAGGAGGCATTGTAATGTGCACTGTAACATAGCATATCTAATACATCACGAGGGGACGGTTTGCAGAACGCACTGAGCTAGGAGGCATTGTAACGTGCACTGTTACATAGCATATCTAATACATCACGAGGGGACGGTTTGCAGAACGCACTGAGCCAGGAGGCATTGTAACGTGCACTGTAACATAGCATATCTCATGACTCTCGATTACATTTTGTGGGATTCAACCTAAATCAACGTGACCAAGAAACAACCAATGATATAATAAACAGTGGCAAAAGTTCACCAACATATAACAGGCTGTTAAATGGCTGATTAGCTCAAAGCTATTCGATAGTTGTTTTCATACATCTACTGACAGTGACATGCAGCTAACAAACCAGTGTGCTGAGAGGACGTGCAGCCGAGCCCAGAGACACCAAGTATAGTAAAGACTCATTAAATCGTAACAGCCACCTTAAAATCTAATTCAAATCAGAGCCACCAATTACACTTTTACAAATACATAGTATTAGCGAAGAGTATTAATAGTGTTATTACACTTTTACAAATACATAGTATTAGCGAAGAGTATTGATAGTGTTATTACACTATTACAAATACATAGTATTAGCGAAGAGTATTAATAGTGTTATTACACTTTTACAAATACATAGTATTAGCGAAGAGTATTAATAGTGTTATTACACTTTTACAAATACATAGTATTAGCGAAGTGTATTAATAGTGTTATTACACTTTTAGAAATACATAGTATTAGCGAAGAGTATTAATAGTGTTATTACACTTTTACAAATACATAGTATTAGCGAAGAGTATTAATAGTGTTATTACACTTTTACAAATACATAGTATTAGCTAAGAGTATTAATAGTGTTATTACACTTTTACAAATACATAGTAAAGGGTATGGTATGGTTGACAGATATTACAGGCACATGAGATTTTTCATCTTTATGTCTCAGGGTGGCGGGCGCAGTGCAAAACCACATAGGGCGTGTCCTAGGTGGACGTGACCTAAGTGATAATGCACTGTTCATAGGCAGAGGGTACCGCTTATCATCAGGTGGGCCATATGCTTGTTACATGATAAAAAGCAGTATAAAAAAAAAGGGCCATTACGTTACCTTCAACATCATCATCATCAGCCTATTAAAAGTTCACTGCTGGACATAGGCAAGACATACAAGAATGTTTACTTTAAGATCATATGCCAGTAGGTACCTAAATAAGACATACAAGAATGTTGACTTTAAGATCATATGCCAGTAGGTACCTAAATAAGACATACAAGAATGTTGACTTTAAGATCATATGCCAGTAGGTACCTAAATAAGACATACAAGAATGTTGACTTTAAGATCATATGCCAGTAGGTACCTAAATAAGACATACATGAATGTTGACTTTAAGATCATATGCCAGTAGGTACCTAAATAAGACATACAAGAATGTTGACTTTAAGATCATATGCCAGTAGGTACCTAAATAAGACATACAAGTTTTTTTTTTTTTTTTTTTATACTAATGAATGACGGAACAAGCAGATGGCCCACCTGATGTTAAGCGGTAACCTCTGCCTATGAACAGTGCATTACCTCATAGGACACGTTCACCTAGGACGCACCCTATGTGGCATTGCAATGCGCCCGCCACCCTGAGACATAAAGATGAAAAGTCTCATGTGCCTGTAATTTCACCGGCACCCTTACCCTTCAAACCGGAACACAGCAATGCGAGCACTACTGCTTTGCGGCAGAAATAGGTATGGTGGTAGTACTTCCCCGGACGAACTCTTTCACAAAAAAGCTCTACTACTACTAGAATGTTGACTTTAAGATCATATGCCAGTAGGTACCTAAATTAGCTGATAAAATTATGTTTTTTTTTCAAAACAGTAAATTGCTAATTATTTTTCTGATACTGATAATGGTCGTTGTAAACAAGTTACACCTTTTTAATACAAAAACACGACGGCGAACAAAATGTAGCATACCATCAATAAACTCACGCCATTTCTCAGTAGGGTGTCACGGTGCAGCCGTGGACAGGTAGGTAGTCTAGGTTTTAGGTTCCTATCCTACCTGATAGAAGAGCTAGGAGAAGGTAGATAAACGAATAGGGTGTTTTTATACATATATTAAACTTAAAAATTCTAACAATAAGGTCACTTAATAGTTCGTTATACTTACGCCCGAATACTGAAACGCTACTCATCTGATCAAATTAGCTAAAGGCTATTTAATTATGACGTACACTTAAATATAAGTGGCATTTTAGTAGCATTGAGACCGTGATTAGCTGAGAGCCCGTTAAGTTTTCTTTATATGGCAATATTATTTCAAAAAGTTTGTTTCCTATTACATTTCTTGTTATTCTGGACTGAGAGTTTCGTTTTACGCAGAGAACATGATAATTTTGAATAAAATGTATCTACTAAGTGGTAACGAAACGTAAAATATGTCTTGTAATTAGTCAAGAAAAGCAAAGTTTGTATTGAAAAAAATAGGCGGGAAACATCGAATAGGGCGGGCGTGTTTTTTCCATAGACGTAGAATTTTCGCTAGATCTATGGTTTTTTCCCACCTAATTTGAAAATATTGTTTTCTCCTCTTTACAGGGATATCTATAAAGAGGCCACTCTATGGACTATACGGTGAACTGTTGGTTGTTCTACATGAAAAATGTCTCCAATGACCCTCGGTAAACGCAGCGCGCCGGTAGCAAAAAACCGAAGCGCTATCAATAATTGGTTCACTGCTTGTATCGCCCGGTTTCGCCTGGTCAGGGGCTGAATATTTTCCCCAAAAAGAAAACACAAATGCAACTCAGTTTGTTTATCAAGGCGGAACCTTATTTTAAAGTGCTCTGCAGGTCGTCGTATTTTGCAAAGGCATCTAGCTTTTCTTCGTTTCGCCGCCCGGTGGAAACCACTTCTTCGTCAGACAACGAGGATAGCGAAGATACTTAGTAGTAGTAGAGCTTTTTTGTGAAAGAGTTCGTTCGGGGAAGTACTACCACCATATCTATTTCTGCTGCAAAGCAGTAGTGATCGCATTGCTGTGATCCAGTTTGAAGGGTAAGGGTGCCGGTGAAATTACAGGCACATGAGACTTTTCATCTTGATGTCTCAGGATGGCGGGCGCAGTGCAATGCCACATAGGGTGCGTCCTAGGTGGACGTGACCTATGAGGTAATGCACTGTTCATAGGCAGAGGTTACCGCTTAACATCAGGTGGGCCATCTGCTTGTTCCGTAACGTCATTCAATTAGTATAAAATAAAGATACAGACATTTTTAGTGCAAAATAAAGATACCTACGTTGTTAGGTTAGGATTTTAAGATAGGTCGTGAGTACTCTTATATTTGATGGTTACTTATAGAATTTGAGGCGTACTTACGCAGCTGTCAAATGCTAATCATCCTTTGAGTATACCGTTTTGAACATATGTGGCGATTACAATCAAACTCAAATCTGTCATGTTTAATTTTTAAGTGATGATCAAATTGACGTTTCAGTATACGAATTTTTAGGATAACGGCGTCTCAAACAGTTGAGACGATCTCAATTATTTAAGTAGCGTTTCAGTATTCGGGCGTAAGGGTGTCGCGGATAAGCTTCCTCTCCGTCCAGTCTGACGGCATTTTGCGCCCTTTCTTCGTCGGCTGCGGCGAGTAGGTATTATTGCTCGAGACATTTTTTATTGCTTGCTGCAGTTACGAGTTGCTAAAAATACATAAGTAGGTACTTCTATCGTAGATCTTATATATATTATAATTAATAATTTCTTGGTAGGAACAATTAACTGTCCTTACAAGATAATCACCTCCAAACGCAATTTATAAAACGTAGCCTCGATTAGCTCCTTTCGCGGAACATCGGTGATTTTGAATGAAAGCGATTGGAGCTGTCATTTCGCTTACGGAATACCAATTAATAATAAAATCATAGATTCGCTGTGGAGTCGATAAGCGCTGAAACCATCTAGTGACTTTGATGTAAAGCAACTGATGGTGACGTCATCTCAGTAACCCACTGAAGATAGAGAATACGAATTATGTCTTTTGACAGTTTTTGATGATAACTTAGGGCTAGTGATAGTCATTCTACTTGTCAAACGTTGGTCACCGAGTGACTTTCAAGATGGGGAATAGGGGGGCTGAAGCTCGAGCAATCTGAGGGCAACGAGCTTAGCAGCGCTGTCTGCGCCGGGGACGCGTGTTCTAAACCCGGATCGTACATACATACTTACGACGACGATACTTAAACATTTGTACATACCTATGCGTTTAGGTACCAAGTAGCAATTGCTTAAAAAAGTATGTAACAGGTAGGTACCTAGGTATGTAACGCTCAATTACACCAACCAATTACGTAACTGGTTGGTGTAATTCAACGATAGATACCTAGGTTATATGTCTGTTACATATTTTTTTTTAAACATTTACTTGCGGTATGTGTCTGGCGAGGTGTCCCGTTAATATGTATTGGTTGTTGAACATGAGGTTAGTGTAGGGATTCCTAAACTTATGTTTTTTTACTGCCCACTTTAAGAATAAATTATTTTATAGCGTTTCCATAATTATTTTATAGCGGCTCCATTTTTTCTCCTACTTAAAAACTACATATTAAACGTGCACAAATTGGGTTATTTAACAAAAACTTGTTAAAACATGATTACCCGCGGTCTATTATCTACGATAATGAACTATCTAGGAAAACTAATAACTATTAAAATGCAAAAGTGTGTCTGATTTGACGCCCCCATTTTTCATCTGGGTCTCCTACCGCCTCCCTTTAGGCGCCCACAAGGGGGCGTTATAGCCCACTTTGGAAACCCCTAGAAGTGTGACCTATAACAGGTTCTTATAGCTTTTTCTCCTTGCGCACAGAATAGTTATGTTAAATTCATTACTAAGTAGGCAAAATAATGGTCGAGTTATCACAACAGGATGTGGGCGTTGATATGACTCCAGGGATTTCGCAATCTAGCTACTATTGGCACTGTACATTATATATTTTTAACTTGTTATCAGCAATACCGAAGCATTACACCCGGTTCACATGGCACATTGCGGTTTAGATAAACATTTTACTGACGCCGTTTTCAGTAACGTGTGCAAACCATAGAGCCAACAGGGCGACGGTAGAACCGGCTGTAAAGGAAACAGTTTCGTTTATTTTCGCTGCCGTGTCATAAATTCCGTCTCTCGTCTCTGATGACCGAGAGTGACGTACGGAAATAAAACTGGCCAAGTGCGAGTCGGACTTACACACGAAGGGTTCTGTACCATTATCTATGAAAACGGCAAAAAATAAACAAGTTTGTAAAAAAAAAGGATGCATAAAGCGGTCACCCATCCAAAAACTGAGCTCTCAGAGCATCGTTTAACCTAAATATGGAGAAATCACGTTTGTTGTATGGGAGCCTCCTTACATATTGATTCAGTTCTGTTTTTTAGTATTTGTTGTTAGAGCGGCAACAGAAATACATCATCTGTGAAAATTTCAACTGTCTATCACAGTTCATGAGATATAGCCTGGTGACAGACGGACGGACGGACAGACAGACGGACAGACAAGCCTAAGTAATAGGGTACCGTTTTACGCTTTGGGTGTGGAACCCTAAAAAACGCATCGGTCACATACAGCTCGTTCACCGTAAGATGGCACCTGCCTCGGTTGGCATGGTTCCACTCCGCATTTATTTCATAAATGTCAAAGTTCAGATGTGAGATTTCGTGCAGGTAAGTACTTCCTCCATACCTATATCTGCCGCAGAGCAGTAGTGCTCGCATTGCTTTGTTTCAGTTTGAAGGGTATGGATGCCGGTGCAATTACAGGCAAATGAGACTTTTCATGTTTATGTCTCAGGGTGGCGGGTGCAGTGTAATGCCACATAGGGCGCGTCCAAGGTGGACGTGGCCTATTACGTAATGCTTTGTTAAAGGCAGAGGTTACCACTTAACATCAGGTGTGTCATATGCTTGTTCCTTCATTCAAGTAGCTAAAAAAATAAATTTTATATGACTATCAATCGAGCCAAAAAGATGATTTGGATAAAACTTGGTAAACAGATAGATTATGCAAAGCCTGATGCCAGACTAGGATGTTCTGGTATGAGTGCGGGTTCAATCCCCACCGAGGGATACAGTTGGGATGATCTTAGCCCAGTCGATCGCAGTTGAGGATCGAACCCGCACCTCGCGTCTCACCTGGCTACTCGCCCGCCGCGCCACAGACAGTGTTTTCAGGACTAGTAAAACTGGCTTGGCGGAATACTTTCTCCCACAGACTTAGAGCATTGCAGACCTCCGTGCCGGACCCCACAGACAATTAATCAAATGACAATGCCAACCTGCCTCGTTATTTTGCAGTTGCCTAATAATTGTTTTGTTTAGTATTTGTTTTTACACACTAACATATTTATTTATTGCCTATCCAACCTCCCCCCCCCCCCCTGTTGTTTTTTGATGTTCGTGGCATCATATAATTATTAGGCCCTGTCTGAAAACCAGCGCTGCACTTAACCTAGGTATGGTGCAGCATATTCTGAGACAGGGACCTGTGTGACCCCACACAACACACACAACCTATCTACTTACCATAGTGTATTGTTGTGGGTAGGCAAATGTAGTATCCTAAGCACCCTCGGATATTGAATAAATTAGTTGCTAACCAGACTCTGTCGTATCATTACACTACAGTTTATAATAGTTTTTATTTCTTATTATTTTTATTTTTGTTTTTCTACTTGATCTTTTTAACCTACTGATCTTGTAGTACTTAGTAGAGTTTTGTTTTTGTTTTCATGTTTTATGTGTGTGTTGTGTTGTGGGGAAGAATAAATAAATGTACTTTATATCTTTCTTTCTTTAAAAAAAACACAGCTTTCAATCTCAGTTCGCCAGTTTTCATTTTGCTTGCTTTTTGAAATTAAACACACCTTGAATTGAATTGAAATTACTGTCTTAAAGAAACATCTATAGGTGTGATAGTTTTTTCGTAAAATGTTCAAAATGAAAAAGTTGTAGAGATAGTAGAGGAATAAAAAAATGCCGTTCACACAACATTATCTAACCCAAAGCTAAGCAGAACTTGTGTTATGGGTACTAGATAACTGATATATTTAATACAATAATTTACATGGACAATATTTTTTGGTATACTTAGAAAATACCCAGAACATCCTGAACTGAGACAGGAGTCGAACCCGTAACCTCCTGCGTCGCAGGCAAACCTTCGCCCACCGTGCCACAGAGGTCGTCACATATTTGTTAATGCTACAAATAAAACATTGTGACACAAATTCTAAACTTACCCTTATCTAATTATAACACGATACAGAAGTATATAGTGTCTCACGCCTCTATGCCCATGGAGGAATAGTTTAAATATTGAAGAAGGAAGTTTGACGATGGAGATTTTATTATATTTCTATTAGAAAGTTTGTGCAATCATAAAACGCAGCATACATTCAAATATTTTTTAAAGCCACTTCATATCTCAAAACTCTTACCTAGTCCAGTCAAAATGTACATCCGTGCTTGCAAAAGTTCGAGTCACGCTGATTTTTTTATATGTTGTTAGGACCTTAACTAATATTAAAAAACCAGATTTGCAATTTTCCAAGTGCTGTGCGTTCGACGGTGTGCCCAAAAAACCATGAAATGTTGGGTATTTTTTTCAGTTTTTGCTCAATATCTTAGTGAAGGAAGGGTCTGACCGATATAGTCACTGTAGATACTTTTAATGAAGACTAAATTTGCTACAATTTGACAGTAGCGCGAGCTCCACATAGCCATTGCTTCCCAAGATTTTCCAAATACCTTTTTTTTCCAAAATGTTTATTTATTTTGTGAAATATCTTCAAGAATACGCACCCCACGTCAAATATTATTAATATGAAGTTGTAGCCAATTTAATTAGCTTTTATGTGAAACCAAATTGAAATCTGCACGCACAGCGGTTCTCTCAAAAACGGATCTTCTGTCTTAGATGGCTCTATATGGGGTGACATCGCGAGAGATACTTTGGATTTTCTGAGGGGCTAGTCTGCAAATTTGACAAGCAACTTACACGGGCGTGAGGTCTACACTACACGGATTTTTGTATGGAATTTGAGGTTCTCAAGGTGCCCACTAGGGGCGCTCTTCGATTTCTCCATACTAAAATCCGTGTAGTGTACACCACACGACCGTGTAAGTTGCTTGTCAAATTTGCAGACTAGCCCCTCTGATGTATAAGGCGTTTGTCTCTTCAACGAGCATAAACTTTGCCCGTTTGCCTAAGACGGAAGATGCCGCAGACCACCATGCAGCAAGGTGCTACCTCCAAGTGCAGAAGTGGCGAGGAGTCACCTTTAATTCCACTGATTGGAGGTGGAAGCTGTCTTCTTAGGGACACACTCCCATCCCACCACCATGGATCCCGCACCTACTGCCCTTCTGCGAAAAAAAACATGTAAATGCGGTCCTCTGCCGGTCATGCGATTGCAAATTGTGAATTATCATCCCAGATGTGGAGCTGAAATGCTTGGACGATGAAGTTGATCCGACTACAGACTGGGCGCCTCTCCCAGCATCCATCATGGCCATAGAGACACCATCTTCGTGCGAGCTCAAGCCCGGGCCATTGAAGATAGAAGATCCGTTTTTGAGAGAACCGCTGTACCACAAAATAAGTGAAAATTTCGTAAAATTACAGTATTAGGAAAAAAATGCCTATATTTGAAGAACTGTATCATAGGAAGCAATGGCTGTATGGAGCTCGCGCTTGTGTAAAATTGTAGAAAATTTTGTTTACTTTAAAAGTATTCACAGTGACTATATCGGTCAGACCCTTCCTTCACTAAGATATTGAGCAAAAACTGAAAAAATACCCAAAATTTCATGGTTTTTTGGGCACACCGCCGAACGTACAGCACTTGGAAAATTGCAAATCTGAATTTTTTATATTAGTTAAGGTCCTAACAACATATAAAAAAATCGGCGTGACTCGAACTTTTGCAAGCACGGATGTACCTGGACTAGGTAAGAGTTTTGAGATTTGGAAGTGGCTTTAAAAAATCTTTGAATGTTTTATGATTGCACAAACTTTCTAATAGAAATATAATAAAATCTCCATCGTCAAACTTCCTACTTCAATATTTAAACTATTCCTCCATGGGCATAGATTGGCCTCTGTTTGACCCATAGATCTAGAATAGCGAAAATTTTAAGTCTAGTGGTTTGACCACGATCTCACCTGTCGGTAAGTGACAAAGTGGCCGAAGAAGAGGCGTGAGACACTATATACCTCTGTATCGCGTTATAATTAGTTGTAAGTTTAGAATTTGTGTTCAATATTGGTTAAGTTCCTAACAACATATAAAAAATCAGCGTGACCCGAACTTTTGCAAGCACGACCCCTTTTTCATGTTTAACTTGACTGGACTGTACCTGTCCAATGAGAAATATTAGCCTTAAAGCATTGCGGCCTCCGTACCGGAGTATATAGCTCTGTATATTTATGATAGGTACCGATCAAAGAGGTCAATAAAAAGGATAAGTATTGCCATTCAGCGTGGAAATATTAGAGACACTTTCGTGTGGTAGTTGGATCAGATGAGCTACCTTTTGATCGTTTACAACGGTCTTCAGGGAGCTTAGATGTTTAATTTATACTTTTAAAAGTTTGTGCATACCTACTTGTATTATTATTTGTGTAAATCTAAAGAACCAACTATATAAACTAGCAAAGCAACATAATAGTAGTGAAATTCCGTTTTAATTGTAGTTGTAAGAGACTAAGATCCAGAGTCTCGAGCGCCGCCGTATAGTCGCATGCCTTTCGATCTTCTATAGGTTACATTTCGGGGAATGCTTCCAGGAACTACACGATCTGATCCCTCCATCTCCTTTCCATCATAGGACGAGCAGACCTACGGCTCGGTATCATCCTTACCTCATTGGTATACCTTCTATTTGTACTAAACGTTTCGGTTCGACCTTTATAATGCAAACTGCCAAGGATTGGATTACACTACCATTGTCTGTCTTTGCTGAAAACTATCTATCTGGTTCTGGTCTATGGTCTTAATTAAAGTAAACTGTATTACGGAAGAGCGAGACCCTCTAACACAGGTATTTTTATGGAAGAGAATTTGGAAAGAGGGTCCACCAATAATATTGGTATCCTAGATCAAGTTTAATTAAACAATAATATTTGTATTGTGTTTGTTTTGTTCAAGACTAGAGTGAATTGGTGCCTTCAAAAACTTTGTGCACCATCTTCGTCCACATCGTCACTTATCAACAGGTGAGATCGTGGTCAAACAAATGCCTAGAAATATATTTAAAAAAAAATGCAATGCTTGATTTTGAAGTCCATTTTACTATTTCATTGCGCTGAGTGTTTTAAAAAGGTCTGCTCTTGAAAAAAAGGTAAAACATTCAGCGCAATTAATAGAAAAATGATCATCGACATCGATTAGACAATAGCTGTGCTGGTCCCTTTCATCGCAGTGTTACTTTAGTACTTACATAATACAGCTCAAACACATAACCCACATATTGGCTTCGCCGCAGTCAGTTAAAATGAGCATTCCTCCTAAACCAAGCTATCCTTATTGCGATTGTATATAGTCCTGTTTGTAGTTAGTTACTACGTGTCTACGGTGAACCTACGCGGGCTCTACGCCGTAACCGTGCTACGGAGCCCTACGTGCATGTTCAGTGTGTACTAGCGAGGGCCCTAACGGTACTTACGAGACAGACGGGACTCATCAGGGTTCTCGCGCCTTGGAGAAGGAAAACTCCGACATTAAACCTAACACGCCTGGCTTGTTAGGGTTCCGTAGTCAACAAGACGTGGAACCCTTACAGTTTCGCCATGTCCGTCCATCTGTCTGTCTGCGGCTTAGCTCAGAGTATCTTAGTACTGGAAAGCTATAATTTGGTATGACTATACATACTAATCAAGCCGACAAAGAAGTAAAAGAGATCAGGTAAAAACAAATTTTTAGGGCTTTATTTGTGCATTTTGTTTTTTCTTCTATCCCATGGTAAAGGGTGTCGTTGGATAAGCTCGCTCATAAGTATTGCGAATGCGTAACTATAATTTTTCTATACAAAGATCCGTTTGCGAAAACAACAACGCCAAGCGTTTGTTAAGCTTTAAAGTACACATTTTTTAAGAGTCAAGTTCCCCCTCTGCCAGATGAACGGTTGTTAATGGATATGAGAAACAATTCACGGCAGTACTATATTAAAAAGTAAAAAGTAAAAATATCACAGCTTAGTAGGCTTAACAAGTTAACGAGTAATAGTTAAACAACTTGTAAAATGTCCTTGGAGAAGTATTAAGGAAAATTTCGTACACATTGAAAATTATTTAGTTTAAGTTGTTAGTTGTGTAAAACAGGAAAGCCCATAAAAATAACCATGCGCCGAAATACAGTGGTAATAAGCCGTTATTTATTTAAAACAGGAAAGCCCCCTTCTAAGTGCGCATATTGTGACAGGCAACTACGGAACCCTACAATGCGCGTGGCCCGACACGCACTTGGCTGCTTTTTTAATATAAAATATTATCTCTATGTTTTTATTTTTTCTAACTTTTAAGTTTTACAAAATGGATCTGATTGTTATTCGAATTAAAACAACAATAAAACAAGTTAATAAATGCTTGTAAAAAAAGACTTGGACTAGATGCTATGTCACATTATACTAAGGCACATACCAGAGACAACTTCCGTCACTTTCTAACTCATTAAAGTTAAAGCTAGAAAGTGACAGAATAGCACTCGCAGACGAAAAGTTAGTAGAAATCACGAACAACAGTTATTAGCCACGTGAAAAACCGTCGCATCACAGAATCGTACGTTCATCTTTAAGATGAATCTTTGCCGATATTTAAGTAAAGGATTAGTACAACATTCTAAGGCCCAAGTTCACGAACAAATAAATCAGTGGTTACCGTTACCAATCGTCAAAATTACAGATAACTTATGAAAATATGTGTCAAAAAGAGTTGTTTAAGCTAAAATTTGTTTAAACGCACGTTAAAGTGTTGGTGAAAACCTATCTAAGTCGTTTAGAAGTTGGATACAATTTTCAGTCGTTTTTGACTGAAAATTTTATTCAACTTCTAAACGACTTAGAATGTACATTTTGCATTTTGTTATTATTGTTCACATGGTTAATAAACAGATAGAACATTTATGTACGTTCACTTTACAGGAAAAAGATCAAATAATGCCATATATTTTACTCAGTATAATATAATTATTGACTCCTCTTTGAGGAGAAATCCTCCAAATAAGACCAATCGGCTGCTGTATGCACCTCAAGTTCTGTAGTGCGGTGTGCACTCTGGGGCTGCTATCTATCCCCTTCTCATACAAGTAGGTACTTATGTGTGTGGTAAGACGACTATATAAGCAGAGCACTCGTGTCATTCAGTCACTTACATTCCGCGATCAGTTCTACATTATACTTTGCATAGCTACCTACATAATGTCGGTGATTGTGAATATTGTTCTGTTCTGTGCACATCTATGTGTCCTGTGTTCGGGTATGTACAATTTAACAAATAAAAATTGCAACAAATTAACAAAAAATCGTATATAACAGAAATTAATTATTTTCAATCATTTTGTTTAAATTTTTATATAAATTATGATTACACTGTGTTGAACGAAAAGTCTGTAAATTAGAGTTAAAAAAATTTTTAAATAGGAAACGACTATTTTTTGAATTATTGTCTCTCTGTCTGTACTCATATCACGCAAAAACTACTGACCGGATTTTGATGGGGTTTTGACTGTTTGTTAGTTTATGGTCCAACTTCGTAAGGTTTACATAGGTTTTATCACGAATATATCCCTTGAAGCTGGTGAAAAGGCGAGGTATGGTTTGTCTGGAGAAATTAAAAAAAGCTAGTGTCGACCTGAAACTATGCCCTAAGAACTATTCAATTCAATTATAACAAACTAGATGACATGCGCGCGACTTCGTCCGCGCGTAGTTTGAAAACATCTCCGGCAGCAACGTGCAGACTTTTGAAACAACACCACACTCAAGTTTTTCAACTTAGAGGTCACATTTTACCCTTGATTTCCTGAAAATATTTAAATCTTAACAACGACTATGCGAAACGACCTTTGAAACGACACCGAACTCAAGTTTTTCAATTTAGGGGACCCATTTAACCTTGTGGTTCTGAAAATATTTGAATCTCAACAACGATGCATCGGCATCGTTGTTGAGATTCAAATATTTTGCGCTTGTGATGCCTCTGGTATTGCAGGCGTTCATAGGCTACGGTAACCGCTTACCAAGCGGTGGGCCGTAAGCTTGTTTGCTACCTTGGTAGTATAAAAAATAAAAATAAAACGACACCGTGAAACGGCCTTTGAAACGACAACATACTCATGTTTTTAAATTTAGGAGTCCCATATTATCCATGAGGTACTGAAAATATTTTAATGTTAAAAACGACACCGTGAAACGACCTTTGCAACGACACCGTACTTAAGTTTTTCAATTTAGGGGTCCCATTTTAATACTGAGGTCCTGAAAATATTTTGATTTCGACAACGACACCGTGAAACGACCTTTGCAACGACACCGTACTTAAGTTTTTCAATTTAGGGGTCCCATTTTAACCCTGAGGTCCTGAAAATATTTTGATTTCAACAACGACACAGTGAAACGACCTTCGAAACGACACCATACTCAAGTTTTTCAATTTAAGGGTCCCATTTGAACCTTGAGGTCCTGAAAATATTTTGATCTTAATGACTACACTGTGAAACTAACTTTTAAATAGTCAAAATACGCTGAAATCTGGCTCAAACGTAAGGTGTATTTATTTACATACAAAACGTTCCCGTGGCTTTTTCAGCAAAACTTTCAGGTAATGCTGAAACTTATTTTTGTTATTTTTATACAAGAAATCTATCTGTGAATTTTCAAGTAGCAACTACCAACGGTTTCGGAAATACGAAGTATTTATCTTTTACATTAAAAACCGTTTTGGACCCCTTACAGGGTGAATTTTCCAAAATCCTTTCTTAGTACACCCCTACACTCAAAAATGAATACATCCTCCAAATTTCATGTATCTAGGTCCAGCAGTTTAGGCTGTGCGCTGCAAAACGCAAAGTGTATACATTAAAAGCCCTTTATGGACCCCCTAAGGGAGCGAATTTTCCAAATTCCTTTTTAAATACTCTTTTACACCCTAAAAGGACTACACTCTCTAATTTTTAAGTCTCTACAACCAGCGGTTTAGGCTGTGCGTTGTAAAAACTAAAGTTTTTTTTATTTTTTTACAAAGAAAACGTTCCCCTGCCATTTTTCAGGAAAATTTCAGGAATTGCTGAAATACGTGTTTGTTAATTTTATTTGAGGAATCTCCATGTAAAATTTCATAGTTCTACTACTAACGGTTTCCGAAATAAAGAGCATTTTTGTTTTACGTTAGAACCGCATTTTGAACCCCTTAGTATGCTAATTTTCAAAATTCCTTTCTTAGTACAACCCTACGCATCGAGACAAACATACCTTGTAAATTTCAAGTCTCTAAGACCAGCGGTTTAGGCATGTCTGTCTGTCTGTCCGTGTATGTCACAGCCTTTTTTTTCCGAAACTATAAGAGCTATTCTGTTGAAACTTGGTAGATAGATGTATTCTGTGAACCGCATTAAGATTTTTACACAAAAATAAAAAAAAAGCAATTATTTTTGGGGTTCCCCATAGTTAGAACTGAAACTCAAAAAAAAAAAATTCATCAAGCGTGTGGGGTATTTTTGAATAGGTCTTTAAAAATGATGTTGAGGTTTTAATATAATTTTTTTCTAAACTGAATAGTTTGTGCGAGAGACACTTCCAAAGTGGTAAAAAGTGTGCCCCCCCCCCCCCCCCCCCCGTAACTTCTAAAATAAGAGAATGATAAAACTACAAAAAATATATGATGTACATTACCATGTAAACTTTCACTCAAAATTGCTTTGAACGAGATCTAGTAAGTAGTTTTTTTTTAATACGTCATTAATCGTAATCCATCCAAGAACTTTTATATTATGTTACTTGCTGCTACGGAACCCTTCATGGGCGAGTCCGACACGCACTTGGCCACTTTTATATTAGATTTCCAAATATAAACTCTATTGGAGGTGAACAGCACCCCCCATTTTTTCAAGTAAGTAATCCAGTTTTTGGCAAATGAAATCGGTCAAGTGCGAGACAAACTCGCATAGAGAGGGTTCAACCATACGTAATTTTTGATTTATTTATTTGTTCCGATTCCCGTGGAATATTTAAGACCTAGGATTTTCATTTAGGTTTTCCTACCGACACACGTGTCGAGTAGAGCACGCCTCTGTGCCAGCGCGCCGGCCGACAGGCGCTGAATGCACCTCGTTACCGGGCCCCGGTCCGGACTCGCACACGTGTCGAGTAGAGCACGCCACTGTGCTAGCGCGCCGGCCGACAGGCGCTGAATGCACCTCGTTACCGGCCCCGGTCCGGACTCGCACACGTGTCGAGTAGAGCACGCCTCTGTGCCAGCGCGCCGGCCGACAGGCGCTGAATGCACCTCGTTACCGGGCCCCGGTCCGGACTCGCACACGTGTCGAGTAGAGCACGCCTCTGTGCCAGCGCGCCGGCCGACAGGCGCTGAATGCACCTCGTTACCGGGCCCCGGTCCGGACTCGCACACGTGTCGAGTAGAGCACGCCACTGTGCTAGCGCGCCGGCCGACAGGCGCTGAATGCACCTCGTTACCGTTGTTAACCCGAGACTATGACTGAATAAATGATTTGATTTCCAGGGTTCAGTGTCAGCCGGCCTGGCTACGCGTACTCCACTCAGCTCCGCGGCTTTTTCAAGTTGCACGTGGAGCCTGCGGACTGGCTGAGCGCGAGGGTCGCGTGCCATGACGAAGGTGAATATAACACGGTGGTATAATCTGCATGTTAGCGAGCATGCATGCGTGAATACATACAGGATGTGGCTAGATTATGGTACTCTCTGGGCAGATACCTTCTCTGTTGTAGTTAGAGGGGTTTATTCTGTGAGTTTTAAAGAAAACAAAAATGGTATTTTTTTATATTTTTAAAGTTTTGTATTCAGCATTAAACCTGAAAAGAGACGTTTCCAAATAAAGAAAGTAGGGCTAAATTGTCATTTCTCAAAGATCTCAATCGCGCTAATGTTTAGCTTATTTACCAAAGCCAAACCATTACCGTTGGCGTTGCCATCCTCATCAGCCTATATCAGTCCACTGCTGGACATAGGCCTCTCCCAATGCGCGCCATTTAGACCTATTTCCAGCTCTTCCCATCCACTTTCTACAGCCGCCTTACGCAGATCGTCGCTCCACCAAACTAGGGGTTGCACGATACTACGTTTACCAAGACGTGGTCTCCACTCTAGAACACGTTTACCCCAACGGTTGTTGGTTCTTTGGCATATATGCCCAGCCCAATGCCGTTTCAGCTTACTATTTCTTTGAGTTACGTCGATGACCTTAGTTCTCTGTCGGATAACTTCGCGGATTTTACCCCTCAGGGAAGCTCCAAGCATTGCTCGTTCCATAGCCCGCTAAGCGACCTTGAACTGATGGAACAGGCGCACCGTGACATTAGCGCCACGTTGGCGTAGTAACAGTTATGTAATCTATGACGACGCCACCAAAATTGACCAATCAGGCATAGGCAAAGTACTGGCTCAGAGGCCCAGGAATAGGTTACCTAAAGTAACCTAACAAATCAACTCCTAAGATTTAAAATAAATACATTAAAGCTGTTTTCCTATACATTTTCTATTCAGCGACACTTGTATCCGCAGTACACCTTTATTCTGGAAATACTTCGATCTTATTTATCTTACTTCTTGTTCTACATTCACTAAAAGGATAAGCTTTGCGTCGTCTTAGAGATGGATGGATAGATTGAGCCATCCTAACTACCATCCTTTCTGCCTACCTCAAAGTATCTGCTGCCGACCTCAACTACCAATTAAGCTTACTAGCAGCGCTTGTGGGAGCTCAATAAAGAATAGGATATTTTTAAAATCAATTAAAAACGAATAAAAAACAAAAAATACTATCAATTATAAACATAGATGACTTAATTAGTAAAGTATTTTCGCAACAAATGTTATCTTAACCCAACAATTAAAAATAAACTACGCAGATAACTTGCCACAAAGATTTGCACGCCTTATTAAAATGCTTTGCATAGCAGCGTGCATATTGTAGCTCGACATACAACTTTACGACTTTTTGACGACCTCTGTGACGCGGCGGGCGAACGTTCGCCTAAGACGCAGGAGGTTGCGGGTTCGATTCACGCCTCGGAACAAATATTTGTGCGATCTGCAGATATTTGTTCCGGGTGTTCTGGGTATTTTCTATATGTATATAATAAAAAATATATATCTATGTAATATATTGTAATAAGTATATCAGTTGTCTAGTACCCATAACACAAGCTCTGCTTAGCTTGGGGCTGGACAATGTTGAGTGAACTGTCCAGCATTATTTATTTTATTTATTTATTTATAGAAAATGTATGGATAATGGTTTTTTGAGTTTTCTCATAATCTTACGATTTGATGTGTTAGGTTACTTCGGGTAAAATATTTTTGATAGGAAATAGACTCGATAGAGCAAACTTGTTTTATTTAAGAAATGTCACTATCATATAAGTTTTTTGTGAAAAATATATATTTCAATACAAGGTTTTATAAAATTAGTGACTGTGACCGCGTGCTGATCAAAATGAGCCTTAACATGGCCAGCCTTCTATTATCTGTTGAGGAGTTCCGTTGTCCACCTTCTGTGTCCATCATCAGATCAGGTCGTTGTCACCATAATATTGCATTGTCATCGGAACTTGACAGGTAGGCCGAATTTCAGCAAAATCAGTTGAGAATAACTGCTTTCAAATTCAGTTGCAAGATTCCATCCGGACATACATTGCAAGTTAAAATTAAGCTTTGAAAAAATCATTTTCTTCAAAATTAATTTATTTTTTCCTAATAACAAACAACTCTCTAGCTATTACAGAAAAGGTTCTTACCCTAAGAGAACCCATTATCTTCCACAACCTGTATACTTCGTAGTAGGAGAGCTTTTTTGTGAAAAAGATAGCTTCCAACATGTTTTTTTGCCGCAAAGCACTAATACTAGCATTACTGTGTTCCGGTTTGAATGGTGTAACAACCGGTGAAATTACAGATTAATTATGTTTGATCCATTGAGAATGATCCATTGTCCTGTTCGATCCATTATACCTATAACTTTGTTCGTGATTGATCCATTCTCCAATGGATCATTTTAAAATGATTAATTTAATTAGTTTTGGTTCCAGTTCGATCCATTAAGGATTTTTCAAAGAAGTTTGGTACAGTCAAGCAACAAATATCTACCTGTATACATTATTATTAAGTAATTAAACAAAAAAAATATTAATTCATATTTCATTGATTTCGAATGGAAAATCTCAAATTATATACCACTCGAATGAAAAATCTTGAACGAAAAATCTCGAATCAAAAACTGCTTTCCAAAAATCTCGTCTGAAAAATTTCGAATGAAAAATCTCGGAAGGAAAATCTCATGTGAAAAATGTGAAAGGAAAAATCTCGAATGTCATATATTGAACCAAATATCTTGAACGAAAAAATTTGAATGAATTAAAAATCTCGAATGGAAAATCTCGAATGATAAAATCTCAAATGAAATATCTCAAACGGAAAATCTCGACAAAAAAAACTCGAATGAAAAATTTCGAACTAAAAAACAAATGTTCTTTTTAAAATTCAAATCTCAAATTTTAAATTTCCTTCTATGTAATTATATCTCAAACTATATCTAGAGAGATTATTAAGGTAGTAGACATGTGTTGGTTCGGGCATTTGCAATACCAAAACTATCCTCATCATCAGACTACAGAAGTCCACCGCTGGACATAAGCTTCCTCCACAGAATGCCACGACGAATGGTATTGAGTCGCCTCCATCCACAGCCTTCCTGCGACCTCTATAATGTCTTTGGTCCATAGGAACGGAGCATTCCTCTTTTGCGTCGTCCGGTTTGTGGTCTCCACTCGAGAACCTTTCTTCCCCAACGGTTATCAGTAATGCAAGCTATAATGCCTGCCCATTGTGACTTCAAATTGCTTGAGATCTATGTCGGTGATCTTGGTTGTTGTATGGATCTCATTCCGTTTCCTCATTCATCCATTTTCGAGATGACCCTACCGATAGCATAAATGTGTAACATGTAATATTTTAGATACTTAGTTTACTCGCTACATGTTTGTGTACACAATTTCTGTGTATTGATAATACAAGGGCGTATGAATATAATGAGATGAGGTATTGGAGGTTGCATTAGGTGAAAGTAAGGCTCATAGATATGCGTCAATTTTTTCCTCTCACTTACCAATTTAACTTGAGCCGTGATTTAATGGCTGAATTTAAATAATGCATTATACACGGCTATTTACCGATGAAATTTGATTCGGTCTGTTTTCAACCCTCGTCGAAAAACGAAGGGGTGTTATAATTTTGACGTGTCTGTGTGTGTTTGTGTGTGTGTTATGTGTCTGTATGTCCCATCGTAGCTCCCGAACGGATAAACCGATTTCGTTTTTCTTTTGTTTGAAAGGTGTATTTGTCGAGAGTGTTATTTGGCTACTTTTGCTTTTTTTGATCAAAGTCAGTTCAGCCGTTCAGCCTTGGGGTTTTTTATAATTTTTACAAAATTAATTACTTGTATAATTAATTTGTTGTCCACACCAGTGTAGATAAGTACGATATTATCAGAGTATTTTGGTCTGGTATCTGGTCGTTTTGCTAATCGATGTAATACGCAGACCTACACAGTACGGTAAGGTTAATTGGGGGGGGGTGGATAGTATTGGTACAATTTGTTGGTAAGGTTATGAGCTATATGAGTCGGGGGGTTGTCGAGATATTGGGGTCCAAGATGGCTAAAAAAAAAGTGAGAATATCAGATCAAGTAAGGTGTCATATAAAAGCCCCTAGCTTCAAAATTAAAAAAAAAAAAAACATAATTGTGGCATATGAGACTTTGATCTTCATGTTCAGGATGGCGAGCGCAGTGCAATGCTAGGCAGGGCGCGTCCTAGGTGGACGTGGCCTGTGAGTTAATGCATAGTATAGTGTAGGCAGACGTTATCGCTTAACATTTGGTAAGCCACCTACTTGTTCTGCTGCTAATTCAAATATGTACAAATAAATCATAAATTAAAAACCTAACGTGTTGTAACGGCTGAACCAGTATTAATAAAACATGTATAAATACCATCGCTAGAAAACACGCTTTCAAAAAAAAAGAGAGCATACAAATCGGTTCACCCGTGTAAGAGCTACAGTGCCCCAAACATACACACAGGGAGGTGAGCGCAGTGCAATGCCACATAGGGCGCGTCCTAGATGATGTGACCTATGTGGGAATGCATTGTTAAAGGCAGACGTTACCGTTTAACATCAGGTGGGCCATCTGCATGTTCCGCCATTAAAGTAGTAAAAAAAAAACTTTCTAAGTTGATTCCGAGTCGGCCTTTTCCAAACTCATGTATTATAGCGCTGATCGTCGCTCCCTCAGGCGAGATGTCTCGATCTAACCGCTCCCTGTTCGCAGACGCTCTGTTGGCGTCGCCGTGGAGCGCTCAGTTCACGTCCGCTGTGCGCGAGCTACAAGCGAATGAAGACCAGTCGCTGCCGGTCCTGTTCTCCGGAGTCCAGATGCTGTTCGCTGAAGGAGTGTACAGGAATGATATAGAAGGTAAACTTAGACTTTATTGTGCGTGTGCGTCTATAATTTAACTAAATAGGTGTGTAGTATTCCTACCTATGTGCCTACCTAGTAATAATATAAATATAGCGTACATTTCTCTGGCTGTAAAACTAATAGCTTAAATAATATTTATGCAAGTATTTGTCAACCTACACCACCCAGTGAAGGCAACCCCCCTCAATGAGTCATCTCCCTCATGTGCGCATGTGTTCTGTATTGATATATGATATTGTTACGACGAAGGAGGACCGTCAACTCACTAGAAGTCAGTGGACGAGCGTAGTCACCATAACTAGACGGAGTGCTTTTGTCTCTTGGATTATAAGAAAGGTTTACGACTTGCCGCAGGATTGCCGAGTGTGTTGATGGAGTTGGAGCGTTGCGGAGTGTTCTACCAGAACGGCACCACGGGTGACGTCAGCTGCACGGAGCGACTACCTTTCGTTTGCTACGCACCTGGACTCGCACCTGCACCCACACCTGCACCCACACTTGCACCCACACCTGCACCCAGAACTGCACCCACACCTGCACCCACACTGGCACCCTCACCTGCACCCACACCTGTACCCAGAACTGCACCCACACCTGCACCCACACCAGCACCCACACCTGCACCCACACGTGCATCCACACCTGCATCCAGAACTGCACCTACACCTGCATCCACACCTGCACCCATACCTGCACCCACAACTGCACCCACACCAGCACCCACACCAGCACCCACACCTGCACCCATACCTGCACCCACAACTGCACCCAGAACTGCACCCACACCTGCACCCACACCTGCACCCACACCTGCACCCAGAGCTACGATATTATCAGAGTATTTTGGTCTGGTATCTGGTCGTTTTGCTAATCGATGTAATACGCAGACCTACACAGTACGGTAAGGTTAATTGGGGGGGGGTGGATAGTATTGGTACAATTTGTTGGTAAGGTTATGAGCTATATGAGTCGGGGGGTTGTCGAGATATTGGGGTCCAAGATGGGTAAAAAAAAAGTGAGAATATCAGATCAAGTAAGGTGTCATATAAAAGCCCCTAGCTTCAAAATTAAAAAAAAAAAAAACATAATTGTGGCATATGAGACTTTGATCTTCATGTTCAGGATGGCGAGCGCAGTGCAATGCTAGGCAGGGCGCGTCCTAGGTGGACGTGGCCTGTGAGTTAATGCATAGTATAGTGTAGGCAGACGTTATCGCTTAACATTTGGTAAGCCACCTACTTGTTCTGCTGCTAATTCAAATATGTACAAATAAATCATAAATTAAAAACCTAACGTGTTGTAACGGCTGAACCAGTATTAATAAAACATGTATAAATACCATCGCTAGAAAACACGCTTTCAAAAAAAAAGAGAGCATACAAATCGGTTCACCCGTGTAAGAGCTACAGTGCCCCAAACATACACACAGGGAGGTGAGCGCAGTGCAATGCCACATAGGGCGCGTCCTAGATGATGTGACCTATGTGGGAATGCATTGTTAAAGGCAGACGTTACCGTTTAACATCAGGTGGGCCATCTGCATGTTCCGCCATTAAAGTAGTAAAAAAAAAACTTTCTAAGTTGATTCCGAGTCGGCCTTTTCCAAACTCATGTATTATAGCGCTGATCGTCGCTCCCTCAGGCGAGATGTCTCGATCTAACCGCTCCCTGTTCGCAGACGCTCTGTTGGCGTCGCCGTGGAGCGCTCAGTTCACGTCCGCTGTGCGCGAGCTACAAGCGAATGAAGACCAGTCGCTGCCGGTCCTGTTCTCCGGAGTCCAGATGCTGTTCGCTGAAGGAGTGTACAGGAATGATATAGAAGGTAAACTTAGACTTTATTGTGCGTGTGCGTCTATAATTTAACTAAATAGGTGTGTAGTATTCCTACCTATGTGCCTACCTAGTAATAATATAAATATAGCGTACATTTCTCTGGCTGTAAAACTAATAGCTTAAATAATATTTATGCAAGTATTTGTCAACCTACACCACCCAGTGAAGGCAACCCCCCTCAATGAGTCATCTCCCTCATGTGCGCATGTGTTCTGTATTGATATATGATATTGTTACGACGAAGGAGGACCGTCAACTCACTAGAAGTCAGTGGACGAGCGTAGTCACCATAACTAGACGGAGTGCTTTTGTCTCTTGGATTATAAGAAAGGTTTACGACTTGCCGCAGGATTGCCGAGTGTGTTGATGGAGTTGGAGCGTTGCGGAGTGTTCTACCAGAACGGCACCACGGGTGACGTCAGCTGCACGGAGCGACTACCTTTCGTTTGCTACGCACCTGGACTCGCACCTGCACCCACACCTGCACCCACACTTGCACCCACACCTGCACCCAGAACTGCACCCACACCTGCACCCACACTGGCACCCTCACCTGCACCCACACCTGTACCCAGAACTGCACCCACACCTGCACCCACACCAGCACCCACACCTGCACCCACACGTGCATCCACACCTGCATCCAGAACTGCACCTACACCTGCATCCACACCTGCACCCATACCTGCACCCACAACTGCACCCACACCAGCACCCACACCAGCACCCACACCTGCACCCATACCTGCACCCACAACTGCACCCAGAACTGCACCCACACCTGCACCCACACCTGCACCCACACCTGCACCCAGAGCTGCACCCAGAATTGCACCCACACCTGCACCCACGCCTGCACCCACACCTGCACCCACACCTGCACCCACACCTGCACCCACACCTGCACCCACACCTGCACCCATAACTGCACCCAGAACTGCACCCACACCTGCACCCAGAGCTGCACCTACACCTGTACCCACACCTGCACCCAGAACTGCACCCACACCTGCACCCACACCTAGCTGTGAATGGAAGAGTCCTGGTAAGTCTCAGTTTTCTGTGACAGGTCATTTCGAGTTGTGCATGAATGGAGCCTCACTACGAGACGCATAGAGTACTTTCACCGCACTGGTTCTTTTAGCATCAGTCACAAGCCCCATTTGGGTGCCACCATACCACAAACTGATCACTGAGGACTTATTACGAGTTTTTTATTGCAACTATAGCTATGTGAGCTGCCGGCGTTCGCAGCGACTTACGGGGTATATCTCTGCACCGCGCGGTCGATAGAAACGGCATAGATTAGTGAATAGTAACACCGTAAGTCACTGCAAACGGTGGCGCCTCGCAAAACGATAGTTTTCCAATCCTTATGACCAAGATTAAGGGTGATCAAGAAAGAAAGAGTGACACGACGAAGAAGAAACAGCAATTTTCCTTGTTCGTTGGAAGTGAGAGCGCTTGATGTTCCTCCTCTCGACACTTCTCTTGTTCATGTTGTTCATCTCTCAACGCGCGCTTAGAGCTAACTCAGCACTAATGCTTACTTTCATCAACCGACGGCCACCTAACACTTACGAGATCTAAACACATGTAAAAGTGTTTGAGAGAAACCTGTCGTTTGGCGAACCTTTAAAGTTCTTCAGCACAATATTAATTGTTTGGTGAAAATGTGCATCATTCAATGTGTATGAGAAACGCCGAGCACCATGGCATTACAACACACAGACCAGCATCAAGTATTTGCAAACTTTTGTCTCAAATCAAACCAGCACCTCTCGTATCTCAGCCGGCTACTCGCCCGCTGTGCCACGGAGGTTAACATTTTATAATATACTACCTGAGCCCCGCGGTTAAACAGTGATTTATAGAAAAAATACAATTCTTAAATTCACTATCCACGCGTATCAGCGTATTGCCAGCCACATGCGATCCAGACAATCACGCGACATCGAACAAAAACGCACCAAGTTTTAAGACGATGAGAATAAGTTGTTCCTGATGGAACCTAGCTGACAGAACTCGTCGCTCGCAACCATGGAAGTCCAAGCTCGCAACTCAGTCGTTTAGGTACCTACTTCATGGAAAACATTATTGGAAAAGGTCATTAGCATGAGCTGTTTGCGACATGCTTAGCACGGAAAAAAACAAAATTGTGCTGGGGTGTAGAATCAGAAATCTACTGCAGTTCATCAGGGCTGCCCAGATGAATACCTGCCACTTTTAACGTTTGTCCTTGACTATTTATAGTGACTGAGAATGCCACTCTCAAGGGGAAATTTTTAGCTTAAGTTAAGTGTGTGTGTGTGTGTGTGTTTCTATGTATATCTCTACTCAATATTTATAGCATGCATAGCAGTCACTGCGGTAGCTTGATATTTGTCAACTGGTTTTTGCTTAAGTTTGTGTGTTTTAACGTGACTCTAATTTAACTTAGTGTCAATATTGATAGTGTGCATAATAGTCGCTGCGGCAGCTGGAACTTTTAACTGGTTTTTTGCTTGACTTAAATTTGTGTGTTTTTAGGTGTCCCTAATTTAACTTTATCACACTCACACTAATATAATAAAGGCGAAAGTTTGTGTGTGTGTGCGTGTGTGTAGTGTGTTTGTTACTTCTTCACGCTGAAACGGCTGGACGGATTTGGATGAAATTTGGAATGGAGCTAACTGGAATCCCGGAATAACACATAGGCACCTTTTTATCCCTATATTCCCACGATATCGAGACTTATAAGAGACTATCAACGTACAGCCTAAACCGTAAAACCTAGAGACCTGAAATTTGGAGGCCATGTTCCTTTTATGATCTAGGGATGCACTAAGATAGGAATTAGAACAAGTCTAAACACAGTTACTGAAGTTACTCTGTTCTCTATAACGAGGGCAGTATTGATACTGCTGCCTTTCGGCAGGATATTAATCATAATCATAATCATAATAATCATAATCATTTATTAATTAACAAGCATGGGTACATATTAAACAGGTGACAAAATAGTATGGTAGATCCAGCCATGCTTTACCAAAGTTGGCATGCAAAAATAGTTACACATTTTATTTAAATTTAGTAAAACTTGGGTACATTAAACGCAATAAATTTAGCACAAATTAAAAATAAAATTAGAATACGAACAGATGTCAAATTAAACCTAAAAATACCATTACACTATATTATGGTCAGACAAGAACTCATCTAGTGTATAATATGCTTTTTGGCCAATAAATTATTTAATTTCCTTTTAAAGGCATTTTTTTGGCATTTAAATTATAGGTGCCATGCAAAACACGCTCTTGCGCAGCAATTTTTTTCTACATGAAACATTTCTACAATTACATAATTATTACCTTCCACCTAAACTAAGCGACTTCCAAATGCAAACCATTTAAACAGCTCTGGGTTGGTTTTGACAAATACAGCGATTTCGCTAATGTATAATGCAGCTGTAGTATGCATTTTTAGTTCTGTAAAGTGTTTCTTGCACGATTCCCTCTTTTTTAGACTGCAAATGACTCTTACGCAACGCTTCTGTGCTCTAAAAACTCACAATTTATCTGTGGAGTTGCCCCAAAATATTATGCCGTAACGTAGGATTGACGCAACATGTCCATGGTAGGCTATAAGTACAGCTGACCTATTCGTAACTCTACTTAGTTTGAAAAGTGCATACGCAAATTGATAAAGCCATTGTTACATGAGACACAGACATTGTTAACATGAGGTTTCCAATTCAATTTACTATCAATTCTAAGTTCCAGAAATGTAATACTGTCAACTTCACCTACCTTAGTACCCAGACATAGTATTCTTTTATCTGTGACCCAGATAATTAATATTATTCACGTTAAGGCGATATGTCAAATTTACCGAACGGGCGGAGTCTAGCAAGAAAACAATAGATGTAAGACAGTGACAGCGCTATTGCTCACTTGAACCCAGGAAAAGGTGAGGTATAGATTTTTGCCGCTCGGAAGTAAATGACGTAAACGACAAATGATAAAACTTCGTTTAGCTTCTAAAGTAGCAAATATAAAAATAAATTATCTATAATTAATGTAACCAATAAGATAACCTACTGAATAATATAAAAAAATATGCTTAATACTTTCTCTAGTCGAAGGAGGGACCTAAAAAGGGCTTTAGAAGAGCCAATTTCAAAAAATAAAGCTATTGAGAAAAGTTTCGCGAATCGTGTTTCTAGTCTATAATTTATTTAGATTACATCCTCAAGTAATTACTGTATTAATATCAAGTTTGTAACCTTTACTGATAGTGAGTGAGCATGTAACGAAACGACTCCAAAATTTTAACATAGCGTCTTAAGACCAGCACCACATCTCTGTTTAAAATTCATTACAAATGTCTAATTCAAATTTATATTAAAATTATTGAATGTCAGCCAATTAATAATAGATGTCAAAGTGCAATAAATGTCAAATTCAAAATTATGTGATTTATCATTTACGAAAAAAACAGTACTATCATCAGCAAATAAAGTCATGGAATAACTAGTCACTTGAAATAATCATTTATATAAATAAGAAACAGAAGAGGCCCTAAAACGCTTCCCTGAGGAACACCATGACTTACAAATCTAGTATCAGACTCATAGTCAATGTAAGTGTATGTTTTTGTGAAAATTTTATTTATTCTCGTTACCTGAGTTCTGTCACTGAGATACGATTCGATCAACTGATTAGCAGTGGCTATAACTCCATAGCTATACAGGGCTTCCCACGGATATGCCACATGGAGGGAAAGTACCTTGAATATTGTAGATGGAACATTTTGCTGAAAGAAGACATTATTTGAATTTAAAAAAACTCGAAAAAAAAAACAGCTGGCGTCCCACGGATATGCCACATGGCATATCCGTGGGACGCCAGCTGTTTTAAAATTACCTACACTATAGATACGCGAGCAATGCCATTTTAACAGGTATTAGCAATTAATTTAAGTTAAAATAGATAACAGATCCTTTAGATTTTATAACTACTTTCTTTGGAAAAAAGACAAAATATGTTGTGTGTAAGATTTAGTGTCATAAAACTGTAATTTGTTTACAAAATTGCATACAAACGCTACTGAAAAAATAAAATTTAAGCGTGCCCCTGCTGTAAGTAAACCAATACTCTCATGCGCAGAATACGAGTTCTCCAACCGCACCGAACACTGTTACAAGTTACACACGTGGAACGCGAACTGGCCGGACGCGAACAGAACCTGTGTGGAGGAGGGCGCGCGACTCGCCGTCCCTAACAGTGAGGTCGAGGAGAACGTCCTCGTGGAACTGTATCAGCGATATCCTGCAGGAACGATACACGCCTACTACAAGGACAATGTGCATGTCGGCATCTACCGTCAGGACGGTGTATGGCGGACTGTCGATGGTGAGTTGTGTGCGGGGCCTCTCTCACCGAGCGCTGAAAAGTGTCTGTTAGCTTAGCCTAGGTAGATTTTTCATACATTGGCTCTTTCTCACCAAAATCATCTAATGGGATTGATATAATGTAGTAACTATTATAATAATCTGTGCTTATAACTTAACTAAAGCTTAGTGTGGAGCTACTTATTTGCTGCAGACATTATTACCTAATTATAATCTGGCATATCCATAATCTGACGACCTCTGTGGCGCGGCGGGCGAAGGTTCGCCTGCGAGGCAGGAGGTTCAGGGTACCATTACCGCCTTAGAACAAATATTTGTAAATACGGTCTGCAAATATTTTTACAGTGTATTCTGTTAATTTTCTATGTATAATAAAAAATATCTTTGAAATATCGTAAATAAATAATGCTTGGTAGTTCACACAACATTATCTGGCCCCAAGCTTAGCAGAGCTTGCGTAATGGGTACTATATATCTGATATACTTAGTTAAAACAATACATGACATAGATAGATATTTTTATAATACATATAAAATACCCAGAACACTCTGAATAAATATCTGGAGAACGTACAATTATTTCTTCCGAGGCGGGAATCAAATTCGCAACCTCCTGCGTCGCAGGCGAACCTTCACCCGGCGCGTCACAGAGGTCTTCATAATTATATATTATACATAATTATTTTTAACGTGTGTATGTCACTGAATTCCTCCTAAACGGCTAGACCGATTTTGATGAAATCTTTTGTCTGTGTTAGAGTTGGTGATGGTTTAGATTCACAACTGGACCCGGCAGGTGGCGTTGCATCGGGACCACGTGAACGAAGCCGCGAGCGGGCTGCTAGTATATCTTAAGATGTTTTTCTTCACAGTAGGAAAAACAATAATGTTGGCACGGCCAGCGCAGGCATTCGAACCCGCAACTCGCGAGCTGGCAGGCGGGGTGGGTGTGCACTATGCTGGGGGCTCTCATCGCATTGTTTTTTTATTGTTTTTAATTAACTGTGTGAATGATGGAACAAGCATGGTGATGATGAACACCTAAAGCGGTAATGTCAGCCTCTTTTGGTTGCTTTTCCATTACTAATGTATTTTACTAAACATGGGCGAACAGACTATAATTTTAGTCCATACAAGTCATTTTCGCTTTTAATCCAGTGATTTCTTCAACCAAATAAGATATGCCGCTAATAAAAAACTCTACAAAAGCCAACAACAGTCTTTTCAGTTTAATATTATACTTTGGTTGCCCAGTTTTGGTAAATTAAATTACTATGGAAAATCAAACACCTTAACACCTAGGACGCGCCCTTTGTGGCATTGCACTGCGCCCGCCACCATGAGACATAAAGATGAAAAGTCTCATGTGCCTGTAATTTCACCGGCACCCTTACCCTTCAAACCGGAACACAGCAATGCGAGCACTTACTGCTTTCTGGCAGAAATATTTATGGTAGTAGCACTTCCCCGGAAGAATTCCTTCAAAAATAGCTCTAATACTGCTAACCGTGGTGTATCTGGCCTAAGAATAGACCCCTTCGTCTCCTCCCGTGGATATCGCGAAAGCCGACTAAGGGATTACCCGGACTTGTTGATAAGATTCGTTGGTATAAGATTTTCCTGGCTGCTTATTATGAAATGTGTTATTACTGAAAGAAAGTTTTAGCCGAGTCAATCGTGGGAAGCTATGGCGGTGATAAGCTCACCATTCGTCACGTATATATTCCACGATGGTGCAACCCACTGTAAAGTGAGGCCCATTGAAGCTCTGCCGCCCTTCGGGGAAAAAAGCGTGTGTCTATGCATGTATGTATGTATATATGTATGTACTAGTTCTAAAGGGTGCGTGTTCAATGTGTCGTCTCATTGCAGGTCAGACCCTCGCGCAGGCCGGACGCGTGAACTGGTACCCAGGTGAGCCATCAGACGGGGACAGGTACCGCTACGGGAACATGCACAGAGACGGCAGACTCAACAACCTGTCTGATTACTTCAAGCTAGCGTTTATATGTGAGATGGCGTAATCGAGCTAACAGCGCATGTGCTCACTGAGCTAGCGTGTCAGCTATAACGGTGACGTCACACGCAGCTGAAGTACATCGCACATTGATCTAACATACTTATTATAAAGATATAGTATAAGTCGCAGGAAGTCGGTGGATGGAGGTGGCTCTAGACTATCGACATGACATTCTATGAGGGAAGCCTATGTCTAGCAGTGGACTTCTACAGCCTGATGATGATGAAGATTGAAATAATACTTATTCTAGCATGTAATATGTGTTCGTAAGAATGGAAGTTGAATATCCTCGTTGATTAATTTTCGCACTTTTTTATTTGATGTTTTAAGTTTATCGTATTTACTAAGTTTACCGCTACCCTTACACTCTCTAAGCTCTTGAACCAGTATGGTCTATTTGAATTTTGAATAAGTCTGTTTGAATCTGACCTAGCTAGATCTGTTTTTCACCCCCCAAAACCCCCATACCCATAGGAAATTTCATAAAAATTAAAAGAGTGGTTTCCGAGATCACAAAATATATATTGTATTGATACAATGTACAAATATTGCTTGTTTAATAGTAAATTATTTTGTAAATGGGTCCTTTTGATCAAAGTTCACCAACACCAACACTTCGTCAAATCTCCAATGCACTTCTTCCCCATCAAAGATGGTTCTACCTACTGGGTCGGAGGAGTCCTCGTCCAGCTCTTCTAATGTTACTGTGCGAAGGAGGTCACCAGCTGTGGGTTCGTACATCACTAAGGAACGACTTAGGGAGATATGGAGAGATGAGATGAAAAAGGATTTGAAGTCTGTGATAGATTCTTCAGTCAGGGATCTCTCTGGTCAGCTGAAAACAATCAATGGCCAGTGTACTGACTTTCAGGACTCCTTGTCGTTTGTTGGTCGACAGTACGATGATCTACGGAAGGAAATTGCTGACCTAAAGCAGCTTTTTAGTAATTCAGAAATGAAAGGGTTGAAGGATGAGAATAAATCGCTTAAGATGAGTCTGACAGCGTGCGTTTCTCGTGTGAAACTTTTAGAGGAAGAGAACCTGAAGCAACAGCAGTGGGCAAGAATTCAAAATGTTGAAATAGCTGGTATTCCTGAGAGTAAGGACGAAATAACCACTGCTCTTGTGATGAAAGTAACCGAACACATTGGAGTTGCTCTTGAGCCTTTGGACATTGAGTTCGCCCACCGAGTGCAGCCTCGAAGCACCGTGAATGCATCCCATGCTCGTCCTATTGTTGTCCGGTTTAGGCAGCGTATTTCCAAGGACCGGGTGGTGGCTGCAGCTCGTAAACATCGCAACATGACTGCTAGAGATATGGGAATTGGAGGCGAAAGTAATAAAATATTTGTTAATGAACATTTAACTAAAGAGAACAAGATTCTGCTTGGTTTATGTAAACGGCAGGCCAAAGAGGCAAATTATAAGTACATTTAGACAAAAAACTGCCGAATTTATGCGCGAAAAAACGACATTTCTCCTCCACTTCTGATAAACTCGTCGGCAGACTTAGTCAAAATTGTCTAAGTGGTGGTTGTACCTGTTTATATTGTTCAATCATTCTTCATTATTATAAATATGTTAAGTGTACTACTACTGTAACTGTTATAAGCATCAACACTATTAAAATTTTAATATTATTACAAAACATAAACAACCTTCTGAATAAAAAACACACTAAGTATTATGATTACACACACACTGATATTACACAACTACTGATATATTATTTACACACTATACTTACATTATATGCATTAATATTATTTCAAACGAATATTACTTCTAAAAATATATTCAATAAAAATATAAAAATAAAAAAATATTCTAACTACAAAGCTGTGTCTTGTTCTAGAACTTGTCATAGTTTTATTGTTTTGATGCATTGGAAGATATACTCCTGTTCATGTATAAATATACCTAACTATCACTTGCGTAATAATGTATGGAGAGTTTTGGATTGTAAGAAATGGATGATAATGGTAAAATGTTAAAGATTTTTTATCAGAATGCCCGGGGGTTGAGGACAAAAACTAATGATTTTTATAGAAATTTGTTACTACTAGAGTATGACTTAGTTGTCATTACTGAGACATGGCTTTGTGACGGAATATTAGATGCTGAGCTTTGTGATAAAAAATATAATGTAATACGTAGAGATCGGGGATCACTGGGAGGAGGTATAATGTTATTATTTAATCCTCAGTTACAAGTCCGTGTAAGGTCTGAATGGGAACGTGATGATCTCGAGAGTCTTTGGGTTGGTCTTTTCCTGCACGATGTCTTGGTTCTTCGCGTGATTTACATATTGCCATTGTTTATATACCTCCTAATTCACTATTATCACCACGTATACAGATATTCTTAGAGGTTCTGTCTGTGGTGTGCAGTTCATCCTGTGGTTCATTCATCATATTAGGTGATTTCAATTTGCCTTGTATTTCCTGGGTTTCAGGTGAACCAAAAGTACTGCGGAAGGGGCTTGTTGAGGTACAGAACTCGGCATCAGATCTCATTGCACAATTTTCTTTTTTAGACCTATTGCAATACAATATGATTCCAAATAAATTTAATAATATTTTGGATTTGGTTGTGTCTGATTTGTCTCTGACTGTATGCAAGTCTACATCATCTTTGGTTAAGGAGGATCCTGCCCATCCTTCCTTACGTATAATAGCCTCAGATTTTCTGATTCCTCCGCTGAGACCTCGTGCTCGTAATGTATATCAATTTAAGCGTGGGGATTACAGTAATATTCATGATTCCCTTATTAAACATGATTGGTCGTTTATTAAAGATGAGGTTGATATTGAACAAGTAGTTTGTCTGTTTTATGTCTGTCATACTTTTGCGTAAACTTTTTGAGCTTGGTATACGTGGCAATTTGTTGAGATGGATGGAATCGTACTTGCGGAATCGATCTCAGGCAGTTGTTGTTGGTGGTTTTTGCTCGGACTTCGTGAGGGTACCGTCTGGTGTTCCACAAGGTTCAATTCTTGGGCCTCTTTTGTATGCATCCTACTTGTATGATGTTGGCAAATGTCTCCTTCATGCTAGATTTCTCATGTATGCTGATGATACCAAGATTTACATGAAAATTAAGAACTCTGCGGATTGTACCATACTTCAAGCTGATCTAGATAGACTTTGTTGCTATTATATTGAAAATCGTATTGGTATAAACACTGGTAAATGTCATTATATGTCCTTTACTCGGAAAAGACTGCCAACGGAGTTTGAGTATGAGATTAATGGATCTAAGCTGGTAAAAATGACATCAGTGAGGGATTTAGGAATAATGATGGATGCCAAGTTATTATTTTCAGATCAAGTAGCTAGTATTGTAAGTAAAGCATATAAAAGTTTAGGATTTATCTTAAGAGTAAGTCGCCCTTTCTCCGATGTTGGTTGTCTCAAAATCTTATATTATTCTTATGTCCGAAGTATTCTTGAGTACTGTAGCATTATTTGGTGTCCTCTTTATGCTAAATACGTTCAGAGTATTGAGAGTATACAGCATAAGTTTGTTAAGCACTTAAACTACCGTTGTTACCAAAGTTTTAATGACTATGGGGAATCCTGTTGTTATCATCATCTCGTAACTCTAGAAAATCGTCGCAATCTAACAGATATGTCGTTTCTACATGGATTATGTATTGGGTTTATTGATTGTCCCGAGTTGATTTCCAAGACCTTATGCTTTTGCTGTCCAAGAACTAGAACAAGACACACTAACTTATTTGCAGTTTCTCAATCTCGCTCTAAATATGCTCAAAATTCACTTGTCTGTAGGATGCATCGTAAGTATAACAAAAACTTTTGCTCTGTCGATATTTTCAACAGTAGCAGGAGGGTATTCAGGCGTGGAATCGGTGAAGTTTTGGATGGATCTGGCTAGCCTAACACTTGCCTACTCGCAGTCATTGTGTAAGTTGGATAACATGCAGTGACTGAGTGGATGCGTGTGGGGCTGGATGACTTTATTCCGTTTTCTATTGATTTCATGCTTGGGTTTCTTGCGGCTGTCTGGAATGGTTGATTGATATTTTATGTGTGGTAGTTATTCAACTTTTTATGGTGTTTATAATATGTATATAGTTATAGTATATGGTTATGGTTATATATATAGGTACCTTATTGTATTTATGATCCAACTCTTTAAATTCTTACGCGTACCTTGTTAACTTTGTTTTGTTTTGTATTTTTTATTTTCGTACCTTTTTTTTATATATATTCTCATTATACCTATGCATATCATTTGTAAATTTAACTTTCGTTACTAATATTCAGGTTGTTATATTGTTCTACACCTTTGTCTGTCAAAAATTTAAAAAAATTAAAATGTAAAACCGTTATTGGCCTTAGGATTAGTTTGTAAGTATTTGTTGTATTATATTAAGGGCTGTGGTTTTTATTCAATAAATAAATAAAAAAAATAAAAAAATAAAACACAAAGACGGGAGGCAAATGACTGTTCAGCCTATAACCAATTGTTTGTAAAAGATATTTAATTAATTTATCTGTCTTAGTAACCGATGGTTATAATAGCCGGGTGTTTATATGTGGGTGAACTTGTGTCTTACATCAACTCACGGTTACAGCTAACAACACGTTGAATTTGAAATTGTTTTAATGCTCAATTAAACTGACCGCTTACGGGACACCTGACATGCGATAAGTGTCCCGTAAATATGTATTGGTTGTTGAACATGAGCATAGTCACTTATAACAGGTTCTTATGGCTTTCTCAACTCACGCTTGCAATAGTTATGTGTCCTTGTAGACAAGGAGGTAGGTGCGGGTAGTACTCGCCACGTAACTATGCGGCCGCGCGACATTATCTGCGTACACATCGCCCCGCGCTCCCCGCGCTCCCCGCGCCGCAACGCTCCTATATTGTCACTGCAACTCATTCTGTCGCTATATTCACAGCCGCACAGTTACTTGGCGAGTTCTATTACCCAGTATGCTAAACTGCATCACATGCCACTCGTGACCTACTATTTAAGATTTTGTGTGTTGATATTATATTTCTAATTGTAATGAATATAATCACAAAAAATAAATAATTACTTTTAAAAATTGATCATTTTTTTTTTATATCCTAAAATTAACCGACTGAGTAGGGATCGAACCCGCTGTAACACGCTCACCGCCACTCCACCGGTCCGCTCCACGCACCAAGAAAATGTCGAGTTCGGGATAATATTGGCTCGAAGCGCCTTATCTATAACCATCTTGCGTCATATACGGCCGTCATATAGCGATGTACGCGAGCTTCAACTCTTTGAAATGTAAATACATGCGGTTGACATATGACGCCCTTAATAATCGCATGAGTACGCTTGTAAGGAGACCCTGACTCAGTCTCATGTGAAGGCATCAGGTCACTGCTGCCACAATTCAATGTGGCGATTTGCCATCATCAACACACTTAACAAGTGGATTGGTGATCACAGTATGGTGATGAGAACTCAGAAGAATGCTGCTGCCCTTGCCTGGCCATACGACATCCACGGGAGGAGATGGATGATTCTATTCCTATACCAGACACATCTCGGCAGCACTTCGGACTTTTAAATATTAGTTACTGTTTCTTCTTCTTCTTCTTCTTCTTCTTTTTTGGCGTGTTCAGCGGAGTTACTGTTTCATACAATTAAGCATAATATATTTCTAACATGACAGGAACAGACATCACTATTTGACAGTTGCTTTTGCTACTGGTTTTGTTGCAGTTGTTTACTGGGGGATACTACATTACCAGTAACAGTATAAAAACAACAAACCAACTCATCTATTTGAGTTGGTAACATTGTATTTTGATTCGAAATGTTGGTGGTTGGGTAACCTATTGTGCACGATTTGTGCACAGCTAATGACAGTTATTCATTCCATTTGAGAAAGGCCGGAGGCAATTGATGATTGAATGATTTTATTGAATTGAACGAAATAATTGTTGAATTGCCAGCACAATAGCGTGCACACGGTGACAATTGATCGTCCGTTTGCCGAATTGAACTTTCGCCTTTTGAATAAATGATGAATGCTGCAAAGCAGTAGTGCTCGCATTGCTGTGTTCCGGTTTGAAGGGTTAGGGTGCCGGTGAAATTACAGGCATATGAGACTTTTCATCTTTATGTCTCAGGGTGGCGGGCGCAGTGCAGTGCCACATAGGGCGCGTCCTAGGTGGACGTGACCTATGAGGTAATCCACTGTTCATAGGCAGAGGTTACCGCTTATTATCAGGTGAGCCATCTGCTTGTTCCGTCATTCAGTAGTATAAAAAAAAAAAAAAGATTATGAATATTGGCAATAGCAATTATTGGCGTGTGCAATAGCTATTAAGGTTTACGCATTCTGCATTGACAGTATAAAATCTTTCAATTTCACTTGCGGTGTGTGCCCCGTCAAATGTTGGTTGGTGAAAATGTACAGACAATAAGGCTGCGTTTCCATTGACGCGGAGCTGGGCGGAGCGGAGCTTAGCGGTGCATGAATTGACCAATCACTATGGCGAGCGAGCAGCCAGCAGAGATTTCGAGCATAGTGATTGGTCAATTCATGCACCGCTAAGCTCCGCTCCGCCCAGCTCCGCGTCAATGGAAACGCAGCCTTAGTTCTGTTTATTGTCAGCCTGTCTCCTGTTAGACACGATCAGGAGATCGAAGAAAGAGACAACAATATGATGACGTAATGATGCTCTTGAATACGGCCGTGAGGTGATCATAATATGAATTTTGCTGGAGATAAACATAAGGAGGAGATGAGATTGGGTTAAGGGTCTTCACGTTTAATAATATGTTAGGCAAGGATCAGGGTTTAATGCCAATTGAGCATGGTTTCTGTTCCCAAGGTCACTGGTTTGAATGTTGGTTTCGTATTTAAGGAAAAAAACTCGTTCAAACTATGAGGCGAATAAGGCGAGCGCACGCCCTGATATCTTGTTTTTGTGTATAAAAAATAATATAAAATGCCCTTTAGAGTAATATGAAATTTTGTTGATAACTTTACTAACTCAAATAATAATTAATAAGATACCGTCTGTAATTGTATTTCTATTTTTAAAAGGTGATCTTTGTTATTTTATATTTCGATTGAAGTTATTCATATGGTGTATTGAATTATTGATTTTATTAGATATAAAGCTTAAGATAACGAAGATAAACATATGTATTTTGTACTTGTTAAAAACTGTTAGAACTGTTATCAAAAACTTAAAAAATCTAGAGCTCATTCTATGTTTATGTTTATGTTGTTTATGTTTATTTATTAATAACGTTGTAAGGTTACATGTCATCTTATATATAATTTACAATTATACAAGTAAGTAAGTAGGTACATTAATACATGGGTATTAAAAAATAAGATACCTAGTAATAATAATTAAAAAATTGATTAAAGAATAATAATAATAATAATACATTGATTGTCCAATTAAATATCATGTTCATAAAAATAAAATAAAATAAAATTCAATCAAATAATTCATCAAATTTATAATAACATTTTTCAATAAGCCAGAACTTTAGTTTGCTTTTGAAGGATTGCGTTGAAGAAGCACTGATGATCGCCGGTGGAAGACTGTTATAAACAGCCGGCCCCATTACATGCACCAGCTTCGACGACTTCGTGAGACGCCGCGGGACAGCTCTCAGCTTGTGTGCGTGACGAGTGGGGTACCCGCGCCCGTCGCCGAACTTGGAGTACTCGTCGAGGTGACTCCGAGCATACATGGCGGCATGGAACATGACTAGACCGGGGACCGTCATGATCTTCAGAGAGCGGAATATTGGACGAGCGGGTGTGTCCCACGGCACTCGTACTACAGCTCGTACTGCTCTTTTCTGCATTCTGAACACTCGCTCCCAGTCTGCGGCTCTGCCGTACAGCTCTACGCCATACTGGAGAAGCGAGTGCACAGATGCGAAGTAGCAGCTCCTCATCATGGTTGTCCCCAGTGTCTCCGACAACCTCTACAGGGCGAAGCACGCTCGACCCACCCTGTCGCACAGTTGGTCAATGTGCACTTCCCAAGTAAGCCCTTCGTCCAGCCTAAAGCCCAAGAATGACGAGTTCCTGACTTGAGTCAAGGCTTTACCTCCCAAGGTCACTGATATAGGTTGGCTAGGGCGGCCGGCTAGATTGAAGTGAACAAAGCTCGTCTTGCTCACATTGAGAAGAAAACCATTGACGCTGAACCATACGTGTAGCTGGTTCGCCACCATGTTCAATCTCCTCTCCAACTGCTCCATATTCGGTGCCCTGACCACCGCCGCGACATCATCTGCATACATGAGGATGTGTGCATCAGCTATGCACTCCGGTAGGTCGTTAAGGAGGAGAGAGAACATGATGTTGGAAATCGACGAGCCCTGTGCCACCCCAATGGATGTTGTCAGAGAACCTGAAGTCTCCCCACCGCTTGCACCCGATACAACCTGCGTACGATCGGCCATGAAGTCTGTCAAGAGCGCTAGTGATGGGCCGTCAAAACCGTAGTGTTTTAGCTTCGCGGTAAGAACATTATGATCGGCAACGTCAAAGGCCTTTGAAAGATCACACATGATCACAGCCACCTGCTGTCGATTTCTCGAGCTTCCACTGCAAGCCTAACCATTTGCCGAACCACATCCGTCGTCGACCTTCCTCTCCTGTATGCATATTGCCTATCGGACAGTGAGTTGGTCGACGTTAGATAATCGCTTATTCTGGCACTCAAACCGTACTCGAAGATTTTGGCTATTACTGGTATGATGGAAACTGGCCGGTAACTATTTAATTCTTCACGCTTACCTTTACCCTTGTAAAGTGGCGAGACTCTGACATATTTTAGTACTTGTGGATACTTTCCTTCTCTTATACAGGCGTTAAAGAGTTCAGGAAGGATATATGATAGGGGTACTGCTACCTCGTTCATGAGAGACACTGAAATATTATATATGTCCCGAGTAGTTTTGTGAGCCACTCCGCTCACAATTATTTTATGAACCTCAAAGTGAGAGAAGGGTCTGAGCCTGATGGACCGATCCAATGGAGTGCGTGCGCCCTCCAGCGCTCGCCGCGCTGCGCCCAGGTCCGCCGGCGGCGCACCGCACACCACCGCAGCTGTCACAAAATGTGCGTTCACTGCGTCGAGGGCCTCCACCTTGCTAGTATACTTGGAGCCGTTTGGCGTCCGTAAATAATCCGTCAGATCCTGAGTACGTCCACACCTCCCGGTCTCAATTTTAACAACATCCCACATGCTCTTTGTTGTGTTCGATGCACCTGCTATAATATCGCAATAATACTTACTACGTTCCCTTTTTAATACATTTCCAACTCTATCTTGAAACTCGTGGAGTTTTGTGGCGAGTTGCATGTTAGTGGGAAATTTATAAGTCATGCATTTGATTTCTCTCAGTACCGAATCTAAGCCCATGATTTCTTCTGTTACCCAAGTTGTTTTGTTTAAAGATTTAATTCGTACCCGTTTTATCGGAAAGCATATGTCTATCATATTTTTAAAAACATTGATAATAGTCCCCGCTAACTGCGCGGCTAGTAAGTTCCTACCGCTAACTTCTAGCCAGTCAACACTCTCAATACTAGAGACAAAGTTACGTGTGTTGGCGCGCGAGTACATCCTGGCGAAACGAGGCGGGGATGAGTCACGCGATCTACAGCACAGCTCGGCTCTCACGGCGTAGTGGTCGCTCAGTAGCGAGTTGACGGCGGTGACGCGCACACTTCCAGCCTGCACCCGCTCGCTGCTTACATACGCGTGATCGATGCATGTACTCGTCGAAGATGTCACCCTAGTATGAAAGTCCACAATATTGCAGTAGTCGCGAGTATTTAAAATATCATTCAGTCTTTTTTGTGTACTATTTAATGGGCACAAAAAATCTATGTTAACATCACCGACAACAACGCAATCCTTCCCGCTGACAACTAGAGAATCTAGCAGTCGTTCTAAGCAAGGATAGAATAGAGATACATTAGTCAAGTTTGATCTGTACACACATAGTACAACAATGTTATGATCCGTAAGTTCTACGGCCGATATTTCGCAAACTTGTTCCACGGAGAAACAGTCGCATTCTAGACATGCTGTGAACCTATTGCACCTCAATTAATTCAGCTATTCCCAGTAGTTTTACTAATTCAATGTTCTTAAACGGTGCAGGAATACATCATGAGGGAACGGTTTACAGAGCGCACTGTGCCGATACGAATGAATGCCGATGTGTATACGATAAACCAGGGGTTCCGTAACTGTGCGTCGCGATGCCTGTGGTGTCGTGGTCTCCTCCCCCCGCCCGAACACCATGCGAGCGCAGGCGCAGGCAGGTAGGATAGTTGTGCACCTTCCGTCTCCATCATCTGATCAGCTCGTTGTTACAATAAAATTTAATTGTGAACTCGACAGGTATGCAAAATTTCAGCTCGATCGTTTGCGTAGAAATAAATCAAAATTAAGTTTCAAGGTTCCCGGGAAGGAGGTCTGTCAAGATGTCTGTGGGAGAGACAGGAACATAAGTTTAATAAAAGCTTGCAATAAGTAAAATATTTCGATTAGAGCTACTTGTGTCTCTACGCCGTAGCCGTTCTACGGAGGTCTACGTGCATTTTGATTGGAAATTTCCCAAATGCATCGCATTACTCTATAGTAGTGTTGCAACGGAAGTGTCTTTACGAAAGCGGAAACGGAAACAGAAGTTAAAATTAAATTTTAGCGGAATTGGAAGCAGAAGCAGAAGTCCTAATACTAAAAAATATACAATCTTATTTTTAATATTTTTTAATACCTAGTTGAACTAGTACTCAAAATTAAACAAATGCAAGTTATATTTAATAAAAAGTAATACCTCTCACTCTCGAAATACACGCGTAAATCATTTCATTGGCAAGCGCTGGCCCGTTGCGCCAATCACACCGCCGCGCATCGCCCGCCACCCCTTTCCCCGCGGTAGACTTCCGTTTAGAGTTCTGTTATAAAGTATGCGGAACCAGAAGCAGAAACGGAAGTGAAAACATTTGTGGAACTTCTGTAAAAGCGGAAGCGGAAGCAGAGGTCCGTTGCAACACTACTCTATAGCATTTCTCAAATCAACATATTCTAATAAGGTCATCAAAATCAGATTGCAGCTCCTTTTTTGTCACCATGTTTACAACATTACACATGTTTACAACATTACACATGTTTACATTTATGTCCATTGTTTTTGGTCGGCATGAAATAACGTTGTCGGGGTAAACTGCTCCAGTAAGACTACATGGTAACGTCCAATGATTGATTGCTTTATTTCACATTTACCAGATCAATATAAATATAACACTAAGGTGTCTTATATCACTACATGACTATCTTTAGGATCTCTAATAATACACACTTATCACGTCGTTGTCCAGCAATCTAACCTAATAAGAGCTTCCTTATTACAGGCGTAGGTGTAAGTGGGTAGTTGGTGTAAGTGAAATGTATGCAGTGTGAGTGTGGTTCGTTATATGCTATGTTATTGTATTTATGTTCTTTAGTGCCGTGTGCACTCTGGGGCTGGTATCTGTCTGCATTCTCATACAAGTAGGTACCTATGTGTGTGATAAGACGACTATATAAACAGAGAACTCGTTTCATTCAGTCACTTACATTCCGCGATCAGTTCTACGATACTATACATTATACTTGGCGTACCTACCTACATAATGTCGGTGATTGTGAATATTGTTCTGTTCTGTGCACATCTATGTGTCCTGTGTTCAGGTATGTATAATTAAAGAAACAAAAATGCACCACATTAACAAAAAATCGTATATTACGTATAGCGAAGCGAGTTCTCTGAATCAACTTGGAAAAATCGGCGTTTGTATGTAGGTATGTATGTTTGTCCGAGCATAACTTCTAAACCGTTAATTCGATCTTCATGAAATTTAATTGGGGAGTAGATAGTATTAGTACAATTTGTTGGTAAGGTTATGAGCCATATCAGTAAGGGGATTGTTGAGATATAGGGGTCCAAGAAGGGGTAAAAAAAAGGTGAGAATATCAGATCAAATGGGGTTTCATGTCCTGTAGTTTTTGAGATATAAGGGTAAATTGAAAATGTAAAAAACCAAAACCTCAAAGGTTCTTCCACTAATCCTACGACGCTTAAATTTGGTATTTTTGTAGATTTTATGACATAAATACTGGGAAAGTTTAAAATAAAAGAATTTCTAAACTTTTACTCTACAAAACGATAACCGGTATAACCTCCATTGTTGACATCCCATTTCTAGAAATTTAAACGACGTTGTAGGTCTTACTTTTTAAACTGACAAAAACGTTCATTTTATGTGGTTTTTAAATAGTTTTTTTTTTTTTAAATGAATTAGGTAACCTACCTAAATCGCGTGTATTCGCAAAGTCTAAGTTCGGGCGAACCACTAGTTAGTTTCAATCAATTTATTTTTATTTTTATTTATACTATAATGGGGAAGACAACTGTCAATTAGTTCCATGTAGAGGGCACTAAATGTTTTTTCACTGCGAACCATCAATCTACATTGAAATTGTATAGTTTTTAACTTGTTTTCTCGTAATACTTGAATAATGGGTCGTTGTGTAGCTTTTGGATGTGCAGAAATAGGTGTACACAAATTTCCAAGTAATTAAGCATTATGGAGAAACTGGGAAAAAGCATTGAGAAGACTTTATTATAAATCAAGTGATTTTTCGAGATTATGTGGAAAACACTTCAAAGAAACTGACTATGAGACCACTTTTAAGACAACAGGTATTACTGTGAAACATGTCTCCTAAGTAGATTATCCATTATATGCAAAGTTTCAATGTTACTGAACATTTTCCATTGTTTAAAGATCTTTATTTTTTTTCAATTTTATCACTAAATTTAACTAACCTTTGACGAATAAGTGTATGTTAGAAATAATAAAATCGAATTTAACCAAAATGTTGTCCTGAAAATAGCTTAAACTTAGTAAAATGGTAATTAAAATTTACGTTTCGACTGGTTCGGCTTTCTTTCCCTGGAGCGATGCACCTCTTATTTTCAACTCCTCCTTCCACTGGGCGATACGCCCATCACAAAATCTATTAAAAAGCTCGCCAAAAACGAAACCAATGCATAGAAAATCTTAAAAGCAATGGATTTTTTGGCCCAAGATATTTTGTCAGGTAACAAACACAGCGCTCTCTGCTGGAACAGTTTTTGATGTTCTTCCCCATTACACTGTATTTAACGAAAAGTCTGCATTTTAGCGTAAAAAAAATAGTGAAATAGGAACTACCTACTTGACAAGGTTTTAAATACATCAGCAGAGGTGGTGGAATACATCAGGAAGAAAGCCGGAGTGGGTTTGAGGGTCATGAAGTTGGACTCTCGTCATAATGTGAGCTTTAGCTCATTTATGGTGAGGTCCCTACGGAAAATGTGAAGACTTACTTGAGCCCTGACTTCTGGCCGAAAGGGGTGAAGTTTCGGCGGTTCAAGGGACGCCTGTCACGTGATCCCCCGGGCCGCGACGCGTCGGCGATCACAAGTGTGTTAGATTAAGTAATAAATAAAGTGTTTTTTATGTGTATGTTAGTTTCTAAGGATTTATGTTGGCTTACTGTTTAGGTTTAGTGCATTTCTCAGTAAGCCTGAAATAAAGATTTTGAATTAGTTTTTTTTTACCAACTTAGTAAGGTAGGTTAGGTAGGTTTTATCACGAAGGCATCCCTTGAAACCTTAGTTAGAGCATTGCAGGCCTTCGTACCGGAGCTTGAAGCTTGTGAAAAGGGGAGGTATGGTTTCTCTGAAGAAATAAAAATAAAAACGAGTATCAACCTGAAACATTGCCCTTTAAAACAATTCAATTCAATTATAACTTTCCTAAAATTAACCCTATTGGAGGTGAACGGCAGCACCCCCCAAATTTTCAAATGAGTAATCAAATTATTGGCATTTGTGGCAGCAATGGTAGCCTAACGGTTCAATAGTGCAACTCAGAATCCAACGATACCGGGTTCGATCCTAGGCTCCGCACATAGCGATGGTAGCCTAACGGTTCAATAGTGCAACTCAGAATCCAACGATACCGGGTTCGATCCTAGGCCATGATTTTTCTAAGTTATGTGCGGATTTCCATCGCTCTGTGCTTCGGAGGGCACGTTAAGCTGTCGGTCCCGGCTGTTATTGATTAATAGCAGTCGATAAGCCATGTCAGAGGCCCTCGGGCGGCTTGACAAACTCTGACATCAGAGGCCAGCACTACCTCATACGAAACGAAACGAAACGAAACGATTGGCATTTGAAACCGGTCAAGTGCGAGACAAACTCGCGTGGAGAGGGTTCAACCGTACATTATATTTTCTTCATTTATTTTTTCCGATTCTCGTGAAAATTTAAGGACGTAGGATTTTCATTACGGTTTTAATGGAGACCCCATTTTCTGTTTTATTTTCTAAATTGAAGACCCAGTAGTTTCGGAGATAAAGGAATATAATAGGAATGGTAAGTTTTCGTATATTTTCCATAATATCAATTAAACCACATATTTTAAAACTATACAAAAATTTATACAAATAACGATTCACTGATACCATGTTTCGAGATATAAATGATATAGATGCTCTAAAAGCTTAGTTAAATCTTTAGGAAAAGAACCGGCGACTGAATGTACGTTACCCTTGTTAAATTGAGACTAGAACAAGATAAATGATTTGATGCCAGGTTTCATAGTCAACCGGCCTGGCTACGTGTACTACGCTCAGCTCCATGGCTCCCTCAAGCTGCACGCGGAGCCTGCGGACTGGCTGAGCGCGAGGGTCGCGTGCCACGACGAAGGTAAATATGACACGGTGGTATAATCTGCCTGTTAGCGAGCATGCATTCGTGAATACATACAGGGATATTCCAAGATAATGGGACTCTCAAGACTGGTAACTTTTATATAGTAATTAGAGGGGTTTGTTCTTAGAAAAAATTTGGTGAATTTTGAATAAATCAACAAATACCTAAGAGGCATAGGTAGTGGGTTGAGTCAAATTATTGCATGCAAAAAGTAACTAAGATCCAGAGTCTCAAGCACCGTTGTAAGGTTGCATGCCTTTCGATCTTCTATCGGTTAAATTTAGGGGAATACTCCCACGAACTGCACGATCTAATCCTACCATCTCCTTTTCACCATAGTATTCATCGGCAGTACCATCCTTACCTCATTGGTATACCTTCTATTCGCACAAAACGTTTCAGTTCTACCTTTATAATGCGAACTGCTAAGGTTTTTTTTTTTTTTTTTTTTTTTTTTTTTTTTTTTTTTTTTTTTTTTTTTTTTTTTTTTTTTTCGGTGTTCCTCTGACTTTATCAGAGCCTTTTTTTGCAGTTCTTATTCTTACTCTTTTTTTTTATATTTTACTTCCTATTTGTTTGGATGGGTTTTGGGAAGGGATTATCTATATTTCTTATTTACTACTTTCATAATTAACAAGTTTTTCTTAATATTAACTTAAATGTATCTTTACAAACAAATTTCTTACTGCTTAGCATTTTTACTGGTTTTATATATATATAACAATATATATTTTCAATAAATTTATACATCGTTATCTATTTATATCTTACTTAATTTTTACTTTTATTTACTCGGATGGGTTTTGGGAATGGTTGAAGTTCGGAGTATCTTTATTTCTTATGTACTAGTTGTCTTTATTTACAATATTTTCTTAATTTAAACTTAGGTATATCTTTAGTTTTACAAATTTTTTACTGTTTAATATCTTTGCTGATTTAGTATATATGTCAATATATATTTCAACAAATTTAAATACCATTATTTATTTCTATCTATTACCTTATTTGCTATCTGAATACAATATGTTATAAACTTATTCCTAATATTTTTATCATTAATGAGCTGATTTGCAGTTTCCGGTTTAAGAGCTATTCCGAATTCCTGTTCCACTTCGTATCTTCTCTGACCATAAACCGGACATTCAAAAAGAATATGCGCAACGGTCTCCTCTGTTCCGGGCTCACAGATGCACGATGGGTTTTCCTTACACTTGAACCGCGTCAAGTATTCTGAAAACCCACCGTGCCCTGTCATAACTTGCGTGAGTACTCCCGTTGGCTTGACCTTCCTTACTATTTTAAACGCATTCAAGGCATCGGGGAAAAACATTTTTGTTGTTCCTGCTGTCTTATTGTTTTTATACCTATCATTCCACTTATCAAGGGTTCCTAGCCGAATTTCCCGTTTAATGTATGAGACTGGACATAATTCATAGTCAGGTTTAGTTTTCATCTTTAGGGCTGCGTCCTTTGCCAGTTTGTCTGCTCTCTCATTACCTTCAAGGCCCGCATGCGCTTTAATCCAATATAAAAATACATTTTTATTCTGGTCTTTAATAGCTTGCAGGTTAGTTCTAATCTCGAAGGCCAGAGGATGTAAGGAACCATTGTTGATTACTGCCTCCAGTGATGACCTTGAGTCGCTGTAGACTCCATAGCTAGTCTCTTTGCTCTTTAGAATCTCCCTCGTGGCCTTGCATATTGCCAGTAATTCTGCCTGGTAGACGGTGCAGTAGGATGATAGCTTGAATTTTTGGGCTTTGGTCTCGACTAGCGCATTCCATACGGATAGCGCTGCTCCGACCTTACCCTCAATCTTGCTGCCATCTGTGAACATTCTGACTGCGTGGCCGCTGTGAATGTCCACCTGCTCTTGGTCTTCCAGGCATACGAATTCCAGGCTCAAATGTTCGGCCGGATGAGGTGAATCAGCAAACTTAGCCATTTTTTCCACCTCCCTATCTCCTAGTGCCTGATGGGGGACTCCTCTCTTTGCCTCATACAGGGCGGCTGCCTCTTGTATCCTGAGGTCGAGTGGCAGGATTCCAGAAAGCACTAGTGCCGAGTTAAGGGAGACGGTTCGGTAAGCTTTACACAGTTTCTGTGCGAAACCTCGCTGGACTGTGTTTAGGTGCTTTTGCATGCCCAGTTTTTTAGTTGCAGGTGCCCAGACACTGGCCGAGTACAAAATGATTGGTTCGACAGCGGCAGTGTATATACTACGTATCACATCCGAATTTAGCCCCCAGCTGACCCTAGCGGCTCTGGATAGCTGTTTGTACACGTTCAATGCCTTCTTGCACACATTTGCTGCATGGCTATTGAACGTGAGCTTATGGTCTAAAGTGAGCCCCAGGATCTTAAACTCTTTCACTATAGCAATGTCAATCCCGCCCATGCTCAGGCGTGGTGTGTCATACTTAAGCTTTCTTGTAATAACCATCGCATTAGTTTTGTGAGGTGCGAACTTCAGCTTATTTATGACACCCCACTCCCGAACATGTGCGAGAGCGCTATTTGCTTGAAGCTCCACTTCCAACGAACTGCTAAGGATTGGAATACACTACCGTCATCTGTCTTTCCTGAAAACTATAATCTGGGTTTCTTCAAGGCTAGAGTGAATAGGTGCCTTCTAGACCTTTGTGCTCCATCTTCGGTCACAGCGTCTTTTACTAACAGGTGAGATCGTGGTCAAACAAAGGTATATCAAAGTTTAAAAAAAACAAAAACCTAAGTACCTTTTGTTAATTTTCAATAGACAGATTTTTGCTTTACCATACAGTTAAGTACTTCTGACATTCTTGTATTAGGGTTTTCTGGATATAAAAAATTAATGCTAATCCTACTAATATTATAAACGCAAAAGTAAGTATGAATGGATGGATGGATGGATGTATGTTTGTTACTCTTTCACGTAAAAACTACTGGATGGATTTGGATGAAATTTGAAATGGAGATAACTGGACTCCCGGAATAACACATAGGCTCATTTTTATCCAAATATTTCCACGGGATCGAGACTTACGCGCGTAAAACCGCGAGGTGCTGTTTGTGTAATATATAATTGGTTGGTGGTTATAATTGGCTCAAAATATTAACGTAAACGAATCAAACTCACGACTTTGACTATTTAAAACAGTTTTCTTCGTTCTCTGTGCCATTATGCCAACAGACAACTAACAATTATAGCAAAAACTAACAAAACTAAACAAATTAACAGCAATAGTAACAAAAACAAAGTAATGAGAACGGAAAACACTTAGCGTATACAAGGCGTCGGCACTTCGTACTGAGGAGAATGGTAAAATATCGATAATTTATAGTCTGTGGTCACGATGACTCACCGTCCATCACTCCACCACTATTAAAATAAGGTTGGCACGCCCATAAAGTATGACATTGACAGGTACTGTCTGTACTATTATGAAATTCAGGACTTTATAGGCGAGATTTTACTGACAGCTGTCACAGAGATCAAGCTGTATTATTTTATGAAGTATAGTGACTTCTCACACCACAACGACGATGATAGATTTGGATTTTTGAAAAGTTGTGTACTCAGCCAGGAACGTGACATCTCCAAAAAAACTAAATAAGGCTCAATCGACATATCCCATCTGGGCCTCAATCGCGCTAGTGTTTAACGTATTTACCAAAGCCAACTGCAACCGTTAGCGTAGTAACAATTAACAATTAATAATTAATTGATCACTGGCGACCGACGCTGTCAGAGTTAACCAATCAGGCATAGGCAAAGTACCGGCCCAGGGCCCAGGAATAGTGTAATATCACCTACTAGCCGGCACTTGACCCAACATGCGACCCTAGGCAGGCGCACTAGTTAGATGAATTGCGTAATTACCTGCCTAGCTTACAGACATCTACTGCTTATTGTAGCGTTACCAAAAGCAAATGCTACATTTCCCCGAAAACCCCAGAAAATTTTCGACTCCATAGAAAATTTAATTTCGGGGTTAAGAATAAGTCCTTGACCTTACACACAACATCTTACACAAACAACCTTCCATCTAACACTCTCATCCTTCCACACGTAGGGGATATGGTTCACATTTTTTTTTTTTTTTTTTTTTTTTTTTTTATACTACTTGGATGACGGATCAAGCAAGAGGCCCACCTGATGTTAAGCGGTAACCTCTGCCTATGAACAGTGCATTACCTCATGGATCACGTCCACCTAGGACACAACCTATGTGGCATTGCACTGCGCCCGCCACCCTGAGACATAAAGATGAAAAGTCTCATGTGCCTGTAATTTCACCGGCACCCTTACCCTTCAAACCGGAACACAGCAATGCGAGCACTACTGCTTTGCGGCAGAAATAGGTATGGTGGTAGTACTTCCCCGGACGAACTCTTTCACAAAAAAGCTCTACTACTACTAAAAACGCACATTCAATGACGCATACTCCACAAGGAAATATTCGGTTATACAGTAACGAAGGCTTGTTTTTTTAGATTAGGTGTCGTAGCCCGCACCTGTTCTATCCCATACTCTATGCTGTTATTAGGTGTCGTAACCCGCACCTGTTCTATCCCATACTCTATGCTGTTATTAGGTGTCGTAATGTGAAGTTCAGCCCCCCCACCCAACAGGCGTGTACAAAAAGCTTTTACAATATTTTAATGTGATGAATTATATGTTACTTTTCGTAGTATGATTTGGTAGATGTTAATGTCTTGGCCTGACAGTTAATTGAATGTGTCCCGTGATCGTCTTAATAATCTGTAGAGAATTAAAGAAGCATCCTGCCTGCGTTTAGTTACCTAATTACAGAAAGGAAATGTTGTTCGTAATTCAGAAATCACTTACCCCGTTTCTGCAATTCGCTCTGGAGGGGCCTCGTATATCGTCCTCAGGATCCTGTAATGTTTATGTAAAAATGATGACTTTGTCTCACATCCTAGGTTCCTAAACTAACGTTGTGATTCAGTCAAACATAGGTTATGTGTCGGTATATTAATGGTCGTCGTCGAATGTCAGGTAAGTCCTAGCGCAATTAGTGCCACCACCTTATAACTGTGTAGGTTTGTTTGATTGATTGCATTGTTCTAAGCTTTCGTTCATAAGCCCGTTCGTAGATAGTGTAGTGCAGGTATATGTCTGTTTCTAGTGTCGCCTTGGAATCTGAGAATTATGGGCCGCTCGAGGGTATCATTCGCCCCCTATGGTATCCCTCGTTGTGGGAAATACGAAGAGATCCCTTACTCCAGCGGTGTGCAACGTTGCTTGTTTGTACTACGTGACAGCGCGGGTTGCATGGATGCTTGCCATCCGCCCTAACGATGCGCGGTGAATCCTATCATATGCTGACCACCCAGACTCCTCAGCGGTGTAGCCCTAATCATATGAGGCTAAGTTTCATAATATAGATCACGTATTTACTTTTACGTCGACTTTAGTGTTCTGCTCTCCAACGTGTCACAAGTACCAACTAGAGGTACCGTAGGCGGCTTTAGATTAGGTTTTGATTAAGTGGTTGTGATCGCATTTAGATCCAGCGATGGTCAGTTATAATGACCTCGTAAGTGTTGTAATCCGATTCCAAGCCGGCGCAAGCGATTTCTCTGTGCTGGTGACTCGTTTCACTATAATGATAGTGTAATGTATGTGTCTGTAGAAACGCGTGCATTATTCAATTCAGAAAGATTTCCCGCCATTTAAGTTGGCTTTTCCGGTAGCTCACTCTCGAGAGCTTCAGTTGAATATGGTACATACTATAGAATAATTCGCTTAGGGTTGTCGTTGTTTAGCTTCTTGCGTCCAAAAATACCACACCCCAACATCACTTCGCGAGAATACGTATATACTGATATGTCATGTAATTTCCCACCTTGTCACTACACGTGAATACGGGGACGAGAGTGTGTTTGTTTGTGTGTGTGTTTGCGCTAAGCAGTTTACTCTCATGCGACACAGTCATGTTTGATAAAAGCTGTATTATAGTTCCCTCACATGAGACTAATTTAAAAGGGACCATATTTATAATATGGACTATAAGTCGTTCCGTCGATAAATATATAATAGTCAGATCCTAGGTAAACAGTTTATGATCAACAAAATTACACAATAAAGATTAAATATAAAACGTGCGACAGTGTAAAATGTTTATCCAACGTAGGCCACGGCTTCATGGTGCAGACTCTAGCAGTGCTGGTTCTTCCTAAAGACATTTATTAAAGGTGTAAATACTTCTACATATTCATGTTGAAGTCTAGGTTTATCAAGTTCATGATTCTGCCATCCCTAGATTAAGTATAAAAGGTGCAACAGTGTATTCAGGTTTGTGAGCCAGCCATCTCTATACATAGGTACTTAGGTTTGTGACTCAGCCATCTCTATACATAGGTACTTAGGTTTGTGACTCAGCCATCTCTATACATAGGTACTTAGGTTTGTGACTCAGCCATCTCTATACATAGGTACTTAGGTTTGTGACTCAGCCATCTCTATACATAGGTACTTAGCTTTTTCAGGGTCTCTGCAGGGGTCAGCAGCCGGCTTTTGTCTCACTCACTAAACGATTGTACTTAAACACGGTGACTGAATGAACTTTAGCGGTGTTCAAAAGATCACTACGCCAATCTCGCGATATATCCACAAAAGTTAATTACAAGAGAACCGATAATGTAGCCGCCACGAAAGCTCGCGTTATACTAATGTCAATTCCTTTGTCGACTCGCATCTCTAAAATAGCAAAACAACTTACACGCAAGGGTCTCATAGCAAAAAATATTAGTAACAAAAAATATTTAAAACCATTCGTTGCAAGCCGTGTTAGATGCTCAAAATGTCACACTGAAACAAACATTATAGGGAGATAAACTGTGGGACTCATTGTCTAAGCACTGGTCATAAAAAATTTGACCCAGCGTGCATTCAACGCTGCGTATCTTAGTTTTTTGCTGTTCGTCAAGCCGTACCCACTTGTTAGGCACTAAAACCCTTCGACCATAAAAGCATAAAATAAATACGTCATTCCATGTCTTAACCGACACACGAAGCGAAAGGGATGGGTAATGCGTTTAGAATTATATTGTGTCTCAATTGTATCGATTCAGTAACGGGGTAGGGTATTGATCCGTTACAGTAACCCGCACCTGTTCTATCCCATACTCTATGCTGTTATTAGGTGTCGTAACCCGCACCTGTTCTATCCCATACTCTATGCTGTTTCCCATACATTTATAGACACACTTGTATCAGTGGTAAGGTGTATTTGGAAATACTTCGACGTAATTTGACTTGCTTCTTGTTCTACTTTCACTAAAAGAATAAGTTTTGCGTCGTCTGAGAGATGGATTGATAGATTGAGCCATCCTAACTCTCATCCTTTCTACCTACCTCAAAGTATCTGCTGCCAACTTCAACTACCTTATAAGCTTAATACTACCGTCTGTGGGAGTTAAATAACATGTTGGTTTTTCAAATCCAATCATGTAAAATAAAAATCAAAAAATAGTAACGACTATAAACTGAGATGGATAAATTAGTAAATTACTTTCGCCGAAAATGTTATCGTTACTCAACAATTAAAAATAACTGCACAGATAACTTACAACAAACATTTCCATGCCTTTTGCTATTCAAAACATTATAATATACAACAACATCAACATTACTTATAACAAACACAGTGTTTTCGCCAGCATAACTAATGCATCACTTCTGTTATTTTTCGTACGCAATTGTGGCTTATTGTGCACATATCCTATCCCGCTCACACACGGACAGCGTTCTACGTCTACGTGTGAGACAGAAGGATCTCGCTGCTAATCAAAGGCAGGATTTGAAGACGCCATTAAGAAACGATTAAGTTTCGACTGGCCGTCATCGTGAGAGCTTCGCATAACCTACAAACTATATAAAAACTATTGGATTTGTGATAAATGTTACCTATATACAATAATCGTCGTGACAGTGGAGTCGTGAATTGGTGAATTTTAGTGTGGAACAATAGGACAACAGCTAGATACGCACCGGCATAGTCGCGTGGCGTACCTACTCGTATAGTACGCGTCATGTAAAAAGAACGCTGGAACGCCTGTAGAAGCTTGACCGCCAGCGTTCTTTTAACATGACGCGCACTATATCTCTAGACTCCAGGCGCCCGGAGAAGGATTAACGACCAACTAGTCTCAAGGTAGGACGCTGTACTTATCTATCCTGAATTCCCATCCTGATTGTGTCACTTTGAACTGCCAATTTGCGACAAAGCTACAATCCAAAAAACCGCGTTCCTTATAGCGAATTCTGTTGTCTTCTAGAAGCTGGAAAGTGGTGGGAAGCGCTCAAACGAACGCACAGAAAAACTTCCTCTGAGGCACTTGGCGCGTTCACACAGCGTGTATTTTGTTGCTTGATATAGAACTTGATAGAAAATGTATGGATGATGGTTTTTGAGTTTCCTCAAAATCTTACGACTTTATATGCTAGGTTATATCGGGTAAAACATTTATAATAACAAATGGACTCGATTGTGCCACATTGTTTTTTTTAAGAAATGTAACCTCTGTGGCGCGGCGGGCGAAGCTTGGCCTGCGACGCAGGAGGTTGCGGGTTTGATTCCCGCCTCAGTACAAATATTTGTGCGATCGCAGATATTTGTTCAGGGTGTTCTGGGTATTTTCTATGTATAATAAAAAATATCTATCTATGTAATATATTGTATTAAGCTCTGCTTAGCTTGGGGCTTGATAATGTTGTGTGAACTGTCCAGCATTATTAATATTTATATTTATATAACTATGAAAAAAAAACTCTTTTTTTCATAATAGCAAACATCTCTCTATCTATTACAGAAAAGGTACTCACGCTAAGAGAACCCATTATCTGCCACAACCTGAATGTATACTTCGTAGAAGAGAGCTTTTTTGTGAAAGAATTCGCTACCACCATGCTTTATTCTATAAAAACTTTCGTGAATCATAAAAATTATTTTATAAAAACGGGAAATTGCAGGGAATTGAATTGCTTTATTCTGTCACAAAGCACTAATACTCGCATTGCTGTGCTCCGGTTTGAAGGGTGTGACTGCCGGTGAAATTATAGGCACATGAGACTTTCATCTTCATGTTCCGGATGGCGGGCGTAATGCAATGCTACGTAGGGCGCGTCCTAGGTGGACGTGGCCTGTGAGGTAATGCATAGTATAGTGTAGGCAGACGTTATCGCTATACATCCTGTGGGCCACCCGTTTGTTCTGCTCTTAATTAAAAAAATCAAAAAACCCCAACTCATTGAAACGGCTGAACCGATTTTGATAAAGCATGTCATAGAACGATTGCTAGAAAACCGGCTTGTAAATAAAAAAAAAACGCATACAAATTGGTTCACCGGTGTAAGAGCTACGGTGCCACAAACAGACACACAGCGGTCAAACTTACAACACCCCTCTTCTTACGTTGGGGGTTAAAGAAATAACTTTCTACTGACAACCAAACCTTTGATGCGTGAGTCCGTGTCGCCGTTGTCCAAACTTATTTATTCTCAAGCTGATCGTCACTCCCCTCAGGCGAGATGTCTCGATCTAACCGCTCCCTGTTCGCAGACGCTCTGTTGGCGTCGCTCCCTCAGGCGAGATGTCTCGATCTAACCGCTCCCTGTTCGCAGACGCTCTGTTGGCGTCGCTCCCTCAGGCGAGATGTCTCGATCTAACCGCTCCTTGTTCGCAGACGCTCTGTTGGCGTCGCTCCCTCAGGCGAGATGTCTCGCTCTAACCGCTCCTTGTTCGCAGTCGCTCTGTTGGCGTCGCTCCCTCAGGCGAGATGTCTCGATCTAACCGCTCCTTGTTCGCAGACGCTCTGTTGGCGTCGCTCCCTCAGGCGAGATATTTCGATCTAACCGCTCCCTGTTCGCAGACGCTCTGTTGGCGTCGCTCCCTCAGGCGAGATGTCTCGATCTAACCGCTCCTTGTTCGCAGACGCTCTGTTGGCGTCGCTCCCTCAGGCGAGATGTCTCTATCTAACCGCTCCCTGTTCGCAGACGCTCTGTTGGCGTCGCTCCCTCAGGCGAGATGTCTCGATCTAACCGCTCCTTGTTCGCAGACGCTCTGTTGGCGTCGCTCCCTCAGGCGAGATGTCTCGATCTAACCGCTCCCTGTTCGCAGACGCTCTGTTGGCGTCGCTCCCTCAGGCGAGATGTCTCGATCTAACCGCTCCCTATTCGCAGACGCTCTGTTGGCGTCGCTCCCTCAGGCGAGATGTCTTGATCTAAACGCTCCTTGTTCGCAGACGCTCTGTTGGCATCGTTCCCTCAGGCGAGATGTCTCGATCTAACCGCTCCCTGTTCGCAGACGCTCTGTTGGCGTCGCCGTGGAGCGCTCAGTTCACGTCCGCTGTGCGCGAGCTACAAGCGAATGAAGACCAGTCGCTGCCGGTCCTGTTCTTCGGAGTCCAGGTGCTGTTCTCTAAAGGACTGTACAGGAATTATATACAAGGTAAACTCAGACTTCTTTCTGCGTGTGCGTCTACAACTAAGTAGGTATGTAATATTCGTACCTATATGCCTACCTAGTAATAATACAAAGGTAGCGTAAATTTTCCTGGCTGTAAAACTAATAACAAGTTCGCCCCGAATGGAGACCTCACGAATACACGTGATTTAGGTAGGTTACCCTATTTATTTCGAAAAAATAACTATTATGTACGTGAGTACCATGGACGTAGTAATCGTAGTAATGTAGTCTCTGGAAAAAGTTTTGGACTTTTTTTATAGTCGCCGTCGTATTAGAAAGGGACACACTGTCTCTGTAGTACTACATATCTTGCTTGGCTTGTTTTTCAGCTGCGAGTGCTCGATTTTGTTTGATTACTACGTCTATTGTGAGTATAATAATAATAATAATAATATATAACTTTACATCCACATAAAATTAACGCAGTTATCACGGTACTTCATATCCAAGCTTCAAAATGCATCGATAGCGCGATCTAACTTTCAAACATAATCAGCAGTGCCATTTGGTTTTGCATTTGCTACTTATAACCACCGAAGATTACGTTTTACATCGCAAAAAATTGGTATTACAAGGACAATCCTCAATTTTCTCTCTGTAGTTTTACACAAAAGATACAAATACTTTTCTAACCGACTTCTAAAAAACATTTACTGAGATGAAAGTTAAGTGGTTCTTCAATTTTAGACTTTTCCCAGTATTTGGGTCACAAAAGCTACAAACATACAAATTTTAGCGATGTAGGATTAGTGGAAGTACCCTAGAGGTTTCGGTTTTTTACATGTTCGAATTACCCTAATATCTCAAAAACTACATAAGTTCAAAACTTGTAAAAAAAAACGATGACATATGACACCCCATTTGAACTGATATTTTAATATATTTTTTTACCCCCACTTGGACCTAATATCTCAACCCCCCGACTGATATAGCTCATAACCTTACCACAGATAAAATAATACTATACCTTACCAACAAATTGTGCTAAACTACATGAAGGTTGGATTAACGGTTCGGAAGTTATGCTCGGACAAACATACATACATACATATAAATTCCGATTCTTCCAAGTTAATTTAGAAAACTCGATTCACTCGTTCTACTAAAAAAATATGTAAGAATTGATCTCCTACACCACTCAGTGGAGACAACCCCTCAATGAGTCATCTCCCTCATGTACACTCGAGGTGCCACAGCAACAACCGGAAACTATAAGTAGATTGTAGTACAGGGGAACACAATAAATAATTTGAAATTATTTATTATTTAAAATGCACCGTGAATACTCCACGAGTGCCGTTGAGGTCGCTGATGTAGGTAGCTCACGCGTTTTTGTAGTGCACTGTATAATAACGTGCGAGCTACCTACTGCGTGCGCGCATCGTTGTAGAAGTATTTTAACAAACAACGAAGCAAGTCTCATCTATAGATGAGACTAAATATAAAAATATATGTATCTATATGTTGCATTTATAAATGCGGTTTGATATTTGTCTTATTTACACTCTTATCGATTCTCGGCATCTATCCTGCTCGTCCGCCTAACTACTGGCAGAGATGGCGCGATAATTTGACGTAAAAAATTACCATTTTGGTCGCTCGACAGTTCAGATTATTGGTCGGCTTGAAACTGAAGACGTTACAAAATTCATAATTCATTCAGCCGTCCACAGAAAGATCACTCATAGAAGAACCAACCATCGTTTTTCGAGTATATAAATATAAAACATTATTGCACCAATCTCCAATTGTTGAGACTACTCAGGATACCCGATACAGAGGACCGATGATACATCAACTGACTAGAAGTCAGTGGATGAGCGTAGTCACCATAACTAGAGGGAGTGCTTTTGTCTCGTAGATTATAATGAAGGTTTACGACTTGCACCAGGATTGCCGACTGTGTTGATGGAGTTGAGGCGTTGCGGAGTGTTCTACCAGAACGGCACTACGGGCGACGTCACCTGCACCGAGCGACTACCATTCGTTTGTTACGCACCTGCACCCACACCTGCCCCCACTCCTGCATCAACACCTTGTTGTGAGAAGAGTCCTGGTAAGTCTCGCTTTTCTGTGTCAGGTCACTACCAGTTACGCATGAATAGAACCTCACCTCGCCGCCGCAATTACCCTCGGCCCACTGCCTGTTTCTCTCGCACCACAGAGAAGCCGCCATCAGTCACACTGGTTCCTCCCCGATAAAGTGACTACGCTTCTGTAGCGGCTAGCAACTCTGCTGCGTCTCAGAAAAAGGGGAAGAAGCGGAGCTGTGAACCTGTTCGCAGCGCTGCAATCGCTAGGGATCTAAGAAGGAGTCCTAAGATGCAGAGGGCTTTATCGAGGTGATAAGGAAGAAACGGAAGTCCTCTACCCGGAACGAGTGTGGTACTCACCATCTTTCCAGTGAGTGGCACTTTCGAGCGGAGGTACCCACTACGCAGATCTACGTGTCCCGCGTCTTCTTCGACGTGAAGACCGCAGAGGTGGTGGAGTACATCAAGAAGAAAGTCGGAGTGGGATTGCGGGTCATGAAGTTGGACTCTCGTCATAATGTGGGCTTTAGCTCTGAAGATCTTCTTGAGCCCTGACTTCTGGCCGAAAGGGGTGAAATTCCGGCGGTTCAAAGGCCGTCTGTCACGTGATGTAATTCCCCGGGCCGCAACGCGTCGGCTATCACACGTGTGTTACATAAATATCTCTATATGTATGTTAGTTGTAAGGTATTCTTTATATGTATGTTAGTTGTAAGGTATATATTACTATGGGCCTTTGTCTAGGTACAATGTACATTTTTCACAGTTGCCTGAAGTAAATGAGTTGAATTGAATTGAATTGAATTGACTACGAGACGCATATAATTCTTTTACCTCACCGGTTCTTTGAAGATCGGTCAAAAGCCCAATTCCAGTGCCACCATACCGTAAACTGTTTTTCATTGCGACTATAGCTATGCGAGGTGCGGGCGTTCGCAGTGACTTACGGAGTAACTATTAAGGTATATATCTGCGCCGCGCGGTCGATAGAAACAGCTCACATGAGTGAATAGTAACAACGTAAGTCACGGCAAATGGTAGCGCCTCGCAAAACGACAGTTGTACTATAATGTACTCGCCATGTCTCCCAAGGATGTTTTAAAAGCCCATCAAGACTAAGGAATTACACCAAGGGATGGGCAGCAGCATCCACCGGAGTACTCAAAAAAATCAAGAATAAAAAAAAGAAAAAAAGAAGCAAATCTGTCAAGCAAACGTGGAAAAATATATGCTTATTACAAATCCTCCCATTGCATTCTATGGGGGAGGCCTCGTCCACCAGTGGACGTCCAGAGGCAGGTGATGATGATGATGAGGCGCTAGCGAGTAGAACGGGCTGCCTTCAGAGTTATTGTACCTCATCGTCGAGGACGAGACAACATGGAGCATAGTAATTCTGTGCCGCGCGGTCCAAGGACACGGAGCACAGATAAATTAACAAATACTGCATACCTAGGTCATGGCGTGCGGTCGCGCCACGCGGTCCAAGGACGAGGAGCACAGATTAATGAATAGTTACTTATAGCTAGGTAACGGCGTGCGATCGCGCCGCGCAGTCCAAGGACACGGAGCACAGATAAATTAATAGTTACTGCATACCTAGGTCACGGCGTGTGGCCGCGCCGCGCGGTTCTATAGTATAGTTGCAGCAGAACTCGTAAACAGCCTCCTGACCTGAAGCAGAGTGACCAAGAAAGGACGATTATCATAAACATTATCATCAACCTACAGAAGTCCACTGCTGGACATAGGCCTCCCCATAGAATGCTGCGACAAATGGTCTTGAGCCGCCTCCATCCACCGCCTTCTTGCGACTTCTACAATGTCTTTGCTCCATCGAGAGGGTTGGGGTTGTACTAATATTTATTCTGTAGTCGGGGGGTGCATTCCTCTTCGGCGTCGTCCGGTGTGTGGTCGCCACTCGAGAACCAACAACCAAACCATCACTTAGTGCCAATCCAGTACTAAAGCTCACTTTCATATTGCCGACCCCTTACGCTAAATGAGATACTTAACTCATGTCAAATATTGTTTTCAGAGAAACCTGTCAATATGACAAATGTTGGTGAAAATGGTAGCAATATTATCTATGTCATGTGTATCAGGAACTACGAGTACCATGTCACCACAACACCCAGACCGCGAACAAGTATTTGTAGAAAATGCAAACACTTGTCTCGCTGTGGGAATCGAAACCGCACCTCTCGCGTCTCAGTTGGTTACTTACCGCCGTCACACGGAGCGGTCAACACCTTAATGTTTGTCGCTGACTGTACAATAAATCGATCTTCATTACTATACTGCTGCCTGTCGACAGGATGTTCTAACTACATACATTATGGACACGCGAGTAAATAACTTTTTGACGCATTCAATTTATCAAGAGATTCATGTCAAAATAGTCAACAGATCCTTTAGAACATACTTTCTTTTGAAAATAGATTGTGCCATTTGGTTGTGCTAGATTGTTGATTGTCATAAAACTCTAATATGTGTACGAAATTGCATAAAAACGCTACTGTCCAAATTGAGTATTGAGCGTGTCCCTGCTGTAAGTAAAGCAATACTCTCGTGCGCAGGATACGAGTTCTCCGCCCGCACACAACACTGTTACAAGGTACACGGGCAGGCAGCGAGCTGGCCGGACGCGAACAGAACCTGTGTGGCGGAGGGCGCGCGACTCGCCGTCGCCAACAGTGCCGCCGAGGAGAGGGTCCTCGTGGAGCTGTTTGTGCGATACCCTGGTGAAGCGATACACGACGCCTGGAGCCCGTACGCGGTGTATGTCGGTGTCTACCTGCAGGACGGTGTATGGCGGACTGTCGATGGTGAGTTGTGTGCGCTCTCACCGAGCGCTGAAAAGTGCCTGTTAGCTTACCTAGGTAAATTTTTCATACATTGGGCCTTTCTCACCAAGTCATGTTATGGGACTTATATTAATGTAGTAACTATTATATAATCTGGGGGCTTAGTACGAGAATTTGATAGTATTCGAAACTATATGAAGGTTTTTTCCCCTAATAAATTTACTAACAGCGTCCTTAGTTTTCTCCTCGTTTCCGCTAGGGGCGCTGCAAGTATATGTATGGAAGAAACCGAAACTATAGTTAACTATGGATTCGAAAAATATCAAAACTCGTACTAACCCCCTGGTTCTAATAATTTAACTGAAGCTTATTAGAGCTACATATATGCTTTATTTTATTTTATTTTATTTATTGGATTTACAAAACAGATTACAATCACCATAGCTTACATTTACATGCATATTTAGTTCTATTCTAGATTCGTAATCAAATATGTAAACACGACTAAGTCACAGTGTTGCATAGTTATAAATTAAACTACCCTAAAAACCGGGAACTAAAAAATAATTAAACATTGTTTTCATTTAAACATAATACCAAGATTCTGTAGATACATCGCTTAAACCTGTTGGCATTGGGGTCAAATACATCTAAGACATCAACAGAGGCCAACTCGTTATACAGACGACACATTCGAGGAAGAGGATTATTAAACGAGGTGTTGTTTTTATATATTTTCAATGCAAAAATCCGAGATTTGCGAGTCACGTAAGTTATATTTATGTTGATTGAAGCCAGCAAAAGGGGGCAATCTATGGCAGAATGAAGAATCTTGTGGAGATAAATGAGGTTGATGTACTCCCTACGAGTAGAAAGTGGAGCAACTTTAAAATGATTAAGTCTATTTATGTACCCAGAGAGCGAACGACCCATATTGTGCCGGTACGATAGGATTTTTAGGCATTTATTCTGGACACCCTCAATTCTGTCCACATGAACGCCGTAGTACGGTGACCAAATAGGACTGCCATACTCAAGTACGGACCGGATCATGCTATTGAAAAGGTGTAATACACTGCTGGGTTTTTTAAATTCCTTAGTGATTCTAGTGATAAATCCCAGCAGGCGATAGCTCTTGCCTTATCCATTATCTTCTATCTACATCTATAAAAGAACTTAACCTGACTGACTAACTGACTGACTGACTAACTGATTCATTATCACCGAGCTAAAACTGCTAGATGTAGAGACTTGAAACTTGCAGGGTGTATTCATTTCAGGATATAGGGACGCACTAAGAAAGGAATTTAAAAAAATCGCCCTCTAAGGGGTCAAAAAAGGGGTTTTAAAGTTAAAAAAATAGTTATGTCCGTTAGTAGTAGACACTTGAAATTTGACATGTAGATTCCTCAAATAAAATAAACAAATAAGGTTACAGAATTTCCTGAAATTTTCCTGAAAAAAGGCACAGGGTTGTTTTTTATGGATTTATAAGTAAAACAAAATCGCTCTGTATCTCGGAAACCCTTAGTAGTAGACACTTGAAATTTGAAATGTAGATTCCTCAAATAAAAAAATCAAAACATGTTTCACCATTTCCTGAAATTTTCCAGAAAAAAGACACAGGCATGTTTTGAATGGGTTTTAAAGTAAAACAAAACAGCATTGTATTTCGGAAACTCTTGGCAGTAGACACTTGAAATTTAACATGTAGATTCCACAAATAAAGTTAACAAAACTAGTTTCAGCATTTCCTGAAATTTACCTGAAATAAGGCACAGGAATATTTTGATTATAATAAACTACCGAGCCGAAACCGCTGGACACAGAGACTTTTAATTTGAAAGGTGTATTCTTTTAAGGACATAGCGGTGTACTAAGAAAGAAATTTGGAAAATTCAGCCTCTTAGGGGTCCAAAAGGGCTTTAAAAAAACCGAAATAGCTCTGTATCTCAGAAACCGCTAGCAGTAGATACTTGAAATTTGACATGTAGATTCCTCAATAAAAAAAAAATTAAAAAGTTTCAGCATTTCCTGAAACTTTACTGAAATCAGGCAAAGGAATGTTTTCATTTTAAAAAACTACCTAGCCGAAACCGAGACTGATAGACACACACAGAGAGAGAGAGAGAGATAGAGTCTTGATGCGAAGAGTTGCACTAAGAAAGGATAGGATTACTAGCCTGACTAGGTTACTAGGTTGACTAGGAAAGCATTATTAAAAACTTTTATCATTTTATTTAAGTTACACCAGCTAAAATACCACCAAAATAACACGGTATAACTTGAAAAATACAATAAAATGTTAATAGAAAAATTGTAATGGCTTTTTTTCAAAAATGGTGGATTAAAGGTTCGAGCACATTATGCCGGGCCGGAGCGGGGCGGACCGGGCCGCAACGCACCGCCAAATGCGACGGGCGATTAGTGACGGGCCGCGTTGCAGTGCATTGACGGATTTTGAGTGTAGTGTACTGCCAGAATTTGCGTGCAACTGTACGTTATGCTATAATCCATCTAATGCAGAAAAGCATTGTTGGTGTTGCTACCAAAATCTATGATAAATTACCTAGACTATATAGAGAAATTAATTTACAAAAGTTTAAATTAAAACTGATTTTTTTTTTAACTACAAAGTGTTATTATAGTCTTGACGAATTTTTAAATGATAAATTATAATTAATTGTAACATTTTTGCATGTTTAGATTATACGCATGCCATCTCTCTACCTAATTTGCATACCGTAACCGGTCAAGCATGTTGTTTCACTATTATACTTTTGTCATCTTTTTTACACATGTTTTCTGCAAATAAATATCTTTGAATCTTTGAATCCAATCCGCTTTTTATAGCACACAGTTGACGGGGCGCAGCGGGGTAGGGGCAAGCCGCAACGCATCGGACGGACGCAAATCCGCCTCGCAATATTGCGAGCCGCTGCGGCCCGACACAGTGTACGATAATTAATACAAATTGTATTTAAGCGATTTGAGCAGATTTTTGCGCTCCACCCCGACACGCTGCGGCCCGGCATAATGTGCTCGAACCTTAAGTTCCCATGTAAAGACCTTAAGACCAAACTTACTATTACCACAACAACTAGAAAATACTATTATCACAGTAAAAAAACATAATATAGTTTGTGGTATTACGCAAAAATGTGGATAAAATAACGGGTTACAGCTACATACTTAGCGTTACAATAAAATCTTATGGGTATAAATAAATCAACTGTATTGTCTATGAGGACCAAGCCTATCACAAAGATAACACAGTCTATCCAGTTATGTAGTTGTAGGTACTCCAAATAATATTACGCGTATGAAGTCACGGGTTTACAGCTAGTAACCTATATAATCTGGCATATTCAGAATCTACCGACCTCTGTCGCGAGGCGGCCGAAGTTTCGCCTGCGACGCAGTAGGTCACGGGTTCGATTACCGCCTCGTAACAAATATTTGTACATACGATCTGCAGGTATTTGTTCAGGGTGTTCCGGGTATTTTCTTTGTAAAATAAAAAATATATATCTATATAATACTATGGCGTAAATAAATAATGCTGGAAAGTTCACACAACATTATCTAGCCCCAACCTAAGCGGAGCTTGTGGTATGGGTACTAGATAACTGATATACTTAATACAATAGATTATATATATAGGTAGTTATTTTTTATTATACATGTAAATAACCAGAACAAATATCTGCAGATCGTACAAATATTTGTTCCGAGGCGGCAATCAAACCCGCAAGGCAAACCATCGCACACCGCACCACACCACCTTCATATATATATATATATATTTATAATTATTTCGTACGTGTGTATGTCACTGAATTCTTCCTAAACGGCTGGACCGATTTTGATGTTTTTTTTTTCTGTGCTTGAGAGGATGTCTGGATGGATGGTTTAGATTCACAACTGCTGCTGCTTGATAGTCATCTCTGTTTGGATCTACACGTAGAGAATGTCATTGAAAAGGCTTTTAAAATGTTCGGATTTATCATGAGGTCGTCCGCTGAATTCAGACGTGCTTCCACATTTCTTTATCTTTATAAAGCATTGGTTTGCTCTCAGCTTGAGTATGCAGTGCCGGGTTGGAACCCATTTTATAACAAATACATATATCGTAGCTATTGAGAGGGTCCAGCGTAAGTACTTACGTTCCATGACCTACAAAAGTTTTCGCAGCTACCGCAAATACTCGTACTCTGTTTTACTCTCCAAATAATACCTCGAAGCAGTTACCCTATATAATATTGTGCACAATAACATAGATTGTATAGAATTAGTGTGTAGACTGAGTTACGTCGTCCCGAGGACGTGCACTCCGCGAGTAACTCGCTCTCGTCCACTGTTTGCTTTAAACGTCTGCCGCACCAACTCGGGACATTGTGCCCCTATTCGCCGAATGGTTGAGTCCCATAATCTTTACTTTACTGAAATTGATTTATTCTCTTGTTCTTCTTATAAATATAAAAATCAGTTAATTACTGCGCTTTCCTGAGTAGATTTACATATAATATCATTCTTAGTTTCTTTGTTGTAATCTTTTTTGTCCTAATATGTATCATTAACTTACAGCCCGTTCACCGTAACCATGGCAGGCGCCATCTTGCGGGGAACGGTCTGTACCTGCTCTTGTTTACTATGTACTATTTATTTATTTTTTCTTTGAGTGGGGTTTTGTTATTACTCTTTGGTTTACTTACCTACTGAGATTTATATAATTATTAATCATCCCTCTAGCTGCATCTTTTTGTAATCATGAATAAAACTAACATGTGGAGAACGTTGTGGACTACATTATTAATAAGTCTTACATAATTAAATTTATGTATTAATACTGATTGTACCTAGATATATAATGTAGTTGTTTGTTTTTCCTTAATAAATAAAATAAAAATAAACTGGACCCGGTAAGTGGCGTTGCACCGGGACCACGTGAACGAAGTCGCGAGCGGGCTACTAGTGTATCTTTAAGTTTATTTCGACACAATAGGAAGATATTGACGACCTCTGTGGCGCGGTGGGCCAAGGTTGGCCTGCGACGCAGGAGGTTGCGGGTTCGATTCCCGCCTCGGAACAAATATTTGTGCGATCGCAGATATTTGTTCAGGGTGTTCTGGGTATTTTCTATGTATAATAAAAAATATCTATCTATGTATTATATTGTATTAAGTACATCAGTTATCTAGTACCCATAACACAAGCTCTGCTTAGCTTGGGGCTAGATAATGTTGTGTAAAACTGTCCAGAATTATTATTATTATTATTATTATTATATTAATGCAGGCTCGGCCACCACAGGCACTCGAACCCGCGACTCGTGAGCCGGCAGGCGGGGTGGGTGTGCCGGGGCCTCTCGTCGCATGTTTTTTTTATTGTTTTTAATATTAAATGCGTGAATGATGGAACAAGGAGGTTGCCTACCTGATGTGAAGCGGTAACCTCTGTCCTTAAGGTGGTTGCTTTTAATAGCGAAAATAACATCGAAATTTTGGTCCATACAAGTCATTTCGATGTCATTTTTGCAATTAATAAAGTATTTTATTTAAACAAATAAGATTTCCCGCAAAAAAAAAAAAAAAGCCAACAACAGTAATTTCAGTGTAAAATTATAATCTTTATAAATTGCCCATATTTGGTAAATAACATTAGTATGGAAAAGCAATCACCTTAACAATGCATTACCACATAGGTCACATCCCCTAGGATGCGCCTTATGTGGTATTGCACTGCGCCCGCCACCCTGAGACATAAAGATGAAAAGTCTCACGTGCCTGTTATTTCACCGGCACTCATAATCTTCAAACTGGAACACAGCAATGCGAGCACTACTGCTTTGTGGCAGAAATATTTATGGCGGTAATATTCGTTGAATAAACTTTCTCAAAAAAAGCTCTACTACTGCTTACCGTGGTGTGTCCGGCCTAATAATAGACCCCTCCGTCTCTTCCCGTGGATGTCGTAAAGGCCGACTACGGGAATAACCGGACTTGTTGATAAGATTCGTTGGTATAAGATTAGTCCTGGCTGCTAGCTTATTATAGAATGTGTGATTACTGGAGATAAGCGTTAGCCGAGTAAGACGTGGAAAGTGATGGCGGCGATGAGCTCACCACTCGTCACTTCTATATTCCACGATGGTGCAACCCACTGTGAAAAGAGGCCCATTGAGGCTCTGCCTACCCTTTGGGTAAATAGGCATGTGTCTCTGTATGTATGTATGTATGTATGTATGTATGTATGTATGTTCTAGTGCTACAGTGCTTTTGTTCACTGTGTTGTCTCATTGCAGGTCTAACCCTCGCGCAGGCCGGACACGCGCACTGGGCGCCGAATTGGCCAATGTACGAGGACAGAAACCACTACGGGCTCATGTACAGAGCCGGCATACTGTTCAACCTGTCTAGTTTCGAAAAGTTAGCGTTCATCTGTGAGATGGCGTAATCGAGCTTACATAGCGCGTGTGTCACTGCGCTAGCGTGTCAGCAATAACGGTGACATCACACGCAGCTCTAATATAGCGCACATTGATATATCATAATTTATTATAAAGACATAATATAGATCAAAGGAAATCGGTGGATGGAGGTAGCTCTAGACTTTCGACATGACATCTATGACGAAGGCCTGTGTCCAGCAAGGGATTTGGAAAATTGAAATAATACTTCTTCAAGAATTATGTAATATGTGTTCGCTCATCGGGTAACGTCGCTCATAGTTACAACATACTAGTGTCTGCGTGTGGCTTCGCTCAGTTGGTCGCGGGGTAAATGTCATTATCCTAGCTAGTGTGTATCTATGGCGTGTGTTTACAGATTTCATCGGAATTGGTACAGCCATATTGAATTGATGATTGCGTAACAAAGAAAGAGTAACTACTCTTTAGAGTAAGTTTTGCATCCATAATACAAACAGAATATCTAATTACTAGTATATATTACTAATTCATGGATTCTAAGATTAGTTGTCCGTCATATAACGACCGCAATATAGCGGCGCCCGCTATCATCAATCTAAGAACACACAGATAATGTACGTGATGCACATCTCCGCTGTATTCCGGTCGTCATATGACGGACGACGCTTGTAAGGAGACACTAGCTTATATTTTACTGTGCCCTAAGTTTATCAAACACTTTCACGTTACGTATATCTTATTCATAACAACAACTTGTAAATAAGACGAAGCGCGGTTAGATATATGTAGCGTAATGTATTCAAGAACCACACGGACTAGCATCTACTTGAACCAAAAACGTAATGTATTCAAGAACCACACGGACTAGCTTCTACTTGAGTCAATAACGTAATGTATTCAAGAACCACACGGACTAGCATCTACTTGAACCAATAACGTAATGTATTCAAGAACCACACGGACTAGCATCTACTTGAACCAATAACGTAATGTATTCAAGAACCACACGGACTAGCATCTACTTGAACCAATAACGTAATCTATTCAAGAACCACACGGACTAGCATCTACATGAGTCAATAACGTAATGTATTCAAGAACCACACGGACTAGCATCTACTTGAATCAATAACGGGACACTTCATGCATGCCTTATTTGTAAGTTATTCATAAGAACCTGTCAAGTGAAGAAGTGCAAGAAGAACACAAGAGCACAATAAGTGCGTTAAGTGAGATAGTTAGTGTTAGTGTAACTTTGGGTTGCCTTTAAATCGAGAAAATATGGTCCTATCGTGTTTCTGGAGCAGTGATCCGTCGGAATTTTAATGTTGTAATATGGTCCTATCGTGTTTCTGGAGCAGTGATACCTCGGAATTATAATGTTGTAATATGGTCCTATCGTGTTTCTGGAGCAGTGATCCGTCGGAATTTTAATGTTGTAATATGGTCCTATCGTGTTTCTGGAGCAGTGATACCTCGGAATTATAATGTTGTAATATGGTCCTATCGTGTTTCTGGAGCAGTGATACCTCGGAATTATAATGTTGTAATATGGTCCTATCGTGTTTCTGGAGCAGTGATACCTCGGAATTATAATGTTGTAATATGGTCCTATCGTGTTTCTGGAGCAGTGATACCTCGGAATTATAATGTTGTAATAGTATCCATGCATATTTATAATTTTAATATTGTACTTTTTAAACAAGGAAATTTAAGGTATAATAAAACATTACAACATAATTTATTATTATTAACATTGAAAATATCTTTAGACTAAGACAATAAACCAAAACTAAAATAAAAACCTACCTATCAGATCAGCAAGCTGTCACCCGATGGCAGCGTGCCCAGAATGCTGGCTGCACTGCCACGCTGAATGGCAATGCTTACTCGTTGACCGACATAAAAGCCAGCGTTCTGGTCACGCGTTGACTCAAAAAGACGATCCGCAAGTTCCTTGAAAATTGTATGTGCCCCTGGTCCCCACGGGCCTTGAGTTTCCATGCCAAACGGCTCAAATATGTACCCTCTGTCGAGTCATGCATACGTGCGCTGTTTGAGGTACTCCGCTGTTGTTGCTGCGGAGCCAGCCCGCGCTGATGTACCCGGAAGATGGGACGGCGCCAGAGTATTGATGTATATTTTACTTAAAAATCAAATCGTTTTGCATAATACCCCACCTTAATACCTACAAATATATTAATTTTCTATGCCTGTTTCCCTGTAACACATTGTTCATAGCACTTATACCTAATCTAATTAATACTTCTTAGTGGAGTCATGACCGCCTAATTAGGAGTTAATCAAGTAGGTATTCGTTTCTATGTTTTTCCTTAACCTTTTGTTGACATTAGTTACAAGGCAGATATTTTATATTCATGCCTAGTAATTTTTAACTCTCACACAAACAAACGAAAAACAATATCCTTAATTATTAAATTCATTAGGTTCATTAGTTATTCTGTTCCATAGAGTCCTACACCCTTATCATACCTGCCTAGTGCCTACAAAATTAGAACTTTTAAATATTAAGTAAAGTACTTACTCCATAAGGCACTAATACACACATCAAAAAAGTCTAAGCAACATGCACTAATTAAAATTTTAGGACGGTTCTTCACATTAAAATGTTTGTATTTTATTATTTAAATATTTTTTTAGGGTCTTAATGATGTAAATATAACAGCTCTTGTCTTCAATAGTTCTTTTAATAACATAAATTAACAAAATTATAATTTACTGTACAAACTAAGGTACTTAAGAAACTAAACCTTTTTTTAACAAAATGATATTTCTAAAGAAAATTAATTTATTTTGAAAGAATTGGATAATTTAATACAAGGTATGGCCTCCTCTGCTATTCATTCAACTTGTCGGCAACTATTATTCATAGAATTAATGTAACTGATTATGTCATCTTGCAGCAATCGCTCCCAATGGAATTGTAGTAAATCCTTCAGCTGTTGGGTTGTTGTCACTCCGTCCAAGTCCTTCAAAACACGTCTCTGGAGCATGTCCCATGCGCGCTCGATGGGGTTGAGGTCTGGCGATTGTGCAGGCCTGGGCGATACCCGGATGTTCTCCGTTGCCAAGTATTCAATGGTTCGCCGAGCTGTATGCGAACGCGCATAGTCATGCATTAACTTAAAATCGGAGCCAAAGGTTTGTGCAAATGGACATAAGGTCTAAGAATATCCTCAACGTATTCCATTTACAAAAACGAGCTCAGTTCGCCTGTTCTTCATAATACCCACCCATACCATAACTGTTGAGCCGCTGTATGGATGAACTTCCTGAACGCACCTGAGCCTATCAGTATTTCCGGGCCGACGGTACACACTCACCCTTCTTGTATCAGGCCTAAACCCGAATCGCGACTCATCGGAAAACATAATTGTATCCCATTGCTCCTGGGTCCATGTTCTGCGTTCTCTACTTCATTCATTTCAATGAGCGCGATTCCCGTGACGTATTGGCGGGCACTTGATTGAGTATCAAGCTCGTAGGCCGTACTCATGCATTCGATTTCGCACAGTTTGGGGACTTACAACAACACCACTTGAATTTTGTAGCCTCAAACTTATCTCTCGAGCTGTTAACATCGGCTGGCGTCTTGCAGTCAGTTGTATGTACCGGTCTTGCCGACTGGTTGTACTCCTTCCACGGCCTGGATGCTGTTCAGCGGGGTCTCCTGTTATATCGTAGCGCTGCTAAAGACGACAAATAACGCTTTTATGAATACCAAAATTCCGAGATACCTGAGGTTGATTTCTTCCCGCTTGCAACATCCCTACAGCTCTTTGCATTTGATCTGCCGTCAAATGGTGTCGCTCCATGACGTAACGAATGTCTCACAATCCAATTTTACTTAACTTAATTGAACTTCCCCATCCGAGCTGATACCTGAACGGTTTAAAACAAGAGTTTGAGTATCTGCTTGAAAACTTAGGATCCTTTTCACCCTCAGCAAGGTTAATTATGGGAAATATGTAAAACACGTGTTTAATTGTTTATTTAAATAAATAAATAAAATAAATAAATAAATATTGCTGGACAGTTCACACAACATTATCTAGCCCCAAGCTAAGCAGAGCTTGTGTTATGGGTACTAGACAACTGATATACTTAATACAATATATTACATAGATAGATATTTTTTATTATATATAGAAAATACCCAGAACACCCTGAACAAATATCTGCGGATCACACAAATATTTGTTCCGAGGCGGGAATCGAAGCCGCAACCTCCTGCGACGCAGGCGAACGTTCGCCCGCCGCGCCACAGAGGTCGTCGTATTTCCTCAATACTCAATATACTCAATATATTTATTGCTTTCACATGGTTAACATAATAGTTCTTACATATAACTTAGGTAGACTCGCACATGAACCCTGTTTTTAAGGCATAGCAATGGAGAGGAAGACCGAGGTTCTCGGGCCCCTTTCGTAGGTAAGTAAGTAGGTAAGTATTATTATTATTATTTGTATCAAGTTATATTTATTGGTATTATTAATGTCAGCTGATTATTTATTTTTATTCATTTTATAATTTATAACGTCAGTTGGTTTATATTTATTTACATAAAATATGTGCCTAGCCCGCCTACTCTAAAAAATCTTTAATATTATAATAGCATTTATCCAATAAGGACTTGAGTGTTTTTTTAATTAGTTGATCCCTTTTTATGTATTTTATTTCTAACGGCAGCTTATTATAAATTTTTATTGACATTGCGTATGGTCCGTTGCTATGCATTTTTAGATGTGATTGTGGTTGAACGATTTTGTTTTTACCCGGTCTCAGTGCATATCTTCTAGGAAGATCATCAAGTTTTGTATATATTATCCTTTATTCTTGTTGCAAAGTTTCATGTCGGTAGTCGCAGTTTTTTCATTTTTCCATGTACATTTTTTACACCTCTCTTTCATCCATATCCTAGTTACTAGTTAGACCATTAACATACGAACAGTGAAACTGATATCAAAATCGGTTCAGTAGTTTCGGTCTAATGTGAGTACAGACTGATAGACAAGAATTCTAGAAATGTTCGGTGCTTGTTATTTAATTTTTTTTAAGTAGGTACTGACTGGTTTTTCGGAAATATTTCTAATAACTCATCACTTTTATTATTTTATAATACACGTCTTAATATGTTAACCGACTTCAATAAAGGAGGAGTATATCTGGTCTACTACCCCCCCCCCCCCCCCCCCTATTAGGTATGTAGTATTTACGTTAGTCTGATGTAAATAGATCTATCAATGCTGAGAAGAGAATGACCTTGGGAAATCGAGGTGATCCGTTTTCCCGTTGTTTGTGTCTTTGTACGTATGTATCTTTGAAGTAAATTAGAAAGGATTACGGAGGAAAGGATCAAGGATAAATGAACGACGTGTAGGTAATCCACATCGCATGTATTCGTGAGGTATCAGTTCAGGCGAACCAAAATAAATAAGTAAACTCTTGCAGGCAACTGTGCAATATATTATAGCTCCTGTGAAGCCATCTTCAATGTTGAGAGACGCTTGTGCAGTCAGCCGCGCGTTGGAGCAGGCGCCGTCTCGCAGACAAATGGATAAATACCATCACCAGTCCAGTTGTCAAGCTCGCCGTCTTTGTATATGCGTCCGTAGGGGTTTCTGTCCTCGTACGTGGGCTGACCGCGCTGCCAGCGCGCGTGTCCGGCCTGCGCGAGGGTCTGACCTGCAAGGAGACGACACAGTGAACACTCACACGCTACGATAAGAGCCGCCTCGGCACAGTGCACACCTGCCCTACAAGAAGTGTAAACCGTGGTTCCTATCTAAAAAAAAACTTGTAAATGGTAAGATAATTTGAATGTGCTATTTGTTATTTTATTAAATATCTTGTGTGTTTTCTATGGGGGCGAATAAAAGTGTATGTTTTCTTTCTATAAAAAAAGTCACACTGAATAATTTCTAAGCGTTTTTTTTTACCATCGCTGTCGGGGTTCTTTTCACACCTTTTCAGCTAGATTTCAGCACATAGTCAGAATGGCCCTGCACAAAAACTCACCATCAACAGTCTTCCATTCCCCAGACTGCCAATAAATGCCGACTGAAACCCAGTGCTTGTTAAAATCGTCGACATCAGGGTCGGCAAGATGTCGCTCAAGCAGCTCCACGAGGACTCTCTCCTCGGCGGCACTGTTGGGGACGGCGAGTCGTGCGCCCTCCGCCACACAGGTTCTGTTCGCGTCCAGCCAGTATGCTCCCTCCGCGTGATACTTATAGCAGTGTTCGGTGCGGTTGGAGAACTCGTATCCTGCACACGAAAGTATTGTTTACATGTTTTTATGTTTGAATGACGGAACAAGCTGATGGCCCACCTGATGTTAAGCGGTAACCTCTGCCTTTAAGAGTGCATTACCTCATAGGTCACGTCCACCTAGGACGCACCCTACGCGGCATTACACTGCGCTCGTCTTCCTGAGACATACACACATGCAAAGAAACACGTATTTTTCCCCGAAAAGGTAGGCAGAGCCTGGACCTCTTTTAACTGTGGGTTAAACCATCGTGGGAGTATAGACGTGATAAGGGGTAAGCTCATCGCCGCCACTACTTCCCACAACTAACTCGGCTTTCTTCTAGCACCGTAAACTGGGGTTACTTTAGTAAACTTTTAAATTCAAACCGCTATAACTTTTTAAATAATGCCATAAAAAATTAATAAAAAAAAAACTGAAAAATCAACTTTTTTTATTCTTTGATTTTCTTCTTGGAAGCAAAAAATCATTAATAATAAATGAGAAAAAAAATATAATAGGTGTGATCAAAGTTAGACGGAGAATGGGGTTTACTTTGATACCCCTATTTTTTTTAACGGAAATCAAAATTACTTCTAATACAAGCATTTTTCTTGAAGAAGAAAAAAAAAACTGTGAACAAAATCAAAACTTACCAGGTTTTTTATGTTTTTGGGGTAACTTTGATCAAACAAAATTAACACGTTTATTTCTGAATCAACTTTGTTAACTAAATAACTTGAAGTTTTATGTATTATCACCATAATCATAATTCACTTTAAAATCACAAAAAGACATAAAAAATTCACTATAAAATACAATTCTGTTCGGAAGCACTGCGCAGACTCAAACCACCTTCGGCAACGCGGCTGTTATGGCTCGTTCCAGAAAGTTTTCGGTGTAATTTTTGAGCCTTACTTCTTTAAAGTATGATCTGGGTATGACCAGCAAAATCAAAAAATGATTGTATTTAATTAGACAAAAATCCCCGAGTATGCCTAATAACGATTCTTCGTGAAGTGAGATTTTACAATGATCAATTTCACCCATTGAAGCGATCAAAGACACCCCTTGTCAAGTAATGGCACCTATAAAATTATTTGTTTATGAATTTATGCCCCACAGCAAAATAGAATGGTGGAGCCCGATAATGTCCTGACAAGGTACATTGCATGAAAATCACGTTACTGCAATACCTGGCCGTGGTGTATCCGGCCTAAGAATAGACCCCTCCGTCTCCTCCCGTGGATGTCGTAAAAGCCGACTAAGGGATTAGCCGGACTTGTTGATAAGATTCGTTGGTGTAAGATTTGTCCTGGCTGCTATATTATTATTAGAATGTGTTATTACTGGAAGAAAGCGTTAGCTGAGTCAGTCGTGGGGAGCAATGGCGGCGATGAGCCCACCACTTGTCACGTCTATATCCCTCGATGGTGCAACCCACTGTGAAAAGAGGCCCTTTAAGGCTCTGCCTACCCCTTCGGGGAAAGAGGCGTGTGTCTTTGTATGTATGTATGTATGCAATACTTGACTAGTTAGACTTGAAGTTCTTCAAGCATAAAAAATAGTTAAAACTGAATACCTACATTATTTCTCTATTTTCGTACATTTTCTTATGTTTATTCGTTTCACGTTTGAGCTTAATAGAAAGAGCAAGGATCATTTATGCTAACATACAAAAAAAAAACTTACGGTTGTGTTCAGAAACCGTATAATTAGAGCTTAAAAATAAAACTAAGTTTTTATCAAGTAAAAAGTTTTTAGTAGTAGTAGAGCTTTTTTGTGAAAAAGTTCGTCCGGGGAAGTACTACCACCATACCTATTTCTGCCGCAAAGCAGTAGTGCTAGCATTGTTGTGTTCCGGTTTGAAGGGTAAGGGTGCCGGTGAAATTACAGGCACATGAGACTTTTCATCTATGTCTCAGGGTGGCGGGCGCAGTGCAATGCCACATAGGGTGCGTCCTAGGTGGACGTGACCTATGAGGTAATGCACTGTTCATAGGCAGAGGTTACCGCTTAACATCAGGTGGGTCTCTTGCTAGTTCCGTCATCCAAGTAGTATAAAAAAAATAAAAAAAAAAATGTCACCCCGAGATTCAAAATAAACCCCAGTATACGGTAATAACACATTCCATAAATAAGCTAGCAGCCAGGACAAATCTTATACCAACGAATCTTACTAACAGGTCGGGCAATCCCTTAGTCGGCTTTTATGACATCAACGGAGATGGAGGGGTCTATTCTTAGCCCGGACACACCATGTACACACCCTTAAAACCAGAACCCAACAATGCCAGCACAACTGCTTCGTGGTAGAAATAGGTATAGATGTAGGTATAGGTATTTTTTTACAAACAAAACTAACTTCAAAGCACGATATTCATCCCCTATCTTTCCTCTTTGGAATACTTGTCATAGTGCGTCTCATAGCGAGGATTCATACATAAACAACTGAGGCAGACCCGTCACAGGAAACAGACTTACCGAGATTGTTATCGCCACAGCTAGCTGTCAGTGCAGCCGTTGTTGTAGGTATCGCTTGAGGTGACGGTCCAGGTGTTGCTGCAGGTGTTGGTACTGGTGCAAGTGGAAGGGTCTCACGTGGGCGGACATCACCCAAACTGAGAACACATAGATGTGCTAGAAAGCTAATCGTATAAAAATACAAAAACATTTTTGTATTTACTCTACACAATGTATTAAATCAGTTCAAACTGGTCAAGTGATCACGTTAAGATCTTACTCTGTGTTTATATACCGCCTCAGTTGTTATGAATTAGAGCTATATCTTGTTATTTTTTGTAAGGCACTTATCAGCCTAGCAACCCAGCTTGCCCCCAACTGACCACGAGGCAAAGATTAATAATTCTAAGATAGCTTTACACAGCAATGCACAACTTAGCTATCTCGCTTGTTTGTGCTGTTGGTGAACGGAAAATTCAAGCAATTTGTATTTGATAAGTGATGACTGTAGGGGCTCTGATTGCAATGTTAGCAAATTCCCAACGCCCCGCTCCCCGCGCCGCCGGTACAGGCAGTCACGTTCGTACCGCCACTTAGATAATACATTTTGTAACCTTTATTTAATTAAATCAGTAATTCCATCGTAAAGTGTTTTCATCATCATCACCACCACCAGAAGTCTGAACATAGAACTATATTATACTTATTCCTACAATGACTTTACTTAATAATCTATTTGTAAATATTTTGTTCGACAAAACTTAGTAAGGTAACCGAGACAGCGTTTACATAGCAACACTCAGCCTGTTTTTTTATTATTTTTTTATTTTGAATTTGAAGTAAATACCTATATCGGGCATTAGTCGTTCCACAAAAATCCCACCTTAAATCCTTATCGAAGCAACTAACGTACTTCCAAATTCATTAAAATAATTGATAACAATCGAAACCTTCGCGATCTCGATGTCATATCGATGCAAAGTTCGTACTTGCAGTGCAGCTGTGTAGATAACTATCTTGATTTACTGTTGGAGATTGATTTCCTCGTGGTCTATGTATAATCGTACAAACATCGTAATATTGACGTGTATGATATTATTGGAACTAGTATCTGCCCTCAGCTTCGCTCACGTGATCACATGACACGAGTTGCCTAACCTCACTCCAAAGTTTCGTCGAAGGTGTGATCTATATGTGCGACAAAAGTCATCAAATCATTTCAGCAGTTACAAAGTTTAAGTAGTAAAAACATATGAACAAACATAAAAAAAAAAAAAAAAAAAAAAAAACTGGACAGTTCACACAACATTATCTAGCCCCAAGCTAAGCAGAGCTTGTGTTATGGGTACTAGATAACTGATATACTTAATACAATATATTACATAGATAGATATTTTTTTATTATACATAGAAAAAACATTAGCATAAACATAAACACACATAAACATTAGCAGATTAGCAGTAATAATAAATATACCAATAACTGGTTCTAATTACTAATTCAGAGTTTAGAAGAATCACCTATGGTTAAAGTAACCGCCTGTTTATATGTTGGTGAACTTGTGCCATACATCAACTTACAGTTAAGGTGGAGTGTGCCAAAAAATTAGATTTTTATTTTCTTAGATTTGATTTTTAACAGACTAAATCAAGTACAATAATAAAAATAAAAACATGAATTAATAATAAATAAATAATGCTAGACAGTTCACACAACATTATCTAGCCCCAAGCTAAGCAGAGCTTGCGTTTTGGGTACTAGATAACTGATATACTTAATACAATATACATTACATAAATAGATATTTTTTATTATACGTTGAAAATAGATAGATAGATAGAATATTCTTTATTGCACAAAACAAACAATGTCCATAGGCGAATTTAATGCTAAGAATCATTCTATACCAGCTAACCCACACCAAAAAACATATACCCAGAACACCCTGAACAAATATCAATCAAATATTTGTTCCGTGACGGGAATCCAACCCGCAAGCTCCTACGTCGCAGGCGAATCTTCGCCCGCCGCGCCACAGAGGTCGTCAAAATGGATACTACATTATAATTCCAGGGAATTACTGTACCAGAAACACGATTTCAGAATATAATATCGACATTAAAATACAAACTTTAATCCGCATATCCTGGATGTATGTAACAGAGCTTTTAAATCCTTGGGATTCGTTACCCGACAGACAGCTAGGTTCCATGATAGGAATGCCATTATAACTCTCTACTACGCGTTCGTGAGGAGTAAATTAGAGTATAGCTCTCTCGTATGGGACCCACACGAACAAAAATATACAATTATGCTAGAACGCGTACAAAGGAAATTTGCACGTTATCTTTTTAAAAAAATGCATGGATTCTATCCTTATTTATATCCGTCTTTGTTCGTCGCCGGAATGGTAAGCATCAACACCCTGGAGTTGAGACGCAAGTGTGCATTGTTGATGCACTATTATCTGCTGCTCAACAACAGGATTGATAACCCGACCGCGCTGGCTCGCTGCTCGTTGTCTGCGCCGGACCAGCGGCTGCGTGCGCCGCGCCTGTTTGCGACCCCGTTGGTTCGTTCGCAAACCACCCGGTATGCTCCTACAGCTCATGCTCTAAATTTGCTCAACGCCCTGGTTGCTCAGACACCAGAAACCGATGTATTTTTTTAAAATTTTAATGTTTTCTTAAATTCTTCTATTAGTTTTCTAAGTTAAGTAGTTTTTAATATTTGTACCTATTGTTTGGCTTTCTGCGCGCGTTGGTGTATACTGTAAGTGCAGTAAGCAGTTGAATTTAAATAAAATAAAATCAAACTTACGTTGGTTTTTGCCTAGATTCGATTGTTTATTAAAATGGTTCATGTTGGGTAAAATATTATATGAATAAAATCAATACAACACAAGCACGGGCTAACAGTAGAGGGGTTGTAAAATTATCTATATACTAGCAGCGCCCCGCGGTTTCACCCGCGTAAGTCTCGATCCCGTGGGAATATCAGGATAAGAATGTGCCTATGTGTTATTCTGGGAGTCCAGTTATCTCCATTCCAAATTTAATGCAAATCCGTCCAGCCGTTTCAGCATGAAGAAGTAACAAACACACACACAAACTTTCGCCTTTATAATATTACTGTGATGTGATTACGACATATTCAATAAAACCACTTTTTAGAGCGAAGCGGGGAGTTTTTTTTGTATGGAGATTTCTCATATCTGCCTGTTATTGTCGCAGTCTTAAACCTCACACGTCGATGTGATGTGGTTAGAAGCCCTAGCAGTCCTAGACCTTACCGGCGCAACCTTCGCCGGGGACGCGAGTTCGAATCTCGGATCGTACCTACTTTTTGATAGTCATACATTTGCCTAGTCAAACTTTTAGGTACCTAGTAAGCAGCACATTGGATTGTCGACCTCTGCCACGGTGGACCAGTAGCCGGCTGAGACACAAGAGGTTGCGAGTTCGATAGAAAAAAACGTGACAAATATTTGTATAATCCGCAAATATTTGTTCCGCGTCGGGGAGTTGTGGTTTTTATTTTTAATCTTTGAGAAGTGCGGAATAAGCGGATGGCCCACCCGATATTAAGCGGTAACTTCTGTCTTTAACAATCCATTACCTCATAGGTCACGCCCACCTAGGACGCACCCTATGTGGCATTGCATTGCACCCGCCACCCTGAAACATAAAGATGAAAAGTCTCATGTGCCTGTAATTTCACCGGAAAACATCAAACCCTTCACATCGGAACACAGCAATGCGAACACTATACGCTATTCAACAGAAATAGGTATGGTGGTAGTAGGTACTACCCGAACGAACTCTTTCAAAAAAAAGCTCTAGTACTACTAAACGGGTAGCATGGTACCTACTCGTAGTTCCTGATACCCACGACAAAGGGGATCCTAGCGTGGGACCAGGACTATGTAGGTGACTGTGACGTGTTATTTAGGTTAGGGCACAGATTAAATAATAGTAATAGTAGTAGCCCAAAGGTTGTCTGGAAGAGATCTCTTCTTAGCGATAAGACCGCCCATTGCACATTTAGTTTTTGTTTTATTGTTGTCTGTTTATTTTAACTAGTTTGTAAGGTGTGCTGTGCAATAAGGTATTTTCATTCATTCATTCAGTAGGTTACTACAATTCTAAATTGATTCTAGATGTAGGTTTCGTCGGAGTGTAGGTTAGCTACAGGTCTAGCGCTAACTGAGTCAGTCCCTGAGGTATGGGAGGGGTACGGGAGGGATGTTTGCATTACGTCAAAATGAAGCGTGTCTTCATGTCATCTGATAATATGAGACATGAAAACACCGCTCCCATACCTCAGTGACTGACTCAGTTAAGCGCTCGACCTATAGTAGGTAGGTATGTACCTGGTACCTACCTACCTACTTACTACAAATCCTAGATGGATTCTTGATGGATGTTTGTTTACTTGTAAGTCAGGTAGTAGGTGGGTACGTCCCTGCTGTACCTACTTACTACGTATTCTAGATGTATGTTCATTCACGCGTTGTTTAGTTTGTTATTAGGTAAGTAGTATCCTAGTAGTTAGGTAAACTTTACCTCTCTATTTCACCCCTTTTGAGGGATGCCTAATACGTGATTAAAACTATTTGATTTATTTTATTTTATTAATCTAGGATTCACAGTTATCTTATAGTAAGTTAAAAGCTATACACTATATGCTATTCTGAAACCAATTTGAATCCACATTTTGTATTCAATTCGTCCTACTTTACTATCCTAGTTACAAAGTTGTACCATAGTGTGAGAGTCCTATCAATATCGGTTTCATAGTTTCGGCTTGGTGTTAGTACAAACAGACAGACAAGAATTCTAGAAATGGTCAATGCCTGTTATCTATCTTTTTTGAAGTACTGGATTGTTTTTGCGAAATATTTCTAATAACTCTTCAGTTTTAGTATAGTATAGATGGATTCAGTTTATAATACACGTTTTATTATGTTAACCGACTTCATAAAAGGAGGAGTATACCTGGCTATAATCTACTATTAGGTATGTAGTATTTACGTTAGTCTGATGCAAATAGTTCTATCAATGCTGAGAAGGGAATGACTTCGGGAAATCGAGGTCATCCTGTTTTTGTATATTAATATATTTTTGAAGTCATTTAGAATGGATTACGGAGGAAAGGATCAAGGATTAAAGGAGAACCTTTAGGTAATCTATATCGCATGTAATCGCAAGTTCTCAGTTCGGGCGAACTAAAATAAATAAGTAAACTCTTGCAGGCAACTGTGCAATATATTATAGCTCCTGTGAAGCCATATTTATTGCTGAGAGAAGCTTGTGTAGTTCAACAAAACAAAAATACCAAAATTCTTTATTTTTCTTAGACGACTATAAGTTACATGGATTGGGAACTCCTCTGTTATTACAATAACCTGTGTAAGAGGAGTCCCCTCTTTAATTATGGTGGTCTACATCTAAACATAACATCTTAGTTAGCCGCGCGTTGGAGCAGGCGCCATCTCGCAGACAAATGGGAACTTTTCATCACTAGACCAGTTGTCGAGTACACCGTCTCTGTCCATGCGCCCGTAGGGGCAGTTTTCCTCGTACGTGGGCTGACCGCGCTGCCAGTTCACGCGTCCGGACTGCGCGAGGGTCTGACCTGCAAGGAGACGACACAGTGAGCACAAGCTCTCTAGCACTAGTACATACATACACACTACATAGACACACTACATAGACCCGGGTACCAGGGCGCGCGTCCGGCCTGCGCGAGGGTCTGACCTGCAAGGAGACGACACAGTGAGCACAAGCTCTCTAGCACTAGTACATACATACACACTACATAGACACACTACATAGACCCGGGTACCAGGGCGCGCGTCCGGCCTGCGCGAGGGTCTGACCTGCAAGGAGACGACACAGTGAACACAAGCACTCTAGCACTAGTACATACATATACACTACATAGACACAGTACATAGACCCGGGTACTAGTGCGCGCATCCGGCCTGCGCGAGGGTCTGACCTGCAAGGAGACGACACAGTGAACCCGCACATACTACAAGAGCTGCCCCGGGCAGCGTAGTGCACACCTGCCCTAAGACATGCATTGCCGTTGTCAATATCGAGTAAAAACAAGCAAAAAAAAACAGGTTTTTTGTATGGGAGCCCACTTAAATATATTTTTATTCTATTTTTTTGTTATAATGGCAACAGAAATACATCATCTGTGAATATTTCAACTGTTTAACAAACACGGTTCATGAGATACAGCCTGGTGACAGGCGGACAGATAGACAGACCGACAGACGGACAACGGAGTCTTAGTAATAGGGTCCCATTTTACCCTTTGGGTACGCAACCCTATAAATGAGGCTGGCGGTATAAAACCTTTTATGAATATAAATGTTTAAAAAAAAAAAAAAAAAAATTACAAAAACCTGCCAAGTGCGAGTCGGACTCGCGCATGAAGGGTTCCGTACCACTATCTATAAAAATCCCCCCTTACATATTTATTTTATTCTTTGTTTTAGTATTTGTTGTATCTGTTGTAGCGGCAACAGATACACATTATCTATGAAAACAACTGTCTATCACGGTTCATGAGATACAGCATGGTGACAGACGGACAGACAGACGGACAGCGGAGTCTTAGTAATAGGGTCCCGTTTTACCCTATGGGTACGGTACCCTAAAAATCTTTTCCATGCTAGCGGATAAAAAACACTTTTTCACGCAGATTTCAAAGATAATAAGCAATAACTTTCCGAGCTTGGGAGGTAAACAAAAATATTGTTTTCTACTGTGAAGAAAACCAACTTGTTGATAGTAAAATGCGCAACTTTGTAACTTTATTCAATATCTAGCGTGTGTTCTATGGGCGAATACAAGTGTATGCTTTCTTTCTTTAAGGTCTATAACGCATAATTACCAATCTTAGATTTGATTTTCAACTACAACATTTAAATTTAAAATATGCCCATGCATATTTTAAATTTACATTATGATTCCGAGGGATAACTGTACCAGAAACACGATAAGACTATACTTTCTTGATACAAAAAATCCCTTCTGACGCTTAATGACCTAAAGTTACGTCTATTTTTTTTGCATGGGTTCGAGTGTTTATTAATGGTGCATAATATTGGTTAAAAAAAATCAGATAAATAAAATCAATACATCAAAGACGAGGGTATGCTGGAGGGGTTTTGTAAAATTATTTATATTTTACGAGATATTCAATAAAAACTGCTTTTTCGCGCGGCGCGAGGAGTTTTTTGGGTATGAAAATGTCTGCCTGGTGTTGGCGCAGTTATCCTTTAGGATTCTACATTCTTATTATTAAGACAAAGATCAAACTGTATAATTTATCCGCGTTTTTTTACCATTGCTCTCAAGGTTATATTTACATCTTTTTAACCACCATCTCCTTTTCATCATAGGCTGAGCAGACGCACGGCTCAGTGCCACCCTTATCTCATTAGTATACCCTCTATTCGTACTCAACGTTTCAGTTCTACCTTTATAATGCGAATTGCTAAGGTTGAATACACTACCGTCGTCTGTCTTTCCTGAAAACTATAATCTGGGTCTCTTCAAGGCTAGAGTGAATAGGTGCCTTATTCTAGACCTTTGTGCTCCATCTTCGGCCACATCGTCACTTACCAACAGGTGAGATCGTGGTCAAAAAAGTTAGAAAGACCACTGAGGGGCTTAAACCAGAAATTTATTTTGTAAAAAATAAAAAAACCCTCAATGCAATGAAACGGCTGAATCGATTTTGATCAAACATAGCTAAGAGAACTCCCGACAAATTCACCTTTCATACAAAAAAAAAACGAAATCAGTTCTTCCGTTCGGAAGCAACGATGCCAAAGACTGACACACACACAGACACACACACACAGACACGTAAAACTTATAACACCCCGTCGTTTTTGCGTCGGGGGTTAAAAACTTACCATCAACAGTCTTCCATTCACGTGACTGCCAATAGATGCCGACCGACACCCAGTCGTTGTTAAAGTCGTATTCAGTGTCGTGTATCTCTTCTTCAGGATATCGCCCAAACAGCTCCACTAGGAACATCTCCTCGTCATAACTGTTGGCGACGGCGAGTCGCGCGCCCTCCGCCACACAAGTTATGTTCGCATCCGGCCAGTAAGCTGCCTGCACGTGAAATTTATAGCAGTGCCCGGTGCGGTTGGAGATCTCGTATCCTGTACACGAAAGTATTGGTTTACTGCTTGAATGACGGAACAGGCAGATGGCCCACCTGATGTTAAACGGTAAACTCTGCCTTTAACAATGCATTACCTCATAGGTCACGTCTACTTAGGACGCATCCTATGTGGCATTGAACTACGCCTGCCATCTCGCTAATTAATACCGTAAGGACTCAGATTGTGTCCTAACAATACGCAGTGAAGTGCTTACTAATTGTGTCCAAGAATATTGCTATCCTTAAAATAATCATTGTGGTGGACGACAAGTAATCGAGACTTATGTGGATATCTACATTAAGCGCAAGCCAGACAGAAAAGTCGTAAGACAAAGATGGGGGGCGGAAATTTGTCTCTCCCGCGTCCCTTTTATACAAAATGTATAGAAGTGTCGGGACGCAAAACATACAAAATAGACGGGGCGCGGAGGCAACACTTTTACGTCCGCGCCTTTTGATCAAAACACACAGGAGAGACGGAGAGCGGACGCGGCCGGCGGGGGCGAGGACAGGGCGCGGGTTGGCACGCTTGCCGGGCGGGTCTCGCTCGTTTGCACAGTCAACGTGTACCGTCGCATCCGCACCCCGTTTCTTCTATTTAATTTAAAAAGTCGCGTCCGTGTCTCGTCTCCACCCTGTCGGCGACGCATCCTCGTCTTACGTCACTTCTGTCTGGCCTGCGCCTTAGGTATCTGTAATTTTCTAAGGGTATTTTTTTACAAACTTAAAAAACTTAAAACCTTGACGTTAAAGCTTAATCGAGATTCATCCCATAGCTTTCCACTTTGGAATATTTTGTAAAATGTTTGTGCGACCCAGGTACATAATACTATGGACGAATAAAAAGTTTAGACTGACAATGCCCGTACAAAACAGTGGTCTTCAGAAAAAGCTCAAAATTCTGTATAATTCTAGATAGCGTTGATATATATCTGTATCATTCTAGATAGCGTTGATACATATCTGTATCATTCTAGATGGCGTTGATACATATCTGTATCATTCTAGATGGCGTTGATACATATCTGTATCATTCTAGATAGCGTTGATACATATCCCGAAAATCTTTCTATTACACAATTAAACCAAGTAAACGAAGGAGTCGTTTGTAAATCGCAAAAAAACTTTTATATATTTTTTTCAATACATTTTGAGACTGCCTAGTTGATATTTACACATTTTGTTTCAATAGTAGGTATACCTGTTAAGCTAGTCTCCATGGAAGTATAGATAGATAGCGTTCCAAGAAGTTCCTTTTCGGGGGTTTTTTAATTGTATGGCAATCCTGATAGATGTGATTCGGATTGTAAACAATATTTGTTATTATAACGAGTGCAGAACGCCACAAAGCGGCAACGTCTCTCAGCCAGGAAAATAGCGATCTGGATACGTAGCAATCGTAGTAATCAAGCATTAGCGCCATCTACTAAATCTATGGTAGTATCTTAGTAGTAGTAGTAGTAGTAGAGATTTTTTGTGAAAGAGTTCGTCGGGGGAAATACTACTACCATACTTATTTCTGCCACAAAGCAGTAGTGCTCACATTGCTGTGTTCCGGTTTGAAGGGTAAGGGTGCCGGTGAAATTACAGGCTCATGAGACTTTTCATCTTTATGTCTCAGGGTGGCGGGCGCAGTGCAATGCCACATAGGGCGCGTCCTAGGTGGACGTGTTCATAGGCACTGTTCATAGGCAGAGGTTACCGCTTAACATCAGGTGGGCCATCTGCTTGTTCCGTCATTCAAGTAGTATACATAAAAACTATGATCTTCATAATAGATTTTGTTCTTCAAGGTTGCGCTATTGAGATAAAATAAACAGCGGATTTGTTACACGTAGCGACATCTCGCGCTCTACGTGAAAATTAGTAATCCATTCTCGTTGTATTGTAGGCACATGGTCAGTCTATACTTATTATTCGTCCATGATAACATTCAATAAACTATATTAGAATATAGAATAAAATTTACGAGGGCGTAAACTGCTATTTAGTTTTTACATAAGTTATTACTAAAACAAACAGGTAAAACAAATAACTACTAAAAAATTACTAATACAAAAAAAACAAAGTTACTAGGTACATACATTAATCAAGTTGGAAATTTAAGGATAAGCATAAAAGGCAAATTAGGTAGCTAAAGTTGGCAGATGGTCATTTTTAGGGTTCCGTAGTCAAAGACAAGGAACCCTTATGAATTCGTCATGTCTGTCTGTCTGTCTGTCCGTGTATGTCACAGCCTTTTTTTTCCGAAACTATAAGAGCTATACTGTTGAAACTTGGTAGGTAGATGTATTCTGTGAACCGCATTAAAATTTTTACACAAAAATTTAAAAAAAAACAAGAATTTTTGGGGTTACTTAGAACTGAAACTCAAAACAAAAAACCATCAAACCTATACGTGTGTATCTATACGTCCAATCTATGGATAGGTCTTCAAAAATGATGTTGAGGTTTTTAATAAAAAAAAAAACTAAACTGAATAGTTTGCGCAAGAGACACTTCCAAAGTGGTAAAAAGTGTGCCCCCCCCCCCCCATAACTTCTAAAATAAGAGAATGATAAAACTACAATAAATATATGATGTACATTACCATGTAAACTTTCACGCAAAATTAGTTTGAACGAGATCTAGCAAGTAGTTTTTTTTTAATACGTCATTAATCGTAATCCATCCAAGAAGTTTTATATTACGTTACTTGCTGCTACGGAACCCTTCATGGGCGAGTCCTACTCGCACTTGGCCGCTTTTTTATATTAATTGGTAGCTTGTGAGACTGAGTGTTGACTGATTGTGAGGTTTGATACAACACATAATATACAACTGATACCGTCACAGGAAACTGAGACTCACCGAGATAGTTTTCGCCACAGCTAGCTGTCAGTGCAGTCGTCGTTGCAAGTGTCGCTGTAGGTGATGGTGCAGGTGTTGGTGCAAGAGATAGTGCAGGTGTTGGTGCAGGTGTTGGTGCAGGTGTTGGTGCAGGTGTTGGTGCAGGTGTGGGTGCAGGTGTTGGTGCAAGTGTTGGTGCAGGGGTTGGTGCAGGTGTTGGTGCAGGTGTTGGTGCAGGTGTTGGTGCAGGTGTTGGTGCAGGTGTTGGTGCATGAGATTGCGCAGGTGTCGGTGCAAGTGTCGGTGGCGTTGTTGGTGCAAGTGTCTCTGCAGGTGTTGATGCATGTGTTGGTGCAAGTGATTGTGCAGGTGTTGGAGCAAGTGTCGGTGGCGTTGTTGGTGCAAGTGTCTCTGCAGGTGTTGGTGTAGGTGTTGGTGCAAGTGATTGTGCAGGTGGTGGTGCAGATGAAGGTGGAAGTGTCCCAAGTTCGAGGCGCGCACCCAAACTGAGAGCACATAGATGTGCTAGAAAGCTAATTATATAAAAATTTACAAACATTTTTGTATTTACTCTACACAATGTATTAAATCAGTTCAAACTGGTCAAATGATCACGTTAAGATCTAACTCTGTGTTTATATACCGCCTCATTATCTTGTTATTTTCTGGAAGGCAGTTATCAGCCTAGCAACCCAGCTTGCCCCCCCCCCCCCCCCCCCCCCCTCCCACTGACCACGAGGCACAGATTCATAATTAAGACATATTTACATAGCAACTAATTTAAAATTCAAGCAATTCGTTATTGATAAATGATGACCTCTTAAACTTAATAATCTATTTGTAAATATTTGTTCGACAAAAAATAATTAGGTAACCGAGACAGTGTTTACAGAGCACTCCTACATTATCTGTGTGAATAATTATATTTTTTTACTGGTGGAGATTGATTTCCTCATGGTCTGTGTATAATCATATAGGGCCTTATTATAAAAGTCTAAATTAATCCTGGTTTAAACCCGAACTACGTAGTCTAGGCTTGTAGCGGTATTTAAGTTATATACAACTTTAATACAAAGGCAGATGGTTTGTTTTCCGAAGTCAACTCTGAACTAGATAGTTCGATATTATGTCAAAAATGTCAAAGTCTCGGACTGGTGTTTCTTAAACCAAGCTGCCCCCTATTGACCCTTTGACACAAGATCCGTCAGTTGGGCACTTCGGAATTATGTGTAGTTTAGAAAATAAACCATCTGTCTTTGTGTTAAAGTTGTATATTATAACTTTAATACCGTGACAAACCTAGACTACTTAGTTCGGGTTTAAACCAGGACTAACTTAGTTTTTAGGGTTCCGTAGTCAAAGACAAGGAACCCTTATGGATTCGTCATGTCTGTCTGTCTGTCTGTCCGTGTATGTCACAGCCTTTTTTTCCGAAACTATAAGAGCTATATTGTTGAAACTTGGTCGATAGATGTAGTCTGTGAACCGCATTAAGATTTAGACACAAAAATAAAAATAAAACAATTATTTTTGGGGTTCCCCATACTTAGAACTGAAACGCAATTTTTTTTTTTTCATCAAACCTGTACTTATGTGATGTCTATGGATAGGTCTTCAAAAATGATGTTGAGGTTTCTAATATCATTTTTTTCTAAACTGAATAGTTTGCGCGAGAGACACTTCCAAAGTGGTAAAAAGTGTGTCCCCCCCCGTAACTTCTAAAATAAGAGAATGATAAAACTAAAAAAAAATATAATGTACATTACCATATGAACTTTCACTCAAAATTGGTTTGAACGAGATCTAGTAAGTAGTTTTTTATTTTTGGGGTTAAAATAAGAGATAAAAAAAGTTAATAAGTGATTAAAAGTTTTAAGTTCAAGTAGCAAGTATTCTGATAAACGGCTAATTACGACTGTTTTTCGTCAGTTTGCTGACGTTTCGAGACTGAGTTCAGAAGCCTATTCATCATGAGCACCGCCCGCGACCGCGTTCGACGGTGGACCGGCGAAAACTGCGTGCAGCCGCGCGCTCCGCTCGCTGGGACAGCGGCGGCGGCGGCGGCGGCGGTAGGTTCGTTGCGCGCGCGTCGAGAAGTATTTCATCTACGTCAGGATGAAATTAGGATGCAGAATGCATAAGAAAGGATGTGTCTTCAATGTTGAGAAGGGCCAAGCCACCACGTAGTAATATTTCTAAAGTTGAAATGACAGCATTGAGGGATCTTCGGAATAACGAGGAGATCTTGTTGCTGCTGTAAGTAAACCCTACCCCGACTCGTACTCGCGCCTAATCGTGAGCTAACAACGTATAAAGCAGCGAGACGACGTCGCGGCAGACCACGCAGGAGATGGCGCGAATAAATAGATGCCTTTAACACAGATTGGCAAACAATAGCACAGGATCGTAGTGACTGGAGGATATGGGGGGAGGCCTTTGCTCAACAATGGGATGATTCAGGCTAACAGTAACAGTAACAGTAACAGTAACAGTAACTTACGTATAAAATGTGATTCTATCCTTTTTATTTTCACGCCTAGCAGAATTTTTACATGTTGGACGACATACGACGCCATATTCACAAGAAAATCTTTCGAGTTCGACAAGGTAGCCGAGAAGACAAACACACAAAGGCCGACCACAGGCAGACTGTGTGAGACTATTCTCATTGAGACTAGTTTGCGTGGTAACAGTTTTTACGCGTGACGCGGGTTCTGGTTAATTCTATATTCTAAGCATTTTATCTAGCTTAAGATCGCGTACATCGCTATATGACGGCCGTATATGACACAAGATGGTTATAGATACGGCACTTCGAGCCGATACCATCCTGAACTGGACATGTTCTCGATGCTTGGAGCGGACCGGACCGTTTTCATAGCGGTGAGCGCGTTCTTGTGGGTTCGATCCCCATTCGGTCGGTTATTATTGGAATAACCAATAATTTAACCGATAGATAATCAATATTGTAAATGTTATATGTAAAACCTTAAAAAATAGCATAATTATTATAGGTTGAATTAGTGGAACCAGTTAAATATGAATAAGATCAACATTTGTAAACCCTTTTTCTGCGAAATAAATAATTCATTCATTCAATATTTAAAAAAACTTTAATTTTGAGAAAAATCATTATATATTTTTATGGTTATATTCATTACAATTAAGTATATCAACACACAAAATCTTAGATTGTAGGTCACGAGTGGCATGGGGTGTATTACAGCAAATTAGTACGTAGTAGTAGTAGTAGTGTATGGAATGCTAAGTCCATCATAGAGTTATTAGAAAGTCTTAACCAACCAATAAACAATTCAAGTTGACAAGTTCTTACAAAAACAAAACTTTCAAAGACATGCGTTAAATGTTCCGTACGCTACTAGAGAAGCGTTATTAGTTTTTAAAAATAATTATAATAGGTACCTACGTATGTTTCTGGAATACGACAGCATGTCTACATATATCAAACAACGCTACGTGTCTTACTAACAACATAGGGGATAACTAACATTACAGTGTGCTTACAGTCAGGGGTTCCTTACAAGCGTCGTCCGTCTTATGACGACCGTAATACAGCGGAGATGTGCATCACGTACATTATCTGTGTCTTCTTAGATTGATGATTCGTTTCGTTTCGTATGAGGTAGTGCTGGCCTCTGGTGTCGGAGTTTGTCAAGCCGCCCGAGGGCCTCTGACATGGCTTATCGACTGCTATTAATCAATAACAGCCGGGACCGACAGCTTAACGTGCCCTCCGAAGCACAGAGCGATGGAAATCCGCACATAACTTAGAAAAGTCATTGGTGCGGAGCCAAGGATTGAACCCGGTATCGTTGGATTCTGAGTTGCACTATGGAACCGTTAGGCTACCATCGCATCTTGAGATTGATGATAGCGGGCGCCGATATATTCCGGTCGTTATTTGACGGACAAATTATCTTAGAAACCATGAATTAGTAAAATGTACTAGTAATTAGTTATTCTGTTTGTATTACGGATGCAAAAGCTCAAATCTTTCAGAGTTACACAATTATCAATTTGTCACGGCTGAACCTATTCTGATGAAATTCCGTAATACACACCATAGATACACACTAGCTAGACTAAGGACATTTACCGAGCGATCAACCGAACGAAGCCACGGGCGGACGCTAGTATGTTATAACTGTGAGTGTTTGTATCATTTAAGGTGACGTCACAAGATGAGAAAACATATAACATAATTCTAGAATAAGTATTATTTAATTTTCATCATCATCAGGCTGTAGAGGTCCACTGCTGGACATAGGCCTTCCTAGTAGAATGACATGTCGATAGTCTAGAGCCACCTCCATTCACCTACTTCCTGTGACCTATATTATGTCTTTATCCCCCCCCCCCCCCCCCCCCCCTAAGACAATCTCCTGGTTCTAAGCTACCTCCCCACCAATTTTCAGCCAAATCGGTTCGTGCGTTCTGGAGTTATAGCGTCAGGAAGGAAAACCCGACTTATTTTGATATAGTACAAATTTTACCAAGGATCCCTAATTTTTTTCAAAATGAAATGTAGCCTATGTCAAATTGGAAGAATGTAGCATTCTATTGGTGAAATATTTTTTTAAACGGCCCAGTACTTTTTGAGCCTATTCATTACAAACATACAAACACACAAAAATAGGTACAAATCTTTCCTCTTTATAATATTAGTGTAGATATATTATCTCAATGTGCGATATGTTACAGCTGTGTGACGTCACCGTTATTGCTGACACGCTGCTCAGTGAGCACACGCGCTATGTTAGCTCGATTACGCCATCTCGCAGATGAACGCACACTTAAATAAACCAGGCTCGTTGTAGATCACGCCGTGTCTGTTCATGACCACGTAGGGCTGCCAGTCCTCGCCTGATGGCTCATTCGGCCCCCAGTGCGCGTATCCGGCCTGCGCGAGGGTCTGACCTGCAATGAGAACACACAGTGAGCACACGCACTTTACTAGGAGAAGAGCTTTTTGTGAAAGAGTTCGTCCGGGGAAGTCTGACCACTATATCTATTTCTTATACTGAGCTTCAGTTTTTGGTTTAATCATTTATTCCCTCAAAATAATTTAAAAAATTCACTTACAAAGAAAATACAATTTAGTAAATTAAAGTAAAGTAAATTAGGTATGTGCCATTAAGCGTAGCTAACTTAATCGAATAGTTACACATTATTAGCTTTCTATAACATAAGTAGGTACATTCCAAACGACAGCTATACAGTTAGTTAATACAGTTGTTGCTCGAAAAATGAGGTAGGTAGGTACTATCATTAGGCTCTATGTGGGTACACAAGGAATGAGTGAGTGCGAGCAGCGCGCACGGAGCGCGGCGCCATGCAATAACGTTATTTATCTACACTCAAATCGAAAAATTCGAATTTCGAATTCAAAGACGGTTCTATAAAGACGCACTTTATAGACGCATATACATAAAATTAAGCCAACTGTATCATAAAACTCATTATAGTACCGCTATTTTTTTTAAATTAATTTATTAAACTAGTCTATGGTTATAGCCTGAATATGAAAAAAAAGGCGCAAGCATGCGCAGTTCGAACTGTGAAAAAATGGCGCACGCATGCGTAGTTTGAACTTAATTTCCCGCGCTTCCCATACATTTTTTTGCCGATCGTGTTTTTGTATTCTACTTTTTTTAATTTAAATGTTTCCTTTGAGTGAAGATAAAGTAGTGTATGAAACTGCATATAACTTAGGTATTAAAACCATAGATTTAGTATATGTACTAGATCTACAATCAGAGATCGAAGATGGAACCAAAAAAAATATGTGCACGTGTTGGTGAAAGTCTATGTCTGAGTTAAAAATAGTGTTGTCCTCGACCAACACTTTTACATTGTCGATAGAATTCGTCATCCGTCCGTGATGTGTATGGTAGATAAATACATCTTAATGCAGATTAAGTCTTTCATGAAGAACACAGCTTGGCAGATTTGACGTCATAAAGAGAATAAGGTTCTTATTCCAATTTTGAATACAGTTAATAAATAAACCTTTATTATTTATTGACCCCTAAATATTACGGTTTTATTTATAGGTGGGATCTTAGAGTTTCCCTTTTAAATTTAAACTTAAAATGTTTGCTGCATATACCTAGTGGAGTTCTTATTTGAGTCCATCCCACTCTTCTTATAACCGATAACCATTTTTCTCGTAGCAAAGGATTACTTGGAAATCTGAAAGCACAAAAACATTTTATATCAGCCGTGCTACGCCCATATAATTTTTCACTCTGTTACTTTATCTATAGACAATTTGTTACCCCAAAGTTTATTATTTTTCAAGTTTAAACCACGCTTTATGGATAACATTAAATTTAAATGTAACCCAAAAATTCCGTTCTAGCGGGACTCGAACCCGCACCCTCGCCTGTCATCGGCGATGCCTTAAACAATTTAGCCATAGATCGAGCTATGACGCTGGAGACGAAATTTGTGGGCACTATCAACTCGGCTATAGCGCCAAGTTGATAGTGCTGTATCTACAGGTGTTTCATTGGAAACCTTCTATTCAAAGTTCGAAAGTAAAGGCATCGCTGATCACAGGCGAGGGTGCAGGTTCGAGTACCGCTGGAACAGAATTTTTGGGGTATATTTAAATTTAATTTGTTACCTATTATTTTATTAAGCAGAAATAAACAATATTTATTTATAAAAAATTAAAAATAAATATACCCTTTCGGGGAAAAAGGCGTGTGTAATAATCAAGAACGTAAATATTTACTCCAAAATATCTACTACACAAACTGCAATAAAAACACCCGTGGTGCTTTAAAGTTACCTTTTCAATAGTCAATACAAAAACACACACATCAATGTCCACCTGGTTATTATAGATTTAAAAAAAAACGGTAAAATGTTAATAGAGCACACAAATTTACTCCAAACAAAGCAAACCTCCATTCTAGGATGGATAAAAATTTAATTTATAGGTAGGTATAGTGCGCGTCATGTAAAAAGAACGCTGGTAGTCAAGCTTCTACAGGCGTTCCAGCGTTCTTTTTACATGACGCGTACTATAATTGTACATTATTTGTAGTAAACTAGATAGGCACTCATTCAATGCATAGTTATACATCTCTCAAATAAGTAGAAAAGTAAGTAATCTCTTAAAAAGAACGCTGGAACGCCTGAAGAAGCTTGACCGCCAGCGCATTATACAACGATATATAGACTGCAACAGGACTATTGATATTTCTGACGTCATCACTTGGTCAAGCCCTATCGTAATCAAACATTTTTATATTTTACATAAAATATTGTTTATTTCTAGGTGCAGCAACGAAATATTATTAAAAAATATAAGGGAAAGTCCTAATCTACGAATGAAACTGGTTTTTAGGCCATTTACTAAAGCAGAATTGATAAAATAAGCAATACAATCGAACTACCAATAATCTCTTATTTACCTGTGAAACGTGTATTTTCCCGGATAATTACGTCTTGTATCTTCACAGTCACAAACTGAACACGACACCATTGTCATACAAAGTAATATTTGTTATTTAATAGTAAGATTACTAAAATAATTACAAAATTAGTTAAACTGCACAAGAGACCGTCCGGTATGCGCATGTACTCAAGCAAAACATGTCACATTCTATACTTTGTTGCTGTCACTTTTCTTCTTGCACGGGGTACATTTAAAAATGACTTCTCTCTCCCACGCTTCGTTTGTCTATTTAGCGTAGCGAAAAAATTCTACGTCTATGATTAAAACACTCGAGTCAACCTATTATCGTCTTAAATGACAGTTGCATAAACTACTATTATAAGGCCTACTCCACAGTGTTAATAAATAAATAGTGGATTATTTGAACTATACATTTTTGCTAGGCTTGTTATTTATCAGAGTAAATTATTATTCTAGTAATGAAGAATCCTTTAATATGTGGGTTTTTAATAACTTATTAAAAATGTATAAAGATTTGACTAGCTTTATGTCATTTGGCAGTTTATTGTAGAGTTGTACATTATATTTTTTTGCCATAATTTGTCCTCGGTTTTCCTAGACTGATATTATTGGCCAGCCTGGTATTTTTTTTTATGTTTATCTTTTTGTAAAAACCATCTTTGAGTGTATGTTTCTAATAAAAAAAATCCTAATCAAAATACACGTAATATATTTATACATTTGCAAGAGATTCATTAGTTTAGTTTCTTTGTAAATTTTGGTAGATGCTGTTAGATAGTCATAAAGGAATAATATTTTAATAATTTTATTTTGGGCAATTTGCAACATATGACGATTTGTCTTAGCCGCTGACCCCCAAACTTCAATCAAATAATGTAAATGTGACTTGACCATGGAGTTATAGATCGTGTAACTTACCTGTCTTGGAAGGCATCGCACCATGCCACGAAGCGCACCTGTTAGTGAATTAAGCTTAGTTCGGATCATTTCTATGTGCGGTTTCCACGTAAGCTGGCTGTCAAGTATAAGAACAAGATATTTTTCCTTATTTACTTCATTTATTGATTCGCCATTGATTTTTCAGTTCAATTATAAGCACAGATTATACAATTGTTAATGATGTAAGTCCCATTAGATTACTTGGTGAGAAAGGGCCGATATATGAAAAATCTACCTAGGATAACCTAACAGGCACTTTTCAGTGCTCGGTGAGAGTGGCCCCGCACACAACTCACCATCGACAGTCCTCCATACACCGTCCTGCCAGTAGATGCCGACTAGCACCATGTACGTGACCTCGGCGTAGGCGCCCTGTATCGCTGATGGAGGATATCGCGCAAACAGCTCTCTGAGGACCCTCTCCTCGGCGGCACTGTTGGGGACAGCGAGTCGCGCGCCCTCCGCAACACAGGTTCTGTTCGCGTCCGCCCAGCTCGCTGCCTGCGCGTAGAACTTGTAGCAGTGTCCGGTTTGATCGGAGATATCGTATCCTGCGCACGAGAGTATTGGTTTACTTACAGCAGAGCCACGCTTACAGCCCCTTGTCATAGTAGCGTCTTTATGGAATGTTATAAACCAATTCAGGTTCTATGAAAATTGTCGAACAGCGAACCACTTTCAACACTATCCTACTAAAATTATAAATGCGAAAGTTTGTAAGAATCACGTAAAAACTACTGGATGAATTTGGATAAAATTTGGAATAAAGATAATTGGACTCCCGGAATAACATATAAGCATATTATTATCCCGTTATTCTCACGGGATCGAGACCTATGCCGAAAACACCGCGGGGCGCAGCAGCAATGCGAAGACTTTTCATCCAATGTACCAGGCGAGCAGCAGATTGCAGAAGTAATTTGGTAACCGAATATCTTCCCACGGAATCGAGAACTATGTGGATAACACCGCGGGGCGCAGCAGCAATGCGAAGACTTTTTATCCAATGTACCAGGCGAGCAGCAGAATGCAGGAGTAATTTGGTAACAAAATATCTGAAATACCGGTGAAATGGGGGCGAAAGTTTAACCAAAGACCACAAGCTAGCAGAAAAATGCAGGAGTAATCGAGACCTATGTGGATAACACCGCGGGGCGCAGCAGCAATGCGAAGAATTTGTATCGAATGTACCAGGGGAGCAGCAGAATGCAGGAGTAATTTGGTAACCGAATATCTTCTCACAGGATCGAGACCTATGCGGAAAACACCGCGGGGAGCAGCAGCAATGCGAAGAATCAAATGTACCAGGCGAGCAGCAGAATGCAGGAGTTATTTGGTAACCGAATATCCTATCCTAATTACTCTTTCACGTAAAAACTACTGGATGGTTTTTGATGAAATTTGGAATGGAGATAACTGGACTCCCGGAATAACTCATAGACACATTTTTATCCCGATATTCCCTCGGGATCGAGACTTACGCGGGTGAAACTAACTTCACCCGCGTAAGTCTAATAATACCAGCTTAGTAATACTCCGCTGCTTATTAATCCTGCGCAGACGAAGTCGCGGGCTACAGCTAGTTTGAAATAATGTAAGGATTGCTTATCTATTTTGACTAAAATCTCTTGATAAATTAAACCTATCAAAAAGGTATTGCTTGCGTGTCCATAGTGTAGGTAATTAGAACATCCTGTCGACAGGCAGCAGTATAGTAATGAAGATCCACTTATTGTACAGTCAGCGACATAATATTAAGATGTTGACCTTCGTGGCGCGCCGGTAGTATAGCCAGCTGAGTCGAGAGAGGTACGAGTTTGATTACCACAGGGGGAAAAAAGTTTGCATGATCTACAAATACTTGTTCGTGGTCTGTGTGTTGTGGTGACATGGTACTCGTAGTTCCTGATACACATGACATAGGGAATATTAAGACCATTTTCACCAAGTGACCACTCTGCTCAGGTCAGGAGGCTGTTTACGAGTTCTGCTACAACTATAGTACCGCGCAATGCGACCGCACGCCTTGACCTAGGTATGCAGTAACTATTCATTAATCTGTGCTCCGTTTCCTTGGACCGCGCGGCACAGAATGACTATGCTCTATGTTGTCTCGTCCTCGACGATAAGGTACAATAACTCTGAAGGCCGGTCCGTTCTACTCGCTAGCGCCTCATCATCATCGTTATCACCAGCCTTTGGACGTCCACTGTTGGACGAGGCCTCCCCCATAGAATGCAATGGCAGGATTTGCCATAAATATATATTTTACCACGCTTGCCAGACGGATTGGTGATCGCAGTTTTGATGTTGAGTACTCAGGTGGATGCTGCTGCTTATCCCCTGGTGTAACCTCTTTGTTGGCTTTTACAAGATCTGGAGGACGTGGAGGGTTTAGGGTTTTCGTTCTATTTCTTCTATGAAGTTTTTTTCTCACTTATAATAATTAGCCCCCAACATCAGAATTCATTTATTTTCGCAATATGTCCGAGATTGAAACGCCTCTCTCTGTATATATATTAAAGGGGAGAAATTGCTTCGTGCCGCCAGAGAGTATAAAAAGCAACGCGTAGCAATGGAGAGGGTCATAGTCCCTCCGTAGACCAAGACACGTTCTTGGTGATCCCGATGACCCCATCACTGCCGCTAATGCGGTAGTGACGTCATCCAGTCAAGACAGAGAAAACACTACACCCTTACACCGATCTCGCCGGCGAGGTCAAAGAAACTTCTAAGTACCTTCTGTACCTTCGCCTAAAACCGGTACAAGCATGTTCCGGGGCGTTCTGTTCGATCCTCCCAACCTGGCAACAGCCCAAGCCGAGGTTCGTACCTAAGTGGTGCCCTTGTGCTCGTTGCCCCAACCTAACTTTACAGGTTGAGCGCCATCTGCGCTCACCAAAAGCCCGGTAAAGCAGTCATGGCCCCAGGCGGTCAACTGCATTTAAATCCATTCGAAAAAAAAAACGGAGAGGGTCATTTTGCCGCCCGCCTTTGCCGAGTAAACATCGTCCGTTCCTTTCGTCTGACATGTTTCATTGTTATCTAGTACTTAGAGTTTATTGGTGTTCAATTACTTTCAAATTTGGATTAAATTCCCTAGAATATATATATTATGTACCAAATTTTTTATTGTTTCGTCCAGTAGAGTTGGAGAGAACAGGCTGTAGCAGACCGACAGATACAAGAGTGATCCTATAATGGTTCCGTTGGTACCTGCTGAGGCGCAAGACTTTAACAACATAGCGGCCGAATTGATAACCCACCTCCTAATTTGAAGTCGGTTAAAGCCTTAGATCAGGCACCTGACTTGTTTATAATTTGAAGTATAATATACCGATTTTTCGACAGTTTGTAGCATAACCTCAGTTTAAATATTTTTATCTGAACTGATAATAACGGAGAGATGGAAGGTAGGTATCTGCCCAGCAGTGGGACGCCACGGGCTCTCAATAATAATAATTTACCTGATACGTTGTCAGGTATAAGGGAGCCGCCGCACATCACTGTGGAATAAAAACATTTTTTAAATTATAATATTGAATAAGATCGAGCCAGTCGTTCATTGTGTCACCGGACATACGGACGGACACGATAGCGATGGACCAAAACGATTATGATAATAATGATTTGGCGAGAAATCTCACCATAAAGTGTCACAAATGTCAAGGATAATATGATATTAAGATGTTTAGCTGTTGTTACCTAATCACGCCGAAATGTAGTAGTAGAGCTTTTTTGTGAAAGATTTCGTCCGGGGAAGTACTACCACCATACCTATTTCTGCCACAAAGCAGTTGTGCTCGCATTGCTGTGTTCCGGTTTAAAGGGTAAGGGTGCCGGTGAAATTACAGGCAATTGAGACTTTTCATCTTTATGTCTCAGGGTGGCGGGTGCAGTGCAATGCCACATAGGTCGCGTCCTTGGTGAACGTGACCTATGAGGTAATGCACTCTTCATAGGCAGAGGTTACCGCTTAACATCAGGTGGGCCATCTGCTTGTTCCGTCATTCAAGTAGTATAAAAACATAAAAAAATAAAATGGCTGAACCGATTTCAAATAAATGTTGTACCCAGATTAATTATAATCGGTGTTGAACTAAAGGCTAATCTTTATCTCGGTTAAACGCGATTGAAGCCGCGGGCAGACCCCAGTAGTTATGAATGGACATGACGCATGCGCAAGTTTGCGCGGAAAGCGCCTCTCACAGTACAGATACTTACAGACACATCTCGGCACGCTCCCCGTCCACACGCCGTGGGAGCAGCTGAACTCTCGAGAGGTAGAACCCCGTGCGTCGTACCCTCGCTCGCATGTTATGGAGAGCGAGACGCGCTCGTAGCCCTGCCCGGGCTCCGCCCCCGCAATGTCGGCGGTGTATGCTCCGTGCTCCGGGTACGGCGGCAGGATGCACGAGCCGGCTTCTGATCTAGAAATTATTTAAATTTTTAGATTTCCATAGTCATCAAGACAAGGAACCCTTTTAGTTAAACTATGTCACTATGTTGTGTATGTGTTTCTTGCATAGTTCATGTTTAATATTCCTACATAAAGAACTTTATCATCCCCCCATCTCGGAAAGAGTTTTTTTGCTCTTCGATATCTGAGTTTAAAACCAGTTTTTATCTGCTATAGGATAAAGTAAAATTGTTGTAAGTTTGTGAATTCATAACATCATTAAACCTATTTACTTTTACCTCCATGGTGCCGAATTTATCATATAACCTTTTTTAATTTGTTTAAAACTCCTCGGAACCATCTTGGTGTATTACTTTTTTTTCATTTAGTCATTTCTTCGCTGGGGTAGGATAAAATGTATGTATTGCACTCGGTTATCAAATTGAGCATGCGGTTAAAAAGCAACGTTGCACTCTTTTATAACAAAATAACTATTTTTGTTGTCCATATACTTTTTGTGCACAACCTACATAAATGTATCCATCGCATAAAAGTATAGGTACATCATTAATGTATTAAAAATCAAGTATTCAAAAAATATTTTGAATAGTTGAATACCGGGCACCGCCCGCCCTGCGCTGGCACCGCTCGCCCTGCCCTGGCACCTGCAATGTTATCGAGTAAGGTATTTAAAAAAGGTTTCATTACGATTCAACCAAGAACTGCTTGACGAAGTGTTCATGTTTTGATATCTGAGTGAAGCTGGTGTATGCGGCAGTGTTGCAGGCGTCGCCGTCGCTGCGCGGCGCGGTCGACACCACGCCGCGCAGGTAGTGACGCACTACGCCCAACATTGATGTTGGGAACACTAGGCCGCCACCGCTGTCACCTCTGCAGACCGCTTTGTTTGCTGTGAGACAAACATGTAAATGTTATATTAACATTATATATTATTATTTATCATTGTTATATTGTTATTTATCGAAAAGGGTGGCCAGCTGTTAAATAATTTTCTGCAATTGGTATAAACATGGTTGTCAATCGGTATAAACATGGTTGTATGTACGTATGCATTGACGTTGATTTTGTGGTTTGGGTGTCGTGTCCTGACCTTCGACCAAATTAAATACATTTTACTATGGTTGAAGCTGTTGAAATTATTTTACAATATCAACGATACCTCATTTTGATTTTAAAAGGTGTTTAATTTAAGATCTAAGAAATTATAGGCTCATACGACAGTTGATGCGTCCACGAATAACTAGGTGTCGCTGTTAAAAGATGTCGAGGTCTAGAACGCGCTATCGTTGCGTTTTGACTTTTATGTAAGTAAACTATTGGAGATTTAATAAATGAGTTCTAAGTACTATGAAGTGTTTATATTTTATAGCAAAATCGTTACGCAAATGAACATGGTGCCGAAACCAAGGAATTAAATAAAGATTGTGAAAGAACAGTGAAGTAAAGTGTCAAGTGAATAAAAATAAATTTAGTGAAGTCTCGGGTGAACAATAAACTAAAACTGCGTAAAAAAGTGAACCTACGTGGACTCTGTGTCGAAAATTTAACTTTTCTTAAAGACTCTGAAATATTTACTCTATACGGCACTTGTAAAATTTACGAATAAAAACTTTACTCTATACCGGACTTAGAAAAATCGAGTGACAAATTGGACTAAGTACAAAAAAAAAAGAAAAAAAAAAGGAGTTTTTTCAAATCGATGTGTATGACAACTTTGAGGAGGCTTATACAGAGTATAAAACGACAATGAAAGATGATATGCCAAACTCTACAACTTCAACGAATACAACAACCACAACAAGCCAAGCGGGAAGTAAGGTGAAATTACCCCAAATACAACTACCTACCTTTAAGGGTAGCTATGAAGAGTGGCAGACGTTTCACGACATGTTTGTCTCATTGATCCACCAGAATTCAAATTTAAACCCAGTGCAAAAGCTACATTACCTGAAGAGTTGTCTATCGGGAGAACCTGAAAGGCTCCTAATGAATCTCGCAACAACAGAAAGTAACTACGAGGAAGCTTGGAATCAACTGATGAAACGGTATAACAACAAGAGATACAATGTTAATGAAGTGATGAAGCGTTTGTTTGCCCAAAAAGCTATAGTGGGAGAATCGTCAACACAGATAAAACATTTACTGGATAATACCACTGCCTGCTTAAAAGCCTTGAATAATTTGGGGACAGACACGAAATCTTGGGACACAATCGTGAATTACCTGGTATTATCAAAACTTGACCCAGAAACTAGAAAGGCTTGGGAGTAAGACACAAATAAGCAAGATGTAGAGACCTTGCCAACATGGAATGATCTTGTGAGTTTTCTAGAGACGAGATTTCGCACACTGGAAATGTTGGAAGAATGTAAACCTGCGTCTAACAAGCAAACTTCAAAAAAGAATGCATTCCATTGTAAAGTAGAAGACAAGAAAGAAGAGAAAGGAAACAATAACAAAGTAATTTGCGTAATGTGCACAAATATACACTTGTTACACCAATGCGAGCAATTTCAAAAGCAGTCTATCGAAAAAAGAGTAGAGTTTATCCAATCCAATAGTCTGTGCTTTAATTGCTTCGCTTCCAATCATAGTGTAAAAAGCTGTCACCGATCCACTTGCTGCCATAAATGTGGAAGGCGACACCACACATTATTACACTTTGAGAGAACTCCAAATCAAGGACCTTCACAAACAGAGAGTACAAAATCTGAAAACCCAGTTACCGGAACAACGTCTACAAAGAACGATAGTGAGAGAAAAATCGTTTCTCTTTTTGCAAAGGAGAATCAGAACGAGGTGCTATTAGCAACATCATTGATCAAGATAAAATCCCCAAATGGTTATGCCAGAGTAGTTAGAGCGTTAATAGATCAGGGTTCTGAAGCATCTTTTGTAACTGAAGATACTGTACAATCGTTAGGCCTAAAAAAGATACATGTGAATGGTCTTGTGTCCGGTGTAGTTGATGGTGAGATGAAAATAAAAACGATGGTCTTATTTAATTTAGAGTCCATTCATAATCCCAAATTTTCTGTGCAGGTTAAAGCTTACGTATTACATACTCTGACATCCTTTTTACCTACGAGCAAAATATTCATAAAGGATTGGTTGGAAATTGAAGAGCTGCCCCTAGCAGACCCAAAATACGGAGCACCTTGTCGAATCGATATTATCCTGGGAGTTGAGATATACAGTGAAATTATTCTAGGAGGCCTATTAAAACACCCAGCAAACAGTGGTCCAATTGCGCAAAACACGCAACTTGGATGGGTTTTATCAGGCCCAGTCATTGAGAGTCAGACACCATCATCGCGTCAAAGAATTGACAACCTACATTTACGAGTAAGAGAAGATGAACTTTTACGTCAATTTTGGGAAATAGAAAGAGAACCAGATGCAATAAAGAAGAAAATGACGAGAGAAGAAATAAAATGCGAAGAGATATATGAAAAAACGACAGTGAGAGAAGAAAATGGACGTTACAAAGTACGCCTACCATTTAAAGATTCAGAACCAAAGTGTTTGAACAATTGATCCGACAAAATAGCACTACACAGATTTAACTTATTAGAGAAGAAACTACAGAAAAATGAGTCATTGAAAGAAGAATATAAGAAAGTCATGGAGGATTACATTGAACAAAATCACATGGAAGAAATCAAACAGATAGAAGAGATAAATAAATCAGATACGGTGTATCTTCCTCACCATGCAGTAATAAAACAAGATAGAGAGACAACAAAAGTTCGAGTAGTCTATGACGCATCGTGCAAGGGTACGAACAATATATCGCTAAATGATACACTTTTCGTAGGACCGAAATTACAAGATGATTTACGACATATTCTTATGAGATGGAGATATCACCCTTATTGCATTGTTGCAGATTTGACACAGATGTATAGACAGATTCTTGTGCATGAAGATGATACAGACTACCAAAGAATAATGTGGAGATCTGACACAGATCAACCGATTCAGCATTTTAGGTTGTTGAGATTAACTTTTGGAACAGCTTGCGCGCCGTATCTGGCAGTAATGTCTCTTCAACAATTAGCTAAAGATGAAAGGAGTAAATATCCAGTAGCAGCAGAGATTACTTTGAGAGATTACTACATGGATGATTTGTTAACAGGTTGTGAAACAGAAAAAGAAACAATTCAAATGTTTGATCAAATGAATGAATTGATGAACTCTGGTGGTTTTTCTTTACAAAAATGGTGTACAAATAGTGAAGTATTACAAAACTACATAAAACGAGAAAATCAAAATGTTGGTCAAAAGCTAGTGTTTAAATCGGACAATATAATGAAAGTTTTAGGAATTTGCTGGAATAAAACTACGGATAAATTTGAATATAGCTATAAAATTACCGAAACTAATGAGCCTATCACGAAAAGAAAAGTATTGTCAGATATAGCTAGACTTTACGATCCAATGGGTTGGATTACACCTGTCATAATAATTGCAAAGATTTTTATGCAAAAACTTTGGAAGTCGAATATAACTTGGGATACCAATTTAACACCATAGCTTCTAAAAGAATGGCTTAATTTTAGAGAGAGTTTAAGTCATGTGCAAGGTATTTTGATACCGCGTTGGCTAAATACTAAGAAAGAAAACTCCTGCGAGTTACATACGTTTGCAGATGCTTCAAATGCCGCATATGCTGCTACTGTATATATCAAGGTTAAAGATGAGAGTCAGAATATTCACATACACTTGGTCTCAGCAAAAACAAAAGTGGCTCCTATTGATAAAGAAATTTCTATTCCAAGACTTGAGTTGTGTGCTGCTTTACTTACCGCTAAACTCCTGTATGAAATCTCACAAATAATGGAAATTCCAAAGGATAAGTTATTTGCTTGGTCCGATTCAACAGTTGTTCTCGCATGGTTAAAAGGAGAACCCAGCCGATGGACAACTTTTGTGAGCAATAGAGTGTCAGAAATCCTAACAGTGCTGGATCGTGAGCAGTGGAATCATGTCAGTACCCATGTAAACCCTGCGGACTGTGCTTCAAGGGGTTTATCAAGTAGTGATTTGATGAAACATGAGTTGTGGTGGCATGGCCCAAAATTCTTGTTGGAAGAGCAAGATTATAAAACGAATCTTGCCTTCACGACAACGGAAGAAGAGAAATCCATCAAGGCTTTGACTATCGTCTTAAGCCCAAAAGAAGAGTTTATCTGGTCAAAATTTTCTAATTTACAAAAGATGTTGAGAATCATTGCATACTGCAGAAGGTTTCTTAAACTAAAGCTACCAAAAGAACAAAGATAAATAAATACAAAAACTGTGACCAAAACTTAAATGAGAGAAGTAACAGAAATATGCATTAAGGAGACACAGAAGTTATATTTTGAGGAATAAATTAAAGTGTTAAAGACAAGAGGAAATATAGCAAAAAGAAGTTTACTGCATAATCTTAGTCCATTCCTAGATGAGAATGACGTTTTAAGAGTAGGTGGTCGAATAAATCAGTCAGACGAAGAGTTCAACAAAAGACATCCTGTGATCATGCCAAATGAAAGTCACTTTACCAAGTTGATAGTTTCAGACGCTCATTCTAAAACCCTACACGGAGGACCACAGATTATGTTAAACTTGCTAAGATCTATATATTGGATTATACGTGGAAGAGAAGTTGTTAAGAAACCAATAAGCAATGTATTACCTGTGTCCTATATTCAAGACAGAACAATAATCAGCTAATGGGTCAGTTACCAAAAGTGCGGATCACTCCAACTAGACCATTTAAGAGTTCAGGAGTTGATTTCACAGGACATATCAATATCAGATTTTCACCTGGAAGAGGCTCCAAATCGTATAAAGGCTACGTCTGTGTTTTCATTTGTATGGTTTCACGAGCCATTCATTTGGAAGCGGTATCTGACTTAACGTCTAAAGGATTTATAGCTGCTTTTCGGAGGTTTGTGTCAAGAAGAGGCCGTTGTCAAGATTTATACAGTGATAATGGCACTAAGTTTGTTGGCGCTGATAAAGAATTACGTCAGATGTTTAACAAAGCTGTATCCCAATTACCAATTGAGATTGACCAGTTACTTGCGAACGAGGGCACAAAGTGGCATTTTATACCACCACATGCCCCTAATTTCGGGGGCCTATGGGAGGCAGGGGTTCGATCTACCAAGACTCATTTAAAAACCGTGATCGGAGATACCACGCTTACATTTGAAGAACTTACAACAGTTCTCAGTCAGATTGAAGCTTGTTTAAATTCCCGTCCAATATCCTATTTGAGCGATAATCCTAACGACCCACTTCCTTTAACACCTGGACATTTTTTCGTCGGAGAACTTCTTATTGTTATACCGGACGAGGACTATTCACGAGATCTTACAACAGGAATCAGTAGATAGGGATTATGTCAAATTTTTTTAGATAGTTTCTGGAAAAGGTGGTCTAAAGAATATCTTGTGACATTAAACAAGAGGTATAAATGGTGTACTAAAAGAGATGAACCTGAAATTGATGATGTTGTTATTATAAGAGAAGATAATTTACCTCCAGCAAAATGGTTATTAGGGAAAATTGTACAAAAACACCCAGGTAAAGATAATATTACGCGCGTAGTCACTTTAAAAACGAAGTCAGGCTTATGTAAGCGTCCCTGTAATAAATTGAGTTTTGTACCGAAGAATTGTGAAACCTAAATTCCTTTTATGCTGTTTAAATTCAGTTAATTTTGTATGATTGAATCAAAACCCATAATTATCAAGTTAGTATTAGAGTAATAATTTGGTGTGTTTTGTTGTTAAAGCGTTTCGTCTACTTAAGTTAGGTTAAAGAACAGAGTTCTTGGCGGGTGAAATGTTTAATTTAAGATCTAAGAAATTATAGGCTCATACGACAGTTGATGCGTCCACGAATAACTAGGTGTCGCTGTTAAAAGATGTCGAGGTCTAGAACGCGCTATCGTTGCGTTTTGACTTTTATGTAAGTAAACTATTGGAGATTTAATAAATGAGTTCTAAGTACTGTGAAGTGTTTATATTTTATAGCAAAATCGTTACGCAAATGAACAAAAGGCCTTTCTAAAGACATATGGCGCGGTATGGTCAGCGTAAATTAAAATTGTAGTTTCCATTTTATAGAACGTCAAGTAAAGGTCGCTTTTTTATATTACATATATCCAAAAACCAACCCATGGTAAAGACGATACGATTGAAACGTAATTTGTCAAAAGTAGTTACCGAGTTTTGCAGAATCATCCATACAAAAACACAAACATACAAACACTGAAGCAAGAATAGCTTCGGTATGCCTCACTAAACTAGTAGGGAAAAAATGACACTGCGTGCATGTTGTGACGATGGAATATCTGATCAGTGGTTGGAATCCTCATCAACTTCAGTTTAACGGGCTTCCCAATGATCTCGCCAGCCAGGCTTGGTCTTAGCTCCTACGAGACGTGCGAGATGATCCTCTTAAAGAAGAATGCTCTTACTTAATGTACGGGGCAGTTCCACTCCACCCAGCTACTAGAGGGAGTGAACAGTCACAGTTATAGTGGTCGAGTTATGGCAGTTGTTAATATTTTGGAACATACTGACAAATCATAATAATAATCCTAACCATTTATTCAAAAGGTTTTAGGTTTAGAAATTACAGGCACATGAGACTTTTCATCTATGTCTCAGGGTGGCGGGCGCAGTGCAATGCCACATAGGGCGCGTCCTAGGTGGACGTGACCTATGAGGTAATGCACTGTTCATAGGCAGAGGTTACCGCTTAACATCAGGTGGACCTCTTGCTTGTTCCGTCATCCAAGTAGTATAAAAAAAAAAAAAAAAAAAAAAGTACAAATAGGTCTTAATTCTAGTTAGGTCTACCAAAACCTGCCTTTACAGGCGTATGAAAATTGAAAGTTAAAGCCAAATAAGTTTAAACAATTAAACATGTCAAGGCAAACAACATAGTCAGTAAGTAACAAACACACAACACAAATTAAATCCTATAACCAAAAAACTCATCAACGCTATAAAAGCATTTCTCAGCAAGCCATCGTATCAAATTGGATTTAAATCTAGACAAGTAATTAATTTTGTAAAAATAAAAAATAAAAACAACACTGAACGGCTGAACCGATTTTGATCAAACAAAGCTAAGAACACTCCCGACAAATACAACTTTCAAACAAAAAACAAATCGGTTCATCCGTTCGGGAGCTACGATGGGACAGACAGAGACACACACACACACACACACACACACACACACACAGACACGTCAAACTTATAACAACCCCTTCGTATTTCGACGGGGGTTAAATATCATGTACAATATTTACAATATTTATTACCTAGAAATTCAGACAATTTTTTTTTGTTGAATCACTTTCAGTTGTAAAGTTTCAACTTACATTGTAGGGTGCCGGCGCAGATTTTATCGCCGGTGATGTACTTGTGGAAATCAGGCGGAGAGTTGTTGAAACATACACCCACTTCCACGAAAGGCAGCTCCACCACTCGCAGCACTGGTGAAGGGTTGCCGTTCGCAGCCGTCAATCCCCAGCCCGCTACCTGTGGTATTAGAATATTACTATAGCGGCCGGCAAATCAGGCCTTGATGGACGAAATGAGTCATATACATATATACATGTATATGAATGACTCATATACATTATGTACATCAGCGTCCAATTGCGGCCAAGGATCTGAGGCAGTGCTCCAATTTTTTTTTTTCTTGAAGTTATTTATGCTTGTTTATTTTGTGACACAAATACAGTGAAAAGTCAAAATCGAAATAGAAAAAAAATCATTTTTAGAAATATTTACCCTATAAAACAATAACCAATATAAGATACATTGTTGGCCATCCATTTCAAGGTATTTGAACCTAGGAGTTGGGTTTTCAAGGCTGTTTGAAATGCAAACTCAATCCCACCAAAAACGGAACGTCAAAACTGACGTGTAGTTCCTCATGCCTGCCGCCAAGGGACGGAGGCAGCACTGTCTTCGAACTTGAGAGCTACTGCGCGTACGTGCTTAACAAAAATAAATCAAAAAACCCTTAAAAACTGTACAAAAGTCAAAATATCGAACTGTGTTTGTGTCCTATTGCAATAGTGTGGTGTGCCATCAAAATATCATGGACTCCTACAGAACCCTGCGGCGGTGAGTTTTTTCTGCTTTCGTGAAACAGCCGAAAATTAAGTATTTAGCTATCGATCACACATTTTGGTCATTCGAACCGGGATTATCCAGTTACGAAATCAATACAACTAAATATATATTCATTTACACGTATTTATTGGTATAATTCTTACTAACTTATCATTAAGGCCACGGCCTGTAGGTAGGATTCATAAATTGAATTACTTATATCTCAGTAAGTACACAAGATCCAAGTTCCAAACCCATTCAGAACTCAGTTTTATAAGTGCTAGTACCTAATCCAACGTTTATTTCAATTCAATACTCCATATTTCGAGTCTTCATTTTCACAATTTATTTACGAAAAAGTTGCATTTATCGGCGAAGTTCGGCCGCCATTGTGTTTACCAAGTTTGCCGTGCATTATAATGCCTCCCAAGCAAGATGTCAAAGGTCATGTGGATGAGTACGATGAGTTGGTACGACCACATATTGCTACGAAAGAAATGTGTTTTTTGAGATTGCAAGCTTTGTATAAGGTTTCTAAGAATGTTCGCGACCAACCCAAATTGCTAAGCGAATTCAATGTCCGTTTTAGTGAATTGCCGATATGGCGGGAAAAGTTTGAGCAAAGTTTTCTCAATATTACGATCCTAAAACAAACTTTTTATTCGGATTATGTTCCCTCGTACAAAGAGATCGAAAGTTTTGACGAAATTTACTATTTAATACGAGGTGTCTCGGCCAGTTTAAACATAGACGTGAAACCAAATAATACCGAATCAAAGTTACAATCACAGGGCAGCTGCGTAAAACCAAGGCTACCTAAATTGGAACTGTTTCCATTTGACAGTAAACTTGAAAACTGGCCTACGTTTCGTGATACCTTTTCTAGCTTGATTCACAATAACAAACAGATAGCGGACATTGAGAAATTTTACTATCTTTTATCGGCGGTAAGCGGGTCCGCACTGACGATTGTCAAGTCAATGCCAGTTACATCGGCTAACTATCAGATCGTTTGGAGCACTTTGGTAAAACGGTATGATAATAAGCGAGCATTAGCGGCTACCTATCTCGACAAGTTGTATAACTTCAAACCTTTGTTGAATGAGTCAGTCTCTGGACTTAATGGATTCTTACAGACATTTCAAGAAAACATTAAAGCGCTCCAGCTATCAAAGATTTGTCCAGTTTTTTGTTGTTCTATGTCGCTTTGCGCAACCTAGACCCCGTAACTAGGCGAGGGTTGGAACGTGGATTAGGGCAAGATGAGCTACCTACTTATGACGAGTTGATAACTTTTATTGAAAAACATGTGCGCGCTCTCGATATGTCAGAGTGTACGACTAATTCCACTACTACAAAAAGTGTACCGTACAGTCGAAGTCAGTCAAAGGTCAACCAGCCTTCTGGTTCAAAATCAAATAATTCAAACTCACATTGGCCAACCTTGTCGTCAGCTGTTGTCAATACAGACCAACCTGTAAAATCTAATAAATCCATGGAGTGTCTGTATTGCAAAAAGATGCATTCTATATATCGATGTATCGACTACACCGACCTGACGCCGGCACAACGTGTTGACAGAATTAAACAATTGAAGTTGTGTGAAAATTGTTTACGTGAACATTCTGTCAACGACTGCCCGTCCAAGGTACTTTGTACGATCTGCAAAAAAAAGCATCACCATACACTGCACATAGATTCTTTTGCAAATTCGAGTTCTAGTGCTATTGCATTGACGTGCTCAGCTAATTTGACAGTCTTGCTCGGCACCGCAGTTATACACGTCGCAGACTTTTGGGGCTAGTACCAAACCGTACGTGCTATAATTGATAGCGGCGCTATGTCGAGCTACATAACTCAAGACTGCGCAAAACGTCTAGGGCTGACGCGACGTAAATGTAATTTTGAGCCCATCGGTATAGGTGGCAATCCAGTGCGGGAGCTCGGTTTAACTACTTGCAATGTTAAGCCGCGACACCGCGCCGGTCCTATCTTGTCAACTGATGCGGTTATCGTTTCAAACATAGCAGGTAATTTACCTACAATGCCCCTCTCTGACAAGACTATTGTTGAGTTTCAACAGCTGATGTTGGCTGACCCAAACTACTATAAACCTGCGCCCGTCGATCTATTGATAGGAGGTGACTTGTTTCCGTACATATATGATGGCGAAAAAATACTTCCGCGCAAAAGTGGCATGCCTGTTGCCATGAGCTCAGTATTTGGGTACGTCATTGTGGGTCAGACCGAATTCGGTCGTTCTGAGCACGGCAGCTCTAGCACACTACTAGCTAACACTGGCCAGGATGGTCCATTCTGTGGTTTTGCTACGAACCTCGACCAAAGGGATATCGAAAATGTACCATCTGAAATACGTCGTAGCACATACGATGAGTTAGCTGAGTGCCTATTTACAAAGGAGCATCGACGTGACGATACGGGTAGGTATGTGGTCAAATATCCATTTCGACCATCGGTTGAACTCGGCGACTCGAGTCAAATGGCAACTCGTCGACTACTCAACTTAGAGTCAAAGTTAGAGCGGGAGCCTGAGTTCAAAATTCAATATCATAAATTCATGAGCGAATATGAGGACCTCGGTCATATGACTTGTCTTGGTGATGTCCAGAACGTGGATTCGAAATTTATCATCCCGCATTTCTCCATCATCAAACCAACAAGTACCACAACGTCTCATCGTGTGGTGTTTGATGCTTCTGAAAAGACATCAAACGATATGTCGCTCAACTCATTGGTGCTACCGGGTCCCAAACTTCAAGCTGATATTAATCAACTTTCAATCAACTTTCGTTTGCCGTCAGATCTCGAAATTCAGTGGCAGACATATGTCAATGAACTCCTATTATTGTCAAACTTAAGACACGACCGCCATGTCAAGGTAGTGCGCCATACCTATTGTCAGATTCTAGGTTACTGTGACGCCTCAACTCTTGGCTATGGGGCGGTTGTCTATCTCCGATCTAAAAACGTGGATGGTGAGACTAAAGTCAGTCTAGTCATTTCTAAATCTAAGGTTGCGCCCTTAAAGACTGTCACCATTCCCCGTCTCGAACTTATGGCTGCTCATTTGCTAGCGAAACTTGTCAAATACGTTCATTCAATTTTCCATAGTCGACTTGAAGTTGATGAAACTTTGTTGTTCACTGATTCATCCGTCGTGTTAGCCTGGCTCAATACTCCCAGCTACACACTCAAAACATTTGTGTCTACTAGGGTGTCCAAAATCAATGACAGCGTGCCCAGTGAATGTTGGTATCATGTTAGTGGTGTGTCTAATCTAGCTGATGTCTGCTCTCGTGGCGCATTGCCATCCGTATTGTTAGCGACGCACGAATGGCTCAACGGACCTGACTGGCTCAACTTAGACCAGTCGCAGTGGCCAATCAAGACCATGGATGAATTCCGCGACTGCATTCCACCTGAACTCAAGTGTCCTAAGACAGTCCTCGTTTCGACTGAGACGGACTCGCCTGAGCTACTTAACCGTCTGACAGAAAAGTATTCAAGTTTCAATAAATTACTCAATGTCGTAGCTCGATGCTTTCAGTTCATCCATAATTGCAGATCAGCTGCTCATGAACGTAGGTCACTCTCGGTTGCTGACATCAGAAAGGCACATGACGTTTTATTAAAATCGGTCCAAAAACATCACTTTTCAACTGACATAGGAATGTTATCAAAGGACGGTAAATGCAGTCAATCCTTGAGAAAGCTCAACCCCTTCATAGATTCCCGCAGTTTCCTCAGGGTGGGGGGTCGACTTTCCCAATCGGATTTAACTTATGAAAAGAAGCATCCGATACTTCTTCCAAAGAAATGTAATTTCACCAATATCTTGATTGATTATTTCCACAAACTTCATTTGCATGTAGGTCCACGCACACTTCAAAGTTTAATCAATCAAAAATATTGGATAATTTCAGCACGCAGTGCCATTCGTTCACGTACAATCAAATGTATAGCTTGCTTTAGGACATCTCCTACAAATCGACAACCTATAATGGGCGAGCTGCCTAAGTTCCGCTCTCAAGATTTAGATGTCTTCCACACTGTTGGTGTTGACATCGGCGGACCTTTTCCTACCAAGGAGTCAACTCGTAGAAATGCTCACGTGTCCAAATCTTATTTGTGCGTCTTTGTGTGTTGTGCCACACGAGCGGTACACTTAGAAGTCCTGTCTTCTCTGAGTACAGAGTGTTTTCTCGCATGTTTCGACCGTTTTACGGCACGAAGAGGTCTATGCCATTCCATTGTGTCCGATAATGGCACCAATTTTGTCTCAGCTGGTAAACAGCTGAAGGAATTTACTGAATTTCTGAACACAGATTCGGACAACCTATTTAACGGGTTCGTCTTTCGCGGAGTGAAATGGAGACACAATCCACCGACAGGAAGTAATTTCGGCGGCCTATACGAATCTGTAATAAAATCCGCTAAACTCCACTTGAAACGTAGACGTACCATTGGTACAAGAGCTCTATCGTTTGAGGAACTCGGGACACTCTTCTCTCGTGTTGAAGTTGTGCTCAACTCAAGGCCCCTCTGTGCTTTATCCAGCGATCCTAACGAGTTTGAGGTGCTGACTCCCTCTCATTTCCTCATAGGTAGAGAACTCTTATCGGTGCCAGAATACAATTTAACTGATATTTCCAGTTCTAGACTGAATCGTTGGCAGTCCGTTCAACAGATGTCGCAACAATTTTGGAAACTTTGGAGGCAAGATTACTTGCATACGTTGCAACAACGTCAAAAGTGGTTTGCCAACTGTCATAATCTCAAAATCGGTGATCTTGTACTCATAAATTCCGATGCTGCCCCATCGCTGAAATGGGTTCTCGCTCGCGTTTCCAAATTGCACAGTGGCCCGGACGGCGTCGTACGAGTAATCAGTGTACGAACAGCGAAAAACTACGAGTTTACTCGTCCGGTCTCAAAAGTGAGCCCTCTTCCGTTGGATCTGGACTCGGACTAGTAATTTATATATTTACTCTTTTAGCAGTTATATGTATATCAACTTTTATTATGTATAACTCACAATTACAGGTAGAATTAATTTTTTATATTATATTATACAGTCCACTAGCTACATTTATAAATATTTTCAACTTCCTTCAACACACATTTAACTACATAATTCAAGGTTCAACTAATTCAAGTTCCACTTGTCCTGGTCTCGTAACTGGGAAATCCTTGCGGATTTCGGTGGGGGGAATGTTGGGTTTTCAAGGCTGTTTGAAATGCAAACTCAATCCCACAAAAAAACGGAACGTCAAAACTGACGTGTAGTTCCTCATGCCTGCCGCCAAGGGACGGAGGCAGCACTGTCTTCGAACTTGAGAGCTACTGCGCGTACGTGCTTAACAAAAATAAATCAAAAAAACCCTTAAAAACTGTACAAAAGTCAAAATATCGAACTGTGTTTGTGTCCTATTGCAATAGTGTGGTGTGCCATCAAAATATCATGGACTCCTACAGAACCCTGCGGCGGTGAGTTTTTTCTGCTTTCGTGAAACAGCCGAAAATTAAGTATCGATCACACACTAGGTGTAGGTCTAATTTTTCGATACTCGAAACTTTACAACGATGACTATGGATTTCTAGCAGTATTGCCGTCATAACACACTTGCACACTACTTGCAACTTATTTTGGGATGATAGCTGACTTCACAAAAGGAGGTTACTAATTAATTTGTGCAACAACAAAGCATATGAACCTATTAGTAAAAAGGTATGTTTACGCTTCGTTGTCGTCGTCATATTTAAAGGTTCTTTCGATGATGTGTAGGAATATATCTCGAGATGGACCCGTGAGATTTTGATCTCTGTAAATGTTTTTATAAGTCGGTTAGAAAGGTAAATAATAATAATAAGCTTATAATAAGTATGACGGCGCATCGCTAAAACGTCAATGTCAGACGTCAGAATAAGAGTGACAGCAGTCACTCTAGCGGAGCGTCAGGCGGGTGGGAGCACGGCGGCCATGTTGAAGAACACTTTTTGAACGAGAGCCGACCGTGCACCACGCGCTAGACGAATCGCTGATATTCTGCGTCATCCTAGTGTGAAACGCGATTTTCTAGATTAATGTGATTAATAATTGACTTTGGCTAGAATATAGAACAGTTATTTTGTGAATTAAGCTTTGTTAACGCAAATTATAGTGACTTTGATCAAAACTGGAGTGTTAATTAGAATTACGATTCCTTGCCTAAGCACCGACGCCTGACTATCTATGGCGGACTCCGATGAAGGCCCTCCTGCGCCTACAAGTATATTCCAGGGCGATAGTCTTAGTCCTTTGTGGTTTTTCCTAGCACTGAATCCTCTCAGCACTCTACTGAAGGTTTAAGTCTAGGCAATCGACTTCGAAGAGATCAATTCTCATCTGCTGTACAAGGATGATCTCAAGCTTTTACCAAAAAAAAAACGAAGCTGGTAGTGTTGTTGAATATCACACAGGTATACAGCAACGCTATCAGTATGGATAGTTAGATAGTGTGCGGTTATGGAAGTACAGCTATGGAAAGTTGTAAACTCTACGAACTTGCAGTTTTCTGAGACACTCACTCAGATCTCTCTCCGAAGTCGAAACCTACTAATACTTTGGTATATCGGAGTCGTTAGATGTGGTAGAGAGGAACATAAAGCAGTCGGTGAAGGAGCGTTTATTTTGCCGCTTGATAAAAAGTACAGTCTTTTGTCGGGTGGCAACGGGGGACGCGCTAAAGGGTTGGATCAAGTGTCAGATTCAGAAAGCGGTATTTGGCAAGCATCGTCAGGAGTTTCCTCTCTCTGCAGCCCTAGCCTCCGACAGTTTGGGCTTTGCTGAGCTTTGCTGGTGGTTCCCCGTTTTGATTTATATTTTTGACTATAATGTTTTTTACAGTAAAAGTGCCTAAGATCCGTGTGTAAGTTACATCAAACTGACTCATGTAAGCCATATTTTGAAAATCTGCGCATTTTGACATTTCCGTCTTTATATATATATTTGAATTAATTATGTTTGTACGATTAAACAGGAATCAGTTTACTCCATTATGTAGTAGGAGATTAAAGAATAAAATCGCTATGCCCTCACATAAAACATATATGTTCCAAAAAAGTATTCTGGGTATGGCACCAAAACTGTTCAATAAAACGCCAATATCAATTGCAGAAATCGAAAACAATAATATTTTTAAAAAAAACTTTTTGATTTTTTGGCCCTGAAGGCATATTATTCCATAAATTAATTCTTGACTGATAAATTATTAGAGTAGGTAAGCGTACACATAGTTATTGTATTGTGTTGTTGTTGACATGTGTAAGTTTTCCTAATGTGTGTGTTTAATTAATTGTTTGATTATAATTGTTTGTGTTTAATTAATTAATTGTGTGTTTAATTAATTAATAATCTTTTAATCAATAATGTGTTTGTAAACTGTAATTTGCTTAACCTAGAATGGTGAAATAGAATGGTGCTGTGTATAAATGTTTTAAGAACCTCTTTAACTCTATTTAGCAAATAAATGATTTGATTTGATTTGATTTACAGTTACTCCCATTTGTTATATAGATACTACTAGCGACTCGCCTTGGCTACGCACGGGTAACCCCTGGTGAACCCCCCTCCTATTCCTCCCCCCTATGTCAATCTCCTGGTTCTAAGCTACCTACCCACCAATTTTCAGCCAAATCGGTTCACCTCGGGTTGACTCGGCTTATCGGTGAGCAACATATGGCGGAGACTAAGATCCAGAGTCTCGAGCACCGCCGTAAGGTTGCATGCCTTTCAATCTTCTATAGGTTTCATTTCGGGGAATGCTCCCAGGAACTGCACGATCTGATCCCACCATCTCCTTTTCATCATAGGACGAGCAGGCGTACGGCTCAGTACCATCCTTATCTCATTGGTATACCTTCTATTCGCACAAAACGATTCGGTTCTACCTTTATAATGCGAACTGCTAAGGAGTGGAATACACTGCCGTCGTCTGTCTTTCCTAAAAACTATAATCTGGGTCTCTTCAAGTCTAGAGTGAATAGGTGCCTTCTAGACCTTTGTGCTCCATCTTCGGCCACATCGTCACTTACCAACAGGTGAGATCGTGGTCAAACAAAGGTCTATCAATGCTTAAAAAATAAAAAAAATAAAAAAAACCCGTTCTTGAGTTATAAGTGGTGTAACTAACACAACTTTGTTTTACATATATAAATTGATAGATGTTTTGTAGATAGTACGAGTATTCCTTAGAAGTGAAAATTTTATTTTAACTGAGATTTTAAATAAATAGGTGTGATAATAATGATAAAAACGTTTATTTTCTCTCAACGGTCAACGTCTTAAGAAACAAAAAAGGTCTGAAGAAGGTTGAGTACAACTCGGCAAGGGTAAACAAACTGTAGACCTGTTGTGTTAGAGACTGGTGCCTGAGATAGATTTGTGAAACCTGTATTACAGGTCAGCTGGTGCTCTCACTCCACGAATTGTACAAATGACCATGCCTTGTTCAACCTAGCTGATTTAGACAGGCCTATATACTATACTATACCTAAGGATATGAAACTACTAAAATGAAAAATACAACTACAGCTATACACGCATTAACTAAGAGATATATACTATCATAGAGTGCGCATGATTAAAGAGTATCCGTATTGTGTAAATAAAGTGGGTAACCTACCTACATAGCGTGTATTCGCGAGGTCTCAGTTCGGGGCGAACCACTAGTTTTATGGTAGTGCTTGGATCATTCAGGTATTCAAAATTACAGAATTATTTCACAAATCTAAGACATTGAGATGATAATGGATGATAACTATTCAATGCATCATGTCAGTCCTTAATCTATATCGTGGAAACCTCTTGACCGATTTGTTCATATTCAATCAAAATTCTTGTTTAGAATTGAGTACCAAAATTCTACCAAATTAAATCAAAATCGGCCGGTAAATGGCAGTGCAAAAAACATCCCCCCTTTCTGGAAGGATTACCCCTCCAATTTACAATCGCCAACAACAAAAAATTATATGAAATTATAGAACCTGTGTATCAAGCTTAGTAAAGATTAGTCAAAAAATACGACCTGTACCCGAGTACCAACATACATCTGGACAGATGGAAGTAAATACTGCCATTTGTTGCAAAGACTTCGCTCGCTCAGTTCTATGTAAGTAACGGGCATGCATAGTCTGTGGGACCGTCGTTACCTTTCCTCGATTAAGAGAATTCAGCTGCTGTGCTTCGAAGTTCTGCTCAAAATCGACACAAACGGGCAATATGTAGCTGTTGAACTGGAACTCTGTGCTGACTATAAGTATGGCTAAGTCGTGCTGAAAGTTAGTTTCGGCGCCTTGATAGTGTGGTGGCAGATGTATCTCCTTCACCTGAAAGAGGTAGTCAGTTCATATCAGCAGACGTGCATGTTCTATTATAATTTATTTAGTACAACAAACAGCAACACTATAAAACACTACAAAGTAATCTTAAACCTAGTACGCAACTAAAACCGCAGCCAGCACCGTTGTACACTGATTATATAGGTATACAAATTAGGGAAGGTTAAAAAATTAGAGCGCTAGGTATAACTAAAGTAACTATAAATATAGGTAACAAAGCAGTTTTTAGCTTAGAGATTATAAGCAAACGACGTCGTCGCACAGTGATTGGATGGTTGCCTTTTTGAATGGAGCGGACGAAGTCGCAAAGAATTCGACTTCTGTTATATGTTCGGTTTCTGAATAGTTTTGTTATTCTGCGAAGCGGTGTGCGCTCGCCCGCGTTCGTTCTACACCTCGTTCACCGTAATATGACACCTGTAAAATACTCCATGGCAAGTGCCAACTTACGGTGAACGGTGCGGCACGTTCATCGGTTCAGCCGATCTTGAGTTATAAGTGGTGTAACTAACACGACTTTGTTTTATATATTGTTTTTTATTTTAATATATTCGAAAATCTATCTCGAGTGGGTTGTTTAAAAAATGCTGGCAATAGTCTGTGAATAGTCTGGCCAGGAATTTTTAATGAAAATAATAAAACATTATTTTTGTTTTGTTTTATTACCGTGATAGTTAAGGCGTGTCCGCTGCGCCAAGTTTTGAACAAACATTGTTATTGAACATTGTTTGTAGAAAACATTTCCCGTGCGCTGCGACGTTAGCAAGTCAGTGGCCATTTGCGAGTCAGACTCGCGCACGAAGGGTTCCGTACCATTAACTAAAAAACCGGCCATGTGCGAGTTGGACTCGCGCAGGAAGGGTTCCGTACCATTAACTGAAAAGATGAGCAGCGACGAGGAAGATGTGCACGTTGTTATGGCTACGTGTGTGGTGGATTTAGTTCTCGAAAGAAGACAAATGAGCAGCGACGAGGAAGATGTGCACGTTGTTTTGGCTACGTGTGTGGTGGATTTAGTTCTCGAAAGAAGAAAAATGAGCAGCGACGAGGAAGATGTGCACGTTGTTTTGGCTACGTGTGTGGTGGATTTAGTTCTCGAAAGAAGAAAAATAAATAGATTTCGTGTCAGACATTACTTACAACAACGCACTTTCAACATATATCAAGAACTACAAATTGAAGACTGAAATTGAGATTTGGAATATAAAATTATTTTCGTTGTATAGAGAGTAATTTTGAAGAGCTTTTATCATTACCTAGCTGTAACCTGCGACTTCGTACGCGTAATATTATTTTATCCATAACTCTGCGTAATAGCACACACTATATATTATTATATTTTTACACTGTGGTAATAATATGTTCTAATTGTTGTAGGTGGTAGTTGAATGTTTGGTCTAGTTTATAGGTCTATACTTGAGGACTCAATCCACCATAGCGTAGCAGTCGCACCGGTAGCTGAATTTTAAGTATGATTTTTTGCTTGACTGTTTATGAATTAAGTGCGTGTCTCGATTTTTTTAATTTTTGTGCATAGCAGCCGCTGCTGTAGCTGGATTTTTTTAATTGGTTTTTGACTTTATTTTTATGTGTCTCAATTTTTTTCAATTTATTGGTCATATTATACATGTTTTCCCAAGACTATGCAACATGAAGAGAAATAGGGTGTGTTAGGAATGCTTTGTTATTTTACTTTGGAAATGTTTCTGTCTATGGATTTTTAAATTTAATTTAACTTTTGCACGAACTGGTCTATGGTCTGAACTGTAGTTGATCTTGTTGATGGCGCTTACGTCCCTAGCTTTGGATCTGTTTGATGATAGCACAAAGTCTATCATGTTTCTATACGTCCGATTTGGTGCCACCTAAGTCCACCGCCACTGTAGTTTTGGTCAAAAAGCGTTTGCAACACACAAAAACTTTGTCTGAACACGCAATGGAAGAGGGCCGGCGCCCAGTGCCGGCACCCAGTGCCGGCACGGCATGGCATGGTATAGCAGGTTGTGCTGCGGCATCCCGTGGCGTTCCATGGCATGCCGTGGCATCCCGTGGCATGTCGTGGCATCCTGCTGAAAGCCCAGCCACTGTGGCATCAACCGAAATTACCATTGCACAAGTTTTAACCTTATTTTAACTAGCTTAGCAATCATAATTCCTCGACATAAAGTGACCCATACGTTTTGCAGGATGAATGAATGAAACCCGTGGAATCAAACGGTATGACACGTGATGCCGCAGCATCCCGCGGCGCGTCACGTCTTTTCGCGGCACCGTGGTATCGAAATAAGGTAACATGAATTCTAAAGTCATTGAAATAATATTCAAAATAACTTGATTTATAATAAAATCTTTTGCCATGACATGCCGTGCCACGCCGTCAGTGAGCGCCGATCTTTAATCTTGTACTTTGCACATTTGATTGCGTTCTTCTAATCTAAATTGTTCGAGTAAGGGTAGCTATCATTAGCCTGGCTATTTCCAAATATCGAGTTAAAATCGAGTTTTAAGTACCTTTTCTTCGCATACTGTGTTTAGTAGATAATAAAAACTTTCCACTTCCTCATCGGGGTATCAGATGTGGGTGCATAGGCCTCTATGGCCGTGAGGGTGGTTTTTAATGTTATCTGGTACGTCAGCTCAGCAATTCTTTTAGAATATACTATAATCTTTTGAAACTATCATAGTTTTGCACATACTTTTCACTAGAAACGGGATATTTACCCGCAAAGACAAAAATAAAAGTTTCTCTAGCAAAGACTTTAGTTAGTTCTCCCTTGATCATGGCGCTTGCAACTAAACTGTGCCAAAATATCGGGAACAATCAAAACTTGAAAATCATGGTAAATATCTAACAGGTACGGATACGGACCGTACGGTACGGAAACGGGTCGAAACAATGTCGGTGCTTACATCGACTTAACGATACGTACAAATTTCCCCGTTTTTATAAAATAATTGATATGATTCACGAAAAATTTGTAAGTAAAATCTTTCTACTTCTTAGCTACAGTCACCATGGTGTTCCTTGGTTTTTCCGAAGTAGAGAAATACGTTATCATCTCGCTCCTCGGCACTTTCTCCTTGTCAACTTACTTCTGCTAGGCCAACAATATCCGTCTTCAGATATTAAAGAACATTTAACGAATCTTTTAAGTGTTCCTCGCTCATGAGTGTGTTCATATTGTAGGTTAGAACATTTAGCGTTTCGATGTCCATTATAATTTATAACGTAAGCCTTGGTCGTTTGACAATAGGATCTCACCCGGAGCTTTTTCGCACCTCTGAGTCCATGGTTGGCAATGCGCCAGTCAACGCCAGCACAACTGCTGGGGTTGCCAGGCACTTGGGGGCCTTGGTTGTTTGTGTTTATCCTTTTTTTTGTTGGAGTCAGCCTACTACGCTGCTCCAGTGCGGATTGGTGGGCAGGACGCCAGAGCTTCGTCTGTTGTTTGGCAGGGTGCACCACGAGCCGGAGAGGTTGGTTGTATGGTCTCGTGATGCGAACATGAAATCGTTCAAGAAACCGGCGTCTTATCTTTTATTGTTTACCTCACTTCACTAGTGAGATCTCAACTATGCTTCTTCCATATGGAATCCATTCTATGCTAAAAATCATGAACAAATAGAAAGTGTTCAACGCAAATTCTTACGTTCAATGAACTACCATTGTTTTTGTGCTAAATAGCCGTATGACGTACTTCTGAAAAGGTTTTATTTACCTACACTTAAGACGAGAAGATTGCTCCACGACCAAATGTTGTTATTTAACGACTTGACATTGAAAAGTTGACATTCCTGCACCTGTATTGCTAGGCAGTACTTTTGGTTTTTATAAATGCTTTTATAAATGCATTCGTAAGCAATGCGTAAGCATGCATAACGCGCGGTGTGCGCCAGGCTTGCTCGAAATAAAGATGCTTACATCTGACTTCTGAGCTTGGTCTACCAGGTCGTCCCACGGCCTGTGCAGCTTGCCGACTGCTACAGCAAACTGCGAAGCTGGCAGCTGCTTCTCCAGGTCAGTCCAAAAGCAATGAGCAGCTGGAATTAAAAAGAGGGTTTATTCATATTGGAATACAAACTAATTTTAGATAGTTAAAAAAATCTGTTGACAAGTGCATCAAACATCATATCAAATAAACAGACTTGTTATGAGATATACCATAGAATGATTTTTCTCCTTAATTTTTAATGAAAAAGCCATTTTTTTTAAATAATACGTAATATAATCACTTTAATCACAGTTTCCTATACAAAATCTAAACAAAATTCCTTAAACTCTAAATTCCCGTAAGAAACAGGGTGGCTACCCTTGACACTCGATAGCAATCCTAATTTGGGATTTGCTGTCAAATCGTGCCATTTGGTACTCTTGAATCCAATCCTGCCACAAGAATGGATACGAACCTGGTGGAATTTTAAGGAACTAAATAAAATCGACTATACTCGAATCCAAGATATTTGGGAAAATAAGTAATAATTAGGTGAAATTTTAAGGATTATGCAAGTTATTTTCAAATGTAATGAATGGTAGTTTTATTTCGTTGTGTGTAGCCACACCTACGTCATGTTTTTCTTTCAGGAATCATCACAATAAGTCGGTCGCGTACACGATTTAAATGTTAATCTCGATTTTGATTGAAGAGTGCCAAATTTTGTGAAAACTGGATTGGGATTGGTATTGGATTGGGATTGAAACTGTTGTCAAGGGTAGCCCCCCAGAAAATTTGGAAGCTTTGGCTTTTATTTGTTTTATAGTAGGTATTAATAGAAAACAATCGCAGCTAAGATGCTTTACATGCTAATGAGTATTATTCGAACAACTTATGAAATATACTTGGAGAAGTAAATAGGAAAATTTTGCACAAATAACATTGAAAATTACTTTGATGAAGTTGTCATTTGAGTAAAACAGGTAAAGAGTTGTAAATTCTGATGCAATTAATATGTTATTGAAGTATAAAGTGCGTTGTACCTGATATCACGACTCTTTTGCTGATGAGGGAGCCGCCACAGATCTGCTCGTACGAGGTCACATTCTTCCTATAGATGCCCGCGTGCCACGGGAGCTCCCCTCTCTTCACGCGCTCTCCTCCGACCACCATCACCTCCCCTGCAGGACTCACCGTGCCACACTCTGAAACGAGTCAAGACACGTTTTCGCAACTAGTGTCCACTCGCGCGCGGCTTCACGCCCTCCGTTTAATTGGGATGGTAAGTTGCGGTCACCATCAACATTATCAGCGTGTAGAAGTCCACTGCTAGACATAGGTCTCCATAGAATAGGATGTAGCACGACCTATATATAGCTGCCTATTTATCGATTCGTCGCAATCTATTATGGAAAATATTAGCTAACAACAAGTACTACAGGCGAAGAGTGTACGAGGTGATCGCTCAGAGAGAGATGAGCCCCTCAACATACTCAAACTCTTGCTGAGGACGTGCCCCAGACCTAACCAGAATTCTATTGAGATAATACATAATAAATAAATAAATAAAGCTGCTAACCAACTGCCAGCTAACTTGGGGCTAGATAATTCTAGCCCCAAGTTAGTACCAACATTAAAAATAATAAGAAATCTCACATGCTCCATAATACGGAACCCTCAGTGCTCAAGTCAAACTCGCACTTGGCTACTTATTTTTTACAAACCTGGTACGCATTTTGCGATGTAGCTCCAGCCGTCACTGAAGCATCGCATGTATCTGAGAGGGACCGGTGAGTAGTAGTTGCTCGCGCACTTGGGGTCGACGACTGTCCCAGCAGGCTCTTGAGCACCGCACACTCTGGTGTCTTCACTGGTGCCGATATAACACCGGTATTCCACTGAAGGGTGCAGATTGAGCTGACACTGCCCTGTTTGGTATGTTACGGCTATTATATTAATGTGAATACATAGAGGACTTAAGTAAGGAACCATTTACTTGGTAACCCAACATCAGTAGGGAGTGAGGTGAGGGGAAATTTTAAAATGTAAGATACGTCTTTTACGAGCTTTTATCTAACTTGCAATGTATGTTTGTTTAAATCAAATCCAAGGTTTCGGTGACAAAACAATTACTATGATGACAGCGAGCTGATCTGATGATGTAGAAGGAAGGTGAACAACGGAACACCACAATGTATCATATCAAAGCTCACGGATCCGAACACTAATTTCATAAAAGCTTGGTTTGAATTATATATATTTTTAAATTATTTTATGTTACTTGAGTAAATTTAAAGAGCCATAACCTATCAAACTTTGTCGCTTAGTGTCCATCCTATAAAATAAACCCTCCCATGGATGTTGTAAAAGCCAAATGATTACACCAGGTGATGGGCAGGGAACCAACTGAATGAACACCAGAATACGACCACCTTTCGAGCATGGTGATTATGGCAAATCGTCCCATTTTATTGAATGGGGGCGGCCTCGTCACGCGGTGGACGTACACGGCCTGTTGATGAACGTAGCAAGTCGTGTTTTTTTTTTATCTATTAGCAAATACGTAACCCACAAATTATTTAGTCAAAGGATTCTACTTTCAATGTATTTCAAAACGCCATTACTTCAGCCGCATTTTTATTTTATTATGAGTAATTGATACTAATAAGGGCTAGGCAGATATCTTACTTACCTTTTAAAGAAGGATCAGCGCCAACGCTCACAGCAAATATTAGCCAAATAACAAACTCCATTTATTTGTCTATAAAAGCCGATAGTCACGATAATATAGGTACTTTTTTTAAATAGTTATACAATTATTTTTTATAAACCCCAGCTACAATATGTCTTATTCAAGATGGCTGTGCGAATGTTAAATTTCAGTCGCGAGCGATTACTTAAACTATTTCTAGACGATAACCTGTCGTGACCCCGTCCGTATTACCTAAATAATAAAAAGCCACAAATTAAACAATTTTACGGACCCTAACACTAAGTTCTTTGTAGTTTATGAAAGAGAAACACCTATTTCTTAATTTAACATACTCACGCGTATTTTACAAATGGGCGAAGCATGTTTTATTAAACTTTGATTCTAATTACCTGCTATTGTCTAACAAACTGATAACTGCCTTCAATCACAATTTTGCAGTACGCTTCACAGCGATTTTAATGATCGTTTCAAGATTAAATATATTCAAAATATACAGCAGAATGTTATGTATACTATGTATGCCTTACTATCAAACAGCTAACATGTAGTCTCCTGATGCATTGGATGAGTATGCAACATGTACATTTGACTAGAACGACGTACCAAAATATTATGACCTTATTGTGACATTTATCTGTAAACCGAAATCTAAATAACATGTGTTCGAACAGCGTATGCGTCAAGTGTTGCACAATCAAGCTGATTAAGGAAAGTCATTGGGCAAAAAAATATTTGCGTGGAATATGAAAGTCATTTCAAGTTTATACAAACATCGGGTCCCAATGTCACTCACTATCACGGTATAGGTGCGTGCGCAGTCTCGTCGTGCTAGATAAGCCACCAGCTCTTAACCAGAATATAGGTAGGTACTAAGCACCTGAGTACTTGTGAAAGGGTATGTCCGGGAAAATACTAGCACCACAACTTTATCTGCCGCTGACAGTAATGTGACCATCCCAAGGTTGTCTGGCAGAGATCGCTTATAGCGATAAGACCGCCCATTGTACGTCCGTGTTTAGTTTAATATTAATTCTTAATTAGCTTATTTTCTGTGTTGTGCAATAAAGTGTTTTCTATCTATCTCTATCTATCTTTCTGTGAGCGTTGTGTGTTCCGGTTCGAAGGTTATGGGAGCCGGCGCATGAGACTACATCTGTATGCCTCAGGACGAGGGCGCTGTGTAGTGCACCTTGCTAGGGCACGCTCTACGTGGACGAGACCTCGGGTACTGCAGGTGTCATTAAACGCGCGACAGCTTCACATCTTGAGGGCACCGGCCAGTTCCAGCACTAACAAATAAATAATAACTTAGAAAGTATAGACAACTAAGCTTACCAGTATATATAGCTATATTTTTAAAAGCCGAACTCATATCGTGCCATCGCTATCTCTCAAAACAGCGGCTAAGTGCGTGTCAGGCCATGTGCATTGTAGGGTTCTGTAGTTGCTTGTTGCAAAATGCGTACTTAGAAGGGCGCTTTCCTGTTTTACACCCCTAAGAACTTCATCTAAGTAAATTCTTACGATTTTTTCCTTTTTATTTCTCCAAGTATATTTTACGAGTATATTACTCGTTAACTTGTAAAGTCTTCATAGTTGTGATAGTTTTCCTTTTAACTTTAATATTATAACAATGATGTAATTTTTCACATCATCCAAATACAACCGTTTAGCTGGCGGGGGGGGGGGGGGGGGGGGGGGGGGGGGGGGGGGGGGGGGGTTGGTCACTAGGCCCTAACAAAATAGTTTTCACACAACCTGCAAAACTTTTGGTCGACCTACCCAACGACTCTATGGGATATACGAGAAAAAACAAATCATCCCCCATATACGTGAAGATAGATAGATAGATAGATAGATTAACTCTTTATTGTACACAAATAACACACAGAAACACAAAACATAACTCAATAACAAAAAAATAACAGAAATGTACAATGGGCGGTCTTATCGCTTATAGCGATTTCTTCCAGACAACCTTAGGATGGAGAGGACTATATGGAAGAATGGGACTGTGGTGTTATCACCTTGACAAATACACATATCATTAAATATATACAAACCTACATTATAATACATAAAAATAAATACATAATAATATAAACACAACATAAAAGCAGACAAGAACAATGAAAACTCAACAGGACGAAGATGACGATTGGAGATAAAACAGTTTGACACGATCTTTAAAAGAATGCAACGACGGAGCAAGCCGAATCGACAACGGTAATGAGTTCCACAGCCGAACAGCTTGCACCGTAAAAGAGTCAGTGTAGAAAGAGCTGTGATGAATGGGGAACTTTAGAGCTAGATTTTCTGATGAACGAAGAGAATGAGGGTTGGAACAATGGAGAAACTCAAAGCGCTCCTTCAGATACGGTGGAGCAGAAGGATTAAACAATATATTATGGAGAAGAGAGAGGATATGAGTGAAGGGGAGGTACCTTTTAAAATGTTTTTTCAAGATATTATTTTCCACTTGCAAACGGTATTAATATGTATAGTCATGCCAAATAACAGCGTTCAGAGCACGGTAAGAGTCTCTGAGCTAAGCTGCGGACAGAGAGACAGATGGACGGACATGGCAAAACTAGAAGAGTTCCTTGTCTTGTTGACTACGGAACCCTAAAAATCCAGGCGTGTTAGGTTTAATTTCGGAGTTTTCCTTCTCCTACACACGCTACCCCTGATGAGTCCCGTCTATCTCGTATCGTAAGGGCCCTCGTTAGTACCCACTGAACATGCACGTAGGGCTCCGTAGCACGGTTACGGCGTAGAGCCCTCGTAGAACCACCGTAGACACGTAGCACTAAAACTAACTACAAACAGGACTGTATACAATCGCAATAAGGACAACGTTGTTATTATGAGAAGACTACTTATTTTAACCGACTGCGGGGAAGCCAAAATATAGGGTTATGTGTAAATAAACAAGTTGTGTGTGTGTGTGTGTTATGTGTGTGTGTGTGATCCCTGGGTTTCTCGTACGACTCGTTAATCGAGATCATTTCTTCCCCATACCTATAAACTTTGGAATGAGCTTCCTTCTAAAGTTTTCCCGCTTGGTTACGACATGTGTCGCTTCAAGAAAAATGTTCATAAACTCCTTCAGGGTAGGCAACGCATCGACAATACCCCCGGTGTTGCCGGTGTCTATAAGCGACGGTGACCACTTTACATCAGGTGGGCCGTTAGCTAGTTTGCCTATTAGTTCAATAAAAAAAAAAAAAAAAAAATACTACTATACTATGTGGAATACTGTATTATGTATTTCCGTCCATATGCTTCCTCGTAAAAACTAAACAGCTAAACTGATTTTGATGAAGAATATGTCGTTAGATTCGTCGTTACTGTGCGGGGTATTGCGTATATTAAAATTTACTAAAATAATTTAAAAAAAAATGCATAATTTTTATCATCATCATCCACAGCCTGACTTCACCCACTGCTGAGTATAGGCCTCTCTTTGCCTGTGCCATTCCTTACGGTCCCATGCCAGTCTCATTCAGGTTCACTCATAATTTGTATAAGTTAATATAATTATAACTTGTTTGGTATCAAAGGAAAGGTGTTGATGAGCATAATCTATACTTACAATAAAACTGAAACTTTTAAAGGTCCAATTCTGTACATAGAAGTTATTTTGTTAACATTTTTTTGGCAAAACTCTGACACCAGAGGCCAGCACTACCTCATACGAAACGACGACGACTGAAGCCAAAACTGTATTTTTTATATTTTTGTCGGTCTGTCCGTCTGTCTGTTTGTAACTTGGCCGCGCGTCATGCTGAAACTAGTAATTAATTACTCGTAAATAAATTAAAATTATACTTAGCTTGATGCGAGTTACGACACAGTAAAAATGTGTTTGAAGATATTTATGAGATACTATCAATTAAAACATGAGTATTAAGACACCTAGTTCTCGCGGAATCAACTTTTTCTATCTGAAGAAGTGTTTATGAGCTGTATTGAGCAAAAAACACCAAAAAAATTAATATCGCGCCCCAAGTGCGAGCATCCACCTTAAAGTCAAGATGTGATGTGTTTGTAATTCAATTACGCGCAGTCTGCGTTATGTTTTTTTTTAAGAAGAGAGGTACTTTAAAAATGGGCTCGTAAATATTTCAAGGTCTTCGGTTTTTTATTTAAGAAATTACAGACATCTCAACCCTCAGTATTAGGTCCAAATAACTTTAAGGAAATTACAGTGGCTCTCCCCTCTCGAGCCACTTAAGTAACAGGCACTTTTTTATTGCGCTGCGAATATTTACATCATAAAAATTGTATAAAGCTCGTAAAGTCGTAGTTATAGTGCTTGGTTTGGATCATCAATAGTTCAGTGCACTGTACAAGTGAAGGTGAGAGGTAACGTTAAGCTAAGGACTCCGAAGTTATTCATCAACCTGTTGTGGGAGCTGATTGTTTATTTTTACCCACCGTTGCGGCAGCGCCGTGGCACCTTCCTGCCTTCCTGACAAGTTCCGTATCGCCTTGATAAATTTAAGAGCAACGTGCAGTCTCACGTGTTATCTGTCAATTGTGGTAGGAAAGTCCTAAATTCCAACATGCTTCTATACATCGACGTTATTTTACTTTGGTCGAAGCTTCTATATAGAAGTCCACCGAACAGGCATCAGATAAAACAACAAAAGTTCACAAACCCAAACCTAAGAATGCTCTCCAGCCACACCTTGAGCCAGATACCGTCGTCAGCAAAACGTAATGAGGATGAAGATTGACCTTCATCTCGATCCGAGAGAGCGAAACGTAGGTTGGAGAGTACATTTATGCTGGCAATATACACTCTACCGTTGCCGAAATGAGAGTGCGGTTTGCGAACATGTCCACCAAACATGAAGAACAATTTTGGTCTCTGCAGGCCTTGATTATGTCTTTTAATTTAGATATGAGTCACTTGGCTGGGTCAATTGAGTACCTAATGCAGAGTTCAGTTACAAGAACGTAAGTCACGACGTTCTTGTGTAGAGCATAGGTTTTGCGAGGATGTTCTCTAATTGTATGCGATGAATGTGCAATGGCAGTGGAGGCTGCAAACAGGAGGGTGCAAGATATAAGACGACACGGCAGGCCCATGGGAGGCATCACAATGCTGTTGGTGACTGTAGTTCCGCGAGGCACAAGAGCAGATGAAGTCAATGCATGCTTCAAATCAGCCAACACTAAAATCGCAAAAAAAAAACAGATGTTCCATACTAAGAGTTCATTTACGCACGACGAAAGTATGGAACAACTGTTTTTTAGGGTTCCTTACCCAAAGGGTTAAACGGGACCCTATAACTAAGGCTCGGCTGTCCGTCTATCCATCTGTCTGTCTGTCTGTCTATCTTTCTGTATGTCTGTGGAGGAGAGCCTCGATGAAAAGACACCATTATACAGTCAACATTCCAAAGACTCCACAAAGCACTTTGTTTCAATATATATTGTATGAACCGCGAAGGAACCTGAGTAACTGTCTTCTGAGAAGTACAACCTGAGAGGTTTCAAAACTAAAGTAAAAATCTCCTATCTTGATAAGAGTGCTTCACCGCAGACCATTGCGTAATATGAGACAAACTGTAGGCCTAGCACAGGTTGGTATCGAGTAGTTTGCAGCTAGCGTTTGAAACTATTGTATCATGTTTTGACCAATCAAATTAGCTAGATTTAAGCAACGCCCCCTTCTATAGTGAAATTCTCGATATTTCGAAGCACGACTTTTTGACAGAGCTGGGTTTCGACTCCGAATCGATGACGTCTAAGTTTCGTGTAGTTTTGTGAATGAACGAACGGAAATTGTATAGAAAATGATAGCACAAGTTGCATTTTGATGTATCGAATCCTTGAATTCGATAGCTGGCTTGCGAATTGATTCTCACGGCCATTTTTACAGTGACATCGTCGTAAAAATAATTTGTGTAGAAATATTTTAATGTTTATTCGTTCTCAATATGATGAGAACGATGCTTTTCGCTGCAAGAAGTTCCACAGCAAACTATTAGCGGCTAGAAGTTCCACAGCAAACTATTAGCGGCTACTGACTAGCTGACGTTCGCGACTTCATCCGCGCGTAGATTAGGTAGTACGTACCTCCTCGTTCTACGCATTCTAAATAGATGATGGTACAAACATCAGTCTGTAGGTAGAAGTCCACTGCTGGACATAAGGATTCCCCCATAGAATGCCACAATGAACGTCCTGTGTCGCCTCCATGCAACGATGACCTTGCCCATTGCCACTTCAACTTGCTAAGTTTTAGAGCTAGTCAGTGATCCCGGTTCTTCTACGGATAGGTATCTTCTTTTTGGATTCAGGTAAGGAATCTCCGGGCATAGCTCTTTCCATAGCCCGCCGTGAGATTTTGAGCTTGTGTATGAGTCCAATAGTAGGCGATCATGTCTCAGTACCGTAAGTCATCACTGCACCGATACCAGACTTAGACTTTGATCATGTTGAGGCTCTGTCTGTGATATGAAGATATAGCGTAGTTTCCTGAACGCTGCCCATCTGAGTTGGATTCGTCGACTAATCTCACCATCGGAGGTCCAACGCCTTCTTAGTTGAATGAATCGTTTACGCAAATAGACATAGAGCAACAACTAGCATAGTCAACAACTTTAACAAAACCCTCACAAACCCATACAACCCCATTTTAGACGGTATAGATAGAACAAAGGACTTTGCTCAGTGTTTTTTTTTGTCCCAGCTGTGGGACTTAGATAGTTTTCTCGGCTTCTAAACTGCCTACTCTATCTATCCTACTCTATGCTATTTCATCAAAATAGTTGGACCAGTTTTTCCTGATATTTTGTACAGACAGACAGACAAAGAAAATAATAAATTATATACCTACGAACTTCGTAAAGTTCTCGTAATTTAAACATACGCCATCTATAAATTGGCATACAAACCTGTCTCTGGTTGTACTATAATTTATTCTGTGCTTTTATTTGTAATGACCAATGATGTGTTATACATTAGATACGCTATTCCGCGCTCAGAATGGTGACAAGAAAGTGAGGTAATTATCGCAAGTTCACTTAGTCGCTCTGTGAACTAGGACGCACACCACTACTAATAGATAAACCCAATACTAAAAGCCAGCCCAATACAAACATTCTACGGCAACCACAAAAGAAGAAAAAAATATTTCATTTTGTACAAAATACTAGGTATTTAAATTTGTTTATTTAACAATTTATTTCATTAAAACCATTTGTTTCGTTGCTGCTCTGACACCTACACGAACGTGATGGGTAATATACAATTCACCTAGGCACGACAGAGAGACACGATCGCAAGTGGCCGGCTGCGATATAAGGATAGAATGGTGTAGTTAGGACAGTCAACAATCACATCAACAATTTTGTTTAATAACACTGTTCTTATTGGATATCTTAATTATTTAAAATTATTCGGTTTAATTGTATAAATTATGTAGGTAGCTAGTACATACTACACTGACTCAAAATAATTTTATCAATGTATTTTGTCGATGCCTCCCCCTTAAAATGCAATGGAGGGGATTTTCTAATCAACATGCTTAAGAGGCGGATTGGTGATCGCAGTATTGGTGTCGAGTACCCAGATGGATGCTACTGCATAGACATATTATGTTTTTTTCTTTCTAACAACAGGGTTTCCGTATAGCGCTGTGCTTTTATGGTCTTTTTCGTCACTATAAAAACAAAGTAAGTAGCTATAGGTAGTACCTACATAAAACGACGACCTCTGTGGCGCGTCGGGCGAAGGTTGGCCTGCGACGCAGGAGGTTGCTGGTTCGATTCCCGCCTCGGAACAAATATTTGTGCGATCGCAGATATTTGTTCAAGGTGTTCTGGGTATTTTCTATGTATAATAAAAAATATCTATCTATGTAATATATTGTATTAAGTATATCAGTTATCTAGTACCCATAACACAAGCTCTGCTTAGCTTGGGGCTGGATGATGTTGTGTTGAACTGTCTAGAATTATTTATTTATTTATTTAAAACGCCACTCTCTCAGTGGATTTTGAATGAGTGTAACATGTCTACTTGTATAGCATGTCTTTGGTAATGACAGCTTGATTGATTGTTGTACCTGCGACGTTCGGAATATACAGAAAGTTGTGTCAAAGGACAATTCGTCCTCAGAAAATCTAACTTTAATACGAAAAATTATTAACTCTAATAGCTACTTAGTAACTTAAAATACTAAACAATAGTTTATATACTATTTTACTCTATAATGTACCAAGTAAAGTTCTAAAAATTGAATTGAATTATTTTTCGGAAGTTTACGATTCATGCGATTTATTACGATGTGTTAGGTTACGGAACACACCATGGACACATTTTCATTCTTCTAGTCGCATGTTGCCCGCACACTCTCGTAACTCACTCCGCGGTCGATTCGCATACAACAAAACCCTGTGCTGCCGCGAGCTTGCGAAATAGTATCGAAATTAATTCGCTACGTAAAAATTACGCCAATGAAACGATTCCGATAGTCAGCCTGTGCTTGCCGTACTGTAGTCAAATGTCAGTCTGTAGGAATGGCAATCGCGAACGAAGTCGCGGGTTCAGCTAGTAGTTTTATAAAATCAGATATATTGTGAAAAATGTTAATAAAATAATTACAAAAAACTGACAACCTATTTTGGGATGATAATATTATAGCTATTTGTTCAAGGTCCAGGAATTGTGTATGAAGGCTTGGTTCAATTAAAGGCTGTTCAATAAAAGGGGGCTGTTTAAGTAAACGGCTCAATTCAACCAGTTGGCTGCAACACAATATATTCTTTATTGTACACACAAAAGCATACAGACGTAAAATAACTTACATATTAAGGGACATGTACAAAGGCAAGCCTAACCCTAAAAGTGTTTTCATTACAAATGCATTTTTTTTTTTGACAAATTATCTCACAAGTGATATTATGAGACGGCTCAATGCACGCGCTACCATCAAGCGACACGACGAGCGGAATATGTTCCGTAGTTGGGTGTTACTGTTTTAAACTTGTTACTCGTTTACTCACGTTTCTTTAATTCGTTCTCTCCTCTGTTTGCTCGTTTGTTTGTTTGCTGGAATCAATCTGACGATTGAATTATCGAGCACTTCACATTCAGCATACTTGTCATGTTCCAATGACATTAAAATATTATGGTGACAGCGAGCTGATCTTATGATGGAGACGGAAGCTGGACAGTGGAATTCTTTGATGGTGAATAGTAGATTCATTTTGACCAGCTTACGATTCTAATTACTTACTTCATCATCATGATCATTATCAGACGGAGTTACACTTTTTAAAAAGTCTGTTTGTAATATACATTTTTTTATATAAAATTGAGATTATTCAATAATTAAAATAATGTATTTATATCTAGATAAATCACGCGCAGAAATATTCAGCTCGTGTTCTGATAACTACATAGTAACTGACGCAATGTGTGGCCGCGCAGTGCGGAACCACCCTGGCTCTAAGGTGTGCCACATATTATATCCTAACAGTGCTTCGTGTCTTATTTAGAAGAATTATTGTTTATGAACAGGGTATACGTAACGTGAAAGTGTTTGATTAAATTAGGGCAATATAAATATAAGCTATTGTTTCCTTACAAGCGCCGTCCGTCATATGACGACCGTAACACTACGAGGAGCCTAGTATTCTATTACTGCGAGTAATGGTTTCATTCAAGGTGACGTCACACGATGAGCGAACGTAATCCATAATGTTAGAATAAGTATTATTTCCATCTTCATCATGATGAAGACCACTGCTGGACATAGGCCTTCTTCATAGAATGTTATGTCGATAGTCTAGAGCCACCTCCATCCACTGACTTCCTGCGACCTATACTATGTCTTTATAATAAATATTTTATCACAATGTGCGATGTATTACAGCTGCGTGTGACGTCACCGTTATTGCTGAGACGCTTACTCAGTGAGCACACGCGCTATGTTAGCTTGATTACGCCATCTCACAGATGAACGCGTAATCGTAGGAACCCAGCACATTGTAGAGTCCACCGGATCTAAGCATGAGCCCGTAGGGCATCGTGTCCTCGGCTGATGGCTGACCCGGCGCCCAGTGCTCGTGTCCGGCCTGCGCGAGGGTCTGTCCTGGAATATAATATATTTAATTTATTTATTTAATCAACAAGGATCATTGGTTTGATAATATTATATACATATATTATATACATATTGTCTATCTTTTTTTTTTTTTTTTTTTTTATACTACTAGTATGACGGAACAAGCAAATGGCCCACCTGATGTTAAGCGGTAACCTCTGCCTATGAACTGTGCATTACCTCATAGGTTACGTCCACCTAGGACGCGCCCTATGTGGCATTGCACTGCTACACTATATTATGGTTAGTAAGAATATAGTATTCTTTTATCTGTGGTAAGAATACGCTTGAATATTACAAACCAAATAACATTGAGTAATATGACGTCATCATCATCAGCCTATGGAAGTCCACTGCTGGACATATAAAACCATTTAAGGCGATATGTTAAAATACCGAATGGGCGGAGTCTAGCCAGAAAACAATAGCTAAGACAGTGACAGCGCTATTGCTCACTTGAACCCGGGAAAAGGTGAGGTATAGATTTTTGCCACACGGAAGTAACTGACGTAAGCGACAAATGATAAAACTTCGTTTAGCTTCTAAAGTAGCAAATATAAAAATAAATTATCTATAATTAATGTAAGTAATGTGATTACCTACTGAATAATATAAAAAAATATGCTTAATACTTTCTCTAGTCGAAGGAGGGACCTAAAAAGGGCTTTAGAAGAGCCAATTTCAAAAAATAAAGCTAGCGAGAAAAGTTTCACAAATCGTGTTTCTAGTCTATAATTTATTTAGATTACATCCTCAAGTAATTACTGTATTAACATCAAGTTTGTAACCTTTACTGATAGTGAGTGAGCATGAAACGAAACGACTCCTAAATTTTAACATAGCGTCTTAATTATTTAAACATATTTAAACAAAATGTCCAAGACGAAGGTTATGGCAAAAATTTCTAACATCATAGACCCTCAAGTAATGGTTGGCCATGAGATATTAGAGATGGTTGACCGTTATGTTTATCTTAGACATATTCTATCCTTTGGCAAAGAACATCAAAATAAGGAGATCGCAAGAAAGATACAACTGGGATGGGCGGCGTTCAGCAAACTGGACGACATTCTTAAGTCCGCTGAAATTCCACAATGTCTGAAGACCCGACTTTATAACCAGTGTGTTCTGCCTACCATGACTTACGGTGCCGAGACATGGACACTCACGCAGGAGGCTGTGTACAGGATGAGAGTTGCACAGAGTGCCATGGAACGCGCCATGCTCGACATCAAGCTTATAGACCGTGTTCCCAACATAGAGATACGAAGTCGAACAAAGCTCAAAGATGTTGGGAATCGTATAACGGAATTAAAATGGAATTGGGCAGGACACCTGGTAAGACAAGGTGACGATAGGTGGAGTAAGGCGCTAACTGAATGGCGTCCAAGAACTGGGTACAGAAACGTTGGTCGTCCAGCAGCTAGATGGGCAGACGATATCGCATGCGTCACGGGCCGAACCTGGATGAGACTGGCATGGGACCGTAAGGAATGGCACAGGCAAAGAGGGGCCTATACTCAGCAGTGGGTGAAGTCAGGCTGTGGATGATGATGTTGAAAAAAACAACACACGTCAGCCCGCGACCACAATTGTTGCAACACAATAGAAACGTCGGGAAAATACATAATAAGGTTATACGCGATATATACCCGTGATAATATCCATAAACACACGTAAAATTTAATAAAAACAAATTACAAAAAATTAACAGACTTACAAATTAATAAATACCAGAAAGCTTATTGAAGATTTTCATGAACAGGTAGCGGAATAAAACAATAAACAATTAATTAATTTTGTGAAATATAAAAAAAACCCTCAACGCAATGAAACAGCTGAACCGATTTTGATCAAACATAGCTAAGAACACTCCCGACAAATTCAACTTTCAAACAAAAAAAAGAATCGGAATTGGTTCAGCCGTTTGGGAGCTACGATGTCACAGACACACACACACACACACACACAAACACACACCGACACGACAAACTTATAACACCCCGTCGTTTTTGCGTCGGGGGTTAAAAAAAGACTAGACTAGTCTACATGCATAATCTATATCTATACAAACATAGTTAGTTAAGTATTTAAAGCATCCTATCGTGGCACCGAAAAATTGACGTCTTTTTACACGTCATCTGCCCTGTCCTTTTGCTACTACTATGTAAGTCTATGACGACCTCTGTGACGCGGCGGGCGAACGTTCGCCTGCGACGCAGGAGGTTGCGGGTTCGATTCCCGCCTCAGAACAAATATTTGTGCGATCTGCAGATATTTGTTCCGGGTGTTCTGGGTATTTTCTATATATAATAAAAAATATCTATCTATGTAATATATTGTATTAAGTATATCAGTTGTCTAGTACCCATAACACAAGCTCTGCTTAGCTTGGGGCTAGACAATGTTGTGTGAACTGTCCAGCATTATTTATTTATTTATTTATTTATATAACAAGGTTTTTGTTGGTATTGTGTTTTCATACTCACCGTCCTAAATAATTGTCTCATAGACTACAAGCCATAGTATGCCGATGGTGAGAGAGGGCTCCAAGTCATACTCAGAAGCCATTGAGCCTAACTTCAGTAAATATGTCGAATTATTTAAGCAATAATGGCTGCAGCAAATAGGTAGATCTACTGAGCTTCAGTAATAAAAAAAAGTCACAATATAATTATTTGACGACGCAAGAGGTTCCGGGTTCGATTCCTGCCTCGGAAAAAATAGTTGAACGATCTGCAGATATTTGTTCAGGGTGTTCTGGTTATTTTCTATAAATTATAAAAAATATCTATCTATATCACATACACATACATATTATTATTCATGCACACACGCACTTTGATATTTATATTATATTTATATTTATTTATTAGAGTCACCAACATAGTATACACCGAAAAAAGTAAATACACACAAGATAGATAAGTTATACATGCCAAGTGCTACCACAATTATAGTAAATCAATGATTGAAAATTGATCATCGAGATTAATCTGTTTGTAGCGACTAGTAAGTTTTATTTGATATATCGTACTAAGTAGAATCTTTTGTTAATATTAAGCTGTGTTAACCTTTTTTGGCAATAATTTTGTAAATGTTATTGTATAAATCGCTGTTGGTTTACCAAAATAAATAAAATAAAATAAAATATTGTTCGGCTTAGCTTGGGGCTTGATAATGTTGTGTGAACTGTCCAGAATTATTTATTTATTAATATTAATCCCATTACATGATTTGGTGAGAAACGGCGAATGTATGAAAAATCTACCTAGGATAACAAACACTTGTCAATGCTCTGTGGGAGAGGCCCCGCACACAACTCACCATCGACAGTCCGCCATACACCGTCCTGCAGGTAGATGCCGACATACATATAGGCCGTGTCCGAGGCGTTGTGTATCTCTGCACGATGTCGCGCAAACAGCTCCACGATGGCCCTCTCCTCGGCGGCACTGTTGGGGACGGCGAGGCGCGCGCCCTCCGCCACACAGGTTCTGTTCGCGTTCAGCCAGTACGTTGCCCGCGTGTGTACCTTGTAACAGTGTTGTGTGTGGGCGGAGAACACGTATCCTGCGCACGAGAGTATTGGTTTACTTACAGCTGGACTCGTTACAGCTCCTTATGACAGTAGCGTTTTTATGAAGTTTTGTATATATATATACACTTTTTGCAATAAATAGAAAAACTGGAAATTTTGTTTTTTCTTTTATTTTCATCTCCTCTGGGGTACCTCAAAATATTGCGACTGGTAAGTGAAATTTTGTACAGTTGTTTTAAATATTATAAGACAATTTTTCACCCCTATTCCGTTGAGATAAAACGTTTTTTTTTTGCTCCATACATTTTCGCTCCACCCTTATATACAGGCTGTAACATAATATCCCTATAAGCCCGGGGAAGAGGTGTTCTACACATCATGGCGAATAAGTTAAGTTCTCTAGTTCTTTTGAAATTTCGATATTTTTCATTCATGAAATGTCTTGTAAAAAACCTGAAAGTCCTCGAGAAATTCCTGAAGTTCCTCCAGTAATTTTCCTAACACCACATGAGGCAGCCCTAGGTAAGGTTTTTTAACGTACAGTAACGTCCTCATGTTGTGTTTTTGTGTTTTTTTTACATTTCCTACGGAATTTCAGGATTTATAAGCGGCATTTCATAAATGAAAATCTTCTAAATTTAAAAAGTCATACAGTTAAAGTTATTTGCCATGATGTGTAGAATACCCCCTTCCCGGGCTTATAGGGATATTATGTACTATATAAGTTTAATGACACTTAATCCAACACAGAACTAATTTTTCCTATTTTCGATAGAAAGTATGTTTTAATGGACCTGTTATCTATTGTGACTTGATATATTGAACCTGTCAAAAAGGTATTGCTAGCGTGTCCATAGTGTAGGTAACAAGAACACCCTGTCGACAGGCAGCAGTATACTATTATAATATACTGAAGATCCACTTATTGTACAGTCAGCGACATACATTAAGGTGTTGACCTGGTAATGTTTGTATGATCTATAAATACTTGTCCGTGCTGTGTGTGTTGTGGTGACATGGTAGGTACTCGTAGTTCCCGATACACATGACAGAGAAACATATGTCCAATTTCACCAAATGGTCACTCTGCTTCAGGTCAGGAGGCTGTTTACGAGTTCTGCTGCAACTATAGTACCGCGCGGCGCGACGTAGGTATGCAGTAACTATTAATTAATCTGGCACTCCGTGTTCTTGGACCGCGCGGCGCAACCGCAAGCTGTGACCTAGGTATGCAGTAACTATTCACTAATCTGTGCTCCGTGTCCTTGGACCACGCGCCACGACCGCACGCCTTGACCTAGGTATTTAGTAACTATTCATTAATCTATGTTTCGTGTCTTTGGACCGCGCGGCGCGACCGCACGCTGTGACCTAGGTATGCAGTGACTATTCATTAATGTGTGCTCCGTGTCCTTGGACCACTCGGCACGACCGCACGCCTTGACCTAGGTATGTAGTAACTATTCATTAATCTATGTTTCGTGTCTTTGGACCGCGCGGCGCGACCGCACGCTGTGACCTAGGTATGTAGTGACTATTCATTAATCTGTGCTCCAAGTCCTTGGACCGCGCGGCATGACCGCACGCCGTGACCTAGGTATGCAGTAACTATTTATTAATCTGTGCTCCGTGTCCTTGGACCGCGCGGCACAGAATGTCTACGCTCCATGTTGTCTCGTCCTCGATGATGAGGTACAATAACTCTGAAGGCGGCCCGTTCTACTCGCTAGCGCCTCATCATCCTCATCACTAGCCTGTGGACGTCCACTTTTGGACGAGGCCTCCCCCATAGAATGCAATGGGAGGATTTGCCATAAACATATATTTTGCCACGCTTGGCAGACGGATATGTGATCGCAGTTTTGTTGTCCAGTACTCAGGTGGATGCTGCTGTCTATCCCCTGGGGCCTAATTCTCGTTTCAAACGAGATGTTTAACGTCTCACAGTTTTCATCTCTCTTGATTCTTGGAAATCTCGAGTGCAAAATCTCGCTCATTCCATTCACGCGTTTTTTCAAGCGAGATGGCTACGATCATCGATTAATCGGGAGAAAACTATTCAACTATTCGCGATTATTAATTTGTTTTCTTTAAAAATAGGGCATAATTATTTTGAAAATAAGGTTTAACAGCTCAAATATGTTCATAGTTTTAATCAAGTGCTAATTTCCTGACTAAATGAACCACTAATCACCTCATTCTCGAAATCGTGAGATCGACCTAAGCGACTTGGTGACGTCACATATATTCTCGGAATCTCACAGTTTTATATCTCGAACGAAATTCGTACGAGATACAACGTGTGGTCTTTAGCATGTGAGATCTAAAAATCATGCGAGTTCTGTCTGTCATTCAAAGTCCGTACCTACTCCGTCAGTCAATCAACTGAAATTAGTGGGTGTGCTGCGTGCGAAATAAAGTTAACGTGTGGTGTGAAGTGAAATGACAAGAAAATTGATTTGTGATATGTGCCGTAAACTTTTCACAAAAAAAAGACACATTTTTAGATAGGATTGTGACAACATTGTGTTTTGATTTTGTGTGGTGTTAGAACTTATGTAAAAATTATATAATCGCTTGACATTCTTTCTCGACAAGTAACGAGATTTATCCAAATGAGCGAGATTTTTGCATTTGAGATGGGCAAGAAACATGCGAGATCGAAATTATGAGATTGTTATAAATTGTAATTGATTAGTTTAGTGCTAATTTTATTTTGTTACATATACACCAAATCGAACTAAGCAATTTTGACCCGACGCATCTCGAATGATAAAACCAATCCCGCATGGTAAATACCTCACGTATAGCAAAGAATAGCAAAGAAAGTTTTTTAACCGAGATATGACGTCATCACGCCGTTTTGATCAATCTCACGATTACGAGAATAAGGCCCCTGGTGTAATCCCTTAGTCGGCTTTTACAACATCTGCGGGAAGATACGGAGGGTTATTAGGATTTATGTTTAAGTTCTCATAGGAAGTTTTTCTCACCTATAATTAGCCCCCCACATCAGAACTAATTTATTTTCGCAACATGTCCGTGATTGAATCGCCTCACTCTGTATAGATATATATATTCCGTGATGTACCTGTAGTCATAGGAGATCACCTGGATCACCTCTTAGGCGTGTCGCTCACGCCTACTCTCAACTTTGGCTCCTACATCGAGTCTAAGGCAAAAACAGCTGCCATGAAGCTAGGCATAAAACGTTACTTCACACCGGACAGCTTCTCAGTTTATATAAAGCACAAGTCTGGGCTGGTATGGAGTACTGCTACCATGTTTGGGATGGCTCGGACAAACACAAGCTTGCGGCCTTGGACTCGATCGAACGTAGAGCTTTCAGGCTTATAGGTGAGCAACATATGGCAGAGACTAAGATCCAGAGCCTCGAGCACCGCCGTAAGGTTGCATGCCTTTCGATCTTCTATAAGATACATTTCGGGTAATGCTCCCAGGAACTTCACGATCTGATCCTACCATCTCCTTTTCATCATAGGATGAGCAGGCGCACGGCTCGGTACCATCCTTAACCTCATTAGTATGCATTCTATTCGTATTAAACGTTTCAGTTCTACCTTTATAATGCGAACTGCTATTAAGGAGTGGAATACACTAATGTCGTGTCTTTCCTGAAAATTATAATCTGGGTCTCTTCAAGGCTAGAGTGAATAGATGCCTTCTAGACCTTTGTGATCCATCTTTGGCCACATCGTCGCTTACCAACAAGTGAAATCGTGGTCAAACAAAGCTCTATTAATATTTAAAAAAGATGTACCAAATTGTTCATTATTTCGTCCAGTAGAGTCGCAGAGAACAGGCTGTGACAGACAGACAAATACGAGAGTATTCCTATTATAGTTTCGTTTGAACCTTCTGAGGTACGAGACCCCAACAACATGGCGGCCGAATTGATAACCCTCCTCCTTATTGAAGTCGGTTAAAACCGCACAGGCACCAGAGGCCTCAGAGATTAAATTTATTTAATTCTTATAAGATTTAATTTAGTAACAAAATGGATGACATGTGATTTTTTTAATGTGTGAAATCTGAAAATAAGCAATTATCTTATCATATCTTATCTTAGATAAAGTAATATTAAAACCAAAAATTTATGAGATTGACGTAAGCTGGCGAACTGTCACGTGGTCAATTGTATTGTATTACGACTGTAGAAATTGAAATACTTCGAAGCGGATGCCATTTGGCTAGGCCGGCTGACCTGTTTATATTGAAGTTAATATGGCGACTCTTCGTCAGTTTGTAGTATAGATTGAAAATTCAGTACAAACATTTTGATGAATTTGTAAGTAGTTATTTTGGTGACGTGTGGTATGATAATGATGGAGAGAAGGAAGGGTGGTATTTGCCCAGCAGTAGCACACCGCGGGTTCTTAATAATTATAATTTACCTGATACGTTGCCGGGTGTGTGGGAGCCGCCGCAGATCACTGTGGAATAAAAACAGCTTATACATTGTAATATTGAATAAGATCGAGTCAGTTATTCATTGTGTCACACGGACGGACACGATGGCCGATGGACACAAACGATTATTGATAATAATGATTTGGCGAGAAATCTCATTATTTACAGTATCATAAAAATGTCAAGAGTACGATATTTTGATCGTATCCAAATATCGGTTAGCTGTTCTGATATTTGTTACCCAATCACGCCGTAATGGCTGAACCGATTTCGAAGAAAAGTTGTACTCAGACTATAACCGGTGTTGAGCTAAAGGATACTTTTTAACTGGTCAAACGCAAGCGAAGCCGCGGGCGGATCCTAGTTGTTATGAATGCGTCACGACGAATGCGCGAGTGTGCGTGGAGAATGCTTCACACAGTACAGATACTCACAGACGCATTTTGGCACGCTGTCCGTCCAGACGCCGTGGGAGCAGCTGAACTCTCGGGAGGTAGAACCCCGCGCGTCGTACCCTCGCTCGCAGGTTATGGAAAGCGAGACGCGCTCGTAGCCCTGCCCGGGCTCCGCCCCCGCAATGTCGGCGGTGTATGCGCCGTGCTCGGGGTAGGGCGGCAGGATGCACGATCCGGCTTCTGATCTATAAATTAGTAAAAATTTTATGGTTCCGTAATCATCAAGACAAGGAACCCTTACAGTTTCGCCATGTCCATCCGTCTGTCTGTCGGCGGCTTAGCTCAGAGACTCTTGGTTCTAATAGAAAGCTGTAATTTGGCATGGGTATACACATTAATTATGCCCAAACACAAAGTGGTCAAATTAAACCTAGAAAGAAATAGGGTCCAATTTATCCCTCCCCTTTTGGTAAATTGGACCCTCCTTTTTTTTGCTGATGAATTTGAATTTGAATTTTTGTACTTGTGTGTCCGGCCCAGGAATAGACCCATAAATAAACATAAGTGCTACATTTTCCAATGACATAAAGTATTGGTACAGTTTGGACTGGAAGATCCCTATAAAAGCGAAACAACAGAATACATAATAGTACAGGTAATATAATGTATTTAACGAGTTAAAATGTACAGTCAGACCAATAAATAAAAACAAAACTGAATAGGCCAGTCATATCGTACAAAAAAATGCTGAAATTGCAATAATTGCGGTAAACAGTCGGTTGGTGCTTTTTTGGTATGTTGTTTGGGTCCACCTAGTTAGTATGTTGTTTGGGTCCATCTAGATAGTATGTTGTTTGGGTCCACCTAGATAGTATGTTATTTGGGTCCACCTAGATAGTATGTTGTTTGGGTCCACCTAGATAGTATGTTGTTTGGGTCCACCTAGATAGTATGTTGTTTGGGTCCACCTAGATAGTATGTTGTTTGGGTCCACCTAGATAGTATGTTGTTTGGGTCCACCTAGATAGTATTTATCCAGATTTGCAGCATTTTTAAATGTAAGCGTGCTGAGTTATTGCTGAAAAACTTCACTTATTTTAGTTTTGTGCAAAAAATACGGGTTGGTCTTGGACTGTCTAGAATACAATTTGACTAGATTTGATGTTTGCCTTACGACATAGGAAGGCTCTGACGAGAAAGCTCACTATTACTTTTTTAAAGTATCCAATCAAAATTCCTGACAGTTTGAGCCCCAATTCAATTTTCTAGGTCTAATAGCTCCCAAGATCCCAATGTTCTCTATTTTTCGAGATCGAGAGTGCAGGAGGGCAATTCTCGGATTGTAGAGATTATCTCTAAATTAGTGATAATGTCGAAGCATGAATGTCTACGAAAAATGTCACGAAAATGTCACAATAACCATCAAATCGTATTCGATTTGAATGATTTTGGTCGACTTATCAAGACTCTGCGCTATACTCTATTTGTGAGGGCTTAGGTGAGCAACAACATAAATTTAGCTCGCCTTGCACCTACCAAAGACGCAGCCAAGTTTCATTCATTCAGGACCTACCACCAGGTTCAGGAGTGGTTGGCAGTGCACAAGGAAAATGTAACGGCTGATGCCCTATCCCGTGTATGCTCAAATATAACTGACACTAATAGACTGAACGAGTTACACAATATCATGGGTCACCCCGGAATCGTGCGAATGGCACACTTGGTACGGTCTAAAAATTTACCATACTCTATAGATGATATTAAAGAGATGACATCAGGATGTCGTATTTGCGCAGAAATCAAACCTAGATTTGCAAAGATTCAAGGAAAACTCATAAAAGCGATTGCTCCATTTGAGAGACTCAACGTTGATTTCAAAGGACCTCTGCCTACCAATACGCGGAATCGCTACATCTTGACAATTTTTAATGAATATTCTAGATTCCCGTTTGCTTACCCATGCCTGCCTGCCGCCTGTCTGCTGGCTCAGTTATAAAATGCTTTAAGGATTTATTCTCCACTTATGGTGCTCCACAATACATACATTCTGATCGTGGAACTGCTTTCATGTCTAATGATTTACGAAACTTCTTGGTATCAAATGGAATTGCATGTAGTCGGACCACGCCATATAATCCACAAGGAAATGGCCAAGTGGAGCGCCTCAATGGTACATTATGGAAAACAGTAAAGTTGTGCCTCAGAACAAAGAAACTAGACACAGCTTGCTGGGAGGAAGTCCTGCCTACCGCCCTGCACTCAATTCGTTCATTGTTGTGCACGTCTACTAACGCCACTCCCCATGAAAGATTTTTTAACCATCCACGGCGGACAGCAAATGGAGAGTCTTTGCCAACGTGGCTCTTGGAGCCAGGCCCTATATTGATGCGAAACAATCTAAGACGTTCGAAATATGATTCCGAGGTGGAAGAAGTGGAGCTTTTAGAAGCTAATCCATCATATTCCCATGTAAGGTTACCGGATGGCCGTGAAACCACCGTATCGAACAGACAGTTGGCTCCTCTTCCACCGCTTCAACTAGAGATAGATCAACCTGAATCTGGAGAAGATCAAGATGACTTTGAGGATGCTCAGGGTGAAGGGCAAATAACCAGTGAACCACCGGAATTACCAACAGAGGAGGTTCAAAACGAACGAGAAAACGAAGAACCAGCACCACGACGCTCTACTTGAGAGAGACGAGCTCCAGTCCATTTTCAGGACTACCAACGAGACTGATTCTGACCAGGGGTGAATGTGGTGTGCATGTCATGTTATTCTTTTAACATTTGACGTTGTCATTCATACCACAATTTTTATTGGAATAAAACCAAATATTCATTGTTTTTGCTTTTCTTTATATCACCCCTACCGATTGGTGATGGCATCAATCAGACTTGGGTTTGATGCCAACCACGACATCCATGCCCTCAGCCCCACAACTACTTCTGAAAAGCCTCTCCTGCGAGTGCAAAAAAGGGAACGTTTCCAAGTTTTTAGGAAAAAAAGAAAACATTGAGAACCCTGTATCTTGGGAGCTATTAGACCTAGAAAATTAGAGTAGGGCTCAAACTGTCAGGAATTTTATTTACTTTAAAAAAGTGTTAGTAACCTTTCTCGTCTGAGCCGTATGTTGTTGTTTTGCACAAAACCAAAACAAGTGAAACAGTTAAGTTGTTTTTCAGCAATAACTCAGCGCTCACATTTTAGAATGCTGCAAATATGGATAAATACTATGTAGATGGACCCAAACAACCCAAAAAGCAAGTTTTTCGCAATTAATATAATTTCGAATGTAACAAATGACTGGCCTAGAAGGGTTTCAATATAGATGATTAAAACACACGGTGTGTGTGGTGTGTTCATGAATAAATAGTGACAGTTCGGGTGCCCCGGCTCGCGACTGTTGGTAAGTGACAGTTCGGGTGCCCCGGCTCGCGACTGTTGGTAAGTGACAGTTCGGGTGCCCCGGCTCGCGACTGTTGGTAAGTGACAGTTCGGGTGCCCTGGCCCGCGACTGTTGGTAAGTGACAGTTCGGGTGCCCCGGCTCGCGACTGTTGGTAAGTGACAGTTCGGGTGCCCCGGCTCGCGACTGTTGGTAAGTGACAGTTCGGGTGCCCCGGCTCGCGACTGTTGGTAAGTGACAGTTCGGGTGCCCCGGCTCACGACTGTTGGTAAGTGACAGTTCGGGTGCCCCGGCTCGCGACTGTTGGTAAGGCATTCGGTATTGCAAGAAAACCATTATAATGCATCATTGTAAAGTTTCGATGATACAAAATTAGACCTACACCGTTGTTAAAATTCCTTGGAATTGAAGGTCAACAATGGATCTTATATTGGTATTTGTTTTGTAGAGGAAGAGTTCCTAAATTCTTCAAATTCAGACTTATTCCTGTATTTGTGTCACAAAAGCTACAATAATACCAAATTTCAGCATTGTAGGATTGCTGGAAGTACCCTAGAGGTTTTTTTTTACATCTTATATTTTTCCTACTATCACAAAACTACTTAAGGTGAACGCTCACGTTTGCGGCGCGAGATTCAAATTTTTTGGTGTTTTTTGCCCTTTACAGGTCATCAACACTTCTTCAGATGACGAAAGTTGTGTCCGCGACAACTAGGAGACCTAACACACATGTTTTAATTGATTGTATCTCATAAATATCATCAGTTTAGCTACGATACCCCTAAACAAACAAAAACACTGTAAAAATGTGTTCTGCCACATATCTAAAGCATGTAAACTATTACGTAAAAAAAAACGGAACATGTTTGTTGTCTGATTCTTATAGGTTTGCCAAAACCGAGCCAGTTCGCGATCACCAGCCTTTCAGGCATCGCGTGCTCACATAAAACCATACCATTAATACACATACCATAAACCACATATGCCAATAATATACCATAAAATCATAGTTATACCTATATTAGTGAGTTAAGTAATATTGTACAGACTTTCCTTATTACATTATTTCCTTATTATTAAGTCATAGGCAAGAAATATAATGAGCGGCGATGAGCTCACCACTTGTCACGTCTATATTCCACGATGGTGCAACCCACTGTGAAAAGAGGCCTATTGTGGCTCTGCCTACCCCTTCGGGGAAAGGCGTGTGTCTATGTATGTATGTATGTTTCCTTATTACAAACCATTTAGCGTCTTATACAAGACTTTTAAGGTGAATGCTCACGTTTGCGGCGCGAGATTCAAATTTTTTGGTGTTTTATGCCCTTTACAGGTCATCAACACTTTTTCAGATGACGAAAGTTGAGTTCGCGACAACTAGGAGACCTAACACACATGTTTTAATTAATAGTATCTCATAAATATCATCAGTTTAGCTACGATACCCCTAAACAAACAAAAACACTGTAAAAATGTGTTTAGGGGTATCATAGCTAAACTGATGATATTTATGAGATACTATCAATTAAAACATGTGTGTTAGGTCTCCTAGTTGTCGCAAACACCAAAAAAATTGAATTTCGCGCCGCAAGCGTGCGCATCCACCTTAACTACCTACCTCAAGTACCACCAAACTATATACAGCTAGAAAGAGTGTCCTACCGTCACCATACCACCCTAAACGCCTCTATTTTTACATGGAACAGGAGTAAATTTATTTTTTAAGATGATTCACAATGATCTCTGTGATTTCAATGAATAAAATACTTTTGACTTTGATTTTGTGAAATCGATTCTATGTACCTAGTTTGACAATATATAACCAAAGAGTTTAAGGACCACAGGGGAGGGTGGGTACCTGTGGTTAGAGAACCGATATCGAGTTTTGAAGCTATCAGACATTTTATTCATTTCGTTTTATTTAAATAAATATAATAAATAAATAAATAAACATTACAATTAGAAGAACTGACATATTCAAATTCATTTATTTCAGGCTGATAGCTCATAATTACACACAGAATAATAAAGACACATTATTAAAATTTAAAAACACACAAATTACAAATTACAATTTATTATTTAAGTACCTATGTCAAATTAAAAAAGGCACAAAACAACACAACAAAACCAATACAACAAATAAATACATACGCAGGCATAAGGGACCCTCAGACACCGACATATGTCAGAAGTGAAAAGTCAAAAAATAAAATCTAGTAACATGTAACCAAAACCAATAATAATAATAATAATACCTAACAAATAAAAGCAAGCAATACAACATGTCAAAATGTCAAACATCCCTCTCACACATTCTCCTCGCAGAACCCTAAGCACTCCTACAGGATCACCTTCCATCCACCCGCAAACAAATAGGAATCACGATTTTTTCCAAGTAACGTAAATGTTCAAAATGGCGACCTCTTTTTCAATTCTGACTTTAGATTCCTGTTTTCTGACAACAGGGACCGTAAAAGGGGGAAAGTAAAATGGCGGCACTTTTTCAATAGACCCAGTTTATATTAATTTTAAAAGCCGATTAAGGTCAAGTTCAAAATGGCGGCCACGTTTTTCAATCCAATCAACCTCATGGTAAGTGGCTCGCTACGCTCGCCATTTCCCTCTTCGTTACCCGCCGTTTTCGTTAGTTCGTTTCAGTGCATGACCTCCGAAAGAGCATACGGGCAGCATGCTGATTAAAAAAAAACTTAAACTTTAAAAAAACTCAATGCCCTCTACTAATTGCAAAATCATTAATGAAACCTCATTTTGATTTAAAAGGCCTTTGTAAAGGCATATCGCACGTTATGGTAAGCGTAAATTAAAATTGTAGTGTCTGTTTTAGAAAACGTCAAGGTAGCTTTTTAGGGTTCCGTACCCAAAGGGTAAAACGGAACCCTATTACTAAGGTGGTTGGAATCCTCATCATCTAAAGTTAAACGGGCTTCCCAATGATCTCGCCAGCCAGACTTGGTCTAAGCTCCTACGAGACGTGCGAGATGATCCTCTTAAGGAAGAATGCTCTTAGTGAGTGTACAGGGCAGTTCCACTCCACCCAGCTACTAGAGGGAGTGAACAGTCACAGTTTTAGCATATTATTGCTAGAACACTTTGAAGCATACTGACATAATGAGATGTACCTTAACAATATTATTACCTTGAAATACACACAAAAAAATAGGTTTGGTACAAATCACGTTCAGTTGTCAAGGTTTAACTTACATTGTAGGGTGCCGGCGCAGAACTTGTCGCCGGTGATGTACTTGTGGAAATTAGCCGGAGAGTTGTTGAAACATACACCCACTTCCACGAAAGGCAGCTCCACCACTCGCAGCACTGGTGAAGGGTTGCCGTTCGCAGCCGTCAATCCCCAGCCCGCTACCTGCGGGATGAGAATATTACTGCAGCGGCCGGCAAATCAGGCATTGATGGACGAAAGAGCTAATACTCATATTAGCCGTCTTTTGATTTTGTATTATCCTGTTCATACAAAGGTTGTCTGGAAGAGATCGCTTTTAGCGATAAGACCGCCCATTGTACATTACTGTTATTGTTTTTTGTTCTTTTATTTTTTTATTTGTCTTTTTGGTGTGCAATAAAGTGTTAATCTATCTATCATATTATGTCCATCAACGGCCAATTGCGGCCAAGGCTTTTACAACTTGTGTTTTTCCTAGGCATTACTATAATATTATTTGTTTTTGCTGTAATAAATATTATTGTCATTTTTGTTCAAGAAGTTAAGTATGTGACGGCGCATCGCTAAAACGTCAATGTCAGACGTCAGAATAAGAGTGACAGCAGTCACTCTAGCGGAGCGTCAGGCGGGTGGGAGCACGGCGGCCATGTTGAAGAACACTTTTTGAAGGAGAGCCGACCGTGCACCACGCGCTAGACGAATCGCTGATATTCTGCGTCATCCTAGTGTGAAACGCGATTTTCTAGATTAATGTGATTAATAATTGACTTTGGCTAGAATATAGAACAGTTATTTTGTGAATTAAGCTTTGTTAACGCAAATTATAGTGACTTTGATCAAAACTGGAGTGTTAATTAGAATTACGATTCCTTGCCTAAGCACCGACGCCTGACTAACTATGGCGGACTCCGATGAAGGCCCTCCTGCGCCTACATCAGAAGTGGGATGCCACGGGCTGCGACCAGAAGAGACGAGATCATCGTCGGAAGACCATAGTGCCACAAAATTACTCAGCAATATGGAAGCACTACTCTCGCGAATGGTCTCAATGTCTCAGATACCTAGCACTAGTACAACTGCCACCCAACTTTTGCAGTTCAACCCAGACGACAGTGATGCTGACATAGAAGGTTGGTGTAACGTTACCGAAATGATTGTGCAAAAAAAGTGTTTAGAAGGAGTCGAGCTACTTATGGCTCTCACAAGTGCACTTAAAGGTCGTGCAGCCTCTTGCATAACCAGATTAAATCTCAACGAGTTGACTTGGCCGTTAGTGAAACAGTCGTTGCTGGCCAAGTTTTCAAAGCCGAAATTGCCGCAAGATTACTTTGACGACATATTGCGGTTCCAGATTGGAATAAAGGAAACTGCGTCTGAATCTGCAATGCGGTTGTGGAACATGATTGAGCGAATACCCAAGACTGACATGCCTGAAGAAGTGATTACTGGATTCGTGGTATCTGTGCTTTGCCAAAAAGACGGTGTTATACGTCGTGAGCTGAATGCTCATCTCATCAGCAATAGATCTCAATTGTTCCGGATTCTGGGCGGTATTTCTTCAAAGCGGCGCCTCGAATCAGAGATGCAGGAACTAGAAGTTAAACGACCCCGTATGAGCGAAACACGGTTCCCTGGAAAATGCCATTGGTGCGGATTATCTGGACATCGACAAGCTGATTGTAGGAAGAGGCGTGAAAACGCCGGATCAACTGCACAAGCAGACGCCTCCAGCACCTCGCGTCTTGCTGATAGGACACCAACTGTCACCTGCTACGTGTGCGGCAAGCAAGGGCATGTGGCGACAGTTTGCCCCGACAGAAAAACTGGTGGAGGAGCGGTAGTCAAAGAGGTCAACCTGTGTGGACAGCGCACTTCGAGGGGCATCCTAAAGACTTCATCCGGTGAGCCCGTTTCGTTTTTGTTTGATAGTGGGTCGTCTTGTTCGCTTCTCAAAGAAAGTTTTTGCTGTAAATTTCCTGGTACTGTGTGCAATTCTCTTGTTTATCTTACTGGGATCGGGGGTGATGATGTAAGGTGTGATACTCAAATTTTAAATGAAGTACAAGTAGGCGAAATAACTCAGACCTTACTTTTTCATGTAGTACCGGATTCTTGCCTATCGGAACCTGTCATCATAGGTAGGGATATCTTAGAAAATGACATTGGCGTCCAAATAGATCAAAACCAGCTTAGATTCTTTTCTAAGAAACAGTCAAATTCTTGTGAGTTGCAACCGAACAAAATAACTTCCGATTCAATTGACACTGATCTCGATGGTGAAGATAGGGAATCTTTAGTGAAACTGCTCAACAAATATGCTCAATATTTTATAGAAGGAGTTCCAACTAGAAGGGTTAATACTGGTACGCTAGAAATTAATCTAGTTGACCCACACAAAATTGTCCAAAGATGTCCTTATAGATTAGCGCCACCAGAAAAGCAAATTGTAAGAGAAAAGGTTCAGGAACTTTTAGATGCCGGGATTATAAGAGAGAGTACTTCACCCTTCGCTAGTCCGATACTCCTAGTTGAGAAAAAGGATAATACGGATAGGATGTGCGTCGATTTTCGGGAACTTAACTCTAATACTCGACCCGAACATTATCTATTACCGCGTATAGAAGATCAAATAGATCAACTTACAGGTGCCCAATTCTTCACTTCTCTCGATATGGCCTCTTATTTCAGCAAGTTTATACCTGGTTTTAGTCACACAGTCGGCCCATTGTATCCACTGACGAAACTTAAGGGACCCATTAAATGGACTGACAAATGCGAGGACATACGTAGGAAAATTATTGGCATTCTAACATCTGAACCAGTCTTAACCATTTTTGATCCGGAGCTGCCAGTCGAGTTACATACCGATGCCAGCTCCGAAGGCTATGGCGCAATCCTTATTCAAAAAAGAGATAATTTACCTCACGTCATAGAATATTTTAGCCGACGCACAGGTGATGCAGAGTCCCGCTACCACTCATACGAACTGGAGACGCTGGCAGTTGTACGAGCGGTAGAACACTTTCGTCATTACCTGTACGGGCGACGCTTCACGGTCTTCACTGATTGCAACTCGCTAAAAGCATCTAAATCAAAAGTGGACTTGACACCACGTGTCCATCGCTGGTGGGCTATTCTTCAGGCATATGATTTTGAAATCGTATATCGTGAAGGCCGTGGAATGGAGCACGCAGACTATTTCTCTAGAAATCCCCAACCCGATGCAAATTTAGTTTCCTCAACATCTTCTGTCAAAGGACGAAAAGATGTCAAATTTGTAGAACTGCATAAAGGTTGGCTTTCGGTAGAACAAAAAAGAGATTCTGAAATACAAGATCTGATATGTAAACACCATAATAATGATTTCCCCGAATCCGTAGCAGAAACGTATGACGTCAGAGACGGAATCTTGTACAGGAAAATTGCTCGGAACAAAATTGTATCATGGTTGCCCGTTGTCCCCCGCTCGTTGATTTGGACTTTAATTAGTCACATTCATAGCGAACTACAACACTTAGGGTACGACAAAACGCTAGACAAAATTTATGAACAGTATTGGTTTCCCCAGATGTCCAAGTGTGTTAAAAAAATTATAGATAGCTGTATTATATGTAAGGCATCAAAAGGCCCTTCCGGAGCTCAAGCTGTTCAGCTCCACTCCATTCCAAAAGTGTCTTTGCCCTGGCACACCATCCACATAGATTTTACTGGTAAGCTCAGTGGCAAAAGCGACCGAAAAGAGTACTGCTCGGTAATTATCGACGCTTTTACGAAATACGTTCTACTAGAACACACCTTCTCATTAGATGCAACTTGTGCTGTGCAGGCCATAAAAAAGGCAGTATGTCTTTTTGGTGCACCGAGACGTATAGTTGCCGATCAAGGCCGTTGCTATATAAGTGCAGAATTTAAAAATTTCTGAGCCGAGCATAAAATCGATTTGCACTTTATAGCAACTGGTTCTGCTAGGGCTAACGGGCAAGTCGAGCGTGTCATGCGAACGCTCAAGAGTCTTCTTACAGTTATTGAGAATGACCCTAACAAAACCTGGCGGGAAGAACTCGGCAATGTCCAGTTAGCCTTAAACAGCACTAAATCAACCGTTACTAAATACTCGCCGACCGAGTTGATGATGGGAATTCGTGCACAATCACTAGGACTATCTAAAATAGGTATTTCCGATTCCGAACATTCAAACCGTCTAGATTTAGAGTCTGTACGAGACGATGCTTCACAAAATATTCGGAAAGCAGCTGCAGCTGACGCTGAACGATTTAATAAAGGTCGAGCGATAATTAAACCATTCTCAGTAGGAGACTTCGTATTTATAAAAAGTAGCGAGCGAAATCAGACCAAGCTCGATAGGAAGTTCAAGGGGCCGTTCGTAATCACTGCGATTTTAGACAATGACCGCTATGAGCTGAAGACAGTTAGTGGTGTCGGTTCCAGACGTACTTACAAGTACGCACACGAGAATTTGCGCGCAGTACCTAAGGGGCACGAGGGTTTATTAGAAGTAACTAGTAGTCTATTGAATGAAATGGAGGCCGAGACGGCGCCAGATGAGGAACACGAGAGTACTAGTAGAGAAAGTAGACACTCATTGCATAACGATGATACCTTGACTCCCGAATCCAACACCGATACAGCTTGCTCAGACACTCTAACTGCGGGTTCTGATACTCTAAGTATACTCTCGGATGACGAAACCTTCCAACTACACGAAGTAGAAGTCGAAATCCATAACAATTAGGTATGTACGAGACCTGTGTGATTTTTTTTTGTGTATCATGTGTGCCGGTAGACGGAATGGTGCCGTCCGGTCCATGCCATACTGGCTGGTCGAAGGGACGCACTCTTCCTGTCTAGTCCGTTTTAAATGGGTGATCGAAAGGACAGTGTCGTCCGGTCCATGCCTTGCGGTTGGTCGAAAGGACACACCCGTCCGGTTCACATTGTTGATATTTGGTCGAAAGGACAGTGTCGTCCGGTCCATCCGCGATGGTCGCAAGGACACACCCGTCCGGTCCAAAACTGGTATTTGAGTGATTGGTCGAAGGGACAGTGTAGTCCGGGCTGCCTATTTCATCAGGGTTAGTCGTAAGGACACACCCGTCCGGTCCAAGTCTGTATGCAATTTAGTGATGGCAATGTCAAAAGTCAAAACTTATTCTGTCTGTCAGGTTGGACGAGCGTAATCATGAAGTTGCGTAACGTTGTTTCAGGATTGCATTCAGATACGCCCGAGGACGGTCGCTAGTCAGTTTGGCCGTGACGGCGCATCGCTAAAACGTCAATGTCAGACGTCAGAATAAGAGTGACAGCAGTCACTCTAGCGGAGCGTCAGGCGGTTGGGAGCACGGCGGCCATGTTGAAGAACACTTTTTGAAGGAGAGCCGACCGTGCACCACGCGCTAGACGAATCGCTGATATTCTGCGTCATCCTAGTGTGAAACGCGATTTTTTAGATTAATGTGATTAATAATTGACTTTGGCTAGAATATAGAACAGTTATTTTGTGAATTAAGCTTTGTTAACGCAAATTATAGTGACTTTGATCAAAACTGGAGTGTTAATTAGAATTACGATTCCTTGCCTAAGCACCGAAATTTCTAAATTTATACCCCACAGATATATATATATATATATATATATATATATATATAGAGATCCCTTTACGGTAAATGTTGATCAGGCGCGACTTCACGCGAGCACTTTGTTGATCCAAAAACACAAGTTGATCCAGGAGACTTTTGTTGATCCAATATGTATCTCCATTAACTAATGTGGCTCCAACAGGATCAACATGTGCGATCATGTGGCACTGAAATCACGTAGCCACTTGTTGATCCAATATACAAATCCACCTTGCCGTGATTACGTAATATGTTGATCTGATTCAAATGGGCCAATCAGGTTGCAGCAAACTCTGTGATTGGCTAATGACGGCTGCGACGTTGCCGCTCTGAACCTTTCTAGGTGCGCTATTACAAATTAATCATTTAAATGGGTTTTAGTCCGACAAGTTGTACGTAATGTGTTTTGCTCATTTTTTCAAAGAGATTGATTTCACTTTGTTTTTAAAAAAAACGTAGGGACTTACTAACTTCCCTACTTGATGAAGATCCATAAATGATATAGCACTCAGTATTTCTAGCTTTCAATTCAAAGAATATTCCTGTTTAAAGTGAGAAGTGGTTATTTTTTTAAAAAGGAGTTGTTATTTTTTGTAATTTAAATTTCAAACCCTGGTTAAATCTAGGTTAAGGTCTAAGGTTAGATAATGTTATCTTGTTAAGGTTAAGGTTTAGGTCAATTTGAAATCTATAATAGTTACAGCCTTCTCGGGCCATTACACATGTTGCTAGGGGTAGTTGCTTTTTAAACATTGCCATGCCTCTATTTAGCATAGTGCTTATTTGTACCTACGCGCATCCTTAGCTAATTAAGGATTTATTTTAGTAACTTGCTAGCTAGGCTATATTATATTTAGTATTTGCATGTTTTTATGTTTTTGTATCTATCTACCTGGTAGACGCCCAGACGTAAACAGAAAAACACCCTGCAAAATAAAACGGCAGACCATACAAAGTTTTTAATACTTTAGGTATTTGTAATTATTGATATGTGTACCATTTCATTTATAAATCGTGAATCATCTAGGAGCCACATTAGTTAATAGATCAACATATTGGATCAACAAAAGTCGCCTGGATAAATTTGTTTTTTTGGATCGACAAAGTGTACGCGTGAAGTCGCGCCTGATCAACAATTACCGTAATAAATAATAATAATAAATAATGCTGGACAGTTCACACAACATTATCTAGCCCCAAGTTAAGCAGAGCTTGTGTTATGGGTACTAGATAACTGATATATTTAATACAATATACTACATAGTTTTTTATTATTATACATAGAAAAAACCCAGAACACCCTGAACAAATATCTGCGATCGCACAAATATTTGTTCCGAGGCGGGAATCGAACCCGCAACCTCCTGCGTCGCAGGCCAACCTTCGCCCGCCGCGCCACAGAGGTCGTCCTAGAACTCCTAGACCGTAAAGGGATCGATGTTATGGAACATGTTAATTTGGTTTAAATGGGCCATTTTTAAATTTACTATAAGATACAGAGACAAAAACATTTTAATTATTGCATGGCTACCGAAACTTTGAAACAAAATTACTTTCGTCAACAAACATAGCACATAAAATCAAACATAGAGGTGGGTAGCCAATGTAAACAAATTCATTTAAAAAATCGTAAATCATCTAAGATCCACATATATATTTTTTATACTACCGATTGCCGAAACAAGAAGATGGCCCACCTGATGTTAAGCAGTAACCTCTCCCTATGAACAGTGCATTACCTCATAGGTCACGTCCACCTAGGACACACCCTATGTGGTATTGCACTGCGACCGCCACCCTGAGACATAAAGATTAAAAATCTCTTGTGCCTTTAATTTCACCGGCACCCTTACCCTTCAAACCGGAACACAGCAATGCGAGCACTACTGCTTTACGGCAGAAATAGGTATGGTGCTAGTACTTCCTTGGACGAACTCTTTTACAAAAAAGCTCTACTACTACTAAAACACATACACATTACATTAGTTAATGGAGATGCATATTGGATCGACAAAAGTCGCCTGGATCAACTTGTGTTTTTGGATCAAGAAAGTGCTCGCGTGAAGTCGCGCCTGATCAACATTTACCGTAAAGGGATCGATGTTATGGAATATGTTAATTTGGTTTAAATGGGCCATTTTTTAATTTACTATAAAATACAGAGACAAAAACCATCTTAATTATTGCATGGCTACTGAAACTTTGTAACTAAATTACTTTCGTCACTAAACATAACACATAAAATCAAACATAGAGGTAGGTAGCCAATGTAATCAATTTCATTTAAAAAATCGTGAATCATCTAGAAGCCACATTGGTTAAAGGAGATACATATTGGATCAACAAAAGTCACCTGGATCAACTTGTGTTTTTGGATCAACAAAGTGCTCGCGTGAAGTCACGCCAGATCAACATTTACCGTAAAGGGATCGATGTTATGTAATATGTTAATTTGGTTTAAATGGGCCATTTTTAAATTTATTATAAAATACAGAGACAAAAACCATCTTAATTATTGCATGGCTACCGAAACTTTGTAACAAAATTACTTTCGTCAACAAACATAACACATAAAGTCAAACATAGAGGTGGGTAACCAATGTAAACAAATTCATTTAAAAAATCGTGAAACATCTAAGATCCACATTTTTTTTATACAACCGATTGCCGAAACAAGCTGATTGCCCACCAGATGTTAAGCAGTAACCTCTGCCTATGAACAGTGCATTACCTCATAGGTCACGTCCACCTAGGACGCACCCTATGTGGTATTGCACTGCGACCGCCACCCTGAGACATAAAGATGAAAAGTCTCTTGTGCCTGTAACTTAACCGACACCCTTACCTTTCAAACCGGAACACAGCAATGCGAGCACTACTGCTTTGCGGCAGAAATAGGTATGGTGGTAGTACTTCCCCGGACGAACTCTTTCACAAAAAAGCTCTACTACTACTAAAACATACACACACATTACATTAGTTAATGGAGATACATATTGGATCTACAAAAGTCGCCTGAATCAACTTGTGTTTTTGGATCAACAAAGTGCTCGCGTGAAGTCGCGCCTGATCAACATTTACCGTAAAGGGATCGATGTTATGGAATATGTTAATTTGGTTTAAATGGGCCTTTTTTAATTTACTATAAAATACAGAGACAAAAACATTTTAATTATTGCATGGCTACCGAAAGTTTGAAACAAAATTACTTTCGTCAACAAACATAGCACATAAAATCAAACATAGAGGTGGGTAGCCAATGTAAACAAATTCATTTAAAAAATCGTAAATCATCTAAGATCCACATATATATATTTTATACTACCGATTGCCGAAACAAGAAGATGGCCCACCTGATGTTAAGCAGTAACCTCTGCCTATGAACAGTGCATTACCTCATAGGTCAATTCCACCTAGGACACACCCTATGTGGTATTGCACTGCGACCGCCACCCTGAGACATAAAGATGAAAAATCTCTTGTGCCTTTAATTTCACCGGCACCCTTACCCTTCTAACCGGAACACAGCAATGCGAGCACTACTGCTTTACGGCAGAAATAGGTATGGTGCTAGTACTTCCTTGGACGAACTCTTTTACAAAAAAGCTCTACTACTACTAAAACACATACACATTACATTAGTTAATGGAGATACATATTGGATCGACAAAAGTCGCCTGGATCAACTTGTGTTTTTGGATCAACAAAGTGCTCGCGTGAAGTCACGCCTGATCAACATTTACCGTAAAGTGATCGATGTTATGGAACATGTTAATTTGGTTTAAATAAGCCATTTTTAAATAACATCACACTAATATTATAAAGGCGAAAGTTTGTGTGTGAGTGTGTTAGTGTGTTTGTTGTGACACCGATATTACATAGGTTATTGGGTATTGGCGTACAGGTGTCGGTTCAGGTTTGCTGCGGGCCCTACCGGGCGACTCTCGCCTTCGGCACGCTCGCAGCTCACGTGGTGATCACTGTTCTCAAGTGTTATAAATCCATGTCGGACTGTCACTCATTTTAAAGTATGAGACACCGATATTACATAGGCTTATATAGGCTTACGATGACAACAAAACCCCCCTTTCTTATCACGGCAGACAGAGGGAGTAGTGGGAAACAACGTTTGTATAGACTATTTTTGTGTCAAACAACCCCTTCCCACCACTTAATATGTTAAAGGAATTTTAATTTTATCTTTCATAAAATTCTGGAGCGGAGTTTCACGAAAAATTTGTCTATGAAAACGTTGTTCTCCTCCACCTCTTCTGTCTAATGCCACGATAAAAAAGAGGGGTCATGTTCATATTGCATAATGAAAACATTTTCTTGTTTTTGGATCAACAAAGTGCTCGCGTGAAGTCACGCCAGATCAACATTTACCGTAAAGGTATCGATGTTATGGAATATATTAATTTGGTTCAAATGGGCCATTTTTAAATAATCTATAAAATCTATCTATCTATCTATTCAGCCGGTAACACCCACTGCTGAGTAAAGGCCTCTTCTCTAGAACGCCACTCCTGGCGATCTTGTGCCAGCCGGATCCACTGCTCTCCTACTGCCTGCACAATATCGTCTGACCATCGGGCAGGTGGTCTGCCTCGAGGCCGCCGCATATATCTCTCTTATAGCCTTTCTTATAGATCAACATTTACCGTAAAGTGATCGATGTTATGGGACATGTTAATTTGGTTTAAATAAGCCATTTTTGAATAACATCACACTAATATTATAAAGGTGAAAGTTTGTGTGTGAGTGTGTTAGTGTGTTTGTTGTGACACCGATATTACATAGGTTATTGGGTATTGGCGTACAGGTGTCGGTTCAGGTTTGCTGCGGGCCCTACCGGGCGACTCTCGCCTTCGGCACGCTCGCAGCTCACGTGGTGATCACTGTTCTCTAATGTTATAAATCCATGTCGGACTGTCACTCGTTCTGAAGTATGAGACACCGATATAACATAGGCTTATATAGGCTTACGATGACAACATAACCCCCCTTTCTTTTCACGGCATAACACAGAGGGAGTAGAGGGAAACAACATTTTTATAGACTATTTTTGTGTCAAACAACCGCTTCCCACCCTTTAATATGTTAAACCAATTTTAATTTTATCTTTCAAAAAATTCTGGAGCGGAGTTTCACAAAAAAGTGGTCTATGAAAACGTTGTTCTCCTCCACCTCTTCTGTCTAATGCCACGATAAAAAAGAGGTTGTCATGTTAATATCGCATAATGAAAACATATTCTTGTTTTTGGATCAACAAAGTGCTCGCGTGAAGTCACGCCAGATCAACATTTACCGTAAAGGGATCGATGTTATGGAATATGTTAATTTGGTTTAAATGGGCCTTTTTTAATTTACTATAAAATACAGAGACAAAAAACCATCTCAATTATTGCAAGGCTACTGAAACTTTGTAACAAAATTACTTTCGTCAACAAACATAACACATAAAATAAAACATAGACGTGGGTAGCCAAAGTTAAATTAAAACTGGGGGGACCAGTAGCTCAGGCTTACTAAAATGATCTGAATGAATTCCACTTTTGGGCCTAGGTTTTTTATACAAACGCAAACGCCACCGTTGTAATTTGTAGGTACTATTTGGTATGGCAACTGGCTCTGAAATAATCTGGGCGTTGAGTTTGGGTTTTATAATTGAGGACAAATTTTATTGTAGTTTTACATAAAACAAAACAAAGTGGTTTTCTTAAAAAATATCTTGAACACCTTGTGATGAATACTTTTCTGGTAACTACGGGATTGTGAATTGACTACGGAACTCTTACACTGTCCTTGGTTCAAGAGGAGACACACATGACTGGTTCATTTCGCTACTTCACGCATGCGATGTAGTACCTACCTACTTTGGTTGATCCAACATGTATCTTCATTAACAAATGTAGCTCACACTGAATAGACTTAAAGATCGAATGAAGCGAGTTCTCCGATTAAACTTGGATGAATAGTTTTTTGTGATATATCTTTCCTAGAATAACTTACGAACAGTTAATTAAATTACCATGAAATTGGGTGATTTTTTTCAGTGCCAGCCAAGTGAACCTACACGCTTATCATGTTGGAGCCACATTAACTAATGGAGATACGAATTAGATCACCAAAAGTCCATACCATTTACCTTGCGTTTGCTACGGAATCTTAAAGCTAAAGAAGTTACATACGATTGAATTTCAATACCAATAAATCTAACCCTGTTCGACGGTAGGTGGTACATGCCTGAAATATATGAACCGAGCTTTTTTCATTTAGAGCTTTTAGAGAAAATAGGCTGTGAAAGATGGACAAACAGACAGCCAGACAGACATGAGAGTGATCCTATATTGGTTCCGTTGGTAACTTTTGAGGTAGGTACGGTATCCTAAAACTTACTCTTTAGAATTGGATCAACATGTTTCGTAACATTGGCAAGTTGATGACTTTTGTTGATCCAATATGTACTCGTATTTCCATTAACTAAGTTACCCCCTGTGTGAGGTAGGATTTTGTAGATATTTATCAAATAGGTACCTAACATAATAGGAATAGAAATAGCCTAATGTAATGAAACGGTATGATCTGCCGTTTTGTGTTGAAGTTTATAATAACGTAATATATTTGAACACCACATTACAAGCAACAAGACCTTTTGTTTGATTTGTCACACGATACATTTACAATTTGCACCCAAAATCAGAATTTGTTATTGACGCTATAGTAAGTGATTGGTTCATTTAGGAGCAGCCAACCCGGTCATTCTTGACCCACTGTTCATGTAACCTCTGCTTTTAACAATCCATTAAATCACAGGTTACGACTACCTAGGACTTACCTATTTGGCACCCACCTCCCTGAGACATAAAGATGAAAAGTCTCATGTACCTATAATTTCACCGGCACCTTTAACCGAAACACAGCAATGAGAGCACTAATGTTTTTTGTCAGAAATATGTATTTTGGTAGGACTAGGGTTTAATGCACCGTGTAAGTACTTCCCCAGGCAAACATTTTCATATAAAAGCTCTCTAACAATAAGAACTATAACTATTTGAAGCAAGTTGTCATTTTGCCTGAATGCGTACACTAAGCCTCAAATACCTAACTAACCCGAGCACACTGCAGTAGAAAAATACTACCATAGCGTCAGCCATCTTTATTCACAGTAGAACCCTAGCTCGACATGTACCAGAAGCGGTCAGACCCAGTTACCATACCAATAGTACAAGTTACTACACCGGGGGAGTTGGAGTTTGGAGTGCATAAGATGGAAAAGACTTATTCCCAACAGTGGCTTTCATTCATATCATCTTAGTTAGTATGATTACTTAATTCATCATCTTCATCAGCCTGCAGAAGTCCACTGCTGGACACAGGCACCCCCCATAGAATGCCACGACGAATGGTCTTGTGCTGCCTTATCCATCGATTACCTGCGAGTTTGTTAATATAATATGTGATGCCATGAGCTTCCCCTCTTTTTCGGGTTTTTGGTTGCCACTCGAGAACGTTTATTCCCCTCTGGTTGGTCTCCTCATTTCATATTATATCACGTAGATCCTTTAAACCCACCCTTCACTCACCCTTATTTCTTATAAGCGAGAGTTACGGGCAGAAGCTGATAGGAATTATTTGCTATTCTAAGAAAATAAAACACATATTTGATGAGGTGACAAGAGTATTTTAAATGGAGGTACTATATATTGGATCAATAAAAGTAAAAAACAATAAAAACCATACATTAGTAGGTAGGTAACCTTATACCTTACACAAATGTGGCTCCAACTGGATCAAGATACAATGTATTTTCGGTCTCAAATGAGCCTAGACGTTGATCAAATAAAATATTTAAAAAAAAAACATGTGACTCCAATCACGTAACGTAATCTGGGTCTCTTCAAGGCTAGAGTGAATAGGTGCCTTCTAGACCTTTGTGCTCCATCTTCGGCCACATCGACACTTACCAACAGGTGAGATCGTGGTCAAACAAAGGTCTATCAATGTTAAAAAAATAAAAATAAAACGTGTTCTGTAACAATCGCAAAGTACAGAATTTTACTAGTCCAATACCTATGTATCTCCATTAACTTACGTGGCTCCACCAGTGAAAGTCCTTGCTTTTTACCTTGCGATTGTTACGGAACATGGTGCTTTAATTCCAATTGGCCCTATTTTATTAAATATCTTTTATGAAATACTTAATTAAAAACACATCTCATTTACCTATTCCTCTCGGGCAAGAACTAAGTTACATAATTATTTACCACAATCAACAAACATATCAAATTAAAACTAAAACATATGTAGGTAGGTAAGACGCGAGAAAGGACAGCCCGCGCGCGGCTTGTTGATTGATGTCCGTCCGTCCATTATGCTATCTCTTTTTATCAAGTTTCGTACTTGTCACACAAAATGCGACGTTGCCGCTTTGCCTTTTAGCACCCACAATGCATTTGTGGCTCCAGATCAACTTTATATAGGCCAACTTCGCGTATAAATTATATATGATATGGATCTAAAAATGACGCTTCAGTATAATTTTTTTGGCCGTTAGTGGATCAACGATAGTTGGACGATTCGAAAACGAGTATCTTGAAAACCAATCAATTCAGATCCAGTGTTTCCTCGCGCACTATAACGTCAGATCAAAGTATATCGGTTAGCTCGATAGGGAGTAAAGTATACATGAGAAATATGTGGATCAACATTTGTTCAGACTTCATACTGGATCAACATTTACCGTAAAGGGTTCAATATAAATATCTATATCTGTGTTGTACCCCATAATACAATAGCCAATCCTATTAATATTATAAACGCGAAAGTTTGTTTGGATGTATCTTTGTTACTCTTTCACGTAAAAACTACAGGATGGATTTGAATGAAATTTAAAACAAAGATAACTAGACTCCCGGAATAACACATAGGCACATTTTTATCCCGATATTTCCACGGGATCGCGACTTACTTGGGTGAAACCTCGGGGCGCTTCTTGTATAAGATACATTAACTATTGAAACTATCATGGTTATGTACATAATTTTCACTAGAAACGGGATATTTACCATGATTTTTGTGTTTGAAATGTTCCCGATATTTCGGCACAGTTGCATGCGCCATGATCACGGGAGAACAAACTAAAGTATTTGCGAGTAGATGTTATTGACAGATTTATCGACCTACCCTCTTTCTCACTCTTTTATTACGAACGGTACCACTACCATCGGTTTCATTGTCACACTTCACACCAACTCGACACACAACACTAACGATATCCGGACGCGTAGCAGGTACCACACTTTTTTGATTCTTACTCATTCTCACCACAGGCTTCCATACTCCAAATAATTGAAAACTATCTTCTCTATTGAAAATTCTGTACTTAGTAATCTCAATTGCCTCTTGTACCATTCTTGGTATAAAGAAAGAAAGAAGAAGAAATAATATATATTTATTTGTATACAAGAGCTATACAGAAACACAGAACACACTAAGAAGAAACAGATATGGAGGTACTAGGTGTAACTCAAGTAACAAAATGGTTCTGCCTCAGCATGAGTTGGTTGACAGCAAGCTAGCAACCAACGCTGGTCTTCCGGCAGAACCACTTGTTGGCGTTACGGCTAACCACTCGCAACGACTATACACACAACTAACATAAAGAAAACTAATAATAAGAATAAGGTGAAGAAAAGTAAGGTATGCTCAAATTTCAAAAAACCACTGACATAATTTTAGTAAAGTTAAGAAAGTTTTTTTTACAATTATCATACCAACGAAAAAAATTAACTTTCCGAAAAGGAAACTTTTACAGAGCACTTGTGTCGTGTCTTAGACTTTCCCGATCCTTTTGATAGTCAAACAAAAATTTCTTTAATTTAGATCTAAAACAATATAAGCTTTGCAGGGCCCTTATCGGTGGCGGGATATTGTTTATTGTTGTGATGTCGCTCTGTTGAGATTACTTGCGGACTGTGTAACTCGATCCAATGATTAGAGCCAGATTCCAAAAGGTGTTCTGCTATGGCTGACTTATGTATGTCCCTGTTCTTGACCGCTCGTATGTGCTCCTTAACCCGACACGTCTCGTTTGGCCAATGTACAAACTGCCACAGCTACAATCAATTTTATACACCCCTGGTTTTTCAAGTGGAAAACTGTCTTTTGGTGAACGCAATTAAAGCGATATTTTCTTTAAAGGAGTGAAGATGGTCTTTACGGAAAACTTCTGCAGGGGATCGATTTTTGAGTGTCATCGAGTGACTAATAGTCAGCAAAATGACCATTAGTCACCGATTTCCAAAAGTTCGTATTTTTGGAAGTCAGCGGTGACTAAAATTCTCATACTATGATATCAATACGAGTGCCTCTACCCACTCGATTTGAAATCACTCCGTGACTATTTTGGCACTGACATTTATGAATAGTATTTACTCAATTTTAGTCTTTATCTTGTGGCTTTCCTATTCCACACACACATAATTATTATCTATGGTCCGAACGTAGTATACTGTTTTGTCTGTGGTGAGTGGAACCATGGACTTAGTATAGTGGAACCATGGACTTAGTATAGCGGAACAGACAAACTAATAATGGACAGATACGTCGTATGTCAAAGACAACGACTGTGCAATATTTGCAAGTTGGTAGACAGAGTATGACTCTCAAAAATACGACATTTGGTAAAAAGTGATTTCAAAGTCATCGATGACGTTTTGTCATTCGTGACTTCTAGTCACTCAGTGACTCTCAAAAATCGATCCCCAGGACTTTCGCAATTTTGTCCGTCACCCCTTAACATATGGCAGAAACTCTGGCTTACGTTCAACTCTGCATCTGTGGGGTCTTGGCCTAGGTCTGGATGGTAATGACCGAAGTTTATATCCATTCTTACGTAACACATGCTGGACATGAGCTAGCTCACTTTCAATATGATTCTCGTCACACAGGTCAACTGCTCGGTTGGTGAGAGATGTTACCACTGAATTAAGCTGCCGAGGGTGGTGGTGTGAATCAGCATGAAGATATCGATCCATATGTGTAGGTTTTCTGTAAACAGAGTGGCCTAACCCGCCATCTTCCCGGACCTAACGCGAAAATGTTGTGAATTCTACGAATTTGCAGCTTTCTGAGAAAATGTCACTCAAATCTCTCTCCGAAGTTGAAACCTACCTTGCTATGTCGGATTCACTAGTTCATTTTGAGACGGGGCATTAAGCGCAGGTACCTTAACCGTTATAGTTACAGGGAAACGTTCATAGGAGACCATCCATAACTTTTTGAGATATTCTGATCTGAATTCAAAGATTTTGAAAAAAAAAACAGTCAGCAAGTAACAAATAGTTACAAGCTTTTGTTAGTATGTTAGTAACAAATCACAAACCGTGGAAAAATATTGAAACAAAATTTTGGACCATTTCTTCCCAACTGATTCTTCCGAAATTTTCCATACACCTTTAGTTCTGGTGACAATACAATATTATGGTGACAGCGAGTTGATCTGATGATGGAGACTGATCTGATGATGGAGACGGATCTGTTGATGGAGACTGATCTGATGATGGAGACTGATCTGATGATGGAGACTGATCTGATGATGGAGACTGATCTGATGATGGAGACAGAAGGTGGACCACGTAACTTATCAATCGATAACAGTAGACTAGCTGTGTTTGGGCTCATTTTGATCAACACTTAATGGTAATTTTACACAAAAACTTTTTTTAATGCCAAGCTACTTGTTTCTTATAAGGATCAAAAGTCCCTATTGGACCGACTGAGGTCGGAGTACTAGAATACTATTACTGAGATTTTAAATAAATTAATGTGATAATAATAAAAAACGTTTAATTTTTCTCACAAAAAGGGTCTTATGAAGGTTGAGTACAACTCGGTAGGTAAAACTAACTGTAGATCTGTTGTGTGAGAGACTGGTGCCTGAGATAGGTTTGTGAAACCTGTAGTACCTGGTCACCAAGTGCTCTCACTCCACGGATTGTACGAGTGACCATGCCTTGTTCAACCTAGCTGATTTAGACAGGCCTATATACTATACTATACCTAAAAATATGAAACTACTTCTATAACATGCAATAACTAAGAGATATAAGGGTGCCATGATTAAAGAGTATGCGTATTGTGTATATAAAGTGGGTAACCTAACTACATCGCGTGTATTCGTGAGGTCTCAGTTCGGGGCGAACCACTAGTTTTATAGTAGTGCTTGGGTCATTCAGGAATTCAAAATTACAGTAGTTTTTCACAAATCTAAGACCTTAAGATGATGTTTGGATGTAACAGGCACATGCGACTTTTCATCTATGTCTCAGGGTGGCGGGTGCAGTGCAATGCCACATAGGGCGCGTCCTAGGTGGACGTGCCCTATGAGGTAATGCACTGTTCATAGGCAGAGGTTACCGCTTAACATCAGGTGGGCCTCTTGCTTGTTCCGTCATTCAAGTAGTATAAAAAATATTTAAAAAAACTATTCAATGCATCATGTCGGTCCTTAATCTATATCGTGATAAAAGTTATCCGATTTGTTCATATTCAATCAAAATTCTTGTTTAGAATTATTAAAAATTACTTACCTATTAAAATTATTAACTAATAGAATTATTAAAAATATCTATCTATTCAATGTATTGTATTAATTATATCAGTTATCAAGTACCCAAAACACAAGCTCTGCTTACCTTGGGGCTAGATAATGTTGTGTGGACTGCATTATTTATTGTTTATTAATTTAATTGAGTACAGAAATTCTGGCAAATTTAATCGAAATCGGCCGGTAAGTGGTGCTGCAAAAATCATCCCCCCTTTCTGGAAGAATTACCCCTTCAATTTAAATCGCTAACAACAACAAAAAAATAGTACCTGTGTATCAAGTTTAGTCGAAAAATACGACCTGTACCCGAGTACCAATTTAACCAATTATTATTGTTGTATAACTAATAATTGTAATTATCATTGTAATTGTAATTATTAAGTAGCTCTCGCTCAGTTTTAAGTAAGTAACGAACATTGCGCTTTATAATGTTGTGTGAACTGTTCAGCATTATTTATTTATTTATTGTATTTATTTATCTTAAAAGGACATGCATAGTCTGTGGGACCGTCGTTACCTTTCCTCGATTTAGAGAATTCAGCTGCTGTGCCTCGAAGACCGGCTCAAAATTGATACACACGGGCAATATGTAGCTGTTGAACTGGAACTCTGTGCTGACTGTAAGTATGGCTATGTCGTGCTGAAAGTTAGTTTTGGCGCCTTGAAAGTACTGCGGCAGATGTATCTCCTTCACCTGAAAGAGGTAGTCAGTTCATATCAACAGACGCGCATGTTTTATTATAGTTTATTTAGTACAACAGACAGCAACGCTACATAACACTATAAAGTAATCTTAAACCTAGTACGTAATTCTAAAAGTGCAGTTAGCACCGTTGTACACGGATTATGTAGGTGTACATGCATTATGTAGGTTAGTAGTAGTAGAGCTTTTTTGTGAAAGAGTTCGTCCGGGGAAGTACTACCACCATACCTATTTCTGCCGCAAAACAGTAGTGCTCGCATTGCTGTGTTCCGGTTTGAAGGGTAAGGGTGCCGGTGAAATTACAGGCACATAAGACTTTTCATCTTTATGTCTCAGGGTGGCGGGCGCAGTGCAATGCCACATAGGGTGCGTCCTAGGTGGACGTGACCTTTGAGGTAATGCACTGTTCATAGGCAGAGGTTACCGCTTAACATCAGGTGGGCCTCTTGCTTGTTCCGTCATCCAAGTAATATAAAAAAAAAAAAAAAAAAAAAAAATATGTATATATACATTAGGGCAGGTTAACAAAATAGAGCGCTAGGTATAAGTAGTGTAATTAGAAATATAGGTAACAATGTAGCTTTAGCTTAAAGATTATAGTCAAACTACGTCGTCGTCTGTCGCATGATTGCCTTCTTGAATGTAGCGGGCGAAGTCGCAAAGAATCCAATATCTGAGAAATTATCGTTAAATCGTTTTGTTATTCTGCAAAGCGCGCTCGCCCACATTCGTTCTAGAAGGACTGGACGCAAGCAGCTTACGTTTGCGGGTATCTCGTAGGTAGGAGTGGTATGGAATGTGAGTATATATTTCATTTATAAAATTATTACAGTTAAGGTGAATAGGTAACTTAGATCTAGGTAGTTAGGTACCTACCTGTTGACACCTTCATTACAGTTTATATTTGATAGTGACCCGATTTGATTGATATTCTTAGTACTAGTAACTGCCTAGTAACGCGAGGTCAGCATATACTGGCAATATAAATAAATTGAAAGAGGAAACTGAATTAACTGAGTTTCAAAGGCGTTTACGTTGTAATATTTATTTTTGTCGACGTTACATGTTGCAAAATATTAATTATTATCTACAACAGGTAGGTTATTATAACTTACGTAAAGATTTTACCTACCTAAAGAATAAACCGATTTCGGAGAGGTGAAACTAGAGGAGGACTAGTGAAATCTTAACTAGCCCCAAGCTAAGCAGAGCTTGTGTTATTGGTACTAGAATCTGTCCAACACCGAACAAGCCCCTGAACAAATATCTGCGTTTGCACAAATATTTGTTCCGAGGCGGGAATCGAACCCGCAACCTCCTGCATCGCAAGCCAACCTTCGCCCGCCGCACCACAGAGGTCGTCACAACACACAAAGGATACAAACTTGATGTTAATACAGTTATTACCTGAGTTATTAACTAAATAAATCATATAAAACACGATTGGTGAAACTTTTACTGACAGCTTTATTTTTTGAAATTGGCCCTCTTAAATCCCTTTTTAGGTTCCTAACCCGTTCCTTCGATTAGAAAAAATATTAGGCGTAATTTTGTATACTATTAAGTTGGTTATCATTAATCACATTGCTTAGATTAATTATAGATTATTTATTTTTTATATATTATGCTACTTTAGAAGCAAAACGAAGTTTTATCATTTGTCGCTTACGTCAATTACTTTGAGCTGAACAATTCTATACCTCATCTTTTCCCGGGTTCAAGTGTGCAATAGCGCTGTCATGTTCTAGCAGCTAAACTCCGCCCAATCGGTATTTTAACGTATCGCCTTAAAGACTAGTAATGAATGAAAAGTCGACATTACTGCAACCGTATGCTAGGCAGTACATTTTGGCTTTTTGAGTAGCCATACTTGTATTAAAACTCGATAGAATTTGCGATAAGGATGGCGCGCGTCAGGTCGAGCGCGCGCTTTACTGGATTACACTGCTATAAGTGGTCGCGCGCTTTACTGGATTACACCGCTATAAGTGGTCGCGCGCTGCATGTGCACTAGCATGCCTATAGCGCGGAATGCGCCTGCTCGTGATAAGGATGCTTACATCTGACTTCTGAGCTTGGTCCACCGGGTCGTCCCACGGCCTGTACAGCTTGCCGACGGCTACAGCAAACTGCGAGGCTGGCAGCTGCTTCTCCAGGTCAGTCCAGAAGCAATGTGCAGCTGGAATTAAAAATAAGTTTTGTTCATAAAGGAATTAAAACTATTTTTCAACTAGATAATTAAATAAAATCTGTTGATAAGTGCATCAAACATCATATCAAATGAACAGGCTCGTTATAAGATATACCATAGACATGTTTTTTCCACTACTTCTGTATGTATAAAAATGAATCCCTATTTCCATTGGTAACGGTATCACGCGTGAGCGGCTGGAACGATTTTCCTATTTATTTTTTTGTTGCGTTCGTTATTTTGATGACAAGGTTTTATGAAAGAATATTTTTAAAAAAACTGGTAGGTGGCGCTGCATTCGGGTCACCGGGACCACGCAAACGAAATTGCGAGCGAGTCGCTATTTTTTGAAATAAAAAAGCATATTTTAAATGACATTGATAACATCATGAAGTTATAGGGAATCTATAACTTCATTGATAACATACACATTTTTTGACGTTGAGTCTAGTTAAACTTGAGTAAATGAAATTTGTATTTGTTTTTTTTCCAGTTAAGTGTGAATCAATTTGTATTGCATAATCACGTACGATTCTCCCTTTAAACCGTACCTTTATCTTTCCTCAAACTTCCAGCACTTTTTTGGTTTTATGTCAAGTTAATCACCTGTCATTGGCAAACTCTTGTGGCACCATTACCGGTCCGCTGAACACGCCAAAAAAAGAAGAAGAAGAAGAAGACGTGACATTGGCAAACTAGTGACAACACCACTCCAAGGCATTCATTACAAACTAGTGACAACACCACTGCAAGGCATTCATTACAAACTAGTGACAACACCACTCCAAGGCATTCATTACAAACTAGTAACAACACCACTCCAAGGCATTCATTACAAACTAGTGACAACACCACTCCAAGGCATTCATTACAAAATTGAATTGAATTGAGATTAAGAAGAATAAAAGTTTTATCACAAAAGTTATATTAAGGAGAATATGAAAATCAAACATAGCCAGTAGCAAATATAACCTATACCCTATCTCTACAACTAATCCACCAATTTTTATAAAAATTATTCTGTATATAATTACTTCAATCACAGTTTACTATAAAAACCTAAACAAAATTCTATAAAACTTTAAATTCCCGTAAGTAACGGAAATTTGGAAGTTTCGCTTTTATGTGTTTTATAGTAGGTACTATTAGAAAACTATCGCAGCTAAGTAGGCTTAACATGCTAACGAGTATTATTCGAACAACTTATAAAATGTGCTTGGAGAAGTAAAAAGGAAAACTTTGCACAAATGACAATGAAAATTATTTTGATGAAGTTTATTTTATTCAATTTTATAAATTACACGGTTTTTTTTTTTTTTTTTTTTTTTTTTTTTTTAATTATTTATTAAAGTTGTTATTGAAACATACAGAGCTTAAAATTACGTTTTAGTATCGACCTTTTTAGGGTGGATAGTGACAGTACTAACCGGTCGAGTTGCGCGATGTCGCTTGTATCTTAAATGCTAGAGAAAAAAGTAGGATTGTGATCGTGGCAGAAGAATTTGGGGAGAGAGGAAAATGGAGCTTTATAAAAGGCAAACGAGTATTTAAAGTCGTAAAAGTGAGCTATTTCTACAAATTAGTTATTAGGGAGTGTTAACAAGAAAATTAAGGTCTGAAATAGTATAATATTTATTTAAAAGACTTCTACAGTTAGAATAGAGCTGAGACTATATATTCTGCAATTGTCCAATATCATCGAGAAACGAGAGTTTGCTTCAATTTATCAATTCATTCCAATACGTGAATTTTAAGGTCTTTGACCCAATACATCAACGATAAATGATAAATGATATTTATTAATAACTTCAACCTTCAAATTAAGGTCCCAATGCGCCATCTACTTAGATAAGCTGGGTTTCCGTCTTAAGACGAGCTTCTTCAATCTTCAAGAATTCTTCTTTGATCAGAGTTCCTGATTCTTCAAAGAAATCCTTTAGGAGTGGATGGTAAACTCCTAAATCCTATAAAGACCTGAACTTTTCCCAGTGATGGAAAAGGAGATGATCTAGAAATATTATCCAGAAGGTTGTTTTATAACCTTCAGTGATGGTGGAATGCTGTTATAGCCTGGAAACTAGCACAGGAGATGAAATTGATATAATGGTTTGTTTATCACTCTAAACTGCGATGATTTGGGGCAAATTAGTTTTAGTGCTGAATGTGAATTCATGTAATTGATTATAGCTTTCCCTATTAAAGACCCTTACGGTTACTCTCACAGCGGGGTCTTCCCTAGACTATCTGATCACTGGCCAAGTAAAATCTACAGCTCTAGACTTTAGTTTTCTCTATTTTTCCTAAAATATGAAAATTAAATAGGGTAGGGAGGACGTTTCGTTACATTAGTTACAATAAAATACTTTATCCCTCATAACATATGTTTGTAAACCTGTGTTTCGTCAGCGTCAGAGGCACTTGTAAAACAGGAAAATCCTATTCTAAGTCCGCATATTGAGACGGGAAACTACGAAACCCTACAATACGCTTGGCCTGATACGGTCTTGGTCACTTTTTGTTTTTAGATGTAAGCCTACAAAATACCTTTCAAAACTCCATTTTATTATTTACTAGCATTTAGGAGACGCCATCAAAGGCATTCCCCTCTGTAGTTTCCCTCTGAATTTAATGCCCTCGAGGGCATACAGCTTAGAAAAAACTAGCTGTCGCCCATTGCTCTGTCAGACTGAATCGACTCGCGTGGGAGATAGTGCTCCGAGAAAAATGCCGAATTGTTCAGTTTTATGCTGTAAAAAAATGATTGGATCATCAAATTTACAAAGAGATGGTGTTTCCTTTCACATGTACCTGAATTTCAATTAAATTATTATAACTTATTGCATAAAAATTGACCAAGTAAAATTAAGCCGTATAAAAACAAAAGTGGCCATCTCAGATTTTGTAATTTTGTGAGTTAGTGTTCGGAAAATAATAAAACTGAACGGTTTAACAAAACAAACCGTGAATGTTTTATTCAATAACACTGGTTCACTCTTCACTGCGACTGCACTTCAGTACACTGGTCATTCATTACTCTGAAATCACTGCCAAGTTACGTGATTTATTCGCAATGAAAGCCAATTCCCTCACGACTGCCCTGCTCGCTCTTCAATCGAGCTCCACTTAATCGTGTGACACAGGGGCGACATAAAAGTGACCAAGAGAATAGATATAAATGTGTATAATACATCAAAGTGCATGTCAGGATGTATTCTGCTGACGTAAACATGTATATAACGTCTAATGTCAGTAAGCCAAGAGGTGGATGATTACTTAATATCCTTGATTACTAAATACCATTCATTAAACACGTTCGACATCATATGACATGTGGAATAACGTGTATTTGTATTTGATGGCTATGTAACCACTAACTAACCGGTAACTACTAACTACTACTACTTCGTGTCACGGGCTCTTTCTTGGTTCAGTGACCAGCTTGAGATATAGTGTCCCTGAAAGGGGCCTAGTGACCAATGGTGAAAGAACCAGTATGGTAAAAGGATTAATTGTGCCTCGCAGAGGTTTATGATGATATGTCAACGTAAATGTCATGTGCAACTATTTTTAAAGAAATATAATTAAATCACATTACTATTAACAACAAGTGTGACATGAAAAAGTTTGTACATTTGGGAACTTTGATTGCTAGAGATGGCAAGCATGAAGATGATATTTAAATAAGAGTAAATTCTGGAAACCAGGTGAACTTAACGCCTTATTATCAGCCGGAACGTATCCAAAAAGGCACGACTGGATGTGCATAGAGGAGTGTTAGTGCCAAAACTAATGTATGGTGGTAGCGAAAGTTGCTAAGGCACAATAAACATGAAAGTAGAATAAATGCACTGAAGATGATAGGTTTGAGAAGTATGTATGGTGGACTTTGAGAGATAGAATAAGAAGCTGTGTGTTAAGAAAGCATTGTAAAATGAAAGAGCACGTGTATTGAGAAAGATATGCTTGGATGGTTTGGGTTATTGGTTAAAGGATGAATGATAGTAGATTGACGAAACTAGTTCATAAGATGAGCATGAATGGGACAGTTGGAAGGGGGAGAACCCGGTGAAGGTATTCAGACTAGATCAGGGTCGATCTGGAGAATGGCCAGGCCAAGATTGCCCTTAACCAATGAGCATATATGAAGAATGTGATGTGAGTGAATCAAGCAAAACAGGTATGCCAGGATCGTAGCAAGTGGAAATTCATGGTCTCTGCCTACTTCTCTGGGAAACAGGCGTGAGTTTACGTATGTGTGTATGTATGTAATATTATAAATGCAAAATTTTCTTAGGGTTGGATGAAATTTAGAACGGCGATAGCCTATGATGATGATGATTTTATTTAGACGTTCCCACAGTATCAAGACTTATGCGAGTGAAACCGTGGGTTGCTTCTAGTTTATAATAAGAATAAAACTGCGTGGTTAATTTGATCAAAATCGGTTATATTGATCATACTTAAATAACTTTACTCTTTTTAGTTAAAAGTAAATAAAGATGCTTTAAAAAAAATCGTTGATCGCCAATTGTTAGGCTACTGTACAATCTTCGCACGTTGTGTTTGCCTATAATGAGGGGTTTTCACGGCCATATCAAATCATCTATAAACCCTTGAAAATAGATGTCGCTGCTGTGTACTTAACTGTATAAATAAAGTGACATGTAAAAGTCAACAACGTAGTGATATATTTTCGTGGTATTTTGTTACTATCACACAAAATAACAGACGATGCATTTGTTAATTTTGACAACCACAGTTGAGTCAGGGCCATCAATTGACCCAAATCAAACTACATTTTTTTTATTTGAAAATGAAAGGCCCTTATTGGTTTCTCCTGTAGCTAAAGATAGGTATATAGTTTGTACCTCTTCATATATACATGAGTAGACTGTTGGTAACCATAATAAAAAATAATTAAATAAGCAACTGCTTACAATAACAATAACATTAGCTGAGTCATTCGTGGGAAGCAATGGCAGGGATGAGCTCACTACTTGTCACGTCTATCTCCCACGATGGTGCAACCCACTGTGAAAAGAGGCCCATCAAGGCTCTGCCTACCCCTTCGGGGAAAGAGGCGTGTGTCTATGTATGTATGTATGTATGTAACAATAACAGCCTCAATGCACACTGAAATAGCTTTGTGCTCATTTAACAGATTTTTTTATTTCTCAAAAATTCCTGAAAGTAAGTTGCCCATGTTTTCTTATATACTACTAAATTAGTGATGTGCCTCAATAATAAAGTAGATTTTTTTATCGATAAAATAAACGCTCGTTTATTATGTATTACAAACTATTGAAATTTGATTTATATTATTCGGGAGACGCCATAGCCTAACCTAACTTATCTTTCTAACCGTTAATCCAATCACCATGAAGGTATTGGTATGTAACAAGGTAGGTAACTGTTATGATTTTAATTTGAAATTATTCATTTTATGCCATAAATTGACGACCTCTGTGGCGCAGTGGACGAAGGTTCGCCTGTAACGCAGGACGTTGCGGGTTTTATTCCCGCCTCAGAACAAATATTTGTATGATCTGCCGATATTTGTTCAGGGTGTTCTGGATATTTTCTATGTTAATACAAAATAAATATCTATGTATTGTACCGTTGTACTATGTACTATGTATTGTACTGTATGTTGTTGTTCTGTATTAGGGATATCAGTTATCTAGTCCATAACACAAGCTCTGCTTGGCTTGGGGCTAGATAATAATGTGTAAACTGTGTCCAACATCAAAAAATAAAATAAAAATAAATATATATTATTGAGAACTGGTGAAAACCAAGGTGAAAAGAGGCCCATTTAAGGCTCTGTCTACCCTTTCGGGGAAAAAGGCGTGTGTCTATGTATGTAAATATATATATAATGAAATTCACTTAGGTACAACGTGAAAGAAAGCACCATCTTTTCGTAAATTCGATGTTCCAGACCTTGATTTACAGCAGAAAATGTAACGATTCGGCATTTTAGTATTTGTAGCACTGTCACACTTTTTACTCTATGCGTCACACGATCGGTTCAGTCTGACAGAGCAATCGGCCCATCATGATACAATTTTATTACTAGCAAAAGCAAAACATGCTTGGTGAGGGCTAGCAAGCTTCTTTTCCTTGATTTTTTATATTTAAACACAGAGATGAATTTAAATAACTATGTTAAATTACAACGGATAGTTTTTAAAACAGTTAGTAAAACAGTTTTACGAACGCGTATGCCCAAATGAAATTGTGCATAGCCAGAGGGGAACGCCTTTACTTGATGTCGCCCCCCGCCGCGACCTCCTCGTGTCTCTCTCGTGTGACCTCCAGCGGCGGCCTTGTTGCTCCAAGATATTACTAGCTAGGCTTGCAAGGGCTTCCAAGTTATTTTTACTAGTTTTTTATGTGTGAACTTATCTAGACTTGAATTTAAATTACTATGTGATATTACAAATCTAGAGGTGTGATAGTTTTTCGTAAAAAGTTGCATGCCTACCTAGGTTGTGGGATACGTGATCACGATAAATTAACAAAAGCATTTCCCAGTTTGAACTCGTTTACTCATTTTCAAGAAAAGTCGTGTCATGAGTGTCCGTCCTGTGTCGTGGGATTTTCCTATTCAAATCCTATTTGATTGACAAAAGAATGAAAAAAAAAATATAGATAGGTATTATTTTTTCAACGCGATATTCTGTTCACTATATAGAGCGCTAAGTATTACTTTACCTACCATCGTTTAGCATCAACATAACTTAACACACCCAACACATACCTACATAGTTCTGATCCCACACTAGGATCACCTGTGTCGTGGGATAATTATGCCTGAAATAAAAAAAAACTATGTATACATTTTAATGACTAATCTAGTATTTTGGCACTTAGGATCATGATATTTGGTTTTTGACAATAGCAGTGACTGACAGATATAATACATTGTATATTTCGAGGCCAGAACCAACATGGATTATGTAGGTTAGTTGGAAGACCGGAGCTAATAAAGCGTTTTTTCTTTTTCTTTCCTTTCGTCTCCTATGACTTGCCAGCCCATAGTTTTATGAAATTATTGTAAGCTTTGAACAAAATTCTAATTCAATTTTCCCAAGAACTAATCATCTCATGAGCTAGTGGTTGTACCTGGGGTACTCAAAATTTTCTTGATTTTTTCTCTATACTCTAAGTTTCCGCGTTTACCCCCTCTCTCTCCAGCCTACTACTACCTTTTACTAATCTAAAATATCATAGTTATCCACAAAATTATCTCTATGCTATCCTCGAAAAGTGGGGCGGTTCCGCAACTCCCCCTTCACAGAGAGCGTTCAACCCCTCCCCTCATCCCTAGCCGCCCTTAAATCCCTTAAATGACCCTTGATGGTAGGCAAAGTAAGTTCCTACCAAAAAGTTATCGATACTATTAATTTATCGACTTGAGTGCTGGAAGTCCCAAGAACGGGTGTTACTGTCAATTTTGTGACATAACATTATGTTTGTACACAGAAAGCATCTATGTGTGTATAAAGATTTTTGATGTGTTGCTGTTTATAGATGTTTGCGTTTATAGCGATAGAACGACTGGTTACAAAAGTGTGCATTAAAGTGTAAGTGAGTGCGTGAAGCCCCCCCCAAAAATTTCTGAATAAATATGTATCGGTTGACAGCTCTATGGCGCCTCCCCTCCGGTACGGAGGCCTGCGTTGCTCGATGGCATTTACCCACGGCACTTGAATGACGTCTTAGCTTGAAGTAACGAGTTGTAAATTCTTATGTAATTAATATGTTACTGAAGAACTTGGACTGTGCGTTGTACCTGATATCACGACTCTGTTGCTGATGAGGGAGCCGCCACAGACCTGCTTGTACAGAGGCTCAGTCTTCCTGTAAATGCCCGCGTGCCACGGGAGCTCCCCTCTCTTCACGCGCTCTCCTCCGACCACCATCACCTCCCCTGCAGGACTCACCGTGCCACACTCTGAAACGAGTCAAGACACGTTATTCGCAACTAGTGTCCAACCGCGCGCGGCTTCACGCCCTCCGTTTAATGGGGATGGTAAGTTGTGGTCACCATCAACATCATCAGCGTCTAGAAGTCCACTGCTGGACATAGGTCTCCATAGAATAGCATGAAGCATGACCTGTATGTAGCTGCCTATTAATCGATTCGTCCCAATTTATTATGGAAAATATTAGCTAACAACAAGTACTACTTGTGAAGAGTGTACGAGGTGATCGCTCAGAGAGAGATGAGCCCCTCAACACACTCTAACACTCCACTGTCAAACTCTTGCTGAGGACGTTCCCCAGACCTAACCAGAATTATATTGAGATAATAAATAGTAAATAAACAAATAATTCTGGACAGTTCACATAACATTATCTAACCCCAAGCGATACAGAGCTTATTTTATGGGTACTAGACAACTAATATACTTAATACAATACATTACATAGATAGTATTTTTTTATTATACATAGAAAATACCCAGAAAACCTTGAACAAATATCTGGGGATCGTAAAAATATTTGTCCCGTTGCGGGAATTGAACTCGCAACCTCCTTTATCGCAGGCGAACCTTCGCCCGCCGCGCCACAGAGGTCCTTTAGATTTATATTAGACTAGCGACTCGCCCCGGCTTCGCACGGGTAGCCCCGCTGACCCCCCCCCCCCCCCCTACCTATCCCCCCTATGTCAATCTCTTGGTTCTAAGCTACCTCCCCACCAATTTTCATCCAAATCCGTCCAGCCGTTTTAGCGTGAAGAGGTAACAAACACACTCATACACACACATAAACTTTCGCTTTTATAATATAAGTGTGTGTTTAAATATCAACAGTATTCGAACATTTTAGAAATTTTTGAAGAATTTAAACTTTCCGGATTTTTTGGATCTTTCTCGAATATTCTCGAATTCTTCTTCATGAATAAGAGGGTGAGGTTGAGGCCGTAAAACTTTCAGGATGAGTTAGTTTATTTTCGAAAAAAAAAACGGAAATTTCGCGAAAGTTCTCGATCTTTATCAAACTTTTCTAGAAGTTTTGAAATTTTGGAACATTCTCGAAGTTTATACAAATTTTGGAAATTTCTTAGAGGTTCTCGATATTTTTCAAGCTTTTCTGGGGGTTTTGGAACTTTTGGAAATTTCTCGAAGGTATAAGAACTTTTGGAAATTTCTTGATCTTTTTCAAACTTTTATAGAGGTTTTTGAACTTTTGGAAATTTCCGGAAGGTTCTAGAACTTTCGGAAATTTCTCGAAAGTTCTCGATTATTTTCAACCTTTTTAGACGTTTTTGAACTTTTGGAAATTTCTTGAACTTCTTCAAACTTTTCTGGAGGTTCTTGAACTTTTAGAAATTTCCGGAAGGTTCTAGAACTTTTGGAAATTTCTCGAAAGTTCTCGAACTTTTTCTAACCTTTCTGGAGATTCTCGAACCTTCCAGAATTGCCTTGAACTTTCCAGAACCTCCCCGAAGTTTTCGAACTTCCTCGAACCTTCTAGAAGTTTTGGTTGAGTTTCAGGTCAAGTTGACCTCATTCTAAACAGTTTTTCTCCAAACCTTAACCGCGCAGCCCAAAACCCAAACCACAGATTACTTAATAGTTACTACGCCCAAACCTTCTAAACCGTTTTTCTCTAAACCTTAACCGCGCAGCCCAAAACCCGAACCCTCTTCATGGATGGTAGGGCTGGGGCTAGCCTACGGTTAAACCTTTTTTGGGCTGCATTGGTTCGTTTTTGAGAATTATCGGCACGCACATTTTATCAACTTATTTTTATTATATAATATATAATAATTTATATTCCTGCCTTGGAACGAATATTTGTACGATCTGCAGATATTTGTTCAGGGTGTTCTGGGTATTTTCTTTGTATAATAAAAAATATCTATCTATGTCATGTATTAAGCATATCAATTATCTAGTATCCATTATACAAGCTCTACTTAGCTCGGGGTTAGATAATGTTGTGTGAACTAGTATTATTTATTCAAGTTTAGTGCTAACATTTAAAATAATAAGAAATCACACATGTTCCATAGTACGGAACCTACAGTGCTCAAGTCAAACTCACACTAGGCTACTTAATTTTTACAAACCTGGTATGCATTTTGCGATGTAGCTCCAGCCGTCACTGAAGCATCGCATGTATCTGAGAGGGTCCGGTGAGTAGTAGTTGGTCGCGCACTTGGGGTTGACGACTGTCCCAGCAGGCTCTTGAGCACCGCACACTCTGGTGTCTTCACTGGTGCCGATATAGCACCGGTATTCCACTGAAGGGTGCGGATTGAGCTGACACTGCCCTGTTTGGTATGTTACGGTAGGCTATTAGAATAGAATATTTATTTTTCACACCATACGTCTGTTACATATTTCTTAGTACTTATTTCTATAATAAGAATATAATATAAAAACAAATATTATAGGTACATAGTATATTTTAAACATAAATTGAGATTGCATCAAATACCAAAGTAGGTTAGTATACCTGTGTTATGGCTTTTGTTGCCTTCCATCGGTTGTCACATGTCATGTTCATATTAAAATACATTTGTATTTTAATATGAACATGACAATACACCCACATAGCAAAAACCTATGTATGGTTTGTATTTACAAAAAAATACAAAAATTCTTTATTTTTCTTACACGACTATAAGTTCATGGGTTGGGAACTCCTCTGTTAAGTTACAATAACCTGTGTTAGAGGAGTCCCCTCTTTAATTATGGTGGTCTAAATCTTAACATAACTTTCAAAATTACTCTTATTGAACTAAGGATTAAGAATATTATATATATATATATATATATAATATTTATATATAATATAGATAAATAGGCAAAATGAGCTAAAATAAATAAATATAGATACATATTTATAAATTATACATAACTGAGTAAATAGATAAATAAACTATTAAAACGATAAGTTAGTAAATGAAGAGTCCATATCTGATTTAAAAATGAAAATAGCTATGTGCATTTTGCATTTGATCAAGTGTGATGATTAATGATGTATGAGTGAGAGTTTGTGTTAGAGGATGTGCTGGTAAAATGTATGCGAGAATGAATACGTGGGTGTGAGCTTTCCTGGTCTACGTGTTTGAAAAATGTGTATCAGAAGAATGGCCTAGAATAGGTCTTCTGTTTCTTGGTAGGTTAACCAATTGTTTATCTTTATTTTACATTGAAAATAGGACATTGTGTATATTTTCAGATTCATGTTGACGTTGATATTAACTAAGTCATTATATTTTATATATATATTCACTGTAGTTTAATAAAGATCTTAATCAAAATAGTATGTAGGCAATAATGAAATTATCAATTAATTTATTTTGTCACACGTAGGCACAGGAATTTACAAATATCTTTTAATGGTGATTTATACATATTTAGTTAGGTAGGTAACTACCCATTTTATGATTGTTATGTGGTTGATGCACGGTTAGGTTACTGTTTATGATTTTTATGTGGTTGATGCACGGTTAGGTTACTGTTTATGATTGTTATGTGGTTGATGCACGGTTAGGTTACTGTTTATGATTGTTATGTGGTTGATGCACAGTTAGGTTACTGTTTATGATTGTTATGTGGTTGATGCACGGTTAGGTTACTGTTTATGATTGTTATGTGGTTGATGCACAGTTAGGTTACTGTTTATGATTGTTATGTGGTTGATGCACGGTTAGGTTACTGTTTATGATTGTTATGTGGTTGATGCACAGTTAGGTTACTGTTTATGATTGTTATGTGGTTGATGCACGGTTAGGTTACTGTTTATGATTGTTATGTGGTTGATGCACGGTTAGGTAACTGTTTATGATTGTTATGTGGTTGATGCACGGTTAGGTTACGGTTTATGATTGTTATGTGGTTGATGCACGGTTAGGTTACTGTTTATGATTGTTATGTGGTTGATGCACGTTTAGGTTACTGTTTATGATTGTTATGTGGTTGATGCACAGTTAGGTTACTGTTTATGATTGTTATGTGGTTGATGCACGGTTAGGTTACTGTTTATGATTGTTATGTGGTTGATGCACAGTTAGGTTACTGTTTATGATTGTTATGTGGTTGATGCACGGTTAGGTTACTGTTTATGATTGTTATGTGGTTGATGCACGGTTAGGTTACTGTTTATGATTGTTATGTGGTTGATGCACAGTTAGGTTACTGTTTATGATTGTTATGTGGTTGATGCACGGTTAGGTTACTGTTTATGATTGTTATGTGGTTGATGCACGGTTAGGTAACTGTTTATGATTGTTATGTGGTTGATGCACGGTTAGGTTACTGTTTATGATTGTTATGTGGTTGATGCACGGTTAGGTTACTGTTTATGATTGTTATGTGGTTGATGCACGGTTAGGTTACTGTTTTTCTAAAATGGATCAATTAAAACTTAGTGTACAAAATTTGGGTTGCCATTTGTCAATAGTGTCTTCATTAATACTAAATATGCAGAGGTACAATAATTGGAAGTTATAAAATAATTTTGAATTTTGTATTTGAATTTGATATAAGGTACACATTAAAAAGTTTTCATGGTGGTTAACCAGAAAAAAGGGTCGTTATATCATATTAACATTTAGTGTTCATGAAAGCACCTCATAGGTACAAAAACTTTGCTATCACAAGGTACCCACCAATGCCACCAACTAGCACATTAAACTAAACTGCATTAAATCAGATTCAACCTAAAAACCACCAAGTACCTAGGTAGTATACCTATTATATTAATGTAAATACATAGAGAACTTAAGAGCAGTCAATTCCAGTACTTTCGATAAAAACGCTGGTGCTCAGCTCGTACGTGATTATAAAGTTGTAACAATTTTTTCGTCAGATGTTTTGCACAAATATGTATCTTGAAGAATATATCTACGTACGTGATCTTTTTTTTTTTTTTTTGTTTACCTTTATATTCTGTATAAGCCTTCAAAAATCAGCTTATTTGCACAATTTTACCTGAACTTTGTATGTTCATAATGTTCTTACAAACTGTATAAGTAAAAAAAAAAGATCAGGTATCTAGCCCATGTTGTGTTGAATCTAAATTACAAACATTTTTTTCACAAACTTGAAAGACTTTTTCAAGAAAACGTACGTGCTGGAACAAGTTTTAGAATATTTTGCGCGTTTATAGCCGTTTCGCAAGTAAGTAGCGGAATTTCCTGAATTCCAACCACAGGATCTGGCACTAGCTCTCATTTTACACAGTGCCTCTCTTTCAAAAATTGAATTGTACGAACCTACAAGATTTTCGTTCAAATCGAATTGGGGCCCCTTAAGTAAGGAATCATTTAGTTGGTGACCCAACATCAGTAGGGACTGATGTGAGGGGAAATTTTAAAATGTAAGCGACGTCTTCTACAGGCTTGTATCTATCTTGCAATGTATGTTTGTTTAAATCAAATCCAAAGTTCCGATGACAGTACAATATTATGGAGACAACGAGCTGATCAGATGATGTAGACGGCAGTTGAATACCGGAACTCTTCGATGTATCATATAGACTGGCCATATATTTAGGCTAACTTTGATCAGCTCACGGATCCGATGACCAATTTCATAAAAGCTTGATTTTAAAACTATGTAAAAAAAACATATTTTCTGTTATTTGGGTAATTTGAAGATCGATAATCTAGCAACCTATGTCGCTATGTGTCCATCTGATAAAATTAACCCTCCGTCTCCTTCCACTGTTGTAGTGAAAGCCAATTACACCAGGTGATGGGCAGGGTATCCGGCTGAGTGAACACCAAAGTACGATTACCTGCCAAGGCTGGTGATTATGTCAAATCCACCGATTTCATTCAATGGGGGCGGCTTCGTCCAGCGGTGGACGTACGCGGCCTGTTGTTGAATCTAGCAAGTCGTGGTTTTTTTTTACAAAAAATGTTTTTCGTTGACTGCTGTTTGCATTTATATTTTAGTAAAGACATAACACACTAAGTATTAAGTCAAAGAATTCTGCGTTCAATTTATTTCTAAACGTCTATATTCCACAATAATAGAAATCGCTGTGAAAAGAGGCCCATACAGGATCTGCCTACCCCTTCGGGGAAAAAGGCGCGTGTCTATGTATGTATGTATTACTTCAGCCTCATTTTTATTACCTGAGGGTAAGTGATGGAGGCACGGGGTAAGTAGGTGTCTTACTTACCTCTTAAATCTGGGTAGGCACCAACGCTCACAGCAAAAAAAAACAAAATAACAAACTCCATTCCTCTAAGCCACCATATGCTCTTTATAAAATAATGATATCAATATATTTTTATAAAACCCAGCTACAATATGTTTTATTAAAGATGGCTGTGCGAATGTTAAATTTCAGTCGCGAGCGCTTAATCTATTTATATACGATAACCTCTCGTGACCCCGTCCGCATTATCTGAATAACAACAAGCCACACGCAACAATTAAACATTTTAACGGATTTTAATAATGTTTTTTGTAGTGTATTTTAGGGTTTCATACCCAAAATTACTAAGGCTCTGCTGTCCGTCTGTCTGTCTGTCGCACACACCACACACACACACACACACACACACACACACACACCTACACACACACATTCACAAACACACACACACCTACACACACACATTCACACACACATACACACACTCGAAAGGTTATATCCGGGAAAATACTATGGCCATAACTTTATATGTCGCCAACCGACAGTAATGTGAGCGTTGTGTGTTCCGGTTTGAAGGGTATGGGAGCCGGCGCAGGCGCAGGCGCATGAGACTGCATCTGCAAGCCTCAGGGCGAGGGCGCAGTGTAGTTCACCTCGCTAGGGCACGCTCTACGTGGATGAGACCTCGGGTACTGCAGGTGTCATGAACCGGCGTTACAGCTTCACATCACTAGGGCACCGGCCAGTTCCGGCACTAACAAACAAATAATAACTAATAGTATGTATATACAACTAAGTTTAACACTATATCTAGCCAAATTTATAAAAGCCGAGCACATGTCGTGCCATCGCTATCTCTCAAAACAGAGGCCAAGTGCGTGACAGGCCACGCGCATTGTAGGGTTCTGTAGTTGCCCATCGCAATATGCGGAGTTAGAAGGTGGCTTTCCTGTTTTACACAACTAACAACTTCATCTAAGTAAATTTCAATAGTACGTTACGAGTAAATATTAAAAGTTTTTCGAATATTACTCTTTAACTTGTAAAGTCTACTTAGCTGTGATAGTTGTCCTTTTAACTTCCATATATTTTAAAAGTTTATATATTTGGCAGTATAAAAACAATAGCTGAACCAATAGCAACCTAGTATCCCTCCCACCTGCCAGCTAGGCAGGTGGGAGGGATACTAGGCTCTAACAACAATGGATTTCACACAACCCACAATATTTTGATCAACCTATCCAACAACACCCCAACCCACACTATGCGATATTCGAGAAAAAATAAATCATCCCCCCTTTGTCCACTTTATCAACGTGTTTAATATGTACAGTCATGCGAAATAACAGCTATCTAGTACTAAGAGTCTTGAGATAAAACACGAATAGACAGACGGACGGACGGAATAGACAAAAACATAAGGGTCCCTTGTCTTGTTGACTACGGAATCCTAACCAACCAGGCGTGTTAGGTTTGTTATCCTTCTTGTTGTTGTGACGTCTCATTCAACGTCAATTAAGTTCTTTTCTTACCAAAAATAGTTCTCTTAATCCTTTTCAGTCTGGATTTCGACCTGGTCACAGCACGGTTACTACGCTGGTCAAAATTACCGATGACATCCGTCATGGTATGGAGAATGGCAAAGTAACTGTGTTGACATTACTCGACTTTAGTAACGCCTTTAATACCGTTGACTTCGATATTCTTCTAGGTTTGCTACTCTCCCTTAACGTTTCTCCGCCAGTGATTCGCTGGTTTCATAGCTATCTCTTCGGACGTCGGCAGCGTGTGCGTCTTGATGAATCATTTTCATCTTGGAGCTGCATGACTGCTGGTGTTCCTCAAGGCGGCGTCCTATCCCCTCTTCTGTTCGCAATCTTCATTAATTCTATTTCTCACAATTTGTCTTCTTCCTACCACCTTTATGCAGACGATTTACAGATTTATTGCCAAGCCCCGCATCAAAGTGTTTCTGCCGCCATAGATACTGTTAACGAGGACTTGCGTAAAATTGTGGAGTGGAGTAAGTTGTTTGGCCTTAAAGTTAATCCCAGCAAGACTCAGGCTATGGTGATAGGCAGCAGTCGCATGATGTCCAAGATAGATATGGCGTTAATTCCTTCAGTTGTTTTCAATGGAACTTTGGTAAAATTTAGTAAAAATGTGAGAAATTTAGGTGTAATATTTGATCAAAATTTGTCATGGGGTCCTCAACTGCAATCGGTGAGTAATAAAATATTTGCGTCTGCGGCTTCCCTTAGAAGGCTTCGTAACTTCTTACCGACTGCCACTAAAGTTGCGCTGGCACAGTCTCTCTTGCTTCCCATTCTCGACTATGCCGATATATGTTACCTTGATCTCACAGAAGATCAATTTAACAAGCTTGAGCGCCTTCAAAATTTTGCAATAAGGTTCATATTCGGTCTTCGTAAATATGACCATGTTTCCCAGTTCCGCGCTAAGCTCAAGTGGCTTCCCATTCGCCTTCGCCGGAATACTCATATCCTCTCTCTTCTCCATAATATATTGTTTAATCCTTCTGCTCCACCGTATCTGAAGGAGCGCTTTGAGTTTCTCCATTGTTCCAACCCTCATTCTCTTCGTTCATCAGAAAATCTAGCTCTAAAGTTCCCCATTCATCACAGCTCTTTCTACACTGACTCTTTTACGGTGCAAGCTGTTCGGCTGTGGAACTCATTACCGTTGTCGATTCGGCTTGCTCCGTCGTTGCATTCTTTTAAAGATCGTGTCAAACTGTTTTATCTCCAATCGTCATCTTCGTCCTGTTGAGTTTTCATTGTTCTTGTCTGCTTTTATGTTGTGTTTATATTATTATGTATTTATTTTTATGTATTATAATGTAGGTTTGTATATATTTAATGATATGTGTATTTGTCAAGGTGATAACACCACTGTCCCATTCTTCCATATAGTCCTCTCCATCCTAAGGTTGTCTGGAAGAAATCGCTATAAGCGATAAGACCGCCCATTGTACATTTCTGTTATTTTTTGTTATTGAGTTATGTTTTGTGTTTCTGTGTGTTATTTGTGTACAATAAAGAGTTAATCTATCTATCTATCTATCCTTCTCCAAGACGCAAGTCCCCTGATGAGTCCCGTCTGTCTCGTAAGTACCGTAAGGGCCCTCGTCAGTACACACTGAACATGCACGTAGGGCTCCGTAGCACGGTTACGGCGTAGAGCCCGCGTAGATCCACCGTAGACACGTAGCACTAAAACTAACTACAAACAGGACTATACAATCGCAATAAGGATAGCGTTGTTTGTATGGGAAGACTTATTTTTACCGACTGCAGCAAATCCAAAAAATATGGTTATGTGTTTGAACTTCAGTGAAAATCAGTGTTGGCTCTTTGAGCAAGTTAATTCGCTGACCCATTTGTGATGCTGCAACACACACGTACTTTTAGTTATAGTTTTTATAATGGTTTAAATGTTTTTTTTAGCTCACTGCTTTGTTTTTGTGTAACGATGGTTTTATTATCTAGTTTTTAGTGCACTGTCTTTTATTTGTTTGAATGTACGTGTGTGTTTGGAGATACAAATAAACGTTTTATATATCTATCTATCTAACTGTATTATGTATGTCCGTCCATATGCTTCCTCGTAAGTGCTAAACGGCTTAACCGATTTTGTTGAATGATATGTTGTTAGATTTGTCGTTACTGCTAGTGTTTTTATGTATATTAAAATTATATAAATTCTTTACCATATAATCATATAAATTTTATACCCGGACTTGTTGATAAGATTTGTTGGTATAAGATTTGTCCTGGCTGCTAGCTTATTATGGAATGTGTTATTACTGGAAGAAGGCGTTAGCCGAGTCAGTCGTGGGAAGCAATGGCGGCGATGAGCTCACCACTTGTCACGTCTAAATTCCATGGCGGTGCAACCCACTGTGAAAAGCGGCCCATTGAGGCTCTGCCTACCCCTTCGTGGGAAAAGGCGTGTGTCTATGTATGTATGTATTTATGTATAAATTCTTTAAATAAATCGCGTTTTAATTTTTTTTTATTGTTATAATTATAACTTGTTTGGTATCAAAAGAAAGGTGTTGACGAGCATAATCCATACTTAAAATAAAACTGTGACCGCGTCTTGGAAAACGTAGCGTGGAGCGCCCTCTCGATAGATGGAGCGATGACCTACGAAAGGCGGCGGGCAAAAAGTGTATGAGAAGAGCCGAACACCGGGCTCGGTGGCGCGTATTGGGAGTGGCCTATGTCCAGCAGTGGACTAGTGTGGGCTGATGATGATGTTGATTATGAACTTGAAACCCGAAATGTACAGTGTCCCCTCTCGAACCACTAAAGTTACAGGCGCTTGTTTGTTGCGCTGCGGATATTTACATTATTAAAATTGTCTAAAGCTCGTATAGTCGAAGCTAAAATGCTTGTCTAAAATCGTCAATAGTTCGGTGCACTGTGCGAGTGAAGATGAGAGGTATTATCTAAGGACTCAAAGTTATTCATCTACCTGTTGTGGGAGCTATTTGTTTATTATTACCCTTTCTTACCTACCTGCGCGGCAGCGCCGTGGCACCTTCCTGACAAGTTTCGTAACGCCCTGATAAAGTTAAGACCAACGTTAAATCTCAAGTATTATCCGTCAAATGTGGTAGGAAAGTCCAATATTCCAACATACCTATAAATAGAAGTTCACCAGAACATGCATCAGATAAAACAACAAAAGTTCACGAACCCAAACCTAAGAATGCTCTGCAGCCACACCTTGAGCCAGATACCGCCGTCAGCAACACGTCTGAGGATGAAAATCGACCTTCATCTCGATCCGAGAGAGCGAAGCGTAGGCTGGAGAGTACCATTGATGCTGGCAATATACAGTCTGCCGTTGCCGAAATGAGAGTGCTGTTTGCGAACATGTTTTGGTAGATAGATGTTTTGTTAGAAGTAGAGCTTTTTTGTGAAAGAGTTCGTCCGGGGAAGTACTATTAGTATATTTAGATAGATTACGCGCAGAGTCATTCATTTTGTGTTGATAACTACATACGCAATGTGTGCTGCAGCGTAGGTACTATCTAGTAACAGACGCAATGAGCGCCGCAGCGTAGGTACTATCTAGTAACAGACGCAATGAGCGCCGCAGCGTAGGTACTATCTAGTAACAGACGCAATGAGCGCCGCAGCGTAGGTACTATCTAGTAACAGACGCAATGAGCGCCGCAGCGTAGGTACTATCTAGTAACAGACGCAATGAGCGCCGCAGCGTATGTACTATCTAGTAACAGACGCAATGAGCGCCGCAGCGTAGGTACTATCTAGTAACAGACGCAATGAGTGCCGCAGCGTATGTACTATCTAGTAACAGACGCAATGTGTGCCGCAGCGTAGGTACTATCTAGTAACAGACGCAATGTGTGCCGCAGCGTAGGTACTATCTAGTAACAGACGCAATGAGCGCCGCAGCGTAGGTACTATCTAGTAACAGACGCAATGAGTGCCGCAGCGTATGTACTATCTAGTAACAGACGCAATGTGTGCCGCAGCGTAGGTACTATCTAGTAACAGACGCAATGTGTGCCGCAGCGTAGGTACTATCTAGTAACAGACGCAATGAGCGCCGCAGCGTAGGTACTATCTAGTAACAGACGCAATGTGTGCCGCAGCGTAGGTACTATCTAGTAACAGACGCAATGAGCGCCGCAGCGTAGGTACTATCTAGTAACAGACGCAATGAGCGCCGCAGCGTAGGTACTATCTAGTAACAGACGCAATGAGCGCCGCAGCGTAGGTACTATCTAGTAACAGACGCAATGAGCGCCGCAGCGTAGGTACTATCTAGTAACAGACGCAATGAGCGCCGCAGCGTAGGTACTATCTAGTAACAGACGCAATGAGCGCCGCAGCGTATGTACTATCTAGTAACAGACGCAATGAGCGCCGCAGCGTAGGTACTATCTAGTAACAGACGCAATGAGTGCCGCAGCGTATGTACTATCTAGTAACAGACGCAATGTGTGCCGCAGCGTAGGTACTATCTAGTAACAGACGCAATGTGTGCCGCAGCGTAGGTACTATCTAGTAACAGACGCAATGAGCGCCGCAGCGTAGGTACTATCTAGTAACAGACGCAATGTGTGCCGCAGCGTAGGTACTATCTAGTAACAGACGCAATGAGCACCGCAGCGTAGGTACTATCTAGTAACAGACGCAATGAGTGCCGCAGCGTATGTACTATCTAGTAACAGACGCAATGTGTGCCGCAGCGTAGGTACTATCTAGTAACAGACGCAATGAGCGCCGCAGCGTATGTACTATCTAGTAACAGACGCAATGAGCGCCGCAGCGTAGGTACTATCTAGTAACAGACGCAATGAGCGCCGCAGCGTAGGTACTATCTAGTAACAGACGCAATGTGTGCCGCAGCGTAGGTACTATCTAGTAACAGACGCAATGAGCGCCGCAGCGTAGGTACTATCTAGTAACAGACGCAATGAGCGCCGCAGCGTATGTACTATCTAGTAACAGACGCAATGTGTGCCGCAGCGTAGGTACTATCTAGTAACAGACGCAATGAGCGCCGCAGCGTATGTACTATCTAGTAACAGACGCAATGAGCGCCGCAGCGTAGGTACTATCTAGTAACAGACGCAATGAGTGCCGCAGCGTAGGTACTATCTAGTAACAGACGCAATGAGCGCCGCAGCGTAGGTACTATCTAGTAACAGACGCAATGTGTGCCGCAGCGTAGGTACTATCTAGTAACAGACGCAATGAGCGCCGCAGCGTAGGTACTATCTAGTAACAGACGCAATGTGTGCCGCAGCGTAGGTACTATCTAGTAACAGACGCAATGAGCACCGCAGCGTAGGTACTATCTAGTAACAGACGCAATGAGTGCCGCAGCGTATGTACTATCTAGTAACAGACGCAATGTGTGCCGCAGCGTAGCCACTATCTAGTAACAGACGCAATGAGCGCCGCAGCGTATGTACTATCTAGTAACAGACGCAATGAGCGCCGCAGCGTAGGTACTATCTAGTAACAGACGCAATGAGCGCCGCAGCGTAGGTACTATCTAGTAACAGACGCAATGAGCGCCGCAGCGTATGTACTATCTAGTAACAGACGCAATGTGTGCCGCAGCGTAGGTACTATATAGTAACAGACGCAATGTGTGCCGCAGCGTAGGTACTATCTAGTAACAGACGCAATGAGCGCCGCAGCGTATGTACTATCTAGTAACAGACGCAAGTGTGCCGCAGCGTAAGTACTATCTAGTAACAGACGCAATGAGCTCCGCAGCGTATGTACTATCTAGTAACAGACGCAATGTGTGCCGCAGCGTAGGTACTATCTAGTAACAGACGCAATGTGTGCTGCAGCGTAGGTACTATCTTGTAACAGACGCAATGTGTGCCGCAGCGTAGGTACTATCTAGTAACAGACGCAATGTGTGCCGCAGCGTATGTACTATCTAGTAACAGACGCAATGAGCGCCGCAGCATATGTACTATCTAGTAACAGACGCAATGTGTGCCGCAGCGTATGTACTATCTAGTAACAGACGCAATGAGCGCCGCAGCGTATGTACTATCTAGTAACAGACGCAATGAGCGCCGCAGCGTATGTACTATCTAGTAACAGACGCAATGTGTGCCGCAGCGTATGTACTATCTAGTGACAGACGCAATGAGCGCCGCAGCGTATGTACTATCTAGTAACAGACGCAATGTGTGCCGCAGCGTAGGTACTATCTAGTGACAGACGCAATGAGCGCCGCAGCGTATGTACTATCTAGTAACAGACGCAATGTGTGCCGCAGCGTAGGTACTATCTAGTAACAGACGCAATGAGCGCCGCAGCGTATGTACTATCTAGTAACAGACGCAATGTGTGCCGCAGCGTAGGTACTATCTAATAACAGACGCAATGAGCGCCGCAGCGTATGTACTATCTAGTAACAGACGCAATGTGTGCCGCAGCGTAGGTACTATCTAGTAACAGACGCAATGAGCGACGCAGCGTATGTACTATCTAGTAACAGACGCAATGTGTGCCACAGCGTAGGTACTATCTAGTAACAGACGCAATGTGTGCCGCAGCGTAGGTACTATCTAGTAACAGACGCAATGTGTGCCGCAGCGTAGGTACTATCTAGTAACAGACGCAATGTGTGCCGCAGCGTAGGTACTATCTAGTAACAGACGCAATGAGCGCCGCAGCGTAGGTACTATCTAGTAACAGACGCAATGTGTGCCGCAGCGTAGGTACTATCTAGTAACAGACGCAATGTGTGCCGCAGCGTAGGTACTATCTAGTAACAGACGCAATGTGTGCCGCAGCGTAGGTACTATCTAGTAACAGACGCAATGTGTGCCGCAGCGTAGGTACTATCTAGTAACAGACGCAATGTGTGCTACAGCGTAGGTACTATCTAGTAACAGACGCAATGTGTGCCGCAGCGTAGGTACTATCTAGTAACAGACGCAATGTGTGCCGCAGCGTAGGTACTATCTAGTAACAGACGCAATGTGTGCTACAGCGTAGGTACTATCTAGTAACAGACGCAATGTGTGCCGCAGCGTAGGTACTATCTAGTAACAGACGCAATGTGTGCCGCAGCGTAGGTACTATCTAGTAACAGACGCAATGTGTGCCGCAGCATAGGTACTATCTAGTAACAGACGCAATGTGTGCCGCAGCGCAGGTACTATCTAGTAACAGACGCAATGTGTGCCGCAGCGTAGGTACTATCTAGTAACAGACGCAATGTGTGCTACAGCGTAGGTACTATCTAGTAACAGACGCAATGTGTGCCGCAGCGTAGGTACTATCTAGTAACAGACGCAATGTGTGCTACAGCGTAGGTACTATCTAGTAACAGACGCAATGTGTGCCGCAGCGTAGGTACTATCTAGTAACAGACGCAATGTGTGCTACAGCGTAGGTACTATCTAGTAACAGACGCAATGTGTGCCGCAGCGTAGGTACTATCTAGTAACAGACGCAATGTGTGCCGCAGCGTAGGTACTATCTAGTAACAGACGCAATGTGTGCTACAGCGTAGGTACTATCTAGTATGGACGTGCGCTGAAAAGGTCAACAAATATAATAATACAAAAGGTTATGATCTTTATGCGAATATAATTATTAAATGTTACATAAGTTACACGGAGACAAAATATCAATACGTAGAACTTATAACATTATTGCTAGAGAGTAACGATGTATTTAATTAAGCTTCTAGAGACATGAGCTATGTGCAGACACGCAGATACAGTGTACTCGCTAGCGAGAGTGTCACGTGGTGCAGCTCAGCATACTGGGCATAGCGCCACGTAACTGTGCGGCTGTGAATATAGCGACAGGCCATGCAGTGACAATCAAGAGCGCTCAAGTCGAGGGGAGCGCGGGGCGAGGTGTTTGAAGCTAATGGTGGCAGGCGCATAGTTACGTTGCGAGTGCTACCTACGCCTACCTCCTTATGTACAAAGACAAATGAATATTTTGTGCGCGAGTTGAGAAAGCCATTACCTCCTGTTATAAGTCCCTATGCTCATGTTCAACAACCAATACATATTTACGGGACACTTACCGCATGTCAGGTGTCCCGTAACTGGTTGGTGTAATTGAGCATTAAATACCTAGTTACCTTTCTTCTACATACTTTATTTAAGCAATTAAATTTTTGGTCCCTAAACGCTTAAGTACAAATGTTTAAGAATCGGCGTGTATGTACGATACGGGATTCGAACCCGCGTCCCCGGTGCAGACAGCACCGCTAAGCTCGTCGTGCTCAGACTGCTAGAGCTTTTTATCAACTCCCGTAACCGTCAGTTGATGAATGGCACAAGTTCACCATCATTATAAAGATTCGTTTACATTAACCATTCTTGACATAATCAGTGAAAATATGTTTCTAAAACAGATGGTTAGACTAAACAGCCATTATCCGCCCGTCTATGTATTTGTGAACTTTGTCCCAAAAGGTACATAAATACTCCTAGTTCATTTGTTCATGAGAGAGACTGACAATAGGTTCTTTTATTCCATTTTACCAAAGAAAACTTTTTATACGGAACACGTAACGCATTTCTTGTTGTTTCACTTGACAGGTTCTTATGAATAACTTACAAATAAGGCATGCATGAAGTGTCACCTACACTTTAAATGTCCCGTTATTGGTTCAAGTAGATGCTAGTCCGTGTGGTTTTTGAATACATTACGCTACATATATCTAACCGCGCTTCATGTCTTATTTACAAGTTGTTGTTATGAATAAGATATACGTAACGTGAAAGTGTTTGATAAACTTAGGGCACAGTAAATATATAAGCTAGTGTCTCCTTACAAGCGTCGTCCGTCATATGACGACCGTAATACAGCAGAGATGTGCATCACGTAAATTATCTGTGTGTTCTTAGATTGATGGTAGCGGGCACCGCTATATTGCGGTCGTTATATGACGGACAACTAATCTTAGAAACTATGAATTAGTAAAATGTACCATTAATTCGTTATTCTGTATGTATTATGGATGCGAAAGTTACTCTAAAAATACTCCTCCTTCTATGTTACTCATTCATCAATTTAATATGGCTGAACCAATTTCGATGAAATAACTAACCGAGCGAAGTCACGCGCGGACGCTAGTATGTTATAACTGTGAGTGTTTGTATCATTTAAGGTGACGTCACACGATGAGCGAATACATATATAGAAAATTTATTATTTCCATTTTCATCATCATCAGGCTGTAGAAGTCCACTGCTGGACATAGACCTTCTTCATAGAATGTCATGTCGATAGTCTAGACTAGAGCACCACCATCCACCGACTTCCTACGACCTATGTTATGTCTTTATAACAAATATGTTAGATCAATGTGCGATGTACTAGAGCTGCGTGTGACGTCACCGTTATTGCTGACTCCCTTGCGCAGTGAGCACACGTGCTTCTCGATTACGCCATCTCACAGATGAACGCGCACTTGAAGAAAACATACTCGTTGTAGATTCTGCCATCTATGTCCATGGTCCCGTAGGAGCGGCTGTCCTCGTACTCTGGCCAACCAGGGCACCAGTTCGCGTGTCCGGCCTGCGCGAGGGTCTGACCTGCAAGGAGACGACACAGTGAACACAAGCACTCTAGCACTAGTACATACATACATACTACATACACCCGGGTACCAGTGCGCGCGTCCAGCCTGCGCGAGGGTCTGACCTGCAAGGAGACGACACAGTGAACACAAGCACTCTAGCAATAGTACATACATACACACTACATACACCCGGGTACCAGTGCGCGCGTCCAGCCTGCGCGAGGGTCTGACCTGCAAGGAGACGACACAGTGAACACAAGCACTCTAGCAATAGTACATACATACACACTATATAGACACACTACATAGACCCGGGTACCAGTGCGCGCGTCCGGCCTGTGCGAGGGTCTGACCTGCAAGGAGACGACACAGTGAACACAAGCACTCTAGCACTAGTACATACATACACACTACATAGACCCGGGTACCAGTGCGCGCGTCCAGCCTGCGCGAGGGTCTGACCTGCAAGGGGACGACACAGTGAACACAAGCACTCTAGCAATAGTACATACATACACACTATATATACACACTACATAGACCCGGGTACCAGTGCGCGCGTCCGGCCTGCGCGAGGGTCTGACCTGCAAGGAGACGACACAGTGAACACAAGCACTCTAGCACTAGTACATACATACACACTACATAGACCCGGGTACCAGTGCGCGCGTCCAGCCTGCGCGAGGGTCTGACCTGCAAGGCGACGACACAGTGAACACAAGCACTCTAGCACTAGTACATACATACACACTACATAGACACACTACATAGACCCGGGTACCAGTGCGCGCGTCCGGCCTGCGCGAGGGTCTGACCTGCAAGGAGACGACACAGTGAACACAAGCACTCTAGCACTAGTACATACATACACACTACATAGACCCGGGTACCAGTGCGCGCGTCCAGCCTGCGCGAGGGTCTGACCTGCAAGGCGACGACACAGTGAACACAAGCACTCTAGCACTAGTACATACATACACACTACATAGACCCGGGTACCAGTGCGCGCGTCCAGCCTGCGCGAGGGTCTGACCTGCAAGGCGACGACACAGTGAACACAAGCACTCTAGCACTAGTACATACATACATACATAGACACACTACATAGACCCGGGTACCAGTGCGCGCGTCCAGCCTGCGCGAGGGTCTGACCTGCAAGGCGACGACACAGTGAACACAAGCACTCTAGCACTAGTACATACATACACACTACACAGACCCGGGTACCAGTGCGCGCGTCCAGCCTGCGCGAGGGTCTGACCTGCAAGGCGACGACACAGTGAACACAAGCACTCTAGCACTAGTACATACATACACACTACATAGACCCGGGTACCAGTGCGCGCGTCCAGCCTGCGCGAGGGTCTGACCTGCAAGGCGACGACACAGTGAACACAAGCACTCTAGCACTAGTACATACATACACACTACATAGACCCGGGTACCAGTGCGCGCGTCCAGCCTGCGCGAGGGTCTGACCTGCAAGGCGACGACACAGTGAACACAAGCACTCTAGCACTAGTACATACATACACACTACATAGACACACTACATAGACCCGGGTACCAGTGCGCGCGTCCGGCCTGCGCGAGGGTCTGACCTGCAAGGCGACGACACAGTGAACACAAGCACTCTAGCACTAGTACATACATACACACTACATAGACACACTACATAGACCCGGGTACCAGTGCGCGCGTCCGGCCTGCGCGAGGGTCTGACCTGCAATGAGACGACACAGTGAACACAAGCACTCTGGCACTAGTACATACATACATACATAGACACACGCCTTTACCCCGAAGGGGTAGGCGAGACCTCAACCTTCTCTTTTTACAGTGGGGTGCACCATCATGGAATATAGACGTGACGGGTGGTGAGCTGACGACTTGGTTAACGCTCTCTTCCAGTTATAACACATTCCATTATAAGCTAGCAGCCAGGACAAATCTTATACAAACGAATCTTATCAACAAGACCCTTGGTCGGCTTTTACAACATCCACTGGAGGAGACAGAGGGGTCTATTCTTAGGCCGGACACACCACACAGAAGTGCAGGTTAAACTATTTTTGAAAGAGTTCATCCGGGGAAGTACTGCCTCCATAACTATTTCTACCACAGTAGTGCTCGCGTTGTTGTGTACCGGTTTGAAGGGTATGGGTGTCGGTGAAATTACAGGCACAGGAGACTTTCATCTTTATGTCTCAGGGTGGCCGGTGCAGTGCAATGCCACATAGGCCGCTTCCTAGGTGATGTGACCTATGTGGTAATACATTGTTAAGGGCAGAGGTTACCGCTTAACATCAGGTGGGTAACCTGTTTTTCCATAATTCAAGCAGTTAACAAAAAAACAATGCTGCGAGATCTTCCGGCATAGTGCACACCCAACCTTCACCCAACCCGCGTGCTGGCTCACGAGTCGCGGGTTCGAGTGCCTGTGGTAGCCGTGCCTACGTTAATATTTGTCTACTGTGACGAAGAACATCTTAAAGATATACTAGCAGCCCGCTCGCGACTTCGTTCACGTGGTCCCGGTGCAACGCCACCTACGGGGTCTAGTTGTGAGTCTAAACAATCTATTCAGAGACCCACTCAAACACAGACAAAACAATTCATCAAAATCGGCCCAGCCGTTTAGGAGGAATTCAGTGACATACACACGGACAGAAGTTATATATAATATATTTAAAGACCTCAGTAGCACGGCGGGCGAAGGTTTGCCTCCAACGCAGGAGGTTGCGGGTTCGATTCCCACCTCGGAACATATATTTGTACGTGTCTACGCCGCGCAGCTCCGGAACACAGTTTCCGGACGCAATGACAGATGCCAAAAAAGTCAACCAATGGGAAGCCGGAAAAAGGACGCTATGAATCAAGCTAGGGAGTCGGTCGACGAACGTTACTGGTTTTTTCACTGTGAAAATTGTAATCTATAAAGAATTCTAATAAACTATTTTAAAACTGCAATTTATTTCAAGTTTGTTCCCTATCACGAACAAAATTGGCGACCGTGACAGGACACGACTTGCTAACAATTGCAAGTCCGTGCATAATCACAAACGAAGAAAATAAGCCGCGCCGCGCCTTGAGATAATTGGAGCGGCGAAGCGAAGACCAACGGATCCAGGGGGTCAAATCACGTACCTGCCTGCTGCCTACCTATCTCGTGAGGCGCATTTGGAGGTGCCTGCCTACGTCATTGAGCCACCTACTCAGCGGTGGATGCCTACAGATGTGGATACCTGGACACCGATCTACGTGCATTTGCCCACCATCGTAATGTGAGCCCGTTCCTATCAGTCTTCCTAGTTCTCTCCTCTTCTATCTGTGTTAATGCTCAGTGTTCATTTCGTATAATGTTTTAGGTGATTTTTTCTAAATCATATCTAGGTAGTTTACAGATACCTAGGTACCCCCAAGTGCAAGTGACAGTGCCTACGGATTTAGCGCTAAGCATTTTGCCTAATCATCTTCAGGTAATTTGCAAGCGGAAGCCTTTCCACACATAAACATCGTGTTTTCACTGTGAGATTCATCGAAACTACATACCTACCGACAGAGCACTTATACTTACAAGCATTTTGTCTAAAATTAGAATTTCACCTAGCGATTTTGAAAAACACCCAATCGAGCACAACCTATAAATCTAAATGTTAATTTAATTTCGTCTATTTACTTGCTAAGGGTAACATAGACAGCAATTATCCCTAGTATTGTACCAAGTGTCAACTCAAATCTACTTATCAAAGTGACTAAAATAAATATTCTCCTCCATCCTTCGCTACATGCTTGCCACGGTCAGCTGTTTAGTTGTTCTGACGTTGATTTCAGCGAAAGATCTATTGAGTGCAACGGCCTGGCATGCGCCTACATACTGCGTGACCTTGCATGCTTGCACCGCTTAGCTGGCTGCCCGTTTCTCTGACAAGAAGCCGGACCTCGCCTGCGTGCTGGACTACGAAACGAGGAGCGTATCGTATACCTTTTTGGCTAATTTACTTGTTGTTTTGGGTACTTCATCGCAATGACTTCAGATATGAATCTCAAAGATCTAACTGCAAAGCGTGGGTCCATCAAAGGACGCGTTTCTAAATTCAAAGTGTACTTAGATTTATTAGTAACTTTCGAAAGCATTTCTTCTGTTGAAGTTAGTAAGCTTGCGATGAAGTTATCTAGAATGGAAGCGTTACTCATTGAGTTTGACGAGTTGCAGAGCAGAATAGAGGTACTAAATGAGCCTAATCAAGACACTGAATTAGCTACTCGTGACTTGGTAGAAAATGAATTCGATACTTGCATTTCTATTGCTCAAGATTTTATTAAAACGCACAGCTCACCCTCCCAGCAGGAAGAAGGTAATGTTTCAAGCTGTTCTCATTCCAATGACTGTCATCATCATGAGCATGAGGGCTTAAATTTAGGTTTCAAATTGCCTACTATAAATATACCTAAATTTGATGGCACTTACTACAAATGGTTAGAATTCAAGGAAATATATTCTTCTTTAATCCATGACAATCTAAGAATCAAAAATATTCACAAATTCTACTATCTTAGCTCCTCTTTGGAGGGTGAAGCGGCTCGAGTACTTAGCAACCTTGAAGTATCTGATGGAAACAACCATGAAGCTTGGTCACTCCTCTGCAACCGCTATGATAACAAACGACAACTAATAAACAATCATTTAGAGTCCCTATTCAGCATCGAGTCTGTTCGTGAAACGGACAAGTCACTTAGATTCATCATAGATCATGTTACAAAAAATCTACGTGCCCTCAGCACGTTAGGACTACCCACTGACAAGTGGGATATCCTAATCATTTATAACCTATCGGCAAAGTTAGACAACAGCACTATTTTCAAATGGGAAGAACACAGAAATAACTTACCTGAAATACCTACACTCAATGACTTCTTCTCGTTTTAGAAAAATCGTGCAGACGTTTTAGAAACTGTAAATCGTAACAAAACTGACAGACCAGCGGCCAACAAACAAGGTCCGCCATACACAAACCAACCCAAGACACAATCTAGAGCACTTGTTGCTGCGTCTAAGGAAACTACTCCTTCTCGATCAACTTTTGAGTGTGTTGTGTGCACAGGCAAACATCGCATTTATGACTGCACCACATTCAAGTCTAAGAGTCCTGAAGATAGAATCTTCACTGCGGCATCCTTGAAACTGTGTCCCAATTGTTTGAGACCAGGCCACGATATACAAGCTTGTAAGCTCCCTGGTTCTTGTCGCTCATGCAAGCAAAGGCATAACTCTTTGCTACATTTGCCCAATACAGCTTCTTCTACCCCTAGCCCATCTACTACATCTATTGCTATGTCTGCTTTGACGGCACCTGAAATTTTATTATGAACTGCCAAGGTGCGACTAACTAATCCTAACACTAATGAAACCATAAGTGTTCGAGCGTTACTAGACAGCGGAAGCCAATCGTCCTTTATCACAGAAAGTGTAAAGCAAAGACTCAACTTAACTTCTCAGCCATCAAATGTCAGTATCGTCACTATTGGTAACAGCCCCCTAAAGCTAAGCCCAGAACGCTGTGCTATCCAACTTCAATCCAATACAACATCCTTCCAAGTTACAATGATCTGCCTAGTGTTGAAAACTATAACGGATGACTTACCTAAGCATTCTTTTGACATTAGATCACTAAACCTAAAGGAATTCGAACTTGCAGACCCCAGCTTCAACGAACCATCCCCTATTGACATGCTTATCGGCTCTGACCTGTTTTGGGATTTGATAGGTCCAAAACAGCATTCCCTAGGGTCAAATAACCCTAAACTTCGGAGCTCTAAGCTTGGATGGCTCATCGCAGGTCCTGTGCCTAATCAGAGTCGAACTCCACCTAATAAGCCTACAATTTGTAATTTTCTTCGAAATGAAGATAATCCTACTGACATCCAGCAGGAGCTATCCAAATTCTGGGACCTAGAAAATGTCCCCCAGATCCAGCCTCAATCAGAGGAACAACAGCTTTGTGAAAAGCTCTTTCTCTCCAATACTCACCGAGAAAGTGATGGCCGCTTTTGTGTAGGTATTCCACTGAAAGATGGACTAGATTGTCTGGGTGAATCCTACTTCATAGCTCGAAAAAGGTTTTTCAATCTTGAAACCCGCTTCCGAAAAAATCCAGAGCTAAAGGGAATGTACTCGGACTTCATTCATGAGTACGCCGATCTTGGTCACCTCTCAGAGTCTACGGAGCCTAAACCCCCTAACTCCTTCTTTCTTCCTCACCATCCAGCCATGCGATTAAAAAGTGAATCTACAAAACTTAGAGTAGTCTTCAATGCTTCTGAAGCCACTACATCGGGCTTATCGGTCAACGACCTCCAAATGGTAGGCCCGTCAATCCAGGATTCTTTGTTTAACATCCTTCTGCGATTTCGTCAGTACCGCTATGCTCTAACTGGAGATATAGAAAAGATGTACAGACAGGCAAACGTGAGAGAGTCTGATCGTAACTTACAGCTCATACTATGGCGTGACAATGAGAATGAAAATTTGCGCACTCTAAGGCTCAATACGATCACCTACGGCTTTGCTAGTTCCAGTTTTCTCAGCACCAGATTCATTTGGCAGATTGGTGAAGAATGTGACAACCCTAGAGTCAAAACTATTATACAAATGGATTTTTACTGCGATGATTTACTGACAGGTGCAGATACCGAAGAAGAGCTACGTCTGATTCAGGGCTCTGTCTCCGATGAATTGGCTAAAGGCTGCTTTCCACTCAGAAAATATCGCTCTAACTTACCTAATCTCCTACCTCACGACTCTATCAACTATGATGAATCCAATCTAATTATCAGCAATGCTACAAGTATCCTGGGCATTGGCTGGTCCCCTAAAACCGATGAGATTCACTTTCCTCTCGACTATTCACCAGACACTATTTTCACAAAAAGAGGAATGTTGTCTTCAACCTTTAAAATTTTTGACCCGCTTGGCTTGTTGTCCATTTGCACTATTAGGGCTAAAATTCTACTACAAAAACTGTGGGCAGAAAAAATCAAGTGGGATGAAGCGGTTCCGTATTCCATCCAAGTTTCTTGGCAAAGATTCAGCCAGCAACTTAATACTTTATCGTCTCTACATATCCCAATACAAGTTCTAGCCGAGAACTCAAGCTATATTGAGCTTCATTGTTTTTGTGACGCTTCACAGCTAGCCTATGGAAGTTGTATCTACCTCAGATCTTTGGGCAGGGATGGCAACGTGCAAGTTAGCTTATTGTGTGCCAAAGCACGTGTAGCTCCTATCAAAGCTTGCACGATCCCTCGCTTAGAGCTCTGTGGTACTCTCCTGGGTGCTGAATTAAGTTCAGCCGTCATAAAGGCCCTAAGACTTGACATAAAGCGCTGCGTTTTTTGGACTGACTCCAGTGTAGTACTAGGCTGGCTAAAATCACCTAATAAAACAAAAACTTTTGTAGCTAACAGAGTGGCCGCCATACTCGAGCTTACGGATCCCGCAGCTTGGCGCCACGTTCCTACTGCTGAAAACCCCGCAGACCTTGCTTCACGAGGGGTGGACCCCCAAGAAGTCAAAGACGCTAATCTATGGTGGCATGGGCCGTCCTTCCTCAAACAGCCAGAGTCGTCTTGGCCAGTCATGTCAGCCGAAAAGATAAAGGACTTACCTGAATTAAAAGCGATGCCCGCTTTGGTGGCGGAGGATGAACCTTCGGTACCTAACCTCAACTTCCAATAAATATTCCAAATTGTCTACTCTACAAAGAGTCTATGCCCAGATTTTTAGATTTTCGCACAATTGTAAAAATCCCAATGATAAGCTAACGGGAACACTAGAAGTTCATGAACTAGAAAGGTCCATGGATGTTCTCACTAAAATAGCTCAAAATGAATCCTTTTCTAAAGAGATAAATTCTCTACATTCAAAGAAATCTCTCAAAACAAGTACTCATCTCTGCTCGTTGAATCCATTCATCGACGCTTCAGGCATTCTTCATGTTGGAGGCCGTATTGACACCTCTGCCTACCCTTATGAAAAAAGACATCCTATTGTTTTGAAGTCTGATCACTACCTAACTAAACTAATTTTTCAATCAGAACATGCACGTCTCTTGCATGCTGGACCCCAACTTCTACTTGCCTCTATCCGAGAGCGCTATTGGCCTATCGGAGGTCGAAAGCTAGCTAGAGACGTCGCACGAAACTGTGTCGTCTGTCGCCGCTTCAAAGGCGACACGATGACCAACATAATGGGAAACTTACCTTCTGATCGAGTAGAGTCTGACTTTCCTTTCAGTACTGTTGGCACTGACTTTGCCGGTCCTTTCCTAATAACAGATCGCAATAGTCGAGGGTGCAAGATAACAAAATGCTATCTTTGCATCTTCGTATGCTTTAGGTATAAGTGCCTACACCTAGAAGTGGTAAGCGAACTAACCAAAGATGCCTTCATACTAACATTAAAACGATTTATTGCTCGTAGAGGAATGCCTAAGGTAATTCACTGTGACAATGGTCGAAATTTTGTAGCTGCCGCTAAAGAAATTGGCAACTTTCTACTGGCTAATAGTAACTCTATCTGTGACTTTGCTGCACGCCGTGGCATTGAGTTTCGCTTCTCGCCAGTATACGCTCCAAATTTCAACGGTCTGTCAGAGGCCGGCGTCAAATCAGCAAAGTTTCACCTTAAAAGAACTCTAGGTCAATCTCACCTAACGTTTGAGGAATTGACCTCAGTATTTGCACAGATAGAAGCAATCCTGAATAGCCGACCTTTATGTCCTTTGAGCCCGTCACCCAACGACTTCCAGTCCCTTACCCCCGCTCACTTTCTGATCGGTAGACAAATGATGGCAATCCCTTCAACAAGCTACCTGGACTCCAGCACACACCGCCTCGATCGGTTCCAGCGGCTAGAGCAAGCCAAGCAGCACTTCTGGCGGAGATGGTCTTCAGAATACGTCGCTGAGCTACAACAGAGGACTAAGTGGCAAGTGAAGTGCAGAGAGCTCAAACTCGATGACCTAGTCCTGATAAAGGAAGTCAACGTCCCGCCGCTATGCTGGCGCCTTGGCAGAGTCAGTCGGCTCTACATTGGCTCCGATCAGATTCCTAGAGTAGCGGACATAGCTACAGCCAATGGCACTATAAAGCGAGCACTCAACCGCTTGGTTCTACTGCCTACTTCCGATAGCAATGAATCTTGAAAGAAGCTCTAGATCTTTCAACGGCCGGGAAGATGTCTACGCCGCGCAGCTCCGGAACACAGTTTCCGGACGCAATGACAGATGCCAAAAAAGTCAACCAATGGGAAGCCGGAAAAAGGACGCTATGAATCAAGCTAGGGAGTCGGTCGACGAACGTTACTGGTTTTTTCACTGTGAAAATTGTAATCTATAAAGAATTCTAATAAACTATTTTAAAACTGCAATTTATTTCAAGTTTGTTCCCTATCACGAACAGTACGATCTTCAGATATTTGTTCAGGGTGTTCTGGATATTTTATATGCATAATATAAAATATATATCCATGTAATGTATTGTATTAAGAATATCAGTTATATACAACCCATAAAATCTATTCTATTCTATTTCTATTCTAATCTATTCACTTCTATTCATTATTTATTTACGCCATAGTATTACAAAGATAGATATGTTTTTATAATACTTAGAAAATACCCAGAACACCCTGAACCAATACCTACAGATCGTATGCACAAATATATCCGAGGCGTGAATCGAACCCGCGGTCTCCTGCGTCGCAGGCGAACCTTCAGCCGCCGCGCAATACAGGGCGACGGATTATGGATATGCCAGATTATAGGTAATAATGTCTGCAACAAACAGGTAGCTCTACTAAGCTTCAGTTAAATTATAAGAACAGATTATATAATAGTTACTACATTAACATAAGTCCCATTACATGACTTGGTGAGAAAAGGATATCGTATAAATAAACTATACCTAGGATAAGCTAACAGGCACTTTTCAGCGCTCGGTGAGAGAGGCCCCGCACACAACTCACCATCGACAGTCCGCCATACACCGTCCTGACGGTAGATGCCGACAGACACCCAGTACGTGCTGTAGGCGTTGTGTATCGCTTCTTCAGGATATCGCTGATACAGCTCCACGAGGAGCCTCTCCTCGGCGGCACTGTTGGGGACGGCGAGTCGCGCGCCCTCCGCCACACAGGTTCTGTTCGCGTCCACCCAGCTCGCTGCCTGCGTGTGTACCTTGTAGCAGTGTTGTGTGCGGGTGGAGAACTCGTATCCTGCGTACGAGAGTATTGGTTTACTGACAGCAGGGACACGCTTAAAACTCAATTTTTACAGTAGCGTTTTTATTGGTAAGTGATTTCGTAAACAAATTTGTACAAGAACTGAACTAAACTAAAGATTTATGGCACTTAATCTAACACACAACCAATTTTATTTATTTTCGAAAGAAATTATGTTTTAAACGATTGGTTATCTATTTGGTTGGTACACCGGTAGGTCTGCCAAGATGTCGCGCGACAGTTGATTTTGCTCATAACGTCAAGTAATGCGACTGTCGCGCGACAGAGCCCACAGATTAGTAGATACACAAGACTGGCAATTCCCCTTCCTGCGATTATAGTTTGGTTGTAAACAAATAAACTTCGGCTGAGATCGACCGCCATTTTTTTTGTCGTGTGATCGCGGTGCTCACCAGTTTTATGAAATAAAGAAAATTATGTGTTTTCTGGTTATTGTAAATGAATGGTTGAGTGTAAATGAAAGCAAAATAATGTTTTTTAGGATGTAATAATAATTTCATTTATTTCAATCAACTATTGGATCATAATTGTGTTAGTTGGTTTCTTATCCTAGGTTAGTCACTCTTATAAAGACACTAGCTGAGCCCCGCGGTTTCACCCGCGGTTAATCAGTAAATTATAGAAAAAATACAATTCTTAAATTCACTTTCCAAACGATATCCAATTATTTATTTATTATTATTTATTTATTGCCAGCCACATGCGATCCTGACAACCACGCGACGTCGAACAAAAACGCACCTAGTTTTAAGACGATGAGAATGTGTTGTTCCTGATGGATCCTAGCTGACAGAACTCGTCGCTCACAACTCTCTTTTTAAAACATGAAAAACATTATTGGAAAAGGTCATTAGAATAAGCTGTTTGCGACATGCTTAGCACGGATAAGATCAAAATTGTCTCGGGGTGTAAGGAGAATCAGAAATCTACTGCAATCATCAGGGCATCTACACCAGGGCTGCCCAGATGAATACCTGCCACTTTTGAGGTTTGTCCTTGACTCTTATTTAAAGTGATTGAGAAGGCCACTTTCAAGGGGATTTTTTTAAACTGGGTTTTTGCCCGACTTAAGTGTGTGTGTTTTTATGTGTCTCTTATTTAACTTTATAATGGTAACTTAGATAATGGTACGGAACCCTTCGTGCGCGAGTCCGACTCGCACTTAACCGGTTTTTTTTACTCATGATGGTGGTGATGACCCAGCTCGTAGTATGATGGTGGTGGCAAGGGCTTCGTGAACGTTGGTGATAGAAACAGTGTGGTGAAGGAATTCTAAGCGTAGTGAGGCTCCATTCATGCACAACTGAGACTTACCGGGACTCCTCTGCTCACAACTATGTGTCGGCGCAACTATCGGTGCATGTTCCCATTCAGTTACCGGTGCATATTCCCATTCAGTTGTTGGTGCATGGTCCCATTCAGTTGTCGGTGCATGTTCCCATTCAGTTGTCGGTGCATGTTCCCATGCAGTTGTCGGTGCATATACCCTTGCAGTTGTCGGTGCATGTTCCCATGCAGATATCGGTGTATGTTCCCATTCAGTTGGTGGTGCATGTTCCCATGCAGTTGTAGGTGCACGTTCGCGTGCAGTTGTCGGTGCATGTTCCCGTGCAGTTGCCGGTACGTAGCAGACGAAGGGTAGTTCCTCCGTGCAGGCGACATCACCCGTGGTGCCGTTCGCATAGAACACGCCACACCGCTCCGGCTGCGCCAGCTCACTAGGCTCCAGCGATATAGCCAGCTCTCCTGCAACAATTATGCAACATAATCATTACATTAGCTTGCAGAAATCTGCTGATGTACATAGGCCTCCACCATTGATTGCCAAGGTGTACGTTTTTAAGCCGCCCCTATCCACTGACTTTTTGAAACCCTCAACATGTAATTAAAAAAAAACTACTATACACCACGTACTTTGCTATTCTCCTGCTGACGTTTAGTTGACCATTTAGAGGTCCTTCTCCAAGAGCACCGACCGTGACCACGCTCGAAGGCCGTGACGTCAACATGTCGTCGGTCCGTGGGTCCCCGCACTGAGTCATCTGGTTCGTGGTACAATATCTATATCTATGTGACAGTAGGTCTGCCAGGATGGCTTCGTCATCAATGGGGTTCTCTTACCATTCTCAATATATTTACAACTTAAGGCATCATTTTAAATTCCCAAACTATTCTGTTTTCAAAGCATCAAAATCATCTAATGAACCAGTACTTATCCACCTCCGGGTTAAGTAGGATTTTCTATTTCACCACATTCCCAGTTGTTCCCATATCCCAAATGGTCCCAATGGTTCTCATTCCCTTAGGCTCGAGATTGGTTGGAAATATTCCTTAGCCTTGTCACAGATAAATTAATACTATACTAGCCTTGTTTAGGTACTTAAAATATTCTATACAATATTTTAAGCTTCGAATTGACGGAATAAGTAGCTGGCTCACCTTATGTTAAGCGATAACCTCTGCCTTTTACAATGCATTACCGCTTAGGTCACACCCACATAGAAATCACCGGCAACCATACCCTTTCAAACCGGAACGCAGCAATGTGAGCACTACTGCTTTGCGACAGAATTTGGTATGGTGATAGTTCTTCCCCATACGAACTCCTTCACATAAAATCTCTACTACTACGTTCAATCTAACCTTTGACATAAGTTATCACTCCTTCAGCGAACGTCGTGATGATGTCAACTCCGGAGTACAGCGCCGGGATCGAGTCCTCAGTGGCTTGTCCGTCGTCAGCAGATTGCAGCTTGCGTATAGCCGCCGAGAACTCAGCACTCCACGGAGACGCCAAGAACGCACCTGCACACAGAGGGCGCTGTCTGAGACACGTTACACATAACAGAACGCACCTGGACGCAGAGGGCGCTGTCTGAGACACGCTACACACAACAGAACGCACCTGCACACAGAGGGTGTTGTCTGAGATACGCTTCACACTCCAGAACGCACCTGCACACGGAGGGCGCTGTCTGAAACACGCTACACACAACAGAACGCACTTGCACACAGAGGGCGCTGTCTAAGACACGCTACACACAACAGAACGCACCTGCACACAGAGGGCGCTGTCTGAGACACGCTACACACAACAGAACGCACCTGCACACAGAGGGCTCTGTCTGAAACACGCTTCACACAACAGAACGCACCTGCACACAGAGGGCGCTGTCTGAGACACGATACACACAACAGAACGCACCTGCACACAGAAGGCGCTGTCTGAGACACGCTACACACAACAGTTCAATCTCGAATGAGGCGAGTTGACCTTGAGTTTTTGTTTAAGTTAAGTCGTTTATGGTATTCGAGATGCGATTAAGCTTGCTGGTGCAAATGGGGCATACAATAAAATGGAAGTGTGTTCAATTCAATATAAGGTGAAAACTACTATTTATAAATCATATTGTAAATCGACTCCTTGGTGTTCGCGATACAGGCTTGCCCATTGCGAACACCACAGGATAGTTTTAAGTTTTTGTAAATCTTTTTGACAAAAATTCTCACAATAAATACAGAAACCATTTCAGACAAAAGTCTGAATGTTTGCCTCGACAAGCTTCTAAAACGGCTAATTTTTTTGGATTCAAACATGATTTTTTTATAAAACGTAACGAGATAATACCCTTATTGACGACTTGTCCATTGCATTTTGAAATGTCACAAGCAAATCTAGCATCTGCTGCAGTCATCGAGCAACACGAGAAGGCCTGCGTTGCTCGATGACTGCAGTAAATCCATACCAGCATCCCAACAACACATCCGGAAGATAACGACGATTGACGACCCCTGTGGCGCGGCGGGCGAAGTTTGGCCTGCGACGCAGGTGGTTGCGGGTTCGATTCCCGCCTTGGAACAAATATTTGTGCGATCGCAGATATTTGTTCAGGTTGTTCTGGGTATTTATCTATCTATCTATCTATCTATGTAATATATTGTATTAAGTATATCAGTTATCTAGTACCCATAACACAAGCTCTGCTTAGCTTGGGGCTAGATAATGTTGTGTGAACTGTCTAGGATTATTTATTTATTTATTTATAACCTAGTTACTGGACTGGGCAGCAGAAACAGGCAGACAGGAGCAGACGAGTGTAGGGACGCTAGAACGTGGAGCTTGCCAATGAGCGGAGCCAGCCGTGAGCTAACACTTCCCGGGCGGAGTGTGCGCAGTGAGGTTACCTCCCAGATGACAGTGGACCCTGGCGCCCCGCCAGTAGGCGGGTTGTAGGTGCAACTTGAGCCAGCCGCGAGCTGATACTTCCCGGACGGAGTGTGCGCAGTGAGGTTACCTTCCAGGCGACAGCGGACCCTGGCGCCCCTCCAGTCGATGGGCTGCAGGTGCAGCTTGAGCCAGCCGCGACCTGACACTTCCCGGACGGAGTGTGCGCAGTGAGGTTACCTTCCAGGTGACAGCGGACCCTGGCGCCCCTCCAGTCGATGGGCTGCAGGTGCAGCTTGAGCCAGCCGCGAGCTGACACTTCCCGGACGGAGTGTGCGCAGTGAGGTTACCTTCCAGGTGACAGCGGACCCTGGCGCCCCTCCAGTCGATGGGCTGCAGGTGTAGCTTGAGCCAGCCGCGACCTGACACTTCCTGGACGGAGTGTGCAAAGTGAGGTTACCTTCCAGGTGACAGCGGACCCTGGCACCCCTCCAGTCGGCGGGTTGCAGGTGCAGCTTGAGCCAGCCGTGCAGCGGGGCCTGGTACTCGTACCCGCGTCTGCCCTCAGCGCCTGAACATTACATTAAGCAGATTAAATAACTATTTACCATCGCGCTTCAGCTTTTCTTGGTTCCATATCTAAAAAAGTACCAACAGAATCATTACATATTATAAAAGCGAAAGTTTGTGAGTGTGTGAATGTGTGAATGTGTTAGTGTGTTTGTTACCTCTTCACGCTGAAACGGCAAAACGGATTTGGATGAAATTCGGAATGGAGGTAACTGGACTCCCGGAATAACATATACGCACATTTTTATCCCGATATTCCCTCGGGATCGAGACTTATAAGAAACTATCAACGTACAGCCTAAACCGTAAGACATAGAGACCTGAAATTAGGAGGCCATGTTCCTTTTATGATCTAGGGGTGCACTAAGACAGGAATTTCCGATATTAGCTCTCTAAGGGGTCCAAAATGGGCTTTTATTATACATCAAAAATGCTCTGTATTGCAAAAACCGTTGGTACTAGAACCTTGAAAATTTTAAAGGAGATTCCTCAATTAAAATTAACAAACAAGTATTTCAGCGGTACCTGAAATTTTCCTGAAAAACGGCAAGGGAACGTTTTCTTTGTGAAAGAAAAATACTTTAGGATTTACAACGCATCTGGTCGTAGAGACTTGAAATTTGGATAGTGTGTTTCTTTCAAGGTGTAAAGTTGTACTAAGAAATGAATTTGGAAAAAATATTCTCTTTAGGGGTAATAAAGGGCTTTTATTGTATACACTTTGCGTTTTGCAATGCACAGCTTAAACCACTGGACCTAGATACATGAAGCTTGGAGGATGAATTTCTTTTTGGGTGTAGGGTTGTACTTAGAAAGGATTCTGGAAAATTCACGCTGTTAGGGGTCCAAAACGGCTTTGAATGTAAAACTAAAATGCTTCGTGTGTCGGAAACCGTTAGTAGTAGATACTTTAAAATGCACAGGTAGATTCCTTAAACAAAAGTAGCACATATATATATCAGCAGTACATGAAATTTTACTGAAAAAAGGTATGGAAACGTTTTCTTTGTAAATAAATATACTTTACGTTTTAGCCAGATTTCAGCGTATTTCTACGATTTTAAAGTTAGCTTAGTTGGTGTAGTAGTTGAGATCAAAATATTTCTTGGACCTTAGGGTTAAAATGGGGGTCCCATTTGGTCTAAATTGAAAAAACTTGAGTATGGTGTCGTTTTAAAGGTCGTTTCACGGTGTAGTAATTGAGATCAAAATATTTTCAGGAACTCAAGGTTAAAATGTAACCCCTAAATTGAAAAACTTGAGTTAGGTAAAAAAATATGAGAGACACTCTTATGTATTACCAGTCAAGGGAAAAACCAGTTTAAAAATCCACGCACACTTAAGTTAAGCAAAAAACCAGTTAAAAAATCCACACAAGCTTAAGTCAAGCAAAAAACCAGTTAAAATAATACACAAAAACCAGTTAAATAAATCCAAACAAAAACCAGTTAAATAAATCCGCAAAAACCAGTTAAAAAAAACCAGCTACCGCAGCGACTGGTGTGCTAAATATTTAGGTAAATTAGAGACATAAAAACACACACACAGTCAAGCAAAAATCCAGTTAAAAAAAACACAAAAACCAGTTGAATAAATCCACACAAAAACTAGTTAAATAAATCAGCAAAAACCAGTTTAAAAAAACCAGCTACCGCAGCGACTGCTATGCTAAATATTTAGCTAACTTAGAGACATTTTTATGTCTCTAAGTTAACTAAATATTTAGCACACACTCACACTTTTTTTATACACACTTAAGTCAAGCAAAAAACCAGTTAAAAAAAAAGCCTGACCGACTGTCTGACTGAATGACTTTAGACTCCTAGAGACTTGAAATTAGGAGGCCATGTTCCTTTTATGATCTAGGGGTGCACTAAGACAGGAATTTCCGATATTAGCTCTCTAAGGGGTCCAAAATGGGCTTTTATTATACATCAAAAATGCTCTGTATTGCAAAAACCGTTGGTACTAGAACCTTGAAAATTTTAAAGGAGATTCCTCAATTAAAATTAACAAACAAGTATTTCAGCGGTACCTGAAATTTTCCTGAAAAACGGCAAGGGAACGTTTTCTTTGTGAAAGAAAAATACTTTAGGATTTACAACGCATCTGGTCGTAGAGACTTGAAATTTGGATAGTGTGTTTCTTTCAAGGTGTAAAGTTGTACTAAGAAATGAATTTGGAAAAAATATTCTCTTTAGGGGTAATAAAGGGCTTTTATTGTATACACTTTGCGTTTTGCAATGCACAGCTTAAACCACTGGACCTAGATACATGAAGCTTGGAGGATGAATTTCTTTTTGGGTGTAGGGTTGTACTTAGAAAGGATTCTGGAAAATTCACGCTGTTAGGGGTCCAAAACGGCTTTGAATGTAAAACTAAAATGCTTCGTGTGTCGGAAACCGTTAGTAGTAGATACTTTAAAATGCACAGGTAGATTCCTTAAACAAAAGTAGCACATATATATATCAGCAGTACATGAAATTTTACTGAAAAAAGGTATGGAAACGTTTTCTTTGTAAATAAATATACTTTACGTTTTAGCCAGATTTCAGCGTATTTCTACGATTTTAAAGTTAGCTTAGTTGGTGTAGTAGTTGAGATCAAAATATTTCTTGGACCTTAGGGTTAAAATGGGGGTCCCATTTGGTCTAAATTGAAAAAACTTGAGTATGGTGTCGTTTTAAAGGTCGTTTCACGGTGTAGTAATTGAGATCAAAATATTTTCAGGAACTCAAGGTTAAAATGTAACCCCTAAATTGAAAAACTTGAGTTAGGTAAAAAAATATGAGAGACACTCTTATGTATTACCAGTCAAGGGAAAAACCAGTTTAAAAATCCACGCACACTTAAGTTAAGCAAAAAACCAGTTAAAAAATCCACACAAGCTTAAGTCAAGCAAAAAACCAGTTAAAATAATACACAAAAACCAGTTAAATAAATCCAAACAAAAACCAGTTAAATAAATCCGCAAAAACCAGTTAAAAAAAACCAGCTACCGCAGCGACTGGTGTGCTAAATATTTAGGTAAATTAGAGACATAAAAACACACACACAGTCAAGCAAAAATCCAGTTAAAAAAAACACAAAAACCAGTTGAATAAATCCACACAAAAACTAGTTAAATAAATCAGCAAAAACCAGTTTAAAAAAACCAGCTACCGCAGCGACTGCTATGCTAAATATTTAGCTAACTTAGAGACATTTTTATGTCTCTAAGTTAACTAAATATTTAGCACACACGCACACTTTTTTTACACACACTTAAGTCAAGCAAAAAACCAGTTAAAAAAAAGGCCTGACCGACTGTCTGACTGACTGACTTTAGACTCCTAGAGACTTTAAAATTTGGAGGCTATGTTCCCTTTATGGTCTAGAGGTGCACTAAGAAAGGAATTTCCAATGTTCGCTTTCTAAGGGGTCCAAAATTGGCTTTTAATATACAACAAAAAAGCTCAGTATTTTAGAACCTTGAAAATTTAAAAGGAGATTCCTCAAATATAATTCAAAATCAAGAAAATTGGCAGGGAAAGCTTTATTTGTAAAAAAAAAATAGTTTTTACAACGCATAGCCTAAATCACTGGTCTTAGAGACTTGAAATTTGGAGAGTGTATTTATTTTAAGGCTTAAAGATGTACTAAAAAAGAAATTTCTAAAATTGTAATCTTTAGGGGTCCAAAAAGAGGTTCTAAAGTATATTCTTTGCGTTTTGCAACGCACAGCCTAAACCGCTGGACCTAGATACATGAAGTTTGGTGGATTAATTTCTTTTTGGGTGTAGGGTTGTACTAAGTAAGGGTTTTTGAAAAATCAACTTGTAAGGGGTCCAAAACGGCTTTTAATGTAAAACTAAAATGCTTCGTATTTCTGAAACCGTTGGTAGAAACTTTAAAATTCACAGGTAGATTCCTGAAATAAAAAAAGCAAAGAATATGCTTCAGCAGTATCTGAAATTTTACTGAAAAAAGGTATGGAAACGTTTTCTTTGTAAATATATACACTTTACGTTTTGGCCAGATTTCAGCGTACTTCGACAATTTAAAAGTTAGTTTCTTGGTATAGTAGTTGAGATCAAAATATTTTCAGGACTTCAAGGTTAAAATGGGACCTCCAAATTTAAAAACTTAAGTATCGTGTCGTTTCAAAGGTCGTTTCACGTTGTACTCGTCGAGATCAAAATATTTTCAGGACCTCAAGGTTAAAATGGGACCACTAAATTGAAAAAATAGAGTATGTGTCGTTTCAAAGTTCGTGTCACGGTATCGTAGTTGACATTAAAACATTTTCATGAACTCAAGGTTATAAAGTGACCCCTAAATTAAAAAACTTGAGTATGGTGTCGTTTCAAAGGTCGTTTCACGGTGTAGACGTGACGTTGTATTGCCATACAAAATGTATAAGACACACTTATACATTACCAGACAAGCAAAAAAAAAACAGTTAAAAAAATCCAGCTACCGCAGCGACTGCTTTACACGCTAATTGACACATAAAGTAAAAATTAGAGACACATCAAAACACACACACACTTAGTCAAGCAAAAAACCAGTTAAAATAATCCAGCTACCACAGAGACTACTATGCATGCTATAAATATTAACACATAACGTTAAATTAGGGACACGTAAAAACACACAAACTTAAGTCAAGCAAAAAACCAGTTAAAAGATCCAGCTGCCGCAGCGACTATTATGCACAATATAAATATTGACACAAAGTTAAATTAGAGACACGTTAAAACACAAACTTAAGTCAAGCAAAAAACCAGTTAAAAGATCCAGCTGCCGCAGCGACTATTATGCACACTATAAATATTGACACAAAGTTAAATTAGAGACACGTTAAAACACAAACTTAAGTCAAGCAAAAAACCAGTTAAAAGATCCAGCTGCCGCAGCGACTATTATGCACACTATAAATATTGACACTAAGTTAAATTAGAGATACATAAAAACACACACACTTAAGTCAAGGAAAACACCAGTTGATAAATATCAAGCTACCGCAGTGACTGCTATGCACGCTATAAATATTGAGTAGAGATATACATAGAAACACACACACGCACACACACACACACACTTAATTTAAGCTACAAAATTCCCCTTGAAAGTGGTTGTCTCAGTCACTATAAATAAACAAGGACAAATGTTAAAAGTGGCAGGTGGGCAGGGTGGTGCCTGGGCAGCCCTGATATACTGCAGTAGATTTCTGATTCTACACCCAGGCACAATTTTGTTTTTTTCCGTGCTAAGCATGTTGCAAACAGCTCATGCTAATGACCTTTTACAATAATGTTTTCCATGAAGTAGGTACCTAAACGACTGAGTTGCGAGCTTGGACTTCCATGGTTGCGAGCGACGAGTTCTGTCAGCTAGGATCCATTAGGAACTACACATTCTCATCGTCTTAAAACTTGATGCGTTTTTCTTCGATGTCGAGTGGTTGTCTGGACCGCATGTGGCTGGTGCATACGCGTGGATAGTGAATTAAAGAATTGTATTTTTTCTATAAATTCGTTAAACCGCGGGTGAAACCGCGGGGCTCAGCTAGTCATTACATACAATCTCCTTGTCTGTCCGATACATCAAGCACTCCGGTACCGAGGCCACATTGCTCTAAGGTCCTACAAGAACTTTTCTTTCTAAAACGGTATATTATACAAAACAACGTTTTCTGTACAAATCACTGGGCACTGACTGTTGACTGATTAACAGACTGACATAGAAAGGTCAATCGGTATCTAAATATTTAAAAAAACTTTATATCATCGGTATAGATGCCGTTGAACTAGAATGTTGAAATTTATCACGAAAAAAGGTCTTACTCATATTACAAGTACTGTACCGTAAATCACCGACTTTTTTTTTTCTAATGAGGGCTTTTCATATTCTAATTTAAAAAAAGTAGTTCAATTTGTCTCGATAGATGGTGCTGACTCAAGTATGCTTGTCAAAATAAACAAATGTATTGTCTGTGCTTTTGTGTGACAGTAACAAAATACCACGAAAATATGTCACCACGTTGTTGACTTTGACATTTCACTTTATTTTGAAAGCTAGGTTCAAAGCAGCGCCATCTATTAGCGCATGATTTGAAACGTCCGTGAAAACCATGAAGTTATAGGGAAATCCTATAACTTCATGGTGAAAACCCCTCATTATACAGGATAATAAATTTTGAAATTTTATGATTATCTTATGTATGAAATGTGGCAAGCAGACCATGTCCTCGATGTTCTCGACGGTCTCGTGTAAGTACAATGGTGCTGGTAGCACAGAACTTGGATGGACGATTAAGATGGGCAAAAGTTAGGAGGGTTCGTAATCATTTCGCAAGTTATACAGCAGTAAAAGTTTTTTTTTTTTTTACTTTTATAGACCTATGTTTGACCACGATCTGACCTGTTGGTAAGTAACGATGTGGCTGAAGATGGAGCACAAAGGTATGGAAGGCACCTATTCACTCTAGCCTTGAAGAGACTCAGATTATAGTTTTCAGGAAAGACAGACGACAGGTAGTGTATTCCACTCCTTTTCAGTTCGCAAAGGTAGAACTGAAACATTTATTAAAAATAGAGGGTATAAAAATGATATCGTAATGAGGTAAGGATGGTACCGAGCCGTGCGTCTGCTCGTCCTATGATGAAAAGGTACATACAATGCGGTGCCGCAGCAGGTTCCTGCGCGAAGCAGACGTAGGGCAGCCGTTGTCCGCAGCCGACTTCACCCGCGGTGCCGTTCGCGTGGAACACGCCGCACCGCTCCAGCTCGCTCGACTCCGCCGATAGAGCCGGCTCGCCTGCAACAGTACCACGCAGCGTCGTCAGCCGAGGGACGACCACCGCTCGGCTAGTCATCGCATTGCGCTATTATAACGCACCAACTTTACAAACAAACTTGTGATTTGTGATTAATTATATCTGCTAACTAGTTGTTAGACTTTCACACATTCCAAGTGACAATAATGTGATAATAGTGATTAATAGCAGTCGATAAGCCATGTCAGAGGCCCTCGGGCGGCTTGACAAACTCCGACACCAGAGGCCAGCACTACCTCATACGAAACGAAACGAAGTGACATTGAAGATACAAAAAATATGAGCGCCATTGATTGAACTATCACACGCCAAAAAAAAGAAGAAGAAGAAGAAGATTGAACTATCAAGATGCTGTCAATCTACATAAACTGCATTTTGTCATAACAATGATCAAGATCAGTCAGCTTGCCCAGTGTGCTGTGTGATGCCTGTGTGTGTCGTGAATTGATTTTGTCACTGACAAGTTGGCAGTCATTTTATCGCGTTAACTTTCTGCTGGTAACAATAAAAAAGTCTATGGACAACGCTGTGTCATTTGAAAATACCTCTTGAATGAAACTGCATACGAGGAGTGCGCTAAACAAACATAACAAGGCTATCCCTCAAACGTTATGTATGGGTTTACGAACAAAAATCTATCGAAAAGTGAGTAGTGAATTAAATATGGTCATCTTTTACTATTGGATAATGTAAAACATTGACATCACAATTTTTTCATCTCGTTCCCTAGCAGTTATACGTCCACTGCTGGATGAGGCCTTATTATGGAATAGTAGAGATTTGTTAAAATCACCACGCTTAATTTAATTATTATGATGTTTTATTTAATGCTTTTTTCATTTCTGTTTTTTGCCAATGTTATTTGTACCTACTGACTAATTATTAACATGGAGTCGATAAAATAATCATATGTTATTATTATTACTGTTATTGTTATTGTTTAGTTGTATTATTAATTTTTCAGTAATTTTATTTTATATAATATATAGTCTCTCTCTATGTACCTATATCAGATCTTATAGTCAACCTATAACAAGGCATGGTGACATACAATCCGTGGAGTGAGAGCACTGGTGACCTGTAATACAGGTTTCACAAACATATCTCAGGCACCAGTCTCTCACAAAACAGGTCTACAGTATTTCTACCCTACAGAGTTATTATTTATTGTTTAAAAGACCTTTTTGTTGGAGAAAATAAATGTTTATTTTATTATTATTATTATAACACTCATTTATTAAAAATCTCGTAAAAAAATATATTTTTCACTATAAAGGAATACCATCTACAAAAAATAAATAGTAAAAAACATTATAGTAAAAAATATAAATCAAAACGGGGAACCACCGACCGCGGAGCGAGGCCCAAACGGTCGGGGGCTAGGGCTGCAGAGAGAGGAACCTCCTGACTATACGTGCCGAGTCCAGGAGTACCGCCTTCTGAATCTGACCCTTGATCCAACTATTTAGCGAGAGCTTCTTAAGGTACTGGTCGAAGCTCTTCGCAATCAGTCCATTCACTGAAACGACTATCGGGACGATAATCGTTGAATCCACATCCCACATGGCGGTAATCTCGTGAGCCAAGTCAAGGTACTTGCTTAACTTGTCTTTCTCGGCCTTCACGAGATTAGCATCATGCGGGATAGTGACATCAACAAGTATCGCCCGGCGTTCCGACCGGTCCACCAGCACGATATCAGGCTTATTGGCAACAATAGTCCTATCCGTGATGAAAGACCGGTCCCAGTAGAGCGTGGCACGGCCATTTTCAAGAACCGGCTGAGGCACGTACTTATAGTACGGCACCTCAGGTCCCACAAGGTCGTTTCTGAGGGCAAGTTGCTGGTGAATGATCCTGGCTACTTGGTTGTGTCTGTGCAGATACTCAGAGTTAGCAAGATGCGAACAACCCGAAAGCACATGCCTGAGGGATTCTCCGGGACGGTGACATGCTCTACAGATATCAACCGTCCCATCCTTCATGATGTACTTTCGATAGTTGTTCGTCTTGATGACCTCATCCATAATCGCACAGACAAAACCCTCGGTTTCCCCAAAGAGGTCACCGAAACGTAACCAGTTTACTGAAGCGAGCAGATCTACATCGGGCCCTGTGAGGGCCTTGTAAAACCGCCTGTGCAGTTCCTTGCTCTCCCATATGGTCTTGCGTTCCTGAGTGCTCAGGGCTGATAGTTTACGCCAGTTCTCTTTTGCTAAGGAGAGCGGGGTAAAGTTCTTATCAACTGCAACGACATCGTGATGCATCCCGTACTCGGCATGGAGGAAGTACTCCCTGAGATTGCACACCTCGCGGTTGTGGAGAGTCTTGGCATTTAAAAAGCCTCGACCTCCATCCTTCCGCGGGATGTACATTCTCATAACCGACGAACGAGGGTGTCGCATGCGATGGGTCGTTAATAGTTGACGAACTCTACAATCCAGGGCATCTAACTCTGTCTGTGTCCACCTCAATATGCCGAAGGTGTATATGAGCAGAGGCATAACCCAGCCGTTAAACGCGCGAACCTTGTTGCCACCCGACAAAAGACTGTTAAGTACTTTTGTCAAGCGGCAAAAGAAACTATTATTATTATTATTATTACGATTTAACTTTTTAATTTTATTGACATTTTTATTTGATTTATGTAGATAGATAGATAAAACTTTTATCTGTATCTCCAATCACACACGTACATTCAAAACTCTAATTACTAATTATGTTTTTATGTACTAATTATGTTCTTTCTTATTATAATTATTTTTGACCTGTAACATTATTGTTATCAATAAATGAACTATGAACTATGAACTAACTTATGGATATGGCATGGAGATTGGTGATCGTACTAGTGATCGTACTTCTCAGATGGATGCTGTTGTCCTCTGGCGTAATCCATAAGTCGCCTGTTACAACATCCACGTCAGGAGGTTCACTCTAACCGTTTAAAGAAGGAAGCGTCCGCGTCATGCTCGTGTGGACTCCGGAGTACAGGACTAACAGTGACTGCTCTCCTCCGGATTGCAGATTATTAATAGCGGAGCTGAATGCAGCCGTCCAGGGGGAAGCCAAAACAGCATCTGAGGATAGAGAGTGGTTCCTGTTATTGAAGATTAGACATTAGCGTGATGGAGAACGATGATGTGACTGATACTGTCAGCTGCTAATTATATAATGTTAACGGCGTGACAGTATACACTCTGTGACGAACAACAGTCACGGATATAATGTGATCTCATCCGTCACAGGCTAGCAAGCATCTACTAGCTAATATAATGTGATCTCATCCGTCACAGGCTAGCAAGCATCTACTAGCTAATATAATGTGATCTCATCCGTCACAGGCTAGCAAGCATCTACTAGCTAATATAATGTGATCTCTTCCGTCACAGGCTAGCAAGCATCTACTAGCTAATATAATGTGATCTCATCCGTCACAGGCTAGCAAGCATCTACTAGCTAATATAATGTGATCTCTTCCGTCACAGGCTAGCAAGCATCTACTAGCTAATATAATGTGATCTCTTCCGTCACAGGCTAGCAAGCATCTACTAGCTAATATAATGTGATCTCTTCCGTCACAGGCTAGCAAGCATCTACTAGCTAATATAATGTGATCTCTTCCGTCACAGGCTAGCAAGCATCTACTAGCTAATATAATGTGATCTCATCCGTCACAGGCTAGCAAGCATCTACTAGCTAATATAATGTGATCTCATCCGTCACGGGCTAGCAAGCATCTACTAGCAAATATCGTGATAAGCATGACCAGGGTGTAGGTACAATAGTGAGTCGTTACCTTCGCGTTGACAGCTGCTCGTTGCCGTGTGCCAGTCGGCTGGCTCCGTGTGCAGGGCGAGCCAGCCTTTGAGCTCAGGGTAGTGTTCGTACCCTGGCCAACCGTCTCTGCTGGAACCTGAATATATAGGATTTATTAGGCTTGTCTTCTTCTTCTTCTTTTTATGGCGTGTTCAGCGGACCGTAGTGGTGCCACCAGAGTTTGCCAATGACAGGTTATTAACCGTTAAGCGTGCACCTGTGACGGCCGGCACGCTCTTTTTCGCTTAACTACGAATCCTATGTGTGCCGCACGGCACAGTTCACAGAGGGTTTATTATATTGTCCATCAATCATTAATTAGGAACCGGGTGCTAGATATTGTAACACTATTCCATGGAGGAATGATGGGCTAAGTTTTACTTTACCAACCGTCGATTTTTGGGGTGGGAGTGGTAGGGGAGGGTTGGGGGGGAGCTGTAAAACACCCCATTTGAAGGAAAAGTTGCGGAACCCACCACTTTTCGAGAAAAAAAAATAAAGAACTTTTAGAGGTTAAGTATGGAATTTATAAAAAAGGATCACAACGTGAGCTGCAAGCGAGCCGAACGAGTTGGAGTAGGAGTGGGAGGCAGAGGGAAACCTCTCCCCTATAGGTATGGAAATGTACAAACTCAAAGTTTTAGAGAGAAAAAAATAAAGAAAGTTTTTAGGTTAGGGTTGAACATGATCAGGCGTGCAGGTGTCGGTTCTGGTTTGATGCGAGCCCTGCCGGGCCACGCCCGCCTTAGGCTTGCTCGCAGCTCACGTGCTGATCATGTTCTAACACCTAACCTAAAAACTTATTTCTTCCTTTAAAACTATGAGTTTCTACATTTCCCCACCTATAGGGTAGAGGTCTCCCTCTGCCTCCCCCAACTCCTTCGGTTCGCTCGCAGCTCACGTGCTGATCATGTTCTAACCTAACCTAAAAACTTTCTTTATTGTTTTTCTCTAAAACTTTGAGTTTCTACTTTTCCCCATCTATAGGGGAGAGGTTTGCCTCTACCTCCCACACCTCCCCCAACTCCTTCGGCTCGCTCGCAGCTCACGTTGTGATCCTTTTTTATAAATTCCATACTTAACCTCAAAAAGTTCTTTATTTGTTTTCTCGAAAAGTGGGGGGTGCCGCAACTTTTCCTTCAAAGGGGGTGTTTAACAGCTCCCTTTCACCCCTTCCCTATCAGTCCCACCCCAAAAATCGACGGTCTGTAAAGTAAAACTTAGCCAACAAATAAACTTCGGCCATGATTGACCGCCATAGTTTTGCTGTATCATGGCGGCGCTCACTAGTTTTTATGAAATAAAGAAAATTGTGTGTTTTCTGGTTATTTGAGTGTAAATGTCTGCAATAATAATGTTTTTTTAGGATATAGAATAAACTACTAGAAAGTGATCTGTGAAGATGTTTATTGTGATCTCAAAGTTAGTGGTCAGTTTTCGCTGTCAATTTAGCCGCAGTGAGGAAATAATTATTTTAATTTTTTTTCAACAATACGGTAAGTTTTTATAAAATAGTTTCTTATAAAGAAACCACTAATAAATTTCAACAGGATTCTTTTAGAGGTATTAGTTTTATGACCCCTCCATTCATTAGGCCACAATTAACGATTTAGTGACGAGTTAGTCAGATCCACCATTGTTAGCCGTGACCCCCCGCGACTCGAGGGATAAGATACAAGTGACATCGCGCGACTTGACCGGTCTTGACATAAAACCATAAAAGTGCTGGGAGTTTGGGAAAGACAAAGGTACGGTCTAGAGGGAGAATCGTACGTGATTAAGTAATACAAATTGATTCACACATAACTGAAAAAAAATGAACAAATACACATAACAACAAAATAAAATATTCACACAATCAATATTCATACAAAACTATATACATAATATTAATTTATATTGTACATGATCTTACAATTTTATGTTGTTTCTACTGATAAATATTAGGCTTGTCCTACGATCAAGAATACAACTAGTTGTCATCTAGATGTCAAGTCGGCGCAAAACATACGTCTCGGTGAATAACAGCTCACTTGAAAAGTAAGCTCTTATTTTTTTTTTTTTTTGTGAGAAATTTATTTGTAGCTCTTTAAGGGCGATTTCACACAAAATGTTGTGTAACCTGATTTCTTTTCATTTCGAAATAACAGGAGTAATTTATTGCTTTGCTCGTTTTTTGTGACGAATGTTCGTAAGTATAAGATAATATTTTGTAGATTTGGTACTTTATGTCTAGGTATCATGGTTGTAATTAGGTTGAACTTAGAACTGGTTTGAAACTTTTGTTTCAGTTCGTTAGTAAACAAATTTAGCTGTATACCCACGCGGACGGTATTAAGCTTTTATTTTGTACGTGACCCGAAATCTAGATGTATTCTTGATTGAGGCTTTAAATGATTACCAGAAATGTATATACTGTACTACCTTTAAATTCAAGTGGCTGCCAAAACAGATAAATGATCATTGATGATTTAGTTAGTTTATTATATGTTAGCTGTACCTATTATTTTTTTTCTTTTTTTTTAATAATTAGACCCCTGAAAAATCATTTTTATTCTTTTTTTACTCAAACAGACGTGAAGTTAATCAAATAAATGTTGTGAAAATATAAATTATTAGAAAAACCGGCAAAGAGCGAGTGGGACTCTCATACGAAAGGACCATTCGATTCTTGGACCATCGTACAAGATTGCACACAACGTACTTGTTTTTAATACCCGTGTTTTTTTTTGTCTTTTTCTATTATTTGGCAATGCAGCCAGCATTCTGGGCACGCTGCCGTCGGGTGATGGCTTGCTGATCTGGTAGGTAGGTTTTTAGTTCAATTTTGGTTTAAAATTATTTGCTATAAATATTATTGACAGAATTAAAAATCTTATAAATTTGGACGACCTCTGTGGCGCGGCGGGCGAAGCTTGGCCTGCGACGCAGGAGGTTGCGGGTTCGATTCCCGCCTCGGAACAAATATTTGTGCGATCGCAGATATTTGTTCAGGGTGTTCTGGGTATTTTCTATGCATAATAAAAAAATATCTATCTATGTAATATATTGTATTAAGTATATCAGTTATCTAGTACCCATAACACAAGCTCTGCTTAGCTTGGGGCTAGATAATGTTGTGTGAACTGTCCAGTATTATTTATTTATTTATTTATTTATTTATAAATAAAAAATAAAAAAAACTTGTTGTTATATAGACTACAGTTATATTCAATCAAGAAAAGGAATACGAACAACTTACGCCACAAGGCCTAAACTGAAATTGAAAAAAAAAACAGCTGTTTATAAAACAAAATATAACTGCTTTAAAATTCAGTTGCAAGATTCCACCCGGACAAACATACAAACATTGCAAGTTAAATAAAAGCTTGTAAAAAAAAATTTTGTTCCATACTTTCACCGCACGTTAAGGAACTTTTACTGTAGAACAGCATTTTTTTTTTCAATTTCAGTTTTGGCCTCGTAAACCGTAAGGTGACAGCTAGCTGATTTGTTGGTGGACAACGGAACTCTTTGAGGGATTATAAAAGACTGGCCGTGTTTAGGCTCATTACGACCGATTACGATCACTTATTTTATAAAAGCTTATTGAAAAATATATTTTTCACAAAAAACTTATTTTGTTGATGAGTGTATCTATACATATTATGGAGGCCTGCTATGCTCTAAGGTACCTATCATTAATGTGAGTCTGGCGGTGTATGCTAAAGCCGTCAGCTGCCAGTTTCTGGGTAAGACGGCATGTCAAGCGAGACGATAGTCTGTGGAGTCGTGAGTGATAGAGCGGCAGACGGTGAGCTCTGGAGAGCAATTCACGGATTGTAGAGATTATCTCTAAATTAGAGATAATGTCGAAGCCTGAATGTCTACAAAAAATGTCACGAAAATATCACAATAACCATCAAATCGTATTCGATTTGAATGATTTTGGTCGACTTATGTCTATTTGCGACAAAACGAGAATAGCAAATTAATATTTTATTCGACATCGCCATCTTTTTTCGACATATTTCGAATTCGACTTAATCTCTAAAGCACGAGAATTGCCCTCCTGTAACGTGGTGATAACAGTGAGGACCTACCATGAGCCGCTTACGAGGGTACCGGTAATATTAATACTTACATTGTGGTTTATGATACTACAGTTGGACCATAAGCTAACAAACAGTCAGAATCCCATCAAAATTCATTCAGGACATTATGCGTGACATGAGTAAAGGCAGCCAATAATTCAAAAAAATAGTCGATTCCAATTTGACTTTTTTTCGGGTTCCGTTCCTCAAGAGGAAAAACGGAACCATTATAGGATCACTTTGCTTTTTGTCTGTCTGTTAGTCAAGGCCCTTTTTCACAGGAACGCGTCGAGGTATCAAGCTGAAATTCATATCAAATCTACTGTCCCTTGGAGCTATGAAAAAAAACAAACTTCTAAGCCAACGCAATCAAAAAATACAGCCGTTTTTGCTGCAAATTTTCGACACTCGCAAGGGAATCAAAACCTACAGGGTACTTCCTGAGAACTAAGAATCTTAAAATTTAGTTCGAAGCAACGTTTTATAGCACAGATAAGGGAACAATTTCGAAAAGCATAATTTTTTATTTACATCATATAATAAAAAATATTTTAAATATTTTTTAGCTCGCTACCCCTTGGCTCATGATGATTTCATTTAGCAATAAAAATACCATAACTTTTACTTTTATACCCAAAGGTTTGTACGGAACCCTCAATGCGCGTGTCTGATTTGCACTTGGCTGGTTTTTTTTAACACTATCGTAGGTACAGATTTTTCTTCCAATAGTATTTTTTTATTATAATTTAGATAAAAACATTAAACATTATCAAAAAATCTCATATGACTGAAATTAATTAGTTTCAACCATTATGTGTTTATACATAACTAGCTGTTACCCGCGACTTCGTACGCATAATATTATTTTATCCATATTAAATAATAATAATAACTATAACTGGTTTTTTGCTTGACTTAAGTGTGTGTTATCTTAGTAGATAATAACGTCCTTTGAAACGACACCCTACTCATGTTTTTAAATTTAGGGGTCCCATTTTAACCATGAGGTCCTGAAAATATTTTGATCTTAATGACTTCACCGTGAAACTAACGTTGAAATTGTCTAAATACGCTGAAATCTGGCTAAAACCTAAAGTGTATTTATTTACAAAGAAAATGTTCCCATTCATTTTTTCAGCTAAATTTTCAGGTACAGCTGAAACTTATGTTGGCTATTTTTTTTTCATTAACCTGTGAATTTTCATGTATCTACTACCAACGGTTTCCGAATTACGAATCATTTTAGTTTTACATTGAAAGCCATTTTGGACCCCTCCCAAGGTGATTTTTCAAAAACCCTTTCTTAGTACACCCCTAAACCCAAAAAATAATACATCCTCCAAATTTCATGTGCCTAGGTCCAGCGGTTTATACCGTGCGTTGCAAAACGCAAAGTGCATACGTTAAAAGCCCATTTGGGACCCCTAAGAGGGCGAATTTTCCAATTCCTTTCTAAGTACACCTTTACACTCTAAAAGGAATACACTTTCCAAATTTTAAGTCACTACGACCAACGGTTTAGGCTGTGCGTTGTAAAAACTAAAGTTTTTTATTTTTTTACAAAAAAACGTTCCCTTTCCGTTTTTTTGAAAAATCCAGCAATCGCTGAAATACGTGTTTATTAATTTTATTTGAGGAATCTCCTTGTAAAATTTTAAGGTTCTACTGCTAACGGTTTTTGAAATACACGGCTTTTTTGTTGTATATTAAAAGCCCATTTTGGACCCCAAAGCATGCGAATTTTCAAAATTCCTTTCTTAGTGAAACCCTAGACCACAAAAGGAACGTACCCTACAAATTTCAGGTCTCTAGGATTTACGGTTTAGGCTGTGCGTTGCAAAACGCAAAGTGTATACGTTAACAGCCCTTTTTGAACCCCTAAGAGGGCGAATTTTCCAAATTCCTTTCTAAATACACCTTTACACCCTAAAAGGAATACACTCTCCAAATTTTAAGTCACTACGACCAGCTGTTTAGGCTGTGCGTTGTAAAAACTAAAGTTTTTTATTTTTTTACAAAGAGTACGTTCCCTTTCCGTTTTTCAAGAAAAATTCAGGAATCGCTGAAACACGTGTTTATTTATTTTATTTGAGGACTCTTTATGTAAAATTTCAAGGTTCTACTGCTAAAGGTTTCTGAAATACACAGCTTTTTTGTTGTATATTAAAAGGCCATTTTGGACCCCTTAGCATGCGAATTTTCAAAATTCCTTTCTTAGTGCACCCCTAAACCACAAAAGGAACGTACTCTCCAAATTTCAGATCTCTAGGACTTACGGTTTAGGCTGTGCGTTGATTGTCAGTCAGTCAGTCAGTCAGTCAGTCAGTCACGCAACGATTTTATATATATTGATGATGCGATTTTTTGTTAATCCGGTGCAATGTTTTATTGTTTAATTGTACATACCCGAACACAGGACACATAGATGTGCACAGAACAGAACAATATTCACAATCACCGACATTATGTAGGTAGCTATGCAAAGTATAATGTAGAACTGATCGCGGAATGTAAGTGACTGAATGACACGAGTGCTCTGCTTATATAGTCGTCTTACCACACACATAGGTACCTACTTGTATGAGAAGGGGATAGATAGCAGCCCCAGAGTGCACACCGCACTACAGAACTTGAGAATTAGTTTTCGCTATCTGAAGAAGTGTTGATGAGCTGTGATGAGCAAAAAACACGAACAAATTTGAATTTCACGCCACAAGCGAAAGCAACCACCTTAACTTGTTTTGTTTGTGTTTTAGTTTGAATAAAAATCAGATAAATTTTGTTAGTAAAACTTGAAAGTTTGAAAAAATAAAACAAAGATTGTTTTTTTTTATATGATTTTTAAAATATATTTTTAAAATCAAAAAGAGGCCAAGTGCGTGTAAGCCACTCGCATTGTAGGGTTTCTTAGTTTCCCGTCAGAATATGCGAACTTAGAAGGGGGTTTTCCTGTTTTACACAACTAACAACTTCATCTAAATAATTTTCATTGTGTACGAAATTTTCCTTTTTACTTCTCCCAGTACATTTTACAAGTTGTTCAACTATCACTCGTTAACTTGTAAAGCCTACTAAGCTGTCATATTTTTACTTTTTAATTTGTTATTATATTACTGCCGTGACATGTTTCTCATTTCCATAAGCAACCGTTCATCTGGCAGAGGAGGAACTTGATTTAAAAAAAAACACAGAGGTCGTCAAATAATGAAAATGACTCTGTAGCAAAAGCTAGTCCTCGTAAAAAGACGGGAAAATTTGTATGATGTTGTAACCCAGAGCACAGATAACATGATACTATACTAGTACCCAGAGTGTACTTGATCTTCATCCTGTTCGGGTTTTTTTTTATACAACTTGGAATGACTGATCAGGCAGATGGCTTGCCTGATGTTAAGCGGTACCCTCTGCCTATGAACAGTGCATTACCTCATAGGTCATTTCCACCTAGAACGCGCCCAATGTGGCATTGCACTGCGCCCGCCACCCTGAGACATAAAGATGAAAAGTCTCATGTGCCTGTAATATCACCGGCAACCATACCCTTCAAACCGGAACACAGCGATGCAAACACTATTGCTTTGAGGCAGAAATAGGTATAGTGGTAGTACTTCCCCGGATGAACTCTTTCACTAAAAAGCTCTACTACTATACTAAAACTAGTACTCTATAGCTAGACGCAAACGGATCTTTTGTATCGAAAAATGGTATTTACGCAAGCGCAATATTTTTAAATATTTTTGAGTGCAAATAAAAATTAGTGTTATGTGTTTGAGTTGTATTTTCGGCTTGATTAGTATGTAAATTATAGATTCCAGTACTAAGATACTCTGAGCTGAGCCGCGGACAGACAGATACACGGACGAACATGGCGAAACTGTATGGGTTCGTTGTCTTGTTGACTACGGAACCCTAAAAGTCCAGGCGTGTTAGGTTTAAAATCGGAGTTTTCCTTCTCCAAGACGCGAGACCCCTGATGAGTCCCGTCTGTCTCGTAAGTACCGTAAGGGCCCTCGTCAATGCCCACTGAACATGCACGTAGGGCTCCGTAGCACGGTTACGGCGTAGAGCCCGCGTAGGTTCACCGTAGACACAAAGCAACTAACTACAAACAGGACTATATACAATCGCAATAAGGATAGCGTCGTTTGTATAGAAGACTGCTTATTTTAACTGACTGCGGCGAAGCCAAAAATGAGGGTTAAGTGTTTGAGCTGTATTATGTAAGTACTAAAGTAACACTGCGATGAAGGGGACCAGCACAGCTATTGTCTCTCTCTCTGTCGTAATACAGGTTACTTTGATTAAGACCATAGAACAGATCCAGATTATAGTTTTCAGGAAAGACAGACGACGGTAGTGTATACCACTCCTTGGCAGTTCGCATTATAAAGGTAGAACTGAAACGTTTACTACAAATAGAAGGTATACTAAAGAGGTAAGGATGGTACCAAGCCGTAGGTCTGCTCGTGTTATGATGAAAAGGAGATGGAGTGATCAGATTGTGAAGTTCCTGGGAGCTTTCCCAGAAATGTAACCTATAAAAGATCGAAAAGCATGCGACTATACGGCGGTGCTCGAGACTCTGGATCTTAGTCTCCGCCAACTACAATTAAAACGGAATCTCACAACTATCATGTTGCTGTGCTAGTTTAAATAGTTGATCCTTTATATTTACTGAAATAATTATACAACTAATACAAGTAGATGTACAAAATTTCAAAATTATAAATAAAGCAGTTCAGCTCCTTGAAGACCAGTGCCAACGATCTAAAGGTAGCTCATCTGATGCAAATTATTCCCACACGAAAGTGTCCCTGAGATAATTGCTCCATTTTTTTTATACTTGTTGGAATTACGGAGCAGTCATATGGCCCACCTGATGTTAAGCGGTACCCTCTGCCTTTGAACAGTGCATTACCTCACCCTATGTGGCATTGCACTACGCCTGCCACACTGAGACATAAAGATGAAAAGTCTCATGTGCCTGTTATTTCACCGGCACCCTTATACCCTTCAAACTGGAAAACAGCAATGTGAGCACTTCTGCTTTGAGCAGAAAAAGGTATGGTGGTAGTACTCCCCCGGACGAAATCTTTCACAGAGTAGCTCTACTTCTACTATCTACTAAGCTCATTGATTTCCACGCTGAATGGCAATACTAATCCTTTTGATTGACCTATTTGATTGGTACCTATCATAAATACACAGAATGCTATATAATCGGTATCGGAGGTTGCAATGCTCCAAGACTATATACTTCTCATTTGACCAGTAAGAGTTTTGAGATTTGGAACTGACTTTATGTAATTTTTTAGTGTTTTTTTTTTTCAATACAAGCTTTTATAAAACTAGTGATCGTAACCGTGTGCTGATCAAAATGAGCCTAAACACGACCAGTCTACTATTATCCCTCGAGGAGTTCCATTGTCCTCCTTCCGTCTCCATCATCAGATCACCTTGCTGTTACTATCATATTGTATTGTCATCGGAAATTGACAGGTATGCCAAATTTCAGCTCAATCGGTTGGGGATAACTGCTTTAAAATTCAGTTGCAAGAATCCACCCTGACATACATTCATTGCAAGTTAAATAAAATCTTGTAAAAATCTTTGAATACATGCTTCGTTTTATGATTAAACAAACATTCTTTTAGAAATAAAATAAAATCTCCATCGCCAAACTTCCTATCCACTTACCTTAAATTGTCCCTCCATGGGCCTATGCCAAAAACGCCTCGATAGGCGTGAAACACTATATAATAAATAAATAAATAAAGCTGGACAGTCACACGATTACCTAGCCCCAAGCTAAGCAGAGCTTGTGTTATGGGTACTAGATAACTGATATACTTAATAAAATATATTACATAGATAGTTTTTTTTAATTATACATAAAAATTCCCAGAACATATAATACCTCTGTATCACGTTATAATTAAGTAGTTTGGGACAAGTTTAGAATTTGTGTCATAATATTTTATTTGTAGCATTTTCAAATAATTAGGGCGAGCGAAGTGAGTCCTCTACTATCCCCACAACTTTTACATTTTGTACACTTTACGAAAAAACAGATAATTGACAATTAATTGACAGTAATTTCAGTTCAGGTGTGTTTAAACAAGTAATTAATTTTGTTAAAATTTATAAAACCCCCAACGCTGAACGGCTGAACCGATTTTGATCAAACAAAGCTAAGAACACTTCCGACAATTACACCTTTCAAACAAAAATAAAACGAAATCGGTTCATCCGTTCGGGAGCTATGACGGGACAGATAGACACACACATACAGAGACACGTCAAATTTAAAACACCCCTTCGTTTTTCGTCGGGGGTTTAAAAAACAAGGTAAATTAAAACTGGCGACTCCTTACAAAAGCTGTGCTTTTTACTAGTTTATATACTTAAAACAATGTCAGTGGCGCGGCGGGCGAGTAGGCAGCTGAGACGCGAGGTGCGGGTTCGATACCCAGCGAGGGATACATATCTGCATATATTTGTTCTGCGTGTGCTGGTACTCGTAGTTCCTGGTTCGCACGACTATCAGGCAGCTCGCTACTCGACTGTTTGTAGATCATGCAAACTGTATCCCTCGGTGGGGATCGAACCCGCACTCATACCAGAAAATCGTAGTTCCGGCTTTGCATAATCTATCTGTTTACCAAGTTTTATCCAAATCATCTTTTCGGCTTGATTGATAGTCATATAAACTTCTTTTTTTTAGCTACTTGAAGCTGATGGCCCACCTGATGTTGAGTGGTAACCTCTGCCTTTAACAACGCATTACCTCATAGGTCACGTCCACCTAGGACGCGCCCTATGTGGCATTTCACTGCACCGGCCACCCTAAAACATAAAGATGAAAAGTCTCATGTGCCTGTAATTTCACCGGCAACCCTACGAGACCAAACCACCAAACCAGAACACAGCAATGCGAGCACTACTGCTTTGCGGCAGAAATAGGTATGGAGGTAGTACTTCCCCGGAGGAACTCTCACAAAAAAGCTCTACTACTGCTAAAACATCCAAACATCTAAACATTTATGAAATAAGTGCGAAGTGGAACCACGCCAACCAAGGCAGGTGCCATCTTACGGTGAACGAGCTGTATGTGTGACCAATGCGTTTTTAGGGTTCCGCACCCATAGGGTAAAACGGGACCCTATTACTAAGACTCGGCTTTCCGTCTGTCCATCCGTCCGTCCCTCTGTAACCAGGCTGTATCTCATGAACCGTGATAGTTAGACAGTTGAAATTTTCACAGATGATGTATTTTTGTGGCCGCTATAACAAAAAATACTATAAAACAGAATTAAATAAATATTTAAGGGGGCTCCTATACAACAAAAGTGATTTCTCCAGATGTAGGTTAAGCGATGCTCTGCAAGGTCAGTTTTTGGATGTGTGACCGCTTTTAGCATTATTTTTTTTGTCTACAAACGTGTTTTTTTTGCCGTTTTCGTAGATAATGGTACGGAACCCTTCATGCACCAGTCCGACTCGCACTTGGCCGTTTTTATTTCCGTACGCCACTCTCGGCCATCAGCGACGAGAGACGAGACACAGCATCTATGACACGGCAAACTGTTCCTTTGACAGCCTGTTCTACCGTCGCCCTGTTGGCTCTATGGTTTGCACACGTTACTGAAAACGGCATCAGTAAAATGTTTATCTAAACCGCAATGTGCCATGCGGACCGGGTGTAACGCTTCGGGATTGCTGATAACAAGTTAAAAATATATAATGTACAGCGCCAATAGTAACTAGATTGCGAAATCCCTGGAGTCATATCAACGCCCACATCCTGTCGTGATAATTCGACCATTATTTTGCCTACTTATTAATGAATTTAACATAACTATTCTGTGCGCGAGGAGAAAAAGCTATAAGAAACTGTTATAAGTCACACTACTAGGGGTTCCCAAAGTGGGCGATAACGCCCCCTTGTGGGCGCTGCAGGCCTAAATGATGCGGTAAGAGACCCAGAAAAAAATGGGGGCGTCAAATCAGACACTTTCGCATTTTAATAGTTATTAGTATTCCTAGATAGGTCATTTTCGTAGATAATAGACCGCGGGCAATCATGTTTTAGCAAGCTTTTGTTAAATAACCCGATTTGTGCATGTTTAATTTGAAGTTATAGGTTTGTAGGAAAAAAAATGGGGCCGCTATAAAATAATTATGGAAGCGCTAAAAAATAATTTATTCTCAAAGTGGGCAGTAGACAAAACAAGTTTGGGAATCCCTACACTAAGCTCATTTTCAACAACCAATACATATTAACGGGACACCTCGCGGGACACTTATTTATTTATTTATTTAGCCTTTATTTCCATAACTTAGTACTTATTTTTTATACATAATTAAAACAAACAAATTAGGTACACTAAAAGTCAGGCCCCATTTTGGGTATAGGCCTCCTCCAACTGTCTCCACTTGTCCCTTTGTTGAGCGCTTTCTATCCAGTCCTCGCCTGCCACTTTCCGGATCTCATCAGTCCATCGTTCTTTGGGTCTACCTCTAGGTCTTCTGCCGTGTGGGCCCGCCTAAGTGGTAACGCGTTTAGTCCATGTCTTGTCCGCAGTGCTATGTGCCCCGCCCATTTCCACTTCAGGAGGGCAATTCTCGGATTGTAGAGATTATCTCTAAATTAGAGATAATGTCGAAGCATGAATGTCTACAAAGAATGTCACGAAAATGTCACAATAACCATCAAATCGTATTCGATTTGAATGATTTTGGTCGACTTATGTCTATTTGTGACATCACGAGAATAGCAAATTAGGATTTTATTCGACATTCGCCATCTTTTTTCGACATATGTCGAATTCGACTAATCTCTAAAGCACGAGAATTGCCCTCCTGACGCTTTGCATGTCGGAGAGCATCAATCAGTTTTGTTCGTTTATCGTATTTCCGAACGCTTTTATTTGTCAATGAGCTTGATGAGAGCGGGACACTCACCGCATGTAAATGTTTAAAAAAAAATATGTAACGGATATCTAACGTTCAATTACACCAACCAGTAACGTAATTGGTTGGTGTAATTGAGCATTAGATACCTAGGTACCTACCTGTTACATAGTTTTTTAAAGCAAGTTGCTACTTGGTTCCTAAGCACTTAGGTACAAATGTTTAAGTATCCTCGTCGTAAGTATGTACCTATATGTACGATCTGGGAATCAAACCCGCGTCCCCAGCGCAGACGGCGCCGCTAAGCTCGTCGCGCTCAGACTGCACGAGCTTCTGATCACCTCCCATCAACGGTTTGTTAGCTGTAACCGTCAGTCGATGTATGGCACAAGTTCACCAACATATAAACATTAGTTTACAGTAACCATTCATGACATAATTAATGAAAATATGTTTCTAAAACAGTTGGTTAGACTAAACAGTCATTAGTCGCCCGTCTATGTGTTGGTGAACTTTGGCCCAAAAGGTACATATTTACAATATATAATCTAAAGAGAGAGGAGAATCTTTGTAAATCACTTTCAGTACACTAGGTGCCGTATTCACAAACAACAGAGCAGTATCACAGTATTCAGTGTTTCATATTGTGGGATCTGCGAATCAAAGGCGTGTTGTGATTGGTATTATTTTAAAAGATTACAGAATAAGTAGTATAAAGTATTTTTATCATCATCAGGCTGTAGAAGTCCACTGCTGGACATAGGCCTTCCTCATAGCACAACGTGACGAATGGTTTTGAGCCACCTTCATCCACCGACTTTCTGCTACCTTTGAACTGTAATATATATCTCTATACTAATTATAAAAAGGAGAGATTTATTGTTTGTTTGTTTGTTTACATTGAATAGGCTCCGAAACTACTGAACCGATTTGAAAAATTATTTAACTGTTGAGAAGCTACACTAGCCCCGGGAGACATAGGCAACATTATATTTTAAAAAAATTAGGGATCCTTACTAAAACTCAAATAATCTAACCCAAAGTGTAAAAAAATGTGACATAGAGGGAATAATTTTAGTAGGTTTTTGTATCTGGTGTTTGGATAGATGGGGGGTTGGGAAGGGGGGAGGGTTAGGGGGATGGGAGGGAAGGGGGATCCCGATACTACCCGTGCGTTGCCGGGGCGAGTTTCTAGAATATCTACACTAATAATATAATAAAGAGGGAACATTTGTATATTTGTGTTTGTGTATGTTTGTAATGAATAAACTCAAAAAAACTACTTTCTTCTTTGGAAAGCTACATAATATAAATTTTCGCTCTATATAATATTATTAGTGTAGATATTCTAGAAACTCCCCCTGAGTAACATATGCTACCTGGGGGGGCTGTTTTTCATCCTGAAACTACCCGTGCGAAGCCAGGACGAGTCGTTAGTCAATAATAATGTTTATTCTTCTTAGACCAAATAAGTAAGTAAGTAATATTTATTATTCGGTATAAAAGTACAACAACTTACAAATAGTGCTCAACAAGTAAAACCTAGCCACAGATAAAATAATACTAAGTACACATACCAGTAACATAGCTAATAACAACATTTGATAGGTGGGTACAGTTTTACACAAAATATAAGTCCGATCGACTGTTTTCGTTTGCGCAGAAAAGCGCAGACTGATATCCGACAGTAGCCGAACGTATAGTATAGCTCTGCCCCCTGTATAGCTCTGTCCCGCTCACGTCTAAAAGCCAACCAGCCGCGATTTTGCCGCGAAAAGCGCAAGATTTTAGCGCACAATTGCTATTAGTAGCAAGAAGGTTTCCGCGCTATAGAAATTAGTCTACGGCGTAGTATATCGTGGTGACTTATATTTTGTGTAAAACTGTTTGCAAGTCGCATAGTCTTGGGACGCCCTTTATAGTGTAAAATATAGTTTTTTAGTTAGTTCTCTATAGTTTGTTGTGTTGGGTGTCCAAATTAATAAAAAAATAAAAAAATAAAAACAACGATGTAAGAAAACTAATAACCACATTAATGATCTGCAAATATCAGTTCCGTGTCTGTGTTGTGGTAGCATGCTGCTCGTAGTTCCGTGTCTGTGTTGTGGTAGCATGCTGCTCGTAGTTCCGTGTCTGTGTTGTGGTAGCATGCTGCTCGTAGTTCCGTGTCTGTGTTGTGGTAGCATGCTGCTCGTAGTTCCGTGTCTGTGTTGTGGTAGCATGCTGCTCGTAGTTCCGTGTCTGTGTTGTGGTAGCATGCTGCTCGTAGTTCCGTGTCTGTGTTGTGGTAGCATGCTGCTCGTAGTTCCGTGTCTGTGTTGTGGTAGCATGCTGCTCGTAGTTCCGTGTCTGTGTTGTGGTAGCATGCTGCTCGTAGTTCCGTGTCTGTGTTGTGGTAGCATGCTGCTCGTAGTTCCGTGTCTGTGTTGTGGTAGCATGCTGCTCGTAGTTCCGTGTCTGTGTTGTGGTAGCATGCTGCTCGTAGTTCCGTGTCTGTGTTGTGGTAGCATGCTGCTCGTAGTTCCGTGTCTGTGTTGTGGTAGCATGCTGCTCGTAGTTCCGTGTCTGTGTTGTGGTAGCATGCTGCTCGTAGTTCCGTGTCTGTGTTGTGGTAGCATGCTGCTCGTAGTTCCGTGTCTGTGTTGTGGTAGCATGCTGCTCGTAGTTCCGTGTCTGTGTTGTGGTAGCATGCTGCTCGTAGTTCCGTGTCTGTGTTGTGGTAGCATGCTGCTCGTAGTTCCGTGTCTGTGTTGTGGTAGCATGCTGCTCGTAGTTCCGTGTCTGTGTTGTGGTAGCATGCTGCTCGTAGTTCCGTGTCTGTGTTGTGGTAGCATGCTGCTCGTAGTTCCGTGTCTGTGTTGTGGTAGCATGCTGCTCGTAGTTCCGTGTCTGTGTTGTGGTAGCATGCTGCTCGTAGTTCCGTGTCTGTGTTGTGGTAGCATGCTGCTCGTAGTTCCGTGTCTGTGTTGTGGTAGCATGCTGCTCGTAGTTCCGTGTCTGTGTTGTGGTAGCATGCTGCTCGTAGTTCCGTGTCTGTGTTGTGGTAGCATGCTGCTCGTAGTTCCTGATACACACAACACAGGGATCCTAGTGTGAGGCTAGGACTATGTGGCTATGCTTCTGGTATATATAATATACCACAAGCGTTATGTAGCGTCACAGATAAAAGAATACTATACTAGGTAGCGTTATGCTCCTTCTCACAGACGAACGCAAACTGATAGTCATCATGCCAGTTGAAGAACGCGCCGTCCCTGCGCATGTACACGTAGGGGTGGTTGTCTTCGTGTGTTGGATTACCCGCGTCCCAGTGCGCGTGAGTGTAGGCCTGCGCGAGGGTCTGACCTGCAAGGAGACGTCACAGTGAGCACGCGCCCACGAGAGGCCACGGCACACCTGTCCCGGGCCGTGGTTCGTGAGTCGTGGGTTCGAGTGCCAGTGGCGGCCGTGCAGGAGGGGTTATATACAGTAATTAAATATAAATAATGCTGGACAGTTCACTCAACATTATCTAGCCCCGAGCTAAGCAGAGCTTGTGTTATGGGTACTAGACTAACTGATACTTAATACAATATATTACATAGATAGATATTTTGTATTATACATAGAAAATACCCAGAACACCCTGAACAAATATCTGCAGATCGTACAACTATTTGTTCCAAGGCGTGAATTGAAACCGCAACCTCCTGCGTCGGTGAACCTTTGCCCGCCACGCCACAGAGGTCGTCAATATCTGGACCATCTGCCTAAAAGCTTCGTATAAGCACATAATGTAGTATTTAACTTCATCGCTATGTAGTAGTGTATTTTATTATAGTATATTATGTATTCGAATTATGTAAACGTTTTCTTATTCATCTATCATTATTATTGTTGTTATTATTTATTTATTTTACTCTGTGCACCGTCGTTCGTTATTACTTCACTCATTACTGTCCATCCAAAGGTTGCCTGGAAGAAATCGCTTTCAGCGATAAGGCCGCCCATTGTACTATAATTTGATTTAGTTAATCCTTGTATTATTGTGTTTTTTTTTTGGTTTACAATAAAGTGTTAATCTATCTATCTACCTATCTATCTATAAGCTAACAGCCACTTTTCAGCACTAACTGAGAGAGGACACACACAACTATGTCTGTGCCGTGTTATACCGTCTTGTACCTACCACCTAGTTATTCTAAGACACTACCGTCAATTCTGTACTTAATATGCCGGGCGCTTGCTCGCCGTAGTAGTTGTAAAATATTCCATGTCATTTGTTATCGCTCGTGTGTTGTATTGTATTGTTAGACAAACCTAACATAGTTTTTAAGATACTACTAACCAAAATGTATTTAGATCAGTTTGTATCATAAATAAAATAATAAATAAACTCACCATCGACAGTCCTCCATCCGTCTGTCTCCCAGTAGACGCCGACAGACACCGCGTGGGTGCTGTCGGCGTCGAGTATCGCTTCTGGAGGATAATCCTTAAACAACTCCATGAGGACCCTCTCCTCGTCCTCACTGTTGGGGACGGCGAGTCGCGCGCCCTCCGCCACACAGGTTCTGTTCGCGTCCGCCCAGTACGCTGCCTGCGTGTGGAACTTGTAACAGTGTCCCCGGTCGGAGAACTCGTATCCTGCGCACGAGAGTATTGGTTTACTTACAGCATTCACACGCTTACAGCTCCCTTGTGACATACACATTTTTAAGGAGTTTATAATTGACGTTTTTATCTATCTTAGATAAGATATTATAACTCAATTTTTTTTTTAAAATTGTAACCGCTGCATGCTTAATATTAAATTAGGTAACTTAAATAACTCATGTGAAATTTTGTACCACGGGTAGGCTCTGTTCCTCACACTAGGACTTAAAAGGAGTTTCATCACTTGAATTAAAGTTATTATCACGTTGTACAGCGCCAGTAAAAATAACACTATTCAGAGCGTACTGAACCTTATTTAACATGTGCAGTTTGTGGGCTAAATATACACATCAATCCTACAATGCCCTACGAATTCAGTACAACAACGGTTTCAGGATGTTGTTGAAGCTGCCGCGTTGTTGTAGCGCGTCAGGGATGTTCGCAGACGCGCGCACTGATTACTTCTTTGCAATCATACCTACAAGTTTTTTTATTCTTTTGTTTGTTATAGTACAAAGGTAGCAAACAAACATACAGGCCTGTTGGTAAGCGGTTACCGTAGCCTAAGAACGCCTGCAATACCAGAGGCGTCACACGCGCGTTGCCGACCCTTTAAACATTTCTAAACACCCCTTTTAAATAACCTCATACTGCAGTAACTTCAGAAAGCCTCAGCAGGGAGATCATTCCATAACCTAAGAACTGCATCCCTGATGAGCAGCATGCGTGGGAGCTCCAACAGCCTTCTGACCGTTGTTGATGCAGACATGTATTCATGTTTCATCAGACACAGGACGGAAATGCGTGGGCCGATTTCCAAATTAGTGTCCAAGTAGGTATTAATTATTAAAGTGGAATGTTTTTATTGTTATTTGCTCATCACAGATCATCAACACATATTGACATAGTGAAACTTGATTTTGCGGCATACTCCATCTAGTGGCTCTCGCTGAATGGTTGGATCAAGGGTCAAATTCAAAAGGCGGTACTCCTGGACTCGGCACGCATAGTCAGGAGGTTCCTCTCTCTGCAGCCCTAGCCCCCGACCGCTTGGGCCTTGGTCCGCGGTTCCCCGTTTTTATATTATTTTTTACTATAATGCATTTTTTATACATACGCCGGGCCACGTGGACGTGGAGTGGTGCCTGTCCGGGCTCAGCCCAGGACAGGCACCACTGGCATATGATGGAGGAGGCCTTTGTCCAAAAATGGACAGTCCAAAATGCTTATCTAATGAATGAAACTTATACATACGTTTAATTATAATTATAATTTTATATAAATGAATAACTAAAATTTTATTGAATTAATTTGCATGTTTTTTCTGATTTATGCATGTTTTTTCTTAGTATTTTGTAAAAAAAAAAAAAATTTTTTTTTTTTACTATTTGAGTTTGTAGATAATAATATAAAAGTATTTTTTGCAAGATTTTAAATAAATTATTTTCACAATAATTATTTACCTGATACGTTGTCGGGTCCACCGCAAGTCACTGTGGAATAAAAACAGTTTATCCATTTTAATCAACATATTTTTTATTTATTTTTATGTAATGGCTCGACAAACTGGCAAACGGCCCTCCTGATGGTAAGCGGTTACTGTCGCCTATTGATATCTGCAACACCAGAGGCATTTTTAATGCGTTGCCTGCCCTGAAGGACTCTTTTTAGATTTTTTTAAGCGGCTATTGTTGTAGCTTATCGTAATCACCTCAGGAGGGAGCCCATTCCACAACTTGCACGTATGGGGGAGAAAAGATCTCATAAAGCGAGCTGTTAGAGATACCCACGTGTCGATGATGTGTGGATGAGCTCCCTTGCACATATGGCACGTAAACATTTAATAAAATCGAAAAATAGACGAGTCTGAACTGATAACATTTTAAATTAAAGGCGGTGCTACCTACTGAGACACACTGTCAAGCCTAAAGCCGTTGTAGATTGTCTGTTAGTCGGTGCGTTTGTTCGCGCTAATCTTCACAACACGGGAAGTCCTAGTGTGGTGATCAAAGTTATTACAAACATTAAACACTTAATTATTAAACTAAAATGTGTATAGATAAAAAAAATGCATATATGTACATAAAGAATAATTCAAGGTATGTATAAAATACATATGAAACAGTTGTGCTACACGAAGACCGCTGCAAGCGATCTAAAGGTAGCTCAACTGATCCAAATCACTACCAGACGGAAGCGTCCCTAAGATGCTGGCGGCATTGCCACGCTGAATGGCATTACTAATGCGTTGAGCCAGATAAGGGCCAGCTCTCGGGTCACGCGTCGCTTCGACCAGATGCCCTGAAAGAATTATGAAAACGCGAAGGGCCCCTTTTTTTTTATAAAAAAAAAATTATACCTATTAATAAATAAAAAGGCACAAAATGCCTTATCTTATGTTTTCATATCATAACAGTTTAAAACAATAAAGTGTGATAATATTAAAATGTATAATAAGTACCTACTATTAAGAACTTAATATTATTAGTGTTATTTTGTATTTTTCTTGAGAATAAATAAATAAATAAATTACGTATTTACTTATAATCTCCAGAATAGCTGAACCAAATCGGATGCGGTTTCCGGTGTTGTATTGAGAAAAGCTTTGATTGAAATTTACTTTTTGTTTGAATTAGTAGTAGTAGAGCTTTTTTGTGATAGAGTTCGTCCGGGGAAGTACTACCACCATACCTATTTCTGTCGCAAAGCAGTAGTGCTCGCAATGCTGTGTTCCAGTTTGAAGGGTAAGGGTGCCGGTGAAATTACAGGCACATGAGACTTTACATCTTTATGTCTCAGGGTGGCGGGCGCAGTGCAATGCCACATAGGGCGCGTCCTAGGTGGACGTGACCTATGAGTAATGCACTGTACATAGGCAGAGGTTACCGCTTAACATCAGGTGGGCCAACAGCTTGTTCCGTCATTCAAGTAGCATATTTTTTTTTTTAAAAAAAACATAATATTATTAGTGTTATTTCTGTATTTTTCTTGAGAATAAATAAATAAATTACGTATTTACTTATAATCTCCAGAAAAGCTGAACCAAATTGAATGCAGTTTCCGGTGTTGTATTGAGATAAGCTTTGATTGAAATCTATTTTTTGTTTGAAATAAATCAACTGATTAATAATAAAAGCGGCAAGTTCGTGTCGGGCCACGCGCATTATGGCTATGTCGGTGATCGTGGTAAGACTTCTGTTATGTTACCGTGTACGATTGCCAAGTCCTTCTATTTACTAAAGAAATAAAGATGTCTAATATTGATACGGTCTTTATAAAATGTTGTTAGTAAGGTAACTACATACATACATACATACATACATAGACACACGCCTTTTTCCCCGAAGGGGAGGCATAGCCTCATTGGGCCGCTTTTCACAGTGGGTAACACCATCGTGGGATATAGACGTGACAAGTGGTGAGCTCATGGCCGCCATTGCTTCCCACAACTGACTATGCTAACACTTTCTTCCTGTAATGAACACATTACATAATAAGCTACCAGCCACGACAAATATTATATACCAACAAATCTTATCAACAAGTCCGGGTAATCCCTTAGTCGGCTTTTACGACATCCACGGGAGGAGACGGAGGGGTCTATTCTTAGGCCGGAGACACCACACTGGTTAGTTAACTAATCAGGTAATCATTTATGACAATGTTGTTTTATAGTTGCTCCTATAGATAGACAGTTACTGAATAAATAACAGACTTGGTTTTATATCAGAACTTGTATTTTAGGGTTCCGTATCCAAAGGGTAAAACGGGACCCTATTATTAAGACTCCGTTGTGCGTCCGTCTGTCTATCTGTCTGTATATCTGTCTATCTGTCCGTCTGTCTCCAGGCTGTATCTCATGAACCGTGATAGTTAGACAGTTGAAATTTTCACAGATGATGCATTTCTGTTGCCGCTATAACAACAAATACTATAAAACAGAATAAAATAAATATTTAGCTCCCATACAACAAACGTGTTTTTTTGCCGTTTTTAAAGATAATGGTACGGAACCCTTCGTGCGCGAATCCGACGCGCAATTGGCCGGTTTTTTGTCTTTCACTCTCCCTTGTCAGCCGTCACCTCATCATTCACTTCCTTCCCATTAATATCATCTCTCACGCAATCCATCCATCTTTTCTTAGGTCTTCCTCTTCTCTTCCATCCACTAACATTCGTATTCATAACTTTCTTAGTAACATATTTTTCATCCCTCCTCATGTCCCAAGCTAAACGATTTCCTTTCAACTTTTCTGTCACTGGTGCAATGTTCACACTTCCTCTTTTAAACTCATTCCTTAATTTATCCATTCTTGTTACTCCACACATCCATCTCAACATTCTCATCTCTGCTGCATTCAATCTTCTTTCATCCTTCTTCTTCATGGCCCAGCATTCTGATCTATACATAGCGACAGGTCTTATTACAGATTTGTAAATTTTACCCTTCAACTTGAGTCGCATCCGTGGGTCACATGTTGTTGTGACCTGTAGCCATTTCATCCACCCTGAGTTGATCCAATGCGTTACGTCCTTAAATCCCGGACCCCGGTCAATCTTACTATCCCCCTGTAAGAGTGACTCTAGTTAACGAAAATCGGAGGAGACCGGTAAGGACATTTCGGCAAGTGTTAGTGTCACAGGATTGGAGAGACCGCCGAAATCACAGAACATGTACTCAGTTTTGGTTCTGCTGACTTTGACTCCAATTGTCTCTTGGCTGAGGCCAACATTCTCCAGTCTTTGCCGCCATTCCTCCAGTCTGCTCTGGACCTCAGGGCATTCTCGGCAACCAACACAATGTCATCGGCAAACAGCATGCACCAGGGAGCCTCTCCTTGGATGTCCGACGTAAGAGCGTTCATTACAACCAGGAAGAGGTAAGGGCTAAGAGCTGACCCTTGGTGCAAGCCTACAGCCACATTGAAGCTAGCGGTAGTGCCAATTGGATTGGACTAATATTCTAACTGTTAAAGTTACGATGTTTGGATGAAATCACGCCGATACGACTGAACCGATTTCGTTAAAATTTGGTACACTAATAGATATGACTTGAATTGAGCTATAGTTTACTTTTTATCCTGGTCAAACGCGAGCGAAGCCATGGGCAAATACTAGTAAATATGAATTCATTTTCAGTCATGATACATGGGCTAGTGTGCGCGAAGAATGCCTCACAGGTATAGATACTCACTGACGCATCTCGGAATGCTCTCGGTCCACACTCCGTTGGAGCAGCTGAACTCTTGAGAGATAGATCCTCGCGCGGCGTACCCTCGCTCGCAAGTTACGTTCGAGAGCGTGACGCGCTCGTAGCCCTGCCCAGGCTCCGCCCCCGCAACGTCGGTGGTGTATGCGCCGTGTTCCGGGTACGGCGGTAGAGTGCATGAGACTTCGGAACTTCGGTAGAATGTTTCTGTTCTAGAAATGAGTACTGTATATTAGAATTCTATGAAAAGGACGAACAATTTTAGTTGCTCTAATGAAGGTTTATATACTTACTTACTGGTGGTGATCTCTCCACACAGTGCAGCAGCTTCGTCAGAGCCGTCTGCGCAGTCCCGCACCTGCATATTACTTTTATTATTATATTTATTACTAGTGTCCAATTTCAGCTTCACTTACGTTTTACCAGAATAACAGGTACATTCATTAATAATTCTAAGGTGTTTCACTTGCGCCAACTCTCAACTTGGCCTAATATATTGAGTCAAAAGCAAAAACAGCTGCTATGAAGTGGGCATCCTGCATAAGTTAAAGTGTTACTTCACACCGGGACAGCTGCTTAGTTTGTACAAAGCTCAAGTGCGGTCTGGTATGGAGTACTGCTGCCATATTTGGGATGGCTCGGCCAAACACCAGCTCGCTGCCTTGGACTCGATCGAACGCAGAGCTTTCATAGTTCATAGTTTCTTTATTAATAACTGATTATAGTCACAGGTCAAAAATAATAATATAAAATAATGTAATAAATTGAAATTAATTAAAACAAACAGACAACATGATCTTTCAGGCTTATAGATGAGCAACATATGGCGGAGACTAAAATCCAGAGTCTCGAGCACCGCCGTAAAGTCGCATGCCTTTCGATCTTCTATAGGTTAGATTTCGGGGAATGTGCCCAGGAGCTTCATGATCTGATCCCACCATCTCCTTTTCACCATACGACAAGCAGGCGCATGGATCAGTACACCCGAAATTCGCACTAAGCGTTTCGGTTCCACCTTTGTAATGCGAACTGATAAGGAATGGAACAAGTTGCCTTCATCTGTTGGTCCTGGAAACTATAATATGGCTCTCTTTAAGGCAAGAGTGAATAGGTGCCTTCTAGACCTTCGTGCTCTAACGTCGGCAACATCGTCGATTACCACCAGGTACGATAGCAGTCAATCGAGGATCTATCATAGTTAAAAAAAAACACGACAGCCAGCCATGGTTTTAAGGTCAACTAATTGTTTTTCTTGAGAACTAAGTGCAGTAAATACCTAAGTGTTTCATATTTTTAGGACCTACTACACATTTAATACAACAAAAAGGTCAATGATAGGTAATGAAAGGTCGACGTTAGTGTGGACTGGAAATCGCTACAAAATGTTAAACTAGCATGGAAGCACAAGAAGGTGGTGCTGACATACCCCATTGCAGGTGGCTCCTCGGTCGACGCACGCGCCGTACGCGCACCGGAACAGGTAATCCGAGCAGATCTTCGTGGAACACGCGTCCTCCGTCTCATCAGAGCCATCCGCGCAGTCTCTGGCGCCGTCGCAGTAGTTTGTAGCTGTTATAAAACTTCCTTCTTGGCAACGGAATTCACCTCTGGATGGAAGAAATTTAAATACTATGTGAGTGCCTGACTGCGCCACTTGCCGCTGGCCTCTATACTAATAAACTAACTGGTTAGTTATATGGGCTATGCTCGGAGTTTCTCTTAAAGATAAAATCCGAAATGTGATTATCCGACAGAGAACTAAAGTCATTGACTTAGCCCACCGGATTAGCAAGCAGCCGGCCAAGCCAAACGGCATTCGCTTTGAAGCGATTCCATTTCTACAGTCGTAATACAATACAATTGACAACGTGACATTTCGATAGCGTACGTCAATCTCATACATTTTTGGATTTTCTACTAGCGTCATCGCTATTCGATTGTTCCTTTGTCTACGGCCTCAGAAGTGGCAATGGGCTGGTCATATATGCCGAAGAACCGACAACCGTTGGGGTAAGCGAGTTATTGAGCGGAGACTCAGTGGCGCGTTTTACGAGAGGCTTATGTCCAGCAGTGGACTAGTGTGGGCTGATGATGATAGGTTTTTGATAAACTGTAACTTCGAGTGGTTTCCTATAGCTTGCCGGCTTGAAGTATGATGGTACAAAACATACATTATATAAGCTATCAATATATCTATAGTTTTTTTTAAACCATTGCTGTTGGCAAATACTATTTAGTGGTTTGGATGTAGTTGGTGTTGGCCATATCGTGGTTATTGGACCGCCCTGGTATCGGCAATGTTATCAAGTAAGGTATGTTATTAATACGCTTCTATTACGATTCGATCCAGAACTGTTTGATGAATTGTTCATGCTTCGTGATGGACGTGAAGCTGGTGTAAACGGCAGTGTTGCAGGCGCTGTCGCTGGTTGGTGCCGTCGACACGACGCCGCGCAGGTAGTATCGCTCAACGCCCATCGGCGATGAGGAATATGCGAGCCCCCCTCCACTGTCGCCTCTGCAGAGCGCCGTGTTAGCTGTGAGACAAACAAATAAACAATGAGTCAGGATAGATTTAAGTTTTTGACGTGAATTCGATGAACTTTTAGGTGTCATTCCAGAAAAATTGCGAAACCACAAATATGAAGCTTCGTACTTAGTACTAAAACCTTTGAGTTAAGTACAAAAATAATAATTTTATAATTGTAAAGGTTGTCGCGCATTTCAACATAGGTACGCCAGGGTAATCCCAAAAAGGTGACCTTCCCTTGCGACAAAATAATCATGGGGTTGAGATTATGGATCGACCATTGACATTCTTATATACTGCTTCGCAAATGAGTTTACAGCCCTAAGCTGGCTGAAGGCCGGGGGGTCTGACACGCAGGCAGACCCCCCTGTGGTCGACCTTGGTCCCATACACAACCACGCGAGGAACTACCTCCTCTCCGCGTCTCCTTGATTGTGCCCAGATTTTCCAGCCCCACAGGGGCAACCGGACCTTGGGCTTGGTACGTTAATACCAAGTGCTCACACCTTCCTTCCCCAAGAGCAACCCCTCTTCCTCTCAGTAGGCTCGACCACAGCCCTAAGGGCTATCAAGTGTACTCATCCAGGTATGAGCACACTTCCATTCGGCTATGCCAGGAGCCCTGAGTTACGCTGTACCTCAGACCCCCCATCCCGAGCGTCGCTCGAAGGGTTCTGAACTACATCAGAACCCCCTGCCCCTAGTGCAACGCACTATCCCAGTCGATCGAACTAGTCCGTTGTACATCTGTACACAAGTGGACTTTATAATTAACATCGCGGAGGCAAGATTTTATCGCGAAGGTCATACTTCCAATATCTCATACCCCATCAAAGAAAGATAGTTAATTATCATCTAGCACTTACCACGTGACTGTAAGCCCCTCGATCACGAGGCCAAACCTTCCCTCTCACCGTCCAAGCTCCGTCTAAGGCGACGGCTCAACAACCACTACCGCGCAACACGCGGCTCGCAGCCAAGTACCTTTTCTATAGCTTTTCTAGGGTAGGCATATTTAGGGTAGACACAAAAAATATGGTGTCAATGTTTATAGCAGACAACGAATTATCATGGTTAATATTTTACACAGAACACAGCGCAAAACTGACCTATAAAAACAGGTAGTTCAATAAGACTTACTACTTGTCTATAACCTCGCGCTTTGCGCGACACACCCAACAGAAGAAAAAAGGTGTATATCTTAGCAGGGCAAGTAACGCGTCTACTCCAGGAATTTATCTCTGGCTCGGATAACGATATCACTTCTGTTTATTGCTCGCACTTCATTTGACTGTTGAGGCATTTTCTCAACCACGAGATCACAAAATATGGCATTCGCTTCGAAGCGATTCCATTACTACATTCGTGATACAATACAATTGACCATGTGACATTTCGATAGCTTATATCAATCTCATACACTGTTAGCCTTCCTACTAGCAACATCGCTAATAGAATGTTACATTGTCTAACCAACACCTCAGGGCTAAAAGCTACTGCTTACAATACTAATTCTTGTTCGGTGACATCACTACTGCTTCCTGGCCTGTCGCTTCACAGACCAGTTCTTCATCCCTTTCAGAAGTTTTCTGAGGACTAGGTATAGGTTGTCCTTTTCATGACACTGCATCTCACTCTCCAGAACCTGTCGACTCGACTCCGCTTCTGGATCGATGACTAATGCGTCGGGCATACATGAGCTGCTCTGCTGGTTCCCGCTCAACCAGTTGTAAAGCTTGTGAAAATATCCCAGAATCCCCCTTCAGAGGATAGAGGTGTCCCTTTATCTCAGGCATGTGAGATACTGCCCAATAAACATCCTTCTAAACTCCTACAGAATCTTGATTCCTTTTTCCCAGCTCTCTATCAAGTCAGATTAAAGTCTTGAGCTGGTACATGGTACCTCGTCTGGTACCGGTTTCACTGACAAACACTTTCCTAAAGTTAGGAAATCAGCTGGACGTAAGATGTGTTCCACATCAGTCCCGACTCGCGTCGTTCTTGAATACCTCCAAGGTGCGCTTCAGGCAATGCTTGACAAGGCATTCAAACATCCAAACCACGGAGCCAGCTACGGAATGAACTTCGACTCGATTCTGTTCCTTATCCAATAATGATTATATTATATTATTATAATGACTTGTCGTTACTTCAGAGTTCAGTTTGAAACAAGTAACATTGTCTGAGTATGTACATCTTTTTTGGAATTCCTCTAGTCGCAGCAAATCTACTGAACGGTAGACATCTGGCGTATTCTTCAGCAGATAGGTTCTTCACGATTTCCAGGTGTATCGCCCGAATAGTCTGACATGTGAATAAGGCTACCAATCTTTATTCTTTCCATTCAGTGAACTCACGTATGCCGGTAAACGTGTAGGTATCGCTGTAGTGTAGCTAGTAGCTTGTAAGGACCTACTGGTTGTAGCGCTGGATACTTCATGTCGTAGCTCCATGTGGTGTTAGTATACGACCACGCAGCGAAGCGTAGCATCAGAGTACATCAGACCACCAACACATCAATTTTGTTTTTCTTAGTGTGTTTCCATAACTGCCACTTGTCTGGGAAGTATTGCAGCTGTAATTTCAAATCTCTTAAGAAATACATTTCACTTACATGAGAAAACTAAAAACAAAAGTAATAAATTGGGCGTGATTACGTAACAACGTACGTTACGCTGCAGTCTGTATCGAATTTTTCGTTAAATAAACACAAAGTTTTAGGTAATAAAATGTACTTAAATTTCTGAAAAAATGTGGGTAGGTTCGATGCGGGCTGATCGACAAGCTCGTTCGTCCAATCAAAACAAAAGAGGTTAATCACAAGAGGATTAACGGCTCGGAAAAGAAATTATACCTCCATGCAAGAGGGAGACACACAGATCAAATATCCATAGGTGCATTATGGATATTGGCAAACTATGACCAGTCATGAGGCTCTAGCTCGCCTACAATCCTATATCCAGGACCTCCCGAAAAAAAAAGAAGGTTTTATTCATGTGGTAATAACCAGTGGAAAATGGGTCCGTTTGTTGTACCAACATTCTCTCTTTTGATATCAAAGTTCAGGTTCAGTAGCAATGAGGGTGAATATGCTTGATCCCATTGATTCTGTTTGTCACAAATAGTGGCAGAAGCTTGTTTGACTTAATCCATGCAAAAACTATGTGACCGTCTGTCCACAGTTACTATTTCCCAATTAGCAAGTCTAGGTTATAGTTTTCACATACTTCAACATACTGCTGCCTAGCAGTAACCCTAGTCATTCTAGTTTGGATATCTACAGGTCATCCCTGTCTTGAACAACTTTTTTTTCTAGTGACGTTGAAACTTGTTGATCTCTTTTTGTCTTCAGTTAAACAACTGCTGTATAAGCATGTTTGGATGCATCCGTGAAATAATGTTGCTTATAAGTGACATTGGTATCTGATGAGTCCATACATATGTATCCCCGAAGTTCAGCTTCAGTTACAGCCTTCGAATCCTTCAGAACGGTTCCCAACAGTTATTTCAGGTTTTCAGGAAATGCACTTTCCCATTAGATAAACAGATAACTTTTATTTATTACCACGCAGAAGTACAATAAAAAAGCAAGGTGGGCAACCGCTGACCCAGATCAAAAAATAAATGAACTGGGGCCCCTTCATGGAAGTGATAAGTCCGTGTTGTTTTTTGTCACCTTTTCTAAAAAACTTTTATATATTAAAAGTTGGGAAGCAAATGTTGTAACTCTAACTAATTAGATAAATCAAACAAAACGCAAAAAGCTTCATTACTTTTCCACAACTTCTACGCAATAAATTAAATTGGTTTTTTTTTTTCCATAGTTTAACCTACGATCAGTGTATCTGTGATCGAAGATTTTAACATAATATATTATCAATAACCAAAAGTATATCAACTGTACGTTACGTTAGTCGAAAAGGTTGGGGCAAACAATGTATGGGAACTTACCCATGTTCTTTAAACTCTGGGCAATCCAATAGGCAACCTTTGTACTTTCGATGCACTTACCAGTGCATCCACAACAGAAACAAACAACTAACAGAAAAAGAGAATTAGCATACTGGTGTGACTTCTATATCAACGCTTTAAATGATAACAGTTTTGTACTTACATCTGTTAGATCCGCACATTGTCTTTAGATACATCATATACTTTTATATATACATTAGTATAATAATTACCCACACATACCCGGCCTTGTTGGTATGAAATCAGCTGACCCGTTCGCGCCTTCGTCCGCGCGGAGTAAAAACGTTCCCGGCGTTTAGACAACAAACCAACCGAAAAACCTTTAAACGACACCACACTCAACCTTTTCTTTCTTTTTATTTATTGATGTCATTTTTACCTTGAGAACCTGAAAATATATCTAAACTCAACAACTATACCGTGTAACTATCCTTCACAACGTCGAAATACGCTGAAGACTTGCTAAAACACAGTGTATTTTTATATAAAGAAAAAACGTTACCATACATTTTCTCAGAAAAAATATATCAGATATTGCTGAAACATGCTTGCCAATTTTATGTGAGGAATCTCCATTTAAATTTCAAGGTTCCACTTCAGGAAGGCTTCGAGAATACAAAGCATTTTGTTTTACGTTAGAACAAAACAACAACAAACACACACTCCAAATTTCATGACTCTAAGACCAGTGACTTAGGATGCGTGCCGTCAATCGGTTAGTCAGTCAGTCAGGACATTATGAATATAGAAATATATATTAGAAGTAGATGTGTTAATACTGCAAGCAAGCTTCAGCCGAATCCGTCGTAGGAAGCAATGGCAGTGATGAGCTCGCCATTCGCCACGCCCATACACCCGCGATGGTACAAGCCATATTAGAGAAAACAGGCCCAATGAGGTTCTGCTTACCCTTTTGGGGAAAAAGGTAATTTTATTTTCTCTGTACAAATATCTTGGAAGATAAACTAGGTATATCGTAGGATGAGTGGGCATACAACAGCATGGGTTTTTACTCATACTCATTGGGTCATACTTGGTCTTACGTAGAGTACGAAGAACTAATCCTTTCATAATATATGTATCATAGTGTCAGGACCAATGTGGTCTTCCGATACTTTCAACTTCAACGTAGGTATCATTTTGTTTTTATATCCCATGCTGTCAAACCAAGCACGATGTACTAATCACATTGTATCCTAGATTACCTTATGTTGTTGATGGATCATAGTATCTACGAACTGTTTGCTATTAGATACCCTTTACCCAGCCTCTATGTTGATTGAGAGTTGATTGAATGTTGAACTTGTTTGTCCATACATTTATTCACTGCTTGGTTACTATCATGCTCTGTGCAGAATGGCTGAACATCTCTTGTGAGTAGCAGTTCCAAATGTATACACCAATAGCAGGTTTATTTTGTCGTAGACAGTCCCAGTGACTTCGCTGCCTTTGATATAATATAGCTGCATTGCTGCCGCTGTCCAAAAGAAGCCTCCTACTAAAATATTTTCCTTTATTTAGCCTTCAGATCGTTACCATTGCGGTTTCCCATTGGTTTAGGACATAGCACCTTGAGGTAATCTCCCTTGCTGTTGTAGCAGGATATTTTACTATTACATGCTTTAGATAGATGTTCCCGACTAAAACTTTGAAACACCTTTTGTTCCTTTTGTTCAGTGGCTCGCTGGTAACATAATTATCTCAATTTTAATCAGCTAGAGAGACGGTCCTCTTCTGAGATTTGATCCAAATTAAGCTGCCCACGTGCTTCGCTTGTAGGTTATCAGCTTTTGGTGGCAAAGCCGCAGGCGTGTGGTAGATATTGTGTTATTTTTTCTTTGGCGAGACACCCTTCTGTGCAGTTGCAGTCCAATAATTTTCCAGATAGGGTAGGTACATATTTTCCGTAGGTATGTTTCCTTAAAGTCCAAGGAAATTTAATGAAATAGTTCCTTAACATGACGCTGAGGCTAATCATATAAATCTTATAGTAATATTGGATTGAAACTTATCAAATAATGCCGGCCGGCTAGTTTTACAACTTCAACTTTTTAGGTACCTTATTTTTAATTAAAATTAAGTGTACATAACGATATCGCTCTTGCAGGCGATTTTCAAACCTTTTACAGTACCTACAGGAATATTTAGTATAACACTTATTTAGATAATCCTTACGCAGTAGGTACAACATTTCACATAGGTCACAGAATAAATAATAGTACCCTAGGTAAACCAGATAAACCAGGTAAATCAGGTAAACAAACCACATTTCAAGTCGGACGGAAGCAGAACGAACGGAAACGGAGAGATATTTTTATACGAAAAATCGAGCGTATCGCATTGACAAATCGTATTATAATTTCACATGTTTTGCTTAAATTCTAGTTATTATCGATACACCATCTAAAACTAAGACCTTTCTTTCTTAATTAAGCTTACTTTAAACCATATTTCCTTATGTAATAATACTTAATTAACATACAAGGGAAATCGCGCAGCTCGACCGGTTAAATAAATTAAAAAAACCGGTAACTTCCGAAACGTAAACAAATATTGCTCACAGGCATACACACTATAACTATAGACACGTCTGTCTTTTACATTACGCATTGGGAACCGTACATGGAGTATTTGACACGATCAGTTCTGTAGACCGTGATTTCCAATAATCGGCGAGTTTTTTGTCGAAAAATACGCAAATAATTTTAATGTTGTCAATTGACAAAATATTTTCAATAATAAATTGAAAATAACGCAAAAAGATACGCAAATAAGCACGCAAATCATGAAGTCAATCAATAAGAAAAAATATGGGGTAGGATAAATAAAACACCATGCAAGTTTATCATAATTTGAAGGAATTATTTTTCTTTCCCGTTTTTTTTTTTTTTTTTTTGTAGGATAATAAGGTTTATAATAAAAATGATGTAGGTAGGTAAATCTTTTGATCCGGAGAGAACCCAACGAATTAGGCTTCTCCGGATCATACCACTCCCCCACCGTACGGAGGGATCTTGTTCTAAGCAAACCAGAACAAATCTGGCAGCCTAAAATTCTCATTTCCCATGCATTCTCCACCATTTTTTGTCGCGCATTTCAACATAGGTACGCCAGGGTAATCCCAAAAAGGTGACCTTCCCTTGCGACAAAATAATCATGGGGTTGAGATTATGGATCGACCATTGACATTCTTATATACTGCTTCGCAAATGAGTTTACAGCCCTAAGCTGGCTGAAGGCCGGGGGGTCTGACACGCAGGCAGACCCCCCTGTGGTCGACCTTGGTCCCATACACAACCACGCGAGGAACTACCTCCTCTCCGCGTCTCCTTGATTGTGCCCAGATTTTCCAGCCCCACAGGGGCAACCGGACCTTGGGCTTGGTACGTTAATACCAAGTGCTCACACCTTCCTTCCCCAAGAGCAACCCCTCTTCCTCTCAGTAGGCTCGACCACAGCCCTAAGGGCTATCAAGTGTACTCATCCAGGTATGAGCACACTTCCATTCGGCTATGCCAGGAGCCCTGAGTTACGCTGTACCTCAGACCCCCCATCCCGAGCGTCGCTCGAAGGGTTCTGAACTACATCAGAACCCCCTGCCCCTAGTGCAACGCACTATCCCAGTCGATCGAACTAGTCCGTTGTACATCTGTACACAAGTGGACTTTATAATTAACATCGCGGAGGCAAGATTTTATCGCGAAGGTCATACTTCCAATATCTCATACCCCATCAAAGAAAGATAGTTAATTATCATCTAGCACTTACCACGTGACTGTAAGCCCCTCGATCACGAGGCCAAACCTTCCCTCTCACCGTCCAAGCTCCGTCTAAGGCGACGGCTCAACAACCACTACCGCGCAACACGCGGCTCGCAGCCAAGTACCTTTTCTATAGCTTTTCTAGGGTAGGCATATTTAGGGTAGACACAAAAAATATGGTGTCAATGTTTATAGCAGACAACGAATTATCATGGTTAATATTTTACACAGAACACAGCGCAAAACTGACCTATAAAAACAGGTAGTTCAATAAGACTTACTACTTGTCTATAACCTCGCGCGACAAAGGTCGCCTGACGAATACACTAAAATGGGTGTTTTAGTTAAACATAATTAATAAATAAATAAATAAATAATGCTGGACTGTTCACACAACTTTATCTAGGCCCAAGCTAAGCAGAGCTTGTGTTATGGGTACTAGATAACTGATATACTTAATACAATATATTACATTGATAGATATTTTTTATTATACATAGAAAATACCCAGAACACCCTGAACAAATATCTGCGATCGCACAAATATTTGTTTGAGACCGGAATCGAACACGCAACCTCCTGCGGCGCAGGCCAAGCTTCGCCCGCAGCGCCACAGAAGTCGTCAATGACGATATACTTTCCAGAAAATTGCTCTGGAAGTTTGTCGAGGCACGAAACTACTTGTTCGTATAAAACAAATTAAACAGTATTTTATGCACAAGAACACAGCTAATATTTTGACCCCAACAAAAATGATTTGCAACATAAATCTTTTGTAATCAAAATAAAACACCAAGACCAAGACAAAAAAAACAAGGAAGAGTAAAACAAAAAGTCACAATCCCATTCGTGAGTCGTGCCCGACCTACACCACTCTCGGGCGCGGCGAGCCGCCACTACTTACCGCCGCTTTTTGCCTACTTTTTGCAGCTACTTATTAAAGAATAAAGATGTCCAAGAAAAAAAAAACAGCTTGAATCAGGATGACAAAGATGTTCAACGCCAACTACGAAGGAATAAGCCCGAAATTCAATGTCTGCAAGCTCACATCCCTCTAACTCAGCCCAGACGCTTCCGATCGATTCAAATGTGTTGCATACCTAGGTATGTAAGTGAAATGTATAGCATTCGTATCGATTTGACACCTCGAGGTTACTAGCAGAAAACCAGTGTTTAACCAATATCATTCGCTGAACTATGGCCCATTTGTGATACCTACTGATATCTGATACTTCTGTTGGTAAGTGACGATATTGCCGATGATGGAGTACTAAGGTTAGTTGGCTCCTATTAACTCCTCCTTTAAAGAGACCTAGATTATAGTTTTCAAGCTTGTGGCGCAAGGACTAAAGGAGGTAACGAGCAGCTGACCTCTTCATTAGATCGAAGGCCGAGTGTGTGAGTGTAGCGTAGGCCCTAGGGGTCAAGCGGTGTCAAAGCCACTTGTTCATACAAACGGACATAAATCAAACTAGTTTTATCCAAGGTTTATCTTACGTTCTAGAGTGCCAGCGCAGATCTTATCGCTGGTGATGTACTCGCCGAATTCAGGTGGAGACATGATTATACAAGTGCGTATGTCCACGTAAGGCAGGTCCACTACGCGCAGTACTGACGATGCGTTGCCGTTTGCAGCCGTCAGTCCCCAGCCCGCTACCTGCACCAAACAAGATGGTTTAAAACAGGGGTTCCCAAAGTGGGCGATAACGCCCCCTGGTGGGCGCTTCAGACCTAAAGGGGCGGTAAGAGTCCCAGAAAAAAAAATGGAGGCGTCAAATCAGACACACTTTCGCATTTTATTATTAGTTAGTATTCCTAGATAGGTAATTTCCGTAGATAATAGACCGCGGGCAATCATTTTTAAACAAGTTATTGTTAAATAACCCGATTTGTGCATGTTTAATATCCGCTCACAAAAAAATGGGGGCCCTAAAAATAATTGTGGGGGCGCTATAAAATAATTTATTCTCAAAGTGGGCAGTAGAAAAAATAAGTTTCGAACCCCTGGTCTAAAACATTGTTGGCTAGTAGGTTAAATGTTTGTAAAAAAAAGAAAAAACTGTTTGCAGAGATAGATATTAAACGTTATACTTAGTTAGTGGTCTAGTTGGAATGGTTTGAGCTATAGACAGATGGGAACACACTACCAAGTACCAACCAAGTACCTATTCCCACGTAGGAATAAAACGGATGGACTTTAATAGAAAAATCAATACATATTAGTATTATAATAAAGCTTTGTTATTTTTTGTTTTTTTTAATGCAGTATTACTAACTTTAAAAAAAAAAAATACGTCTCCTTTCCGGTAAGTATCCTATCTACAATATTTAAGGTACTTTCCCTCCATGTTGTACAGTCTTGGGACGCCCTGTGTAGTAATAATCTACCCTTCCCTAAAAGTTTCCTCCCTGAAAATTACATACCTTTCCGTTATTCCCGGGATACAGCTGTTGTATCTCGAACCTATAATCGAAGTTGAGGCACACCGGCCGGATGTAGGTGTTGAACTGAAACTCGTGCGCGGAAACCACCACGGCTATGTCATCTTGATCGTGCGCGCCAGCGCCTTGGTATCGCGCGGGAACATGTATCACTTTCACCTGAACAAAAAGGGCTTATGGAATAGCTCCTGCTCATTTTAGTATTTTTATCTTTGATGCTAAGTATTATATCGACTGATTATTTTGATGTGATTTTAACGACTCCCTTCCATTCCTCGTACCACTCTGTTTCGCGTCATGTTAAGGATGCTTACATCTGACTTCTGAGCTTGGTCCATCGGATCGTCCCACGGCCTGTACAGCTTGCCGACGGCTACAGCAAACTGCGAAGCTGGCAGCTGCTTCTCCAGGTCATTCCAGAAGCAATGGGCAGCTGGAATTAAAAACAACACGAGTGTTGGGTACTGCTAACGGTTCCGATCACTAATTTCATAAACAAAATACTTATATTCTGATGCGGACTACGCGCGGATGAAGTCGTGGCCGAAACAGACACCCAACAGGCAAATACATTGACCTGATCCCCAGTGACAGATACAGTGATCCCATACTAGGGTCCCCTGTGTCGTGGATATCAGGAACTAGTACCATCAACACAGCAATAGTATCTGTCAAAGCGGTAAGGCAAGCGAGTAGAACTTGCCTGTCTGTGACCAAAGATAATGAATATACTACTATATTTAGAATCTCTTTGCAAAGAACAGAGTTGATAGGGTGGTAAATAAATTGAATTGCCCAGTATACCAGGCTAAAATATTTTTTACTGTATGTTGTACCTGATATGACAACGTTAGTGCTAATAAGTGATCCTCCGCAGATCTGCAGGTAAGGGGTCACAGTCTTCCGATAGATGCCGGCGTGCCACGGGAGCTGCCCTCTCTTCACGCGCTGACCTCCGACCACCAGCGCCATGCTATCTGGAGTCACTCTCCCGCAGTCTGGACATGAATAAAGGTATTTAGCTAATCTAGTAATCATTAACAATCAAAGCTAGTTCTCAGGTTCACTTGTATGTATGTATGTATTTGAAAATAACCTTCAAATCGTTTGATTTTATCTTTTTAAATAGTATTGGTAGATACATGTATATAAGGTTATAAGCTAAATCAGTCAAGGATGTTGAGATATTGGGGTAACAACAAAATAAGTTAATCAGGTCAAGTGGGATGTCTAATGTGTACGAAATAAAATAAAATTCGTGGGAAATACATTTTACAGCGACGTAAACAACGTGACACGTATTAAGCCCGAGGGGAGAGGGGTATAGAAACGTTTGCAGCAAACACTTTTTGATTTGTACACAAAAACAAACACTGATAGATCCTGGTGGATGGGCGACAAACCACCGCAAACGCATGCAAACCTACGCAAACACTCTACACACACGTTTGTGTTTGTAGTGGTTTGCCAATCATGTGGGGGCACCAGAAGACCAGCCTCGGCTCGGCTTCAGCCTGCATGCAACCTCCATGAAAATATTCTGTATGAGGCTTAGAGCAATGCTGCCTCCATGAGGTAACAACTTTATTATTTGTCGTCTCGTGTCAAATTACTACAGTGAAGGTCAAGGTCACATAAAACAGCTGTAGGAGGGCTGCTCGTGTAGAGTTTGGTAGCTGATTCTGAGCTGATGCTTGCAAGATGCTTATTGAGATCAGCTAGAATTACTCCATCAACGTCATCATCATCAGCTGGACGCCTACTCATTTACATTGTCATGCATGTCACATAAAGTGGGGGAGTTTCCTACAATGCTTTGTACGACTCGTGGTTTTGCAAGTCTTGAATCTTTATTCCCAGCATTTTAAATGACTAATCCTTCTGAAATGAATTATTTTTCTATCATCTCTTACATCATTTATGAGCATCAAATTATGAGAATAATGGGTCAGCTAATTTAACGGAAAAGAGAGCTAAAGGACGCCATATAACGATGGGACGACGATATAAAGAAGGCAGCCGGCAAAAATGGGATAGATAGAGCGCAGGATAGGGATGTACTTGGAGGAGGCCTATACCTGAAAGGAGCCGATGAGGAGATGGGACGACGATATAAAGAAGGCAGCCGGCAAAAATGGGATAGATAGAGCGCAGGATAGGGATGTACTTGGAGGAGGCCTATACCTGAAAGGAGCCGATGAGGAGATGGGACGACGATATAAAGAAGGCAGCCGGCAAAAATGGGATAGATAGAGCGCAGGATAGGGATGTACTTGGAGGAGGCCTATACCTGAAAGGAGCCGATGAGGAGATGGGACGACGATATAAAGAAGGCAGCCGGCAAAAATGGGATAGATAGAGCGCAGGATAGGGATGTACTTGGAGGAGGCCTATACCTGAAAGGAGCCGATGAGGAGATGGGACGACGATATAAAGAAGGCAGCCGGCAAAAATGGGATAGATAGAGCGCAGGATAGGGATGTACTTGGAGGAGGCCTATACCTGAAAGGAGCCGATGAGGAGATGGGACGACGATATAAAGAAGGCAGCCGGCAAAAATGGGATAGATAGAGCGCAGGATAGGGATGTACTTGGAGGAGGCCTATACCTGAAAGGAGCCGATGAGGAGATGGGACGACGATATAAAGAAGGCAGCCGGCAAAAATGGGATAGATAGAGCGCAGGATAGGGATGTACTTGGAGGAGGCCTATACCTGAAAGGAGCCGATGAGGAGATGGGACGACGATATAAAGAAGGCAGCCGGCAAAAATGGGATAGATAGAGCGCAGGATAGGGATGTACTTGGAGGAGGCCTATACCTGAAAGGAGCCGATGAGGAGATGGGACGACGATATAAAGAAGGCAGCCGGCAAAAATGGGATAGATAGAGCGCAGGATAGGGATGTACTTGGAGGAGGCCTATACCTGAAAGGAGCCGATGAGGAGATGGGACGACGATATAAAGAAGGCAGCCGGCAAAAATGGGATAGATAGAGCGCAGGATAGGGATGTACTTGGAGGAGGCCTATACCTGAAAGGAGCCGATGAGGAGATGGGACGACGATATAAAGAAGGCAGCCGGCAAAAATGGGATAGATAGAGCGCAGGATAGGGATGTACTTGGAGGAGGCCTATACCTGAAAGGAGCCGATGAGGAGATGGGACGACGATATAAAGAAGGCAGCCGGCAAAAATGGGATAGATAGAGCGCAGGATAGGGATGTACTTGGAGGAGGCCTATACCTGAAAGGAGCCGATGAGGAGATGGGACGACGATATAAAGAAGGCAGCCGGCAAAAATGGGATAGATAGAGCGCAGGATAGGGATGTACTTGGAGGAGGCCTATACCTGAAAGGAGCCGATGAGGAGATGGGACGACGATAAAAAGAAGGCAGCCGGCAAAAACAGACAGCAGAATAGACTAAGGAATATATTATAGGATAATATATTCAATAGTTTAAAACTATGTAAAAAAAAAAATTTTTTAACGATATAAACTAGGATTTAATAGCATTCGGTCTTGTTTCGCTCCCGGCAGCAGAAGCCCAAGCACTATGCGCTTAGGTACTTACTGAGATACACTGTTGTCTACAAACCTGGTAAGCATTTAGCGATGTAGTTCCAGTCGCCGTTGAGGCATTGCATGTAGGTGAGAGTTGCCGGTGAGTAGTAGTTGGTCGCACACTGAGGGTTGACGATAGTGCCAATGGGCTCGTGAGCATTGCACGCTCTCGAGTCTACGGTGGTGCCGAGAAGGACGCATCGGTATTCCACTGAAGGGTGCGGTTTCAGCTCACAATGCCCTGTTTGGTAAGTTAACTTTTAAAACTATCTGTACATACTTTTCGGACACGGGGATATTTATGATTATTGAGTTTTATTTGTTCCCGATATTTCGGCTCAGTAGCATGCACAGTGATCACGGGAGTCAAAGTCAAATTCAAAAGTATTTTATTCATTGAAATCACAAGGATCATTTTGAATCGTCTCATAAAATAAATTTACTCCTGTTCCAACGCGACCAAACCTAGAAGAATCAGGCAACAAACACGGCTTGACTTTATTTGATGATCCTTCTTACTACTAGGTGTGGAGTGCCTGTGTGATGCCTCGAGAACAAGTGGAAGCTGATTCAAAGGAAAAAGGAAAAACAACTTAAAAGCCTCAGGTAGGCAGTCAAAAGTAATATGTTAGGGAATCAGCAAAAGTTCATAAGACAGCACACGCTACGCTTGATTTATGTAGGTACTCATATTTTTTTTTTTTTTTTTTTATATCTTAAAAATTAACACAAACAAAGTGTTATAAACTCAAAAGACCCTTATGGGTTTGTTCAGAGTGTATACATGATGGAACATGTATACGCTTTGCATTCGTTCATTCATAGATTATAGAGCATGGCACTCTATAATATGTACATAGATAATTTCATGACTGGCTCGCTCTCTCTTGTCAAAACTACTGTAATGTGAGTGCACGTTCCTTAACCTATTTTCTTGTATTTTAATTGATTACGTTCTAATAATGTGGACTGCTATTCATTCATTACTACTTAATAATAAAGGAATACATGAATGCTAAACAGAATGTTACTTGGTTTTAATCTCACCGCATCCATCCATCAGAGGCCCGTATAGATGATAGCACGAACACACCTTATTATAGGCTTCGCTGTGATACACAGCTATGCTCAAATAAATCATATGTAATAACAATACAAACCTCCTTAGGTATAAATACATAATCTTACTCTATAATTCAGTATCCTCTTCACCGCTTAAAATAGGTAAATACATAAATAAGTCAGGTAATTTAGGTAGGAACTAGTTATGTTTGTCGTACAAAAAAACGTTGCATTCTGACTGAACCGATAAACTGGTTACCGGCCGGCATACGGCCATCAGTTGAGTCGAGTAATGCGCGCGAAACACGTGAATTCAGGCTGTTCATAAAAAATGTGACTTTTATTTTTTAAACTCTGCTACTTATATGTTGCAAATTAACAAATAAGCTGTATTGTATGTATTGAATGTATATCTAGTACGCATAACACAAGCTCTGCTTAGCTTGGCTAGATAATGTTGTGTGAACTGTCCAGCATTATTTATTTATTTTAGCTCAATTAATGTTCGGACTTTCAGAATTAGCGAAATTTGGGCCCTGAGCTAACTTGACCTTCTCGACCGAGAGAGCGAAATCTTTGAAACAACTGAAGTCCAGTCAACAAGATGTTTTTTTTATACTACTTGGAATGACGTTCTAGCAGATGGCTCACCTGATGTTAAGCGGTACCCTCTGCCTATTAACAGTGCATTACCTCATAGGTCACATCCACCTAGGACGCGCCCTATGTGGCATTGCACTGCGCCCGCCACCCTGAGACATAAAGATGAAAAGTCTCATGTGCCTGTAATTTCACCGAAAACCCATACCCTTCAAACCAGAACACAGCAATGCGAGCACTACTGCTTTGCGGCAGGAATAGTAGTACTAGTAGTAGTACGTGGTGGTAGTAGTTGGTCCCCGGAAGAACTCTCTCAAAAAAAAAGGTCTACTACTACTAAACATACATACAGGTTGCTTGCAAAAGTTCCGGTCACTCTGATTTTTTTTATATGTTGTTAGGACCTTCTTCTTCTTCTCAGTCGTTGCACTCTTGACAGAGCGGTCGTGGACGTCATGTTGTACTATTATTAGGGGCTGATGTTGCTCGCCTCACGATATCTCGCCATTTCTCCCTATTCGTGGACATCCTTGTGCATTCATACAGGTTGCCACCCACTGCAGACATGTTAGGACCTTAACCAATAGTAAAAAACCAGATTTGCAATTTCCAAAGTGCTGTGCGAGCGGCGGTGTGCCCAAAAAATTATGTTTTTATTTCAGTTTTTGCTTTATATCTTAGTGAAGGAAGGGTCTGACCGGTATAGTCACTATGCACACTTTTAAAGAAGACAATATTTTCTACAATTTGAGACTAGGGCGAGCTCTATACAGCCATTAGTTCTCAAGATACCTACAGTTAAAAGATAAACGGCTAATTACCACTATTATTCGTCACTTTGCTGACGTTTCGTTTCGTTTCGTTTGTGTACGCAGCCTTATACCGACGACGTAGGTAGTGCTAGTGACGTAGATGAACTAATTCTCGACGCGCGCGCAACGAACCTACCGCCGCCGCCGCCGCCGCCGCTGTCCCAGCGAGCTGAGCGCGCGGTTGCACGCAGTATTCGCTGGTCCACCGTCGAACGCGGTCGCGGGTGGTGCTCATGATGAAGAGGCTTCTGAACTCAGTCTCGAAACGTCAGCAAAGTGACGAATAATAGTGGTAATTAGCCGTTTATCTTTTAATATGATTCCCAACCACGATAGTTTCAATTCTATACCTACAGTTCTTCAAGATACTGACATTTGCTTTCATTTGTAGGTATGTTGGTATCGCGTAGGTCATATTTTTCAACGCATCTCGACTAAACTTGTTAAACAGGTTCTACAAATCATATTATTTTTTTGTCGTCTGCTATGTTTGATTGGTTTTGGATTTTCTGCGTTTGCTGCGGCGCCATTTACCGGCCGGTTTTGGTAATATTTAAAATTGGTCAAGAGGTTGTCAAGATATACGTTGTGCAAGTAGGGGTACTTACTTAAAAATCCTCGTAAAGGCTGTCACATTAACGGGTGTTCCTTTGTAGTAGAATATTAGGTACCTATTATAACGATTTGTACATTAGACGGGCATCCTTTCAAGATGAAGGTGAAACAGTGTCGGTCACATCTACCTAGCGTTAAAATTGATAGTCATGGTTGACGAAACATAGTTTGACGACCTCTGTGGCGCGGCGGGCGAAGGTTAGCCTGCGACGCAGGAGCTTGCGGGTTCGATTCCCGCCTCGGAACAAGTATTTGTGCGATCGCAGATATTTGTTCAGGGTGTTCTGGGTAATTTCTATGTATAATAAAAAATATCTATCTATGTAATGTATTGTATTAAGTATATCAGTAATCTAGTACCCATAACTCAAGCTCTGCTTAGCTTGGGGATGGACAGTTCACACAACATTTTGTGTGGACTGTTCAGCATTATTTATTAGTATATTTATTTACTAGCACCGCCCCGCGGTTTCACACGCGTAAGTCTCGATCCCGTGGGAATATCGGAATAAAAATGTGCCTATGTCTTATTCCGGGAGTCCAGTTATCTCCGTTCCAAATTCCATGCAAATTCGTCCAGCCGTTTCAGCGTGAAGAAGTAACAAACACACACACAAACTTTCGCATTTATAATATTAATAGGATAGTTATTGCTAGATTGATGTTGGTATATATATTAGTTTATATTATAAGTATACCAGTATTCTAATATTTATATAATATGTTTGTAAGTTTATAGTTTATTAGATCTTTTATCTCTAATTACTTTTGAATAGCTTTGTACGTACACCGCCGTCCATTATGCTCAGTTCGTTCCATTCAAAGGTTGCCTGGAAGAAATCGCTCTCAGCGATCGGGTCTGCAATATGTTGCAGCCAAACTCGTTTATACCTAGTACTACCACCATATCTATTTCTGCCGCAAAGCAGTAGTGCTCGCATTGCTGTGTTCCGGTTTGAAGGGTGGGTGCCGGTGAAATTACAGGCACATGAGACTTTTCATCTTTATGTCTCACGGTGGCGGGCGCAGTGCAATGCTACATAGGGCGCGTCCTAGGCGGACGTGACCTATGAGGTAATGCACTGTTCATAGGCAGAGGTTACCGCTTAACATCAGGTTGGCCATCTGCATGTTCCGTCATTCTAGTACTTACCTAGTATAAATAATTTAAAAAAATAACTGGCTCATCACAGACTTGGATACACGCAACCGGATGCTTAGTACCTGAATATTAATAACTGGTAATATTAGGTAACGGTAAGTTAGTTATCTTACTCTCAAGGAATCTTAGTTAGGAGTTAGGGCTCAGCCATGTACCCGTTTTTTTTTTTAATTACCATATTGATACCACAACATGTATCTACCTAGTACCTAGCTACATAAATCCTACAACTGATTACCTCAAGCTATGCTAAGTAGGTATATTTAATCTAAGTTATAGGTACATGGAATGTTATGTAGTGCAAGTTATTGAAGACAAATAAAGTTTTTTTTATTTTTGTTATTTATTTACTTACCTTTTAAAGCTAAATCAACTCCAACACTCATAGCGAAAATAAACAACAGCACAAACACCATTTTTCTATAGATTACCTACGTCACTTAATAAAATTGACACGTTTTTGTAAAACTAGCAACAATTTTAATTTAAATAAATCCTAACTAATACGTGTAAATGATCTTGAACAGGATGGACCATTGAATGCAATCTCACGTCGCAAACGAGTATATCCAACAGAAACAAGTTATAGATTAACCTTAAGTTAACCTTGCATGACCGTCACAACAAGCGATTGAACGGAATTCAAGTGTAGATACCTACACAAAATGTCGTCTCAATCGGTTGAGGACAACTGCTTTAAAGTTCAGTTGCAAGATTTATGATATGTCCCGAACATACATACCTACATTGCAAGTTAAGGTGAATGCTCACGCTAGCGGCGCGAAATTCAAATTTGTTAGTGTTTTTTGCCCATTACAGCTCATCAACACTTCTTCACATAGCGAAAGTTAATTTCGCGAGAACTGCGAGACACATGTTTTAATTGATAGTATCTCATAAATATTATCAGTCGATACCCCACATTTTAACAGTGTTTTTTTTTTTGTTTAGGCGTATCGTAGCTAAGCTGGTGTTATTTATGAGATATCAATTAAAACATGTGTGTCTCCTAGTTCTCGCGAAATTAACTTTCGCTATGTCACAGATAAAAGAATACTATGCTATGTGAAGAAGTGTTGATGAGATGTAATGGGAAAAAAACACAAAAACAAATGAATTTCGCGCCGCAAGCGTGAGCATTCACCTTAAGACGGTATGTTAAAATTTTGGAGTCGTTTTTTACATGCTTTTATACAACAGTAAAGGTTACAAACTTGATGTTAATACAGTAATTACATGAGGATGTCATTTAAAAAATCATAGAAAAGAAACACGATTGGTGAAACTTTCTCGATAGCTTTATTTTTTTGAAATTGGCCCTTCTAAAACCCGTTTTAGGTCCCTCCTTTGATCAGAGAAAATATTAAGCGTAATTTCTTATACTATTCAGTAGGTACATTACATTACAGCTAGTAATCACTCAGTAGTAGTAGAGCTTTTTTGTGAAAGAGTTCGTCCTGGGAAGTACTACCACCATACCTATTTCTGCCAAAAGTGCTCGCATTGCTGTGTTCCGGTTTGAAGGGTAAGGGTGCCGGTGAAATTACAGGCATATGAGACTTCATCTATGTCTCAGGATGGCGGGCGCAGTGCAATGCCACATGGGGTGCGTCCTTGGTGGACGTGACCTATGAAGTAATGCACTGTTCAGAGGCAGAGGTTACCGCTTAACATCAGGTGGGCTTCTTGCTTGTTCCGTCATTCAAGTAGTATACAAAAAAAAAAAAAAATGATTAATAGAAGTTTTTTTTTTAAAACTGCTTTAGAAGCAAAACGAAGATTTATTATTTGTCCTATACTATTGTGGAGAAAAAAAGGTTTAAATGCACCACATTTGCGCACGAAAGAGACTCCAGCGTAGGTGAAATGGTGCAATTGTCTACCAAAGTTTTAGTACTTTTGTACAACGCCAACGTTTTACTAAAAGCATGACTTGACTGAGACTTTAAGGACTGGGCTTGACTTGAAATTAATTGGTAGCCTAACGGTTCAATAGTGCAACTCAGAATCCAACGATACCAGGTTCGATCCTAGGCTCCGCACCAATGACTTTTCTAAGTTATGTGCGGATTTCCATCGCTCTGTGCTTCGGAGGGCACGTTAAGCTGTCGGTCCCGGCTGTTATTGATTAATAGCAGTCGATAAGCTATGTCAGAGGCCCTCGGGCGGCTTGACAAACTCTGACACCAGAGGCCAGCACTACCCCATACGAAACGAAACGAAACGAAACGAATACAATAAATACTTGAAAATGGCAAATTCACAAGACGAGCGACGCCAATAACAAAGAAAAAAACCAAGTTTAAAATGGTAGCAGAAAATCAAGCTTTTGTAGGACAAAATCGGTTCCGTTTGGTAAAAAGAACTCTCAAAACAAACAAAATACTCAATATCATAATTTATATTCAAATATTTCATATTCCTAACATAATTTTATGATCAATTAACGCTTCTAAATAAGGCACAATAATATAGCACTAATTTATAATAACTTATTAATAATAGTAAACTAATAAGATTCTAGTGACATAAGGGCCGGGAATCCACTAAAGATGAGACGAGTGTAAGGCAACCTTACACAGATAAATACGCATTAGTATCGCCATTCAGCGTGGCAATGCAGCCAGCATCTTAAGTAGTGAACCTTCGATCAAGAATACAACTAGATGTCAGGTCGGCCGGCGCAAAAAATAAGTCTCGATGAATAACAGCTCACTTGAAAACTGAGCTATTATTTTTTGTTTGTATTTGTGAGAACTTTATTTGTACCTCTTTAAGGTTGATTTCACACTAAATGTTGTTTAACCTATGACTTTTCATTTCTAAGTGACAGGAGTAATTTATTGCTCTGTTCGTTTTTTTGGGACGAATGATCGTAAGTACTTACAAGATAATATTTTGAAGATTTGCTACTTTATTGCTAGGTGTCATGGTGGTATTAGGTTGAACTATGAACTGTTTTAAAACTCTTGTTTCAGTTCGTTAGTAAACAACTATACCTGTATAAGTATATATACCCACGCGGACAGTATTTAGCATTGATTTTGTACGTGACCCGAAATCTAGTTGTATTCTTAATCGAACTAATGAACTAATGTAATAATGAGACACTATCAATTAGAACATGTGCGTTAGTTCTCTTAGTTTGCGCAAAATCAGGTTTCGTTATCTCAAGATGTGTCGATGAGCTGTCAAGATGTGTCGATGAGCTGTCAAGATGTGTCGATGAGCTGTCAAGATGTGTCGATCAGCTGTCAAGATGTGTCAATGAGCTGTCAAGATGTGTCGATCAGCTGTGATAAGCAAAAACCACAATCAAATTTGAATTTTGCGTGTCCACTCCGCTCAGCTTTGGTGGGTGTTGGGCCTTTGAAGATTCTATGGCCATACAAACTGTTAAGTCTAATTATAGTATTTATATTAGAATACATTTTTTAAAGCTACACATTTGTTAAATACCAGAAAAGAACACAGAAATATAAAGTAAGACTGACCCAAGAGCTGGTTCTTATCTGGCTCAACGCATTAGTATTGTGGCAATGCCGCCAGCATCTTAGGGACGAGTGATTCGGATCAGTTGAGCTACCTTTAGATCGCTAGCAGCGGTCGTTAGGTAGCACAACTGTTTAATATGTATTTTGTACATACCTTGTATTAGTTCTCTCTAAGTAAGACTTGCTAATTCTCTTTTTTGGTTGCGCCAACACCAGGCAGAAATCTTCAAACAAAAAAAACGTCTCGCGCTGCTTGAAAAAGCAGTGGGGTTTGCCGCAAAAATCCTAATATTAGATTTGATTTTTCACAGACTAAATAAAGTACAATATTCAAATTATAAATATGCATGGATACTACATTATAATACCGAGGGATCGCTGTAAATTTCCTGTTTTTTTATGATTTGTATGATGAAGATGCCTGGGGTTAGCGCAGTTTTAGTTTGTCAATTGGTTTCATTAAAAACACCTTACCTAGTCAACAGATCAAATTCGGGACACTGAATCACGTAAGCTTTTACTTACAAAATACAAAAAAATACGCAAAATACGGCGACATCGGCGTCAACTTAGAGCATTGCAGGCTCCCGTTCCGTGTTGCTCGATGGCCGTCAATACAAAACAGCTCGGATAACACTTCTTACTTTATATTTCTATGGTTTCTAACCTAACGCAGAGTGACCAAGAAAGAACCGGTCAGGGCGACTGCGCTTTTAACAAGAAACAAACAACAAACACGCCTGGGCACCTAAACAAAGCAGCTAGGTTTACTAAGATTTTTCCCATCTGTGGGATATACCTAGATTGATTTTATCCCAATTATGAAATTTCACCAAAATCGATTTTGCCAGTTTTGCTTTTTTGTATAGAAGAATACATCTCTCGTTTTAATAAAAAAACAAAGTTTTGGATTAAAAACACAAATACAAATATTTTTCTTAAAAAATTCAACCTTTTTTTTATAATTCATTTTGGAACAAAGGAATGTGGTTGTAACATAAAATAATATAAAAGATATAATTAAATATGTTATACAAAATATTCTAAATACTATACAGGATTTTGTTAAAACGGTTATTTCTGTTATTCTTACAAAGCACCAAATTTTTTTGAATTAATTTTGATTTGTTTTTTACGTCATGCAAATATACAGAATGGACCTTACATCCCATCCTCTGGGGTGATTCCCAAAGACAAACACGTCCACGAGATGACGTCATATCTCACATATCAAGGCACTAGAAGTCTCAGAAATCGTAGTCTCAAAGAGTTCAAGGTACTAGAAGTCTCAGAAATCGCAGTCTCAAAGAGGTCAAGGTACTAGAAGTCTCAGAAATCGCAGTCTCAAGAGTTCAAGGCACTAGAGGTCTCAGAAAACGCAGTCTCAAGAGTTCAAGGCACTAGAGATCTCAGAAAATGCAGTCTCAAAAAGTTCAAGGCACTAGAAGTCTCAGAAACTGGAGTCTCGAGAGTTCAATGTACCAGACGTCTCAGAAATCGCAGTCTCGAGAGGTTAATATACTAGAAGTCTCAGAAATCGCAGTCTCGTGAGGTCAATGTACTAGAAGTCTCAGAAATCGCCAGTAAAATGACCATGCAAGTTTTTATCTTATCTCTTATGTATATTACAAAAACAAATAATATTAATTAAAAAGCTTAGTGTGCCTTCTATACGTTTTAGGGCTCCGTAGCGAAATGAAAACGGAACTCTGATTAAAACACCCTGTATCAGTCTTTATTTACAATTGATTCAGCCTCTAACTGAGATTTCTATATTAAAATATATCACAAACATAATTATATTATTATTGCTATACATAATACTTAATATAGTTGATTTCAAATCGACAGCGAAATGCGGTCATTGACCTTTGATCGTAGCTTTGTTTTTTTATATGTATGTTAGTTTCTAAGGTATTTATGTTGATATGCGCTTACTGTTTAGGTTTAGTGCACTTCTCAGTAAGCCTGAAATAAAGATTTTCTATTTTTGATTGGGATAATAAACTGGGATAGTGATATAAGATTGCCCAATGTACTTACGTAATTAGGTGTATATTAATTTGTATACCATCCCCCCTTTAAAAAGCTTATTTTATTTACTAAAAACACTGAATAATAAGTTTTGTGTGAAAAATATATTTTTCAACACAAGCTTTTATAAAATTAGTGATCGTAACCGTGTGCTGATCAAAATGAGCCTAAACACGGCCAGTCTACTATTATCCATCGAGGAGTTCCGTTGACCTTCCGTCTCCAACATCAGATCAGCTCGCTGTCACCATCATATTGTATTGTCATCGGAACTTGAAAGGTATGCCAAATTTCATCTCAATCGGTTGAGGATAACTGCTTTAAAATTCAGTTAATATATTCGCAGATATTTGTTCAGGGTGTTCTGGGTATTTTCTATGCATAATAAAAAATATCTATCTATGTAATATATTGTATTAAGTATATCAGTTATCTAGTACCCATAACACAAACTCTGCTTAGCTTGGGGCTAGATAATGTTGTGTGAACTGTCCAGCATTATTTATTTATTTATTTATATAAAGCTTGTAAAAAGCATTAAATCACTATTTTGGTGTTTGGATTTAGAACACGCCAATATATTCGACCTCCATCTCAATGCTATACAACCTTCTTGCGCGTGCCTTTTAGTTAATTTAACCTTCTTTTTTTTCTTCATTAAATGTCTATTTTCTTTTTAATCTTTCTTTTTCTCGTAATCATGGAATAAAGTATAGTATGCAACTCGTTAAGTAAAACGGTGTTATTTCGAGGGCCATGTATCACTCGCGTCGCTCAGGATTATTTCATCTATGGCCCTCGCTTTATTCACTAATTGCATAATATACTATTAAACAGTTTATATTTTTGTGTTGCACAATAAAGTGTTTTCTATCCTCTAAATAGGATAGATAGGGATATAAAAACGCATGGAATAAATGTACCTACTACCGTTTTGTTTCGACGCGGGCATAATACTTTCGCGTCAATGGTCGCTTTTCGCTCTCCACTTGAAATTAGGTAAACAAGCTACCTACAAGGCGCCTAGTGAGCCGACTACGCAGGAGAGTAATGATACGAAACACAAAAAACCTATATATTTTTAAGCTATGTAATTTTTTGCATCGATTTTGTACCTAAATTGTATACAACACTATTACTCAGGGAATTGTTAAATTGTAAACCTCACTTTCAATCCAGGAATTGTTAAATTTTAAACAACACTATAACTCAGGGAATTGTTAAATAGTAAACAACACTATTACTCAGAGAATTGTTAAGCAGTAAACAACACAATTACTCAGATAATTGTTAAATAGTAAACAACACTATAACTAAGGGAATTATTAAGTTGAGTCAGGGAATTGTTAAATTGTAAACAACACTATAACTCAGGGAATTGTTAAATAGTAAACAGCACTATTACTCAGAGAATTGTTAAGCAGTAAACAACACAATTACTCAGATAATTGTTAAATAGTAAACAACACTATAACTAAGGGAATTATTAAGTTGAGTCAGGGAATTGTTAAATTGTAAACAACACTATTTCTCATTAAGAGGACACTTAACACGTATAAATTGACAGGTTTTCATGAATAACTGCCAATCTGATATGCATTAAGTGTCCCGTAAGCTTTGTGTCCCATAATCATCCCGGGACATCTTATAATTTAAGGGAGACTTAAATAAAAACTATCAATTCGATATTGTGTCCCATAGGCTTTAGTTGTCCCGTAATTAGTTGGTGGACATAAGTTATACTTATAAGTGTCAAGTTCTAAAGTATTGCTGTCTCTTACCAGCAGATAGCGAAAAACAGTGACAGCTAATTTTAAGTAGCAATTAAATAAGTTGTTATAAAATTAGTGATCGTAACCGTGTGCTGATCAAAATGAGCCTAAACACGGCCAGTCTAATATTATCCATCGAGGAGTTCCGTTGTCCACCTTCCATCTCCATCATCAGATCAGCTCGCTGTCACCATCATATTGTATTGTCATCAGAATTTCACAGGGATCAATCAGATGTACAGGTGTTCTCATGTAGAAGGTGACGGCGTGTCGACAAACGATGAGTCAGTATGTTTGAATGAGTCAAACGACTCATGTTTGTGAGTCTTATTCAGTGGTCCTCATGTAGCCAGGCGTCGGCGTGTCGTCAAACGACGAGTCAGTATGTTTGAATGAGTCAAACGACTCATGTTTGTGTGTCTTCTTCAGTGGTTCTCATATTGATGCCAGATGTTGGCGTATCGATGGACAATGAGTCGGTTTGTTTGAATGAGTCAAGCGACTCATATTTGTGAGTCTTCTTCAGTGGTCCTCATGTAGCCAGGCGTCGGCGTGTCGTCAAACGATGAGTCAGTATGTTTGAATGATTCAAATGGCTCATATTTGTGTGTTTTCTTCAGTGGTTCTCATATTGATGCCAGATGTTGGCGTATCGATGGACAATGAGTCGGTTTGTTTGAATGAGTCAAACGACTCATGTTTGTGAGTCTTCTCCAGTGGTTCTCATGTAGAAGCCAGATGTCGGCGTGTCGACAAACGATGAGTAGTATGTTTGAATGAGTCAAACGACTCATGTTTGTGAGTCTTCTTCAGTGGTTCTCATATTGATGCCAGATGTTGGCGTATCGATGGACAATGAGTCGGTTTGTTTGAATGAGTCAAAAGACTCGTGTTTGTGAGTCTTCTTCAGTGGTTCTCATGTAGAAGGTGTCGGCGTGTCGATAAACGATGAGTCAGTATGTTTGAATGAGTCAAACGACTCATGTTTGTGAGTCTTCTTCAGTGGTTCTTATGTAGAAGCCAGATGTTGGCGTATCGATGGACAATGAGTCGGTTTGTTTGAATGAGTCAAAAGACTCGTGTTTGTGAGTCTTCTTCAGTGGTTCTCATGTAGAAGGTGTCGGCGTGTCGATAAACGATGAGTCAGTATGTTTGAATGAGTCAAACGACTCATGTTTGTGAGTCTTCTTCAGTGGTTCTCATGTAGAAGCCAGATGTTGGCGTATCGATGGGCAATGCGTCGGTTTTTTGTAATGAGTCAAGCGACTCATGTTTGTACAAGTCTCCTGTGCTATTGGCTCACCCAACAAGATCTTTCAATCTAGCTTTTAGCAACTTGACCCTCTAATTTAACACATTTTTGTAACCACTCCTATCCACAGTCGTTCTAGTTCGTCTAGAGTTGATTCTCTCTTCAAATAACTGGTAAAAGTTGGGCGTTGGCGCGTCGATGAGCGATGAGTCGGTTTGTTTGTATGAGTCAACCGACTCATGTTGTTGTAAGTCCTCTGTGCTATTGGCTCACCCAACAAGGTCTTTCAATCTAGCTTTTAGCAACTTGACCCTCTTATTTAACACATTTTTGTAACCACTCCTATCCACAGTCGTTCTAGTTCGTCTAGAGTTGATTCTCTCTTCGAATAACTGGTAAAAGTTGGGCGTTGGCGCGTCGATGAGCGATGAGTCGGTTTGTTTGTATGAGTCAACGGACTCATGCTTATATGAGTCGGGCTCGCTCTGCTTGTAGCGCACGGCCATGTTTTGTATGAAGTGGTTGAACATCGCAGTTTCCGTGAACCATTCAAGGAAGAATTGGTTCTGCTTCGTCGTTGCGCTTTTGACAAAGGCGTCTTTCTGTAATTTACAAACAAACGGACAGTTCAATAACTATAATAAATTATCACGTAGCTGTTAAGATTTGACATTATTATTTATTTTATTTATTAAGGTGGGTCTACGCTAGACGAACCGAGCACGAGCCGAACACAATTCGTCTAGTGTGGACCGACTTACAAGCCTCGAACGAGCGCGCTGCGAGCGTTTCGTTCATGCTCGGCTGCGTTCCGCCTGTTGTCGGTTTATTGACGAACACAAATGGATTTGCTTCGCGCTCGCAGTACGCTCGTGGACGTGTTTAGTGACAGACGTCGGTCGCTCGAGCCGAGCATCATGGAAACGTGGACCAAAATAATCCATTGATATGGGACCCAAGACATGAGGATTACTATTAAAAAAATAAAAAGATTGATGCATGTCGTATATCCCAAGAACTGAATAAGGATGTGGAATTGTGCAAAAATATATGTGCAAAAATAATGGATATAGCCTCTTGAAATCTGGTATTTTGTTTTGCAATGTGCGGTACAATTGATTAATTGGATCTCATTCTATATAGATTTGTAGAAAAATAAAATAATAATAAATAAATCCATCATCTTAGCCTTTTTTTTTTGCTGACTACCGCTAAAATAATCGCTACAACAGCAGCGGCTGCTGAAATATTATTAATATCGTCCATATTAGCCAAGTGCCGCGAGCACACTGCGGAAAACTACGTTCGAGAAAAGTGATCGTTGTAGGTTCGTTGTACGTCCACACTTGTCGCCGCGAACGACGAAGCCAAGAACGGCTCCGCTCGTTTTTCGCTCGTGCTCGGTTCGTGAAGCGAAGACCCACCTTTAGATTAGCTACAATAGTGACATTCGTTTTTAATTTTGCTCGCCTTTATGAGGCTGAATGTAAAGGAATATTTATATTTTTTAACATTATATAACATCTATTATACCGACATTCTTGTAAATAAATGATTATGATTATGATTAGATTATAGAGCTTCTTTTTAGGGTTCCGTAGTCAAAGACAAGGAACCCTTATGGATTCGTCATGTCTGTCTGTCTGTCTGTCTGTCCGTGTATGTCACAGCCTTTTTTTCCCGAAACTATAAGAGCTATACTGTTGAAACTTGGTAGGTAGATGTATTCTGTAAACCGCATTAAGATTTCCAGAAGTTCCCAAAGTGGGTGATAACGCCCCCGTTTGGGCGCTGCATGCCCAAAGGGGGGCGGTAAGAGACCCAGAAAAAAATGGGGGTGACAAATCAGACACACTTTCGCATTTTAATAGTTACTAGTATTCCTAGATAGGTCATTTTCGTAGATAATAGACCGCGGGCAATCATGTTATAACAAGTTTTTGTTAAATAACCCGATTTGTGCACGTTTGTTTTAAGTTATAATGGTTTTTAAGTAGGTGAAAAAATGGGGGCGCTAAAAATAATTATGAGGGCGCTAAAAAATAATTTATTCTCAAAGTGGGCAGAGACAAAATAAGCTTGGGTTTGGGTAACCCTGCTATAAACAATCAGGTGGATTTTGGGTTCGCGCAATGAGTTATGAGCCCTGACCAACGAACGAGGCTGAACGAGTTATAAATAAATAAATAAAGTTTTTATTCAGACAACATAGTCCATAGTGTTAGTAAGCTTAAGGTGGATGCGCACGCTTGCGGCGCGAAATTCAAATTTTTTGGTGTTTTTTGCCCATTACAGCTCATCAACACTTCTTCAGATAACGAAAGTTGAGTTCGCGACAACTAGGAGACCTAACACACATGTTTTAATTGATAGTATCTCATAAATATCATCAGTTTAGCTATGATAACACATTTTTACAGTGTTTTTGTTTGTTTTGGGGTATCGTAGCTAAACTTATGATATTTATGAGATACAATCAATTAAAACATGTGTGTTAGGTCTCCTAGTTGTCGCGAACTCAACTTTCGTCATCTGAAGAAGTGTTGATGACCTGTAAAGGGCAAAAAACACCAAAAAAATTAATCTCGCGCCGCAAACGTGAGCATTCACCTTAAGATTAGGGGTTAGTAATTAATAACTAACACAGATTTCGTCCTCTGGGAGAGTTTCCATACCAGAGGACATGCGTAACTGTTTGCAATTTCTTTCAGGATGCTGTTGTTGCTCACGCGCACTCTGCTTAGTAGTGAGGCCGTTTTTTTCCGCCAGATGGCGTCGAACGTGTCTGTGCGCGCATCGGTGAACATGCCTGAAGCACTACAGACGCCGCGGAAGCTTCAACAGCGTCCCGAAAGCGTTATTGAATTGGACCCGCAGAGCATTGTAAGCCTTTTGAGTATGCTGAAACCACAGATTCGCGGAGTACATGTTATGCGCAGTAGTCATTTTTTAGGTCTGTATAGCTAAAGCGCGACTGTACACATGCACAATCAACCCCTCCACTTTCGCCGAGCGCTCATAACTCGTTGCGCGACCTATAATACTGATACTCACATCAAAAACGACGTCTCCTTTCCCCATGTCCCCTTCCTTCAAGACCCCCACACTGTAGAACCTCCAGAAGTCTCCCAGGATGTCGACGAAGAAGCGTAGGAACGCCTCCGATATCATCACGTTACGAGTCTTCGTGTCGTCTCGCTCCTGAAACAAGTAATTAATTTCGTAAATATTAAAAAAAACCTCAACGCAATGAAACGGCTGAACCGATTTTGATTGAACATAGCTAAGAACACTCCCGACTAATTCACAGATCAAACTTTGTTTTTTTTCAAAATCGGTTCATCTTTTTGGGATCTACGATGCCACACACAGACACGTCAAACTTATAACAACCCGTCGTTTTTGCGTCAGGGGTTAATCAAAATTGAATGACGTGAATACGTGAATATCGGAACAAGCAGATGGCCCACCTGATGTTAAGCGGTAATCTCTGCCTTTAACAACGCATTACCTCACAAGTCACGTCCACCTAGGACGCGCCCTATGTGGCATTGCACTGCGCCCGCCACCCTGAGACATAAAGATGAAAAGTATCATGTGCCTGTTATTTCACCGGCACCCTTACCCTTCAAACCGGAACACAGCAATGCGAGCACTACTGCTTTGTGGCAGAAATAGTGTGGAGCGGCGAACTCTTTCACAAAAAAGCTCTACTAAATATAAATAAGATGATCTCAGAAGGAAAAATCGGATCTCAGTCCATCAGTCGGTCCAGTGGGTTCTAGGCATCCTGAATAAGGTAAAGCGTTACTTCACACCCGGACAGCTTCTAAGTCTGTACAAAACACAAGTCCGGGCTGGTATGGAGTACTGCTGCCACGTTTGGGATGGCTCGGCCAAACACCAGCTTGCTGCCTTGGACTCGATCGAACGTAGAGGTTTCAGGCTTATAGGTGAGCAACATATGGCGGAGACTAAGATCCAGAGTCTCGAGCACCGCCGTAAGGTTGCATGCCTTTCGATCTTCTATAGGTTACATTTCGGGGAATGTTCCCAGGAACAGCACGATCTGATCCCACCATCTCCTTTTCATCATAGGACGAGCAGGCGTACGGCTCAGTACCATCCTTACCTCATTAGTATACCCTCTATTCGTACTAAACTTTTCAGTTCTACCTTTATAATGCGAACTGCTAACGAGTGGAATACACTACCGTCGTCTGTCTTTCCTGAAAACTATAATCTGGGTCTATTCAAGTCAAGAGTGAATAGGTGCCTTCTAGACCTTTGTGCTCCATCTTCGGCCACATCGTCACTTACCAACAGATGAGATCGTGCTCAAACAAAGATCTATCAATGTTAAAAAAGAGGCTTCTAAAGACCGTTCATAGCGGAATTCCTTCAGATGATGATGTATGGTGGGTAAAATGTAGAATATCTTAAATACCTTATTTTTGATTGACTCCATCTGCAGCGATGTCTTCAGGGTCTTGTAGCTGTTGGACGGCAGGATGGAGGACTCGTCTCCTTGGTAGCAGAGCACCTTCGACTGATGAGTCAGGTCTATGAACATGCCCTGCAAACAAAAACATAACATAATAAAACACAACATACATAAACAGATATAAACAATTTATTGATAAATTGACAATTGTACGTCACATTATTAATAAATATATATAAATATTGCTGGACAGTTCACACAACATTATCTAGCCCCAAGCAGAGCAGAGCTGTGTTATGAACAACTGATATACTTAATACAATATATTACATAGATAGATATTTTTTATTATATATAGAATTTAACCACGAACACCCTGAAAAAATATCTGCGGATCACAGAAATATTTGTTCCGAGGCGGGAATCGAACCCGCAACCTGCTGCATCGCAGGCGAACGTTCGCCCGCCGCGCCACAGAGGTCGTCGAAACAACAAAAAACCATACCTACATACATAGACACACGCCTTTTTCCCCGAAGGGGGCCAGGCAGAGCCTCAATGAGCCTCTTTTCACAATGGGTTGCACCATCGTGGAATATAGAAGTGACAAGTGAAGAGCTCATCGCCGCCATTACTTCCCACGACTGACTCTGCTAACGCTTTCTTCCAGTAATAACACATTCTATAATAAGCTAGCAGCCAGGACAAATCTTATACCAACGAATCTTAACAACAAGTCCGGGTAATCACTTAGTCGGCTTATACGACATCCACGGAAGGAGACAGAGGGGTATATTCTTAGGACGGACACACCACAGCCAGTACCTACCTCTTACACCACACACAACAACAGTCACATACATAGTCCTGACCCCACACTAGGATCCCCTGTGTCGAGGGTATCAGGAACTACAAGTGCCATGGTACCATAACACCCAGACCCGGAACAAATATTTGTAGATTATACAAACATTTGTTCCTCAGCGGGAATCGAACCAGCAACGTCTAGCATAATGAATAGTTTTTTTTTTTTTTTTGTGTTGGTCAGTTCACACTCGCAGTTTATTTTGTGCAACGTTGTTAGTAATTGAGACGTTGTAATTGACCACTGTAAATTACACTGACGTGACAATTTTAATTTAAACGTTGTTAAATTAAAATTTTATTGTGTTTTTTTGTTTTTTATATAACCCTTATGTCCAGCATGCCAGCTAGTATCGGCAGCGGCGCGTCCAACACAGCCCTCTGGATTTCAGCCGGCACACACGAGATGAGGGGTTGTATGTGTGTGTGTGTGTGTGTGTGTTGTATTACCTCTTCTACGCTGTCTCCGTCGATATCCCCCTTGTCCAGCATGCCAGCTAGTATCTGCAGCGGCGCGTCCAACACAGCCCTCTGGATTTCAGCCGGCACACACGAGATGAGGGGTTGTATGTGTGTGTGTGTGTGTGTGTGTGTTGTATTACCTCTTCTACGCTGTCTCCGTCGATATCCCCCTTGTCCAGCATGCCAGCTAGTATCGGCAGCGGCGCGTCCAACACAGCCCTCTGGATTTCAGCCGGCACACACGAGATGAGGGGCTGTATGTGTGTGTGTGTGTTGTATTACCTCTTCTACGCTGTCTCCGTCGATATCCCCCTTGTCCAGCATGCCAGCTAGTATCTGCAGCGGCGCGTCCAACACAGCCCTCTGGATTTCAGCCGGCACACACGAGATGAGGGGTTGTATGTGTGTGTGTGTGTGTGTGTGTGTTGTATTACCTCTTCTACGCTGTCTCCGTCGATATCCCCCTTGTCCAGCATGCCAGCTAGTATCTGCAGCGGCGCGTCCAACACAGCCCTCTGGATTTCAGCCGGCACACACGAGATGAGGGGCTGTATGTGTGTGTGTGTGTGTGTGTGTGTTGTATTACCTCTTCTACGCTGTCTCCGTCGATATCCCCCTTGTCCAGCATGCCAGCTAGTATCGGCAGCGGCGCGTCCAACACAGCCCTCTGGATTTCAGCCGGCACACACGAGATGAGGGGTTGCTGCCACACAAAGGGGTAGAGGGCAGACTGTAGGGCTTCTAACCACGAAGAGAGGGCGCTGGAAAGTTAACAACATAACTTTGTGAATGTCGGAACAAGCAGATGGCCAAGAACAAGAACAAACAAACAAACAAACAAAGAACAAGATGATATTATAAGTCAGGGGTTCCCAAAGTGGACGATAACGCCCCCTTGTGGGCGCTGCAGGCCTAAAGAGGGGCGGTAAGAGACCAAGGGAAAAAATGGGGGCGTCAAATAGACACTTTTTCGCATTTTAATAGTTACTAGTATTCCTAGATAGGTCCTTTTCGTAGTTTTTTTTTTTTTTTTTGTTCTACTTGGATGACGGAACAAGCAATATGCCCACCTGATGTTAAGCGGTAACCTCTGCCTATGAACAGTGCAATACCTCATAGGCCGCGGGCAAACATGTTTTAACAAGTGCTTGTTAAATAACCCGATTTGTTAAATAACCCGATTTGTGCATGTTTAATCTCTGAAATTATAGTGGTTTTTAAGTTGGTGTAAAAATGGGGGCGCAAAGTTTTACGTCGAAGGTTAAAAATAGGTATGCAAAATAACATCTCAATCGGTTGAGGTTAACTGCTTTAAAATTCAGTTGCAAGATTCCACCCGGACATACATACATACATTGCAAGTTAAATAAAAGCTTGTAGCAAGTGGCTATGCCCACGATGTTTTCCTTCACCGTTTCAAGCCCGTGCTGTGTCTCACCTCAGTTTATCAGCTCGTACTATAAGTTTACGCTCCAGGAGTAGAGACCCAAAGACCTTGACCAGCAGACCAGCTCCGAGGGTGTCCAGCAGATCGCAGGAACTGCTTTCTTCAGCTCGCGGCTCCAGGGGTCTCGTTATCGTTTTAATTCTGAAAATACAATAAGAAGATCCTAAGGACTGGAATACGCTACCCTCGTCTGTCTTTCCTGAAAACTATGATCTGGGTCTCTTCAAGGCTAGACTGAATAGGTGCCTTCTAGACCTTTGTGCTCCATCTTCGGCCACATCGTCACTTACCAACAGGTGAGATCGTGCTCAAACAACGGTCTATCAATGTTAAAAAAAACAACCTTTGTAACAAAGAATTCGCTTTCAAAATCACCATGTTAAAGTGGCAATGGGTAGGCCATATAGCTCGCAGAAAAAGTAATCGCTGGGGAATAATGGTACGCACTGACAACGCAGAGTAGTTTTTTTTAAAGTGGTCACCGTCGCTTATAGACACCGGCAACACCGGTGGTATTGTCGATGCGTTGCCTACCCTGAAGGAATTTATGATCATTTTTCTTGAAGCCAAACATGTCGTAACCAAACGGGAAACCTCAGATGGAAGCTCATTCCATAGTTTGTAGGTATGGGGAAGAAATTATCTCGATACGAAGATTTAAATCCTACATAAAGAATAATTTAATTAAGAAAGCGTATTACACACTACATGACTATGTTAATGATAAAGCCGCGTGGCCTGATGTCGCTCTGCCCCTCGACACCTAATTTGTCAATTTGCAAGTTCTGTACCCACATATAATTTATTATTGATGTGTTATTTATGAGTATATCAACCGTAGAGTGTGCTGCCTTATGAAATTTTGCTGATTTTCTCTATCATCTTACTTTTGACTGCCTACCTAAGTAAGGCTTTTAAGTTGGTTTTCCTTTTTTCATTGAATCAGCTTCTACTAGTTCTCGAGGCACCACACAGGCGCACCCCACATAGTAGTAAGAAGGATCATAAAAAAAAAACAGACCGTGTTTGTTGCCTGATTCTTCTAGGTCTGGTTGCGTTGGAACAGGAGTAAATGTAAATTTATTTTTTAAGACGATTCAAAATGATACTTGTTATTTCAATGAATAAATACTTTTTGACTTTGACTTTGATAAACGAGTCATGTGAGAAACTCAGGGGTCTATGAATGGGCCGAATAAACTTTAAATGTCGCAGAAAATCGGTTGATGGATGTGGCTCAAGATCATTCGTCGTGACATCTATGGGGCCTATATGGCCAATAATGGACGTCAAACAACAAGTCGAATGCCGAGGTGCTTTGTAAGATAATCCGTATTCTTTACGCCCTAGTGGTAGCCATTGTATTTAAATTATTTAATCAATAAATTAAGATTGCATTTTATCAATTAATAAATTAAAATTAAAATCTTTAAATCCAAATTATTATCTCAGACAAATATTCCATCGAAACTAAGATCTAAAACACAGTGTATTCAGTCTAAACTAAGATCTAAAATTCAGTGTATTCAGTCTAAACTGTATTCAGTATAACTAAGGTCAAAAACTCAAGTGTATTAGTTGTATTAATTCGTCTAAACTAAGATCTAAAACTCAAGTGTATTCCGTCTAAACTAGGATCTAAAATTCAGTGTATTCAGTCTAAACTAGGATCTAAAATTCAGTGTATTCAGTCTAAACTGTATTCAGTATAACTAAGGTCAAAAACTCAAGTGTATTAGTTGTATTAATTCGTCTAAACTAAGATCTAAAACTCAAGTGTATTCCGTCTAAACTAGGATCTAAAATTCAGTGTATTCAGTCTAAACTAGGATCTAAAATTCAGTGTATTCAGTCTAAACTGTATTCAGTATAACTAAGGTCAAAAACTCAAGTGTATTAGTTGTATTAATTCGTCTAAACTAAGATCTAAAACTCAAGTGTATTCCGTCTAAACTAGGATCTAAAATTCAGTGTATTCAGTCTAAACTAGGATCTAAAATTCAGTGTATTCAGTCTAAACTAGGATCTAAAATTCAGTGTATTCAGTCTAAACTGTATTCAGTATAACTAAGGTCAAAAACTCAAGTGTATTAGTTGTATTAATTCGTCTAAACTAAGATCTAAAACTCAACTGTATTCCGTCTAAACTAGGATCTAAAATTCAGTGTATTCAGTCTAAACTAAAATGGAAAACTCAGTGTATTCAGTCTAAACTAAAATCGAAAACTCAGTGTATTCAGTATAACTAAGGTCAAAAACTCAAGTGTATTAGTTGTATTTATCCGTCCAAACTAAGATCTAAAACTCAGTCGGCCTTATTACAAAAAACTAAGTTAGTCCTGGTTTAAACCCGAACTACGTAGTCTAGGTTTGTAGCGGTATTTAAGTTATATATTTTTTTTTTTTTTTTTTTTTTATACTACTTGGATGACGGTTCAAGCTAGAGGCCCACCTGATGTTAAGCTGTGTTGTTATATACAACTTTAATACAAAGGCAGATGGTTTGTTTTCCGTTGTCAACTCTAGAGCTAGATAGTTCGATATTATGTCAAAAATGACAGTCTCGGACTATCTCTGGTTTTTCTTAAATCAGGCAGCCCCCTAGTTTTACAATGGTCTAAATATTTACTATAAAAACGATTGCTTGTTGGATAGATGTGACATATTGTGATGTGACACGATCTGTCAGTTTGACACGTCGGACATATGTGTAGTTTAGAAAATAAACCATCTGCTAGTTGTATTTAACTTTAATACCGTGACAAACCTAGACTCCTTAGTTCGGATTTAAACCAGGACTATTTACGTTTTTTATAATAAGACCCAGTGTATTCAGTCTAAACTAAGATCTAAAACGAGTGTATTCAGTATAAACTAAGATCTAAAACGAGTGTATTCAGTATAAACTAAGATCTAAAACTCAGTGTATTCAGTCTAAACTAAGATTTAAAACTCACCGTATTCCATCTAAACTAAGCATCAGCTCCCTCAAACTATTATTATTCTCCGGGTCATAGAACTTCTCAGAACTCCTCATCTCCGGCATTGTTTTACACTTGTCACTTTTAGCCTTATCACTGTTAAGCTTGTCACTGTCGCACTTGTCACTGCTGCACTTGTCACTGTCAGTGTCACTAGCGTCGATGGTCAGCGTGATCTCCTCTCCGGGGCTCGGGAAGTCAGACTCGAACAGTTGCTGTAGAACGCTGTTCATTGCTGATTTTGAACCGCCGTGGTGAGATTCAATTTCCTGTAGAACCTTCAATGGAAAATATTGTTATCAGTCAACATAAATCTCATCAAAATCAGTATTGAAGATAGGTTCGAAGGGTATGGTTGCCGGTGAAATTACAGGCACACGAGACTTTTCATATTTATGTCTCAGGGTGGCGGGCGCTGTGCAATGCCACATAGGATGCGTCCTAGGTGGATGTGACCTGTATGACGTGACCTGATCATAGTCTTGAACGTCTATATTTATTGCGAGCATAGCCGTAGCTGCGGTAGAACCGATTTTGATCAAACATAGATCAATATGGATCACTGGTCTAAAATAAACGTATATTATATTATTATAGCTAAGAACACTCTCGACTAATTCAACTTTCAAACAAAAAAAAAACAAAATCAAAATTGGTTCATCCGTTCGGGAGCTACGATGCCACAGACATACACACACCCACACACGTCGAACTTATAGCACCCCGTCATTTTTGCGCGTCGGGGTTTAAACACTGGTATAAAATAAATTATTCACTGCCTATCTCTCTCTCTCTCTCTCTTGTAAAAAAGCTCTACTACTTCTAAAAATGCTCTTATGTAGTACCTTGTAGTAGAATCCCGGTGCCCTGTACTTCCCAATGAGGCAGTAGCACAGAGGCAAACACGCTGTGGCGCCCTCTGGCAGCACTCGGCGGCAATATCTGGAAACATTATTAAGACTGTGTTATTACTGGGGAAAAAATAAATACAAGCATTTATAAGTGATCGGAACCGTGTGCATACATACATACATAAAAAACTCACGCCTGTTTCCCGGAGGGGTAGACAGAGACCACGGATTTCCACTTGCTACGATCCTGACACACCTCTTTTGCTTCATTCACTCTCATCACATTCTTCATACATGCTCGTCGGTCGGTTAACTCTTGACCTGGCCTTTTTCCAGAACGTCTTCGATCTGGTCTGAATACGTTCGCCGAGGTCTTCCCCTTCCCACTGTCCTGATCTGTGCTGATCAAAATGAGCCTAAGCACGGCCAGTCTACTATTATCCATCGAGGAGTTCCGTTGTCCACCTTCCATCCACCACACAACCACATCCTCGAGGCACATCGAGGCACATCGAGGCACATCGAGGCACCACACAGGCGCTCCCCGCCTAGTAGTAAGAAGGATCACCAAATAAAGCCGAGCCGTGTTTGTGGCCTGATTCTTCTGGCCTGGTCGCGTTGGAACATTTAAACTGATCCTTGTGATTTCAATAAATAAATAAATAAATAAAGCTGGACAATTCACACATCATTACCTAACCTCAAGCTAAGCAGACCTTGGGTTATGGGTACTAGATAACTGATATACTTAATACAATATATTACATTATAGATAGATATTTTTTATTATACATAGAAAATACCCAGAACACCCTGAACAAATATCTGCGATCGCACAAATATTTGTTCCGAGGTGGGAATCGAACCCGCCACCTCGTGCGTCCCAGGCCAACCTTAACCCGCCGTGCCACAGAGGTCGTCATTCAATGAATAAAATACATTTGACTTTGACTTTGGTACACTTACCCGTACGATCGTTCCCCTCTCTCGTCCGTGAGTACGAACGAGTAGCACTGCGTGAAGCTGGCGTCGGCAGACCATTCCCCCTTGTCCTGGCTCAGGGTCTCAGGGAAGATCAGGTTCTCGATGTGCTGAGGAACTTGCACCTAAAACCACAAACAAATATCTTTTGAAAGCTTTGTATGTATGTACGTTTTTTTTTAATGTAATGGTTCGACAAACTGGCAGACAGCCCGCCTGATGGTAAGCGGTTACCGTCGCCTATTGACATCTGCATCTGCATCTGCCTTGAAGGACTCTTTTTACATTTGTTTGAAGCGGCTCATGTTATAGTTTAGCGGAAACACCTCAGGAGGGAGCCCATTCCACGATTTGCACGTATGGGGGAGAAAAGATCTCGTAAAGCGAGCTGTACGAGATACCCACGTGTCGATGATGTGTGGATGAGCTCCCTTGCGTTGATGAGGGCTTGATGACTCTGTGATAAGTGTACGTATGTAAGGGGTGTTGACGACTCTGTGATAAGTGTACGTATGTAAGGGGTGTTGACGACTCTGTGATAAGTGTACGTATGTAAGGGGTGTTGACGACTCTGTGATAAGTGTACGTATGTAAGGGGTGTTGACGACTCTGTGATAAGTGTACGTATGTAAGGGGTGTTGACGACTCTGTGATAAGTATACGTATGTAAGGGGTGTTGACGACTCTGTGATAAGTGTACGTATGTAAGGGGTGTTGACGACTCTGTGATAAGTATACGTATGTAAGGGGTGTTGACGACTCTGTGATAAGTATACGTATGTAAGGGGTGTTGACGACTCTGTGATAAGTATACGTATGTAAGGGGTGTTGACGACTCTGTGATAAGTATACGTATGTAAGGGGTGTTGACGACTCTGTGATAAGTATACGTATGTAAGGGGTGTTGACGACTCTGTGATAAGTGTACGTATGTAAGGGGTGTTGACGACTCTGTGATAAGTATACGTATGTAAGGGGTGTTGACGACTCAGTGATAAGTGTACGTATGTAAGGGGTGTTGACGACTCTGTGATAAGTATACGTATGTAAGGGGTGTTGACGACTCAGTGATAAGTGTACGTATGTAAGGGGTGTTGACGACTCAGTGATAAGTACACACTCACCTGGCTAGGAAACACACTCTTGACGTACGCCTGCGCCGTCATGTAGTTCAAGCCCACTAACAAGCACACATTGAACAGGCCGCGTTCTCTCGGCTCGAAAGGCAGCTCTATGTCAACGCATCCGGTTTTTTCGTCTATGCTCATCGTGTCTATGCTTCCGTCGCTAACGTCAAAGTCATTTTTCATAGACAATATGTTACCGGTTGAGTCTGTGGAGTTCAATTATGGAGTTAGTCACATGGCGCTAAATTTCCCTATACAGATATACCCCTGAATAGAATACAGAGAGACAGACTAACAGACAGACGCACGTACGAACGTAGAGTCTCATTAGCATCCTATTTAGTTTTTTGTTAAAAAATTTGATTGTCTTAGATAAGCTGTTTTGAAATTAGTGATCGGAACAGTGTGCTGATCAAAATGAGCCTAAACACGGCCAGTCTACTATTATCCATCGAGGAGTTCCGTTGTCCACCTTCCGTCACCTCCATCAGATCAGCTCGCTGTCACCATCATATTGCATTGTCATCGGAATTTGATAGGTATACAAATACAAATATATTTATTTCGTCAGAATTTTAGGTACAAGACAGTAATCAAGAAATAAATATGCAAAATATCATCTCAATCGGTTGAGGAGAACTGCTTTAAAATTCAGTTGCAAGATTCCACCCGGACATACATACATAGATTGCAAGTTAAATAAAAGCTTGTTAAAAGCTAAAAATCATCAAACCTGTGAGATTGAACTTGGAATCCGACTCCATTTTAGTTGTCAAATTGTTCTGCGAGGCTCTGAAACTTCCACGAGCGGAAGGTGGAGTAGGGGTTGTCTGAATCGGGTTTGGACACGTCTGATCTGTAGGAGCAGATTGAGGTCTGATGCCGCATGTTAGTACGGGTTGTCTGAATCTGGTTTGGACACGTCTGATCTGTAGGAGCAGATTGGAGTCTGATGCCGCATGTTGTGTGAACTGTCCAGCATTATTTATATCACTCACCTGTCAGATTGAACTTGGAATCCGACTCCATTTTAGTTGTCAAATTGTTCTGCGAGGCTCTGAAACTCTTCCACGAGCGGAACGTGGAGTAGGGGTTGTCTGAATCGGGTTTGGACACGTCTGATCTGTAGGAGCAGATTGAGGTCTGATGCCGCGGGCGCATTCCCCTGATGTTCTTGGGCTCCAGGTACGCGAGCCGGGAGGACACTCTGCGCACGTAGTTTTTCCGCTTCTCCGTGAGACTTCGGGTCAATTTCACTGATTCTGGAAACATCAATTGTTATTTGTTATGCAAAGTTACGACAAGTTGATGTTAAGTGATACTTTTTTGACGACCTCTGGGGCGCGGTGGGTGAAGGTACGCCTGCGACACAGGAGGTTTTCACATAACGAGAATAAATTAAGTTGAATAATCGAACCTCCTTGGAAGTACTACCTCTACCTATACCTATTTCTGCCGCAAAGCAGTAGTGCTCGCATTGCTGTGTTCCGGTTTGAAGGGTATGGGTGCCGGTGAAATTACAGGCACATGAGACACAGGTCCAATTGTAATGGAGGCCTATGTCCAGCGGTGGACTTTTTTAGGCTGATGATGTTGATGAAGTGTCTTAACCCCAAACATGTTAACGTGCCGAGTGTGTACCTTCACTAGAGCCGCCGTCGGCTTGGTCCGTGGGGAAGCTGCCTGGCTTATTGTCCTCCATGTTGCACGCCGCCGTCACCGTCTCGTAGATCTCGTTCATGAGGGCATTCAACTGAAAATAGAGAATTCCAGTTCAAAGGGCAGGTACACAGACATACAGACAATCAGAAAATAATTCTAAAAATAGCTGATTTGTGTTCTATTATTCTTCTTTAGTCACCCCCTTTCTATTCTTATTACTTTCCTTCAATGTACTGACACACCTGATTCTACTGTATATGCTTCGATGAAGAATACAACTAGATGTCAGAAGGGCTAGTCTGCAAATTTGACAAGCCACTTACACTGGCGTGAGGTGTACACTACACGGATTTTTGTATGGAATTTGAGGTTCTCAAGGTGCCCGCTAGGGGCGCTCTTTGATATCTCCATACTAAAATCCGTGTAGTGTACACCTCACGCCCGTGTAAGTTGCTTGTCAAATTTGCAGACTAGCCCCTCTGGTCGGCGCAAAAAATAAGTCACGGTGAATAACAGCTCACTTGAAAAGTGAGCTCTTATTTTCTATTTGTAATTGTGAGAACTTTATTTGTTGCTCATTAAGGTTGATTTCACACTAAATGTTGTTTAATTTGTAGCTCATTAAGGTTGATTTCACACTAAATGTTGTTTAATTTGTAGCTCACTATGGTTGATTTCACATTAAATGTTGTTTAACTTGTAGCTCATTAAGGTTGATTTCACACTAAATGTTGTTTAATTTGTAGCTCATTAAGGTTGATTTCACACTAAATGTTGTTTAATTTGTAGCTCATTAAGGTTGATTTCACACTAAATGTTGTTTAATTTGTAGCTCATTAAGGTTGATTTCACACTAAATGTTGTTTAATTTGTAGCTCATTAAGGTTGATTTCACACTAAATGTTGTTTAACCTATGTCTTTTAATTTCTTAGTGACAGGAGTAATTTATTGCTTTGCTCGTTTTTTGTGACGAATGTTTGTAAGTATAAGATAATATTTTGAAGATTTGCTACTTTATTGCTAGGTATCATGGTTGTAATTAGGTTGAACTTAGAACTGTTTTAAATTTTTTGTTTCAGTTCGTTAGTAAACAAATATAGCATATAAATATATATACCCACGCGGACGGTATTTAGCTTTGATATTGTACGAGACCCGAAATCTAGTTGTATTCTTGATTGAAGATTATATGTATTGATATTCAATGATTGTGTACGTGTAATCCTAACATCCTATGTTAGTCGAATAAATAAATGAATGATTGTGAAACTAATTTATGTAAAATCTGTTTTTTTTTTACTATATAAAGGAATTATATCTACAAACACAAATAGTAAAACAAAACAATAGAGAAAAAAAAAAAAGGGGAACCACCGACCGCGGAGCGAGGCCCAACCGGTCGGGGGCCAGGGCTGCAGAGTGCGGAACCTCCTGACTATGCGTGCCGAGTCCAGGAGTACCGCCTTCTGAATCTGACCCTTGATCAACGCGAGCCTCTTACGGTATTGGTCGAAGCTCTTCGCTATCAGTCCATTCACTGAAACGACTATCGAGACGATAATCGTTGAATCCACGTCCCACATGGCGGTAATTTCGTGAGCCAAGTCAAGGTACTTGCTCAACTTATTGTTATTACTATTAGGTCAAAAAGTCAATTAGTTCCAAGTTTCATAAGTTATGGACCCTGAAAACGATCTCACAATTGAAAGAAAGAAAGAAAGAAAGAAAGAAATAACGAAAATTTATCCACTTTTCCCCACGACACAACACCAAAAAAAAACATGAAAACTAAAACAAAAATCTACTAAGTGCTACAAGATCAGTATGTAACATAGATCAAGTAGAAAAACTAAAATAATAAGAAATAAAAACTACGGTAAGTAGATAAATAAATAAATAATGCTGGACAGTTCATTGTCATTGTCTAGCCCCAAGCTAAGCAGATAGGTTGTGTGAATTGTGTGGGGTCAAGCAGGCCCCTGTCTCAGAATATGCTGCACCAGACCTAAGTTTAGTGCAGGGCCTAATTAAATGATGACACGAACATCAATAAACTACAGGGGTCACCCCAGGGGGGGGGGGGAGGATAGGCAATAAATAAATATTTTAGTGTGTAAAAACAAATACTAAACAAAAATATTACTAGGCAACTAATATTAATAGCAGTCGATAAGCCATGTCAGAGGCCCTCGGGCGGCTTGACAAACTCTGACACCAGAGGGGCTAGTCTGCACATTTGACAAGCAACTTACACGGCCGTGTGGTGTACACTACACTGATTTTAGTATGGAGAAATCGAAGAGCGCCCCTAGCGGGCACCTTGAGAACCTCAAATCCCGTACAAAAATCCGTGTAGTGTACACCACACGGCCGTGTAAGTTGCTTGTCAAATTTGCAGACTAGCCCCTCTGAGGCCAGCACTACCTCATACGAAACGACGACGACTAGGCAACTGCAAAATAATGAGGTAGGTTGGCATGGTAATTCAATTGCATTCCGCATGGCCATGTGTTAGCCCAATCGGGGTGCTGAACCCGTGAACTCACGTGTCTCAGTCTCAGCTGACTGATTGCTGTAGGTACCTAATCAGGTATCACGTGTACTCACCACGTTTCGGGCACCGTGATAAGCAACTGAAGAGGTAAACATCACTTTATACATTCATTCATAGCGCCCGGGGAACGCACGCTTTGTTTAAAGTACCTACTACAAAGTACTTGTAAAAAATATATAAAAAAAGGTTCATTTATTCCTTACGCTATCATTACTAACAAAGGTTATAAGTATAGTTGTAGTATTTAGGCTAGTGTAAGAGAAAAGGTCGAGGGCTCAGCCACGCTGTTTTTCAGCCACGCCTTAGAATGCTGCTGTCGTCACAGCAGCCATGATACTCGGAGGCATCATCGACATACCCCCCCGGTGTTGCCCGTGTCCTTAAGCGGCGGTGACCACTTTACATCAGGTCATAAGCTAGTTTGCCTATTAGTTTCAAAAAAAAAAAAACGCTGTTCCCAAACAAAAGAGCATATTATGTAAAAATGATTGAAAAAACAAGGAACAGCAGGACAACCACCGAGAACTCGTAACATATAGATAGGTACCTAGTAAGCTTAGGTACCCACACCAGGGTATATTCAAATACAAAAGGGTAAGTTGAAGGTATTCAGACCCAAGTTCGCAAAGAAACAAATGGGCGGTTACCGTAACCAATCGTCAAAGTGACAGATAATGTATGAAAACATCTGTCAAAAAGAGCGGTTTCAGCTAAACAGTCGTTTAAACGCCCGTTAATGTTTTGATGAACAGTGGCCTTAGGCAAGTATATTCAGATAAGATAGGAGCAGGTACATTCATACAGACAGACTACGATGTTGCCTTAGAAGTATATCACTGAGTATGAGTTAACATGGCTATGGTTAAAACAATTTCTTTCGCAAAAAGTTTGCTGCAAATTTCGAAGGTGCCGGTGAAATTACAGGCACATGAGACTTTTCATCTTTATGTCTCAGGGTGGCGGGCGCAGTGCAATGCCAGATAGGGCGCGTCCTTGGTGGACGTGACCTATGAGTTGATGCACAGTTCATAGGCAGAGGGTACCACTTAACATCAGGTGGGCCATCTGCTTGATCCGTCATCCCCAGTAGTATAAAAAAAATAAAAACACTTCCGTTCTTATCACGAAATCACTCCCACAGATTGCACGAAAGCGAGAGTAGAGATGTTACTTACGAACAAAGCGAAGCTTATTTACCATTTTGGAACTCCATTTTGAAAGGCATTCACAAAAGTTAGTCACAAAAAAAAATACTGTAGGTATGTATAGAGTCACATTGTCACAAAAAAAATATAATCACTTTCCAACACTTAATAACTTTTGATTAAGACTTGTAATTTAATGGTTATTTCTTCACAAGGTTAAAACTTAACAACGCAATTTTGTACTGCCACGTTTTAAATCATATTTTTTTTTTATTAATTTAATTTGTATAATACGTCGTCATTCAACGGGCTGTATTGTACAGTCCTGATAACGCCTCGACCGTCAAAAGTGGGATGTTATGCAACACGGCGCAAGTTAAATTAATAATATCATATTATATCATAATGGCGTTATTATTTGATAGTAAAACTTCCTTTTAGATAAGGGAATAAAGACGTCTTGTATCTACAATAGTGTAGAGCATACTAAGATCGAGCTCGAAATGATGGAGAATTGGAGAGACACGATGATGTCATGACTTAGATTACTTGGGGTTGTGAACTACATAACAAATTGTTTACATGAAATTTATTTAATGTGTACCTAATGTTTAGGCGATAACAGACCACAAACTTTAATAACTTTTAGATTTTTAGGGTTCCGTACCTCAAAAAGTAAAACGGCACCATTATAGAAAGAAAAGAGAGAAAGAAAGATTTAGTTTTTAGTACACACTTAATAGAAATAACAAATTAAAAATAATAGGTAGTAAGCAAGCAAAAAAAAAAAAATACCCATAGGGTTTTAAACTTAAACATAAAACTAGACCCTACGTGATGGAATGGGTAAAATTGGTCTTTCCCAACGTGTGCGGCTAAACAGGTCCAGCCTCAGCGGCCTCATAGGATCACTTTGTTGTCCGTCTGTCTGTCAAGACTGAGGAACGCGTATCAGCTGAGGTATCAAGCTGAAATTCATATTAAATAATCAGGTCTACTGTCCCTTGGAGCTGTGAAAAAACAAACTTCTAAGTCAACGCAATCAAAAGATACAGCCGTTTATGCTGCAAATTTTCGACACTCGCAAGTGAATCAAAACCTACTTGCCGTGAACTCAGAATCTTGAAATTTGGTACGAAGCAACGTCTTATAGCACAGATAAAGGAAAAATTGCGAAAAGCATAAATTTTTAGTTACATCACCAAGTAGTTCCTGGTACCCACGACACAGGGTATCCTAGTGTGGGATCAGGACTATGTGTGTGACTTTTGGGCGTTATGTTATGTTAAGCATGCCATGCCTATTGTAGACCAGTAGGGGTGGTCTACAATAGCATACTGTTCGAAATTGCATCTGCGACTCAGAATTTTTATACTTTTTATTTCACCTAAATGTCGGCAAAAACTTTATCTTCAACTTGAACGTATATGATTCTGTGATGCGACTGTTTTTCACGTGACAAATAATAGATTTTATAGAACTCTAACTGAACTGAACTTGAATGAGTTAGAAAGTAACGGAAAATGGCTGTTGTATGCGCCGCGCCTTAAGCGTTATTTCCTTTAAAAATGTAACAAAACAAAAACACCCTCGTAATTCATAGCTTTGAGAAACCGGCCCCAGATAGTAAGCCTCTTATGCTTTAACAAAGCTATAGATCATTAAGGGTTTGGTGTAGAATTCGTAGGGTGCTTGAACATATTGCATAGCACCATCCAGATAATAATAAACAAACGAGGCTAGGTCTTTACAATATTAACATGACGTCATCGTCCTGATAGTGATTTACGAGTGATGTGCAACTCCTCGAATAAATAACATCGATACATCGAGAAAGGTTTCCACTATAACTTTATGATATCAGTTTGTAATCTATACCTGTACATACATAGACACACGCCGAAGGTGGTAGGCAGAGCGTCAATGGGCCTCTTTTCGTGGAATATAGTCGTGACAAGTGGTGAGCACATCGCCGCCATAGCTTCCCACGACTGACTCGGCTAACGCTTTCTTCCAGTAATAACACATTCCATAATAATCTAGCAGCCTGGACAAATATTTGACCAACGAATCTTATCAACAAGTCCGGGTTACCCCTTAGTCGGCTTTTACGACATCCACAGGAGAAGACGAAGGGGTCTATTCTTAGGCCGGGCACACCACAGCACCTATATTTATACCTGTGTTTCGTACAAATCACTTTTTTTTTAAATAGTTGTATTTTATCTTGTTAACACTTAAATATCGTCTGCCTCTTTTTCTCCTTTAACATCTCATTATTTTTCCAGGTGGAAGTTGGATTAACACTCGGTTTCGTGAGTGCTGATTAACAGACAGATGTTTCCTCGTAGGATTGTCAGAATATTTTAGACCGAAATAGACAACTAATGGGCTTTCAACACGATTTGATTATAGGTACAGTCTTTCTTTCGATTGAGCACTGCACTGTCCATAGAGTAAAGCCTTTTTCGAAAAAAAGTCATTTTGTTTTATTATTATCTAAAGTTTTTTTTTTAATTAATGTTATTTCAATTTAAATAAATTCTGCTTATTTCAAACTAGTTAGTTAGTAAATGCACCACTTTTGCTTTTCCATTTTATTTTTATTTGTGCGTGGTAACTCATCGATATCGATAAATTATTTTTATTTTTCCCACCCAGTTCTACTTGTAAATGGCGATGCAGGCAAACCGATGCGCCGGCGCAGTTTGGTTTAATTATAAAAGTGTATTTATGAATTCACTATTTTTAACCCCCCACGCAAAAACGACGGGGACACGGGGTGTTAGAAGTTTGACGTGTCTCTGTGTGTGTGTGTGTGTGTGTGTGTCTGTCTGTGGCATCGTAGCTCCCAAACGGATGAACCGTTTTTTTATTGTGTTTGCGAAGTTGAATTTGTCGGGAGTGTTCTTAGCTATGTTTGATCAAAATCGGTTCTGCCGTTTCATTGCGTTGAGGGTTTTTTTATTTTTACTAAATTAATTACTTGTGTAATATGGAATTATCGATAACATTACTCTAAACTGGTATCGTCCCAGCACTACTTGTAAAACTAATTAGAGGAGATAACTTTGAGATGGTCAGACAGGCCGACGCTAGTTGGTTACAAGTACGATTACAAGACGAGTTTTTTTATGACTTTGTACTAATTTTATTACTTCTAAAAGGCGATGGAAATTCTCCAATGTTTATAGGTTTATTTGCGTAGTTTATATAATTACAAATGAGTTCAAACATGTCACACTTAATGTCGCAAGTTAAAATTTTGACACATAATTTCGGAAAATCAGTTCAAGCACAGCTCGTTCACCGTAAGACGACCGTGTACAGGTAACAAATACATAATATAATATGCATACATACTTTAGTTATACAAGTAATTAATTTTGTAAAAATTAAAAAACCCTCAACGCAATGAAACGGCTGAACCTATTTTGATCAAACATAACTAAGATAAGAACACTACCAACAAATTCACCTTTCAAACAAAAAAAATACAAAATCGGTTCATCCGTTCGGGAGCTACGATGCTACAGACAGACAGACACACACACACACACACAGAGAGACGTCAAACTTATAACACCCCGTCGTTTTTGCATCGGGGGTTAAAAATAATATAAATATAGCCTAGCCTGCCTGCACATTTAACAACACAACACATAACAATATAACATAACATGACACCCAACAGTCACACACATATAGTCCTGACCCCACACTAGGATTTCCTGTGTCGTGGGTATCAGAAACTACGAATACCATGCTACCATAACACCCAGACCCGTTGCAAATATTTAAAGATCATGCAAACATTTGTCCCGCAGCGGGAATCGAACCCGCAACCTTTCGCATCTCAGCCGGCTACTAGCCCGACGCGCTACAGAGGTCGTCATACCATAGTGGCATGACGAATAGCAGTTGATAGACAAGGACAAGTAATGATCGTAAACCTTAGTTTTAAAAATATTTTCAACACACTTGCTCATAAAGTGGCTCTAATTTCACCGCAATTAGGCACATAATGACATATGTAATCAAACTGTGACTTATTCACTAGTGAGTTATAGAGACAGTTGAACATTTACACAGAGTGTGTATTTCTGTTTTATTATTATTTTCTTCAGTAGTGTGTTGAAAAACGTCGTACGATACACGTGTGTAATGATGATTACCGTCCTCGGCTCTCTTAGGACCCTCACCTGCGCCTCAGCGGTAATCACCAACATTACACACTAGTACCATAATGTACTATTACATGGCAAAGCGTACGCAGAAGTATTTACCGTAAATTTCTGCAGAATGGAGAGGAGATTAAAGCAGCCGAATTTAGTTTAAGAGGAACGCAGATTACAATCATGTGCCTCGTACAAAAACTAAGCTAGTATGTCTGGTTAGGCTCTGGTACGTTAGAAAATTTGCGTTTTTTTTGATGCTACTTGGATGACGGAACAAGCAAGAGGCCCACCTGATGTTAAGCGGTAGGTAACCTCTGCTTATGAACAGTGCGTTACCTCATAGGTCACGTCCACCTAGGACGCACCCTATGTGGCATTGCACTGAGACAACCCGCAACCCTGAGACATAGATGAAAAGTCTCATGTGCCTGTAATTTCACCGGCGCCCTTACCCTTCAAACCGGAACGCAGCAATGCGAGCACTACTACTGCTTTGCGGCAGAAATAGTTGGTAGTAATGCGGTGGTAGTACTTCCCCGGACGAACTCTTTCACAAAAAAGCTCTACTACTACTAATGTTTGAGCAACTAAATGATAAATAAATAAATAATGCTGGACAGTTCACACAACATTATCTAGCCCCTAGCTAAGCAGAGCTTGTGATATGGGTAGTAGATAACTGATGTACTTAATACAATATATTACCACAGAATATATACAGTAATATTACATAGATAGATATTTTTTATTATACATAGAAAATACCCAGAACACCCTGAACAAACATCTGCAGATCGCACAAATATTTGTTCCGAGGCGGGAATCGAACTCGCAACCTCCTGCGTCGCAGGCGAACGTTCGTCCGCCGCGCCACAGAGGTCGCAAAATTTCGTAATAAGACCAATCGAATCTAAAAATACAGCAAAACCGTGCCTAAAACCCTTGTGTCACCATCACCACCCACCATGACGCAAAGTCCCCGCCTTAACGCGAGTTATAGGCGTGTAAAGGTCAGGGAAACATCGCAAAAGCTTTCACGGAGATTGCTTGCTTATTACCCCATTAAGGGTGGACTGGCTAGGGGAAGTGGAATGCAAAAAGACACATAAAATTAAAATTTATAAACGAATGTTTTTAGATAGATAGATAGAAAATTCTTTTTTGCACATAAAACAAAGAAGTACAAAGGGGAACTTAATGCTAGAAAGCATTCTCTTCCAGATAACCTTGGTGTATTGCGGAAAAAATATGTAGGTATCGGTAGTGCACAAGAAGGGAAATATTGGATAAGTCTAAGAAAATTAAAATAATAATAATAATAATAATATAAGTACTTAAATTACTGCCTAAAATATAAAATAAACAATAAATAAAAAAAATCAAATCAATCAATCAAAAAAAAAAAAAAAACATCAATTTTTTTTTCCAATTAAAAAAAACTACTTCGAAGATAGGAATTTTTCCCCAATATTTTTTTTTATAAAATTAGTGATCGAAACCGTGTGCTGATCATAATGAGCCTAAACACGGCCAGTCTACTATTATCCATCGAGGAGTTCCGTTGTCCACCTTCCGTCTCCATCATCAGATCAGCTCGCTATCAATATCATAATGTTGACTGGAACTTGACAGGTATGCCAAGTTTCAGCTCAATCAAATATCGGAAAGTCACCCGTGAAATACTTATCATTTAGTAGTTCCAATGGACATCTCTGGTCTTCTTCATCAGTTCCACTTCACCAAATGGCACTTTCTGAACCATATGGCTTTACTTGGTGCTGAAAATACCGAAATCGCTGCATGTGTGCCTATAATATTTGAGTTCCCTCAATTCCTCGTGGATCCCATCATCAGAACCATATTTTAATGAAAATGAGACAAATACCTATTTCTGCCGCAAAGCAGTAGTGCTCGCATTGCTGTGTTCTGGTTTGAAGGGTAAGGGTGCCGGTGAAATTACAGGCACATGAGACTTTTCATCTTTATGTCTCAAGGTGGCGGGCGCAGTGCAATGCCACATAGGGCGCGTCCTAGGTGGACGTGACCTATGAGGTAAAGCACAGTTCATAGGCAGAGGTTACCGCTTAACATCAGGTGGGCCATCTGCCTGTACCGTCATTCAAGTAGTATAAAAAAAAAAAAAAAAAAAAAAAAAAAAAAAATGTACCATCGTTGTAGCAATAAAGATTATGAATTAGTTAACAAACATAATTTAAAAAATAAAACACGTCTTGAGTACCTCCTATTTTTGTTGAAGTCTGTTATAAATGAGTAATCAGTAAGCTACGTTGTTGATGACGCACCAACAGCAGCTACACAATGTGCCCATTGAGATAAGTTGCGCAACAAAGAACAATGATATCAAGACTACATCTAATTAGTTTTGCATGCACCACGTGGTATCCTTTGTCCGCGTGGACTAGGGGCGTACCGCGCGCCAAATAACTTGGAAGCTGTGTATTCACTGATCAATTAGGACTGCGGATATCCGCATATTTTCAAATCCGGATAATGACGTCCGCTAAATCTGGATAATTCAGATAATTCGGCTAGTGAAATTCATCAAAAAATTACAATAAAAATCTAAATTTAATATACTGATCCTTTCTTTTAAATGTTTGTCAGATATACATAAAGTACCTGGGGGACCTAGCTTACCTAGGTGTTTGTAAAATGCGTGATAACTCGGAAAACCGCGCTTTACCAGAGATGAGACCTAGCTAGCAAGATTTCAAATGCAAGCATTACTTTATTGAAAGAAAAATATAGTTATTTCGAGAAGATAAGTGTTCGTTTCGTTTCGTATGCGAGGTAGTGCTGGCCTCTGGTGTCGGAGTTTGTCAAGCCGCCCGAGGGCCTCTGACATGGCTTATCGACTGCTATTAATCAATAACAGCCGGGACAGACAGCTTAACGTGCCCTCCGAAGCACAGAGCGATGGAAATCCGCACATAACTTAGAAAAGTCATTGGTGCGGAGCCTAGGATCGAACCCGGTATCGTTTGATTCTGAGTTGCACTATTGAACCATTAGGCTACCATCGCTTTTTTAAGATAGATAAGTGTTAACTTGCATAGAAGAAAGAATTTTTTAGTTTTTAATTTCTGTCCGTCTGTCACCATGTCTGTCTGTCTGTATCTCATGAACCGTGATAGTCAGACAGTTGCAATTTTCACAGATGATGTATTTCTGTTGCCGCTATAACAACAACTAATAACTGAATAAAATAAATATTTAAGGGGACTCCCATACAACAAACGTGTTTTTTTTGCCGTTTTTATAGGTAATGGCACGGAACCGGAATTCCTATTCTTAAAATTCTAAATTTTTTTTTTTTTTTCTTAATTCTTATTATGAAATATAAATAATATATAAATATAAATAACCCTTCGTGCGCGGGTCCGACTCGCATTTGGCCAGTTTTTTCTTTCTTTCTTTCAGTTGTCTTCTGCAGGCTAATTATTTTGATAATAATGTTGTTCTTTGAAATGATTCACGGTTCATCTGAATTCGATTACTCAAATACCTAACTTCTCCCACACTATGTGACCGCATTCTGCGGACAATAACATGGATTTTCCCGAAGATAGCTAGGTACCATTAAGCCCTTGAGCGATGGTATCGTAGCCTAACGGTTCAATAGTGCAACTCATAATCCAACGATACCGGGTTCGATCCTAGGCTCCGCACCAATGACTTTTCTAAGTTATGTGCGGATTTCCATCGCTCTGTGCTTCGGAGGGCACGTTAAGCTGTCGGTCCCGGCTGTTATTGATTAATAGCAGTCGATAAGCCATGTCAGAGGCCCTCGGGCGGCTTGACAAACTCTGACACCAGAGGCCAGCACTTACCTCATACGAAACGAAGAAGATTAAGCCTTTCTCCTATTACGATACGCACAGGCGATTCAAGTATCCTGCAAGTCTCAGACTAGGTCTGGTTGCGTTGGAACAGGAGTAAATGTAAATTTATTTTTTAAGACGATTCAAAATGATCCTTGTGATTTCAATGAATAAAATACCTTTTGACTTTGACTTTGACTTTGACTAGTCGCCGCGCCGCCAAGTATCTCACGTGCATTTGAATGCAGGCTAGTGTGTGATACGTGTTTGATCTATGGATAGGTCTTCAAAAATGATATTGAGGTTTTTAATATATTTTTTTTCTAAACCGAATAGTTTGCGCGAGAGACACTTTCAAAGTGGTAAAATGTCCGCTCCCCCCCCCCCCCCCCCCCCCCCACCCTCCCCTCCTTGTAACTTCTAAAATAAGAATGATAAAACAAAAAACAAAATATGATCTACATTACCATGTAAACTTCCACTGAAAATTGGTTTGAACGAGATCTACTAAGTAGTTGTTTTTTTTAATACGTCATAAATCGTAAACCATCCAAGAACTTTTATATTACGTTTCTTTCTGCTACGGAACCCTTCATGGGCGAGTCCGACTCAAACTTGGCCGCTTTTTTTTTAAATATCATTACGTGTAACTGCATCTTTATAGATGTACATTTATATGTACGGTCACAATGTTCGAAAGAGGCTATCTACCCACAACACAGGTATTCCTAGGGTGGGAGCTAGCGTACTTGCAAATAAATACTTTGCCAACATTGCATTGTCTCATTGTTCACAGTAAGTAAGTATATATTAGTAATATACAAATATTTAAACAAGCAAAACACTTTTTTTTTTACATTGATAGACCTTTGTTTGAGCACGATCTCACTTGTTGGTAAGTGACGATGTGGCCGAAGATGGAGCACAAAGGTCTAGAAGGCACCTATTCACTCTAGCCTTGAAGAGACCCAGATTATAGTTTTCAGGAAAGACAGACGATGGTAGTGTATTCCACTCCTTAGCAGTTCGCATTATAAAGGTAGAACTGAAACGTTAAGGTGGATGCTCACGCTTGTGGGGCGAAATTCTTTTTTTTTATGTTTTTTGCCCATTACAGCTCATCAACAAAGCTTCTGCTAGCGAAAGTAGAGTTTGCGAGAACTAGAAGACTATAAGCTCATAGCTAACACACATGTTTTAATTGATGCTATCTCATAAATATCATCAGTTTAGCTACGATACCAATAAAAATGTGTGTTAGGGGTATCATAGCTAAACCACAGGCGAAACTGATGATATTTATGAGATAGCATCAATTAAAACATGTGTGTTAAGTCTCCTAGTTCTCGCGAACTCAACTGAGCCGTGCGTCTGCTCGTCCTATGATGAAAAGGAGATGGTGGGATCAGATCGTGAAGTTCCTCGGAGCATTCCCCGAAATGTAACTTATAGAAGATCGAAAGTATGCTACCTATCTTACAGCTAAGGCCAAACCAACGCGTTCAGCCCGCGGCCTCAGTCGCGTGCACGGTGGGCGACCAATGGCTGAACGCGTTGGTATGGCCTTAGCTTTAATTTGTAAACATTGCGTTTCATAAGGTTTTGACACAGAAATAAACATTTTATACTTTTATTTTTATTTTCATCAGCTATTTATTTTTGATTGGAGAAAAACATGAATGTCTGGCACATTTACCTAAAAACTAATAAATTAATAATAAATAAATAAATAATGCTGGACAGTTTACAAAACATTATCTAGCCCCAAGCTAAGCAGAGCTTGTGTTATGGGTACTAGATAACTGATATACTTAATATAATACATGACATAGATAGATATTTTTTATAATACATAGAAAACACCCAGAACACCCTGAACAAATATCTGCAGAACGCACAAATATTTGTTCCGAGGCGGGAATCGAACCCGCAACCTCCTGCGCCGCAGGCTAACCTTCGCCCACCGCGCCACAGAGGTCGTCTATTTATTCTGTGGTAATCTAGAGTTTACTAGGAACAAACGAATTTCACAAAGTAAAGGTGGGACCATTCTCCAAACAAAAAACGACGTCCCCTTTCATAGAAATCGTCAGAACCTTTTGCGAGACACAAATAATACTGAAAATGGAATGAACAGAGACCGTATAATGAACGTTCGTCACAGAAGGAACCTTGCCTTTCGACATAACACCCAACCATGGACTTAGTGTACAAACACGACTGAGCGCTCTAAAAAATTATAATACCGAAACAAGACCTTATTCCATTAGGTTAAGACTCAATTTAGATTACCGTCATTGATAGAGGGAAAACGAGCCAAGAGAGATAGGTAGAATAGTGTTCGTTTGTCTCTTTCTAACACTTGAAATGATAGCTTTATGATAGCAAGGGTGACCATGACCATTGTATAGGTAAATACTAAGAGGGCATCGATACTACAAATCTAAAAGTTGGCCGTCGCGGGACGCCCGGCAGACGAGAAACATCACGGCATGGCTGCGTCACGCCGTTTGCCGACACTGAACACTAGGTAAGTAATCAGTAACAAGGCTGGAAAACACTTTCTGTGATATTAGAAAAAAAAACGTGTTTCCTACAAACGCAAGCCCAGTCCCGTGTCATCTACTATGGGAGATCAACTTTTTATTTTAGGAAATTAACAAAAAGTGTTATTGGTTCGTGATACTGATCACTTACCAAGCCTCCAGTATGAATCTGGATGCATAAATAACTGTGATAAATAATTTGATTTAAATAATGTTTGTTCCACTCCACGTTCATAAGTGTCTATGGAAAAAGTCTCCTGCACATGACTTTATTTTATGGTCACCGTCAGTGGCGTAACTATACCATCTGGGGCCCGTGGCAAATTCGAAAATTTTAAAATTTTTAGTTGTGGGCCCTAGTGTTCCCGTGGCAAATATAATTTTTTTTAAAAATGTAGTTGTCTCACTTTGGATTTTAAGCAGAACTTATAAAAATATACTTTTCAAATAAAATAAAATACTCAGGTACAATGTAAAAAAATATTTTTGAGCTCGCAGCCTCTTGGGCCGGGGCCCTCCTGGGTCGGGGGGCCGTGGCATTATGCCAGCCCTGCCACCCTATTGTTACGCCACTGCTCACCGTATTAGAAGTAGACACACTAACTCTGTAGTTCATATCTTGCTCGGCTCGTTTTTCTTTTCTGTTTTCAGTCCTGTTTGTATACTAAGTCCATGCACCCAACAGTCACATACATAGTAGTATAGTAGTGTGTTGTCATCGGAACTTGGCAGATATGCAAAACGTCTTGGACTCAATGATTGTATCCACTTCAGACTCGATCCTCCATTTTTGAAAGAATCGTCGTCATTTTTACAAGCTTTTATTTAACTTGCAATGTATGTATGTCCGGGTGGAATCTTGCAACTGAATTTTAAAGCAGTTATCCACAACCGATTGAGCTGAAATTTGCCATACCTGTCAAGTTCTGATGACAATACAATATGATAGTGACAGCGAGCTGATCTGATGATTGAGACGGAAGATGGACAACGGAACTCCTCGGTGGATAATAGGAGACTGGTCGTGTTGAGGCTCATTTTGATCAGCACTCTGTAACTATCACTAATTTTATAAAAGCTTGTATTAAAAAATATTTTTTTCTTAAAATACTTATTATAATCATTAGTGACCCGAATTCATTGAGGCCGCGCTTTTTTTTTACTACTTGGAATGACGGGTCTAGCAGATGGCCCAGTACCTCTGCCTATGAACAGTGGGTCACGTCCACCTAGGACGCGCCCTATGTGGCATTGCACTGCGCCCGCCACCCTGAGAAATAAAGATGACAATTCGCATGTGCCTGTAATTTCACCGGCACCCATACCCTTCAAACCGGAACACAGCAATGCGAGCACTAACTGCTTTGCGGCAGAAATAGGTATGGTGGTAGTACTTGCCCGGACGAACTCATACACAAAGAAGCTCTACTACTACTAACGAGTGTAGATAGTTTCACATCCATACCTCCAGGCATAGCAGGACTTGGAACTGGTCACGTGGTCTAGTGTGGTCGATATCGCCAGATATCCCCACATTGTCACAACACCAAAAATAATGGCTATAATCGGTACCCACAACACAAAATTAGCAAATTAAGAGTTAACTTGGAATTTCAATGTTAAATTACACCCTCAAGCCTTTCAACACACTGGTTAACGTCATCGGCTGGTTACATAAGAGCCGTATTTCAAGGTGACTTAGAGAAATTACCGTCATACAATTCACACTCTTTAAGGGTCTTTTCACATTTATAAAACAGATTTTCACACTTTATAAGAACAAAACTAGTCTGATTGTAATTTCACCGGCAAAACAACTCCACGGCGGAGCTGGGAAGGCACTACACGAACTGGCGAAAACCTTGGCTCGGCGGGACTAGGGATTGGCTTACATGGCGCTTGCGTACTGTTAGTACCGACGGGGACGAATTGGAACTAAAGCCGATTGGTTTAGTAATAACTACTTTGAACTGTTAGATTATTCTGCATACTTAAGACTGGATCCAACAAACTGACGCATGTCATGGGTCCGGCAGTTTACAACCGGATGCCTAAAAATGTCACTGAAGCTCTTAGTATCAGCATATTCAAGTCCAGGTTGAAGCGCTGGCTTATTGAGCAGACCTTCTAAATTTCCGATGAGTTCACTAGCCTCAAATTAATCTAATTACCTAGTTAATCCTAGATGTGACATGTTTTTTAACCCCCGACGAAAAACGAAGGGGTGTTATAAGTTTGACGTGACTGTGTTTGTGTGTGTGTGTGTGTGTGTGTGTGTGTGTGTGTGTGTGTGTGTGTGTGTATGTGTGTGTGTGTGTGTGTGTGTGTGTATCTGTGGCATCGTAGCTCCCGAACGGAAGAACCGATTTAGTTTTTTTTTGTTTGAAATGTGAATTTGTCAGGAGTGTTCTTGGTCAAAATTTGATCAAAATCGGTTCAGCCATTTTATTGCGTTGGGGGTTTTTTAAAATTGATCAAAATAAATTAATTGTTGTTTCATAGGAGCGCATGTTAGCCGTGCCCTATCATGGCATGTAGCGTGATTTCTTTCCGCTGTGACTCAGAGATAATAAGTACTGAACGGTACCAAACAAACAAACGAACCTACTATTACTACCTACCGTTACAGTTAACGGCTGACGTGACTGCACTGGCACAGTTTATAGGAGCGCATGTTAGCCGTGCCGTATCATGGCATGTACAGTGATTTCTTTCCGCTGTGACTCACAGATAATAAGTATTCGGGGTACCGTGAGTTGAGCCAATTCACTTCATATATGTGTCATCTAATTACAACCATGACACAAAGCAATAAAGTAGCAAATCTTCAAAATATTATCTTATACTTACGATCATTCGTCACAAAAAACGAGCAAAGCAATAAATTACTCCTGTCACTTGGAAATTAAAAGACATAGGTTAAACAACATTTAATGTGAAATCAACCTTAAAGAGGTACAAATAAAGTTCTCACAAATACAAATAAAAGTGAGCTGTTATTCACCGAGACTTATTTTTGCGCCGACCCGACATCTAGTTGTATTCTTGATCGAAGGCGATATATAGTACGCTCTTCAACACCGATGTGCCATTCCACGGCCGCGAGCTGTAGCTTGTGACGTTATGCTACACAGACGTACGTTGTTACGAGCGAAAGAAAATTAACATTCTTTAAAGAAGGTGCGTTAGTATTGTGTTACCAGCGGAGATAATGCAATGTTGACAAGCGAATAGACGAATAAGGTGTATCTTTGAAACAATATACCTAGTTATTTTTAACCGACGAACAAGTCAAAAGTTTTACAAACTATAGGTAGGTATTAGGCACTTATGTAAGTACCTACATGTTTTTTTATTAAGTATACAGGGCGTCAAAACTACTCCTAAGTCTATGCGACATGAATGGAGAGTTTCTTAATTGACCACGATCTCACCTGTTGGTAAGTGACGATGTGGCCGAAGATGGAGCACAAAGGTCTAGAAGGCACCTATTCACTCTAGACTTGAAGAGACCCAGATTATAGTTTTCAGGAAAGACAGACGACGGTAGTGTATTCCACTCCTTAGCAGTTCGCATTATAAAGGTAGAACTGAAACGTTTAGTGCGAATAGAGGGTGAGGTAAGGGTGGTACCGAGCCGTGCGTCTGCTCGTCCTATGATGAAAAGGAAATATTGCTGAAAGGAGACTACTTTATTTTTAAAACACAGTAATACCTACTGCGTTCAAAGATTTTTAAACCCCGACGCAAAAACGACGGTGTGTTATAAGTTTGACGTGTCTGTGTGTGTTTGTGTGTGTCTGTCGCCTCGTAATTCCCGAACGGAAGAACATATTAGTTTTTTGTTTTTTTTGTTTGAATGGTGAATTTTCCGGGAGTTAGCTATGTTTGACCAAAATCGGTTCAGCCGTTTCATTGCGCTGAAAGTTTTTTTTATTTTTTACAAAATTAATTACTTGTCTAAAAAGTTCTTGCTTCGTCCGGGAATCTAACCAACTTAAATGTGAAAAAACACCCCGTACTTTTATCATGCCAATCGAAAGAATGGTTTTAAAAAACCTCTTAAGTAACATTAGTAGGTATCTTAATACAGTGGAATGGAAGAAAAGAAAATACTATTTGATTCCATTTAGTGTTCGGTTTGATTCCCAGACAAAGCAAGTAATTTTTAAAAATTCTTTGAATGCATTATTTCTAAGTTTTGAAAATAAAATAAAGTATCCTATCTACAATATTTAAGGTACTTTCCCTTCATGTCGCATAGTCTTGGGACGTCCTGGCAAAAAATTAAGGCAATATGTTAAAATACACGATGGGCGGAGTCTAGCAAGAAAACAATAGCTGCATGAAAGTTACAGCGCTATTGCTCACTTGAACCCGAGAAGAGATGAGGTATAATATGCTTTCTGCCGCTCGGAAGTAACTGACGTAAGCGACAAATGATAAAACTTCGTTTTGCTTCTAAAGTAGCAAATATACAAATAAATCCTTCTATTTTCTAAGTCATCATCATCATCAGCCCACACTAGTCCACTGCTGGGCATAGGCCTCTCCCAATACGCGCCACTGAGCCCGGTGTTCGGCTCTTCTCATCCACTTTCTGCCGCTGCCTTTCGTAGGTCATCGCTCCACCTAGCCAGAGGGCGCCCCACGCTACGTTTCCACGCGGTCTCCGTTCAAGAACTCGCTTACCCCAACGGTTGTCGGTTCTTCGGCATATTATTATATGACCAGCCCATTGCCATTTCAGCTTGCTAATCCGGTGGGCTATGTCAATGACTTTAGTTCTCTGTCGGATAATCTCATTTCGGATTTTATCTTTCAGAGAAACTCCGAGCAGAGCCCGTTCCATAGGTCGCTGTGCAACCTTGAACTGGTGGATTAGCCCTACCGTGAGTGTCCATGTCTCGGCACCATAGGTCATTACTGGTAGGACGCACTGATTGAAGACTTCAGTCTTCAGGCATTGTGGTAATTGGTTGAATTTTCTAAGTAATTTGACTGAATACCTAGTAGGTATAGAAATTAACGATTAATATTTTCTCTAATCGAAGGAGGGACCAAAAACGGGTTGTGGAACTTACGTAAATACAAACATACAGACATACATAGACTACTAAAAGCATACTTAACCCTTCTTTTTGGCTTTGCCGTAGGTAGATACCTACTTCACTTAGGTAGTACCATAGATTAAATTAACGCACTGTAAAACAAAAAGTTTCTTAGGTATTTTGTGTAAAAAAGCCCAATGAGGCGCTGCCTTTCCTTAGTCTGACTTTCATTCAATACTATAATATTTATCACTTTAATTTTTCAACCCCAGCACATTCCTTTCCAACGCCATCTATCAGCGAGCGGCATAACTATGACCTACCTACAACTCCAATAGCTGTCACCGGCTGAATAAATTCTATACGTTAGATATTCTATCATCGAGGCCACTTTTTGTAACTAATAGAAACTAAGATTAATAATAAACCTATAAATTTAGAATGTTTAACACACGACTTTTCCCCCGAAAGGGTAGGCAGAACCTCAAATGGGCCTCTTTTCGCCATCCTGGGATATAGCGTGACAAGTGGTGAGCAATCGCCGCCATTGCTTCTCACGTCTGACTCTGCGAACGCTTTCTTTCAGTAATAATACTTTCCTTAAGTAAGCTAGCAGCCAGGACAAATCTTATACCAACGAATCTTACAAGTCGGCTTTTACGACATCCACGGGAGGAGACGGAGGGGTCTATCCTTAGGCCGGACACACCACGACATTGTCGGATAAGCCTAATATAATCCTATCCTATCCTACTAATATTATAAACGCGAAAGTTTGTAAGTATGGATGGATGGATGGATGGGTGGATGTTTGTTACTCTTTCACGTAAAAACGACTGGATGGATTTGGATGAAAATTGAAATGGAGATAACAGGACTCCCGGAATAACACATAGGCACATTTTTATCCCGATATTCCCACGGGATCGAGACTTACGCGGGTGCAATCGCGGGGCGCTGCTTGTCAAATATAATTTCAAACAGTTTGACTTTGGCCGAGCTGAAGTTGGGCATTAAACACATTGACATATATTTGTCGGCCTTCAGCAAGTACTGATACGAGTACGGCTGCTACACATATTGGACCCTGAAGGTTGATTTAGTTTAGAGTTTTCCTTATCCTAGTACCTAATACTATACATCTGTGGCTCGGGCTTCGGTATTATCAGTTAGTAAAAAGACAGCTACCGAAAACTGTAGGCTTGTAGGTTGTGTAAGAAGACAGCCCTGAAAACTGAAGGCTCTGAGTTTTCCTTCTAATCTCGGGCCTTGGCTTGGAGTTTGTGTTAAGAAGACAGCCCCGAAAACTGAAGGCTCTGAGTTTTCCTTCTAATCTCGGGCCTTGGCTTGGAGTTTGTGTTAAGAAGACAGCCCCGAAAACTGAAGGCTCTGAGTTTTCCTTCTAATCTCGGGCCTTGGCTTGGAGTTTGTGTTAAGAAGACAGCCCCGAAAACTGAAGGCTTGGTGTTTGTGTAAGAAGACAGCCCTGAAAACTAAAGGCTTGGAGTTTTCCTTCTCGTCGGGCGTTAGTATTACAAGGTCAAAAAGACAACCCCCGAAAACTGAAGACTGACAGCCCCTGAAAAATGAAGGATTGTAGTTTGTGTAAGAAGACAGCCCCGAAAACTGAAGGCTTACAGTTTTCCTTCTCCTAGTCACGGGCCTTGGTACTACAAGGTATAAAAAGACAGCTCCCTAAAACTGAAGGCTCGGTCTCCCGAAAACAAGGTTTGGAGTTTTTTACAAAAGAGAGTCCCGTAAACTGAAGGCTTAGAGTTTTACTTCTCCTAGTCCTGGGCCTTAGTATTACAAGGTATAAAAAGACAGCCCCCGAAAACTGAAGGCTTGTAGTTTGTGTAAGAAGACAGCCCCGAAAACTGAAGGCTTGTGGTTTGAGTGAGAAGACAGCTCTGAAAACTGAAGGCTTAGAGTTTTCCTTCTCCTCACGGGCCTCGGTATTACAAGGTATAACAAAACAGCTCCCGAAAACGGAAGGCTACCAACTATCTCTTTTTCGTTTTTTTCTTTGGTAATTTTTCGATAACTCGGGTATCATCTCGGGCCTTGGTATTACAAGGTATAACAAGACAGCTTCCGAAAACTGAAGGCTAGTATTATGGTAATACTATTAGTATTATTACGGTAATACTAGCAAATACTAGTACAAAGCTACTACACATACTACACAAGTACAATACTAGGAAATCTATATATATAAAACAAAGTCGTGTTAGTTACACCACTTAGAACTCAAGATCGGCCGGACCGATGTTAGTTATCTCTTTTTTGGTGGATTCTTTTCCGCTCCGAATAGCAGAATAAGTAATAAAATATCAGGGGGGGCTGTTTTTCACCGGGTGGTACCCGTGCGAAGCCGGGGCGAGTCGCTAGTACTAGTATACAAGGTAATACTAGCAAATAATACTATACTATAACAAGACAGCTTCCGAAAACTGAAGGCTAAGTATACTATAACAAGACAGCTTCCGAAAACTGAAGGCTACCAGCTACCTACCTCTTTTTATTTTTTTCTTTGGTAATTGTTCGATAACTCTGGTATCACGATCTGGACGTTCCGTCTAAGTATTCAGGACCAGTTTTAAAGGCTGTAAACAAGCTGATGATAGTAATAAGGTTGTAAATACTCACGTTTTCTCTGTCCACGTCTAGTTGAGGATTCTTCTTCGGAAGGCTGTATACTAAGCCCCGGTCCGGCTTATACCTCTTCACTTCGGTTTGGAACTTCCTATCTTTTTTGGCGAACTTCGCATCCGACTGACTATTTTCGGAAGACTTGGGGATCTTGCCGTCTTCGAAAGATTTAGAGATCATGCCACCTTCGGAAGATTTAGATATCTTGCCATCTTCGGAAGATTTAGATGTCTTGGCATCTTCCGAAGATTTCGGAAAGAAATTAACATCTTCTATAACCTTTGGCGACAGTTTCGACGGCGATAGTTTCTCCTTTGTGGCTGGTTTTTCGGCGATGCCGTTCTCAAAGTTTTGTAGGAGTTTCTGGAAGTCGGTTTTGGCCATTTTTGGGGAGATCGGGTCGGGAGTAGATAGTCGATGGTCGCACGGAATCTCGTAGATAGCATCCTGGAAAGAAGAGAAGAAAATATGAGGAAAATGAAGGACTATAACCACAGGATAAATAATAGTACAAGTAAATATAAGTAACTATATAATAGTAGAGCTTCTTTGTGAAAGAGTTCGTCCGGGGAAGTACTACCACCATACCTATTTCTGCCGCAAAGCAGTAGTGCCCGCATTGCTGTGTCCCGGTTTGAAGGGTAAGGGTGCCGGTGAAATCACAGGCACATGAGACTTTTCATCTTTATGTTTCAGGGTGGCGGGCGCAGTGGAATGCCACATAGGGTGCGTCCTAGGTGGACGTGACCTGCGAGGTAATGCACTGTTCATAGGTAGAGGGTACCACTTATCATCAGGTGGGCCATCTGCTTGACCCGTCATTCCAAGTAGTATTAAAAAAACAGAAAAACACACAAATCCGGGAGAGATGTTGAGGGCTACTATGAAGGTGGCAGAAAAGTGTTTTTTCCGGCATCAAAATTAGTGGATATTACGCACAAATGTCAAGGGAAATTAAAAAAAAAACGCCCAAGTGCGAGTCGGACTCGCGCACGAAGGGTCCCTTACCATTATCTATAAAAACGGCGGGGTTTGTTTTTTCTCCACAAATCCTTGCCTTCGCCTTGTTTTTAGGGTTCCGAACCCAAATGGTAAACGGGAACCTATTACTAAGACTCCGCTGTCCGTCCGTTTGTCTGTCCGTCCGTCTGTCACCAGGCTGTATCTCATGAACCGTGATAGTTACACAGTTGAAATTTTCACATTATGATGTATTTATGTTGCCGCTATAACAACAAATACTAAAAAACAGAATAAAATAAATATTTGAAAGAAAGAAAATAAAAATTCTTTATTTGGAACGGCACACATGGATAGGACAAAAGACACTCGACAAATAAAATAAAAAAGATAAAAAATAATAGGTAATACATACAAAAGGCAAAAACTAAGGGGCCTATTTAAGGGGGCTTCCATACAACAGACATGATTTTATTGCCGTTTTTATAGATAATGGCACGAAACCCTTCGTGCGCGTGTCCAACTCGCACTTGGCCGGTTTTTCTCATCGGTTACGCTTCTTTTTGAGTGCATGACTCCGAATGCAATGTACGAGAATGACCTCGTTTTCGTCATTTTCCCTGAACAACAAAGACTACTCGTAAGTGCCTAACCTACTACCAGTTTTTTTTCAAAGTCATGGCTAGTATTTTGTTGCGTCTCGTAAGAGGAAGACAACAGCTAAATTCCATCTCTGTCTAACTCAGTTAAGTTCAGGTAAGTTAGAAAGTGGCAGAAGAGCGCTCGCGCTAAGAAAAGTGATCGAAAATTACGAAAAACGGAATTTAAACAAATATTTGCTGTGTAATCTAAAATACAAATATGCCCTTTAAAATAATATTATTTGCACTCTTATTAATTTTATCGCAAAATTCGAGATTTCGAGAAAATTTATCGAAATCTTGTTTTTTTGCTCTTATCTTGGAAATATGAAAAAAAAAAACTATATTTATTTACAGTACAAACACACTGGAATACTTACGTCACTAAATAAAACTAGGTATGACAACAAATTATGTGTTAAGGCGCGATAGGTTCTCAAATGTCTCTAGAATTTTAAAGTTATTGATAAGAATTTTCATAGTTTTCTATGAAAATATATATATATGATATTCTTGAGCTATTTATCTAGTGAAATCAATAACTCAATACAATATTTGAATTACTTCACTCGATAAAAAAAATTACAAAGATACCTCCTTTTTAAAATTTAAATGCAATTTTTCACTCACTTCTCTCACGTTTTAATTTTTGAAACATTTGGTTACATGTTAGTTATTATTTGAGTTAGTGAATTCATCAACAAAATTAAACAAAACTTTGAACGACATTTTTATATAATTTTTTTATACATAAAAACACGGTATCAGAGCGTGCGCTCGCCTTCTTCGCCTCATACAAAAATGTTCGTTGAACCTATAGCGCCTTAATACAGAGGAGCTATAGTCCAATTCAATCCATTTGTAATGATCTCCACACTGTTACCGGTTTACAGAAAACATTTAGGTAGGACTTTTGATTGTCTGATGATAGGCAGCTGTACAAATACAGAGTCACAGCAGGTTACTAACTATTATAGGTACTTAAAATTATGTGAAAATTTTTATAAGTAAAATAAACTAAACTATATGAGATGAGCAAGAATATCCTCAGTTTCTGTATATTACAGTGACAGCAGCCACTTTCTAACCGTGAATTTCATTTCACCAGATGATGAAGATTAATATATATATATATATTCAATTCAATTCAAAGTTCTTTATTGAAACACAGTATAAAAAACAGTAACAATAATTATATTACAAAAGACGGTCTTATCGATGAAACAATTTCTTCCAGACGACCTGACTATCCCAAGGGAAGACAAAAGCTATGCTTCTGACCACAGTGCTCGGTGCATGCTTTAGACATTCACCGTCCCCCGAACTAGTGTGAACTGTATCTCGGGGGGCAGCGCCCAGCGTCCATTCCGGTGTCATAATATTCTTGTAAACTGTGTAGAATTTGCTAAAAATACGTTTAAAAAGCCTATTTGACTCTTGACAGCCTCTTAATAATTTTAACGGCATGTAGGCGCAATACTTTCACCGTAAGTGACAACTCGTAAAACTAACACCCTACTTGCGGTGACACACAATGAACCACAGTGCACTGCCAGGACGAACTGTCTGATAGCTTGTTTTTTTTTTCATATTTATTTATCTTTAGGCACAATATATAAATAATAAATTATGCTGGACAGTTCACACAACATTATCTAGCCCCAAGCTAAGCAGAGCTTGTGTTATAGGTACTAGACAACTGATATACTTAATACAATATATTACATAGATAGATATTTTTATTATATATAGAAAATACCCAGAACACTCTGAACAAATATCTGTAGATCGCACAAATGTTTGTTCCGAGGCGGGGATCGAACCCGCAACCTCCTGCGTCGTCGCGCCACAGAGGTCGTATGCACTTAGACATGTCAAAAAACAATTCTCTTTATACTAAAGGTACTGAAAACATGCAGACAATATAAACCACGGTATTACTTGAATTACCTATCACTTAAATATATTTAACTTACAAACTTACATTTAAAATACAGGAATGTCAATGAAACAAGCAAATAGAGATTGTGAATTATTAAAATATATAAAATTAAATTAAATATTAAATGTCAATGAACACATTATACTCGAAATAGTCTGATAGATTTCGAATTGTCTTATAGATTTCGAATTGTCTTATAGATTTCGAATTGTCTTATGGATTTCGAATTGTCTTATAGATTTCGAATTGTCTTATAGATTTCGAATTGTCTTATAGATTTCGAATTGTCTTATAGATTTGTCCCATTATCATAAAAATCAGGTTCTGATGATGGGATCAGTAGTAGTATAGCTTTTTTGTGAGAGTTCGTCCCGGGAAGAACTACCGCTATACCTATTTCTGCCGGAAAGCAGTGGTGCTCGCATTGCTGTGTTCCTGTTTAAAGGGTATGGTTGCCGGTGAAATTACAGGCACATGAGACTTTTCATCTTTATGTCTCAGGGTGGCGGGCGCAGTGCAATGCCACATAGGGTGCGTCCTAGGTGGACGTGACCTATGAGGTAATGCACTGTTCATAGGCAGAGGGTACCACTTAACATCGGGTGGGCCATCTGGTTGATCCGTCATTCCAAGTAGTATAAAAAAAACTATTATTCATTCTGTGCTGATAGTACGAACTTTACGCGAGTAGGTAACACTGGCAGGAACAATATGATCAAGCTAGGTTTTATTTTTATTTTTGCATAATATTCCTTTTTTTTATACTACTTGGATGACGGAACAAGCAAGAGGCCCACCTGATGTTAAGCGGTAACCTCTGCCTATGAACAGAGCATTACCACATAGGTCACGTCCCCTTCTCCACCTAGGACGCACCCTATGTGGCATTGCACTGCGCCCGCCACCCTGAGACATAAAGATGAAAAGTCTCATGTGCCTGTAATTTCACCGGCACCCTTACCCTTCAAACCGGAACACAGCAATGCGAGCACTACTGCTTTGCGGCAGAAATAGGTATGGTGGTAGTACTTCCCCGGACGAACTCTTTCACAAAAAAGCTCTACTACTACTAAAACTTGGGGGTACTGTGACAATATACAATGTGACTGTGGAGCGACGCCTCAGACAATGCCTCATTTACTTTCTTGCTCGCGATACTCAAACACGCAGGCACACAAAGATCAAGGTTTTGGGCTAGAATAATTTAAGGTGGTTGCTTTCGCATGTGGCGCGAAATTCAATATTTTTCGTGTTTTTTGCTCATCACAGCTCATCAACACTTCTTCAGATAGCGAAAACTATGTTATGGGGGGTCACACATTTTTGTGTTAGTGTTTAGAAATTTTACCACTTTGAAAGTGTCTCTCGCGCAAACTATTCAGTTTAGAAAAATATATATTAGAAACCTCAATATCATTTTCGAAGTCCTATCCATAGATAAAACACCAAACTTATGGGATTGAGTTTCAGTTCTAAGTAACCCCAAATTTTGTTGTTTTTTTTTTCTATTTTTGTGCGAAAATCTTAATGCGGTTCACAGAATACATCTACTTACCAAGTTTCAACAGCATAGCTCTTATAGTTTCGGAAAAAAGTGGCTGTGACATACGGACGGACGGACGGACAGACAGACAGACAGACAGACAGACAGACAGACAGACAGACATGATGAATCCATAAGGGTTCCGTTTTTTGCCATTTGGCTACGGAACCCTAAAAATGGCGAAAAAACAGTGTTTGACGAAAAAATACTCTAACTCTAATTTGAAGTATAGTTTACTGCACAGAAATGTTTAAAATTCGAAGAATTCAAATGACGACCTCTGTGGCGCAGCGGGCGAAAGTTGGCCTGCGACCCAGGAGGTTGCGGGTTCGATTCCCGCCTCGGAACAAATATTTGTGCTATCGCAGATATTTGTTCAGGGTGTTCTGGGTATTTTCTATGTATAATAAAAAATATCTGTCTATGTAATGTATTGTATTAAGTATATCAGTTATCTTGTACCCATAACACAAGCTCTTCTTAGCACGGGGCTAGATAATGTTGTTTGAACTGTCCAGCATTATTTATTTATTATTTATTTTTACATGTTTTCCTAGGCAGCCATGACAGTGAATGTCGCGTTTGTTGCTCTGTGGTTGCTTGCTTCCTTCATTTCGTTACCTCGTTGCTTTGTCAATTATCAGTATGTTTAGTTAATTGTTTTGTATTTGTCATATACTCAGGACGATAGTAGATTGACGAAACGGGTACACAAGACGAGCGTGAATGGGACAGTGGGAAGGGGAAGACCTCAACGAACGTATTCAGACCAGATCGGAGACGTTCTGGAAAAAGGCCAGGTCAACAGTACCCTTAACCGACGAGCATGTATGAAGAATGTGATGAGAGTGAATGAAGCAAAAGAGGTGCGTGTCAGGATCGTAGCAAGTGGAAATCCGTGGTATCTGCCTACCCCTCCGGGAAACAGGCGTGAGTATATGTATGTATGTATGTATGTATATACTCAGGTCTAATTTTATTTTAAGATGTTTTGAAGAAGAAGTACCACTGAACAGTACCGCGCACTACCAAACATAATAACAAGCCGACGCCGGTAGAAAGCGTTCCTAATGCCGTTATATACACTCAAATATAAAAGTCATTAATATTGATGACGAGCTCTATGCGGGTGTGTAGTTGTGTATAGGTAGTAGTTTCACACCGGAAGGGATAAGGAAACCAGCTGAAACACGAACGTGGACTAGGTACTTCACTTTCCCCTTTATTTCGGTATGGTTTAGCTTCAGGCTGCGTAGCCGTATTTACCAAAAGTTGATACTTAAGCCTAGCCTTGTCTTTTTTTTTATATTACTTGTAATGACGGGTCAAGCAGATGGTCCACCTGATGTTAAGCGGCACCCTCTGCCTATGAACAGTGCATTACCTCATAGGTCACGTCCACCTAGGACGCACCCTATGCGACTTTGCTCCGTGCCCGCCACCCTGAGACATAAAGATGAAAAGTCTCATGTGCCTGTAATTTGTTCACTTTAAAAATAAATAATTATATTAAATAAAACAAATATTTAAAGGGGGCTCACATACAGCAAACGTGATATTTTTGCCGTATTTATAGGTAACTAGCGACTCGTCCCGGCTTGGCGCGGGTAGTTTCAGGATGAAAAGCAGCCCTCCCCCCCTCCTATCCCCTCCCCCCTGGTAGCCTATGTCACTCAGGATGAATGTAGCTTTCCAATGCTGAAAGAATTTTTGAAATCGGCACTGTAGTTTTTGAGTTTATTCATTACAAACATAATACACACACACTAAAATACAAATATTTCCTCTTTATAATATTAGTGTATATGTACGGAACCCTTCGTACGCGAGTCCGGCTCCCACTTGTTTCAAACGAGACTGTATTCTGATTTCCTCGTGAGTAGCCTATTTGTAGCGACATAAATCCACGACCTACCCCACCGATACATTATGACGTCATCGGGGCCACTGACCGGGTTATTCTGATCTTCAGATCAGAAGCTAGTCTGCGGTTTCTTCGTGGTCAGACAGACGTCTTCAATTACCGTCAACGGACTAAGATACGTAAAGTGTATGCAGGTAACTATGGCGCCACTAGCAAACACCCCGTTCACAATTAGGACTTGATGCCCAGTTCTTCAAACTTTTTACAAGCTTTTTGTATGTATGTTTGTCCGGGTGGAATCTTGCAACTGAACTATAAAGCAGTTACCCTCAACCGATTCATCTGAAATTTGGCATACCTGTCAAGTTCCGATGACAATACAATATGATGGTGACAGCGAACTGATCTGATGATGGAGACGGAAGGTGGACAACGGAACTCCTCGAGGGATAATAGTAGACTGGCCGTGTTTAGGCTCATTTTGATCAGCACACGGTTACGACCACTAATTTTATAAAAGCATTTTTCACAAAATACTGGTGGCGATTCTGTGCAGCATTCTCTAATTTTAAACTGCGTTAAAATTATCGCGGTTTCTTTTATTTCAGTCTATTAGAAAGGGCGCGCGACAACTTTAACACGGTTTAAATTTATAAAATACTGCACAGAATCGCAACCATTTTATTGATATAGAACTTTGTATATGCAAATATCAATAATTGGGTGCAAGGAGCCGAAAACTCGCGCACGTGAAACATATTGTGTCGGCAAGTAGGTACATGCCTATGTAGTAGGCTATGCTCGGAGTTTCTCTGAGGGATAAAATCCGCAACGAAGTTATCCGTCAGAGAACTAAGGTCATCGACATAGCTCAGAGAATTAGCAAGCTGAAATGGCAATGGGCTGGGCATATATGCCGAAGAACCGACAACCGCTGGGGTAAACGTGTTCTAGAGTGGAGACCACGTCTTGGTAAACGTAGTGTGGGGCGCCCCTTGGCTAGGTGGAGCGACGATCTGCGTAAGGCGGCTGGTAGAAAGTGGATGGGAAGAGCTGGAAATCGGTATAAATGGCGAGCATTGGGAGAGGCCTATGTCCAGCAGTGGACTGATACAGGCTGATGATGATGATGATGAAGTATGTACATTCATTAAATGTTTTTTGTGAAAAATGTACATACATAGACACACACCTTTCTGGGGGAGTAGGCAGAGCCTCAATGGGCCTCTTTTCACAGTGAGTTGCACCATCGTGGGAAATAGACGTGACAAGTGGTGAGCTCATCGCCGCCATTGCTTCCCACGACTGACTCGGGCAACTTTCTTCCGGTAATAACACATTCCATAATAATCTAGCAGCCAGGACAAATCTTATACCAACGAATCTTATCAACTAGTCCGGGTAATCCCTTAGTCGGGTTTTACGACGATTCAATTAATATTTAACTTAATAAGAATTTAAGGAGTTGAATAAAAAAAACATAATTATAACTAGTTAGGGCGCCGTCAGCGAAATCAATGATGAGGACTATATTATATCACCATCATCATCATCACGAGCCATTAAATGTCCATTTTTGGACGTAGGCCTCTCCCAATTTCTTCCACTCGAGTCGATCAGTTGCCTTCGCCATCCAGTGATAGCCTGCGTATCCTTTTATGTCGTCCACCCATCGTTTCGGTGGATGACCTCTGGGTCTTCTGTTTGCCCCCGGTCTCCATTCAAGGATCCGTCTCGTCCAGCGACTTCTGTCAACTATACAACTATATTATATACCTAGTGTTAAAACAACGATATCATTAAACCAGGGTTCGAAATTATCAAGATAATAACACTTCTTGATAATATAATTATCGGATAATTATCACCAGTGTAAGAAATTCATTTGTTATATTCTTTTGTAACAAATGCATTATAATTTGAGTAATTCTAACAACAAAAAATAAAAAAAAATAAAAATTATAATTTTTATTATACAAATTAACATAATTAAAGGTAGTTTGAGAAAAAATCAGTGACGTTAGATTAGACATTCAAAATAAATTAAATTGGATTGACCAAAGAAGCCAATGGGATATCTTCATCTGATGATGATTCTATTTCCGTTGGCTTTGTTACTGCTGTAGATGCAGTAGAACTTATTTGTTCTCCTGAAAGCCAACTAAGATCTTGTAAAGTATGACCATATTGGATCTTTCTCACGAGGCATTTTACAAATCCAACTCTATAAACAATATTTAACACAATATTTAACAAACCAATGACACTGGAGTTCACTCAACTTCGTAATTCGAACTGAATTTTTCTTGTAAGGGGAATTCCCTTGGCCGTTGACACTTCGTGCGTTTGGATAGACGCAAGTGCGGCCATACACGTTCGAATACAGTTCACTTTCACGTGCGCAATGTTTTGTTATTATCAATCGATAATTATCATTCTGTTATTATCACGATAATTATCATTCTGTTATTATCACGATAATTATCGTGATAATTATCATTGATAATTATCCTTTCGAACCCTGCATTAAACTAATACCAACATTGATGATCTGCAAATATCAGTTCCGTGTCTGTGTTGTGGTAGCATGCTGCTCGTAGTTCCTGATACACACAACACAGGGATCCTAGGCTATAGGGGTGTGAGGCTAGGACTATGTAGTTAAGTGAGTATTGGGCGTTATCTCATGATATATCTTAGTGTTATTTAACTGGAAGTTAATCTGAGCGTGTTACCGCTAGTTTTCACTTTCTACCGGAGCGCGGGCCACAGGGCCACAGACCGCGGTTACTGAACAGGTTGCGTTGAAGACATGGCGCCCACAGACCGGTTGGGCTTCCGGTCTTGAATATTACCAACCAGGGTTTTATACACTGACTAGCGACTCATCCCGACTTCGCACGGGTATGAAAAACTTTGACCGATTTTGATCAAACATAGCTAAGAACACTCTTGACTAATTCGCCTTTCAAACAAAAAAAAAACAAAATCAAAATCGGTTCATCCGTTCGGGAGCTACGATGCCACGGATAGACACACACACACACACACACACACACACACACACACACACACACACCTAGACACGTCAAACACACACACACTGTCATAACACACCGTCGTTTTTGCGTCGGGGGTTGATAAAATAACTATAAGAATCGTCCTTGTGAACCATTGTGAACAAAGGAACGGTTTCCACCACATACTATTTATATCTATACATATATCTATGTGAGACAGATTCTTTGAACCCAGATGTTTACTAAGAATGCGTCATCCCACACTGAAATACCCATATTAGTTTGCGCGTTGAAGCCCTCAAACCCAGCTGAGAACACTTACCACGAACATACTAAGCTTGGACTCCAGGTTTCAGCTTAATACGCAACTTGCAGCTCAAACGCGGATGTTTTTCAAAAACATAGCGTACATTGAGTCTGTGAAATGCCTGGCGAACTGTGACCCAAACTAACTAGTACGATAGACACAGGTACACGAAGGGCAGTTTAAACCTTTGGGATGTTTATTGCAACAATTAAAAATAAGTATTAAAAAACAGCAAATGATTTTTGACCGAGCATGGCGCGCTCCATTGCCCTTTGTATGCAAGTATTTTGCCACTTCCAAGTGTTTTGTTTTCAAACGCTATTTTGTATCTTTTTTCTCACTCAATTAACTATGCGGAAAAATTCTTGAAGGTATTTTGAACCCTGGTTTTTGGCTCTGTACTTGGAAGCCCTGGTACTCGTTTTTGCAAGTACGACCCATCCCTTTGTGTTCTGTGTTTGGAGATGTTCAAACGCGGTGTCCGTGAGTTGGTTAGTTCGGGACGCATTATTCTATACTTTTCTTTCCCCATTCTCAGAGCGGAGTTATTTCAGTGAGTAGTTTGTGGGCTAGTTATTTCGAGTTTGGCTTCCGTCTGCTTTAGTTCCGCAGTGGAATTGGGATAGCGGAACACTGATGGGTTCACCTCAATGTTTTTCGCCGTGTTTTTACCGTTTGACGTAGGAAGTTGGTCATTTGTAGACAAGGTATATAATAACATACAGACGGTACCACGGCCGCGGTATGCGTGTTTACTTTTTTTTAACTCTTTTTTAACTGCGTGAATGACGGAACAAGCAAATGGTCCACCTGATGTTAAGCGATAACCTCTGCCTTTAAGGTGGTTGCTTTCGCTTGTAGCGCGAAATTCAATATTTTCGGTTTTTTGCTCAAAAAAGGGCCTTTTCGAGAAGGGCTTTTTCACGTGGCTAATAATTGTTTTTCGTGATTTTCACTCACTTTTCGTTTCGCGAGCTTTATTTTGTCACTTTCGTGAGTTACGAAAGTGACAGAATTTGGCTATTGCTCTGCCTGTAACAATGTATTACCTATCGACCTAGAACGCGCCTTACGCAGTATTTCACTGCGCTGCCATCCTTAATGACCATCTCATGTGTAATTTGGCTGTTGTATACGCCTTAAGCGGCAACCTCTGCCTGTAACAATGTATTACCTATCGACCTAGAACGCGCCTTACGCGGTATTTCACAGCGCTGCCATCCTAGATGACCGTCTCATGTGTAATTTGGCTGTTGTATACGCCTTAAGCGGCAAACTCTGCCTGTAAGAATGTATTACCTATCGACCTAGAACGCGCCTTACGCGGTATTTCACTGCGCTGCCATCCTAGATGACCGTCTCATGTGTAATTTAGCTGTTGTATACGCCTTAAGCGGCAACCTCTGCCTGTAACAATGTATTACCTATCGACCTAGAACGCGCCTTACGCGGTATTTCACAGCGCTGCCATCCTAGATGACCGTCTCATGTGTAATTTGGCTGTTGTATACGCCTTAAGCGGCAACCTCTGCCTGTAACAATGTATTACCTATCGACCTAGAACGCGCCTTACGCGATATTTCACAGCGCTGCCATCCTAGATGACCGACTCATGTGTAATTTGGCTGTTGTATACGCCTTAAGCGGCAACCTCTGCCTGTAACAATGTATTACCTATCGACCTAGAACGCGCCTTACGCGGTATTTCACAGCGCTGCCATCCTTAATGACCATCTCATGTGTAATTTCACCGGCACCTCATTCAAGCAGAACCACAGCAATGCGGGTATTTATGCTTGGCTGCAGTACTTCGGTAGCTATCTCCACCCACTCTCCTAGGGCCGATATCTGCCAGTTTCGCGTCCGATATTGGGCAACATCTAATTCACTATCGCGTTCACCACTATCTAGGCTGCACAACAAAAAGCGGAAGCCGTAACCTCGTTCGATGGCTGCATTGCATCAGTACCAGAGTACCAGGTCCAAGTCGGCTTGTAACTGCATTATCTGAGGGCCTAGTACAGGTTTGTCTAAGTTTTGCATTCGGTAACCCGACTATCGAAATGCGAGTCAATATTTGTTTATGTTTTTAATGAGTTTCTCAACAAGTCCGCTAGGGGCGCTTATCGTTTTCTGCGTACAAAAATGACATTTCGACCCGCAATTCGGTTTTCGTTATACGGAGTGGTTTCAAATTACTAATCCCTCTGAGCGACCAAGATTAGATTAGAGGGAATAGTGGCTCCACACCGGCATCAATGTATTTGGACTCTGCGGTTGCTTACACTCAAGATCAAATGTGTAAGTTACACGCCGAAAATTTTTCATCTATTTACTGTAATGGCAGTACTGGAAGCCACCCTATTTGCACAGTGCCTCAATATAGTATAGAGCCAAATACCCTCAATAACAATATGTGTCTCTAATCAAATGGTTTATAACAAGCTAAAGCATATACACTTGAGTAAGGGCGCGGGCCCCGATGGTCTTCCACCGATATTTATCTGCCGGTGTGCTGAGCAGCCCTCCCCCGCTTTAACGTTTATTTACAATAAATCACTGGAAACAGGCAAATTCCCTACTGTCTGGAAATGTGCAAGGATCACACCTATTTTTAAAGATGGATCAAAGCGGGATGTCAGGAATTATAGGCCGATATCGATCCTATCACATTTTTCAAAGGTGTTTGAATCTCTAGTCTATCCCAGCCTTAGTAGACATGTCAATCGTTCTATAACTACCAAACAGCATGGATTTGTGCAGAATCGATCAACGAATTCGAACCTAATTACCTTTGTTGAGACTTTGATTGAGGATGTGGATAAAAGAACCCAAGTTGATGTCATATATACAGACTTTAGCAAGGCCTTCGATAGGGTAAACCATGAGATATTGGTTCAAAGACTCTCGGAGTTTGGCATTGGCGGATCATTGCTCGTCTGGCTGGGTTCATATCTGTTTAACCGACAATTGCATGTTGCAATGCATGGAGTACCTTCTGAATCTTTTACTGCACCATCTGGGGTACCCCAGGGCTCTCATTTGGGGCCCCTACTGTTCCTTGTCTTCGTCAACAGTTTAGTAGGCTGCTTTAAGAATTCGGAGGCATTTCTGTTTGCTGATGATCTCAAAATTTTAAAGCCTATAGTTAGTGCTGGGGATTTTCAATTGCTTCAGGATGATATCGATAGAATGGTCGAATGGTGTGAATGGAATGGAATGTCCCTGAATGTAAAAAAGTGTTATCAGCTGACTTTAACTCGAAATAAGAACCTTCTGTCTAGTAGTTATACCATAAACAATATGCAATTAAATAAGGTCGATAATTTACGAGATCTTGGTATCCACATGGACGGTAAACTCACCTTTAATGTTCACTTGGACAATATTGTGGCAAGGTCTATGAGGATGTTGGGGTTTGTCAACAGGAACACGAAATTCTTCAAACGTCCTTCAACTAAAATCCTACTCTATAACACATTGGTGAGAAGCATTCTTGAATACTGCCCTCAGGTCTGGTCTCCATTCTATGAAGTACATAAGAATAGAGTGGAGAGAGTCCAGAAAAAATTCTTAAACAATCTTTCTTATAGCTCTGGTACAGCTCGTGTGCTGAGGTCATACGAAGAACGGCTAGAGCACTTCAATATTATGACACTTACTAATAGGCGAAAATATCATGATTTGGTGTTTCTTTATAAGCTGATGAATGATATGGTGGACTGTACTGAGCTTCTTGCGAAAGTCAACATTTCGGCTCCAGGTCGCATTCCTCGCTTGTGCATCTACAAACTGTTCCGAGAACCTGCTCACAAGACTAATCTGAGTTGTAATTCACCCCTCACGCGAATGTTTAGATCTTATAATTACTTGCCCAGGTCAGTAGATATCGATATGTTTAATGATAGTTTGCACAAATATAAAGAAAAGATAAAACAACATCTCTCGGCATCTGAGGAGCTGGGCAGATAAATACACCTACTTGAAATATTGTAAATTAGTTAAATTTATAGTTTAAACTTATTGACTTGTTTTTGTTGTTTGGTGTGAGAAATTAATATTAAATAGATTATTATGACGATGTTAATACATTTTGGAATTATTTTGTGTACATTTGTGTAATGTTCGATTGTTGTGAATTGTTGATTGACAAAGTGTTGTAAATTTTTGTCTACCATTACTTTTTATAGTGTCATCTGTAAGGCTGCTGCCATTTATATATTTTGATAATCGCAAATACTTTAATGAAATTATTAATAATATCATGAAATTAGTGTTGTCATTATTATTGTTTTTTCTTTTTTCATATTTCTGGCACATTGTTCAATTGTTATTTTATTTTATCAATTGCCATATGTATATTTTAATTATTACTCAGTATCAATATTAATATTAATTTATCTAAGTCCTGTACTGTGTCGATATATTTAAAATTATTTTAATTATTTTCTTTGATTTTGTTTTGTTAATAATTGTGATTTATCTACAGTCCCGATAATCTTCTTCTCTTAGTCAATGTATAATCTTCTGGTGTACTTTTTCAAAATGTTGTCAATATGCACTTCTCTTTGTTTATTATACCTGCGTTAGCTGTGGTTTCCTTTACAGAGTAAGCACAGGGAACGCATCCATTAGTTTATTATATTTTTAAGTTATGTGTATTACTCATTGGAAATCCTAATAAATAAAATAAATAAAATAAATAAAATAAATAAAATAAATAAAATAAATAAAATAAATAAAATAAATAAAATAAATAAAATAAATAAAATAAATAAAATAAATAAAATAAATAAAATAAATAAAATAAATAAAATAAATAAAATAAATAAAATAAATAAAATAAATAACATTTCAGTGTAAAAATAAAGGTACACACCGTTTCCCTTCTGATGAGAAAAAGACAAGACTACTAAATGACAAGCACCAGCGATGGTGGCGCCATCTGAGATTAGTTTTGCCTATGGCTCCCCATTGCGGTGAGCCTATTCAATGTATGCGCAATTTGCTCATCATTCTGTCCCGTGTGCTCTACCAGCTGCACAAAGGACGACCTCAATATAGCCACAGAGAACGCAATCACAGTGGCCAAATTGTATTCTAATCTACATATCTACGCTAATATTATAAAGAGGAAAGATTTGTATTTTTGTGTATGTGTATGTTTGTAATGAGTAAACTCAAAAACTACTGTGCCGATTTTGAAAATTCTTTCACCATTGCAAAGCTACATTCACCCTGAGTGACATGGGCTACCAGGAGGGCGTCGGGGTTAGGAGGGGGCGCTGTATTTCATCCTGAAACTACCCGTGCTAAACCGGGACGAGTCGCTAGTATTAGATACAGAAGAAATGCAGCAATCTTAGATACTAATAGCCCGTTTCAACTTGCAAATGAAATGCCTTCTCATGGAGAGAAAGACGAATGCAAACTATAAGAGACAGCGTCTCACAAGAAGTGTTCCGCCTACATTATTGACTTTCCCTCGCGCCCACACGCAATCGATGGCAAAAGAAATAGTACCAACGTACAGAACCACTCGGAAGACATGCATGCAGACGACGTATTCATCTGTGGCACGCTTGCGAGCGATATTGAAACATAAAGTCAGGGGATGATAGCTCATATTCTATTTGATAACAGAAGTACGCGGCTGCCGAGTTGATTTAAAGAAATTGCGAAGATTTCATTTCAGACCCACGGTACCCCTGGCCATACCCCTCCTGGTGGTACTTTAACAAAATAAATTTTAGAAAATAATAATACACAAATCTATACTAATATTATAAAGAGAAAAGATTTGTACCTATTTTTGTATGTTTGTATGTTTGTAATGAATAGGCTCAAAAAGTACTGGGCCGATTTAAAAAATTCTTTCACCATTGGAAAGCTACGTTCACCCTGAGTGACATAGGCTACCAGGGGGGGGGGGATACGAGGGGGGGGGGGGGCTGTTTTTCATCTGAAACTACCCGTGCGAAGCCGGGACGAGTCGCTAGTCGTATATAAAGTTATACAAGTGTATGCCTGTTTGGAAACAAAAAAACATTTGTACTAACAATATAACAAAATAAATACCTATAAAATATGAATTTCTGTGATCAAAACGGATGCAGCCAATAATAATACAGCACATAATAAATATTAGATAATTTAAAAAAAAAAACCTACAGGTCCCTCGGCTTTGTTTTATTATATAGGTATTGATTTTATTTAACTAATGTTTTACCCAATAATATGCACCATTTTAATAAACAACCGCATCTATGCAACACAATACGTAACTTAAAAAGACGTATTTTGTGGGTTTTTTTCTATCGAGTTTTTTTTTTCACATTGATAGACCTTTGTTTGTCCGCGATCTCACCTGTTGGTAAGTGACGATGTGGCCGAAGATGGCGCACAAAGGTCTAGAAGGTCTATTCACTCTAGACTTGAAGAGACCCAGATTATAGTTTTCAGGAAAGACAGACGACGGTAGTGTATTCCACTCCTTAGCAGTTCACATTATAAAGGTAGAACTGAAACGTTTTGTGCGAATAGAGGATATACTAATGAGGTAAGGATGGTACTGAGCCGTACGCCTGCTCGTCCTATGATGAAAAGGAGATGGTGGGATCAGATCGTGCAGTTCCTGGGAGCATTCCCCGAAATGTAACCTATAGAAGATTGAAAGGCATGCAACCTTACGGCGGTGCTCGAGACTCTGGATCTTAGTCTCATGTTTCTGGTACAGCGATCCCTCGGTATTATAATGTACTATCCATACATATTTTTAAATTGAATTTTTTTAATTGCCTAAATCAATTACCATAGTACTTGATTTAGGCAAATATAAGCTTAGGATTTTGAGGCAAACCCCACCTTTTTGGAGTGACAGAAGCCAGCCGATAGACAATGCACTTTCGCTAATGCGCGTACTGTACGCGATTGGATGAAGACGGGCTAATTTGATGATGTAAGGCGAGAATGGATAACGCTATCGTCATGGAGATACGGACAATCTGGCCAGACTGATAATAGCTGATATGAATGACGGAAATCATCACCTCTTCTGGCATTACATCTAAAAGACTTCTAAAAGACGGTTTTTTATTATACTGCTATGACGGGTCTATAGTGATGACGTGATGGCCCACCTGATGTTAAGTGGTATATACCCTCTGTCTATGAACAGTGCGTTACCTGATAGGTCACGTCCACCTAGGACGCGCCCTATGTGGCATTGCACTGCGCCCGCCACCCTGAGACATAAAGATGAAAAGTCTCATGTGCCTGTAATTTCACCGGCACTACCCTTCAAACCGGACCACAGCAATGCGAGCACTACTGCTTTGCGGTAGAAATAGTATGTATGGTCGTATGGTCGTAGTAGTTCCCCGGACGAACCCTCTTACAAAAAAGATCTACTACTACTCAAAACTGTTTGACCACGATCTCATTGTTGGTGACGATGTGGCCGAAGATGGAGCACAAAGGTCTAGAAGGCACCTATTCACTCTAGACTTGAAGAGACCCAGATTATAGTTTTCAGGAAAGACAGACGACGGTAGTGTAGATAGAAGATAGAAAATGTGTTATTGTACACATTAATAAAAAAATACAAAAAAAAAACTTAACTACCTACATAATTAAAAGTACAATGGGCGGTCTTATCGCTTAGAAGCGATTCCACTCCTAGGCAGTTTTACGAGGCATCGCCCATTGAGTCCAATATTGCTAATTATTTTTGGGGTGTCCGGTCCAAGAATAGACCCCTCCGTCTCCTCCCGTGGATGTCGTAAAAGCCGACTAAGGGATTACCTGGACTTGTTTGTAAGATTTGATGGCATAAGATTTGTCCTGGCTGCATGGAATGTGTTATTACTGGAAGAAAGCGTTAGCCGAGTCAGTCGTGGGAAGCAAAGGCGGCGATGAGCTCACCACTCGTCACGTCTTTATTCCACGATGGTGCAACCCACGGTGAAAAGAGGCCCATTGAGGCTCTGCCTACCCCTTCGGGGAACAAGGCGTGTGTCTATGTATGTAGTATGTATATACGAGTATAAGAGAGAAGTAGGCTTTGAAAGAGAGGTCTACATTGCAGTTTGAGGACTATTATCGCTTTAACACTACTTTCTTGTGTGTCGTGAAATCTGGCAGTTGATTTTGACCCACATTCCGGTGTTCGAGTGAGCTGAAGTTTTGCGCATGTCTTATTCCGATATAATCATAATATTACGGTTGCTGCGAGCAGGAATTCCTCCAACACCGTTTTTCATTTGAGATTTTATATTCGAGATTTTTCGTTCGAGTTTTTTCATTCGAGATTAATAATTCGAGTGGTATATCATTTGAGATTTTTCATTCGAAATCAATAAATCATGAATCAATATTTTTTTTTTGTTTAAATACTTAATCTATACATCTTAATGCCAAAAATATGCCATCTCACGAACGGTACGAACGGTATTGAGCCCTTAAGTCTCAGGAGAGACATTGTCTCTCTCTGCGTGTTCTACCGTTTATATAATGGGTTTTGTTCCGAGGAATTGTTTGACATGATGCCTAAAGCAACCTTTTTTCACCGCACCGCTCGCCATCGGCAGAGGATTCATCCGCACACCTTAGAGCCAGGGTGGTCCCGGACTGTGCGGTTTCAGAGAAACTTCTTCCCGCGAACACTCAGGTTGTGGAATGATCTCCCTGCTGAGGTTTTCCAGAGCGACTACAGTAGGGGATTCTTCAAAAGGGGTGTTTGGAAATTTTTAAAGGGTCGGCAACGCGCGTGTGATGCCTCTGGTATTGTAGGCGTTCATAGGCTACGGTAACCGCTTACCAACAGGTGGGCCGTATGCTTGTTTGCTACCTTGGTAGTACAAAAAAAAAACTTAATGATAAAATCTAAAAATGACAATATATTTTCTTCAAACTAATACAGAAGTTTCCTAAGAACAAAACATTCTAACTACAAAAGAAAAGGTTTGCTTAAAGCCCCCTTTAAGGGGCCAACATGGCCCCGGGTCCATGGCAACATGGTCCAGGGTGCATGGGGGGGGTGCCCCATGCACCCTGTATATATAAAACAAAGTCGTGTTAGTTACACCTCTTATAAGTCAAGAACGGGTGAACCGATTTGGCTGAAAATTGGTGGGGAGGTAGCTTAGAACCAGGAGATTGACATAGAGGGTTGTTCACCGGGGGCTACCCGTGCGAAGCCGGGGCGAGTCACTAGTACCTAATAATGTATACCTACAGGTAGATATTTGTTGCTTGACTGTACCAAACTTCTTTGAAAAATCCTTAATGGATCAAACAGGAACAAAAAACTAATTAAAATAATCATTTTAAAATGATCCATTGGAGAATGGATCAATCAGGAACAAAATTATAGGTATAATGGATCGAACAGGACAATGGATCAATCTCAATGGATCAAACAGGAACTACTCCACCGTTCCAATTACGCCTTCATCGATGAAACACCAACGACGGCGTGACATCTAACTAGACATTTGACAATTCCTTGTATATAATCTATATCATTGCTGTGGTGTGTCCGGCCTAAGAATAGACCCCTCCGTCTCCTCCCGTGGATGTCGTAAAAGCCGACTAAAAGATTACCCGGACTTGTTGATAAGATTCGTTGGTATAAGATTTGTCCTGGCTGGTAGCTTATTATGGAATGTGTTATTACTTAAAGAAAGCGTTAGCTGAGTCAGTCGTGGGAAGCAATGGCGGCGATGAGCTCACCACTTGTCACGTCTATATTCCACGATGGTGCAACCCACTGTGAAAAGAGGCCTATTGTGGCTCTGCCTACCCCTTCGGGGAAAAAGGCGTGTGTCTATGTATGTATGTATGTAATCTATATCAAACTGACGATTGATTATCTGTCAATATCATATTGGATATCAATGAATTGAACTGATTAAATTCAATCGTCATCATCATAATCATTAGCTGATAAAACGTACGTAGTAGTAGTAGAGCTTTTTTGTGAAAGAGTTCGTCCGGGGAAGTACTACCACCATACCTATTTCTGCCGCAAAGCAGTAGTGCTCGCATTGCTGTGTTCCGGTTTGAAGGGTAAGGGTGCCGGTGAAATTACAGGCACATGAGACTTTTCATCTTTATGTCTCAGGGTGGCGGGCGCAGTGCAATGCCACATAGGTTGCGTCCTAGGTGGACGTGATCTATGAGGTAATGCACTGATCATAGGCAGAAGTTACCGCTTAACATCAGGTGGGCCTCTTGCTTGATCCGTCATCCAAGTAGTATAAAAAAAAAAAAAAAAAACGTGCTTACTCACACTATTTTAAGATAACAAACAAAGAAGATATCTAAGGGATCACTAATCCGCGCCGCAATCATATTGCTTATAATATGACATGCCTTTTTCCCCGTCACGTCTTTATTCCACCATCGTGGAATAAAGACGTGACGAGTTGTGAGCTCATCGCCGCCTTTGCTTCCCACGACTGACTCGGCTAACGCTTTCTTCCAGTAATAACACATTCCATAATAAGCTAGCAGCCAGGACAAATCTTATACCAACAAATCTTACTAACAAGTAATTAAAAAAAAAAAAAACTATAAACAAGTAACTCATTTTGTCAAAATTAAAAAAAATACCCTCAACGCAATGAAACCGCTGAACCGATTTTGATCAAACATAGCTAAGAACACTCCCGACTTATTCACCCGTCAAACATAAAAAAAACAAATTCGGTTCATCCGTTAGGAAGCTACGATGGCACAGACAGACAGACAGACACACACACACACACACACACCCACAGACACGTCAAAAATGTGTCAGATTACAAGCATTATTGATGCAAATTACTGCAATTGGGTAGGTATCGTTAGCTTGTACAGTCATCGCATGCTTCGGTATATCAACAGGTGTTCCAGATACACTAGGCACAGTTGTGTAAACAATTATAAGTACCAGCCTTTGTATTCGGCCAATACAGAGTGCACAGTTAGTATCTAACGGTGACTTCATCGCAGTGAAACTACTACGTTACAATACAGAGTGCACAGTTAGTATCTAACGGTGACTTCATCGCAGTGAAACTACTACGTTACAATACAGAGTGCACAGTTAGTATCTAACGGTGACTTCATCGCAGTGAAACTACGACGTTACAATACAGAGTGCACAGTTAGTATCAAACGGTGACTTCATCGCAGTGAAACTACTACGTTACAATACAGAGTGCACAGTTAGTATCTAACGGTGACTTCATCGCAGTGAAACTACGACGTTACAATACAGAGTGCACAGTTAGTATCTAACGGTGACTTCATCGCAGTGAAACTACTACGTTACAATACAGAGTGCACAGTTAGTATCTAACGGTGACTTCATCGCAGTGAAACTACGACGTTACAATACAGAGTGCACAGTTAGTATCTAACGGTGACTTCATCGCAGTGAAACTACTACGTTACAATACAGAGTGCACAGTTAGTATCTAACGGTGACTTCATCGCAGTGAAACTACGACGTTACAATACAGAGTGCACAGTTAGTATCTAACGGTGACTTCATCGCAGTGAAACTACGACGTTACAATACAGAGTGCACAGTTAGTATCTAACGGTGACTTCATCGCAGTGAAACTACGACGTTACAATACAGAGTGCACAGTTAGTATCTAACGGTGACTTCATCGCAGTGAAACTACGACGTTACAATACAGAGTGCACAGTTAGTATCTAACGGTGACTTCATCGCAGTGAAACTACGACGTTACAATACAGAGTGCACAGTTAGTGTCTAACGGTGACTTCATCGCAGTGAAACTACGACGCTACAATACAGAGTGCACAGTTAGTGTCTAACGGTGACTTCATCGCAGTGAAACTACGACTTAACAACTGTTATTTAATCTATGGTAGTAAGCAAGCAGCGCCCCGCGGTTTCACCCGCGTAAGTCTCGATCCCGTGGGAATATCGGGATAAAAATGTGCCTATGTGTTATTCCGGGAGTCCAGTTATCTCCATTAGAAATTTCATCCAAATCCATCCAGTAGTTTTTACGTGAAAGAGTAACAAACATCCATCCATCCATACTTACAAACTTTCGCGTTTATAATATTAGTAGGATCTACAGCCATTTCTAACGGTGACTTCATCGCAGTGAAACTACAACGTAACAACTGTTATTTAATCTATGGTAGTATTTCATTGTAATATTAAAGATCTAAGCCATTATTATGTAAGAAAAGTAGAACGTGTAATTTTTGTGTTATTTCGCATTAGTAACGGTCAAAGCCGTTTTAGTAACCGAGTGGCAAATCTGGGTTTGTTTTAACTTAAGGCTGCGCCAACCACAGGCAGATATCTTTATACAACAAAAACGCACGGCGCCGCTCGAAAAACCCATTTCAATGAGGGGTTTTCACGGCCGATCCACATCATGCTTAAAACCTTGAAAATAGATGGCGCCAGCTATGTACTTAACTGTCAAAATAAAGTGAAATGTAAACGTCAACAACGTAGTGATATATTTTCGAGATATTCACACAAAAGCACAGACAATTCATTTGTTGATTTGAGGGGTTTTCACGGCCGTTTCACATCATGTTTAAAACCTTGAAAATAGATGGCGCCAGCTCTGTACTTAACTGTCAAAATAAAGTGAAATGTCAACGTCAACAACGTAGTGATATATTTTCGTGGTATTCACACAAAAGCACAGACAATTCATTTGTTAATTTTGACAACCATACTTGAGTCAGCGCCATCTATCGAGCCAAATCGAACTACTTTTTTGATTTATTCGAAAATGAAAAGCCCTCATTGATTAACTGGTAAAATATAGATAATTTTACAAAACCCTTACAGAGTTGGCCCCCCTTGGCTTAGTTGTATTGATTTTATTTATCTAATTTTCTACCCAATAATATGCACCATTTTAATAAACACTCGAATTTAGCCGAAACTTAGAGGTAGTTTTGTGTTATTTTTCGATCGAGAAAATATTGTCCTATCGTGTTGTCAACAAAAAGATTTGAACTGGCTGCTATAGCTTTATGTAATGTGTTATTCCTGGAAGAAAGCGTTAGCCGATCAATGGCGGAGATGAGCTCACCACTTGTCACGTCTATATTCCACGATGGTGCAACCCATTGTGAAAAGAGTCCCACTAAGGCTCTGCCTACCCCCCTTCGGGGAAAAAGGCGTATGTCTATGTATGTATATATATGTATTGAATAAAAAGTGCTTCTTCGTGGGACGCGAGGCCGTCCTGGCGCGAGGGTATAACGCAAAATTACCAATCTTAGATTAGATTTTTAACAGACTAAATCAAGTACAATATTCAAATTTAAAATATACATGGATACTACATTATAATACCGAGGGATCACCCAGACAGAAACACGATAGGACAAAAATTTCTCAATAGAAAAACAAACCAAAGTTACCTCTAACTTGTGGCTAGATTCGATTGTTTATTAAAATGGTGCATATTATTGGGTAAAAAACTAAATAAATAAAATCAATACAACAAAGCCGAGGGTTTTCTGAAGTGGTTTTGTAATATTATCTTTATTTTACGATATATTCAATAATAAGATTTATCCTGGCTGCTATAGCTTTATGTAATGTGTTATTACTCGAAAAAAGCGTTAGCCGATCAATGGCGGAGATGAGCTCACCACTTGTCACGTCTATATTCCACGATGGTGAAACCCATTGTGAAAATAGGCCCATTGAGGCTCTGCCTTCCCCCTTTTGGGGAAAAAGGCGTGTGTATGTATTCAATAAAAAGTGCTTTTTCGAGCGGCGCGAGGCGTTTTTTTTGTATGAAGTTTTCTGCCTGGGGTTTAACCTTAAAGCGTATGGCAAGTACTATACGTAACATTAACAGTAAACAGACATAGCAGTAAACAAGCACGTAATCCTACTAATATTATAAATGCGAAAGTTTGTGTGTGTGTGAGTGTGTTTATTAATTCTTCACGCTGAAACGGCTGGACGGATTTGGATGAAATTTGGAATGGAAATAACTGGACTCCCGGAATAACACATAGGCACATTTTTATCCCGATATTCCCACGGAATCGAGACTTACGCGGGTGAAACCGCGGGGCGCTGCTAGTAGTATATACTTCTCAAGAACAAGGGGCCACTTGAAGAAGAACTCAAGTGCACTTTAGGACATCTACCAATCAGAAACACATATCTCGCAAACGTTATCGGTCAGTAATTCGTCATTTGATAAGGAAGGCTCATACATGAATCAGTTTTAACAATCAAAAATTACATCTAAACAGTACATTGTGATGAAATTATTTTTGTTTGAGCACGATCTCTCAAATAATGAACAACTTAAGGTGAATGCTCAAGCTTGCGGCGCGAGATTCTTTTTTTTGTGTTTTTTGCCGATTACAGCTCATCAACACTTCTTCAGATAGCGAAAGTTGAGTTCGCGCGAACTAGGAGACTTAAAACACGTGTTTTAATTGATAGTATCTCATAAATAAATATCATCAGTTTAGCTACGATAGCAAAAAAAACACTGTAAAAATGTGTTAGGGGTATCGTAGCTAAACTGATGATATTTATGAGATACTATCAATTAAAACATGTGTGTTAACTCTCCTAGTTCTCGCGAACTCAACTTTCGCTATCTGAAGAAGTGCTGATGAGCTGTAATCGGCAAAAAACACCAAAAAAAAATTATTTCGCGCCGCAAGCGTGAGCTTCCACCTTAAGACTCTTTTCAAGGTTATATGTATTGGTTTCAAATGAAACTCAAACGATATTAAATATTATTGGTTTTGATTAAATTACTATCATTAAAATTCATTAATTTAAATGATAGTACGAAATAAGACAAACATTTTGTTTTCTAAAGGTTTAGAGTAAGTATAGAAAAGAAAACTTAGACACATGATACTATACTAGTGTCCCCCCGCAGTTTCGCCCGCATTATACCGGAATAAAACAAGTAATTAATATTGTGAAAATTAAAAAAACCCGCAAGGCAATGAAACGGCTGAACCAGTTTTGATCGAACACTCCCGACAAATTCACCTTTCAAAAAAAAAAAAAACGAAATCGGTTCATCCGTTCTGGAGCTACGATGCGACAGACAGACACACACACACAGACACACAGACACGTCAAACTTATATCACCCCGTCGTTTTTGCATCAGGGGTTAAAAATGCATAAAGCTCAATCCAAGTCATAATCAACCTGTGTACCAACAAATTTTATCGAAATCCGTTCAGCCGTTTCGCCGAGATTGTGTAACGAACATTCATACATCATCGCAACTTATATATTTATGGTATTAGTGGTAGTTATTATGCAGACAAATGTATGTACAAGTTTTTCAAGAAAAGAACATTTAATTAAAATAACATAAAAAATAAATACAAATAAATCATGCTTGACAGTTCACAAAACATTATCTTCTTTTGCGAAAAATGCGAGCACTACTGCTGTGAGGCAGAAATAGGTATGATGGTAGTACTTCCCCGGACGAACTCTTTCACAAAAAAGCTCTACTACTACTATCTAGCCCCAAGCTAAGCAGAGTTTGTGTTATGGGTACTAGTTAACAGATATAGGTACCTAGTACCTAGTACTATACATTACGTACGTAGATATTTTTTACTATACATAGAAAATACCCAGAAAACCCTAAACAAATATCTGCAGATCGTACAAATATTTGTACCGAGGCGGGAATCAAACCCGCAACCTCTCGCGTCGCAGGCGAATCATCGCCCAACGCGCCACAGAGGTCGTCTAAAATCATTCGAACATGAACTCTAAGACCGTATTTAAACTAATATTATATTCATACTCTTGGAATCATCGTTATAGGTATATGCATATAATTATAATAATTCTAAAAATAGCACACAATAATGTACTTTCCTCATAAGCCATGAAATATTTTAAATACAACCACAGAATCATACTAACATTATAAATACGAAAGTTTGTGAGTGTGTTTGTTACATCTTCACGCTGAAACGGCTGGGTGGATTTGGATGAAATTTGTATTTTTTTTTTTTTTTTTTTTAACATTGATAGACCTTTGTTTGACCACGATCTCACCTGTTTGTAAGTGACGATGTGGCCGAAGATGGAGCACAAAGGTCTAGAAGGCACCTATTCACTCTAGACTTGAAGAGACCCAGATTATAGTTTTCAGGAAAGACAGACGACGGCAGTGTATTCCACTCCTTAGCAGTGAGAATAGAGATAGCAAGACTCCTCCTTTCAGGCTTGTAGGTGAGCAACATATGGCGGAGACTAAGATCCAGAGTCTCGAGCACCGCCGTAAGGTTGCATGCCTTTCGATCTTCTATAGGTTACATTTCGGGGAATGCTCCCAGGAACTACACGATCTGATCCCACCATCTCCTTTTCATCATAGGACGAGCAGGCGTACGGCTCAGTACCATCCTTACCTCATTAGTATACCTTCTATTCGCACAAAACGTTTCAGTTCTACCTTTATAATGCGAACTGGCTAAGAATTGGAATACACTACCGTCGTCTGTCTTTCCTGAAAACTATAATCTGGGTCTCTTCAAGGCTAGAGTGAATAGGTGCCTTCTAGACCTTTGTGCTCCATCTTCGGCCACATCGTCACTTACCAACAGATGAGATCGTTGTCAAACAAAGGCCTATCAATGTTAAAAAAAACACATAGGCTATTTTTTGTCCCGATATTCTCAGACTTATGTGGGTAACACCGCGGGGCGCAGCTAGCAAATAATAGCACAAACATAACACATATAAAGCAGCGGCACCAGGCATCACCTTGAGGCAGCCGGTTTCACATCCTGCCGGTACCTAAATGGTTACTGATCTATTGATATTAATCGGAATTGCTTGTAATAACTGGATTGATAATATTATTATTCATATTATAATAATGATTCATATATACTCTTAGATAATTTTCTTCGCGGATAGTGTCAAAGGCATTACGCGTATAAGCATACATACATACATAGACACACGCCTTTTTCCCCGAAGGGGGGTAGGCAGAACCTCAATGGGCCTCTTTTCACAGTGGGTTGCACCATCGTGGAATATAGACGTGACAAGTGGTGAGCTCATCGCCGCCATTGTATAAGCATAGGTGGGGTATAACGCGAAATATTACCAATCTTAGATTAGATTAATAACATTACCGTACTAATTACCTCCATGAAGGGGCGCTGGTTCTTTTATTCTGTGGCGCGGCGGGCGAAGGTTGGCTTGCGACGCAAGAGGTTGCGGGTTCGATTCCCGCCTCGGAACAAATATTTGTGCGATCGCAGATATTTGTTCAGGGTGTTCTGGGTAATTTCTATGTATAATAAAAAAGATCTATCTATGTTATATAATTGTATTAAGTATATCAGTTATCTAGTACCCATAACACAAACTCTGCTTAGCTTGGGACTAGATAATGTTGTGTGAACTGTCCAGCATTACCTATTTATTTATTTATTTTTATTTATGACCCGGGTCAGGAGTCGCTGACCTTCTTTAAATCCCAGCTGCTACCAACATTTCCAATGCGTCGTCGTAATAAAGTAAGTTTGTACTAGAATAATAATCCTATGCAACATAACGTAATAACAGGAAAATGATCAACAACAGATAAAAATAAGTTTCTGATAAGCAATCGTATTGAGAATAACACTTATATTAACCAATAGGATTAGCAAGAATTATAACCATATATATATATATAGCCACAAATGAAATTACAGGCACTTGAGACTTTTCATCTATGTCTCAGGGTGGCGGGCGCAGTGCAATGCCACATAGGGTGCGTCCTAGGTGAACGTGACCTATGAGGTAATGCACTGTTCATAGGCAGAGGTTACCGCTTAACATCAGGTGCGCTTCTTGCTTGTTCCGTCATTCAAGTAGTATCTATATATATAAAAGAGAAGTCCACTCACTCACTGACCACTCATCACGAAAGCTCGGAAACTACTGGGCCGAGAGGTCTGAAATTTGGCACAAGCATTTATTAAGGGGAGTAGGCGCACACTAAGAAATGATTTTTGAAAATTCGCACCCTAAGGGGTTGAAAAAGGGTGTTAAAGTTTGTATGAAAGTCTACGCGTCGACGAAGTCGCGAGCGGGTCAGCTACCATATATAGTAGTATAAAAAAACGAGTATACTGAAATTCTCACATACGGGAGAGAACTGTTTCCTGGGCCACAGCTCACGCTTATCCGGGAGACAGGGCTACATCTGTATAATATTATCATCATTTTAAATGGTCAATAAACGTTTCTTATTTCTTATTTATCTAGTGTCGTACAGCAGGTTTACTTTTTAAACCCCGACGCAAATAGTAGATTATGCACTATGGGAATAAAGCAGTGTCTTACGTCGCGGGCGGCATATTGAACCCTAAGCGTAACGAGGGAGTTATATTGAGTCATGAGTGAAGCGAGGGGTCCAAGCTGCCCAAGACGAAGACAGGCTTTATTCCAGAGGAGCATACTCTACTTATATAGAGTCCTGAGTGAAGCGAGGGGTTCAAGCTGCCCAAGACGAAGACAGGCTTTATTCCAGAGGAGCATACTCTACTTATATAGAGTCCTGAGTGAAGCGAGGGGTCAAGCTGCCCAAGACGAAGACAGGCTTTATTCCATAGGAGCATACTCTACTTATATAGAGTCCTGAGTGAAGCGAGGGGTTCAAGCTGCCCAAGACAAAGACAGGCTTTATTCCAGAGGAGCATACTCTACTTATATAGAGTCCTGAGTGAAGCGAGGGGTCAAGCTGCCCAAGACGAAGACAGGCTTTATTCCAGAGGAGCATACTCTACTTATATAGAGTCCTGAGTGAAGCGAGGGGTTCAAGCTGCCCAAGACGAAGACAGGCTTTATTCCAGAGGAGCATACTTTACTTATATAGAGTCCTGAGTGAAGCGAGGGGTTCAAGCTGCCCAAGACGAAGACAGGCTTTATTCCAGAGGAGCATACTCTACTTTTCACACCTTCTACGAGACAATAGGAAATAATTATTTTGTAAGCAGTGACTCTTTTCGTTGTAATAAATAAATTTTCATTTTTTTTTTTTTTTTTTTATAAAAATCACTAAAAATCACAGCACCAAACACCGTCTTTTGTTTCACATTCTTTGTAGTACACTCTTGGTCTGCGTTCTTTGTAAACGTATTTTTTTTTTTAGTTATATTTATTATTATTTAGTCAGTTCGATTTTCGAACAAACCTCTTTACAATGCCATATGGGCATTTTTTCAATTTTCGATAGTTGACTGACTTCCAGATTGGTCCCATTTTCATCAAAATTTGATTCTTATGATGGGATCCATGAGGAAATGAGGAAACTCCTCAAATATTATAGGCACACATATAGCGATTTCGGTATTTTCAGCAACAAGTCAAGCATTCGCATTCAGAAAGTGTCATTTGGTGAAGTGGAACTGATGAAGAAGACCAGAGATGGCAAAATCTTGTATAGGGGATAAATTAATAACTTCCGATTTTTGTTCGAAAATAATTTATATTCTACTAGCAGCGCCCCGCGGTTTCACCCGCGTAAGTCCCGATCCCGTGAGAATATCGGGATAAAAATATGCCTATGTGTTATTCCGGGAGTCCAGTTATCTCCATTTCAAATTTCATGCAAATCCATTAAGCCGTTTCAGCGTGAAGAAGTAACAAACACACTCACACAAACAAAAACTTTCGCATTTATAATATTAGTAGAATTAGTAGGATTCAATGAACGAAATCTGTCCATTATGCGGTCAAAGACCGTGGGAAAAAGAGCAACTCACCGTTACACTGACATAACCCCGTAATTATTCTGTCATCTGTCACCTGTCAAACCAAATGTCACTTTCTCTTGTACTTTTACCAATTTCTAATGGTGATTATCGTATGACATGGACTTCAGCATGTCCGTACGAGCTATTAGAGACAGACAACGGCCAAACTCCGGCACTGGCGAGCTCAGTAAGTTCAGGTAAGTAAGAAAGTGACAGAATAACGCTCGCACAACGAAAAGTTAATAAAAATTACGAAAATAGTATTTGTGCCTTGAGATGCTGACTTTCTGGCCCACAAACTCGTGTCCCAATTTTGATGCGACAGCGCGTCTCGCAACATACACTGACAACCTGGCCCCTTCCAAATCGAGAGTCTCGCTGGAGGAACTACCTACCCTTATAATTGTCTCATCTACACAAAATCTTAAGCCGGCCATACACCTAACGATATGCTTGCGCAAGTTTAGACTTGTACAAGTATACTGTAACGTGTATGGGAAGATACTTGCGCAAATTTCTGACTTGTACAAGTTTGAAAAATAGTTTCTATTTTCAATTTCAAAACTTGTGCAAATTCGTGTTTGCGCAAGTTTACTTGAACGTCTGTTCGAAGTTTCAGTAGTAGTATACTAGGCGCCTCTTTGCACGCACGTTCTGTGATCGGTTTCGAGCCAAAATGAAGAGTGAGAGAAACGAGAGACAGGGAGACATACGCAGGTAGTTATGCCAGTCTTTGGGAGTACATTTCAATTTAGTTAATAAATTAATGTGCGAATATTGCTCTCTTTTTCTTAACCAGTCTTTACACCATATTATGGTTCAGTTTATTTTAAGTCTCTTCAGTTTTTTTGTAACAACTATTAAGCCAACTATTGCCAAAGCGTCATCCATCGCACAACACACTTGGACGCTCACTTTTTTAAAATGGTTATTGTTCAAGCATACTTGTGCCGTCTGTGGTCATTTAGAAATTATGTTTATTTGCACAGTCTAAGCTTGCGCAAGCATATCGTTAGGTGTATAACGGCCTTTACACATTTTGATCTGAATGAATGTTGAAATTGTTGAATAAGAGAGGGTTGTCACCTTTTATTAAGGTGGATGCTCACGCTTGCGCCGCGAAATTCAAATTGTTTGGTGTTTTTTGCTCATTACAGCTCATGAACACTTCTTCAGATAGCGAAAGTTGATTTCGCGAGAACTAATAGACTTAACATGTTTTAATTGATAGTATCTCATAAATATCATCAGTTTAGCTATGATACCCCTAACAAAAAAACACTGTAAAAATATGTTTAGGGGAGGGGATCATAGCTAAACTGATGATATTTATGAGATACTATTAATTAAAACATGTGTGTTAGTTAGTCTCCTAGTTCTGTAAAAAACTTTAGTTATCTGAAAAAGTGTTGACGAGCTGTAATGGGCAAAAAACACAAAAAAAAAAACGCGCCACAAGCATGACCATCCTCCTTAGGGAAACAAGTAATTAATTTTGTAATAATTAAAAAAAAAACCTCAACGCAATGAAACGGCTGAACCGATTTTGATCAAACGTAGCTAAGAACACTCCCGACAAATTCACATTTCAAACAAAAATAAAAAAATAAATCGGTACATCCGTTCGGGAGCTACGATGCCACAGACAGACACACACAGACACGTCAAACTTATAACACCCCGTCGTTTTTGCGTCGGGGGTTAATAAAAAGGCTTTTTATTTATTATTTTATTTACGGGTGGCAACCCTAACGTGACATCCACACCGTTCCACTGGGGTATGACTCGGTGCGTGGAAGGACAGAGCGTCACGCGTCGCCGGGTGGGAATTGGCGTGACGTGACGGATTTCTCAGAAGTCGTCACGTTACTAGAGTCAGGATTATTTACCTGGGTATAAGACAAGACGCAACCGCTGAAGCGTTACCAACTTCACCCAAAAAAAACGCATCGCACCGCTTGAAAAAATCGTTTTATTACTAGCTTTTATTTAACTACTTTTTTTTTTTTTAGTGTTATTAGTAGGGCTTTTTTGTGAAATAGTTCGTCCGGGGAAGTACTACCACCATACCTATTTCTGCCGCAAAGCAGTAGTGCTCGCATTGCTGTGTTCTGGTTTGAAGATTTTGACTTTTCATTTTTTCATAAAGATGAAAAGTCTCAGGTGCCGGTGAAATTACAGGCACAAGAGACTTTTCATCTTTATGTCTAAGGGTGGCGGGCGCAGTGCAATGCCACATAGGGCGCGTCCTAGGTAGACGTGACCTATGTGGTAATGCACTGTTTATAGGCAGAGGTTACCGCTTAACATCAGGTGGGCCATCAGATTGTTCCGTCATTCAAGTAGTATAAAAAAAAAACTTCTCTGGCTAGGTGGAGCGATGACCTACGAAAGGCAGCGGGCAGAAAGTGGATAAGAAGAGCCGAACACCGGGTTCAGTGGCGCGTATTGCGAGAGGTCTATGTCCAGCAGTGGACTCGTGTGGACTGATGATGATTTAACTTGCAATGTATGTTTTTCCGGGTGGAATCTTGCAGCTGAATTTTAAAGCAGTTATCTTCAACCGACTGAGCTGAAATTTGGCATACTTGTCAAGTTCCGATGACAATAAAATATGATGGTGACAGCGAGCTGATCTGATGATGGAGACGGAAGGTGGACAACGGAACTCCTCGATGGATAATAGTAGACTGGCCGTGTTAAGGCTCATTTTGATCAGCACACGGTTACGATCCCTAATTTTATAAAAGCTTGTACTGAAAAAAAAAACACTTCTAGTTTATTGAATATCTCGTAAAATATAAATAATTTTAGTAAACTCTTGGCTTTATTGCATTGATTTTATTAATAATATTGTTTAAACAATTTTTTGCACCATATTGAGAAACCATCGAATCTAGTTAAAAGTTAGAAGTTACTATGTGATTTTTTCTAACGAGGAAATATTGTTATTTGACGACCTCTGTGGCGCGGCGGGCGAAGGTTTGCCTGCGACGCAGGAGGTTGCGGGTTCGATTCCCGCCTCAGAACAAATATTTGTACGATCTGCAGATATTTGTTCAGGGTGTTCTGGGTATTTTCTATGTATAATAAAAAATATCTATCTATGTAATGTATTATATTAAGTATATCAGTTATCTAGTACCCATAACACAAGCTCTATATTATACTCGGCTTGGGGCTGGATAGTGTTGTGTGAACTGTCCAGCATTATATATTTATTTATATATAGCCTAGCCTCCTAGCTGGCATATTGCGCGTTCAGGAGGCACTGTCAGTTGGTTTTATATATATTTTTTTGTACAAATTTAGATGACGTAACAAGCAGATGGCCCACCTGATGTTAAGCGGTACCCTCTGCCTATGAACAGTGCATTACCTCATAGGTCACGTTCACCTAGGACGCGCCCTATGTGGCATTGCACTGCGCCCGTCACCCTGAGACATAAAGATGGAAAGTCTCATGTGCCTGTAATTTCACCGGCACCCTTACCCTTCAAACCGGAACACAGTAATGCGAACACTACTGCTTTGCGGCATAAATAGGTATGGTGGTAGTACTTCCCCGGATGAACTCTTTCACAAAAAAGCTCTACTACTAACAAAACATGTCCCACAGGCATTGCTTTTGGGACCCTAAACATCTGGCTGACTGACACCCTGACCTCTTAATTAGCCCAAAGTGACTATCTACTTTAATGTACTTAGTACGCATTAGGTGTGATAATCCTCCATTAATTTCGGCGAGGTTAACTGCCTTACGACACCTGTGACATAGAATACTTAAGACTGCGCCAACCACAGGCAGAAATCTTCATAAAAAAAAACGCCACGCGCCGCTCGAAAAAGCGGTTTTTATTGAATATCTCGTGATATATATAGATAATTTTAAAAAACCCCGTGGGTTATCCCTTCGTTTTATTGTATTGATTTTATTTATCCAATTTTTGACCCAATAATCTGTACCATATTGACAAACAATCGAATCTAGCCTATAGTTAGAGGTAACTTCGTGATTTCTTTTTATCGAGAAAATTTTATCCTATCTTTTTTCTGTCTGGGTGATCCCTCGGTATTATAATGTAGTATCCATGCATATTTTTAATTTGAGTATTGTACTTGATTTAGTCAGTTAAAAATCTAATCTAAGATTGGTAATTTTGCGTTATACCTCACCTTAAACACTTGCTGAAAATAATTGAAACGATAATCCAAGGCCCCAATCCTCACTTTTGAGAAAAGCCTGAGCCTTGGACGCGTTTCTTATTATCACAGGATATTAAGGCGCATACAACAGCTGATTGGTCTTATTTGGAGGGTTTGGCATTTTTATTTTGTTTTATTATTCGTAGAAAATACCCAGAACACCCTGAACAAATATCTGTACATTGCACAAATATTTGTTCCGAGGCGGGAAGCGAACCCGTAACCTCCTGCGTCGCAGGCGAACCTTCGCCCGCCACGCCACAGAGGTCGTCATAATAAAAATCTATGTAATGTAATGTATTGTATTAAGTATATCAGTTATCTAGTACCCATAACACAAGCTCTGCTTAGCTTGGGGCTAGATAATGTTGTGTGGACTGTCCGGCATTATTTATTTTTATTTATCTCGCAGACCTAATAACCGTTGGGGTAGAAAGATAAATCATGATGGTTATAGTTTTAAAACCACTGCATATTCACTGTGACTCAAATTTTAGGATTGGGTTGAAACATGAACAGAAAAGTAGGTAAAATGGGTTGAAACGTAGTACCTAAATGGGTAGAAAATGTTTTTTTTTTTTTTTTTATACTACTTGGATGACGGAACAAGCAAGAGGCCCACCTGATGTTAAGCGGTAACCTCTGCCTATGAACAGTGCATTACCTCATAGGTCACGTCCACCAAGGACGCACCCTATGTGGCATTGCACTGCGCCCGCCACCCTGAGACATAAAGATGAAAAGTCTCATGTGCCTGTAATTTCACCGGCACCCTTACCCTTCAAACCGGAACACAGCAATGCGAGCACTACTGCTTTGAGGCAGAAATAGGTATGGTGGTAGTACTTCCCCGGACGAACATCACAAAAAAGCTCTACTACTACTAAATTAGGTAGAAACAATAAGCACTCAGATTCTCGAGGGGCGGTGCCGACCACTAACCGGACAAAGCGAAAGAGGAATGGCCCGCCTCGATGGAGCAGACATTATAGGGGTCGCAGGAAGGCGGTGGGTGGAGGCGGCTCAAGACTGTTCTGATGATGATGATGATTAATACAAATACGGATTAATCCAATTATGTCGGAATAACACAAAAATCTGTTTTTAACACTATAATAAGGTAAAGGATATACTTATAACGTAAACACGGTTTTCCCTGACGTAAAATACTGAAACTGCATGTAATACCTAAATAAATAATGATACTGCCAAAGCATGAACACATCCAAAAACAACCGTTTAACTGGCGGGGGGAGGGGGGGACACTTAAGGTGGGGGGTATGCCATAAAATTTAAATGATACATACATACCATACCATACGTACGCTCTCTTCCAGCTGCAAATAATACATTCCTAAATGTATTTAATTTTAAATTGCCTGTATCTGCATACACAACACTCAATCGGAACCTAGGCGGATATCCGTGGTTCACTCTATGGACCTCAACGGAAGATCAGCGCCGGGTTGCCAACGTGGCCTAGCAAACACTGAGTTGAGGACCCTTTTGTGGCTTGCGTCAGGCACACACACGAATTGCCTTTATTAAATCTGTGTTATTTGTTTTTGTTTTAGTTTTTATATAGTCCATATCTTGTTTGTTTGTTTTTTTCTTGGTGTGTGTTTGTATAGTCATAAATAAACTTTTATTTCTTTCTTTCTTTCTTTCTAAGGTGGGGTATAACGCAAAATTACCAATCTTAGATTTGATTTTTTAGATTTGGTCTTGGCCTCAGAACTTATATATTGCACAAGATTATAATTTTTAAGGCGAGCATTAGCACAGAATAAATAATAGTTATTAGTAAACTATTATTTCGAACGAAATCCTATACGAAAGTTTATGATTTCGTATAAGGACGTATACGCTAAAAACGGGTTAGAAGTACAACGCAAAATTACCAATCTTAGATTAGATTTTTAAATGACAGGCCCAACTTCACGATCAAATTAATCGGTGGTTACCGTAACCAACCATCTAAGTGACAGATGACGTATGAAAACATGTGTCAAAAAGAGTTGTTTCAGCTAAACAGCCGTTTAAGCGTCCGTTAATGTGTTGGTGAAAATGCGTCTAAATCGAGTACAATATTCAAATAAAAAACGTGCATGGATACTACATTATAATACCGACGGATCACCCAGACAGAAACAAGATAGGACAACTTTTTCTCTATAAAAAATATCACAACGTTACCTCTAACTTTTAGCTAGATTCGATTGTTTGTCAATTATGGTACAGATTACACTGGTAGATTAGATTGGTAGATTTTTAGTAGTAGGAGAGCTTTTTTGTGAAAGAGTTCGTCCGGGGAAGTACTACCACCATATCTGTTTCTGCCGCAAAGCAGTAGTGCTCGCATTGCTGTGTTCCGGTTTGAAGGGTAAGGGTGCCGGTGAAATTACAGGCACATGAGACTTTTCAGCTTTATGTCTCAGGGTGGCGGGCGCAGTGCAATGCCATATAGAGTGCGTCCTAGGTGGACGTGACCTATGAGGTAATGCACTGTTCTTAGGCAGAGGTTACCGCTTAACATCAGGTGGGCCATCTGCTTGGACCGTCATTCAAGTAGTATCAAAAAAAAAAAAAAAAAATTGGATAAAAAATTGAATAAATAATATCAACACAATAACACGGAGGGATCACCCACGGGGTTTTCATACCAGAAGAATTAAAAACCGAAACCAAAGATAATTTATTTATTTAAAAAAAACTCAGAAAATTTTACAATCTGTTGATGAATTTATCGCTGACAAATTATAAATAACCAAAAGTACCTACTCAGTCAAATTGACATACCTGTTGTACCAGTGATTTTGTATATTGATTGTGTGAATATTTTGTTTTGTTGTTATGTGTATTATTTTTTTTGTTTTTTTTTTCAGTTTAGTGTGAATCAATTTGTATTACATAATCTCGTACGATTCTCCCTTTTAACCGTTCCTTTATCTTTCCTCAAACTCCCAGCACTTTTTTGGTTTTATGTCAAGTTAATCACCTGTCATTGGCAAACTCTTGTGGCACCACTACCGGTCCGCTGAACACGCCAAAAAAAAGAAGAAGAAGAAGAAGATTTTCTTTCTGACGTAGGTACCTGTAATTTACCGATCTATTTTTCACGAGATATGCAATAACAACAGCTTTTTCTAGCGGCGCGTGACGTTTTATTTTTGGACGAAGATTTCTGCCTGGGTTTGGCGCAGTCTTAAATAAGCTAGCAGCCAGGACAAATCTTATACCAACGAATCTTACAAACAGAATAATACAACTTATTTAAGTAGGTATGTACAAAACTAAAAAATATATATGGAACAGTTGTGCTACCTGAAGACTGCTGCTAACGATCTAAAGGTAGCTTAACTGATCCAAATCACTAACAGACGGAAGCGTCCCTAAGATGCGGACTGCATTGCCACGCTGAATGGCAATACTAATGCGTATTTAATTATGTTAATCATTTAATCTCGACCACATTACACAAAGACAAGCTGTTTTTTTTTAACATTGATAGACCTTTGTTTGAGCACGATCTCACCTGTTGGTAAGTGACGATGTGGCCGAAGATGGAGCACAAAGGTCTAGAAGGCACCTATTCACTCTAGCCTTGAAGAGACCCAGATTATAGTTTTCAGGAAAGACAGACGACGGTAGTGTATTCCACTCCTTAGCAGTTCGCATTATAAAGGTAGAACTGAAACGTGTAGTAAGAATAGAGGGTATACTAATGAGGTAAGATTATAGTTTTCAAGCGTTAGCAGAGGCTAACGCTTTCTTCCAGCACAGAATAATATATACAGCTTCCAGTAATAAAACATTCCTTAAATACAAACAAGTCCAGGTAATCCCTCAGTCGGCTTTCAAGACATCCACGTGAAGAGATGGAGGGGTCTATTCTTGACGACCTCTGTGACGTGGCGGGCGAACGTTCGCCTACGACGCAGTAGGTTGCGGGTTCGATTCCCGCCTCGGAACAAATATATGTGCGATATGCACATATTTGTTCAGGGTGTTCTGGGTATTTTCTAATATAATAAAAAATATCTATCTATGTATTTAACGTATTGTATTAAGTATATCAGTTGTCTAGTACCCATATCACAAGCTCTGCCTTGCTTGGGACTAGATAATGTTGTGTGAACTGTCCAGCATTTTTTTTTATATACAAACATGTCCGTTTAATCCCTTATTCGGCTTTTACGACATCCACGGGAGGAGATGGAGGGGTCTATTCTTGCGCCGGACACACATCAGTAAATAATGAGTAATGTTAATGATTACTCACCTCAAGTAATAAACCATTTGGAAATATTTCAGTAATTAGTGAATACTGCAATGATTATAGCTTGTCCCATTGTTTTAATAATAACGTTACCGTAACGGATATCGGTTTGGCTCAAATTGACTCATATTTAAACTTAATATCCTCATTATGCTCAGCTTAAAAAGGTGACAACTGGTTCATCGGTATCTACAAGAAAACATGTTCATCATAGGACGAGCAGGCGTACGGCTCAGTACCATCCTTACCTCATTAGTATACCCTCTATTCGCACAAAACGTTTCGGTTCTACCTTTATAATGCGAACTACTAAGGAGTGGAATACACTGCCGTCTGTCTTTCCTGAAAACTATAATCTGGGTCTCTTCAAGTCTAGTATAGGCGCCTTCTAGACCTTTGTGCTCCATCTTCGGCCACATCGTCACTTACCAACAGGTGAGATCGTGGTCAACCAAAGGCCTATAAATGTTTAAAAAAAAAAAAAACATGTGTTTGGACGCACTCACTCTCAGGACACCTTTTGGCACACACTACAAGCATTTAAATTGTCAATATCTACCCTCATTCTTAGTTTTATTGATGTCAAGTATTCTTTGTGATTTGACTTCATTTAAGGTGGATGCGCACGCTTGCGGCGCGAAATTCAATTTTTACAGTGTTTTTGTTTGTTTTGGGGTATCGTAGCTAAACTGATGATATTTATGAGATTACAATCAATTAAAACATGTGTGTTAGGTCTCCTAGTTGTCGCGAACTCAACTTTCGTCATCTGAAGAAGTGTTGATGACCTGTTGAGGGCAAAAAACACCAAAAAATTTGAATCTCGCGCCGCAAACGTGAGATCTTACTTATAGTTCAAGGTTACAAAGTTCTAATCTAAACTTCTACGCTTTTCTCTAAGACCTTTAGGTACCAACTTGTTACTTATGTTACTTTTAGTTTTTTAACCTCCTTATGATTAACTATTTTATTTTTATTTTATTTTATTTATTAAGGAAAAAAACAAACAACTACATTATATATCTAGGTACAATCAGGATTAATACATAAATTTAATTATGTAAGACTTGTTAATAATGTAGTCCACAACGTTCTCCACATGTTAGTTTTATACATGATTACAAAAAGATGCAGCTAGAGGGTCTGTCAGATGATTAATAATTATATAAATCTCAGTAGGTAAGTAAACCAAAGAGAAATGACAAAACCCCATTCAAAGAAAAAGTAAATAGCAAATAAGAGCAGGTACAGACCATTTCCCGCAAGATGGCGCCTGCTGTGGTTGGCACGCCAACCAAGGCAAGCGCCATCCTACGGTGAACGGGCTGTAAGTTAATGATACATATTAGGACAAAAAAGAAGACTAAAGAAGAAGACTTAAGTCTTCAATCAAATGACCTATGGTGCCGAGACATGGACACTCACGGTAGTGCTAATCCACCAGTTCAAGGTTGCACAGCGACCTATGGAAAGGGCTATGCTCTGAAAGATAAAATCCGAAATGAGATTATCCGACAGAGAACTAAAGTCATTGACAGCCCACCAGATTAGCAAGATGAAGTGGCAATGGGCTGGTCATATACAATGCCGAAGAACCGACAACCGTTGGGGTAAGCGAGTTCTTGAATAGAGACCGCGTGGAAACGTAGCGTGGGGCGCCCTCTGGCTAGGTGGAGCGATGATCTACGAAAGGCGGCGGCAGAAAGTGGATGAGACGAGCCAAACACCGGGTTCAGTGGCGAGTATCGGGCGAGGCCTATGCCCAGCAGTGGACTAGTGTGGACTGATGATGAGGGTACCTATACTATGCATTTGAATACTACGATAGGTAGGTATTGAAGTAACATGTTAGTTACATGGTAATGATGAATGAAAAGGAACAAGTGACCAGCAGTGTGAAGTTAACCAGCTTTTACCTTTGCACTGTGGCTTTTCAGACCGTGAGACGTGAGTCACAGACACACAGTGCAACGCACTGAATTACACACACAGATGATGAAGTTTAATAAATATCTTATTCATAAAATGTGTGATTATGTGAACTTGAGAGGTATTGTTTAATAATACGACTTGGAGCATGTAATCATGTATCATTTTTATTATGTGGCTCTTGGGAGAATTTAATTTAAATAAGGTTATGGGTCCATAACCTTATTGTATAAATATTAGTAATTACAAGTAAGGTATTCTGTGTTTTTTTTTATATGTACTACTTGGAATGGCGGATCAAGCAGAAGTTTTTTTTGACGACCTCGGTGAACGTTCGCCTGCGACGCAGGAGGTTGCGGGTTCGATTCCCGCCTCGGAACAAATATTTGTGCGATCTGCAGATATTTGTTCAGGGTGTTCTGGGTATTTTCTATATATAATAAAAAATATCTATCTATGTAATATATTGTATTAAGTATATCAGTTGTCTGGTACCCATAACACAAGCTCTGCTTAGCTTGGGGCTAGACAATGTTGTGTGAACTGTCCAGCATTATTTATTATTTATTTATTTATTTATATCAACCTTATCAGTCAGTATATGACATATAGGCCTTAAGGTAACAAATAGTCTTAATGTCTGTATAGTCCAGTTCATGGTCACCACTCTGGAACCAATTGTTGACAGGGGGGTTAGTACGAGAATTTGACAGTATTCGAAACTATATGAAGTTTCGTTTCCTTCCATACATTTACTAGCAGCGCCCCTAGCGGAAACGAGGAGAAAACTAAGGACGCTGTCAGAAAATGTATTGAAGGAAACGAAACTTCATATAGTTTCGAATACTGTCAAATTCTCATACTAAGGGTACAGTTCTGTGAGCTATATGGCATGCCCATTGCCCATTGCCCATTGCTTCTAATTCAAATATATATCTATACTAATTATAAAGAGGAAAGATTTGATTGTGTGTTTGCATTGAATAGGCTCCGAAACTACTGAACCAATTTGAAAAATTATTTCACTGTTGTGAAGCTACACTATCCCCGGGTGACATAGGCTAAATTATATTTTCAAAAAAATTAGGGATCCTTACTAAAACTACAATAATGTAACCAAAGGTGTAAAAAAGTTACTTAAAATAATCTTTAAATCGCTGTGAAAAGTATTGATGATAGAATAAAATAAATTATAATGGGGGGTTGGGTAGGGGGAAGGTTTAGGGGGACGAGAAGGAGGGGGGATCTCGACACTTCCGTGCGAAGCCAGGGCGAGTTTCCAGTTAATTTATATATTCTAAACTTACCTCTATCTTGTCCTTGACTCGTAGATCATCCAAGCTCTTACTAAAAGCACTGTTCACGTTATTTAAAGTGCCATATTGGCTCCTCCGTTCACTCGGCTTGTTGTCATCACTCAAACACGGCTCATCATAGATATGCTCATCGATATAGAACTCCGAGTTAAGATGTCGGCATTTACAGTCTAAATGACATTTAAAACGATCATGCTTGTCTTCGTTCACTTGACACTTTGTACATTTATCGTTCACAAACTTACGAATACCCGTGTTCAGGCTATCGTTGCTGCAAGAACAACAGTTCTTAAGAGAGTTGCGGTTCGAATCGAATCCTGAACTCAGTCGAGTGTACGGTAAACTTGACATGGAGTTATAAGTTGCTACACAGTTTAGTTTGTTGAAGCAGTTTTTTAACGGAGAGTCATTTTGATTTGGTTGCAACGTCCTCTGAGTTATAGCTAATATTTCAGTGCAGTGATAGTGAACTTCTTTCGGTCTTTTTAAGCTCAGATTCTCTTCAGCTATGTCGTAAATATTACTGTCCTTCTTAACCATGGTATCACGTTTCATTAAAACTTGTTCTAGCTTCTCAAGCTTCCGCTTAGTATCTTTCTTTTCATTTTCTGGTATTGTCGGTATGTTGAAGGTGCGAGGTGGTTTTTTCGGAGGTGGGCCGGGTGGCAAGGGTTGTTTTAAGGCTTTCTTCAATGTGTCGGTTAGAGTTAAATGAGGGTTCTTACGCTCTAGCTTCATCGTTTCACTGGAACCCGCCAGTTCTTCCATCACATCTAAATTAGAGTTATGTGCTACGGTTTCAGTCTTTTCATTACATTCTAACTGGGTGTCCTTTTCGAACTGGTTCGTGATTTTTTTGACACGGCCCTTTTCATCGTCCACATTCTCCGTTTCTGAGCTCACCCCGCTGTCGGTCATAGCTTCATTTTTGTCTTCCTTTCTCTTAGGTTTGATAACTTGAGCGTACTGCACCAATATATGCGGAGGGACATTTTCGTCTGCTATAGAGTTAATAAGACCAACCTCTTTGACTTCCCCAACCACTTCTCTGTTGAGTTTGAAGTTTTCTTTCCGCATCTGTTCATCGAGCAAGTCTCCCAACCGCTTGAGTCGGTCTTTGCTTAGTTTGCGGTCCATTTTTGGGGCTTCTGGTCTGCCGTTGCAGCTTCCTGCGCGCTTAGGGTTGGTAATTTTCTGGGTCCTATCGCATCGGAATGCGTGGCTCCTGTGGAGTTTCTTGCCTGGGTCACTGGTCTGACGGGTGAGGGAGGGTTTAGGCTCGGAGACAGTACGTTTTACGTCACTTTTATATAGATAACTGCGGTTTGGTTCAGGCGAGCAGTCATCACTCGAAGCGCTCGACTCGCCTGCGCTAACAACACTGATTCCCTTATTTGTGAGTTCGATTGGACTGATCGAGTTTTCCTTGTTACTTCCACACTCATTTTTGAGTTTGTACAGTTGGGAGGTTTGTTTAGACGGCGCGAGTTCGCTGCTCAAATTCTCGAATTTACTTTTAATGGCTTGAACTCTGTTTTTGGGTTGCGATATCATTATTTCACTTTAACTGGAGGCATCTTTGAGAGCGCACTGTTAGGGATAACTTTGTTTAAGCTCACTTTTAGTTCTCACTGAACGAATTAAACACGAAAGTAAAACATGTTTTGAAAACCAGACTGTTTTTTTACGAGCAGCCAACACTAGCAGGTGGAACAGTTGTTTGTTTTTAACTGACGCAAAACACAGTTACAAAATGTTACAGAAGTTGCAATCAAATTGGTGATTGTGAAACTGAATTGTTAATTTCTCGGTACTTCAGTTCTGTTCTGTTTTGAAACACTAGCACTACACCGCTTGATAATAATTTACAAAACACGGCTGACTCGCTTTGTTTTTAATCGTTATCGTGTCGTAGTCGTACGTACATTACATTTCATATCGCGTTCCACAGACAAACTAGGAGGGAAGTGCTGCCAACTTATCTTGAGCGCCGTTGACTACTCGCAAAACCGTTACACGCGCTAAAATGGAATAAAAACCAAAAACCACTAGACGTGATAAAGTAAAAAGTAAAAATTAAAAAAAGTTAAAATAATTTATTGCTTATACATAGGTAACACTCGAACTACAAAATTAAATTATGGTCAATAGGTACATGCTAAAACAAAATAAAGTTTACAACATTGGGTATTAAGTACCTAGGCATTAGCAAGCTGCATGAACAGATTGATAAATAATAATAATTATGAAAGGTGACAAGTTTGAAAAACCCCTACCCTCCGAACTAGTTTGAGACTGTATCTCGTTGGGCAGTGTGCCTCTCACTTAGACACCCACCAAGGTTAAGAACAAAAGAAAAGAAGTGTTATGTATAAGTACTTGACTAGTAGGTAGACACTATTATTTCTTAGCAGTTAGATGTGTATACACTTATATTATGTTATTTAAGAATTACTTGTTTTACATTTTGAAAACATACACTAGAAATATTGACCACAACGGTGGGTTCCACAAAGGATAAAAACAAGTAGGTAAGATACCTACTCGTTGACTTAGGACTAAATTATCTTAAAATAACTTGTCATACTAACAGCACTTTTGCATCTTTATGCAAAAGGATTTAATATACATTAAACATAATAGTTGAAGTGTGAAAGATGCAGACAAGAAGGTAGGTATACCTACCTATGCGTGAATTGTAGTGTGTTAGAGTTTGTGTGTGTGTGTATGTGTGTGTGTTAGAGTTTGTGTGTGTGTGTGTGTGTAGGTGTGTGTGTATGTGTGTGTGTGTTAGTGAATGTGTGTATGAGTGAATGTGTTTGTGCAATCGTGTTTTTGTAAGAATGTTGTGCAAGAATGTTAAGATGATTAAGATGCTTTGATTCAATATGTCAATTCAATTCAAGGACAATACATTCAAAAATACGCCTAGAATTTAAGTATCTAGCTTTGTATTTCAATGACTTTTGAAATCTAGGATTCGAATGCTTTCGAATGAGCAGCTACAATGGGAAGAGCGAGTAGACAGACACAGGGCAATCAGATCAGATATTACAGAAAGGGGCAAATTGCTTGGCTACAAGATAATGTAAAGCATACAACTAGTATTAGATTAAAGATCACTTCAAAATAGTTAGAAGCGACTCAACCTCCTCGTAACCTAACGTTGAAAGATAGTTTGTCAATGCAATTTTACAAAGGAATATATTCAAATTCTTGACGCCAATGACTATTGATTTTATTATAAATATATGGGCCTATGAAGCTTGGAAATCTATGTGCGAAAGCAGTTCTACAACAGGGCACAGTATAAGCTATAGTTATATAGCAGTATAAGTAGTAGTTTAGTTAATGAAAAACGTAGATTTACTAATAATTTAACTGTAGGGTTTGTTTTGATTTTCATCATCATCTCAACCCGGAGTCCCCAATTGGTAAAGACCTCCTTTCTCTTGCCTCCTCTGTTCCGTGCGTCTCCCAACCAGGTATTACCTCATAAAATTTCGTTGACCCATATTGCTTTTAGGTGACCCGGATATCGTTGGCCTGATTTCGGCCACCACTCCGTCGAGGCTATTATTCTACCGGCCTTAACTACCATGCGTCTGGTCAGCACAATTTCACTTGAGGTTTACCGTTTATCGCTTTGTCCCCGATGTCCTAGACTTTTGTCAGAGAACGGATTTCAGTGTTGCGGACTCGGTTTATAAGTGTAGTGAAATGCTTGCCCTGTGGCCCTTTGTGCAACTTGTACTCGGTGCGCACTCTCTTTAGTAAGCATCCATGTCTCGGCACCGTAAATCATAGTTGGCAGGACACACTGATTACAAAGACGGGGCTTCCCACCCAAGCTGTTTCCTCCTGGAGGTTTTTAGTTTGGAAGCTCCTTCCCAAAAGATTGAAAATGACCCTAGTACAGTCGTAATGATTAACTAATTAACCCTCTCTCTATCTTCTCGCTAATCTCTGCTTCTTAATTGAAAAAGCGCTAGATCTGGCGCGTTTCGCACTAAGTTGGCTGTACTACATTTGTGTACTCGGTCAGGTAGAGCGCGTCACGCGTCGGCATGGCAGAACTGTGTTGCTAGGTTTTGGTAAGTAATTGTCCCTAAAGTGGTCTTTCATTTAGAGGGGAAGGGAGATATAGGGCCTAACCTAACCCAAACGAAAACGTTTATTGCTTTGCCTTGCTTTGTTTTTGGACAATTTTCGGGTGATTTTTGGGAGGTTACAGTTACCCAACACACAGCTAAATAATAGAACATTACATTCGTTACAGAAAAATCATTGACTGAGCGAGCGAAGTGGGCTATGCGTTCATGCAACAACTGGAAAAATTTGCTTGATTTGTCCGGTTGTATGTAGGTATGTATTACTCAGTAGGTACCTACTCGCGTAAAGTTCGTAATTTTCGACGAATCTTGACAAAATGTGCCTACGGGTTCTAAAATTTAATAGAATATTTTGTCGTCGGTGATTTTTGATTGGGCGGAATAATTATAATATGTAAAATAACATAAATAAATAAATAAATAAATAAATAAATAAATAATGCTGGACAAGATCACACAACATTATCTAGCCCCAAGCTAAGCCAGAGCTTGTATTATGGGTACTAGATAACCGATATACTTAATATAATATATTACATAGATAGATATTTTTTATTATACATAGAAAACACCCAGAACACCCTGAACAAATATCTGCAGAACGCACAAATATTTGTTCCGAGGCGGGAATCGAACCCACAACCTCCTGCGTCGCAGGCGAACCATCGCCAGCCACGCCACAGAGGTCGTCAACAATAATTTATTGGGTGCGAATAATTAGTTAGGTTTTTTTTTACTCAAATCTGGGGTAAGTTTTTTTCACGAGCAGCTGATTTGAAGATTATGTTCGGATTACAAAGTCGTTTTTGCGAAATAAAGTTTCTTGAAATGGTTACTAATGTTTTTATTAGTTTTGTTATGTCTGTTAAATTTGGTGGAAGTAGATATTTTTGTGGTGGTAAGTGATTTTGTACTAAACTATAACATTACAAAGCATTTACTGCCATCTAGTGAGGAGTAGCTATTACTTCTATCTAGCGGTGTCTTACTACGAAGCAAGGTTCTCGTGTAAATTGTTTGCAAGTCTCATCACGTAACAATAGATGGCGTTTGAGTCGGAACAGCATCAAAAACAGAACTCTAAAATCGATTGTAGCTTCTTCGCACCATCATCACTACATCATCATTAGAGCGTAGACTTCACGACTTCCTGTCACCGCGCCTGTTCTTTCGTGGTTATATTATTAGACCACGGATGATATTAGATATCTAGGTGTCACCATAGACAAAAATTTGACTTGGGTAGATCAGATTAGAAACTTATCTGGGCGTACAAGAAAATTAATATATGTCTTTAAACAACTTAGACACGTATTAAATTTCAAATCACTAATCAATGTTTATCAGTGTCTTGCTCAATCTATACTTACCTACTGTAATTCGGCTTGGGGAGTTGCAGCTAGAACCCATTTTATTAAAATAGAAAGAGCGCAGAGAGCGCTCCTGAAAGTAATGACTTTTAAATCTAGGCGATATTTCACGGTTTTGCTTTACAAAGAATGCTCTGTGCTCACTGTTAGGCAGCTTTTCATAAAGGCAGTGATAGCAAAACAGCATTCATTAGTTAATGAAGAAGTTTTGGAAAAACTAAAAACACAACGGAGGCAAGATAAAAATTTTAAACTTTCTAATACACGCACAAATTTTGGTAGAAAATCTCTTGCTATTATTGGACCGCGTATGTATAACCAGATTTGCAAAGATATCACCATAGCAACTCTAAACTATAACCAACTGAAAAAGAACATGACTACCTACCTACTTAATCTAAACTATGACGATACTGAGAATATATTGAATTTTATTGAATAATACTATACCCACACACCCATATTATACAAACAAAAATATTATTTATTATATTTAAGAAAACACATTCACACTACACAATTATATATATTCCTACTCACTCATTCACTCAACTCACACCACACAACGTTTACACACACATTCATTACACCCATTTGGCATCAAAACTCCTTGGATCCTACTCTTACTTATTTTTATTTTATTTAGTTTAATTTTTAGCATTAACATTGTGTCTATTGCATTTCTTTCTAGTCTAACATCAGAACTTTAAAACATGCAAATAATTTAACTGATGGAGAGTCCGTGGCGAATCCCTATGACCCCACCTTACAGGCTTTACAGACCTAGTGTGGGGAATAGAGCCTAACCTATGGTCATTTCAAGTTTTTATATTTTTTTTTGTTACAATACACATTTAACTGTTAAGAAATGTTCCACGTATATACTGTTTAAGATAATAAACGATTACTTTTTACTTTACCTGAAATAAAATATTAAGAAAATCTTTATTGCTCAGCTGTATACACACACATAGTTACCTACATAGAGATGTTATTATGGTAGTAACTAGTGAGTGAACAATATTATGGTGAAAAAACCAGTGTGGTGAATGAACTCAGTGATCCTCGCAGAAAGTTCTTTCATGCAATCTGCCACCAACTTTTTTGTTCTATGACTAAAATTAGGACTAGAATCAAATAATAGATTCCGCTGAGGACCTCAAAAGACGCAAATATGCAGTTCTCGACAGAGCTTACTTATTCGAGCCTTTCGGGGTCGAGACTCTGGGTCTGGGGTAGGTATACCGGGGCCCTTCGCGTTTTCAAAAGTATTTCAGGGCGTCTGGACGAAGCGACGCGTGACCCGAGAGCTGGCTCTTATCTGGCTCAACGCATTAGTATTGCCATTCAGCGTGGCAATGCAGCCAGCATCTTAGGGACGCTTCCGTCTGGAAGTGATTTGCATCAGTTGAGCTACCTTTAGATCGTTAGCAGCGGTCTTCAGGTAGCACAACTAGTTTATATGTATTTTGTACATTATTATTTGTATTCTTCGCCCAAAGTAAAATTAACGTCCTCGGTTGTATGATTCTGTCTGTAAATAAATGTATTAATATGTATCTATACGAAGATCTAACTTTGTTTTGTATGGAGCGAGCTAGCGGTAGGACATTCCGTCTTACTTAGGTATTTTTAAACTAGAGAGAGACTGATGAACGACCGGCTGCGATTTTGCCGCCAAATCGATTAACCAATAACAGCGCAAGATTCCTATTGGCAGAAACAAAGTTCTCGCGCTATAGAAATTGGTGTACGGCGCAGGTACATCGGGGCCATGTATGTAGTGAGTACATGGATTGAGTGCTAAAATAGCCACTAATTTTATAGAGTGTTCCTTCTTACTCCTATCCTAGAAGATAGCTTGCTGTCCTATGTTAGAGAGAAACAAATATATTGTCACACGACAGTCGTTTTACCGTTCCGTACCACTGAATATTGGTACCATGAATGTACATCTTCAGATTGGTACCATGAACGTAGTAGTAATTGGTACCAAGTGTGACATTTTGCCAACATTTTGCCGACATTTTTGGTACAAGTTACACAAATAATAACAGTTAGATATATGCTTGTCTCATTCCAACACATGAATACATTCATATAAAAGAATGAGACTGGTATAATCGATACCGGTTCGTTTTTAGCCTTAGTTCTATGCTTTAGTTCTTCTTCTGAGGCGCTGTATGGCTAATTCTCATTTTTGAAAAAAACCACTTTGTCTTTCAATTTTCTTACATTTAGTAACTAAATATAGTAATATTGCTTTGTGTTAATAAAGTATAGGTAAAATACTATAACTTTAGTTTATAAATGGATAAATTTAATACATTCATAAAAAAGAATGAGACTGATATCTATGATACCACACAATATATAATAGTATAAGACCATACGTCCGTATTAATCCGGTCAAGTCCGGCTCTTTCGCCTTCTACCGGATAAATGTAGACGTATGTCAACCCTAGCTACTCCACGTCATTCTGTATACGATAGGTAATAATTAGCCTTTAAGACTAGACATGGTAGAGTTTTTATTCTAGAACTTGTTGGTATATTTACGAAACAGTGTTTTAGGATTCCGTACCGACTACCCAAAGGGACCCTTTTTTTATGCTACTTGAATAGCGGATCAAGCAGATGGCCCGCCTGATGTTAAGCGGTAACCTCTGCCTATGAACAGTGCATTACCTCATAGGTCACGTCCACCTAGGACGCACCCTATGTGGCATGCACTGCGCCCGCCACCCTGAGACATAAAGATGAAAAGTCTCAAGTGCCTGTAATTTCACCGGCACCCTTAACCTTCAAACCGGAACACTGCAATACGAGCACTACTGCTTTGCGGCAGAAATAGGTATGGTGGTAGTACTTCCCCGGACGAACTCTTTCGCAAAAAAGCTCTACTACTACTTTTACCCATTCAGTAAGCCTACACCACGGCGCCGGCCGTGATGGTCGCGCCATGCACTATGTCTGTCTGTCTGTCTAGATTATTTCACACACAGGGGTATAGGTCTTAGAATCTATACCTATACTATAATAGTTTTTTTTATCTGTGACCTATATATATATATATATATTTTTAACATTGATAGACCTTTGTTTGACCACGATCTCACCTGTTGGTAAGTGACGATGCGGCCGAAGATCCACTCCTTAGCAGTTCGCATTATAAAGGTAGAACCGAAACGTTTTGTGCGAATAGAAGGTATACCAATGAGGTAAGGATGGTACTGAGCCGTACGCCTGCTCGTCCTATGATGAAAAGGAGATGGTGGGATCAGATCGTGCAGTTCCTGGGAGCATTCCCTGAAATGTAACCTATAGAAGATTGAAAGGCATGCAACCTTACGGCGGTGCTCGAGACTCTGGATCTTAGTCAGCCATATGTTGCTCACCTATAAGCCTGAAAGCTCTACGTTCGATCGAGTCCAAGGCAGCAAGCTGGTATTTGGCCGAACCATCCCAAACATGGCAGCAGTACTCCATACCAGCCCGGACTTGTGCTTTATATAAACTGAGGAGTTGTCCTGGGGGGTTACTATGAGCTCTTATATCCATTCAGTTCAAAAACTATTCAGTACAAAATATCGGTTCATCGTTGACATTTTTCATCGTTGAATAACTTTAATCGCAGAAGTCTGTAGACCCTCTGCGATTGTGCCTTTAAATATAGTTGCAGACATCACGGAACCAATATTTTGTACTGAATAGTTTATCAACTGCATGGCAATAAGAACTCATAGTAACCCACCTGGTGTGAAGTAACGCTTTAACTTATTCAGGATACCTAGCTTCATGGCAGCTTTTTTTGCCTTAGACTCGATGTAAGAGCCAAAGTTGAGAGTAGGCGTGAGCGAAACACCTAAGAGCTCGAGGTAATCTCCTATAGCTACAGGTACATCACGGAATACAGGAACTTGGAGAAACGGACTTTTTTTTGCCGAGAAGAGACAAGCCTGCGTTTTAGAGGCATTGAACTTGACTAGATTGGCATCACCCCAGTCGGATACAGCCTTGAGAGTCAAATTTAGACACTGCAGCATCTCATCTCTTAACTCCTGAATTTCATTCTGCCAAGCTCGCGCAGTAGAAACATATCTCTCCACAACTGTGCTGTCGTCTGCATACCCAATGATACCGGGCATTAGCAGACCGTTAATGTGCAACAGAAACAGTGTGGCAGAAAGCACTGACCCCTGAGGTACCCCGGCGTTAATAGCCAATTGATCCGACGAGCAGCCGTCAATAACTACTCGAATGGATCTTTCCCTCAGAAAGTCTGCGACCCAGGAGCAGAGTTAAACTGGCAGTCCGTAGGCAGGAAGCTTGCCAATAAGGCTAGCGTGCCAAACCCTATCAAAGGCCTTCGAGACGTCTAATGAAACAGCTAGTGCTTCACCGTATTTCTCGATGGCCTCGCTCCAAATGTGCGTGGCATACACAAGAAGGTCCCCAGTAGACCGGTTTCGGCGAAATCCGTATTGGCGATCACTGAGGAGGTCGTTACCTTCGAGGTATGCAAGGAGCTTCCTATTCAGTACACGCTCCATACATTTACAAAGTAGGGAGGTGACCGAAATAGGGCGGGTAGTTTGAAGGGTCAGCACGACTGCCTTTCTTGGGTACAGGCTGCACGTTTGCGAGCTTCCAAGATTTAGGGACTTCACCAGTTTTAAAAGAGAGGCGGAAAAAGAACATAACCTGACTGACTGATTCATCATCGCCAAGCCGAAACCGCTGGACCTAGAAACCTTAAACTTGGAGCGTTAGGTCCCTTTTAATAGCAATACCAACCAGTAAGAAGGGTATTTAGTAAATTCAGTCCTCCAGGGTTGAAAAGAGGTGAAAACCACTGTATGAAAAACCGTATTTCTTAAACTTATAAGTAGAAACTTGAAATTTTGCATAAGTAAAAATAAATGAATAATGCTGGACAGTTCACACAACATTATCTAGCCTCAAGCTAAGCAGAGCTTGTGTTATGGGTACTAGATAACTGATATACTTAATACAGTATATTACACAGATAGATATTTTTTATTATACATAGAAAATACCCAGAACACCCTGAACAAATATCTGCGATCGCACAAATATTTGTTCCGAGGCGGGAATCGAACCTGCGTCCTCTTGGTCGCAGGCGAACCTACCCCCGCCGCGCCACAGAGGTCGTTCATCTGTGACCTATGTATATATGTTTTACCTGAGTTTATATGTTTTAATTTTCGCAATCTCATAAATATCAACATTTTAGCTACGATACCCTTAAACACATTTTTACAGTGTTTTTTTTTTGTTAATATGTTTTAATTGATGCAATCTCATAAATATCAACAGTTTAGCTACGATACCCTTAAACACATTTTTACAGTGTTTTTTTTTTTGTTAATATGTTTTAATTGATGCAATCTCATAAATATCAACAGTTTAGCTACGATACCCTTAAACACATTTTTACAGTGTTTTTTTTTTTGTTAATATGTTTTAATTGATGCAATCTCATAAATATCAACAGTTTAGCTACGATACCCTTAAACACATTTTTACAGTGTTTTTTTTTGTTAATATGTTTTAATTGATGCAATCTCATAAATATCAACAGTTTAGCTACGATACCCTTAAACACATTTTTACAGTGTTTTTTTTTGTTAATATGTTTTAATTGATGCAATCTCATAAATATCAACAGTTTAGCTACGATACCCTTAAACACATTTTTACAGTGTTTTTTTTTGTTAATATGTTTTAATTGATGCAATCTCATAAATATCAACAGTTTAGCTACGATACCCTTAAACACATTTTTACAGTGTTTTTTTTTTGTTTAGGGGTATCGTAGCTAAACTGATGATATTTATGAGATACTATCAATTAAAACATGTGTATTAAGTCTCCTAGTTCTCGCGAACTCAACTTTTGCTATCTAAAGAAGTGTTGGGCAAAAAACACCAAAAAAAATATACTAACCTAACCTAACCTAACCTAACCTTAACCTGACTGACTGATTGATTCAGCATCGCCGAGCCGAAACCGCTGGACTTAGAAAGCTGGAACTTGAAGTGTAGGTTCATTTTATACTCGTAGCAATCCAACCACCCAGTAAGAAAGGATTTTTGAAAATTCTATTCGAATGTGGTGAAAATGGGTAAGATAAGATAAGATATGAGCATTTATAATTTTTCCATTTATTTATAATTTTTTATTTTTTTTATTTTTCTCAAAACAGTAGTGCTCGCATTTCTGTGTTCCGGTTTGAAGGGTAAGGGTGCCGGTGAAATTACAGGCACATGAAACTTTTCATCTTTATGTCTCAGGGTGGCGGGCGCAGTGCGATACCACATAGGGCGCGTGGGTACGTGACCTATGAGGTAATGCACTGTTCATAGTCAGAGGTTACCGCTTAACATCAGGTGGGCCATCTGCTTGTTCCGTCAACCAAGTAGAATAAAAAAAAAAACATATCATGCGTCGTATCATAAAAAGGTTCTATATTTTTTCCCCAAACTACCCTCAAAAGCGGGTGCAATGGGGTGTTCAAGTTTGAATGGGAACTTTTTATTGCGTGGTGTCTTTCGCTTGAAACTTGCTATGGGTACTTAAAATACAAGTAATTAATTTTGTAAACATTAAAAAAACCCCCAATGCAATGAAACAGCTGAACCGATTGAACATAGCTAAGAACACTCCTGACAAATTCACCTTTCAAGCAAAACAAAAAAATCGAAATCGGTTCATCCGTTCGGGAGCAATTTTGGGACAGACAGGCACACACACAAACACAGAGACACGGCAAACTTATAACTCCCCTTCGTTTTTGCGTCGGGGGTTATAAATACATAATAATTGAACACATACAGATGGATTTTTCAAAAAAAACCCTTCAATGGAGTTAAAAGGGGTGACAAAGTTTTAGTTTTTTTTATATATAATGCGTAGCAAAGCAGCTATGTATGTATGTGCAGGTATGCAGCTAGTATGTAATAAACGGGTAGGTATTATCTAGGCCGCTGTAAGAGGTAGCAGGTTGAAATTTTTATTTTCTCATATGTGAGTGAACTGTTAAAGATCTTTTTGAGTTGAAAAAAGTTATTTTCACACCACCTGCTTGACAATGTCTAATTACATATTATGCAACCTCAACGTAAAGTAAAGCATTACCTCTTTAGGGATATAAAGTTGTATGAAACTCCCTAGGGAATAAAGTGATTTAAATTTGGAACGTCAAATTTATGTGCAATGTTATTAGATATATTATTGTCTCGCTTAAGGTGTGAAAAGTAGAGTATGCTCTTCTGGAATAAAGCCTGTCTTCGTCTTGGGCAGCTTGAACCCCTCGCTTCACTCAGGACTCTATATAAGTAGAGTATGCTCCTCTGGAATAAAGCCTGTCTTCGTCTTGGGCAGCTTGAACCCCTAGCTTCACTCAGGACTCTATATAAGTAGAGTATGCTCCTCTGGAATAAAGCCTGTCTTCGTCTTGGGCAGCTTGAACCCCTCGCTTCACTCAGGACTCTATATAAGTAGAGTATGCTCCTCTGGAATAAAGCCTGTCTTCGTCTTGGGCAGCTTGAACCCCTCGCTTCACTCAGGACTCTATATAAGTAGAGTATGCTCCTCTGGAATAAAGCCTGTCTTCGTCTTGGGCAGCTTGAACCCCTCGCTTCACTCAGGACTCTATATAAGTAGAGTATGCTCCTCTGGAAGAAAGCCTGTCTTCGTCTTGGGCAGCTTGAACCCCTCGCTTCACTCAGGACTCTATATAAGTAGAGTATGCTCCTCTGGAATAAAGCCTGTCTTCGTCTTGGGCAGCTTGAACCCCTCGCTTCACTCAGGACTCTATATAAGTAGAGTATGCTCCTCTGGAATAAATCCTGTCTTCGTCTTGGGCAGCTTGAACCCCTCGCTTCACTCAGGACTCTATATAAGTAGAGTATGCTCCTCTGGAAGAAAGCCTGTCTTCGTCTTGGGCAGCTTGAACCCCTCGCTTCACTCAGGACTCTATATAAGTAGAGTATGCTCCTCTGGAATAAAGCCTGTCTTCGTCTTGGGCAGCTTGAACCCCTCGCTTCACTCAGGACTCTATATAAGTAGAGTATGCTCCTCTGGAATAAATCCTGTCTTCGTCTTGGGCAGCTTGAACCCCTCGCTTCACTCAGGACTCTATATAAGTAGAGTATGCTCCTCTGGAATAAAGCCTGTCTTCGACTTGGGCAGCTTGAACCCCTCGCTTCACTCAGGACTCTATATAAGTAGAGTATGCTCCTCTGGAATAAAGCCTGTCTTCGTCTTGGGCAGCTTGAACCCCTCGCTTCACTCAGGACTCTATATAAGTAGAGTATGCTCCTCTGGAATAAAGCCTGTCTTCGTCTTGGGCAGCTTGAACCCCTCTCTTCACTCAGGACTCTATATAAGTAGAGTATGCTCCTCTGGAATAAAGCCTGTCTTCGTCTTGGGCAGCTTGAACCCCTCTCTTCACTCAGGACTCTATATAACTCCCTCGTTACGTAAGTTCGCTCGCTCGTTAAGTCCCTCGTTGCTCTCAGGGTGCAATATGCCGCCCGCGACGTAAGACACTTCTTTATTCCCTTAGTGCATAATCTACTATTGTTACTGTGGCGGGACTGTGACTTGAGTGCGGAACCCTACACAATGCACTAGGCATGCGAGAGTATATGCATGACCGTTTACTCTATGACGCAGTAAACCTACAGACCGTGTTAGAAAAACGATAGGTACGAAGAAAACATTTATGTTGAAATGCACCTTCGTTGTTATTATATTTTAATTTTGCATTGACATGCAAATAATGTAAAAAAAACACAAAAAAACAGGGCATCTGGTCGAAGCGACGCGTGACCCGAGAGCTGGCTCTTATCTGGCTCAACACATTAGTATTGCCATTCATCGTGGCAATGCAGCCAGCATCTTAGGGACGCTTCCGTCTGGTAGTGATTTGGATCAGTTGAGCTATCTTCAGATCGCTTGCAGCGTTCTTCAGGTAGCACAACTGTTTCATATGTATTTTGTACATACCTTGTATTATTCTTTCTGTAATTATGTGTAGATTTATTTATATTTATTGCTCGGTGGTGACCCCTCCGTCTCCTCACGTAGATGTCATAAAAGCCGTAAGATTTGTCCTAGTTGCAGCTGTGTTGTTACTGAAGGAAAGCGTTAGCCGAGTCAGTCGTGGGATACAATGGCGGCGGTGAGCTCACCACTTGTCACGTCTATATCCAACGATGGTGCAACCCACAGTGAAAAGAGGCCCATTGAGGCTCTGCCTACCCTGTCGGAGAAAAAAGCTATTGGAACTACTCAATGATAAATATTTCACGGGTGGCGATAAGGGGACTTTCCGATATCCGATTGAGCTGAAAATTGGCATACCAGTCAAGTTCCGATGACAATGCAATATTATGTTGACAGCGAGCTGATCTGATGATGGAGACGGAAGGTGGACAACGGAACTCCTCGATGGATAATAGTAGACTGGCCGTGTTTAGGCTCATTTTGATCAGCACTCGGTTACGATCTCAAATTTTATAAAAGCTTGCATTGAAAAATATTTTTTTCACACCACCTGCTCGACAATGTCAAATTACATATTGTGCAACCTCAAAGTTAAGGAAAGCATTACCTCTTAAGGGAGGTAAAGTTGTATGAAACTCCCTAGGGAGTAAAGTGATTTGAATTAAGACCTTTAAATTCGTGTGGAAAGCTCTAAGTAAAAAATGCCCATATGGCATTGTAGAGGTTTGTTCGAAAATCGAAATGGCCACCATAAGCAGAACTCAATTTCAAAGAATGTGAAACAAAAGACGGTGTTTGGTGCTGTGATGTTTTTTTATTACGAAGAATATACTATTATCATAGGTTTTATTGTCTCGCACAAGGTGTGAAAAGTAGAGTATGCTCCTCTGGAATCTTCGTCTTGGGCTGCTTGACCCCTCGCTTCACTCAGGACTCTACATAACCTAACTTTAGAGTTTTCACACGCATAATGGACCACCCATAGATTTCGAATGTCCGCAAAGGGAGTTCTTAGTCTCTCGTTACGCTCAGGGTTCAATTTGCCGCCCGCGACGTAAGACACTGCTTTATCCCCTTAGTGCATAATCTACTATTTTTACAACACAGTTTTGAAGTAAATAGGAACACTAGAGACAGACAAACAAAATAGATAGATAGATAAAGTATTTATTTGCTACTTCAGACACACACACACAAATTACAACAAATTGTACAGTGCACAAGTAAAAATAAACAATAAAATACAGTATACTAATAATAAATAATAGTTTAAAAAACTAAAAAAAACACGCTTTTATTGCTAAACGAACTAAAAAATAGAAAATAATTTTTAATTTCAAAGAGTTTATATTACAGTAGTGGAAGATCGAACAATCAATCAGTTTTTTTTTAAAAAAAGCGTGGGTTGCATTTTTCTACTTTTTATAACTCTCCTCTCATAGATAGTTGCCAACGGAATGATTGTTACATTTACTTTATCAAGCACCCCACGCTTAAAAAAAAATAAAAATGATTGATTGTTCAATCTTCTACTACTGTAATATAAACTCTTTGAAATTAAAAAATATTTTCTATTTTTTATTTCGTTTAGCTATAAAAGCGTGTTTTTTTTAGTTTATTTAAACTATTATTTTTTTTTTTTTTTTTATTTCGATTTATCAGTTAGTTATTTGTTGACATGTGGTATAGAAATTTCTCACAAATCATTTCGCAATCTCATCATTTACTACAGAGGATCTATCAAAGAATATATTAATCCGGGCGGTCCTAATAAGGATAACGGGAAACTGTTATCAAATTATTGCATTGTCATCGGTCCTTGATACGTATGCAAAGTTTCAAATTTATCAGACTTGTGGAAATTGGTGAAAATTATGCTCAAAGATTTCGTTACATACATACATACATACATACTTAGATACAACCTAAGCAAATAAAAGCGTGTTAAAAAAAACAAACAATAATATATACAAAATCCAAGTAAAATCTCTGTGTTTTTTTTATTTTTTTTATACTACTTGAATTACGGAACTAGCAAGAGGCCCACCTGATGTTAAGCGGTAACCTCTGCCTATGAACAGTGCATTACTTCATAGGTCACGTCCACCTAGGACGCACCCTATGTGGCATTGGCCTGCGCCCGCCACCCTGAGACATAGATGATGTGTGCTGCAGTACGTCAAAAAGGCCATGGCGCAGCGAGATATTTTGCTCAAGAAGCAAAAACACTGATTTTCAGTCATAACCCGTCGATAGCAAGCAGAACGAGTTTCAAAACAATGAAAAATAAGACGTCAGACGTTTCTATTAAATCCTCCAATTAGTTAGGTACCTACGGCTACCTATTACTTAACCAAACAGACAGACAGAATCATAGGTTAACTAACTTACCTACGTGTGTCTAAGACAATTATTTTGTCAAATAATTATCCGTTTAGTCGTGGTACCTACGTAGGTAGAAACAGTACCTATTTAGGTATATTTTGTTCGCAAATATTGGCTTTTGTTTGATATTTTCCTTGTAGCTAATCGATGGATTTATTTACCCTATGACCTTACTACCCTTCAAATCGGTTTCCTCTTAGTCTAATGGCCGTTTGCACTAAACATAAAGTTAGGTCAAAGTCAAAAGTCAAAAAGTATTTATTCATTGAAATCGCAAGGATCATTTTGAATCGTCTTAAAAAATAAATTTACATTTATTCCTGTTCCAACGCGACCAAACCTAGAAGAATCAGGCAACAAACACGGCTCAGCTTTATTAGATGATCCTTCTTACTACTAGGCGGGGAGCGCCTGTGTGGTGCCGAGTGAACAAGTGGAAGCTGATTCAAGGAAAAAAGGAAAACCAACTTAAAAGCCTTACTTAGGTAGGCAGTCAAAAGTAAACTAAACATAAGGTTAGGCTTGTCCTATTTAAGATACACCTAACCGTAAGCCTAAGACCAGACTAATGCCCGTTTGCACTAAACATCGCAACATCGTTAGCTGTGGTTTCCTTTACAGAGTAAGCACAGGGAACGCATCCATTAGTTTATTATATTTTTAAGTGATGTGTATTACTCATTGGAAATCCTAATAAATAAAATAAAATAAAATAAATAAAATAAACATAAGGTTAGGCTTGTCCTATTTAAGATACAACTAAGCCTAAGAACAGACTAATGGCCGTTTGCACTAAACACAATGTTAGGCTTGTCCTAAGCCTAAGAACAGCCTAGCCTAAGTGGACTAAGGAATGGGTTAGGGTTAGTGCAAGTAAATTTATCGTTAGTAGTAGTCTAAACAAGTTAGGAAAGAACTTAGGTGATTCTTATTTTTAGTTTTTTCCACACGGGTGTAAGTTTTAGAAAAAAAAACTAATCTGTTCTATGGGTGTAAGTTTATAATGTGTTTCTGTGTAGCTCTTGTATACAAATAAATATATATTCTACTAGCAGCGCCCCGCGGTTTCACCCGCGTAAGTCTCGATCCCGTGGGGATACCGGGATAAAAATATGCCTACGTGTTATTCCGGGAGTCCAGTTATCTCCATTCCTAATTTCATGCAAATCCGTCCAGCCGTTTCAGCGTGAAGAAGTAACAAACACACACTCACAAACTTTCGCATCCTAGCCTACTTCCTATCCTATCCTGCTAAATATTATAAACGCGAAAGTTTGTAAGTATGGATGGATGTTTGTTACTCTTTCACGTAAAAACTACTGGATGGATTTGGATGAAATTTGGAATGGAGATAACAGGACTCCCGGAATAACACATAGGCACATTTTTATCCCGATATTCTCACGGGATCGAGACTTACGCGGGTGAAACCGCGGGGCCCTGCTTGTTTATAATATTAGTATGAATATGAATGAAAGTATGACATGATTCTTCTATGACCAGCAAGTAGGTAGCCAGACATCAGGATTTGCCCTGATATATCAGGATTCTTAGGCAGTGGTCAGGATACCGGGGTTTTTTAAAATGTCAGGATTTTTGGTGGATTAATGAAATACTAAGTAAGTAATTACAGAAAGAATAATACAACTAAAACAAGTAGGTAATAATAAATAAATAAATAATGCTGGACAGTTCACACAACATTATCTAACCCAAAGCTAAGCAGAGCTTGTGTTATGGGTACTAGATATCTGATATACTTAATACAATATATTACATAGATAGATATTTTTATTATACATAGAAAATACCCAGAACACCCTGAACAAATATCTTCGATCACACAAATATTTGTTCCGAGGCGGGAATCGAACCCGCAACCTCCTGCGTCGCAGGCCAACCTTCACCCGCCGCGCCACAGAGGTCGTCAAATAATCCTCAAGTAGATAAGTTTGTAACCGCAACCGTTGCGACTCCACAACTTTAACATAAAGCAAACACAAATTTAACTTAGTATGTATTATATTCGACAGCTGTGACCCGAGAGCTGGCTCTTATCTGGCTCAACGCATTAGTATTGCCATTCAGCGTGGCAATGCAGCCAGCATCTTAGGGACGCTTCCCACAATGATTGTGATTTTTGTGAGATTGTGTGATTTGGATCAGTTGAGCTACCTTTAGATCGCTTGCAGCGGTCTTCAGGTAGCACAACTGTTTCATATTATGTATTTTGTACATACCTTGTATTATTATTTCTGTAAATAAATGTATTTATATTATATTCGATTTTTTTTTGGTCAACGAATAAGCATTGCCATTCTGCGTGGCAATGCAGCCAGCATTCTGGGCACGCTGCCATCGGGTGACGGCTTGCTGATCTGGGTTTTTATTTTAGTTTTGTTTTATTTTCTTAGTTTTAATTGAATAATTGTATGTGTGTGTATGTATGTATTTAGTAGTAGTAGAGCTTTTTTGTTTTCCCGTATGTATATGTATGTATGTATGTATGTGTGTGTATGTATGTATTTAGTAGTAGTAGAGCTTTTTTGTGAAAGAGTTCGTCCGGGGAAGTACTACCACCATACCTATTTCTGCCGCAAAGCAGTAGTGCTCGCATTGCTGTGTTCCGGTTTGAAGGGTAAGGGTGCCGGTGAAATTACAGGCACATGAGACTTTTCATCTTTATGTCTCAGGGTGGCGGGCGCAGTGCAATGCCACATAGGGCGCGTCCTAGGTGGACGTGACCTATGTGGTAATGCACTGTTCATAGGCAGAGGGTACCGCTTAACATCAGGTGGGCCTCTTGCTTGTTTCGTCATCCAAGTAGTATTAAAAAAAAAAGTATATTAGTTGTCTAGTATCCATAACACGACCCGCTACCCGTGCACCGACTGGCTTCACCCGCCGGTGGGTGAAGCCAGTGGGTGCACGGGTCGCGGGTCCATAACACAAGCTCTGCTTAGCTTGGGGCTAGATAATGTTGTGTGAACTGTCCAGTAATATTTATTTATTTATTTATTTATGTATAATAAAGCTATGTATGTATGTACAAAATAAAAATAAAAAAAAACGTTTTTGTGCTACTTGAAGACCACTGCTAACGATCTAAAGGTAGCTCAACTGATCCAAACTACTACCAGACGGAAGCGTCCCAAAAAGTTGCCAGTAAGTATTGTTTTATTAACCCCCGACGCAAAAACGACGGGGTGTTATAAGTTGGACGTGTCTGTGTGTGTGTGTGTGTGTGTGTGTGTGTGTGTTTGTCTGTTTGTGGCATCGTAGCTCCCAAGCGGATGAACCAATTTCAATTTTTGTTTTGTTTGTTAGGTGAATTTGTCGGGAATGTTCTTAGCTATGTTTGATCAAAATAGGTCGTCGTCGTTTCGTAGGTAATACGGGCGGACAGTAATAGGTAATACGGGCGGACAGTAATAGGTAATACGGGCGGACAGTAATAGGTAATACGGGCGGACAGTAATAGGTAATACGGGCGGACAGTAATAGGTAATACGGGCGGACAGTAATAGGTAATACGGGCGGACAGTAATAGGTAATACGGGCGGACAGTAATAGGTAATACGGGCGGACAGTAATAGGTAATACGGGCGGACAGTAATAGGTAATACGGGCGGACAGTAATAGGTAATACGGGCGGACAGTAATAGGGTCCCGTTTTACCCTTTGGGTACGGAACCCAAAAAATATAGGTTCGTGTTGTCTCTTCAAATTGTATTTATTTGCTTACTGATTTTCTAGTTTAACGAAATGACTCATTTGCGGTATGAAACTATTTAAGAGGGTTTTCATTAGAGCGTGGTTAATACTAACGTCATTTTCAACGTAAATCCACAGAAATATTACTTACTAGTAGCGCCCCGCGGTTTCACCCGCGTAAGTCTCGATCCCGTGGGAATATCGGGATAAAAATGTGCCTATGTGTTATTCCGGGAGTCCAGTTATCTCCATTCCAAATAACATCCAAATCCGCTCTGCTGTTTAGCGTGAAGAAGTAACAAACACACTCACACACACACAAACTTTCACATTTAAATAAATAAAAATAAATAAATAATGCTGGACAGTTCACACAACATTGTCTAGCCCCAAGCTAAGCAGAGCTTGTGTTATGGGTAATAGATAACTGATATACTTAATACAATATATAACATAGATAGATACTCGTATTTTTTAGTATACATAGAAAATACCCAGAATACCCTGAACAAATATCTGCGATCGCACAAATATTTGTTCCGACGCGGGAATCGAACCCGCAACCTCCTGCGTCGCAGGCCAAGCTTCGCCCGCTGCGTCACAGAGGTCGTCCATTATAATATTCGGCATTATAATGGTCGGCATTTATAATATTAGTGTGACTCATTTGCTTATAAGAGGGTTTTCATTAGAACGTGGTTAGTATTAACGTAATTTTCAACGTAAATCCACTGAAATATTACCTATTTTATGCGTCAGACGCAAGAAAAACCTGAAAATTAACCTCAAAAACAAATATTGATCGAGTCTTCAACCAACGAAAAAAAGCGGCCAAGTGTGAGTCGGACTCGCACATGAACGTTACCGTAGCAGCAAGTAACATAATATAAAAGTTCTTGTAGTTCGTTGTAACTTTGATCGATGTTTTAATAATAGTGTATTAAAAAAAAACTACTAACTAGATCTCGTTCAAACCAATTTTTGGTGGAAGTTTACATAGTCATGTACGTAATTTTTTTTTAGTTTTGTTATTCTCTTATTTTAGAAGTTACAGGGGGGGGGGGACACATTTTACCACTTCGGAAGTGTCTCTAGCGCCAAACTATTCAGTTTAGAAAAAATATATATTTGAAAACTCTATATTATTTTTGAAGACCCATATAGATAACACACACGCATGGGTTTTATTTTAAAAAGAGATCTGTTTCAGTTCTAAGTATGGGGAACCCCCAAAATTGCGCGAAAATCTTAATGCGGTTCACAGAATACATCTACTTACCAAGTTTCAACAGCATAGTTGTATAATAAAAATATCTATCTATGTAATATATTGTATTAAGTATATCAGTTATCTAGTACCCATAACACAAGCTCTGCTTAGCTTGGGGCTAGATAATGTTGTGTGAACTGTCCAGGATTATTTATTTATTTATTATTTATTATTATTATAGTTCCTATAGTTTCGGAAAAAAGTGGCTGTGACATACACACGGACAGACAGACAGACATGACGAATCCATAAGGGTTCAGTTTTTTGCCATTTGGCTACAGAACCCTAAAAAGTACTTTGGTCGAAGAATCGAGTATCATTTTCCGCTGTTAGGTTTTCACGGGATGCTGTTAATGTCGGTTTCAAACAATTGCATAGCGTGCGCGATGTGCGCGCGCGCAGATTGTGCAGTCCGGCGATCAAAGCCGGCTTGAAAGAACGCGCGGCTGTCGCGTTATACCTAATTGTGAAAAAATATTAATAATTGTGAAAAAAAAAGTGATTGGTATTTGACTATTTCTGAATTTTCAGATTGATTGGGTAATATTATATTAAGTTTTTTTTTAATTTATTTTTTGTTGTTTGTTTTTATTTTTTGTAACGTTATCTCCTGAAATTTTAAAACGTTACACAAAAAAATGTCTTGTAAATTACTGAAATGTGTGAAATAATGGAAAGTAATTTCTATGGTAATGAAAACCTAGTTTTCAATTCTCATATATTATTTTATTAACGTTTTTTTTTTCAAAAATAGACAAATACCTTTCGGAAAATTACGAAACGCGGAAACTAACGTGAACAGTGCCTTTTGAAAGTGACATTTCGAAGTGAAGTGTTAAGTGAGTGTGTGACATTTGAAAGAAAAACCACCACGGATTTGCAATTTGCAGCGTTGAGGTAGGTTATGTATAGTATTATGTCAGAAATTTGCAAATTTTCGCTTTCACTCTCCGTGTGCAAGGTGGGGGGTGGGGGGGGGGGGGGGAATTTGGGTCAGTGGGCCGATGGAAAGTGACGGAGGCTGCGACTCAATATCGCTGCGCTTGCACTCGTGAACTTTTTAAACCTTACTTTTTAAAAGCTCTTCTTTGGTAGTTGATTGCGGTCTGTGTGGTAACGACTACATGCAGGTTAAGGCGAGGATAATGTCAAATGTGCTGCATTAAAACCTTTTTTCTTTTTTTTTAAACTACGATAGACCTTTGTTTGTCCACGATCTCACCTGTTGGTAAGTGACAGTGTGGCCGAAGATGAAGCACAAAGGTCTAGAAGGCACCTATTCACTCAGCCTTGAAGAAACCGACATTATAGTTTTCAGGAAAGACAGACGACGGTAGTGTATTCCACTCCTTAGCAGTTCGCATTATAAAGGTAGAACTGAAACGTTTAGTACGAATAGAGGGTATACTAATGAGGTAAGGATGGTACCGAGCCGTGCGTCTGCTCGTTCTATGATGAATAGGAGATGGTGGGATCAGATCGTGCAGTTCCTGGGAGCGTTTCTAGAAATGTAACCTATAGAAGATGCAAAGGCATGCGACTTTACGGCGGAACCTTTTTTCCTCACGATCTTTATAGAAAATTCTACAACAAAATATATATGTTAATCTACATCATATAAAGCACGTCCTCCTACCTCTACCTAACGTTCCCGTTACCTATTACAACTTCGAAAAAATAAATAACTTCGTTTCGGAAAAACTAATAGCCTTAACATAATTTAAGAAAGTATAAAAAAATATTGCAGTTCCTATAGTATTATTTTATCTATGGCAATACTCTGTAAGCATTTGAAGACCTCTGTGGCCCGACGGGCGAACGTTCGCCTGCGACGCAGGAGGTTGCGGGTTTGATTCCCGCCTCGGAACAAATAGTTGCACGATCTGCAGATATTTGTTCAGGGTGTTCTGGGCATTTTCTTATACATAATAAAAAATATCTATTTATGTAATATATTGTATTAAGTATATCAGTTATCTAGTACCCATAAGCTTGGCGCTAGATAATGTTGTGTGAACTGTCCAGCATTATTTATTATTTATTTTATATTCATTTTGTAAAAACGTTTATTTTTATATACCGTTTATCTGTAATCAGACATTTTACATACATACATAAGAACTATTAGTTTATGTCAACAAAAATGTAGGTCTATGTCTGTGTCTTATGAATAAATACATAAAATATGAATATCATTCATATTTAAATTTTTGCATAACATTATGTCATAGAGTACACATAGATGTCCTTTAGGCATATTCAACAATATTCTGTAAAAAAATATTCAAGTGTTTGAAAAGCACTCTCACTATACGATGTATTTTATTTGATATGTTAAATTTTACGGGTCGCTATTACGCGCTCACTCAGTAACGGTTGAGGTTAAAAACTTGATGTTACATAGGTATATATGTACATAGGCACACGCCTTTTTCCCTAAAGGGTAGGCAGAACCTCAATGGGCTTTTTTTTTCTTTTTTTTTCTACCTTATAAAATCTTTTTACATAGTTTTTGCCATCGAATAGCACCTTAAAACCACAAAGTTTTGAGCTGTTATAGCGGCAACAGATATACATAATCTGTGGAAATTTTAACTATCTAATTATCACGGTTCATGGGATAGGTACAGACTGGTGACAGACGGACGGGCAGCGAAGTCTTAGTTATAGGGTCCCGTTTTACCCTTTGGATACGGAACCCTAAAAACGTGGCTTCCTACGTAATTTACATGCATCCGCAAAAAAAAAAAAAAAAATTAGCCTACCAACCCGAAAATTACAAAAAAGTTTAATCATTATTTATATATTTATTTACTTACAGAAAGAATAATACAACGAATACAAGGTATGTTAAATATAAAAATAAAACATATGAAACAGTTGTGCTACCTGAAGACCGCTGCTAACGATCTAAAGGTAGCTCAACTGATCCAAATCACTACCAGACGGAAGCGTCCCTAAGATGCTTACTGCATTGCCACGCTGAATGGCAATACTAATGCGTTGAGCCAGATAAGAGCCAGCTTAAAAAGTTTAAAGTTTTTGACTTGAATACTTAATATATACAAAAGCGTAATTAACCTAAGTCTATTCAACCTTAACTTGACTTAAATAGACGATAGATTCATATTAACGTTCTCTATTGACAAGGCTGTTGACAGTGTAATTATACTAGGTACCTGTATTATGTATAACTTACTAGCATCTGTCCACGACTTCGCCTGCTTATAACCTGAGTACTTGCAAATATTCTACCTTTAAAACTTCCGTGAGTGATATTCATCTATATACGAGTATATAAAACAAAGTCGTGTTAGTTACACCACTTATAACTCAAGAACCGTTGAACCGATTTGACTGAAAATTGGTGGGGAGGTAGCTTAGAACCAGGAGATTGACATAGGGGGAAGGGGTAGGAAGAGAGGGGTTCACCGGGGGCTACCCGTGCGAGGCCGGGGCGAGTCGCTAGTAGTAGTCGCTCTGTTTTTTAAGTAACTAGCTGTTAGTTTTTCCTAAGAGAATAAAATACAATAAATAAATAAAAAAAAATAATAAAAAAAAACCGGTATTAACTCACGTAGGTACTTGTTCCGAGTATAAACACCCGACCCGAGTTTCTGGGATTTGACATCCCCTTCCTCAAGGAAGACACGACGGCTTCCCGGCAATTACTGAGAGAAGAAGGGGATATTTAATCCCAGAAACTAGAGTCGGGTGTTTATACTCGGAATAAGTACCTACGTGAGTTAATACCGGTTGTTTTCAATTACGTTCTACCTTCCTCGATAATGTTCTACGTGACAATTCAAACTGCATGAAAATCCACTCAGTAGATGTCGGTCAGCCATCTAAGTAATAATTCTTTCAGTGCGTCTGATCGAAGCGACGCGTGACCCGAGAGCTGGCTCTTATCTGGCTGAACGCATTAGTATTGCCACTCAGCGTGGCAATGCCGCCAGCATCTTAGAGACGCTTCCGTCTGGTAGTGATTTGGATCAGTTGAGCTACCTTTAGATCGCTTGCAGCGGTCTTCAGGTAGCACAGCTGTTTCATATGTATTTTGTACATACCTTGTATTCGTTGTATTATTCTTTCTGTAAATAAATGTATTAAAAGTAATAACCTAGTACCTAATAACCTAAATACCTAGTAGTAGAGCTTTTTTGTGGAAGAGTTCATCCGAGGAAGTACTACCACCATACCTATTTCTGCCGCAAATCTAGTGTTCGCATTGCTGTGTTCCTGTTTGAAGGGTAAGGGTGCCGGTGAAATTACAGGCACATGAGACTTTTTATCTTTATGTCTGAGGGTGGCGGGCGCGGTGCAATGCCGCATAGGGCGCGTTCTAGGTGGACGTGACCTATGAGGTAATGCACTGTTCATAGGCAGAGGTTACCGCTTAACGTCAGGTGGGCCATCTGCTTAAACCGTCAATCGTGCAGCTAAAATAAGTTTTTATGAAAAAAATATTTTTCGCTGCAATTTTATAAAATTAGTGATCGTAACCGTGTGCTGATCAAAATGAGCCTAAACACGGCCAGTCTACTATTATCCATCGAGGAGTTCCGTTGTCCACCTTACGTCTCCATCATCAGATCAGCTCGCTGTCAACATCATATTATATTGTCATCGGAACTTGACAGGTATGCCACTTTTCAGCTCAACCGGTTGACGATAACTGCTTTAAAATTCAGTTGCAAGATTCCACCCGGACAAAGCGATGGTAGCCTAACGGTTCAATAGTGCAACTCAGAATCCAACGATACCGGGTTCGATCCTAGGCTCCGCACCAATGACTTTTCTAAGTTATGTGCGGATTTCCATCGCTCTGTGCTTCGGAGGGCACGTTAAGCTGTCGGTCCCGGCTGTTATTGATTAATAGCAGTCGATAAGCCATGTCAGAGGCCCTCGGGCGGCTTGACAAACTCTGACACCAGAGGCCAGCACTACCTCATACGAAACGAAACGAAACCCGGACAAAGGTACATAGAGTACATTGCAAGTTAAATAAAAGCTTGTAAAAAAGTCTTATCTTGATGAATGATGCCTCGACCTATAATGGACGTCTGTGACTGATGATGATGATGATTTTCAAAGTTACATGGTATATTATTTATGACACATGACGAAATAATTTGACATTGCAAAAATCATTCTAAGCGTGCTACGTGTTAGAATAAATGAGGTCTGCAAATAATGTGAAGGCTTATTGCGATGTGTGACATTTGAACAATAATAATAATTGTTTAATATTATTGTTCAATTATTGTTTAATTTTAATTACACTCATATAAGTACATACATAAACTTTCCATTAACAATTAATTAATTATTTTATAAAAATTAAAAAAAAAACCCTCAACGCAATGAAACGGCTGAACAGATTTTGATAAAACATAGCTAAGAACACTCCCGACCCGAAAAATTCACATTCAAAAAACGAAATCGGTTCATCCGTTCGGGAGCTACGATGCCACAGACAGACACTCACACAGACAGACACACACACAGACACGTCAAACTTATAACACCCCTTTTTTTTTGCGTCGGACAAGACAATTTTTTTGTAACTTTGATAGACCTTCGTTTGTCCACGATCACACCTGTTGGTAAGTGACGATGTGGCTGAAGATGGAGCACAAAGGTCTAGAAGGCACCTATTCACTCTAGACTTGAAGAGACATAGATACAAATACAAGGATCATTTTGAATTGTTTTTTAAAATAAATTAACTCCTGTTCCAACGCGACCAAACCTAGAAAAATCAGGCAACAAACACGGCTCAGCTTTATTTGATGATCCTTCTTACTACTAGGCGGGGAGCGCCTGTGTGGTGCCTCGAGAACAAGTGGAAGCTGATTCAAGGAAAAAAGGAAAACCAACTTAAAGGCCTCAGGTTATAGTTAGTTTTATTGTTTTCAGGAACGACAGACGAGAGAGTGTTTTCCACTCCTTAGCAGTTGCATGGTTTTGAATGAAATGAAATGAAATGAAATGAAATGAAATCAGTTTATTTGCTAGAACATGGTAGGATACATGGAAGGCCTTATGTTGTAGTGAGGAGCACATGTTCTTGCTTCACAAGCATGCAAATGTTTTAAAATAGGTACGTCTCTATTACATACATTGGTTAAATTAATTCTTAATCAATTCATTAATACTACTAATCAATTACAATATTGTGATAACTATACAAACAAAAATAACTTAGTCCAAATTATATTTAAAAAAAAACTTTTAATTCACAAATAACAATACAGGTATTAATTAATAATTAATTTAATTTAATTTACAATAGTCAAGATATTTTTCAAATTCAAAAATTCATCCACAGAATAAAAACACTTCTCTGATAACCATTTATGTATTTTTATCTTAAATAGGTTTCCGGACAACTCTTTGAGTCCTTCGGGGAGATTATTATAAATTTTTGCTGCCATAAAGTTGGCGTTTTTCTGAAGAGATTTTTTACAAAACGGGAGATAGAGCCTATTATTTGTTTGTGTTCGCAGTTGGAGGGAACGTCCGTCTTGATTTGTTTTAAATAATTCTGGGTTCAAGAATGGGGTTTTCACTATCGGATAGCTTGGTTATTAGACAAGATTTCAGGCTATAATCGTGGATGAAGTCACAAGTGGGTCAGCTAGCAATAAATATGTGGTTTTTTTATTCTTCTGTACAAGCTTTTATAAAATTTATGATCGTAACCGTGTGCTGATCAAAATGAGCCTAAACACGGCCAGTCTACTATTATCCATCGAGGAGTTCCGTTGTCCACCTTCCGTCTCCATCATCAGATCAGCTCGCTGTCACCATAATTTGCATTGTCATCGGAACTTGATAGGTATGCAAAATATCATCCCAATCGGTTGAGGATAACTGCTTTAAAATTCAGTTGCAAGATTCCACCCGGACCTGTCACCATAATATTGCATTGTCATCGAAACTTGACAGGTATGCCAAATTTCAGCTCATTCGGTTGAGGATGACTGCTTTAAAATTCAGTTGCAAGTTTCCTCCCGGACATACATACATTGCAAGTTAAATAAAAGCTTGTAATTCAAGTTCTTTGACATCACTTGCGTGTTCGTATATCATAAAGTAATAAAATATTTGATTGTATTTAGAAAGCATGTGCCGTTCTCTACAATGTAAACAGAACCCAAATACTGTTTATTTATCGAGTACCTACGACTTTCACTGAGATGTGAAGATCTACCTACGTTTGCCAGTCACCACGCAACATATACTTGTATAAAACTATGTGATATGTCGATCCATAATCTATAAAGCCTTACCTCTTACAAGCTTTATATTACGTTGGGGTATAACGCAAAATTACCAATCTTAGATTAGATTTTTAACTGACTAAATCAAGTACAATATTCAAACTAAAAATATGCATGGATACTACAATAGAATATCGAGAGATCACGTATACAGAAACAAGATATGAAAAAAAATTCTCGAAAAAAAAAAAAAACAGAAAGTTACCTTTTAACTTTTGGCTAGATTCGATTGTTCGTCAATATGGTACAGATTATTTATTGGGTCAAAAATTGGAAAAATAAAATCAATAGAATAAAACGGAGGTTTCACCCCGGGGTTTTTTTAAATTATCTATATTTCACGAGATATTCAATAAAACCAGCTTTTTCGAGCAGCGCGTGGCGTTTTTTTTGTATGAAGATTTCTACCTCAGTCTAACTTGCAATGCGAGCAACCACCTGCCCAGAATCCAATTTGTTTTTAAAAGGTTTTTAAGGTTTTTATTGTTATTCATTTAAAAGTTTCGCTCGAAATAAATTTATTTGATTTGATTTGAATGTATGTCCGGGTGGAATGTTTAACCGGGTGGAATCTTGCAACTGAATTTTAAAGCAGTTATCCTCAACCGATTGAGCTGAAATTTGGCATACCTGTCAAATTCTGATGACAATACAATATTATGGTGACAGCGAGCTAATCTGATGATGATGGTGGACAAAAGAACTCCTTGATGGTTAATAGTAGACTGGCCGTGTTTAGGCTCATTTTGATCAGCACACGGTTACGATCAATAATTTTATAAAAGTTTGTTGAAACATATATTTTTAACAAAAAACTTTTTTTTTAGCATTGCTTAGAACTTAGACCTTTGTTTAAATAAATAAATAAATAAATAAAAAAATAATGTTTGACCGCGATCTTAACTGTTAGTAAATGGTGAAGATGGAGCACAAAGGTCTAGAAGGCACCTATTCACTCTAGCCTTGAAGAAACCCAGATTATAGTTTTCAGGAAAGACAGACGACGGTAGTGTATTCCACTCCTTAGCGTTCTTATACCTATTTCTTCCGCAATAGGTACAGTGTTGCTCGCATTGCTGTGTTCCGGTTTGAAGGGTAAGGGTGCTGGTGAAATTACAGGCACATGAGACTTTTCATCTTTATGTCTCAGGGTGGCGGTCGCAGTGCAATGCCACATAGAGTGCGTCCTAGGTGGACGTGACCTATGAGGTAATGCACTGTTAAAGGCAGAGGTTACCGCATAACATCAGGTGGACCATATGCTTGTTCCGTCATTAACTAAGTAAAAAGTTAACTATGACATACATACCCACATACATACATAGACACACGCCTTTTTCCTCGAAAGGCTAGGCAGAGCCTCAATGGGCCGCTTTTCACAGAGGGTTGCACCATCGTGGAATATAGACGTGGCAAGTGGTGAGCTCATCGCCGCAATTGCGTCCCACGACTGACTCGGCTAACGTTTTATTCCAGTAATAACACATTCCATAATGAGCTAGCAGCCAGGACAAATCTTATACCAACGAATCTTATCAACAAGTCCGGGTAATCCCTTAGTCGACTTTGACGATATCCACGTGAGACGGAGGGTCAGGCTATTATAGGCCGGATACACCACATGCAATTTAACTATGATATATTAGTATTATATTATAAATAATAATAAATAAATAAATAATGCTGGACAGTTCACACAACATTATCTAGCCCGAAGCTAAGCAGAGCTTGTGTTATGGGTACTAGATAAATGGTATACTTAATACAATATATTACATAGATAGATATTTTTTTATTATACATAGAAAATACCCAGAACACCCTGAACAAATATCTGCGATCGCACAAATATTTGTTCTGAGGCGGGAATCGAACCCGCAACCTCCTGCGTCGCAGGCCAACCATCGCCCGCCGCGCCACAGAGGTCGTCATTATCTGTGACTATGACAAACTTCGTGAAATGGAATTTCAATTCTAATGGAATATCTGTATCCATTCATATATATAAACGATGTACTTCATGTCATCTTCATCATCAGCTTGTCGAAGTCCACTGCTGGACATAGGCTTCCCAATACCGTCTTTACCCTGGGCACATGGGGCCAGTGCCCAGGGCCCCCGGCCTCAAGAGGGCCTGGAATGCCGATACAACGCTTGCGCTCCAAAGCTCATTTTTTGCGAGCTGCATAATTTTTCGACGAAACCCTAAAATGAGAGGATTTCGTGAGATATAACTTACTACGTCACTACAATAACAAAGGCTGACTCACATCAGAATAACATTTTATAGATGAAAAAACTTTTAATTTTCATCTATTTTTAATATGTTTTGAATACGATGCAATTAAACAATTTTGATAAATACAGTAATTTAGTCTGATAATTATGCAAATCGAAGTTCTATTTCAAGCGTAGGGCGTTTTTTGTATGAAGATGCCTGTCCGTCTTACCTAACGAGGAATATTTCCATATATACTAATATTATAAAGCTGAAGAGTTTGTTTGTTTGTTTGTTTGTTTGAACGCGCTAATCTCCGAAACTACTGGTTCGAATTGAATAATTCTTTTTGTGTTGGATAGTCCAGTTATCGAGGAAGGCTATAGGCTATATAACATCACGCTACGACCAATAGGAGCAAAGATATAGTGGTAAATGTGTAAAAAACGGGAGAAATTATACCTAATCTACGCGCGGACGAAGTCGCGAGCGGGTCAGCTAGTACCAAATATACAAGTTTTTACCCGCTAGCGGCTAGACACAAAAGTTTTTTTTAATGACGATAACTGTTACTTTCGACATTACATTTTAACAAAACAAAGCTTATATTCTGCTCCAAGTTAAGAAATTATGAACATGAAATTACATGAAAATCCGTTCAGTAGTTTTGGAGATGTGCGTGAACAAACAAAATGAAAGACAGAAATAAGTTTTTTGCGAAAAATATTTTTATTAATACAAGCTTTTATAAAATTAGTGATCGTTACAGTGTGCTGATCAAAATGAGCCTAAACACGGCCAGTCTACTATTATCCATCGAGGAGTTCCGTGTCCACCTTCCGCCTGCTCAAATCAGCTCGCTGTCACCATCATATTGTATTGTCATCGGAACTTGACAGGTATGCCAAATTTCAGCTCAACCGGTTGAGGATTAACTTCTTTAAAATTCAGTTGCAAGATTCCACCCGGACATTCATAATGTATGTCCGGGTGGAATCTTGATTGCAAGTGTAATGATTGCAAGTTAAGACGCTATGTTAAAATTTTGGAGTCGTTTCGTTTCATGCTCACTCAGTAACAGTAAAGGTTACAAACTTGATGTTAATACAGTAATTACTTGAGGATTAAATCTAAATAAATTATAGACTAGAAACACGATTCGCGAAACTTTTCTCGATAGCTTTATTTTTTGAAATTGGCTCTTCTAAAGCCCTTTTTAGCTCCCTCCTTCGACTAGAGAAAGTATTAAGCATATTTTTTTATATTATTCAGTAGGTAATCACATTACTTACATTAATTATAGATAATTTATTTTTATATTTGCTACTTTAGAAGCTAAACGAAGTTTTATCATTTGTCGCTTACGTCAGTTACTTCCGAGTGGAAAAAATCTATACCTCACCTTTTCCCGGGTTCAAGTGTGCAATAGCGCTGTCACTGTCTTACAGCTATTGTTTTCTGGCTAGACTACGCCCATTCGGTATTTTAACATATCGCCTTAAATAAAAGCTTGTAAAATAGGTGATTTGTGTTCTATTGCCGTTCTTTACCCCATTTCTATTTTTAGTACTTTTCTTCAGTGTACAGACACAGGGGGTTCTACCATTTTATTATATGTATTGATGATGTATTGATAATCAACAGCAAAACAAAACATACGTACCTATTATTATAAGTTAATGGCTAGCAGCAAAGTAATTGACATAACCGATTAATTGTAATTGCTTGACGATTCTTATATATATTAACTGTTAACGAGCAATATATATCTATACTAATATTATAAAGAGGAAAGATTTGTACCTATTTTTGTATGTTTGTAATGAATAGGCTCAAAAAGTACAGGGCCGATTTAAAAAAATATTTCACCATTGGAAAGCTACGTTCACCCTGAGTGACATAGGCTACCAGGGGGGGAGGGGATACGAGGGGGGGGGCTGTTTTTCATCTGAAACTACCCGTGCGGAGCCGGGACGAGTCGCTAGTTTGTTATATTAATGTAACAGTACAATGCATGTGCAGTTTTTATTTATCTTGATCTTGTAGTACCTATACCTATACTTAGTAGATTTTTGTTTTTGTCTTCTTGTTTAATGTGAGTGTTGTGCGTGTGGTAAAATAAATAAATTTTCTTTCTTTCTTTCTTTCTATTAATCACGATTTTGAAAACGGCTCTAGTTCGATAAAATTTACTATACTTATGGGGGTTTTTGGGGGTGCAAAATCGATCTAGGTCTCGTCACAGTCTCGTCTTGTGAAAAATTGTAAACCCACAATTTTTTTGTTATTTCTCTTTTTTCTAATCTGTTTCTGTCACAGAATATTGAATAGTTGGATATACCTCGGCGCCGGCGCAGCGAACGAGATCGTTTTTTTTTATTTTTATGACAATACCTTCTGGCTGAAGACTTACATTAGAGATTGTAAGGGTAGACACTTTCTGAACATGTTAAGGGTAGCGATACACTTAGTAAACAGGCTACTTTTAATAATCAAGGAGTTTCGTTGGTTACCTTCCGTCTTCGTGATTAGATCAGCTCGATATTACCAAAATATTTTATTGTCATCGGAACTTGATGGTACGCCAAATTTCAGCTCAATCGGATAGCGGGCGGGCGGACGGATAGTGGTAAAAAATTCGATCACTTAAATTAAATTCGATCCTTTTTCACACACAGGAAAGCAAGTTAAAAATCATGTCTTCAATGTATATTTTTACAAATTCAGTTAAGAATTACACTTAAACGTATAACCTATCAGTTATAGCTAACCGTAATATTGAGTCCAACAGTTTTGCAAGAACCGGTTATTGCCTAACGTTGGAGAATGGCCATTTGACTAAGGCTGCCCGCATAAACCCGCAACGCGATATCGCATCACAAAAATATGCGACGAAATCCCTAGTAAAAATTTTATTTCCAAAATCTGCCTTAAAATCCTGTGTAAAATAAAATCAATGATAATATCCCTAGTTAAATATTCACATCGCCAATACCTGCGCTCAAGTCCTTTGTAAAATATTCTTAGTACCAAAATCTGGGATGATGTCTCTAATTATATACATACGTTGGCAAAACCTGCAATAAAATCCCTACTAAAATATACATAAAGCCAAAATCTCATTGCTAAAATCTACGTTTACATCCCTGATAACATATTTCACATTGCAAAATATAAGATTTAATCCATATTAAACAACTCGCATTACAAAAATCTGCGATTAAATTCCTATTAAACAACTTATACTACAAAAGTCTGCGATTAAATCCCTATTAAACAACTCACATTACAAAAATCTGCGATTCAATCCCTATTAAACAACTCTTATTACAAAAATCTGCGATTCAATCCCTATTAAACAACTCAAATTACAAAAATCTGCGATTCAGTCCCTATTGAACAACTCGCATTACAAAAATCTGCGATTCGATCCCTATTAAACAACTCGAATTACCAAAATCTGGGATAAAATCCATAATAACATATTCACATCGCCAAAATCTGCAGTAAAATCCGCTGTAAACTACTCGCATTGCCAAAATCATTGACAAAAACTCAATATGGGTTTTGAAATTTCATCAGTTTATTAAGTGCAAAAACTTTAGCTACCTGGGTCACGGCGCAGTTGGCAACACTGCCAATGACTGTTAGAATACCTGCCACTGCGCAAAGGCACCTGATTTAGCACAGCTTAGTTAGTAGTTACTAGTTATACGAACTCTTCACTTGTAACTGGTCTGAAGTCTCTATAAAATTGTGATTGCAATTGATTGCCTTTAATTGTGATCATAGAGAGACTCTGTGAGAAGGCGCGGAATGTTATAGGCAGATGATGATGATGATTTTCTGAGGAACGGTGACGGAAAGCATCATAAGGAAAAGTGTCAAAGTCAAATTTAAAATTGTTTTATTCATTGAAATTAGAACGATCATTTTGAATAATTTCTTGCGTAAAAGTTGTAGATAAGTAATGAAGCTTGTTGCGTTTTGTTTGACGCAAATGCAATTAGTTTATTTATTTAATTATTTCAATTATTTAGAAATAAAACGTTTGCTTCCCAACTTCTAAAAATATACAAGTTCCATCCTTGCCTCATTAGTATACGTTCTATTTGCACAAAACGTTTCAGTTCTACCTTTATGATGCGAACTGCTAAGGAGTGGAATACACTACCGTCGTCTGTCTTTCCTGAAAACTATAATCTGGGTATCTTCAAGGCTAGAGTGAATAGGTGCCTTCTAGACCTTTGTGCCTCATCTTCGGCCACATCGTCACTTACCAACAGATGAGATCGTGGTCAACCAAAGGTCTATCAATGTAAAAAAAAGAAAAAGTTCTTTAGAAATATTGGACAAAAAACAACATTTATAACCGTACTAATTACTTCCATGAAGGTGCCCTGGTTCATTTAGTTTTGACCTGGGTCAGCGGTTTGCCTCCTTTTATTAAAATAGGTTCAGCCGTTTTGGCGTGATTGAGTAACAAATATCCAAACATCCAAACTTTCGCATTTATAATTTTAGTGTAATATTACATTAAGAATAGACCTCTCTGTCTCCTCCCATGGATGTCGTAAACGCCGACTAATGGATTACCCGGACTTATTGATAAGATTCGTTGGTATAAGATTTGTCCTGGCTGCTAGCTTATTATGGAATGTGTTATTACTGGAAGAAAGCGTTAGCCGAGTCAGTCGTGGGAAGCAATGGCGGCGGTGAGCTCACCACTTGTAATGACTATATTCCGTGCAACACTGTGCAACCCACTGTGAAAAGAGGCCTATTAAATTGTGGCTCTGCCTACCCCTTCGGCGAAAAAGGCGTGTCTCTATGTATGTATGTATGTATAACATTAATTTACATATATTTTATGGTGCAATAAATCCTTTCACCACGCTGGTTATTTCTAGCACTGAATAAAGTAAAATCCCATCCATAAGTGTGTGAGAATTTATACAATGCCTCACAAAAACGAGTCGGCTGATTTGAGGTCAACGACTCAAGTGCCTGATTGAATGGAGTGATTGAAAAACACATTACTGACCTACATTTAAACCGGCCACGTGTTTCACGAACGTTTATTGTATACTAGCGACTCGCCCCAGCTTCGCACGGGTAGCCCCCGGTGAAAAACAGCCCCCTCCTACCTATGTGCTTCTCCTGGTTCTAAGCTACCTCCCCACCAATTTTCAGCCAAATCGGTTCAGCCGTTCATGAGTTATAAGTGGTGTAACCAACACGACTTTGTTTTATATATATAGACTAGCGACTCGCCCCGGCTTTGCACGTGTAGCCCCCGGTGAAAAACAGCCCCCCCCCCCCCCGATATTTTATTACTTATTCTGCTATTCGGAGCGGAGTAATCCACCAAAAAAGAGATAACTAGCATCGGTCCAGCCGATCTTGAGTTATAAGTGGTGTAACTAACACGACTTTGTTTTATATATATATAGATTATGCCTATGTAGTCTCGTCCTTGATGATGAAGAGAGAAAACTTTGTGTTACGTTCCGTTCTACTCTTCGCGCATACATTTGTATAAAGCTTTTAAATAAAATGAATAACGGAACGTATCCCGCCCGCTAAGGTGATGCTGTCACCTGGAACCAACTTCATTTCGGTTTCTTGTACTCAGCGGCGTATTTCCTACAAAAAGATAAATTGAAATATTATCTAGTTTTTTTCAGTAAGTTAATGGGAAATGAATAAGAAAAAGAGGACACATGAGTGTGATAAAGAGCATTTGCTAAAAAAACAGGAACTTAGAGAAAAAGATACGAAAACTGCCGGATTTTTCCAGTCGAACATCACTTACAGGGTAAGTTTGTTTGACTAATTAATTATTGTAGCCACCTGCAGCTTTCCTGGCTAGCTTCTGGGATTCGTTTGAGTCCTAGCTCACCGTTTCAGTCCTAGGTCACCGTTTGAGTCCTAGCTCACCGTTTTGAATGAGAGTTTTTTATTTAAAAGCAGATATTCTAGCGGTGGTTTTCAGACATACTTACATAGACACACGCCTTTTTCCCCGAAGGCGTAGGCAGAGCCTAAATGGGCCTCTTTTCACGTGGATCGCACCATCGTGGGATATAGACGTGACAAGTGGTGAGCACATTGCCGCCATTGCTTCCCACGACTGATTCGGACAACGCTTTCTTCCAGTCGGACTTGTTATTTCACATCTTAACGAATCTTAACAACAAGTCCGAGTAATCCCTTAATCGGCTTTTACGACATCCATGGTAGGAGACGGGGGTCTATTCTTAGGTCGGACACACTACAGCTTGTTTTATCAAAATCGGTTCAGCTATCTATCTATATATCTGACAACAGCCGAATTCTATCACCATCTAAGTCACTAGCAACTCGCACGGGTAGTGTCAGCGCTCCCTCCCTCACCCTCCCCCCCTCCCCCCTCCCCTCCCTCCCATCCCCTCCCATCCCCTCCCTCCCCCTCCCTCCCCTCCCTCCCCCTCCCTCCTCTCCCCTCCTCTCCCCTCCCCTCCCTCCCCCTCCCTCCTCCTCCCCTCCCCCCTCCCTCCCCCTCCCTCCCCCTCCCTCCCCCCTCCCTCCCCCTCCCTCCCCCCGTCTAGCGGCACCAAATATATCAAAATCTGCTAAACCAGTTCCCCCAACAACTTATTTTGGCCATCAAACGAACTCACAGAGAAACATAACATGACAGAACGTTCCACATAAAACAATATTCTGGGCTATAGAATTGCATAAGGTCATCCTATCAGCACACTGGTTCCTGGTTGTTGGAGTTGAAAAATCGACGTGGCTAGGTCTCATCTCTGGGAAAACGTGATTTTCTATACAAAAATACAATCCCTATTCGATAATTCGATATAGTCACAGAATATTGAATAGTTAGCAATTCCTCGGCACCAGAATTCAAATTTCGAACAGGCTTGTTCTGAATTCAAATAGACAATAATGGCTGGCTAATTATGTCAGTGGTTTTTTTTTAAAAATTTGAGCATACCTTACTTTTCTTTACCTTATTCTTATTATTAGTTTTCTTTATGTTAGTGCATCGAGCAACACGGAATGGAGACGCCATCAAAGGCATTCCCCGCTGTAGTTCCCCTCTAAATTGAATGCCCTCGAGGGCATACAGCTTATAAAAAACTAGCTGTCGTCGATCGATCTGTCAGACTGAATCGACTCGCGTGGGAGATAGTGCTCTAAGAAAAATGCCGAATTGTTCAGTTTTATGCTGTAAAAAAATGATTGGATCATCAAATTTACAAAAAGATAGTGTTTCCTTTCACATGTACCTGAATTTCAATTAAATTATTATAACTTATTGCATGAAAATTGACCAAGTAAAATTAAGCCGTATAAAAACAAAAGTGGCCATCTCAGATTTTGTAATTTTTGAGTTCGTGTTCGGGATAAAATAATAAAACTGAACGGTTTAACAAAACAAACCGTGAATATTTTATTCAATAACACTGGTTCACTCTTCACTGCGACTGCACTTCAGTACACTGGTCATTCATTACTCTAAAATCACTGCCAAGTTACGTGATTTATTCGCAATGAAAGCCAATTCCCTTACGACTGCCCTGCTCGCTCGTCAATCGAGCTCCACTTAATCGTGAGACACAGGGGCGACATAAAAGTGACCAAAAGCGTAGATATAAATGTGTATAATACATCAATGTGCATTTCAGGATTTATTCTGCTGACGTAAACATGTATATAACGTGTAATGTCAGTAAGCCAAGATGTGGATGATTACTTAATATCCTAGATTACTAAATACAATTCATTAAACACGTTCGACAAAATGTGACATGTGGAATAACGTGTATTTGTATTTGATGGCTATGTAACCACTAACTAACCGGTAACTACTAACTACTACTACTTCGTGTCACGGGCTCTTTCTTGGTTCACTAACCAGCTTGAGATATAGTGTCCCTGAAAGGGGCCTAGTGACCAATGGTGAAAGAACCAGTATGGTAAAAGGATTAATTGTGCCTCGCAGAGGTGTATGATGATATGTCAACGTAAATGTCATGTGTAACTATATTTAAAGAAATAGAATTAAATCACACTACTATTAACAACAAGTGTAACATGAAAAAGTTTGTACATTTGGGAACTTTGATTACAAGAGATGGCAAGCATGAAGATGATATTTAAATGAGAGTAAATTCTGGAAACCAGGTGAACTTAACGCCTTATTATCAGCCGGAACGTATTCAAAAAGGCACGACTGGATGTGCATAGAGGAGTGTTAGTGCCAAAACTAATGTATGGTGGTTGCGAAAGTTGCTAAGGCAGAATAAACATGAAAGTAAAATAAATGCACTGAAGATGAGAGGTTTGAGAAGTATGTATGGTGGACTTTGAGAGATAGAATAAGAAACTGTGTGTTAAGAAAGCATTGTAAAATGAAAGAGCACGTGCATAGTGACAAGGATTGAGAAAAATATGCTTGGATGGTTTGGGTTATTGGTTAAAGGATGAATGATAGTAGATTGACGAAACTAGTTCATAAGATGAGCATGAATGGGACAGTTGGAAGGGGGAGACCTCGGTGAAGGTATTCAGAATAGATCAGGGTCGATCTGGAGAATGGCCAGGCTAAGAGCGCCCTTAACCAATGAGCATATATGAAGAATGTGATGTGAGTGAATGAAGCGAAACAGGTATGCCAGGATCGTAGCAAGTGGAAATTCATGGTCTCTGCCTACTTCTCTGGGAAACAGGCGTGAGTATGTGTGTATGTTTGTAATATTATAAATGCTAAATTTTCTAAGGATTGGATGAAATTTAGAACGGCGATAGCTGGACCACTGGAATAGTTTTAAATTTTATTTAGATGTTCCCATAGGATCAAAACTTATGCGAGTGAAATCGCGGGTTGCTTCTAGTTTATAATAAGAATAAAACTACGTGGTAAATTTTATCAAAATCGGCAATATTGATCATACTTAAATAACTTTACTCTTTTCAGCTAAAAGTAAATAAAGATGCTTTAAAAAAATCGTTGATCGCCCATTGTGAGGTTACTGTACAATCTTTGCACGTTGTGTTTGCCTATAATGAGGGGTTTTCACGGCCATACCAAATCATCTATAAACCCTTGAAAATAGATGTCGCTGCTGTGTACTTAACTGTAAAAATAAAGTGAAATGTAAAAGTCAACAACGAAGTGATATATTTTCGTGGTATTTTGTTACTATCACACAAAATAACAGAGGTACGATGGATTTGTTGATTTTGACAACCACAGTTGAGTCAGGGCCATCAATTGAGCCAAATTGAATTAAAAAAAAAACTTAAATGAAAAGCCCCCATTGGTTTCTTCTGTAGCTAAAGATAGGTATATAGTTCATATATGCATGTCGGATCCTCAAGATCCCTCCGAGCGGCAAAAGGCAACTTAGGGGCTTTCCAGTGGGTCTCGTGCAAACGAGGAAAATTCAAAAGAGGTTTCACTAAGATTTTATTCAAACTGACTTTGAACTTGATTTTGTATTTTGTTGATTAAATCGTGTGCACTCTGCCAACGCCGATGTAATAATGAGCTCTGGCGCTTTCGTACGCTCCTTTTATATCCACAAACCACACCACAAACCTCTTCTTCTCAGAGCCTCTTTTCTGAATGTATCTTGCCTTAAATCTCAGTCCTATTTAAAATATTCTTATAACAAAGGTGATTATTTATCTATTAACAACAAGATCGCGGACATGGACTGGAATGCTGAATAGTTTTTTTATTCGATTTTAGATCAGCTTAAACACCAATATGTCCCGTCTAGGTTGGTCAGTGACAGCTCTTACCCTAAGTGGTTTAGCCGGGCACTCATTAGATTAATTAAGGAAAAATATAGGCATTATAGGAAATATAAAACTTATGGTGGACTTACAGACTTAGCCACTTACAAACTTTTACGTAATCGAATCCAACTCTTGGAAAAGAAATGCTTCGCCGATTATATGTCATCCATTGAGAATAGTATTGAACAAAATCCAAAAAAGTTTTGGTCCTACATAAAGTCGCTCGAAATCAAATGGTATAGGTACCTTCACATCTAAATTATTTAGACGCTTCAGTAGCTACAGGTGAATCTATCTGCGAAGCATTCTCTAAGTATTTTCATTCTACTTTCCTTGTCCCCTCTGGCATCTGTTCTTATAACGTTGACTCATTAGTCCCTTCAGAGGCTGTGAAATGCGATATTGGCAGTATTGAGATCGATCCTGATGAGGTGTTTAAATTGATCTCTAACCTTGATTTATCCAAGTCTGCTGGCCCAGACCACGTTAGCCCTGTCTTCCTCAAGTCGTGTGCTAAGTCAATTTACATTCCTGTTTCATTTTTATTTAAGAAATCAATATCTTTGAGTGCCGTACCTAAGCTCTGGAAAGCAGCATTTGTATCGCCAATTTATAAAAAGGGCTCTAAATGTGAGATTATCAACTATAGGCCTATCTCCAAGCTATGCTTAGTTGCTAAGCTATTTGAAAGGATAGTGTACAATCAGATTTATTCAGCGCTTCATCAGCACTTCTCCCCCTTCCAGCATGGTTGGGATGAGATGCGACACTTCTTCGCTTCTTATCCTTGGCGGCAAACCTGCTTTTCTTCTTGTGACCCGACGGTCTGTGCGAATGCCGTTACGGAGGTGATCAAAAGAGCAATGGAGTATTTTATTCCATTCTCTGATGCTTCACCTTCAAGCAATGCTCGCCCATGGTTCAGTCCTGCGTGTGCTAGCGCGGAAGCGCAAAAACGTGCGGCATACCTAGCCTGGGTTGACGCAAGAAACGGTAAAACCTCGGATGCACGGATTAAGAAGAAAGCCTTTAACAAAGCCGCCAAGTCCTGCAAGAAGGTGATACGGAAGGCTCGCTTCAATCGGATTGGCCGTCTGGGGGCTAAGCTTGCCGCATACCCTGCTTTCTGGTCTCTGGCTAAGTCGGTGGAAGCGAACTTCTGCCGCCCTTCACTCCCCCCACTACTGAAACCAGACGGGTCCCTAGCTCACGCTGCGGTTGAGAAAGCAAATTTATTTGCCAATCAATTTGCGGAGGCTTCGCGTCTTGACACCTCTGGCGAAATTCCACCCAGCCTTTCTCGGTGCGGGGCTTCTATGCAAGAAATTCGCATTCAGCAAAAGGAAGTGCTCAAAACGCTACGTAGTCTCGACGTGAATAAAGCTAGCGGTCCGGATGGTATCTCGGCCGTAGTGTTAAAAACCTGTGCCCCTGAGTTGTCTCCAATATTAACGCGACTTTTCCGCCTCTCTTTGAAAACTGGTGATGTTCCCAAGTCTTGGAAGCTCGCTAACGTGCGGCCAGTGCCCAAGAAAGGCAGTCGTGCTGACCCTTCGAACTACCGCCCTATCTCGGTCACCTCCCTGCTATGTAAATGTATGGAGCGTGTGCTGAATAGGAAACTCCTTGCATACCTCGAAGGTAACGACCTCCTCAGTGATCGCCAATACGGATTTCGCCGAAATCGGTCTACTGGGGACCTTCTTGTGTATGCCACGCACATTTGGAGTGAGGCCATCGAGAAGCATGGTGAAGCACTGGCTGTTTCACTTGACGTCTCGAAGGCCTTTGACAGGGTTTGGCATGCTAGCCTTATTGGCAAGCTTCCTGCTTACGGACTGCCAGTTCAATTCTGCTCCTGGCTCGCAGACTTTCTGAGGGAAAGATCCATTCGAGTAGTTGTTGACGGCTGCTCGTCGGATCAAATGGCTATAAATGCCGGGGTACCTCAGGGGTCAGTGCTATCTGCCACACTGTTTCTGCTGCATATTAATGATCTGCTAATGCCCAGTATCATTGGGTATGCAGACGACAGCACAGTTGTGGAGAGATACGTTTCCACTGCGCGTGCTAGGCAGAATGAAATTCTGGAGTTAAGAGATGAGATGCTGCAGCGTCTGAATTTGACTCTCAAGGCTGTATCCGATTGGGGTGATGCCAATCTAGTCAAGTTCAACGCCTCTAAAACGCAGGCTTGTCTCTTCTCGGCGAAAAAAAGTCCGTTTCTCCAAGTTCCTGTCTTCCGAGATGTACCTGTAGCTATAGGTGATCACCTCGAGCTCTTAGGCGTTTCACTCACGCCTACTCTCAACTTTGGCTCCTACATCGAGTCTAAGGCAAAAACTGCTTCCATGAAGCTGGGTATCCTGAATAAGGTAAAGCGTTACTTCACACCAGGACAGCTTCTAAGTCTGTACAAAGCACAAGTCCGGGCTGGTATGGAGTATTGCTGCCACGTTTGGGATGGCTCGGCCAAACACCAGCTTGCTGCCTTGGACTCGATTGAACGCAGAGCTTTTAGGCTAATAGGTGAGCAACATATGGCGGAGACTAAGGTCCAGAGTCTCGAGCACCGCCGTAAGGTCGCATGCCTTTCGATCTTCTATAGGTTACATTTCGGGGAATGCTCCCAGGAACTTCATGATCTGATCCCATCATCTCCTTTTCATCATAGGACGAGCAGGCGCACGGCTCGGTACCACCCTTACCTGATTAGTATACCCGCTATTCGTACTAAACGTTTCAGTTCCACCTTTATAATGCGAACTGCTAAGGAGTGGAATACACTACCGTCGTCTGTCTTTCCTGAAAACTATAATCTGGGTCTCTTCAAGGCTAGAGTGAATAGGTGCCTTCTAGACCTTTGTGCTCCATCTTCGGCCACATCGTCACTTTCCAACAGGTGAGATCGTGGTCAAACAAAGGTCTATCAAAGTTAAAAAAAAAAAAAATAAAAAAAAAAAAAAATGGTTCCTTAAAGGGCGGTCGACTGTGTCTAACCTTATTATTTTCAATGAGTTCTTGAGTGAGTCAATGGATAATGGTCGTCAGGTTGACGTAATCTATACTGATTACAGCAAGGCCTTTGATAGGATTGACCATAGCCTTCTGTTGCTTAAGTTATTTAGTATGGGTATTAGAGGGGATCTGCTCCGTTGGTTCTCGTCGTACATCTGCAGTAGGTCGCAGGATGTTGTTGTTAATAATTATATGTCCAGCTGGGTTCTTATTCCTAGTGGAGTCCCCCAAGGATCACTGCTCGGACCCTTGCTCTTCCTGATATTTATTAATGATATCTCTTCCTGTTTTGTCAACAGTAACCTGCTTTCATTTGCTGATGATATGAAGATTTTTAAGACTATAGTTACTCCTCGGGATGTGCTTGACTTGCAGGCTGAATTATATCGACTTGACACGTACTGTGCTAGTAATAAACTAGATCTCAATCCGTCTAAATGCTTTACTATTACATATACTCGCAAAAAAACAGTAGTCAAATCAGTTTATCTATTAAAAAATCAGAGGTTGCAGGATTGCACGGTTACGAGAGATCTAGGCGTGCTGCATGATTCTAAACTTCTCTTTGACTCTCATATCGATTCCATCATTGCTAAAGCGTCCAAAGCTTTAGGCTTTATAATGAGAAGCTCCGTTAGTTTTAGTAGATGTAAAACATTTAAAATTTTATATTGCACTTACGTACGCAGCATACTTGAATATGCTTCTCAAATTTGGAGTCCACGTTATGATACCTATATCAACAGAAGTGAGCGTATTCAAACCAAATTTATTAAGTTTATTTGCTTTCGCCTTAAGGTTCCGTATAATTCTGCTAACTATGTTGACCTTTGTCGTAAATTCCACCTTCTGCCACTCAAAAAAGGCGTGAAATTGGTGACTTGCTTTTCTTGCTCAAAATCACTAATAATCATATTAATTGCCCCGAACTTCTTAGTAAAATAACACTTGTTGTTCCCCGTACAATAATTAGATATAACGAGATTATTCATGTACCAATAGTTAGAACGAATTATCGCCAAAACTCCTATTTATGGCGAGTTGGTAACCAATTTAATAAATTATCTAAGCAAATAGGTCTAGACCTATTCTACTCCAGTGTCGGTTCCGTGAGGCGGCGGCTCAGTTCTGACTTTTTCTCGCCCTCCGCGGAGGATGATGAAATTTCGTCATGAGATAGGTGTGGTTTACTTTTTTGGTTCTTGTTCTTATTTTTTTTTTGTTTACTATTATTTATATCTGTTTCCTTCATTTATACTGTTTGTTTTACTTTTACTGTTATAGTTATACTGTTGTTTTCTGTTTTGTATGTATTCATCATTTGTATCTCTCATTTTTTATTTTTTATTCTATTTTTCAGCTATGTGTTTTGTATACCAGATTGTAGTTTATAGTAGTTTTTAGTCCACTCAGCCTGTTCTCTCTTTTTATGTATCTATTATTATTTCTAAACGTGAAAACCTTTTAATAGCCTTCTGCTTTAACTTCTTTTATTTATTTTGTATGCATGTGCTGCTGGTTTTCCTTATAATAAATATAATAAATATAATATAATATAATATCCGAGCTTCGATCGCTTTGCGTCTTTGCGTAAACAAGACTCGGGCGCATTCGTTTGGGTGGCGCGACACGACAGAATACGATTGTTCGCAGCCGTACACATGGTGTTTATAAGCCTTCAATCTCAGTAGATCTATTCTCCAGATTCATCATATGACTTCTCTCTCCGACATACATGTGTAGACTGTTGGTAAACCTAATTTTTTTTATATTAAATAAGCAACACTGAAACAGCTTTGTGCTCATTTAACAGTTTTTTTTATTTCCCAAAAATTTCTGTATGTGAGTTGCCCGTGTTTTCTTTTATACAACTAAATTAGTGATGTGCCTCAATAATAAAGTAGATTATTTATCGATAAAATAAATGCTCGTTTAATATGTTTTACAAGCTATTGAAATTTGATTTATATTATTCGGGAGCCATAGCCTAGCCTAACCTAACTTTCTAACCGTTAATCCAATCACCATGAAGGTATTGGTATGTAACAAGGTAGGTAACTGTTATGATTTTAATTTGAAATTATTCATTTTATACCATAAGTTGACGACCTCTGTGGCGCGGTGGACGAAGGTTCGCCTGTGACGCAGGAGGTTGCGGGTTTGATTCCCGTCTCAGAACAAATATTTGTACGATCTTCAGATATTTTTTCAGGGTGTTCTGGGTATTTTCTATGTTAATGCAAAATAAATATCTATGTAATGTACTGTACTAGGGATATCAGTTATCTAGTCCATATCACAAGCTGTGCTTGGCTTGGGGCTGGATAATCTTGTGTGAACTGTGTCCAGCATCAAAAAATAAAATAAAAATAAATATACTTATATATATAATGAAATTCACTTAGGTACAATGTGAAAGAAAACACCATCTTTTCGTAAATTCGATGTTCCAGACCTTGATTTAGAGCTGAAAATGTAACGATTCGACATTTCAGTATTTGTAGCACTGTCACACTGTTTTACTCTATGCGTCACACGATCGGTTCAGTCTGACAGAGCAATCGGCCCATCATGATACAATTTTATTACTAGCAAAAGCAAAACATGCTTGGTGAGGGCTAGCAAGCTTCTTTTCCGTGATTATTTATATTTAAACAAAGACATGAATTTAAATTACTATGCTAAATTACAACGGATAATTTTTTCGTTAAGTGTACCACAAAATTGCATGGGATAGTAGAGGACTCGCTTCGCTCGCCCTAATGATCGGGCGAAAACAGTTTTACTAACGCGTATGCCCAAATGAAATTGTGCATAGCCAGAGGGGAACGACATCTTGACATGAATTTAAATTACTATGTGATATTACAAATCTAGAGGTGTGATAGTTTTTCGTAAAAAGTTGCATGCCTACCTAGGTTGTGGGATACGTGATCACGATAAATTAACAAAAGCATTTCCCAGTTTGAACTCATTTACTCATTTTCAAGAAAAGTCGTGTCATGAGTGTCCGTACTGTGTCGTGGGATTTTCCTATTCAAATCCTATTCTTTGTTTGACCAAAGAATTAAAAAAAAAATTGCTAGGTATAATTTTTTCAACGCGATATTCTGTTCACTAGGTAAAGCGCTAAGTATTACTTTACCTACCATTGTTTAACATTAACATAACTTAACACACCCAACACATACCTACATAGTTGTGATCCCACACTAGGATCCCATGTGACGTGGGATAATTATGCCTGAAATGTAAAAAAAAACTATTTTACATTTTAATGACTAATGTAGTTTTTTGGCACTTAGGATCATGATTTTTCGTTTTTGACAATAACAGTGACTGACAGATATAATACATCGTATATTTCGTGGCCAGAACCGACATGGATTATGTAGGTTAGAAGGATGACGGCAGCTAAGTAAAGCGTTTTTTCCTTTCCTTTCCTTTCGTCTCTTTTGACTTGCCGACCCATAGTTTTATGAAATTATTGTATGCTTTGAACAAAATTCTAATTAAATTTTCCCAAGAACTAATCATCCCATGAGCTAGTGGTTGTACCTGGGGTACTCAAAATTTTCTTGATTTTTTCTCTATACTCTAAGTTTCCGCGTTTACCCCCTCTCTGTCCAGCCTACTACTACCTTTTACTAATCTAAAATTTCATAGTGATCCACAAAATGATCTGTATGTTATCCTCGATAACAACTCCGGAACTCCTCCTTCACAGAGAGCGTTCAACCCTTCCCCCCATACCTAGCCGCCCTTAAATCCCTTCAATGACCCTTGATGGTAGCACAGAATATATACAGTAGGCAAAGTAAGTTCCTACCAAAAAGTTATCGATACTATTTATTTATCGACTTGAGTGCTGGAAGTCCCTAGAACGGGTGTTACTGTCAATTTTGTGACATAACATGATGTTTGTACACAGAAAGCATCTATGTGTGTATAAAGATTTTTGATGTGTTGCTGTTTATAGATGTGTGCGTTTATAGCGATAGAACGACTGGTTACAAAAGTGTGCATTAAACTGTAAGTGAGTGCGTGAAGCCCCCCCCAAAAATTTCTGAATAAATATGTATCGGTTGACAGCTCTAAGGCGTCTCCCCTCCGGTAAGGAGGCCTGCGTTGCTCGATGTGTTAGTGTGTTGTTGTATAGTCGTTGCGAGTGGTTAGCCGTAACGCCAACAAGTGGTTCTGCCGGAAGACCAGCGTTGGTTGCTAGCTTGCTGTCAACCAACTCATGCTGAGGCAGAACCATTTTGTTACTTGAGTTACACCTAGTACCTCCATATCTGTTTCTTCTTAGTGTTTCTGTGTAGCCCTTGTATACATATAAATATATACTCTTTCTTTTCTTTCTCATTCTTTCTGAAGAACACTAAATACAGTAAGGTTAGCGATATACTTAGAAATTAGAGATTGTAAGGGTAGCGATACACTTAGTAAACACGACTCTACAACAATAAACCACACTCGGTCGCACCAGATATTAATCACATAACAACTATAGCGGTCGACTTAATTATAAATGCATTTCCGGGTATTAATTATTAATCTATGGTCTAATGCAACAGGGTTTTGTAATATGACGAACCAACAGGGTTTATGACGTCAATGAAATCACCACAAGTGCAATCCGGACCTCCTAGTGGAATATAGACGTGGCAAGTGGTGAGCTCATCGCCGCTATTGCTTCCCATGACTGACTGACTAACGCTTTCTTTCAGTAATAACACATTCCTTAATGTGCTATGGCGTGGTAATCGCCGGTCCACCGTCGAACGCGGTCGCGGGCGGTGCTCATGATGAAGAGGCTTCTGAATTCAGTCTCGAAACGTCAGTAAAGCGACGAAATAACCGAGGTCCGTGCTGAAAATCAGCGCTGCAGTTTACTGCAGCATTATGCTGAGCACGGTCCTCTTTTGACAGCACTATACACAGCCAAAACGCTGTCAAAGCCTATCTGTTTTATTTACTTATTTGTGTTGTGTATAGTTTTTTGTCAATATAAAAGTTTAACTTACTTTTACTTACTTACTTACTTACTTAAATACAGTGGTAATAAGCCGTTATTTATTTAAAATGATTCCCAACCACGATATCAATTCTAAGACAGATAAAGTTTTTTTTTATTGATCGCGTGTTTGCCACACTTACATCTACGTTCAGTTTTTTTAGAATGCGTTTTTCTTAAACGATTGTGGACAGCGAGTGTGCAAGACTGCAAACTACATAGTAACGAAATGAGGACGAGATTAATTCCCAAAAAAGGGCTTTTCATTAAAGAATTTAAAAAAAAATAGTTCGATTTGTTTCGATAGATGGCGCTAACTCAAAATAACAAATGTGCTTTTGTGCGAATATCACGAAAACATATCACTAGGTACGTTGTTGACGTTGACATTTCACTTTATTTTGACAGAGCTACTTTAGCTTGTACAGAGCTGGCGCCATCTATTTTCAAGGCTAAAAACATGGTGTGAAACAGCCGTGAAAACCCCTCAAATCGGACGTCACTTGGTAAGTTAGTCCGATCTGTTTAATCAGAAGCCCAATTCTCTTATTTATTTTATAACCAAACTGCAATTTGACCGAAACGAGATTGTATTGTAAATTGACTGAAAAATTGGTATTCTGCTCCCTCATAACAACAATATAATCTACATTCGGTTCTTGCGACCATATATTAGAGTAGGATAGTGCTATATAATAATTGTAAAGAGTAAAAGAGAGAATTCTCAGAACTTTGAAACATTCAAGTTACAGTCACATTTCGATATAATCACATTCCGCATTGTATTGTCAGGTGAGCAGAATACCATTTTTGACGTTTGTGACATCGACACTAGATCGTAACACGATCCGAACTTTAATTTGACTATTTTTTGTTACGAGAATTGGGCTTTAGACACGATCAAGCCACTATTAAAATTTATAGAACTTAATAGACGAGCCTATATTGTAAGTAGGTTAGTAATCTATTAGTATGTATGTATGTATTCATTCATATCGATAAATGATATAATGAAAACATTCAAATTTAGGTGAGACGCTAAAGACCTAATAATGGATTCTACCTTGAACTGCTTTAGATAACGACCAACAGTCGAGACAATATTGGATGATATGGTATTTATATTGGAATAGCTAATAACTCAATCTGCCTTTTATTAGTTTTTAGCATTCATGGCTAGCGTACTACCCCGTTTTTTTATTAGTTTATAGCATTAATGACTAGCGAACTATCCCGTTTTTTATTAGTTTTTAGCATTCATGATTAGCGAACTATCCCTTTTTTTATTAGTTTTTAGCATTCATGACAAGCGAACTACCCGGTTTTTTATTGGGTTTTAGGCTTTGGAAGAACTAGCGACCCGCTCCGTCTTTTATTGGTGTTTAGCATTCATGACTAGCGAACTACCCCCGTTTTTTATTAGTTTTTAGCATTCATGACTAGCGAACTACCCCGTTTATTATTAGTTTTTAGCATTCATGACTGGCGAACTACCCCGTTTTTTATTAGTTTTTAGCATTCATGACTAGCGAACTACCCCGTTTTTTATTAGTTTTTAGCATTCATGACTAGCGAACTACCCCGTTTTTATTAGTTTTTAGCATTCATGATAAGCGAACTATCCCTTTTTTTTTAGGTTTTAGCATTCATGACAAGCGAACTACCCGGTTTTTTATTGGGTTTTAGGCTTTGGAAGAACTAGCGACTCGCTCCGTCCTTTATTGGTATTTAGCATTCATAATAACTAGCGACCCATCCCGTCTTTTATGGGTTCTTAGCATTCGGAATAACTGGGGACGCACCTCGTCTTTTTGTTTATTTGGAATAGCTACGATCTATTATTCGTATTAAGCATTTGTAATAACTAGCGACACGCCCTGACTTTTATTAGTATTTAGCATTTACCTCTCAGAATTAGCAAGTAGTAGTGGATAATAAACAAATAAATGATTTATGATTTATGATTTTATAATTTCTTTATTATTTTCCTACCATCTTGCTTTCATTTTCCTATCATGTTTCAAATATCTTCGTTCATCTTTCTATCGTATTCCTTCAATCTTCGTATCATTTGTATATCATCTTTCTTCAATTTTTCTATCTACTTCCTATATTTTTTCCACCATTTTGCTATCATATTTCAATTATTTGCCTACTACGAGTATCTTTCTTTTATTTTCCTATGATATTTTTATCAGTTTCCTATTCTATTATATTTTCAGTGTTCTAATAGTGCTGGACAGTTCACAACATTGTCCAGTCCCAAGCTAAGTAGAGCTTATGTTATGGGTACTTAGATAACTGATATACTTAATACAATACATTACATAGATAGACATTTTTTATTGTATATAAAAAATACCCAGAACACCCTGAACAAATATCTGTAGATCGTACAAATATTTATTCCGAGGCGGGAATCGAACCCGAAACCTCCTGCGTCGCAGGCGAACCTTCACCCGCCGCGCCACAGAGGTCGTTTATTTAATATCATCTTTCTATAATTTTACTTTAATTAATATAATATTTGCCCATCACATCTCTATCACTTTCCTCATCACCTAGCGACCATCTTTTCATCACCCACGCGTATTATTTCCGCACAGATTCAAGTTAAATGGTATATGTTTTACAACACACATATACGCTGTCGATTACGAAACCCAAAACAAGTTCTCAAACAATGTTCTGCAACAAAAACCCAATCAAAAGTGGTCTTACCACATTCATGTAACAAAGTTGACCGATGTGAGTAAACAGGACCTAAGTCGGTCAATAGCATGAGTAGGTGGGTATTAGATGAAGCAGATTAACTCTGATGTAACTGCACATTACAAAATCGCGAAAGGAAGTACGTACTTACGTTACTAAAATACCTTTCCTTAATTGTATGTTCATCATAAAAATATGTGTGTGTGTGTGTGTGCTTAGTGCGTTCAAGACTGCGCCAACACCAGGTAGAAATTTTCATACGAAAAACTGCCACGTGCCTCGAAAAAGTGGTTTTTATTGAATATCTCGAGAAATTAAGATAATTTTAAAAAACCCTTTAGGTAATCCCTCCGTTTTATGGTATTGACCTTATTTATCCAAATTTTGACCCAATAATCATATAATATAATAATAGCTGGCTCTTATCTGGCTCAACGCATTAGTATTTCCATTCAGCGTGGCAATGCAGCCAGCATCTTAGGGACGCTTCCGTCTGGTAGTGATTTGGATCAGTTGAGCTACCTTTAGATCGCTTGCAGCGGTCTTCAGGTAGCACAACTGTTTCATATTTATTTTGTACATACCTTGTATTATTCTTTCTGTAAATAAATGTATATTATTATATAATATAATAATCATATAATCACCCAATACCATATTGACAAACAATCGAATCTAGCCAAAAGTTAGAGGTAACTATGTGTTTTTTTTAATCGAGAAAATGTTGTCCTGAAAATGTAGTATCCATATGTCACCGGAATATAACACGATCCGCAAGTTTATAAATTTCCTAGGAAATTTATAAACTTTCAACCTAACCTAACCTAGTAAATTTATAAATTTCCTAGGAAATTTATAAACTTTCAACCTAACCTAACCGAAATTTATAAACATGCGGATGGTGTTATTTTCCGGTGACACATATATATTTTTAATTTGAATATTGTACTTGATTCAGTTAGTTAATCATTTAAAAAATAGACCGTGTTTGTTGCCTGATTCTTCATGGTCTGGTTGCGTTGGAACAGGAGTAAATGTAAATTTATTTTTTAAGACGATTCAAAATGATCCTTGTGTTTTATTCTACTTTTTATCTTAGGTAATGGCTTCTGTCCGTTTAGCCAATGTCAAGTGATATTATAATATATTTTTATAGTCAAGTCGTCAGGAGTCTCCGTTGTGATTTCAATTAATAAAATACTGTTTGACTTTGACTTTGACTTAGAAATCTAATCTAAGATTGGTAATTTTGCGTTATACCTAACGTGACCATTTATTTATTTTGTCAGACCCCGGGACACATCTGTTTTTTTTTTTTTTTGTTTTACATATAATTTTATTATATAAGATAGAATAACACAAAATAATTAAAGCACTAAACACAAAATAGTTAAGTTGGCATGACTTACTAACTAAGCCCCCAGTAGTGGCGTGACTTCTAAGTCGTATTTTTGAATTTGTCGGCAGAACATTTTTTTTTTAAAATAAGTCTTGTTTTTAGATACGTGTGTAACTCTCAGTACATGACTATACTATCGTTGGGTCTGCTTGCAAAACTGGGACTATGTTGGCTTCGCTGGGGACACCGGGACAGACTGCCTGAAACCGGGACTGTCCCGCCCAAACCGGGACCTATGGTCACGTTAGTTATACTTCACCATACAGTGATGGAATTTGGCTGTGGTCTGCCTATTAAAATGTAAAATTTCCGCTCTCATTATCTAGGCCCGGAGGCCATCGAGCATGCTACAAGTCTAGACTGTTCAACGTAATCACAATTATAATAATATATTATAATAATTAACATACTACGTCTGCCTAACTTTATTATCGTACGACCTTGAACTTTCAGATGCTGCTCGGCAGTTTTATAGAAGTGTTCCGTACACAAAGGTTTTTTAAACAACATGGAATGACAGAACAAGCAGATGGCCCACCTGATGTTAAGTGGTACCCTCTGCCTATGAACTGTGCATTACCTCACAGGTCACGTCCACAGGCATTTAAGGGCAGTGTGTATAGGCTCCCAACCCGGACTTGATTGTAAGATTCGTTGGTATAAGATTTGTCCTGGCTGCTAGCTTTGTGTAATGTGTTATTACTGGAAGGAAGCGTTAGCAGAGTCAGTCCTGGGAAGCAATGGCGGCGATGAGCTCACCACTTGTCACGTCTAGGTATATTCTACTATAGTCCAACCCACTGTGAAAAGAGGCCCATTTGAGGCTCTGCCTACCCTTTCGTATGTATGCATGTATGTACATTTTTCACAAACAAGTAATTAATTTTGTAAAAATTAAAAAAACCCCAACGCAATGAAACGGCTGAACCGATTTTAATCAAACAATGCTAAGAACACTCCCGACAAATATACATTTCAACAAAAAAAAAACTAAATCGGTTCATCCGTTCGGGAGCTACGATGGGACAAACAGACACACAACACACACACACACACACACACACACACACAAACACAGACACGTCAAACTTATAACACCCCTTCGTTTTTCGTCGGGGGTTTAAATCATATAACAATGTACTTGTCGACACAATATTATGTTTCGAATGCGCGAGAATTCGACTCGATGGCGGCGATGAGCTCACCACTTGTCACGTCTATATTCTACGATGGTGCAACCCACTGTGGAAAGAGGCCCATTGAGACTCTTCCAACCCCTTCGGGAAAAGGCGTGTGTCTATGTATGTATGTACTAATTAATGTATGTACCTACTCAGTTAAAATTCAAATAGGTATACGATTAAAATTGAGATTATTTTTAGATTCGCGGGCGTTGATTGTCCTCCAGTCTCGTTTTTCATCCTAGATCGTGCGCGGTCTGTTATTTCATAAAGTAAAATATAGTTAAATATAGTTAAATATAGCTATTTCCATAGTTGCGTCTAGACGCGAAAAAAATAGGACTCAGTTCACCGGACTCCTGTTTTTTGCGCGAAAAATCTAGTGATTGATTTATAGACATGTTTTCTAAACATAAGACGTTACTCGTATAAAACAGGGTTTTTCAAAAGTTCTGTATGTATATTTTACGTCCGCTAATTAAACATGGCGCTAACTAAAGCGACATCTAGTTAGTAGTAGAGCTTTTTTGTGTAAGAGTTCGTAAGGGGAAGTACTACCACCATACCTATTTCTGCCGCAAAGCAGTAGTGCTCGTAATGCTGTATTCCGGTTTGAAGGGTAAGGGTGCCGGTGAAATTACAGACACATGAGACTTTTCATCTTTATGTCTCAGGGTGGCGGGCGCAGTGCAATGCCACATAGAGCGCAACCTATGAGGTAATGCACTGTTCATAGGCAGAGGTTACCGCTTAACATCAGGTGGGCTATCTGCTAGAAGCGTCGTCATGCTAGTAGTATTAAAAAAAAAACTGACAACTATCAACCTTCCTTGAAGACATTAGTCCAGTCAAGATGTACAACCGCTGTGTCCACAGGTACCAGTTTAGTTTCAAATTAGAGCTAATGAAATTTAATACAACTTCATATCATAGACTAAATGACGTGGGATGCGTATTTAAGAAGATATTTCACAAAATAAGTGAACATTTTGAAAATAAAACACTTAGGGAAAAATTGCCTACTTTCTAAGAACTGTATCTTGGGAATCAATGGCTGTATAGAGCTCCCTCTAGTGTTCAATTGTAGCAAATTTAGTCTACTTTAAAATTATTTATAGTGACTATACCGTTCAGACCCTTCCTTCACTAAGATATTGACCAAAATTTTAAAAATAAAAACGAAAATTTCATGGTATTTTGGGCACACCGCCACGCGCACAGCACTTGGGAAATTGCAAATCTGTTTTAATATAGATTAAGGTCCAACAACATGTAAAAAAATCAGCGCGACCGGAACTTTAGCAAGCATGACCCCCTTTTCATGTTTAACTTGACTGGACTACATACCAAACGACTGTACCTGAGTCCGTAATATGTAATTTTTCCCACCAAAATCGTCCTAGAACTCAGTAAGACTCAAATATTTTGGCATATTAAATTTTTCTATATATAAACTTCGTGAATGACGGGTTAATGGCCCACATGATGCTAAGAGGTAACCTCTGCCCTTAACAATGCATTACCACATAGGTCACGTCCACCTAGGACGCGCCCTAAACGGCATTGCACTGCGCCTGCCACCCTAGCTGAGACATAAAGATGAAACTCTCATGTGCCTGTAATTTCACCGTATCTAGTATGCCACGGTAATTCCTTAGCGTTTCTTAATAATGTTACTTTACCTAACCAGTCATGCAATCTTCTTACGTAAGCAACCGACTGACACACAGACCTACCTCGCTTCCTCATAACGAGGTCTCAACTTGTTCGAGCCAGTAGTATATAATAACTGCAACCTTCAAACAAGAACTGCTAAGGAGTGGAATACACTATCGTCGTCTGTCTTTCCTGAAAACTATAATCTGGGTCTCTTCAAGGCTAGAGTGAATAGGTGCCTTCTAGACCTTTGTGCTCCATCTTCGGCCACATCGTCAATTACCAACAGGTGAGATCGTGCTCAAACAAAGGTACATGAACGTAAAAAAAATATTTTTAAAAAAGATTATAGATTAAAAAACTAAACCAACTACGGAAAATCTTTACTGGAAAGTACGAAAACGCCTATGAGAGAAATAAAAACATTTGCATATCTATATCTACACTATCTACACTAATATTATAAAGAGGAAAGATTTGTATTTTTGTGTGTGTGTATGTTTGTAATGAATAAACACAAAAACTACTGTGCCGATTTCAAAAATTCTTTCACCATTTGAAAGCTACATTCACCCTGAGTGACAGGCTACCGGGGGGTGGGGGGTTAGGAGGGGCGGGGGGGGGGGGGGCTGTTTTTCATCCTGAAACTACCCGTGTGAAGCCAGGACGAGTCGCTAGTGTAATATATATGCATTTAGAATGTTCTAACCTTTCTTTTGATACCAAATTTTATTTTTCGTGTGATGAATACGGCCTATATTTTGGTCAGAATCCGGAAATAAATATTCATGGGATGAATCCATGGTATCAATACGGATGCACCCCAAACATGATGTGATTATCTTAAACATGTTTTTTTAGCTCCAAAAATCCATCATTTTGATTAATAATTTAAAAGTACCCAGTGACACTCGCGCAATAAAGACGAATTTAACGACCGATTCATCAAAATCGGTTCAGCTGTTAGTAGTTTACCAGAGCTTACATACAAATCAAACACATAACCCTCCTTTTTAGGGTTCCGTAGCCGAATGGCAACAAACGGAACCCTTATGAATTCGTCATGTCTTTCTGTCTGTCTGTCCGTCCGTATGTCACAGCCACTTTTTTCCGAAACTATAAGAACTATGCTGTTGAAACTTGGTATTTTGGTAACTTGGTATTTTGTGAACCGCATTAAGATTTTCACACAAAAATTTAAAAAAACACAATACATTTTGGGGATTCCCCATACTTAGAACTGAAACTCATTTTTTTTTTCATCATTCCCATTCGTTTGGGTACGTCTTTAAAAATGATATTGAGGTTTCTAATAGTTTTTTTTTCTAAACTGAATAGTTTGCAAGGGAGTCACTTTCAAAGTGGTAAAACGTGTCCCCCCCCCCCCTGTAACTTCTAAAATAAGTGAATGATGAAACTAAAAATAATATATGATATACATTACCATGTAAACTTCCACAGAAAATTGGTTTGAACGGTGTCCAGTAAGTTTTTTTTAAATACACTATTGTTAAATCATCGGTCAAAGTTACAACGAACTACCTACAAGAACTTTTATTTTATTTATTTTATTTTATTTTATTTTTACAATTTTGGGAAAACTTACAGCTAAACACAAATATAATGAAACAATGGGTAAGTACTTATAGGCTAATTACAAGTTTCCACGTATAGCAGAAAGAAAAAACTAAAATTATACAAAACAGTCCCTAAATGTAGACGGATTCCACAAAACAAATAAGTAGGTACATTAATAAGTACCCAATAAAACTATTGCTTTAAGAAATATAAGTCACTCGCCAAGCGTTTCATACGCTATATATATTATGTTACTTGCTGCTACGGACGGAACCCTTCATGGGCGAGTCCGACTCGCACTTGGCCGCTTTTTTGACTTAATTGCAGTCTGGTAATTTCACACACGGTATCTGTGTAAAGAAAATTGGAGAACGAGGCTTAGCAACATACATACACACAAAAACTCACGCCTGTTTACCGGAGGGGTAGGCAGAGACCACGGATTTCCACTTGCTACGATCCTGACACACCTCTTTTGCTTCATTCACTCTCATCACATTCTTCATACATGCTCGTCGGTTAAGGGTACTCTTGACCTGGGCTTTTTCCAGAACTTCTCCGATATAGTCTGAATACGTTCGCCGAGGTCTTCCCCTTCCCACTGTCCCATTCACGCTCGTCTTATGTACCCGTTTCGTCAATCTACTATCGTCCATCCTTTCTAAATTCCCAAACCATCTGAGCATACCTTTCTCAATCCTAGTCACTTCGTCTTCTTTAATTTTACAACGCTCTCTTATCTCATTATTCACGCTATTCCCAAAAAGCTTACAATGCTCTGCGGGTCCAATACAACAATGCGTTTAGGGCTCTGTTGCGGCTTCCGCGCTTCTGCAGCGCTTCAGGTATGTTTGCCGAGGCGCGTACCGACACCTTTGACGCCATCTGGCGCAAAAAAACGGCGTCACTGTTGAGCAGGCTTCGCACGAGCAGCAACAGCATCCTAAGCGCGTTCTCGTATCGGTTCGATTGTCCTCTGGTTTGGAAGCTCGTCCAGAGGACTAAATCATTGTTAATTATTAAGTACTAACCTAGTTTTAAGCAGTGTTAGTAATAAGTTGGACTCTAGTTGTCTTAATAAATAAATATTCTATTCTATTCCTAATTCTATCTCTCAAAGTCACACCACACATAAGTCTCAAAGCTCTCATTTCCACTGCATTTATAAAGTTCTTGAATAGGATGCATGTATGTGAGTAATTACTATCATTTATCATATTATCATTTATCAGAAATAAAAGTTATCTATTTATCTATCTAGTAAGCACGTTTCAGTGCCGTAAGTAATCATTATCTTCTTGAGGCTCTGCGGTATCTTTGACGAGAAGATAATGGCGTATGTAGGTATGTTAGGAAGATACGGCACATTCAATTAAAGTTAACATTTCGGGGAATGCTTCATATTATAAGATGACAAACAAGCAGACGGCCCGCCTGATGTAAAGCAGTCACCGCCGCCTATGGACATCTGCAACACCCACGGTATTGCAAACGCGCTGCCTACCATTAAGAGCCCTATTGATATTTCTCTTGAATTTACCCATATTGTAGCCCTGTGGGAAGACATCCAACGGGAGCTCATTCCACGCCCTGCAGGTGCGCGGGAGAAACGAGCGCGTGACACGCACTGTGTGAGACCTCCAAGCACTGTGCGAGACCTCCACGCGTGCACAATGTGCGGGTGAGCTTGCTGACGATGGCGGGATGTGCGGTTATAAAAGTGCGAAGCTGGGATTAGTTCAAACAGCTCCTCAGAGCATTACCCGTTAAAAATCTTGTAAAAGACGCTAAGTGCGCCTATATCTCGGCACACGCTAAACGGCTCTAGATCCCTGGTAACTTAACTTAACTTAAGTAAGCTACTGGTAACCTGGTAGCTCTGATACTCCTAGGAACTTCAAGATCTGATCCCACCATCTCCTTTTCATCATAGGTCGAGCAAACGCACGGCTCAGTACCATCCTTACCTCATTAGTATACCCTCTATTCGTACTAAACGTTTCAGTTCTACCTTTATAATGCGAACTGCTAAGGAGTGGAATACACTACCGTCGTCTTTCCTGTAAACTATAATCTAGGTCTCTTCAAGGCTATAGTGAATAGGTGCCTTCTAGACCTTAGTGCTCCATCTTCGGCCACATCGTCACTTACCAACAGGTGAGATCGTAGTCAAACAAAGGTCTATGTAAAAAAAACGATAGTATGAGTATGCAATTGTTACAAAGTCCAGTTTTTCTTCGAATGGGGCCCTGCCTTGTAATCTTTGCAATACCAAATTCCTTTTAAGTATACCTTCTTGCATTCAACTGAACTAAATAATCGTTGGACCATTTCGAGCCACCTCACTTACTTTCACCAAATCAGACCGGCTACTCAATTCTTATGTACGGTTACACTTTGAAGGGCAACGGTACACGTGACCACCATTGCCATACAAAAAACTGGCCAAGTGCGCGGCAGACCTCAGGCCCACAATACAAATACAAATATATTTATTTCGTCAGAATTTTAGGTAGGTACAAGACAGTTCTTATTTTATAGGCGTAACACTAAAATTCTACCAATACAGGCATACGAAATTAACTTAATTATGTACACAATCAATCAATTTAAACAGTTAACAAAGGACACCAGAAAAAGACAGAAAAACACAATCCTCTTTAAATACCTCAATTCAATTCAATTAATTAATTAGCGCAATTCAAATTCAACAATGATAAAAGTAGGTACTAATAATACATTCAAAAAATGTCAGTTATAATTGTTTACATGTCAGGTACTCATTAATACTATAGAAACAGCAAGACAAGAGAAGAATTTGGGTAATAAAGTTGAAAATGAGTGTGGTTGGAGCCCAGACTCAGACATATAAAGAATGCATTGCCCTCTTATAAAATGAGTGTGGTTGGAGCCCAGACTCAGACATACAGTGGTGGCCATATAATTAAGAACGCTGATATAAAGGGAAGATTTTTTCCAACTAAGATGCAAAACTAATTGTATGCATTCGTTTTTATTTCTCTCGGTATCGAAAAACATTTCCATATTACCACTGTATTCATTGATACACATGATTGGCTAAAAATCAATAGGCAAACTTTTTACACTACTTTTAAACAAAGTATTCCTTATTACTGGCTGGTCACGTAATTAAGAACGCTAAGTAGTTTATACCTTTATTCAAATTTAAATAGAGAACACTCAGTCGATTTGTAACTGTTTGTATAATTTTGGCGCCATTACGTGCTGTAAAGTATTAAAGGTGATTGCTTCTTTAGAAAAACCAATGGGAAAAAATAAAAGTTGTGATAAATCTACAAGGGAAGTAATAATAAAACTTCGCCGGAAGAATTGGTCTTATAAAAAGATAGCCGACCATCTGCAATGTTCAAAAACGATGGTTTTCCACGCTGTAAAGCATTTTGCTACGTATCAAACTACTTCGAATGTTCCACGTGTACCTAAACAGAGAAAAACAACTCCTCGAGATGACCGAAACATCGTTCGTATGGCAAAACAAAATCCTTTTAAAGGGTCCAATGAGCTTAGAAAAGAATATTTTGGTGAAAACAACCCTTCAGCAATCTCAGCACGCACTATTCGAAGACGTTTGGTAGAAGAAAAATTGCACGGTAGGATAGCAAGAAAGGTACCCATGTTAAAACTTTGCCACAGGCAAGCCCGGCTTGCATTTGCGAGAAAGTATGAAAACTGGACTGTGCAACAGTGGAAAAATGTACTTTTTTCTGACGAGACGAAAATAAACAGAGTATGTTCTGATGGAAAACGATATGTACGACGTCCCCCGAATACAGCATTCGACCCAAAGTACACGAAAGTTACATTAAAGCACGGTGGTGGAAATGTGAAAATTTGGGGTTGCTTTTCTGGACATGGTGTAGGACCTGTAAAGTTGATAGAAGGTAACATGGATCAGTTCCAATACAAAAATATACTGGAAGAAACAATGTTACCATACGCTGAAGACGTTCTATCGGTCATTTGGACATTCCAGCATGACAATGATCCAAAGCACACTGCACGCACCGTAAAGGAATTTCTTACAGCGCAATTAGTTTCTGTCTTAGACTGGCCTGCTAACAGTCCAGATCTAAACCAAATAGAGAATCTGTGGTTTGAAGTAAAGAAAAAGGTTTCAAATACAAAGTGTGGAAATTTAAGAGAGCTGTATGACGTTTTTTTAGAAGAATGGAACTCTATTTCTCTTGTGAAATGTCAAAAATTAATAGAGTCAATGCCTCGCCGGTGTAAAGCTGTAATTAAAAGCCGTGGATATGCTATTAACTATTAATTTTAGTTAAATATTTATTAAATTTCTTTTTATGTTTCCTGTGCTACATAATATTGTGATTTTTTAAATCTAAGTGTCATACAAAACAATTCCCGAGCAGTTAAATAAATCGTTCTTAATTATTTGTCCAGTTTCAGTACTATTTGAATGTGTTACTTTGATAAAATCAATAAAATGTGCAAAAAATAGTTAGCGATTTCATACTTTATTCTTAAGTCAGGTTGCTCTATTAATGTGACTATTATATAACATAACTAGTTGCTTCTCAGAAGGTACACATCTCTGTGTATGGTACGATTTAAATAAAAAACTTCTAGAACTTCAAATCGTTCTTAATTATATGACCACAACTGTATAAAGAATGCATTGCCCTCTTATAAAATGAGTGTGGTTGGAGCCCAGACTCAGACATATAAAGAATGCATTGCCCTCTTATAAAATGAGTGTGGTTGGAGCCCAGACTCAGACATATAAAGAATGCATTGCCCTCTTATAAAATGAGTGTGGTTGGAGCCCAGACTCAGACATATAAAGAATGCATTGCCCTCTTATAAAATGAGTGTGGTTGGAGCCCAGACTCAGACATATAAAGAATGCATTGCCCTCTTATAAAATGAGTGTGGTTGGAGCCCAGACTCAGACATATAAAGAATGCATTGCCCTCTTATAAAATGAGTGTGGTTGGAGCCCAGACTCAGACATATAAAGAATGCATTGCCCTCTTATAAAAATGAGTGTGGTTGGAGCCCAGACTCAGACATATAAAGAATGCATTGCCCTCTTATAAAAATGAGTGTGGTTGGAGCCCAGACTCAGACATATAAAGAATGCATTGCCCTCTTATAAAAATGAGTGTGGTTGGAGCCCAGACTCAGACATATAAAGAATGCATTGCCCTCTTATAAAAATGAGTGTGGTTGGAGCCCAGACTCAGACATATAAAGAATGCATTGCCCTCTTATAAAATGAGTGTGGTTGGAGCCCAGACTCAGACATATAAAGAATGCATTGCCCTCTTATAAAATGAGTGTGGTTGGAGCCCAGACTCAGACATATAAAGAATGCATTGCCCTCTTATAAAATGAGTGTGGTTGGAGCCCAGACTCAGACATATAAAGAATGCATTGCCCTCTTATAAAATGAGTGTGGTTGGAGCCCAGACTCAGACATATAAAGAATGCATTGCCCTCTTATAAAAATGAGTGTGGTTGGAGCCCAGACTCAGACATATAAAGAATGCATTGCCCTCTTATAAAATGAGTGTGGTTGGAGCCCAGACTCAGACATATAAAGAATGCATTGCCCTCTTATAAAAATGAGTGTGGTTGGAGCCCAGACTCAGACATATAAAGAATGCATTGCCCTCTTATAAAATGAGTGTGGTTGGAGCCCAGACTCAGACATATAAAGAATGCATTGCCCTCTTATAAAATGAGTGTGGTTGGAGCCCAGACTCAGACATATAAAGAATGCATTGCCCTCTTATAAAAATGAGTGTGGTTGGAGCCCAGACTCAGACATATAAAGAATGCATTGCCCTCTTATAAAAACCGGAGCTAGTTCTATAGCCGTTGCGTGTCGTCTCCTAATAATTTGGCGTTATTTTCAATCCATGCAAGTGGAAAATATTTCCTGCAGACTTATCTTAAACTGAAATCAAAATAATAAGCTGTAGTGAGTCCGGCCTAAGAATAGACCCCTCCGTATCCTCCCGTGGGTGTCGTAAAAGCCGACTCCCCGGACTTTGGTAGCGGACTTTTTGGAGCGAATTTGGTATTTTCAGCAACAAGTCAAACAGAAAGTGTCATTTGGTGAAATGGAACTGATGAAGAAAACCAGAGATGGCCATTGGAACAACTCAATGATAAGTATTTCAAGGGTAACTTTCCGATACCCGATTGAGCTTAAATTTGGCATACCTGTCTAGTTTCGATGACAATACAATAATTAGATGAAAGCTAGCTGATCTGATGATGGAGACGGAAGGTGGACAACGGAATTCCTCGAGGGATAATAGTAGACTGGCCGTGTTTAGGCTCATTGTGATCAGCACACGTTTACGATCACTAATATTATACAAACTTTTATTGGGGATAAATTCCTAGCTTAAAAGTATTTTTTTTTTAAAATAACTCATAGCTTATTCAAGTGTTTGCGTCTGGTCATCATCATGAAGAAACTACAAAATTTCAGAATTTTCAAAAATCGCTGATTCCCCTTTTTATTACATAAAATACAATTGAATACCAATCAAAATTCAAATGTATTTTTATCATGCAATCGCTTGTGGCACGAAATTCAAATGTTTTCGTGTTTTTCGACCGTCACAGCTCATCACACTTCTTCAGATAGCGAAAACTAATTTGCCGGTAATTATATGACCTCCTAAAACATAAGTTTTAATTTATAGTATCACATATATATAATCACACATATTTGATTGTTTAATTTGACTGGTCCTAACGGACTTTTTTTTTTTTTTTTTTTCTTTTTTATTATTATATTATAGTATTATTGTCTCGATTCAATTTTATTCACTAGCTTGATGTTTTAGATATAAATTAATAAGAACAAATCAATGCATGCATACAATGTGATAATCTAATATAATTTGAATAGTATAAATCTAATCTAATAATATTGCAGCGCCCTAACGGGGTTTATGTGTATGTACCTGACTAACAAAAAGTATAATAAAGATCAATACTAACAATAATGTACATATTACATAATAAGCAATAAATAAATGAATATGAATATGAATATGAATATAAATATCATTAGTTTAGCTGCGATTGTGCTTCAATGGTTTTTACAGTGTTTTTTTGTTGCACACTCATTGCCAAACCAATGATATTTATGTAATACTATTAATTAAAACTTGTGTGTTAGGTCATATAATTACCGGAAAATTAGTTTTCGCTATCTGAAGAAGTGTTGATGAGCAGTGATGAGCAAAACCACGAAAAAAAATGAGTTTCGCGCCACAAGCGAAAGCAACCGCCTTAACATTAATCGTATTCAAATGTATTTATTACAATAAAACTGGCATTTTGTTATTAGTTTTTACTTAAAATAAAACACTAGTGATGAAATTGTGTCTTATTCTATCACCAACATTGGTTCCACAAAGTTTGTATGGTATTTGAAACCATACACCTTCCTTAATACTCCTATTGTAGGCAAAATGCATTTCTACAACGTGCAAGCATCAATTTCAACAAGCTGTGTAGTAAACCAATGGACTTGGATCTATTCTCCACGAGTGTAAGCTCAGCCCGTCAGCGGCTCAGCAGAGAAATTAGTTTTTTTTATAATACTTTAATGACGGAACAAGCAGATGGCCCACCTGATGTTAAGCGGTAACCTCTGCCTATGAACAGTGCATTACCTCATAGGTCACGTCCACCTAGGACGCACCCTATGTGGCATTGCACTGCGCCCGCCACCCTGAGACATAAAGATGAAAAGTCTCATGTGCCTGTAATTTCACCGGCACTAAGTTTGGTTTAGTTTGTAACCGTAACTTAGTTAATTATGTATTTATGTATCTTCGTTACTGATGACTAGTTTATTTTATGCTCTCTACACGTGAAAACCTGTAATCGGCCTTTTGTTTTTAACTCTGTTTTTTATGTACCTATTTATAGAGCTGTTGGTTTTCCTACGAAATAAATATAAAATATAAATACACAATCCTTGTCTTCAAAACTCGATGGTATATACCCTAGCCCAGGGGTCACCGAATGGCGGACCGCGGTCCGCATGCGGACCGCCGACCCATCTCGTGCGGACCTAAAATTTGCGCGCTTAAAATTTTTAAGTGGTAATAAATACCCCGAACTACAAAAAATTGCACTGAAACTCCTTACCATGTTTGGGTCAACATATGTTTGTGAAGCAGCATTCTCGAAGATGAACTTCATTAGGAATAAATTTAGATCTAGACTTACTGATGAACACCTCCAGGATTTAATGTCAATAGCTTGCACCAATTTGACTCCAAATTTCAGACAGATAGTCCGCAACAAGAAATGACATTTTTCTCATCATTGATTTGTAAAAAAGTACCTTTTTATTGCCGTAATTACATGTTTTTAATAAATATTTTTCTATTATATCTGTGCGGATCTCAATGGTCATTTCATTTCTTTAAACGGACCCCGAGCGAAACTAATCGGTGACCCCTGCCCTAGCCTATTAGGGATAATTAAGCTATTTAATACCTAATTATGTAAAAATCAAGTGGCCACATAACTTATTATGCAAATACGGAGCCAAATTATTTTGCATACAAATTGTTAAACCGTATTATTTTTGGAGATTTAATACAACATTTTTAAGTTTTAATTCGGAGCACGTACTTCTCTCGGTCGTTGTAAAGTTTTTTCTTTATAATTGGCGTCTCACGGCTAGTGCATTTTCCATTTCAAGTTGTATTATTGTATTTTCAACATAATTTGCAACGTTACAATCCTGCCAAGTCATCAAAGTCACAGTGAAGTCACGTTCACCGTTTTACTAAAACTTTGGTAGACAATTTCCACCAATTTGGAAACTAACGCAATTAAGGTGGGGTATAACGAAAAATTGCCAATCTTAGATTAGATTTTTTACTGACTAAATCAAGTACAATATTCAAATTATAAATATGCATGGATACTACATTATAATACCGAGGGATCATTCAGACAGAAAAAGGATAGGACAATAATTTCTAGATAAAAAAAACACAATATGCTGGACAAGTTCACACAACATTATCTATCCCCAAGCTAAGCCAGAGCTTGTGTTATGGGTACTAGATAACAGACATACATAATATAATACATTTTTATTATACATAGAAAACACCCAGAACATCCTGAACAAATATCAGCAAAACGCACATATATTTGTTCCGAGGCGGGAATCGAACCCGCAACCTCCTGCGTCGCAGGCGAACCATCGCCAGCCGCGCCACAGAGGTCGTCGAGATAAAAAAAAACACAAAGTTACCTCTAACTTTTGGCTAGATTCGATTGTTTGTCAATATGGTACAGATTATTGGGTAAAAAATTGGATAAATAAGATTAATACAATAAAACGGTGGGTTCACATACGGGGTTGTAAAAAATTATCTATATTTCACGAAAAAAAAACGCTTTTTCGAGCGGCGCGTGGCGTTTTTTTTAAATGAAGATTTCTGCCTGGCGTTGGCGCAGTCTTAGCTTCCATTTTATTTCACTACACTTGTGCTCTATAGACGAGCTACATTGGTTAAAATGCCACCATAATAACACAAAATAACTTAAAAAAAAACATTAATAATTGAAATAAAATAACAGTAGACGATATCGCTTTTCGAAAATGGCAGAAAGCATCATATGCCGCATTCTAGCGTTTCACGAGCTCTTTCATCATGCGGACAGCAAAGGCCTGGAACTCTCTTCCGGTTTCTTTATTCCCTTTATCATACAACTTGGGCATCTTCAAACGAAGAGTGAATAAGCATCTTCTAGGCGAGCGCGCTTAAATAGGCCTCATCGTCGCTTCCCATCAGGTGAGACGAAGACAAACGCAAGCCTTTTTTTTTTTTTTTTTAATCTCACCGACAAGCATGTCTTTGCCAAAGCCTTCTGCCGCTTCTTCTCGTCTTTGCATGCATCTTCCGACGATACGCAGTCATACATATCCTCATGCATCAAATACATCTTCATCAAGAACTTCCACGTGTTATAGTCCTGGATACCTTTGAGTTTTTCTACAGGAATAGAACCTCCCGCCGTCCCTGCCATTGTGAATTTAAGCAAAAATTTAAATTACTTGAAAAATGCAGTGTCGTGCCATGAAATGGCCAGCGTTTTCACGAATAATTATTTTTTCATGAATTATTTTACTGGGCCCATAACCTGGTGACATGGCCGGGATTGACAACTAACTATCGACCACAAACTGTTAAGCTTATACTCATAAAACTTGTGTCTATGTTCCAACAGTTATTATCGTTATTTTCAGCTCACGGCCCAAAGCAGCAGCTTGTAAGAACCATAGATTCTAACCTCGTTTAGTTCCGTTGGTCTGGCGTGACGCTTTTTGCAGCAATCTACCAATTTGTCGCAAGCCGTGGTTGTATTCGTGATGCTAATGATACCTACGTGGTAACCACTCACAGAAAGCACCGTTCATTTTCAGAAGAGAGGCAGGCAACCGCCAAATTCCATCACTATCTAACTCAGTAAACTTCAGGTAAGTTAGAATGTGACAGAAGAGCGCTCGCACAAAGAACAGACGGTATTTAAGGTGGATGATCTCGCTTGTGGCGCGAAATTCAATTTTCTTGGTGTTTTTTGCTTATTACAGCTCATGAACACTTCTTCAGATAGTGCAGGTTAATTTCGCGAGAACTAGGATACTTAAAACACATGTTTTAATTGATAGTATCTCATAAATATCATCAGTTTAACTACGATACCAAGACGATACCCCTAAACACATTTTTACAGTGTTTGATTTTTTGAGGGGGGATCGTAGCTAAACTGATGCTATTTATGAGATACTATCAATTAAAACATGTGTGTTAAGCCTCCTAGTTCTGGCGAAATCAACTTTCGCTATCTGAAGAAGTGTTGATGAGCTGTAATGGGCAAAAAACACCAAAAATTATAATTAGCATCCACAAATATTTGGTGCGTAATCGAAATTCGACTATGCCCTCTATAATAATATTATTTGTTACTCTTATTAGTTTTATCGTTAGACATAGAATTTTCGCTACGCTGAAGTGTTATCTTTGTACGTTGATAGGTAATAGAGTCTTTTCGTAATGGTGGATTTTTTCCTGTAAAAACTCAGTTTTTCTGCTACCGTTTAAACTGGGTTAGGACTTGACGGAGACTCATGACGAGTTTGACTATAAAACTATAATAAATAAATCACTCGACATTGGCTAAATTGTTGCAAATAATGTACAGAAGCCATTACCGAAGCTAAGAAGAAGAAGATGGGTAATAGATATATTTACGTTATAAGCGCATTGTAGAGGTTAGTTCACTATTTCTTTATCGATCAAATTTATCGAATTCGTGTTTTTAAACTATATCATGCCATACATATATGTTTTGTTGTCATAAACTGTGTTTATTTTGCTAAGAATATTTTTAAATGAAGCCTATTTGTCTCGTGACAGCCTCTACTCATCCCCGTCTGGGGCTGGACTAAATTGATAGTAACTAATAAGTAGTATTAGTAGTAGTAGTAGTAGTAGTAGTAGATTGTTAGTAGTAGTTTGCTCATTGTTTTATCCTGTCTTCATATTCTAATTGTTTGTCTGTCCGTGTCATGTCGGCCAGATGCCAGAGACAGTTGTCACGGAGGTACGGGATGACAGATGAAGTAGTACATGGATAGTATGCTAAAATAGCATAGAGTGTTCCTTCTTACTGCTATCCTAGAAGATAGCTTGCTATCATATGTTAGAGAGAAACAAATATATTGTCACACGACAGTCGTTTTTCCGTTCCGTACCCTGAATATTGGTACCATGAATGTACATCTCCCTAGATTGTTACCATGAATGTAGTAGTAATTGGTACCTAGTTTGACATTTGGCCTGGTACGAGTTACACAAATAAAAACAGATAGATATATGCTTGTCTCATTTCAACACATGAATACATTCATATAAAAGAATGAGACTGGTATAATCGATACCGGTTTGTTTTTAGCCTTACTTCCATGCTTTAGTTCTTCTTCTGAGTACGGGATTCAAACTGCCATTTTTGAAAGAAACGTTGTCATTTTGATTTAATTAATGTGTTTTTAACCCCCGACGCAAAAACGACGGGGTGTTATAAGTTTGACGTGTCTGTGTGTATGTCTGAAATGAAATGAAATTAAATGAAATCAGTTGATTTGCTAGAACATGGTAGGATACATGTTAGATACATGTTACATGTAGGATTATGTTGTAGTGAGGAGCACATGTTCTTGCTTCACAAGCATGCAAATGTTTTAAAATAGGTACGTCTCTATTACATACATTGGATAAAATAAATACTTAATCAATTCATTAATACTACTAATCAATTACAATATTGTGATAACTATACAAACAAAAATAACTTAGTCCAAATTATATTTAAAAAAAAAACTTTTAATTCGCAAATAACAATACAGGTATTAATTAATAATTAATTTAATTTAATTTACAATAGTTAAGACATCGTGTGACATCGTAGCCCCGAACGGAAGACCAGTTTCTTTATTTTTTTTTGCTTGAAAGTTGATTTAGTCGGCAGTGTCCTTAGCTATGTTTGATCAAAATCGGTTCAGCCGTTTCATTGCGTAGAGTTTTTTTTAATTTTGACAAAATGAATTACTAGTGTCTGGTTATTTCGTGTAATTTTAGTGGCATTTTAACCTGGATAATAGCACATGTGTGATGTGGCGTGAAATTTTAGTGTATTACGTGTCTTTTCCAAATGGTGGTTTTTTCCTGGAAAAACTCGGTTTTTCTCCCACCATTTAACTGGGTTATGACTTGACGGAGACTCTTGACGACTTGACTATAAAAATAAAATTATATCACTTGACATTGGCGAAATTGTTTAGAACACTCCTCCAAGAAGAAGATAAGAAGATAATAAAAAAGGAGGTTCGGTCGAGCCTGCGCCGAGCCGTAGGAGAGGACACCTTTCCGAAAGCAAACCAAAATGTAAACAAACCCAGTAGCAACGGGGATCTTCACCTCACGCCGACAACTAGATCAGTTATAAACTAAGCCTAAATTAACAGATCGCGGGCAAAAACTGTAACAAGTGTAATAACGGTAGACTGGACCGGTTTGTATGTCGCAAAAAATTTGTTACATGGCCTTCAAAATAGTATATCAATGATGAGCAAAAGTTTCTTTAGTAAGGCTCCATTTATTTACAAATAAAACCTCCATCACTGAGAGAGTTGCCAACTTAAATTTTTCAGAGAAAGCTGAGAAAATCTGATAATTTATTTTAAATTTTTATCTGATAAATTTTATTATACGGTGAATGGATTTATGACCGATAATTTTCTTAACAAGTGATGAAAGAACATGGGCAACTCCCCATACATTGTTTGACCCAACTTTTTTGACTAACGTAACGTACAGTTGGGATACTTTTGGTTATTGATAATATATAAATAAATAAATAAATAAATAATGCTGGACAGTTCACACAACATATGTTAAGATAATGAAAAAGCTAATTTAATTACTTGCGTAGAAGTTGTGGTATTGTAATGTAATGTTTATGTAATGTAATGTTAATGTTTATGTAGTGTAATGTTTATGTAATGTAATGTTTATGTAGTGTAATGTTTATGTAATGTAATGTTTATTTATTATCAACAACAAAAAAACAAAAATAACACCAATAAAAATATGTTCTTAAAAATGTTGTGGTTCTTATGTTGTGGTAAAGTAATGAAGCTTGTTGCGTTTTGTTTCATGCAAATGCAATGAGTTGATTTATCAAATTATTTAGAAATACAACTATTGCTTCACAGGTTCTAAAAATATACAAGTTATTTAGAAAAATTGGACAACAAACAACAGTCAAACCCGTACTAATTACTTCCATGTAGGGGCATATTATATTTTCTGTGGTAGGGGCCCTGATTCATTTATTTTTGACCTGGGTCAGTGGTTGCCCACCTCCTTTGTACCGAATATTTAATATCCAGTTATTTTTAATGGTATGTTTGGAATTGTTGTATAGGTACTGATAAATACTCAAAATAATACGTCATACCATAACTCATAAATTGTACGAGCTAACGTAGTTAGCAATTTACACAATCATAACAAATTATAATTTGTTATTGATCAATTCAATTGATCATAAATTAATACATAAGGCGCACTACATGTTTACGGAAAAGGCCAATTACATAAAAAAAAAACACTAACAAAATTTGAAAATGGAACTCTTTGGCTGTAGAATACAGTTTGTTTCATCTGACTGTCAATTGTTTTTACGTTGTGGCCACTTGCGGCGTCATTTTAGAAATTGTGTGTTACAAAAATAAAATTGCGTAAATATAAATAAATAAATAAATAAATAATGCTGGACAGTTCACACAACATTATCTAGCCCCAAGCTAAGCAGAGCTTGTGTTATGGGTACTAGATAACTGATATACTTAATACAATATATTACATAGATAGATATTTTTTATTATACATAGAAAATACCCGGAACACCCTGAACAAATATCTGCGATCGCACAAATATTTGTTCCGAGGCGGGAATCGAACCCGCAACCTCCTGCGTCGCAGCCCAAGCTTCCCCCGCCGCGCCACAGAGGTCGTCAAAAAAGGTAGGTATAAAAACCAAAATAACAATATTCGTAAATATTCGTTGGGACTCTTTCCGCCATTTTCAAAAAGAAACGTCATCTAATCTTATTTTGTGTAATTTTGTGTTATTTTGTGTAATTTTGGTGGCATTTTAACCACATAGGACGCACCCTATGTGACACTGCGCCCGCCACCCTGAGACATAAAGATGAAAAGTCTCATGTGCCTGTAACATCAGCGGCACCCTTATCCTTCAAACCGGAACACAGCAATGCGAGCACTACTACTTTGCGGCAGAATTAGGTATGGCAGTACTTCTCCGGACGAACTCTTTCACAAAAAAAGCTCTACTACTAACTAAGAGTCCCGAAATACGGTGATTTGCAGGTCCCGTTATTAACTAACGTCTTACATTTCACACCTTTCGCTCGGCGAATCAAAAGAACTACTTACACAGCATAAAATGGTGTTTAATATAATCGAGAAATTTGTGTTAGTTGGATCATAAAAAACTACACAATTAAATGTGAGAAAGCTTACTTTGCACGCTGTAGGGCAGGACCGTCTTTAACTTATCAAAAGCCCTGGGCGCTTTAGGATAATGGGGTCCCTATTACTGTGATACGTATTTGCGTAGCAAAGTTTTGATATTTAACTTTCTGATATTAGGTCGAAAAGAGTGCATCAAAAATGGTAATTAAATTTTATTTAATTAAATTAATTAATTAAATAAAAATTAAATAAATTAAATTTTATTATTAAATTTTATGAAATATTTATTTATTGTGAAACTAGGTGTAAAATAGTGTTCTAGAGTCATGCTTACAGTCCTCTAGTTCTTACCATAAGGTGTACAAATCATTAAATTAAGAATAGAAGTTAAAATCATTGAGAATTTTAAACCATATAAAGGCAAATCAAATATAAAAATATAAATATAAAAATACAAATATAAAGTTAAAATTAAATTATAATGTCATGCAAATATATCCTTCAATTCTGAATACATAAAAGCTAGCGGAGCGAACCGCTTAAAATAGATACTGAAATCTGGAATTATAACGGCGAGCGGAGGGAGCCGCGAAAAATTATGCGACTTCAACTTGAAAAATACTGCTATTGAGTCCCCGTTGTATTGGCCTTTGGGGCCCGTGAGGTCAGGGGCCCTGGGCAGTGGCCCTGTTTGCCCTAGTGCCCCGAGTGGTAAAGACAGAGCATTGCTGTACGGTTAGATATCATGGTGGGTCCACATTTGTGACATTTTAACGCACGGTCCGACCGATAATGACTACGCTGGCCGTTGCGGCTTGGTGTGGCCGCTGGCCGCGTGCGGCCAGGTGCGCGTGCTCTATGGCGCTTTCATACTAATGTATCTATCTCGATGGCCACCGCGACCTGGCCGCTAGTGCGCTATTACTCTTAGTGTTTTTTTTTTTTCTACTTTAATGACGGATTTAGCAGATGGCCCACCTGATGTTAAGTGGTAACCTCTGCCTTTACTCATAGGTCACATCCACCTAGGACGCGCCCTATGTGGTATTGCACTGCGCCCGCCACCCTGAGACATAAAGATGAAAAGTCTCATGTGCCTGTAATTTCACCGGCACCTATATCAAACCGGAACACAGCAATGCGAGCACTACTACTTTGCGGCAGAAATAGGTATTGAGATAGTGCTTCCCCGGACGAACTCTTTCACAAAAAAACTCTAGTACTACTAAATCATCATCATCAGCCTACAGAAGTCCACTGCTGCACATAGGCCTCACCATAGAATGACACGACTATTTTTACCTCCATTCACCGACTTCGTGCGTCCTTAGAAAGATCTTGGAGATTTGTTGACATTTTCTAAATTCCGTCATGTTGTTTCGAAGCTATGAGGCTAAGAGCAAGATGGCCTGCCGTGTTGCTCTATGCTATGAGGTAACAGCTAGCAAACTTATATGTAATCTACACCTACCTATGAGCTAACTTGACTGACTGACTGACTTATTGATTCATCATCGCCGAGCCGAAACCGCTTGACCTAGAAAGCTGAAATTTTAAAGATAGGTTCCTTTTTTAGCAAAAAAACCCCACTACAAAAGTATTTTTGTATATTCAACCCCTAAGGGGTTAAAAACGGGTGAAAACCATTTCATGAAAAATCGTATTCCTTGAACTAACAAACTTGAAACTCTGCATAAGTATGCTTCAATACAAATCGTAAAAAGATAAATACTTTTTCTCCGAATCCAAGTTGAAACAATTATTAATAAGTAAATAACACGTACACACACACACGCACGCGCACATGTAGACAGCTTCCCGGCGATCCTGCGCGTGCGCGCTGCCGCTGCGCTGCGCAGAGTGCGCGCCAGCCACAACAGCCTCCTGGCTGTGGTAGCCGATAGGCCAGATTCCCACCTCACTCAGCACTGGACTAAGATGCATTCAGTTATGGCCAATTACGCATATAACTGAGTACATTTTTCCCAGTTGTTGGAATAAAAATTTTACTGTGTTACTGTAGGAATTAATAATATTTTTTGATAAGTGCTGTATTTTTGTGTACTAACCAAATTATGGATCTGGTGTCTGAAATAGTTTTTTTTTTTTAATTTTATTACGATACTTATTTTTAAGACCTTTCATATGACATTATGTTTAAGCAAATAACCCTTAAAAAGGGGTACCATACCTTTTTTTTGTCTTCAGAGGGGGAATTCGTTTACGAATGAACTGGTTTGGGGGCCAGAATTATGTGGCAGTGGGAGTCGCCGCGCCGCGCCGAAAAGTGCAGAATACCCACTAAAACCACTCCGGTGTTCCTCTCGCCATGTTTGCCAGACCATGGTAACGAAATCCTTCCCCTACTTACCTAGTTAGAGGGGTGTCAAAGTATTTGGGCTTCATCGTTATGACTTAACGGAGCTGAAACGTGGACACTCACGGTAGGACGTGACCTCATACGAAATGACGACGGTAGGACGTGTCAATAAACTTAAAGTAGCTCAGCGAGCTATGGAAAGGGCTAAGCTTGGCGTCTCTCTCAGATATAAGACCCGAAACGAGGTTATCCGACAGAGAACCAAAGTTATCGACATAGCCCCGAGGATTAGCAAGCTGAAGTGGCAGTGGGCCGGTCATGTCTGCAGAAGAACCGATAACCAGTGGAGTAAACGAGTTCTTGATTGGAGACCGCGTCTTGGCAAACGTAGTGTAGGGCACCCTCTGGCTAGTAGAGCGACGACTTGCGCTGGGTGGCTGGCAGAAACTGGATGAGGAGAGCCTCAGACCGGGCTCAGTGGCGCGCCATGGGAGAGACCTATGTCCAGCAGTGGACTGCAGTAGGTTAATGATGATGTAGCAAAGCAGCACAACTGCTAAAATCATATACTTTGCCGTATAGTCGGGTTACAAAATAGTACCTAATTTTCACTAGAAACGGGATACTTACCATGATTTTTGAGTTTGAAATGTTCCCGATATTTCGGCACAGTTGCATGCGCCATGATCACGGGAGAACTAACTAAAGTCTTTGCGAGTAGATGTTATTGGCAGATATATCGATCTACCCTCTTTCTCACTCTTTTATTACGAACGATACCACTACCATCGGTTTCATTGTCACAATTCACACCAACTCGACACACAACAAATAGTACCTATTCGTGTCCCTAAGTAGAACGACGATAAGAGCTTGCGGTAAGTACTTATAGAAGTACTTACAGTGGAATGTTAATCTAACGCTTTCTCGAGTTGGTTGGTAGTTTTATAATGACGAAGCATAATATTAGGGTCAAGCGCGTATGTAGTATGCATTAACAGAAGCACCATTCTCTTAAATATATTACGCAAAATAGAGTCCGGATAATATTCCGATCTAATACATGAATATTTTATAGAACACTAGAATAATATACATAGACTGCGCCAAACCCAGGCAGAAATCTTCATACAAAAAAAAACGGCTCGCGCCGCTCGAAAAAGCGGGTTTTATTGAATACCTATACCTATTTCTGCCGCAAAGCAGTACTGCTCGCATTGCTGTGTTCCGGTTTGAAGGGTAAGGGTGCCGGTGAAATCACAGGCACATGAGACTTTTCATCTTTATGTCTCAGGGTGGCCGGCACAGTGCAATGCCACATAGGGCGCGTCCTAGGTGGACGTGACCTATGAGGTAATGCACTGTTCATAGGCAGAGGTTACCGCTTAACATCAGGTGGGCCATCTGCTTGTTCCGTCTATAAAATAAAATCCGTCGTAAATATAGATAATTTTACAAAAGCTACAGTAAACCCCCGTCTTTGTTGTATTGATTTTATTTATCTAATTGTTTACCAAATAACATGCACCATTTTAATAAACAATCGAACCTAGCCAAAAGTTAGAGGTAACTTTGTTTTTTTATTCAATCGAGAATATAATATAACTAGCTGTTACCCGCGACTTCGTACGCGTAATATTATTTTATCCATATCTATAACTGGTTTTTTGCTTGACTTAATTGTGTGTTATCTTAGTAGATAATAACGTCCTTTGAAACGACACCATACTCATGTTTTTCAATTTAGGGGTCCCATTTTAACCATGAGGTCCTGAAAATATTTTGATCTTAATGACTTCACCGTGAAACTAACGTTGAAATTGTCTAAATACGCTGAAATCTGGCTAAAACCTAAAGTGTATTTATTTACAAAGAAAATGTTCCCATTCATTTTTTCAGCTAAATTTTCAGGTACAGCTGAAACTTATGTTGGCTATTTTTTTTTCATTAACCTGTGAATTTTCATGTATCTACTACCAACGGTTTCCGAATTACGAATCATTTTAGTTTTACATTGAAAGCCATTTTGGACCCCTCCCAAGGTGATTTTTCAAAAACCCTTTCTTAGTACACCCCTAAACCCAAAAAATAATACATCCTCCAAATTTCATGTGCCTAGGTCCAGCGGTTTATACCGTGCGTTGCAAAACGCAAAGTGCATACGTTAAAAGCCCATTTGGGACCCCTAAGAGGGCGAATTTTCCAATTCCTTTCTAAGTACACCTTTACACTCTAAAAGGAATACACTTTCCAAATTTTAAGTCACTACGACCAACGGTTTAGGCTGTGCGTTGTAAAAACTAAAGTTTTTTATTTTTTTACAAAAAAACGTTCCCTTTCCGTTTTTTTGAAAAATCCAGCAATCGCTGAAATACGTGTTTATTAATTTTATTTGAGGAATCTCCTTGTAAAATTTTAAGGTTCTACTGCTAACGGTTTTTGAAATACACAGCTTTTTTGTTGTATATTAAAAGCCCATTTTGGACCCCAAAGCATGCGAATTTTCAAAATTCCTTTCTTAGTGAAACCCTAGACCACAAAAGGAACGTACCCTACAAATTTCAGGTCTCTAGGATTTACGGTTTAGGCTGTGCGTTGCAAAACGCAAAGTGTATACGTTAAAAGCCCTTTTTGAACCCCTAAGAGGGCGAATTTTCCAAATTCCTTTCTAAATACACCTTTACACCCTAAAAGGAATACACTCTCCAAATTTTAAGTCACTACGACCAGCTGTTCAAAAAAAAATTCAGGAATCGCTGAAACAAGTGTTTATTTATTTTATTTGAGGACTCTTTATGTAAAATTTCAAGGTTCTACTGCTAACGGTTTCTGAAATACACAGCTTTTTTGTTGTATATTAAAAGCCCATTTTGGACCCCTTAGCATGCGAATTTTCAAAATTCCTTTCTTAGTGCACCCCTAAATCACAAAAGGAACGTACTCTCCAAATTTCAGATCTCTAGGACTTACGGTTTAGGCTGTGCGTTGATTGTCAGTCAGTCAGTCAGTCAGTCAGTCACGCAACGATTTTATATATATTGATAATTGAATATCGCGTGAAATATAGATAATTTTAAAAAACCCTCCGTTTTATTGTATTGATCTTATTTATCAAATTTTTGACCCAATAATCTGTATCATATTGACAAACAATCGAATCTAGCCAAAAGTTAGAGGTAACTTTGTGTTTTTTTTTAACGAGAAATTGTTGTCCTGTCGTGTTTCTGCTGGGTGATCTCTCGGTATTATAATGTAGTATCCATGTATATTTTTAATTTTAATATTCTACTTGATTTAGTCTATATAAATTTTTTAAAAATCTAATTGGTAATTTTGCGGCATTGCCCCCCGCCCTCCCCAATATTAAAAAATTCTAATAATTCATTATTGATCCAAGCAGTCAAATTCCGAAAATAATGGCACGGCATTTACCCGCTGACTTTGTAGTATATGTTTTAGGTCGGGTCGTAGGTCGGCCACTATCGCGCAGTGACTAGTCCTTCGCCAATTTGGAAGTGCGATAATATACCTAGGTCTATCGTTACTCTTATATAACATAATGCTGGACAGTTCACACAACATTATCTAGCCCCAAGCTAAGCAGAGCTTGTGTTATGGGTACAAGATAACTAATATACTTAATACAATACATTTCATAGATAGATATTTTTTATTATACATAGAAAATACCCAGAACACCCTGAACAAATATCAGCAGATCGCACAAATGTTTGTTCCGAGGCGGGAATCGAACCCGCAACCTCCTGCGTCGCAGGCAAACCTTCACCCGCCGCGCCACAGAGGTCGTATGCCGGGGTCAACTTAGTTGCCGGTTACTATACGGAACAAAAAAAAAACTGTTTGATTGATGGAACTATCAGATGACCCACCTGATGTTAAGCGATAACCTTTACCTCATAGGTCACGTCCACCTAGGACGCGGCCTATGTGGTATTACACTGCGCCCGCCACCCTGAGACATAAAGATGAAGTCTCATGTACCTGTAATTTCACCGGCACCCATACCCTTCAAACCAGAACGCAGCAATACGAACACAGCTTTGCGGCAGAAATGGGCATGGCGGTATTACCTCCCCGGACGAACTCTTTCACAAAAAAGCTCTACTACTACTAAGCTACTACTGTTTTGCGGCAGAAATAGGTATGAGACAAACTCATTCACAAAAAAGCACTAACCAAAAAATTATCTATTTACGCACTCTTAATGATATGTGAATGTTGATTGTAAAGATGGTATCTTTTCACGCGGTCGTGGTTTTTGGGACCGTGTACTTAATATACATTAATTACTTGGAGGAAACATATGTTCTACCGGTAATTAGGTACCGGTAATTAGGTACCCAGCTGTAAGTAGGTAAGTAATTCAAGGTTATAGTGAAAATGTGTTTCATTTTGGGCATATTTCGAGCGAGCGGAGTGAGTTCTCTGGGTCAACTTCGAAGAATCGTTTGAAGAAATCGCTTTTAACGATAAGACCGCCCATTGTACATTACCTTTATTGTTTTTGATCATTTATCTTTTTATTTTTAACCACCGACGAAAAACGAAGGGGCTTTATAAGTTTGACGTGTCTGTGTGTGTGTGTCTGTTCCATCGTAGCTCCCGAACGGATGAACCGATTTAGTTTTTTTGTTTGTTTGAAAGGTGTATTTGTCGGGATTGTTCATAGCTTTGTTTGATCAAAATCGGTTCAGCCGTTCAGCGTTGGGGTTTTTTGATTTTTTACAAATTTAATTACTTGTTCTATTTGGTGTGCAATAAAGTGTTTATCTATCTATCTATCTATCTATGAATGAATGAATGAATTATTTATTTCCTTAGAATGTAGGTATACATTCAGACTAAATCAAGTACAGTATTCAAATTATAAATATGCGTGGATACTACATTATAATTCCGAGGGATCACTGTACCAGAAACACGATAGGACAATATTTCCTCGATATAAAAAAAACCCAAAGTTGGCTAGATTCGATTGTTTATTAAAATGGTGCATATTATTGGGTCAAAAATTCGATAAACAAAATCAATACTACAAAGCCGAGGGTTTACTGTGGAGATTTTGTAAAAAATATCTATATATGAAGAGATATTCAATAAAAACCGCTTTAACGGTGGCGCGAGGTTTTTTTTTGTATGAAGATTTCTGCCTGGTGTTGGCGCAGTCTCAACTGAGTGTATATTGCAAAATTGCTTGTGCCCTAAGTTCACCAACATATAAACGGACGGTTAAAATAAGCCTGAAACATATTGACGGATTGTTCGTGACTACAAAGTCTATTTTAAACCACCGCCAGAGAATTTTCATAAAAAAACAACAAAATAAGTCAAAAATGTAATCATGTCAATGTCAAAATCATGTTTTTAATAGAAACATCCGGTGAGTCAGATATTCATCGGACGTCCAAGAGCTCAAGGTCACACAAGGTCACCTCCCTGACTTAGTAGCTACTAGTGACCGCACGTGGCCTTGCTCGCATTGTACCAGGATACAACTTTGTCTATAGCTCAATCCATGTCATAATCTATCTGGGTAGCAAATTTCACCGAAATTGGTTCAGCCGTTTCTGCGTTTTAGTAACCAGCATCTAAACCAAACGTTCGTGAAAAAACGTTAAGACTGCGCACCGCCGCCAGGCAGAAGTCTTCATACAAAAAAAACGCCACGCGCCGCTCGAAAAAGCGGTTTTTATTGAATATCTCGTGAAATAAAGATAGTTTTAAAAAACCCCATGATTGAACCCTCCGTTTTATTGTATTGATCTTATTTATCCAATTTTTGACCCAATAATCTGTTCCATATTGACAAACAATCGAATCTAGACAAAAGTTAGAGGTAACTTAGTTTTTTTTTCTATCGAGAAAATTTTGTCCTATCGTGTTTCTGTCTGGGTGATCCCTCGGTATTATAATGTAGTATCCATGCATATTTATAATTTGAATAATGTACTTGATTTAGTCAGTTAATGAAATAAGTAATTAATTTTGTTAAAATAAAAAAACCCCCAACGCTGAACGGCTTAATTGATTTTGATCAAACAAAGCTAAGAACACTGCCGACAAATACACCTTTCAAACAAAAAAAAAAACGAAATCGGTTCATCCGTTCGGGAGCTACGATGGAACAGACAGACACACACACACACACACAGACACGTCAAACTTATAACACCCTTCGTTTTTCGTCGGGGGTTAAAAATCTAATCTAAGATTGGTAATTTTGCGTTATACCCCACCTTAATAATCTTTTGTCCTGTCTGTCCGTCCGTCTAGCGTCATACTATCTATCAGCTAGACACAATACATATCCAAATACACCATTGCCTTTTACATTATGTTAATATTTCGAGTCAAACAATTATTAATTAAATAACCAAGTACATGTTCAAAAGAAATGTGTCTATGCACTGAGACAGTGTCATTTGTGACGTTTAGACAGATTTAAATGTATATTATTAAGATGGATGTGTGAGGCGCGCAATTGAATTTTTTTGGTGTTTTTTGCTCATTACAAGCTCATGAACACTTCTTCAGACAGCGAAAGTTGATTTAAGTTTTCGATTTAGTTGATTTCCGATACAATAAACTTTCGTTAAAAATTACAGCACCAAACACCGTCTTTTGTTTCACATTCTTTGTAGTACACTGTTGGTCTGTGTTCTTTGTAAACGTACCTTTTTTTTTTGAGTTCTGTTTATGAAGGCCAGTTCGATTTTCGAACAAACCTCTTTACAATGCCATATGGGCTTTTTTTACTCAGATTTTTCCACGAGTTTCCACACGAATTTGACGCTCCAAATTCAAATCACTTTATTCCCTACGGAGTTTCATACAACTTTATACCCCTTGGGAGATAATGCATTACTTTTCGTCGAGGTTGCATGATATGTAATTGGACATAGTCGAGCAGGTGGTGTGAAAAATGAATTTGTAGAGGAGGAGTTTATTGTCCAAGGATAATTTGGATTTCCGTGCCATTAACCAAAGTCAAAGTCAAAGTCAAAAATTCATTGAAATCACAAGGATCATTTTGAATCGTCTTAATAAATAAATTTAGAATAACTTACAATACTCCTGTTCCAACGCAACCAGACCTAGAAGAATCAGGCAACAAACACGGTCTGTTTTTTTTTTGATGATCCTTCTTACTATACTAGCCTCGAGAATAAGTGGAAGCTGATTCAAAGATAAAAGGACAACCAACTTAAAAGCCTTACTTAGGTAGGCAGTCAAAAGTAAGATGCTAGAGAGCATCAGCAAAAGTTCATAAGGCAGCCAGTACAACTTCCTGAGTTGTAGGCTGAGAGCCTTTCTTTTTGTGAAAATATGCTTCTTCCAAGTGAGGCGTCTATCTAAAGATATACCCAGGTAACGCACATATCGCGCACTTCAAGATTAGATAACCTCCAAGTATTTAGCCTTTCAAGATCATTGGCGATTACAAAAGTTATAACGAAATTAGTTGAAATGCCACCAAAATTACACAATAAACAAAAAATACACTAGAAAATTCAATAACATACAAACACATGTCGAAATAACCCAAAGAAGTTGCAAAATAAATGCATTAATGCATACTTTAAATGCAAGATACACTTTTACATCAAATATTAATGTCAGTAAAATAAGTAGGTATTGATTTGAGCAGCGCGAATTAAGGTGGGGTATAACGCAAAATTGCCAATCTTAGATTAGATTTTTAACAGACTAAATCAAGTACAATATTCAAATTAAAAATATGCATGGATACTACATTATAATACTGAGGGATCACTCAGACAGAAACACGATAGGACAACATTTTCTCGATTAAAAATAATCACAAAGTTTCCTCTAACTTTTGGCTAGATTCGATTGTTTGTCAATATGGTACAGATTATTGGGACAAAAATTTGATAAATAAAATCTATACAATAAAACAGAGGGTTCAACCGCGGGTTTTTTTTAATTATCTATATTTCACGAGCTATTCAATAAAAACCGCTATCACGAGCGGCGAATGGCGTATTTTTTTTGTATGAAGATTTCTACCAGGCAGGATGCGCAGTCTTAAATACATAATCAAATAAGTCGACTCTAACCGTGTGATAAACGCTGAATATGCTTAAAATAGTTACACCGTGTTTTGTCTCTTGCGATCTAATTAGAAACTGCTTGTCAATGCAAAACACAAAACTAGTGATGAGTCCCTCACTAGTGAGGTACCTCGTTTGAGTACCTAAAAATTTAATATGAAAGAGTTACTCGTTTTTCAACTTAGAACCACCTCAGTTAATTCCTCACCTTTCTGTGGTCGAGTCCGTCCGAACAGTCTATCTGTCTGTGCCGAGTTCTGACTGAGTGACTGATGCAAATTATGCACAAGTAATTAATTTTGTAAAAATTAAAAAACCCTCAACGCAGTGAAACGGCTGAACCGATTTTGATCAAACATAGCTTAGAACACTCCCGACAAATTAACCTGTCAAATAAAAAAAAACGAAATCGGTTCATCAGTTCGGGAGCTACGAGGCGACAGACACACACACACACACACAGACACGACAAACTTATAACACCCCTTCGTTTTTGCGTCAGGGGTTAAAAACTGAGGAACGATGGAACTTATGAATGAGAGTTATTGACTCGCAAAAACTCCCAACTCACAATTCTACTCCCTCCCTCATCCGACGAAGCGGTAACGCGCCGCCGCCGCACCCCGGATGCTCGTCTCGTACGCGCTCACTTGCTAGACGGCACTTTGTCACAATCAGCACCTCACCTCAAATGAAGGCCTCGAGAGTAACTCGCGATGCAAAACGAGGTCCTCCCTCATCCTCATATATATAAAAAGCAATGTCCTGACTTACTGACCGAGGACCAACGCACAGTCTAAACCGCTGGTCGTACAGACTTGAAATTTGGAGGGTGTGTTCGTCTTGATGCGTAGGGTTGTACTGAGAAAGGAATATTGAAAATTTGCATGCTAAGCGGTTCAAAATGGGGATTCTAACGTAAAACAAAAATGCGAGTTACCCAACACCTGTATCTGCTCCAAGGATAATCTGAGTTTTATAAGGAGTTATACATTACTATCCTAATTTTCACTAGAAACGGGATATTTACCATGATAATGGTAGTGGTTTCGTTTCGTTTCGTATGAGGTAGTGCTGGCCTCTGGTGTCGGAGTTTGTCTAGCCGCCCGAGGGCCTCTGACATGGCGTAGTGGTGCCGTTCGTAATAAAAGAGTGAGAAAGAGGGTAGATCGATATATCTGCCAATAACATCTACTCGCAAAGACTTTAGTTAGTTCTCCCGTGATCATGGCGCATGCAACTGTGCCGAAATATCGGGAACATTTAAAACTCAAAAATCATGGTAAATATCCCGTTTCTAGTGAAAATTATGTACATAACCATAGATAGATAGATAGAAAATTATTTATTGCACAAGACAAAAAGCAGTACATAGGCGAACTTAATGCTAATTAGCATTTTCATAAGTTATATTACTATCCTAGTCGACGTTTGACATTCATTCTCTCAACAATGAAGGCTTCGTAGGTTCTCCCCCTTGGCCAATTAGACTAACGACAACACGTTTCTGCTCACGAGATGTGTACAGTAAATGGCAGTATGACGTCATACATAATGATAGGAATGTAAATAGCATACACATACATGATAAACTACTGTTTAATTACAAGATTACACACATATTGCTATGAATGAACATTAGCACGAAATAGAAGCATTAGGAAGGCAGTTATTCATAACGCAGCATTCTCGGCCTTAAGACTGCGCCACGGGCAGGCAGAAATCTTCGCACAAAAAAAACGCCACGCGCCGTTCGAAAAAGCGGTTTTTATTGAATATCTCGTGAAATATAGATAATTTAAAAACCCCGTGAGTGAACCTTCCGCTTTATTGTATTGATCTTATTTATAGAATTTGTGACCCAATAATCTGTACCATATTGACAAACAATCGATTCTAGCCAAAAGTCAGAGGTAACTTTGTGATATTTTTTTAACGAGAAAGTTTAGTCCTTTCGTTTTTCTGTCTGGGTGATCCCTCGGTATTATAATGTAGTATCCATGCATATTTTTAATTTGAATATTGTACTTGATTTTGCCAATTAAAAATCTAATCTAAGATTGGTAATTTTGCGTTATACCCCACCATAAGAGCAGGCTGCCCGACATACTTTCTATACAAACGCTCGTGCTCAGCTCGTACTTGATTATGAAGTTGTAACAATTTCTTTGTTAGACGTTTTTTATCAAATATGTATGTATCTTGAATATATCTAGGTTCGTGGAGGAACAATTTTTTTTATCACTTCATTCAATATAAGCCTTCAAAAACCCGCTTATTTGCACAATTTGAACCTGTAATTTGGATGTTCATAATGTACTTATAAACTGTAAAAGTAAAAAACCGGCTTCCAGGAGACCTTGTCCATATTCTGTTGATTCTAAATAACAGACATTTTTGTCACAAAATAGTAAGGCTTTATCAAAAACACATACGCCCTGGAACAAGTTTTATGAATATTTTGCGCATTTTTTGCCGTTTCGCAAGTATGTAGCGGAATTTTCCGAATTCCAACCAAGGGATCTGGCACTGGCTCTCATTTTTCACAGTGCCTCTCTTTCTAACATTGAGTTTGATGAAACAACAAGCTTTAGGCTTGAGGCGTGGTCTAAGCACGCCTGCGCACGCAGCACACAGTGCGCACGCAGTGCCACCTTAAGGGGGCCCATCCCGATTTGAACTAAAACCTTGTAGGTTCGTTCAATGCAATATTTGAATGGGAAATGTCCAGCAGAGGACGTCTACAGGTGATGATCACGATGATGATGTTTTATTTACATTTAAATCCTTTGTTTGAGCACGATCTCACCTGTTGGTAAGTGACGATGTGGCCGAAGATGGAGCACAAAGGTCTAGAAGGCACCTATTCACTCTAGACTTGAAGAGACCCAGATTATAGTTTTCAGGAAAGACAGACGACGGTAGTGTATTCCACTCCTTAGCAGTTCGCATTATAAAGGTAGAACTGAAACGCTTAGTACGAACAAAGGGTATAACTAAGGATGGTACTGAGCCGTGCGCCTGCTCGTCCTATGATGAAAAGGAGATGGTTCTAAGAGCATTCCCCGAAATGTAACCTATAGAAGATCGAAAGGCATGTGACTTTACGGTGGTGTTCGAGACTCTGGACCTTAGTCTCCGCTATGGTGATTATGGTGATGATGTGGCTGATGACACAGTCTGCGGCAAATAACTACATCAATTATGCAGAGCATATGTACTTCCCCACAGTGGAAATTCTAAGTGGCATTCGTGTTTCCAACTAAGAGATACTTAACGCATTCATAATAACAAGAATCAGGTAATTTTCCGTTGTGTGTCTGGCTTAACATCAAATACATCAAAATAAAGATAGTTATTTAAAGAATATGGACGTACATAATTATAATTTAAGGAATAAGGACAATCTCCGTCTACCAAAAGTAAGGCTAGCAAAAGTTCAAAAGCAAGGGGAGTATATTAAGATAAAAATGTATAATAAATTACCATCTAAAGTTACTAATTTGGAACACATGTCAGATTTCAAAAGGAAGATAAAATACTTCTTAGAAGGAATTGCACTATACAACTTAAGCGAATTCATGAACTTAAATTTGTTGGAGTCGTCATTCTTTCAATAAGTACCATGAAACTGTAATTGCTTAACTTATATTTTGACATTATTTTTCTCTAGTTGATTATCTACTTGACATATCTACTGAATTTCTAAATTGTATTGTAATTTAATTTTATGTATAAGTTAAATTATGGAATTTTATACGATCATTTATGTTTATAACTATTTTTTTAATATTTACATGTATTTGATTGTTAAAATTTTAATTGTTTTAGATTGTAAATTTTATTTAATGTATTTTTAGTTTTTGTTTTTTGAAATGATGATATTTTATAAAACTGACTTGCCTAGTGTAACAGCCATTGTTATAAGGTGAAATAAATGAATATGAATATGAATAACATACCCCTCAATCTCCTCTCGTGGATGTCGTAAAAGCAGCTTAATGGATCACATCAGGTGATGGCATTTATAAGCAGCCGGAACGTGTCCAAAAAGGCATGTCTGGCCGTGCATAGAGGGGTGTTACCGACACTAATGTATGGCAGCGAAAGTTGGGTACGGCAGAAGAACATGAAAGTAGAATAAACGCAGTGGAGATGAGAGCTTTAAGAGGTATGGGTGGTGTGACTTTGAGAGATAGAATGAGGAATAGTGTGATAAGAGAGCGTTGTGAAATTAAATAAGACAGTGACTAGGATTGAGAAAGGTATGCTAAGATTGTTTGGGCATTTAGAAAGGATGGACGATAGTAGATTGACGAAACGGGTACATAAGACGAGCGCGAATGGGACAGTGGGAAGGGGAGACCTCGGCGAACGTATTCAGACCAGAGGGCTTAGTATAGAGGGCCTAGTACATTCGTGATTCCGACTATCGAATTACGAGTCGATACTTATATCAACTCTTAATTCGATAGTCGGGATACCGAATGCAAAACCAAGAATGAAAGATAATCATTTTCGAATTTTAAAAAAGTTGTTCGATTTGGCTTGATAGATGGCGCTGACTCAAATGTGGTTGTCAAAATTAACAAATACATTGTCTGTGCTTTTGTGTGGTAGTAACAAAATACCACGAAAATATATCACTACTTTGTTGACTTTGACATTTCACTTTATTTTGACAGTTAAGTACAGAGCTGGCGCCATTTATTTTCAAGGGTTTAAGCATGATGTGAAACGGCAGTTAAAACCTCTCATTAGACCTGTACTAGGCCCTCAGTACCCTTCGCTGTGCGTGGTATGACACACACGTGGCAGTTTTTTGACACTTTTGACTGTTTTTCACAACCTCATAAGATAGATAGATAGATAGATAGATTAACACTTTATTGCACACCAAATATAAAAAATAAAAAAGATAAAATAACCAAAAAAACAATAACAGTAATGTACAATGGGCGGTCTTATCGCTAAAAGCGATCTCTTCCAGACAACCGTTGTATGGACAGGATAATACAAAATCAAAAGACGGCGGTGCGCAAACAAAACATACCTACATAAATATATACCTAGACCTAACTATAGCTATATACTAATAACTAAACTACGACTTTCTGTCCTAGTTCCATATGTGATTATATTTTTTATTTTTTATTTTTTTTATTTGGTAGGTATAGTATGTATAAATTTATGTATAAGTATTATATTTTATCAAGTTATGATATTCCTTTTTTTATTTGTATATTTTAATAATATAAATTGTATAAATACTTAGGTAGGTTTAGATAAATTTGTGTAGCCATAGTATAAATTTATAAATTAGGTAGTAATTTGTTATATTTATTTATTTTTAATTTTAGAGATTGTATTCCAGATTTTAAGCCACCGTTCTATGTCGTGCAAATAATTCCAGTCCATCGCAAGGTTGTCTGGCAGAGATCGCTTATAGCGATAAGACCGCCCATTGTACTTCCGTGTTTAGTTTAATATTAATTCTTAATTAGCTTATTTTCTGTGTTGTGCAATAAAGTGTTTTCTATCTATCTATCTATCTACGACTAACTAATATACCTACTTATACCTAATAATAACCAAAAATATGTATATATAACAAATTTTAAGCATACAAAAACTACATTTCTACTATAAATAAATAACAATGACGTATGTACGTAACAATGACCTAGCAGTTCACGAAAAGGACAGGATAGTGATTGTATACCTTGGTTTTGAATAAGGTGTAGAACACGCGTCGTTGTTCTTGATGGGGATAGGCTGGGTCTTGTAATTATTTCAGACAAATCGAACGTTTTACATCAAGGTCCCCCCCTTTTTTTTCACGCCCCCTTTTTTCACGCCCCCTTTTTTCACGCTCCCTTTTTTCACGCCCCCTTTTTTTCCTCGCACCGCACGCCATCGGCCGAGGATTCATACGCGCACCTTATAGCCAGGGTGGTCCCGGACTGCGCGGTTTCACAGGAACTTCCTCCAGCGAACGCTCAGGTTGTGGGATGATCACCCTGCTGAGGTTTACCAAGTGACTACAGTAAGGGGTTCTTCAAAAGGGGTGTTTGGAAATGTTTAAAGGGTCGGCAACGCGCGTTATTGATGCCTCTTTTGTTACAGGCGTTCATAGGCTACGGTAATCGCTTACCAACAGGTAGTAGTAGTAGAGCTTTTTTGTGAAAGAGTTCGTCTGGGGAAGTGTTACCACCATACCTATTTCTGCCGCAAAGCATTGCTTGCATTGCTGTCTTCCGGGTAAGTGTGCCAGTGAAATTACAGGCACATGAGACTTTTCATCTTTACCTACGTCTCAGGGTGGCGGGCGCAGTGCAATGACACATAGGGTGCATCCTAAGTGGACGTGGCCTATGTGGTAATGCTCTGCTCATAGGCAGAGGATACCACTTAACATCAGGTGGGCCATCGGCTTGACCCGTCATTACAAGTACCTAGTATAAAAAATAATATTTAAAAAAATGTCAGTTTGGTACATTGTTAGTATAAAAAAAATGTTGACCAGCTGTAATGGTCTTCACTGGCTAATTAAACAATGCAGGTACCTAATGAAACGACGTAGAATGATGTTGTTTTTTTTAATACCTAGGTAATTACTTCATAGACTGCTAATTAAAGGAAATGATTTCTCAACTGGCCTCGTAGTAAGGTCAACGATGATGAGGTAGCATCTCGTAACCGCAAAGCAGCTTCGTATCAAAACTACACTTTCGCGAAGTGACACTAAATGACATTCCTCCCATCAGTTCTGGGGCCCAATTCTTATAATACAACTAATACAAGGTATGTACAAAATACATATTATACTCTGAACATTTGACAAAAATACCTCGGCGAAGGTTGGCCTGCGACGCAGGAGGTTGCGGTTTCGATTCCTGCCTCGGAACAAATATTTGTGCGATCTGCAGATTGTATTAAGTATATCAGTTATCTAGTACCCATAAGACAAGCTCTGCTTAGCTTGGGGCTAGATACCCGATGCAAAAAGGCATTATAGGTTTGACAGCTACCTATATGTCTGTTTGTGACACCGTAGCATGGGTGAATTGAATGCGGTTTTTTAATTTGAAAGCAGGATTTCTATTGATGGTTCTTAGACATGTTTTATCAAAATCAGTTCAGCCATTTCATAGAGATGGGGGTTTTTTTTATCATTTCTTGATTTGGTAACGCAAGCTCTGCTTAGCTCGGTGCTAGAAAATGTTGTGTGAATTGTCCAGCATTATTTATCAATTTATTATACAAGTTCAAATTCAAATTCAAATTCAAATTAATTTATTGCGATATATGGGTTAGTAACTGGTGGTTAGTGCTACAATTAAATGTTCAGCCATAATCGGCGTTTAACGCATGCAAAGTTACAAGCTTTGGCGCAAACACTTGCACGCAAGTAATACCTTGCATGCGAGGTGCTAGCTCTGGCAAACATGTTTCCAATGCAAGTAACTTGCACAATGTGACGTCATACATGTATGCAAGAACTTGCACAATATAATGAGTAGTTCCCAAGTCATGGACATTGGGCTACATTACATTTTATAAACACGCCTTTTCGTCGTCCAAATATAGTAACCGTGGCAAACAAAGTGTCTGCATAAATATACTTTCTTTCTTAAGGTGGATGCGCACGCTTGCGGCGCGAAATTCAATTTTTTTGGTGTTTTTTGCTCATTACAGCTCATGAACACTTCTTCAGATAGCGAAAGTTGATTTCGCGAGAACTATGAGACTTAACACACATGTTTTAATTGATAGCATCTCATAAATATCATCAGTTTAGCTATGATACCTCTAAACACATTTTTAAAGTGTTTGTTTTTGGTTTGGGGCATCATAGCTAAACTGATGATATTTATGAGATACAATCAATTAAAACATGTGTGTTAGGTCTCCTAGTTGTCGCGAACTCAACTTTCGTCATCTGAAGAAGTGTTGATGACCTGTAAAGGGCAAAAAACACCAAAAAATTTGAATCTCGCGCCGCAAACATGAGCATTCACCTTAAGGCAATGCCCCACCAAAGCACAGGGATGTTTCGAACAATGTAATACAGAATAGCTACGAGTATTAAGGCGATGATAGACCCCAAACTGCATTGCAAACCTCTTGCCTATAACGCGTTTACCAAATACTATACAATATACACAATGTACTGTGTGTGTTCGTTAGCTGTGGATTCCTTTACAGAGTAAACACAGGGAACGCAACCAATTAGTTAATTTTATTTTTAAGTTATATGTATTAATCATTGGGTAATCCTAATAAATAAAATAATGGACGTCTAATGCAGTCAAAAATATTTGTTTTAGTGGTCGAGCTACGATAAAAAAAACGCAAATCGATGTACAGTACTGTATATATTCTGTGGTACAGGTTATTAGCCATTTAATACATGGGTACTTTAGGTTAAAGCAATCGTTTCGAGCGGTAGTTCTTAAAAATATTCCCATGGGGGAGACAGTAATAATGTCATCAAGTTTGTGTATGGGAATTGTTTTTTTTTTTGTACTGTTTTGTATACTGTTTGACAGGAAAATATCCAGTTTCCTATGATTTACACAAATACATACGTACATACATAAATAGACGCACACCTTTTTTCCCCAAAGGGGTAGGCAGAGCCTTAACGGGCCTCTTTTCACAGTGGGTTGCACCGTCGTAGAATATAGACGTGACGTGACGAGTGGTGAGCTCATCGCCCCATCATCACGACTGACTTTACGCACATAAATCCTATAAAAGCCTTCTGCTTCCAAACGCCTAGAGCTTTATGTGAGTTATAAGTGGTGTAACTAACACGAGTTTGTTTTATATATATGGATTAAGCACCTGTATCGCTATATTTTGTTTCGCGTGCTCTGTTATGTCCCTTTCTTACTTACCTGAACTTTACTTGGTTAAATAGTGTCAAAATTTGGTTAATAACCTTAATCAACACTAATATTATAAAGAGGAAAGATTTGTATTTTTGTGTGTATGTTTGTAATGAATAAACTCAAAAACTACTGTGCCGATTTCAAAAATTCTTCCACTATTGGAAAGCGACATTCACCCTGAGTGACATAGGCTATCAGGGGGGGATAGGACAGGGGGGAGGCTGTGTTTCATCCTGAAACAACCCGTGCGAAGCTGGGACGAGTCGCTATTTTACAATAAAATATTATTATTTGGTAGCACGAAAAATGGTCTAGTTATGAAACATTGATAGACCTTTGTTTGAGCATGATCTCACCTGTTGGTAAGTGACAATGTGGCCTAAGATGAAGCACAAAGGTCTAGAAGGCACCTATTCACTCTAGCCTTGAAGAGACCCAGATTATAGTTTTCAGGAAAGACAGACGACGGTAGTTTATTCCACTCCTTAGCAGTTCGCATTATAAAGGTAGAATTGAAACGTTTAGTACGAATAGAGGGTATACTAATGAGGTAAGGGTGGTACTGAGCCGTACGCCTGCTCGTCCTATGATGAAAAGGAGATGGATAGATGGAGAAGGAGAATATATAATCAGATAAACTTTAGGTAAGTTTTGTATAAAACAAATAGAGGTTCTAATGGCCGAAACCGCAACCAACGGCTTGTTACGAGAATCAAAGGCACGCAACGGCAAATTCAATGTTTTCTTGCAACACACTTCACGTGTTAACCAGTAAGACATCTCCAAACAAAGGTACGGCTGACGCACGCATTATGAAATTAAAATATACAAAATGTCTCAGGGTGGCGAGCGCAGTGCAATGCCACATAGGGCGCGTCCTAGGTGGACGTGACCTTTGAGGTAATGCACTGTTCATAGGCAGAGGTTACCGCTTAACATCAGGTGGGCCATCTGCTTGTTCCGTCAATCAAGTAATAAAAAAATAAAAAAAAGTATAATAAGAAATCATGATAACTCACCACTTGTCACGTCTATACCCACGTGAAAAGAGGCCCATTTGCGGTTCTGCCTATCCTTTGGGGAAAAAAGGCGTGTGTTTATGTATGTATGTATGTTGAAAAACTCCCTTTTCCGCATTCGAACTCTATGGGTGGTCCATTATGCGTGAGAGTATGTAGTTATGTATGTGTAACCATTTTTACAAGCTTTTATTGCAATGTATGTATGTATGTATGTCTGTATATCCGGGTGGAATCTTACAACTGAATTTTAAATCAGTTATCCTCAACCGATTGCGCTGAAATTTGGCATACCTGTCAAGTTCCGATGACAATGCAATATTATGGTGACGACGAGCTGATCTGATGATGGAGACATAGTGGACGATGGATGGTGGACAACGGAACTCCTCGATGGATAATAGTAGACTGGCCGTGTTTAGGCTCATTTTGATCCGCACATGGTTACGATCACTAATTTAAAAAAATAAAATGTTTTTTGATCATAATATATAAGTATGATTTAAGCCATTATAAAAACGTCACTCTGCCTTCCAACACGAGTTGAGTTACTGTATACCGTTAACGTTGGTCGGTTGCGTGGAAACCCACATTTCGGCCAAGGTCCATGCGTTCTGATTGGTCGGCTGCATCGTACGACGCTTTTCCGATGTTTTACAAGCAACCTGGTTTACTAACACTAGTTTTTAGGGTTCTGTGTCTGAACAGGAAAAAACTGGCCAAGTGCGAGTCGGACTCGCGCACCGAGAGTTCCGTACAAACCTGAAGGTATATTATAAGTAAAAGTTATGGTATTTTTATTGCTAAATTAAATCATCATGAGGAAAGGGGTACTAAGTTTAAAATTACTTTAAATATTTTTATTATAAATTTAAAACAAAAAAAAGAAAAAAAAAAAATATGCTTTTCGCAGTTTGTCCTGTATATGTGCTATAAGATGTTGCTTCGTACCAAATTTCAAGATTCTGAGTTCACGGGGAGTACCCTGTAGGTTTTGATTCCCTTGCGAGTGTCGAAAATTTGCAGCATAAACGGCTGTATCTTTTGATTGCGTTTGGTTCAGAAGTTTTTTTTTTTTTTACCTAAAATAGGCTTACGTTCGGCTACATCTCACCTGATGGGAAGAGACGATGAGGCCTATTTAAGCACGCTGGCCTAGAAGATGCCTATTAACACTTCGTTTGAAGACGCCCAAGTTGTATGATAATGGGAACAAAAAAAAATTTTTTTTTCACTGCTCCAAGAAACAGTAGACCTTAGTATTTGATATGAATTTCAGCTTGATACCTCCACGCGTTCCTGAGAAAAAAGGTCTTGACAGACAGACGGACAAAAAAGTGATCCTATAATGGTTCCGTTTTTCCTTTTGAGGTACGGAACCCTGAAAAGCGGCCAAAAGTGTGTCGGGCCAAGTTTTTTGTAGGGTTCCGGAGTAACTCGTCTCAATATATTTAACACAACTAAAAACCTCAGCTAAGTAATTTGTAATGGAAGTTGCACGAGAAACAAAAAAATATTTTTAATGTTTTATTTTACGACCTTGTCGGCGTTGTTAATATATATACTTATATCAAATTACAGCTTTCTAGTACTAAGAGTCTCTGAACTAAGCCGCGGACAGACAGACAGAAAGATATGGCACACACACATGCACAAAGTGCAACTATTTTCGACTCGTCGTCGTTTCGTATGAGGTAGTGCTGGCCTCTGGTGTCAGAGTTTGTCAAGCCGCCCGAGGGCCTCTGACATGGCTTATCGACTGCTATTAATCAATAACAGCCGGGACCGACAGCTTAACGTGCCCTCCGAAGCACAGAGCGATGGAAATCCGCACATAACTTAGAAAAGTCATCGGTGCGGAGCCTAGGATCGAACCCGGTATCGTTGGATTCTGAGTTGCACTATTGAACCGTTAGGCTACCATCGCTCTTTTTCGACTGAAAATTTGATTCAACTTCTAAACTACTAAGAGTTTTGTACTTTTTCTTTCTCCTAAATTATGGCAAAGGCTTTATCTTCAAGTTGAACGTATGATTTTCTAATGCGACGGTTTTTCACATGTCTAATAATTGTTTTTCGTAATTTTCACTTACTTTTCGTTCCACGAGCGCTGTCACTTTCTAACTCACCTGAACCTTAATGAGTTAGAAAGTGATGTAATTTGTCTCTGGTATACAATATGACATAGCACCTAATAAAAGTCTTTTTTTTACAAGCTTTTATTTAACTTGTCTTGTTGTTGATTTAATTCAATTTTTAACCCCGACGCAAAAACGCCCGGATGTTATAAGTTTGAGGTGTCTGTGTGTGTGTGTGTGTGTCTGTCTGTCCCATCGTAGCTCCCGAACGGATGAACCGAATTCGTTTTTTTTTTGTTTGAAAGTTGAATTTATCTGGTGTGTTCTTTGCTATGTTTGATCAAAATCAGTTCAGCCGTTTCATTGCGATGAGGGTTTTTTTTAATTTTTACAAAATTAATTACTTTATTTTATTTATTTTGGTAAACGAACAGCGATTTATACAATATATTTATGTTTAACATTAACAAAATTATGGCCAAAAAAGGTCTACACAGCTTGAAATTAACAAAAGATTCTACTTAGTACGATATATCAAACAAAACTTACTAGTGGCTACAAACAGATTGATCACGATGATAAAAGTGTGCGGGTGCATGAGTATGTATGTGTGTATGAATCTATGTGTATGTTCGTGGGTGTGTGGATGTATGTGTGGGTGTGGGTGCAGTGTGGACTGTTACAAGTGTAGGTATGTGTAAGTAGATTGTATCATAAGGGAGCAACATAATGTTTTTACGGCGAGGGCGCTTTTTTGAATCCAGAGCGAAGTGAGGGATTCTAGAGTAGAATCCCGAGCGTAGCGAGGGATTCTTTAGTAGAATCCTGAACGTAGCGAGGGACTCAAAGTACGTCGCCCGAGCCAAAAATATATGTTGCGCCCGTGTGATACACTCTGCTTTTCATCACCCACTATGAGAAAATAAAAGGCGCCTCATATGTTATTGTAATATTATTATTTAATAAAACAAATGGTTGTTTTTTTGTTTTTGTGTTTTTTTGTTGTGTTTGTGTTTTTGTGTTTTTTTTGGGTGTTTTTTTGTGTTTTGTGTTTTTTGTGTTTTTTTTTGTGTTTTGTGTTTTTTGTGTGTATTGTGCTTGTTTTGTGTTTTTTTTGTATTGTGTTTTTTAGTGTTTTATGTTTTTGTGTTTTGTGTGTTTTGTATTTTTTTTGTGTTTTTGTTTTTTTTTTGTGTTTTTTGTGTTTTGTATTTTTTGTGTTTTTTTTTGTGTTTTTGTGTTTTTTTTTGTGTTATGTGTTTTTTTTTTGTGTTTTGTGTTTTTTGTGTGTTTTGGGTTTTTTTGTTTTGGGTTTTGGGCCGTCGTACCAGCCAGTATTTATTCAAACAATATTTGCGTTCGAATTATTTGGCGCTGGTTCCAAATTCAATAAGTGCGCCGCAATTATTTTTGCCGCGCACTTTTTGAATTAGGAACTTAATAAGTGCGCCTCAAAACTCATTACTGCCCGCTAAAAGTTTCTCATAGAAAACACCACCGTTGGGTGCACTTAAAGGCGAACCCAGTCGTCCTTTTCGAATAGATGGGATGAAAAGTATAGTTTAAGTCTTGTTTTTAGACATTTTTATTTTATTCTTATAATGTTATTATTATGCGTTGCAATAAAATTTATACATATTTGCGATGCAGTTTCATTTACTTGTTTACTTTGTAAGTGACGGACGTTCTCTGGAGAGTTGACGTACTAAAACAATGTTTCTTCGTTCCAGATCCCATGTAGCGCAGCACGATGGGCCACAAACCATACCTGACGGTGGGCCAGTCGGCCCGCAGCCGTCTCTTCGATCTCACGCCAAGGATATCGGGCGACAGAACGCCAATTAACATGCTGATCTCGCAACAGGGCAAAATAAACCATGGTGAGTTCTGATCTAAGAATAGACCCCTTCTTTTCCTCTCAAGGGACTCAACGGAAGATCAACGCTGGGTTGCCAATGCAGCCTAGTAAAGGCTGAGTTTTTTTAAATTTATTTTGTATGTTATGGCTTGACAAACTGGCTTACGGCCCACCTAATAAATAATAAATAAATAAATAAATAATGCTGGACAGTTTACACAACATTATCTAGCCCCAAGCTAAGCAGAGCTTGTGTTATGGGTACTAGATAACTGATATACTTAATACAATATATTACATAGATAGATATTTTTTATCATACATATTTCTACCCAGAATACCCTGAACAAATATCTGCATATTGCACAAATATTTGTTCCGAGGCGGGAATCGAACCCGCAACATCCGGCGTCGCAGGCGAACGTTCGCCCGCCCCGCCACAGAGGTCGTCGGGTATAGTGAGCGGGTACCGTCGCCTATTGACACCTGCAACACCAGGGGCATTGCCAATGCGTTGCCTGCCCTGAAGGACTCTTTTTACATTTTTTTTGAAGCGGCTCATGTTGTCGTTTTGTGGATATACCTCAGGAGGGAGCCCATTCCACAACTTGCGCGTATGGGGGAGAAAAGATCTCGTAAAGCGAGCTGTACGAGACACCCACGTGTCGATGATGTGTGGATGGGCTCCCTTGCGTTGTCGAGAAGTTGGCGAGGTTGAGAGGCTGCGTTTAACGCGCTGTGCTCGTGTCTCCCGCGCACCTGCAGGGCGTGGAATGAGCTCCCGTTGGATGTCTTCCCACAGGGCTACAATATGGGTAAATTCAAGAGAAATATCAATAGGGCTCTTAATGGTAGGCAGAATTCCTGTTCGGGACAAATTTTTGCATGATCTGCAAATATTTGTTCCGTTTCTATGTTGAATAATGTTGATAGACATGGTACTTGCCCACATAAAGCCCACATACACACAAATCAGGGAGTCTTAGTATGCAGTCGGGTATGTAAGTATGTGACTACCTATTGGGATCCATCATGACGGGCCATCCTGCAATACATCTTACGGTGTTTATTCTTGCTTCGTTTTTGCCCCTTTCAAGTTAGGAGTCCGGTTAGAAACCAGTCTAAGCTACGCTAGGGGTTAGTCCGACACAGCCTAGACCTAGAAGTATATATCTATCTATCCAGCCGGTAACACCCACTGCTGAGTAAAGGCCTCTTCTCTATAGCGCCACTCCGGGCGGTCTTGTGCCAGCCGGATCCACCGCTCTCGTACTGCCTGCACAATATCGTCTGACCATCGGGCAGGTGGTCTGCCTCGAGGGCGCTGCATATCTCTCGGCTTCCATTCGGTAACTGCTTTGGTCCAGCGGTAATCCTCTGCCAAGTGTCAAGCAAAGTCAAAGTCAAAGTCAAAAAGTATTTTATTCATTGAAATCACAAGGATCATTTTGAATCGTCTTAAAAAATAAATTTACATTTACTCCTGTTCCAACGCAACCAGACCTAGAAGAATAAGGCAACAAACACGGTCTGTTTTTTTTGATGATCCTTCTTACTACTAGATGGGGAGCGCCTGTGTGGCCTCGAGAACAAGTGGAAGCTGATTCAAAGAAAAAAGGAAAACCAACTTAAAAGCCTTACTCAGGTATAGGCAGTCAAAAGTAAGATGCTAGAGAGGATCAGCAAAAGTTCATAAGGCAGCACACTACCACTTGGATGACGGAACAAACAAGAGGCCCACCTGATGTTTAGCGGTAACCTCTGCCTATGAACAATGCATTACCTCATAGGTCACGTCCACTAAGGACGCACCCTATGTGGCATTGCACTGCGCCCGCCACCCTGAGACATAAAGATGAAAAGTCTCATGTGCCTGTAATTTCACCGGCACCCTTACCCTTCAAACCGGAACACAGCAATGCAAGCAATACTGCTTTGCGGCAGAAATAGGTATGGTGGTAGTACTTCCCCGGACGAACTCTTTCACAAAAAAGCTCTACTACTACTAAATTACGCTTGATATACTCATAAATAACAACAACTCTTATAGTAAACACGTGCTTATTTGTGAGTGGCCATGTTTCGGCTCCATAAGTAAGAATAGGCAGAATATAGGCTTTAAATTGACAACGTAAGGAAAACCATTACCCACTATAAACCACTGCTAAGGAGTGGAATACACCGTCGTCTGTCTTTCCTGAAAACTATAATCTGGTTCTCTTCAAGGCTAGAGTGAATAGGTGCCTTCTAGACCTTTGTGCTCCATCTTCGGCCACATCCTCACTTACCAACAGGTGAGATCGTGTACAAACAAAGGACTACCTTATGTTAAAAAAAAACTATTTAGTTCGTGTTATATTTTTTTCAGTTTCGGCCATTATCGCCTCTTAGTTACACACTAGTATATTCATGGTTACAGATCAGTGTCACCTTCTCGGTATTATAAGGTACTTTGTGGTGTCACCTTTACTTAATGTGGGAATATAATAACTATTTTTGCGATTCAAAGAAGTAATTAACACAAAAAGGTTAAACTCAATGATTTTTTGAGATCTTCATCTTCAAGTTCTGCTTGTAGATAAATAAATAAATAAATAAATAATACTGGACAGTTCACTCAACATTATCTAGCCCCAAGCTAAGCAGAGCTTGTGTTATGGGTACTAGATAACTGATATACTTAATACAATATATTACATAGATAGATATTTTTTATTATACATAGAAAATACCCAGAACACCCTGAACAAATATCTGCGATCGCACAAATATTTGTTCCGAGGCGGGAATCGAACCCGTAACCTCTTGCGTCGCAGGCCAAGCTTCGCCCGCCGCGCTACAGAGGTCGTCGAGGTTCGAGATATTTTTAGTTATTAGTTATGCCTCCAACTTCGCTGAAATATACAGGACCGAAGGCCTCCAAATACTTCTCGCATCTGAGACTAACAGACAACGAGACGTTTTTTCGAAATTGTTTAGTAGTTTCATGTTTTTCGGAAGCACACAAACAGACACAAAGTCTTCTAATACAAGTTAGTTTTATATAACATAACATAACACGCAACAGTCACATACATAGTCCTGATCCCACACTAGAATACCCTGTGTCGTGGGTATCAGAAACTACGAGTACCATGGTACCACAACACAGACCCGGAACTAATATTAGCAGATCATAATAAACATTAAAAAAAACATTCATACATACATAGACACACGCCTTTTTCCCCGAAGGGGTAGGCAGAGCCTCAATGGTCCTCTTTTCACAGTGGATTGCACCATCGTGGAATATAGACGTGGCGTGACGAATGGTGAGCTCATCGCCCCATCATCACGACTGACTCGGCTAACGATTTCCTCCAGTATTCCACAGTTCATAATAAGCTAGCCAACCAACCCCTTATTCGCTACGACCAAAAGTGACATAACGCGGGCTCGTTACGATATCTGCGTGGAATCGTCGTTCAGAATACTTCAGAATACAATGTGACGTCACACGTTATTGTCAAGTACCTAATCTCTTATGGTCATAGCGAATAACAGCCCAGGGGGCGATTCTCAGATTGTAGACATTGATGTTGAAACATGATGGCGAATGTCAAAATTTTATTCGACATATCTCTATTCGACATCAATGTCTACAATCCGAGAATCGCCCTCCAGGACAAATCTCTTGGACACACATTTTCGCAAATTTTGGTAAATCTTACGTTACAGACATTTTTCGTTAACTATTTATTATATGTACAGATTCTGTCACAATTTGATGCAAATTTTGAGCAGTAATCTCCATTTAAAATTCAAACGGTACTACGTAAGCGAATTCCTCCCGCAAATTGCACTTGGTTGCAGTCAGTTCGACCCAGTTATACGTAATGTGAACACGCTGCAGTTCATACAACTCATACACGCCGTATCTACAAGTAGTATGCAATACATTGCGAGATATGGCGTCCGTTTTTCGTAATTCCAAATGCATGGTGTGAGTTACAAGAGGCCGCGAGTTATTTTGTACCCCCGACGGATCAGATAAATAAATAAATAATGCTGGACAGTTCACACATTATCTAGCCCCAAGCTAGGCAGAGCTTGTGTTATGGTTACTAGATAACTGATATAATTAATACAATATAATTTTCACTAGAAACGGGATATTTACCATGATTTTTGAGTTTTATATGTTCCCGATATTTCGGCACAGTTGCATGCGCCATGATCACGGGAGAACTGACTAAAGTCTTTGCGAGTAGATGTTATTGGCAGATATATCGATCTACCCTCTTTCTCACTCTTTTATTACGAACGATACCACTACCATCGGTTTCATTGTCACAATTCACACCAACTCGACACACAACACTAACGGTGTCCGGACGCGTAGCAGGTACCACACTTTTTTGATTCTTACACATTCTTACCACAGGCTTCCATACTCCAGATAATTGAAAACCATCTTCTCTATTGAAGTTTCTGTACTTAGTAATCTCAATTGCCTCTTGTACCATTCTCGGTATGTAATGTCGCTCTGTCGAGATTACCTGCGGACTGTGTAGCTCGATCCAATGATTTGAGCCAGATTCCAAAAGGTGTTCTGCTATGGCTGACTTATGTATGTCCCTGTTCTTGACCGCTCGTATGTGCTCCTTAACCCGACACGCTATCGTACGTTTCGTTTGGCCAATGTACGAACTCCCACAGCTACAATCAATTTTATACACCCCTGGCTTTTCAAGTGGAAAACTGTCTTTTGGTGAACGCAAGTAGTGCGATATCTTCTTTAAGGGAGTGAAGATGGTCTTTACGGAAAACTTTTGCAGGACTTTCGCAATTTTGTCCGTCACCCCCTTAACATATGGCAGAAACGCTGGCCTACGTTCTACTCTGCATCTGTGGGGTCTTGGCCTAGGTCGGGATGGTAATGACCGAAGCTTATATCCATTCTTACGCAACACATGCTGGACATGAGCTAGCTCACTTTCAATGTGATTCTCATCACACAGGTCAACTGCTCGGTTGGTGAGAGATGTTACCACTGAATTGAGCTGCCGAGGGTGGTGGTGCGAATCAGCATGAAGATATCGGTCCGTGTGTGTAGGTTTTCTGTAAACAGAGTGGCCTAACCCACCATCTTCTCGGACCTGTACCAATACGTCTAGGAAAGCCAAACGTCGATCACATTCCATCTCATACGTAAACCTCATCTTCGTATGTACTCCATTAAGATGTGCCAAAAGTAGTTCTATTTCTTCATTCCTTCCTTCCAAAATACAGAAAATGTCATCAACATACCTCTTCCACAATTTAATCGGTAAGGGGGCAGTCGAGATAGCCATATTCTCGAAATACTCCATCCAAATATTTGCCACTACGGGAGCAACTGGACTTCCCATAGCTACCCCATCTATTTGGAGATAGTAATTTCCCTTGTATACAAAATAATTTGTGGAGAGTATATGATGCACAAGCTTGGCGTACTCTGCAGGGATGTCATTTTCCTGTATGCTCTTCTCAATCACCTTCATACAGTCAGCTAAGGGGACGTTTGTGAAGAGGGATTCCACATCGAAACTCACCATCTTCTCGCTGTCATCCACCTTTGTCTGCTTCAGAATATCTATGAAGTGCCGCGAATCCTTCACGAAAGAAGAAGTGTTTCCCACCGTTTGTTGCAGTACTCCTGCTACATGCTTAGCTAACTCATAAGTCGGTGAGTCAATTTGACTCACAATGGGTCTCACCGGAGCATGCTGCTTATGCACTTTTGGTAGACCATATAGTTTAGGTGGCTGGATGTTTCTAGGACGCAACAGGTATTTCGTTACTTCCTCTCCGATAGCATGTAGGCTCTCCTTTATAATTTTCTGGGTACTACGATGTGTTCGGGCTGTCGGGTTGTAGTTCACCGGTTTGTATATACTGCCATCTTCCAACAAACTAAGGATTTTCTCCTCGTATTGTGTGACGTCCATAACCACTGTCGCATTCCCTTTATCCGCCTTCAGGATCATCAAGTCTGTATCCTGGCGCAAATCCCTTAACGCGACTAGTTCTTCGTCTGTGATGTTCGGTTCAGGTGGTTTAGCATGACGTAGAATGAAAGCAATGTCTTGTCTTAGACACTCCGAGTCACCTAAAGGTATCATATTATAACGAATAACTTCTTCTACGTTACCGATCACTTTTTCATACGGGATGCGTTTCGTGGTAGGGGCAAAATTCAAACCCTTTTCCAACACTTTAAGAGCAGAGTCATTCAAAACCATCTGGGACAAGTTAATTACTGTTCGAGTTATCAATGAGTTATCACCCTGGTAGGGGACAACTCGCTTTTGTTTACTCAGTTTCTTCAGTCTTTGTTTATTGTGTATACAATATATTACACAGATAGATATTTTTTATTATATAAAGAAAATACCCAGAACGCCCTGAACAAAATATCTGTAGATCGCACAAATACTTGTTCCGAGGCGGGAATCGAACCCGCAACCTCCTGCGTCGCAAATGCTCATGTTGGACAAAGAGGATGCTGACAGTGACTGACTTAAGGTGGTTGCTTTTACTTGTAGCGCGAAATTGAACTTTTTTCGTGTTTCTTGCTCATCACAGCTCATCAACACTTATTCAGATCGCGAAAACTGATTTGCCGGTAATTATATGACCTAACACATAAGTTTTAATTTATAGTAAAATGCGTCTGTTTTCGTAGTTACAACCATTTTCTCCTGAACTTTCAATCATAATGTGTTTTGATTGCATTCAGTATATTAAATAACACAACGCTGAGAGGACCTGTTTTTTTTTGTTTTATATTTTCCTAATGATTTTTATATCTAATAAAACGTGATTTTCGCTCACTTTTCGTTTCACAAGTGCTATTTTGTCCCTTTCTGACTTACCTGAACTTTAATCAAAAGAAAGAAAGAAAGAAAGAAAAAACATTTATTTATGTCAACAACATGAGTGAACAAACAATATTCCACACTAAAAGACACACACGCACACACACACACACACAGAAACAAAGAAAAATAAAACTAATTTGTGCCTCTTAGTACCAGCCACGCATCATTGACACAAATTGGCGTCCAGCTCAGCATTTAAAAAAGAAAACAAAAAAAAAGAAATCAGTCATATACAAACATATCATACTTACATAGTCATATAACATATCATAGTCATATATAGATACAGACCGTTCACCGTGAGATGGCACCTGCCATGGAGTATTTATTCTGATATAGTTGGCACTATTCCCAAGGCAACATAGACTAAGAGTATATAGCAGGTGCCATCTTACGGTGAACGAGTTTTCGTGACAGAATTTTGAAAGAAAGAAATTTTATTTATTTTTCCCCAAGAGGGCACAAGACACACACACATAAACATAACACAAGAAAATAAAACATAATATGAAATAAAAATAAAACACGGCAGTAGAAAGTAGATTGGCATCGATGTGTGTTGTGTGGGGTCAAATAGGTCCCTGTCTCAGGATAACCTGCACCAAACCTAGGTTTAGGGGCGACGGCATTATTTATAGCATTATCGCAGCTTGCATAAATATGTACATATTCTTTGTTAATGAAGTGATTTCGCGATACTAATGTGGGTTGTTTCAATACCATGTTTGGTTATATTCGGTAAGATGTAGGTTGTGGTATTTGTTTGTTTGTTACTAATTAAAATGGAAGGAACTAGTACCTATAGCACAGGCTCGGCCTAGTTTTGGTACAAGATATTAAGTATACCTATAAAATAAGTACCATAAACGTACAAAGACTTTCGATGCTGTCGTTGGTATTAAGTTTTTTTGTGTATGTATAGCTACTGTAATCTTTTTTGATGAATAAATTATGTTATATTAATTAGTGCAGCGCTGGTTTTCAGACAGGCCATCGACGCCTTAAAACGCTATGCTTATAACTTAAAGCTACTTAAGACACGCTAAGCAAGTTGTTGATCTGATTACGTGATGGAAACGTTGCTAAAAGTTATCTAGATAGCGATAATATTGTGAAAGTGCTGTTTTGTTCCGGCAAGCGAGCAGAAATGCAATACTGTAGCTTCTCCGTGTCACTCACTGCTGCTTTGAGGTAACCCTGTAGTCTCTTACTCTAAAGAGAATAAACATTTATATTGTGTAACTGTGTATAAAAGATCTTAAGGCTGCGCCAACACCAGGCAGAAATCATCATAAAAGAAGTAATTAATTTTGTAAAAATTAAAAATAACCCAACCCAATGAAACGGCTGAACCGATTTTGATCAAACATAGCTAAGAACACTCCCGATAAATTCACCTTTCAAACAAAAAAAACGGAATCGGTTCATCCATTCGGGAGCTACGATACCACAGACAGACACACACTCACACACACACAGACTCGTCAAATTGTGGAAATGAAACTTAAATGCGTAATGAAGCTTGTTGCGTTTTGTTTCACGCAAATGCAATGATTTGATTAATCTAATTATTTAGAAACAGATCTATTACTTCCCAACTTCTAAAAATATACAAGTTCTTTATAAATTAATTTTGTAAAAATTAAAAAACCCTCAACGCAATGAAACGGCTGAACCGTTTTTGATCTAACATAGCTAAGAAAACTCCCGACAAATTCGCCTTTCAAACAAAAAAAAAGCAAAATGAAAATCGGTTCATCCGTTCGGGAGCTACGATGCCACAGACAGACACACAGACCCCGTCGTTTTTGCGTCGGGGGTTAAAAATGGACAATGAATAATATTTAGAACTGTACTAATTACTTCCACGTAGGGGACCCTGGTTATTTTTTTTTTAACCTGGGTCAGGAGTTGCCTACCTTCTTCTCACCGACTACCCTTTAACAGATTGTATGTGGTGCGGCGGGCGAAGGTTCCCCTGCGACGCAGGAGGTTGCGGGTTCGATTCCCGCCTCGGAACAAATATTTGTGCGATCTGCAGATATTTGTTCAGGGTGTTCTGGGTATTTTCTATGTACAATAAAAATATCTATTTATTTAATGTATTGTATTAAGTATATCAGTTATCTAGTACCCATAACACAAGCTCTGCTTAGCTTGGGGCTAGATAATGTTGTGTGGACTGTTCAGTATTATTTATTTATTTATTGAGTGAAGACGCCATTACGTATTCCTTTGATGTTTAATGTTGAGAGATGAGATGATAAAGAGATAATTCCGGACATCCCGTGAAATTGCTTTTTACTATCAAAAAAACATTAACAACAGCAAATTGATTCAACCAACTTCCTAAAAAGGTTCACAATTCGACAGAATGTTTTTTAGCTATTACTTCGCCAATTATGAACTGCTAAGGAGTGGAATACACTACCGACGTCTGTCTTTCCTGAAAACTATAATCTGGGTCTCTTCAAGGCTAGAGTGAATAGGTGCCTTCTAGACCTATGTGCTTCAACTTCGGCCACATCGTCACTTACCAACAGGTGAAATCGTGCTCAAAAAGAGATCAATCATAGTTTTAAAAAAAAACCTTGTTTTTCTTTTTCGGAAAGTTATACTTCCAGATTGGTCCCATTTGTGTCAAATTCAGTTCTGATGGTGAGGAATTGAGGAACTGAGGGACCTCCATAAAATATAGTGATTTTTAATTTTCTCCAACAAGTCAAGCATGTGCATTCGAGAGTATCATTTGGTGAAGTGGAACTGATAATGAAGACCACAGATGGCCACCGAAACTCCTCAATGATAACAATTACACAGGTGACGATAAAGGTGACTTCCCGATATCCGATTGAGCTGAAATGTGCCATACATGTCAAATCCGATGACAATACAATATTATGATGACAGCGCGCTGATCTGATGATGGAGACGGAAGGTGGACAACGGAACTCCTTGATTTATAATAGTAGACTGGCCGTGTTTAGGCTCATTTTGATGAGAACACGGTTCCGATCACTAATTTTACAGCGAGCTGATCTGATGATGGAGACGGAAGGAGGAAAACGGAACTCCTTGATGGATAATAGTAGACTTCGCGCCGGTCGAAAAAGCGGTTTATATAAAAAAAAACATAAATCATTTATATGTTTAAATTTGGTATACAAGTTACTATAGGTAATTAGGTTGGCTCACATTTCCCATGTCTGGGATACAAATATTAACAAAAATAATCAATTTTTATATTTAAAAAATACTTCATGCATTACTTGCTTAATTATCTCGTAAAATTTAGATAATTTTACAAAACCCTTTCAATAAACCCTCGGCTTTATTGTATTGATTTTATTTATCAATTTTTTTACTCAGTTATGCTCCATTTTAATAAATAATCGAATCTATGAAGTCAAAAGATAGAGGTATTTTTTTTTATACAGAAAATATTGTCCTATCGTGTTTCTGGTACACACCCTTTGAATTATAATTATAATTTAAATTATATCCGTTCTTATTTTTAAATTGAATATTATGCTTGATTTACTTTGGTCAAAATCAAATCTAAAATTAGGAATTTTGCGGCATACCTACCACACCATGCGGTATACCTAACAAAGTGGTACTAATAGCCTATCCATTTCAGACGTATCTACAATAATCTTATAGCATACAATTTTACATTTAGTTTTAAAAAGTAAGGTTTACATATTCCAGTAATGTATAAAAGTAAGCAGCAAAATTTATAATAATTATATATAACTAATTCAGTTAGGGCCGGTGCGGCGGCAGATTCCGCTGAGGACCTCAAAAGACGCAAATATGCAAGTCTCGACAGAGCTCACTTATTTGAGCCTTTCGGGGTCGAGACTCTGGGTCCGCGGGGTACCCTTCGCGTTTTCAAAATTATTTCAGGCCGTCTGGTCAAAGTTACGCGTGACCCGAGAGCTGGCTCTTATCTGACTCAACGCATTAGTATTGCCATTCAGCGTGGCAATGCAGCCAGCATCTTAGGGACGCTTCCGTCTGGTAGTGATTTGGATCAGTTGAGCTACCTTTAGATCGTTAGCAGCGATCGTCAGGTAGCACAACTGTTTCATATGTTTTTTTTTTTTATTTTGTACATACTTTGTAGTAGTTGTTGTTCTTTCTGTTTTTTTTTTTTTTGACAATATTAATACATTTATTTACAGAAAGAATAATACAAGGAATGTACAAAATACATATGAAACAGTTGTGCTACCTGAAGACCGCTGCAAGCGATCTAAAGGTAGCTCAACTGATCCAAATCACTACCAGACGGAAGCGTCCTTAAGATGCTGCATGCATTGCCACGCTGAATGGCAATACTAATGTGTTGAGCCAGATAAGAGCCAGCTCTCGGGTCACGCGTCGCTTCAACCAGATGCCCAGAAAGAATTTTGAAAACGCGAAGGGCCCCGGAACCCCACGGACCCAGAGTCTCGACCCCGTAAATAAATGTATATTGTTTTACTAAATAAGTTAGGAACTAGAATGATAGAACTAGGCGAGGTAAACCTTGACATCCTAAAATTTATATTTCTGTGTAACCTTAAGATGAGTCAGTATCTCTGTTTGTCGTTTGTCCATGACTGAATATTAGATAACCAACTTCCAATAATTCTTAAGAAATAAACCCGCCAAGTGCGAGCTAGACTCGAGCACGAAAAGTTCCGTACCATTAAAGAAAATACAAAAGTTTTTATTGTGTTTTACAAGTTATACAGTAAATCGGGTTGGGATCCCTTCTGGTAAGCTGCAGTAACAAACCATTATCACACGTGTGTTAGATTTAGTTATAAACCATTATCACACGTGTGTTAGATTTAGTTATAAACCATTATCACAAGTGTGTTAGATTAAGTTATAACCATTATCACACGTGTGTTAGATTTAGTTATAAACCATTATCACACGTGTGTTAGATTAAGTTATAAACCATTACCACACGTGTGTTAGATTAAGTTATAAACCATTATCACACGTGTGTTAGATTAAGTTATAAACCATCACCACACGTGTGTTAGATTAAGTTATAAACCATTATCACACGTGTGTTAGATTAAGTTATGAACCATTATCACACGTGTGTTAGATTAAGTTTTTTTGTTTTTTATACTACTTGGTTGACGGAACAAGCAGATGGCCCACCTGATGTTAAGCGGTACCCTCCGCCTATGAACAGTGCATTACCTCATAGGTCACGTCCACCTAGGACGCTCCCTATGTGGCATTGCACTGCGCCCGCCACCCTGAGACATAAAGATGAATACCTTTCAAACTGGAACACAGCAATGCGAGCACTACTGCTTTGCGGCAGAAATAAAGGAATAAAGTTATAAATAATGTGTTTTTTTATGTGTATGTTAGTTTCTAAGGTATTTATGTTGATATGGACTTACTGTTTAGGTTTAGTGCATTTCTCAGTAAGCCTGAAATAAAGATTTTGAATTTGAATTACCTATCTATATAAAACGGCAAAAAAACACATTTGTTGTATGGGATCTTATTTTTTTTTTAATTTTAATTTAATTATTTAATTTTAAAGTGAATATTTAACTAAACATTCTGTGAATATTTCAAGCATTTACCTGTTGCCGTCATCAATATCGAGCAAAAACGAGCAAAAAAATCACGTTTGTTGTATGGGAGCCCCCTTAAATATTTAGTTTATTCTGTTTTTTAGTATAATATTTTATTATAGCGGCAACAGAAATACATCATCTGTGAAAATTTCAACTGTCTAACTATCACGGTTCATGAGATACAGCCTGGTGACAGACGGAGAGACAGACACCGGTGTCTTCGTATTAGGGTTCTTTTTTACCCTTTGAGTAAGGAACCCTAAAAAACATGAATTGAGAACCTCCTCCTTTTTATGAAGTCTGTTAAAAATGTAGGAAAAACGTATAATAAGTAGTTTTTATATTGTTACTTATTCTGTCTAACTAACAAGACATTTAAATCTTGTAAGACCAATATTTTCAACATTTGCGTAGTTAGGTATAGTATTATGTTATATATCTGTGGTAGTAAATATACAGTAGGGTAAATAAGTAAATAAATAAATAATGCTGGACAGTTCACACAACATTATCTAGCCCCAAGCTAAGCAGAGCTTGTGTTACGGGTACTAGATAACTGATATACTTAATACAATATATAACATAGATAGATATTTTTTATTATACATAGATAATACCCAGAACACTCTGAACAAATATCTGCGATCGCACAAATATTTGTTCCGAGGCGGGAATCGAACCCGCAACCTCCTGCGTCGCAGGCCAAGCTTCGCCCGCCGCGCCATAGAGGTCGTCACATACGATCAAGGGTCATGGTCATGGTACATGCAGTAGGTTCATAGGTTTTTTTTTTTACCTTTGATATACCTCATTTTGAAAACGATCTCACCTGTTGGTAAGTGACGATGTGGCCGAAGATGGAGCACAAAGGTCTAGAAGGCACCTATTCACTCTAGCCTTGAAGAGACCCAGATTATAGTTTTCAGGAAAGACAGACGTCGGTAGTGTATTCCACTCCTTAGCAGTTCGCATTAAAAAGGTAGAACTGAATCGTTTAATACGAATAAAGGGTATACTAATGAGGTAAGGATGGTACTGAGCCGTGCGTCTTCTCGTCCTATGATGAAAAGGAGATGGTTGGGATCAGATCGTGCAGTTCCTGGGAGCATTCCCCGAAATGTAACCTATAGAAGATCGAAAGGCATGCGACTTTACGGCGGTGCTCAAGACTCTGGATCTTATATAATATTCTTGTAATGCTACATCTATTTCTAGTTATTAGATAAAAGATCTAGGTTTAGTAAAATACATTATTAACACTTATTATCCACTTTGTAACGTCTTCACTGATTTCTCTAAGTGCATCCGCTAACTCAAGGAACGGCCTTAAGCTCTTCCGTATTTTTATTTTATTAATTAGATTTAGGGTTCCGTAGGTATCTATTATTATAAGGAAACATTAGGAACTAACTTGTTTTTGTTCTGTTTTCTTCTGTTATCAGTCTTTTGACTATGAACAGGTTTGGTGTGGGTAGGGGCTTGTAGCAGAAGTGGAATGAATGAATGAATGCATGAATGAATGAATGAATGAATGAATAAATGAATGAATGAATGAATGAATGAATGAATGAATGAATTAATGAATTAATGAATTAATGAATTAATGAATGAATAATTGATTGAATGAATGAATAATTTATTTCGTAGAAAAAGGTTTACAAAATTAAATGTAGATCTGATTCATATTTATCCAGTTCCACTAATTCAACCAAATAAATCAACTAAGTATGTGATTTTTTCGAGGTTTTACATTATAATGTAAATGACTGATTATCGATTAAGTTGGTGGTCCATCGACCACCTCTTATATGTCATGTTCCATCCAGTTCCACGATATGTTGTCTTTTAAGCCTCTTCGGGTAGTTGATGGTAGAGCTTTGGGGACAAGTGGTTCAAATTTACTTTTTTTTGTAACTACTTGAATGACGGAACTATCAGATGGCCCACTTGATGTTAAGCGGTAACCTCTGCCTTTAACAACGCATTACCTCATAGGTCAAGTCCACCTAGAACGCACCCTATGTGGCATTGCACTTCGCCCGACACCCTGAGACATAAAGATGAAAGTCTCATGTGCCTGTAATTTCACCGGCACCCGTCCTTTAAACCGTCCTTTGAACACATCAATGCAAGCACTACAGCTTTGCGGCAGAAATAGGTATGGAGGTAGTACTGACACGGACGAACTCTCACAAAAAAGCTCTACTACTACTAAAAACATTCATTCAGACGTCCATTCGGACGTTCTTTGTATTTCGATGAATATAGTTTTATTATAAGGAAACATTAGGAGTTAACGTTAATATACATATTTATATTTAAATGTGCAAATATGACAAATCGACTAAGTGCTTACTTACTCAGAACTATTTATAAGCTGTGTATTATATAAACTTACGGATCAGCGTACTAAATATAGAATAGAAGCACACAATACATACGATCGCTTCATAGAAGTCATCTAAGTAATTGTCTGCAGTAAAAAAAAACGATTTGAAAATTGGCAAAATAACGATTTTACAAAATGGACGCCACACCGTCCGTCTTGGATTTAAAAAATATGATGCTTAATTATTCTGCATGATAATGGCAACGCAACCACGGATTTTTTTTTTCATATTGCAACATTGCTTGAACAAATAATCTCGTCAAAGTTAGTGCTGAAAACGCCGAAAATTCAAGGTGCCATTTTGGAGCCGCCATCTTGTTTTTTCTTAAATCTGTCTTAGAATGAGGTTATCTTACAAAAGCATTTTGTTTTATCAGAAACATTAGTCTGTAGCAGGAGACAGTTTGTGTATGAAAACAAATGTTTCGTTTCATATTTTCTGTGTAACATTTCTAAAAAACAGGCGCAGGAAACACGCCTTCACCTAATCACGCCGAAACGGCTAAACTGATTTCGATGAAGTTTGCTTTACTACTGATTTATGAGCAGTTTTTTTAACTAATAGGCAAACTAGAATTTATGAATATTTTCTTGAAGCTACGCATGTCGTCGTAACCAAGCGGGAAAACCTCAGACGGAAGCTCATTCCATGGTTTGTAGGTATGAGTGAATTGAATTGAATTGAGCTATAGGCTAATTTTTATTTTGGTAAAAAGCAATAAAAGCCGTGTGCTGACACTAGTAATTAATATTATTTGTTCCACGTCCAATACATAATGTTTTTTAGATAATTTCTCTATCATAACGGATATTACAGAAATGATTAGAAATGTGAAAAAATTGCGTCCGGACATTGATAAATGATATGGCATTATCATTGCCATTGAACTTGTGCTATCATTTTGACGCATAGTGTAGGCATCGATCAGCTCGCTTTCACCATGATTGAATGAGCGAAGCGAGCTCCAGTTTTAACTAAGACGTTCGGCTTTCGTTTGTAGATAAGGCGATAGGTAAATCAAAGTTAGCAGGTCAAAACGTTTTGAAAGAAACATCGATCTTAACCACGTAGATTCAGAGACCAATTCAGTTCGAACTTCAGTGGGGCGGTTACGACAAGGGACAGCGCTTGATTTCACACATACAAAAACATACATACATAGACCCACTCCTTTTTCCCCGTAGGAGGATAGGCCTCAAATGAGCCTCTTTTCACCGTGAGTTGCATCATCGTGGGATATAGACGTGACAAGTGGTGAGCTCATCGCCGCCATTGCTTCCCACGACTGACTCGGTTAACGCTTTCTTCTAGTATAGCAGCCAGGACAAATCTTATACCAACGCATCTTATCAACAAGTACATACTTTTATTGAATAAAAGGTATATAGCGAAGACGTACTTTGAATGGGAGCACCTGTTTTTTTGTTGTCACAGACTAAGAGTATAAAGTTCATCTTACGGTGAACGGTCTGGTTAGATTAAAATAAATAAATAAATAATGCTGGACATAGTTCACACAACATTATCTAGCCCCAAGCTAAGCAGAGCTTGTGTTATGGGTACTAGATAACTGATATACTTAATACTATATATGTATTACATAGATAGATATTTTTATTATACATAGAAAATACCCAGAACACCCTGAACAAATATCTGCGATCGCACAAATATTTGTTCCGAGGCGGGAATCGAACCCGCGACCTCCTGCGTCGCAGGCCAAGCTTCGCCCGCCGCGCCACAGAGGTCGTCAGATTATTCTTTATATAGGCCACAACACTATCAAGTCTCTGCCCCGGTTAAAAAAACATAAATCCGGGGCTGAATGGTTAGCGTACAAATCATTGACCTCACAATGTTTGCTGAAGCGGTATTTTCTGTGAACTTCCTACGTTTTCGTTAATACGGAACAAACAGATTTGCAATTAGCCAAGCAAATAATGCCTAAGTGACAAGTACAGGCTTTGGAAATAAAACTAAATGAGTAACATCATACTAAGCCAGACAGAGAGAGAGAGAGAGAGCCAGGTGAGATCGTGGTCAAACAAAGGTCTATCAATGTTAAAAAAAAAAAAAAAAAAACACATACAGCAGTTGATTGGTCTTATTTAGAGACTTTCTCATTGAGGGAATGTGCTCAGGAGCTACATGGTCTAATCCTTCATCATAGGACGAGCAGACGCACGGCTCAGTACCATCCTTACCTCATCAGTATAACCGCAATTCGCACTAAGCGTTTCGGTTCCACCTTTGTAATGCGAACTGCTAAGGAATGGAACTCGTTGCCGCCGTCTGTCTTTCCTGAAAACTATAATCTGGGTCTCTTCAAGGCAAGAGTGAATAGGTGCCTTCTAGACCTTCGTGCTCCAACGTCGGCCGCATCGTCACTTACCAAAAGGTGAGATCGCGGTCAATCGAGGGTCTATAAAATTAAGTTAAAAAAAGAAAATGTACTGTGGAGAAAAAATACATTTGGCATTCATTGAACTATTGGCATACATTCAAGATAATGTAGTTCTGTTGCCACTATGACAAAAATATGCAGTTTTTATAGATAACTAGTGATTCGCCCCCGCTTCGCACGGGTAGCCCCCGATGAACCCCCTCCCCCCCCTTATGTGCTTAGTGATTCGCCCTGGCTTCGCAAGGGTAGACCCCGGTGACCCCCCCTATGTGCTTAGCGATTTGCCCTGGCTTCGCTCGGGTAGCCCCCGGTGTTCCCCCCCCCCCCCCCCCCTCTCTATGTGCTTCTCCTGATTCTAAGCTACCTCCCCACCAATTTTGTTCACCCGTTGTTGAGTTATAAGTGGTGTAACTAACACGACTTTGTTTTATATGTATAGATGGAACCCTTCGTGCGCGAGTCCGACTAGCACTTGGCCGTTTTTTCGAGTTTTTTCATTACAAACAAACAGTACCTCTGTATAGTAGTGTAGATAATAATGATGACTTTGCAAAATTAGGCGAAATGAATAGTCTGCCGCTGCCGGTATGAAATATGCACAAAGCGATTAGTAAAGAACATCGTAATGCCTAGAAAAAATACCTAACGAGCATTAGGTATAAATGCTGTTTGTGTGTTTTTACAACAAAAGGTAAGTATGCAGTAAATTAAATTCGCCAATCATGTTATGGTACCATAGTACGCGTAGTTCCTGATACCCATGACAGGGAATCCTAGTGTGGGGTCAGGACTATGTACGTGACTGTTGAGTGTTATGTTATGTGTGTTGTTGTTGTCGTTTCGTATGAGGTGGTGCTGGCCTCTGGTGTCAGAGTTTGTCAAGCCGCCCGAGGGCCTCTGACATGGCTTATCGACTGCTATTAATCAATAACAGCCGGGACCGACAGCTTAACGTGATTATATGTTGTATGTTATGATGCCTAACTGTGTTCTGCGAACAGGAAACCTCGCGACACGAGGACTCTTTAACCCATTATGGGTCTCGTGAATGTCTAAAAGTGTAACGAGCACCGCCGTAAAGTCGCATGCCTTTCGATCTTTTACAGGTTACATTTCGGGGAATGCTCCCAGGAACTGCACGATCTGCCGTGGTATTCGGGGCCACGTGAAGCCTCCCGTGAATATTCACGATTTGCGCAGTAAGAAATCTGCACTCGGTAAAGTCCGGCGTGTAACGCGTATCGCGCAACGCGTGAATTAGATGACACAAAATATGAAGTGAATTAGCTCAACTCACGGTACCCCGAATACCATAGCTGATCCCACCATCTCCTTTTCATCATAGGACGAGCAGGCGCACGGCTCGGTACCATCCTTACCTCATTAGTATACCTTCTATTCGTACTAAACGTTTCAGTTCTACCTTTATAATGCAACCTGCTAAGGAGTGGAATACACTACCGTCGTCTGTCTTTCCTGAAAACTATAATATGGGTCTCTTCAAGGCTACAGTGAATAGGTGAGTAAAACTGAGTAGTTCCTGTTTGATCCATTGAGATAGAGATAGAAGATAGAAAATACTTTATTGTACACCTTAATAGCTAAAAATACAAACAAAAAGAAACAAACTTAACTATATAATTAAACGTACAATGGGCGGTCTTATCGCTTAGCAGCGATTTCTTCCAGACAACCTTTGGATGGAGATAAATTTATAAGTTAGGAAGAATGGCCGGGGGTGTATGTATATTATAGATACAAAAGAAGAGAAGAAATAATTAAAGACAAAATACCTATCTACTAACTAAGAACATAAACTTATAAAAACTACTTAAAATATTACAATATTACACATACATACCATAAAAACTTACACTACAGTAAAATAATACATACAGATACATAAATACATAAATAAATATATATATATATATACATACGTACTTATACTGAAGTGAAGGGAAATAATACTATAAGAAGAAGCGATTACTACCTACGACATTTCTGACAAGTAGAAAATTTTAACACGGGCTTTAAATGTGACCAGGGATGGGGCTTTCCTAATCGAGACCGGCAACAAATTCCACACATTGAGATTGATCCATTGGAGTTTGATCGTCCTGTTTGATCCATTAACATTTGTAGGCAACTTTCAAATTCCTCTTGGATCCCTTGTCGTGTTAGTGAAGTACAGTTGGCGTAAAAATAATAAATATCTAAAGGTTGGCTAATAAAAACTTTGATGAAATTATTTTGATTAAAAATCGCGAGCAAAAATTCAAGTAACTAAACTCTCGATTGAAAAATCTCGAATAAAAAAACGCAAATAAATTATTTCGATTGAAAAATCTTTAATGAAAAATCGCTAATGAAAAATGTCGAATGAAAAATGTCGAACGATTAATCTCGAATGAAAAGTTTGGAACGAAAAATCTTGAATTAAAATTTGTGTAACAATGGTCTTGTAGTTGAGCTAGTGACGAGACAGTGTTGTTGACTTGAAGAAATCGGTTAAAAGCTCAAATCCTACGACCATATTTTCATCACAGACTTCGATTTCCGACAATAGGTACAATTTTTTTTTTTTTATTTTTTTTTTTTATTTACGGAACAAGCGGATGGCCTGCGGTAGCCTCTGCCTTTAACAGTGCATTATCACATAGGTTACGTCCACCTAGGACGTGCCCTATGAGGCATTGCACTGCGCCCACCACCCTGAGACAAAGATGAAAAGTCTCATGTGCCTGTAATTTTACCGGCACCCTTCAAACCGGAACACAGCAATGCAAGCACAGCTTTGCGGCAGAAATAGATATGGAGGTAGTTCTTCCCCGGACGAACTCTTTAACTAAAAAGCTCTACTACTACTAAGTGTGCGTTTGATTGCATGAATGCTACCTTATAGAGTTAGGAAGTAAAAAAAACTTATTCAATATCGTCTGACCAAAATGTAGCAACATGTCTTACTGACCTACATACTTTCAAGTAACGGAAACCGGTTTAACCGCATGTATGTAATAACTATATTTGACGACTCTGGTTATTTGATGAGTGCCAGGAACGTCAAAAGACCACCTGTCATGTTATTATGTAGAGATCCACCAACTTAACTTTAGACTAGAGCTTTTTTGTGAAAGAGTTCGTCCGTCCGGGGAAGTACTACCACCATACCTATTTCTGCCGCAAAGCAATAGTGCTCGCATTGCTGTATTCCGGTTTGAAGGGTAAGGGTGCCGGTGAAATTACAGGCACTTTCATCTTTAAGTCTCAGGGTGGCGGGCGCAGTGCAATGCCACATAGGGTGCGTCCTAGGTGGACGTGAACTATGTGGTAATGCACTGTTCATAGTCAGAGGGTGGGCCATCTGCTTGACCCGTCATTCCGAGATGAATAAAAAAAACCAATCTGTAGAATGAAATGTATGTAGATGATAGAAAACTACATGCATTTTTATTTTACAGATAAGTTGGTGGATCTGTCTGTACGTCTGGATTGAGGGATCCTTACTCGAATTGAGCTGGGGATCAATCTGCCATTTTAGAAAGAAACATCGTAATTTTTCGATTTAATTCCTGTAATTTTGGTGGCATTTTAACCGGTGTAACTTGGATAAATAGCACATGTGTGATGTCGTTAAATTTAAGGGTACTGCATGTCTTTCGAAATGTTAGATTTTTTCCAGTAAAACGACAGTGAGTCGACCGCAAACTCGGTTTTTCTGCCACAATTTAAACTGGGTTATGACTTGACGGAGACTCTTCGCGACTTAACAAATTTTATTACAAATTATTATCACTTGACATTGGCGAAAATGTTTGGAGCACTCCTCAGAAGCCATTATATGAAGAAGAAGAAGAATTGAGCTCATCGATTTAAGGTGGATGCTCACTGTGCTCAATGTGGCGCGAAATTCTATTTTTTTTGTGTTTTTTGCCCATTACAGCTCATCAACACTTTTTCAGATACCGAAAGTTGATTTCGCGAGAACTAGGAGACTTAACACATATGTTTTGATTGATATTATCACATAAATATCAACAGTTGAACTACGATACCCATTTTTACACATTTTACAGTGTTTTTTTTTTGTTTAGGGGTATCGTATCTAAACCGATGATATTAATGAGATACTATCAATTAAAACATATTTGTAAATTCTCCTAGTTCTCGCGAAATCAACTTTTGCTATCTAAAGAAGTGTTGATGAGCTGTAATGGGCAAAAAACACCAAAAAATAATAATTTTGCGCCACAAGCGTGATTATCCACCTTAACAATGACAACTCATGGTAGACCTACTGGTCTCCAATGTCATAGCAACTATGGGTCGTTAGACATACCGCATACCTGCCAACTATTTTTAGTTTTTTTAACATTTTTGGTGCGTCTAAATCCGACTATGGGATTTTTTACCCATTTTATAATTGGATTTTTGACATCAAATGTAACTGCTTTGTTTTTTGGATTCCGTACCCAAACGGTAAAACGAGACCCTATTACCAAGACTCTGCTGTTCGTCCGTCTGTTTGTCTGTCTGTCCATCTGTCACAAGGCTTTATCTCATGAACCGTGATAGTTAGACAGTTGAAATTTTCGCAGATGATGTATTTCTGTTGCCGCTATAACAACAAATACTAACAAAATAGAATAATATAAATATTTAAGGGCAGCGACAAAACGATTACGAGCAAAAAAAACACGTATGGGGGCCCCGTACAACAACGTGATTTTTTTGCTCGTTTTTGCACGTTTCATTTCGTATGAGGTAGTGCTGGCCTCTGGTGTCAGAGTTTGTCAAGCCGCCCGAGGGCCTCTGACATGGCTTATCGACTGCTATTAATCAATAACAGCCGAGACCGACAGCTTAACGTGCCCTCCGAAGCACAGAGCGATGGAAATCCGCACATAACTTAGAAAAGTCATTGGTGCGGAGCCTAGGATCGAACCCGGTATCGTTGGATTCTGAGTTGCACTATTGAACCGTTAGGCTACCATCGCTTTTGCTGTATATTGTGAACGACAAAAGGTACACGCTTGAAATATTCATAGAATATTTAGATATATATTGACTTTAAAAATAAATAATTAAATTAAAATAGAACAAATATTTAAAGGGGGCTCCAATACAACAAACCTGTTTTTTTGCCGTTTTTATAGATAATGGTACGGAACCCTTCGTGCGCGGGTCCGACTCGCACTTGGCTGGTTTTTGATATTTGTTGCATTGACAAATTTTTATTAGTGTTGCCTATCTATCTTATTTCTGACAACTTAATTAATCAGATAGGTAGGCAAAACAAATTACCTATATTATAGGTGATTAATTGTGCATTGCAGGTACTTGCTTAATGTCCTTATTTAAATTAACATAAATATATCTGCTTCATATTACAAATAATATAGTCATTAAGAATAAATAGCTACAAATTAATTACCTCGAATAGTGCAGTGTCCTAAAAACTAGCAAAAAGCACAGCTTGGTAAGGGCTCGCAAGATTGTTTACTTCTATTTTAGGGTTCCGTACCAAAAGGGTAAAACGGGACCCTATTACTAAGACTCCGCTGTCCGTCTGTCCGTCTGTCACCAGGCTGCATCTCATGAACTGTGATAGTTAGACAGTTGAAATTTTCACAGATGATGTATTCCTGTTGCCGCTATAACAACAATGAACGTATATAATTTTCACTAGAAACGGGATATTTACCATGATTTTTGAGTGTTTTTTTTTTTTATATTACTTGGATGACGGATCAAGCAAGAGGCCCACCTGATGTTAAGCGGTAACCTCTGCCTATGAACAGTGCATTACCTCATAGATCAAGTCCACCTAGGACGCAACCTATGTGGCATTGCACTGCGCCCGCCACCCTGAGACATAAAGATGAAAAGTCTCATGTGCCTGTAATTTCACCGGCACCCTTACCCTTCAAACCGGAACACAGCAATGCGAGCACTACTGCTTTGCGGCAGAAATAGGTATGGTGGTAGTACTTCCCCGGACGAACTCTTTCACAAAAAAGCTCTACTACTACTGCTCCCGTGATCATGGCGCATGCAACATGTGCGGCCACGGAAGACCAGTGCTATGGCACTAACTCTGCCATAGCACACGCTGAGTGGTTACCTTTTTTGTAACTTTGATTTGAACGCCTACTTTAAATATTCGAATTTGTTGTATTTGGTTACGAAATAAATATATTTTTATCTTTTTTATCTTTATCTTTTATCAACTGTGCCGAAATATCGGGAAGATTTAAAACTCAAAAATCATGGTAAATATCCCGTTTCTTGTGAAAATTATGTACATAACCATGATAGTTTCAAAAGTTAATGAACCTATGATTCTGTGATGCAACGGTTTTTCAAGTGACAAATAATTGTTTTCCTTGATTTTCACTTACTTTTCGAGCGCTATTATGTCACTTTCTAACTTAACTGAACTTAAACGAGTTAGAAGGTTACGGAATTTGGGTTGTATGCTCCTTAACACGGAAATGTAATTTTATTTAAATTTGACCGAAACTTGAACGTTGAAGTGTCCTGAAAACTATAATCTGGGTCTCTTCAAGGCTAGAGTGAATAGGTGCCTTCTTGACCTTTGTGCTCCATCTTCGGCCACATCGTCACTTACCAACAGGTGAGATCGTGCTCAAACAAAGGTCTATCAATGTAAAAAAACAGCAATTAAACTCTATTTTCAGGAAAGACAGACGAGACGACGGTTGTGTATTTTACTCCATAGCATTTCGCGTTATAAAGTTAGAACTGAACTGACCTATTGTGTATAATTTTTAACCCTTGACGCAAAAACGACGGGGTGCTATAAGTTTGACGTGTTTGTGTGTGTGTGTGTCTGTCTGTCCAATCGTAGCTCCCGAACGTATGAACCAATTTGTTTTTTTTTTTGTTTGATAGTCGTATTTGTCGGTAGTGTTCTTAGCTATGTTTGATCAAAATCGGTTCAACCGTTTCATTGCGATAAGGGTTTTTTTAATTTTTACAAAATTTATTACTTGTTAAATTGTGAAATAAAGTATTTTCATTCATTCATTCATTCATTCATTCATTCATTCATTCATTCATTCATTCATTCATTCGTTCACGTATATCTTCGCCCCGTGCCCACGTGCCGCAATAGTGGTGGTATCATGATGGCATATTATTGCTCAATTAGTAAACTAGACTATTCATTATAGTAAACGGTCAGTAGGTCACCCAGTGAAAAGGTCATTAAAAATAATAGTTTTATTATAACTTCAATTATCGATATTGTAATTTAATTATTAACCAATTTGGATTCATTCTTTGAAATAATTTATAATTAATAAATTACTTTTTATTCATTAAAAAAGGATTATACACAAAAAACTTAAGACCAACGACAGCATTGAAGGTCTTTATACGTTTATGATAGGTACTTATTAGTTAAGTATACGTAGTCACTAGAACCTAAACTAGGCCGAGCCTGTGCTATAGGTCCACTATAGGTGCACAGGTCTGTGCTGTCCTTCCACTTAAACAACTGAAATAAGTGTAGCAACTCAGAATCCAACGATACCGGGTTCGATCCTAGGCTCCGCACCAATGACTTTTCTAAGTTATGCGTGGATTTCCATCGCTCTGTGCTTCGGAGGGCACGTTAAGCTGTCGGTCCCGGCTGTTATTGATTAATAGCAGTCGATAAGCCATGTCAGAGGCCCTCGGGCGGCTTGACAAACTCTGACACCAGAGGCCAGCACTACCTCATATGAAACGAAACGAACGAGTGTAGCATCAGTAACAAACAACAAAACACACAACCTACATCTTACGGAATATTACCAAAATGTTTTTGAAGCCACCCAACATAATTTAGTAGTATCGCGAACAAAATCACGTCATTAACAAAGAATACATAGAGGCCATTCACCGTAAAATTGCACCTGTTTTATACTCATAGTCTGTGTCTATGTCTATGCCTTGGGAATAGTACCAACCCTAGGAATATGGACTAAAGGCATGGAACTAAGGCTAAAAACGAAACGTTAGCGATTATACCAGTCTCATTCTTTTATACGAATGTATTCATGTGTTGGAATGAGACAAGCATAAATCTATCTGTTCTTATTTGTGTTAGTCGCACCAGGCCAAATGTCAAATTACTAGTACATTCATGGTAACAACCTAGGGAGATGTATATGCATGATACCAAAATTCAGGGTACGGAATTGAAAGACGACTGTCGTGTGACAATATATTTGTTTCTCTCTAACATAGGATAGCAAGCTATCTTCTAGGATAGGAGTAAGAAGGAACACTCTATGCTATTTTTAGCACTCATCCCATTACTATTATACCTCCATGTACCAACCATAGAAAATTTAATAATCCTTGGCATGTGCAATCTTACAGTGAGCTCTACTTATTTATGCAAGCTGCGAAAATGCTATAAATAATGTTATTTACCTGTTTTAGTTTTGTCAAAGAAAAAAGAGAACCAACTTAAAAACCAAGAAGGTAGTGAAAAGTAAGATGTAAAGAGATTCAGCAATAGTTCATAAGACACACACTGCGCTTGATATACATATAAATAACAGGCTGAACAAAAAAGACAAATAATAAACCAAGTCAAAAAAAATATGAAAAGTCTAGTGTACATTTTGCTAATAAATTTAGTGTAGTATTGCTTCGGTCCTGTATAATTTATCGAAGAGATTTTGAGAAAAAATCCAGTGTTCATTTTACGAAGTGGCCATTTTGAGAAAACGCACAGTGCACGTTATGCGAAAAAATCGAGTGTTCATTTTGCGAAGTGGTCATATTGAGAAAAAGTGCGGTGTACATCATGAGAAGTGGACGTTTTGCGACTGACCCAAAAGCAGGCACCCACAGTCGAGGCAATATCTATTGCCAAACCGCACTACTCACTAATTGTTGTGAGATGGCTATCTGCCAACTGACTACAACATTCTATTAAAGTATCATATTATGCGTCTTCCGTATGTGATACAACCACATTTTTATTGACTAATACTGTATGTACAGACACAAGGACTCAAAGTGCGCCTACTATCTACGTTTGTTTTTGTATTGTTTATTATTTTATCTGTGGTCCTGAGGCACAAGTGTTAAGGGTAAATCATGAATGTAGTAGTACATGGATTGAGTGCTAAAATAGCATAGAGTGTTCCTTCTTACTCCTATCCTAGAAGATAGCTTGCTATCCTATGTTAGAGAGAAACAAATATATTGTCACACGACAGCCTTTTTTCCGTTCCGTAACCTGAATATTGGCACCATGCATATACATCTTCCTAGGTTGTTACCATGAATGTAGTAGTAATTTGACATTTGGCCTGGTACGACTAACACAAATAAGAACAGATAGATTTATGCTTGTCTCATTCCAACACATGAATACATTCATATAAAAGAATGAGACTGGTATAATCGATACCGTTTCGTTTTTAGCCTTAGTTCCATGCTTTAGTTCTTATTACGGGGGGTAAATGCAATTCTAAAACGTATGTATGAATGAATGAATGAAAATACTTCATTGCACACCTTACAAACTAGTTAAGGTGGATGCTCACGCTTGCGGCACAAGTTTTTTTTTTCTAATTTCGTCATTCTACAATTTTTTTAAAAGTCCACAGGAAAACTGATCAAAATGATTTATACCGACTTCGTTTATAACTTAGATTTTGTCCTCTCTAATGCGACCAGTAGAGGTACAATATGACCAACCTCCTTTCACACGGTCTTATGTTTGTTAGCACACAATTATGTCCGTAAAACAATACAGACACAATATTTTAAAACAATATACAGCGTAGGTCACGGTTAACGGTTACATAATTGTTGTAACCACTTAATTAGCATTTTAGAAAACATTACAGTCTATTTAACCTCACAGATTTAGATGTATCTGTGATTTACCTACTAAAGTTTATGTACATTGGGATACTAGGGTCGTAAATAGATTATTACAAACGAGTTGACGTTATACCAACCTTTACGTCCGTTTAGGAAACAAAGTTTTTAGGGTTCCGTTGCCAGAGTGTAAAACGGGACCCTATTACTAAGGTTCGGCTGTCCGTCTTTCTGTCTGTCTGTCTGTCCGTCCGTCTGTCACCAAGCTGTATCTCTTGAATCGTGATAGTTAGACAGTTTTTTTTTTTTTTTTTTTATTTCTCTTGAAATAAAAAATTTTGAGTCTTGATGAGCTGTGATGAGCAAATTGAATTTCGCGCCACAAGCGAAAGCAACCACCTTAAGGCCCGTAATATCAATAGGTTAAACTACCTCTGATTATAAGTTTAAACTGTTTTTGACAATGGACGGAAATGGAAAAACTGTCAACTATAGATTAAACTGTTATTGATATTACGGGCCTAGAAAAAACAACCAACATTCTTACTAAATGGTTCTTTAAGTAGATAATTATGCCTCACGTCAACGATTTCGCATAATACTTAAAGTTCCAACTCAAACCATATTTCTATTGTTAGTTAGCTAAATACTACTGTATTTTACAACTCATAATCATATTTAATACGTATAATTTTATTATATTGAGGAAAATGAGGATTTAAATGTAACATTGTTGCAAACAACTCTTGGTAATTGCGAATGACTGACTCTATTCAAGCGTAGGTCCAATTAGGACTGAATTAGGAACGCAGCAAAATTTAAATAATTAAAAAAAAACCTATTCTAATTCCTATTCTCAGGTATAATATTAAAATTGAAAATAAGCATGCTCATATAATTCCGAGGGATCACTGTACCAGAAACACGATAAGGTATAATATTTTCTAAATAGAAAAAATTTGCAAAGTTACAGATAAAAGATAAGTTTATTTCACTTAGAATAGGTACAATAAGTCATAATTAACATTATCATTAATTTCAAAGACGTTCGTAAGTATATGAAATAAGAGAACTTAGCCTTCCGTGCTAGCTAAAAAATTGTGTTACGGCAAGGTAACGCTTCGCACCCCGTATACGAATACAATGCTCCATAATGGACCTTTAGTAAAATTATACCTAAACATAAGCCCATGTAAATATATACCTTAAGAACAAACATACATATTTTATACTTAAAATAGAAAAATTTGGTTTCGTTGGAAAGTTACCTCTAACTTTTGGCTATTCGATTGTTTTTCAATAATTATGGTGCCTAAATGATGCAGATTAATGGGTCAAAAATTAGATACATAAAATCCAAATTAAAAAAAAAATAAGCTTTTTTTGACGTGGATTTAATGAATGTCTTTAATGTGATCCCAACGGGATTCCAGAAATATAGCGTTACCAAAAACGTTTACTTTTGAGTGCTTGATCCCCTAAAGTCAAGTTCCGATGACAACACAATATGATGGTGACAGCGAGCTGATCTGATTATGGAGTCGGAAGGTGTACAACGGGACTCATCGATGGATAATAGTAGACTGGCCGTGTTTGGGCTCATTTTGATCAGCTCACAGGCAGGGCTGTCTCTACACGAGGATGCAAAGGGTGCAGGGCACACGGCGCAAGGTAGGGGATATCTTTGGATGGCTCTGAGGAAATGACATCCCCTAATAAACCTGATAAACCTGCTTGGAGAGCCGAGAGAAAAATTACAAGCGGTAGTAGCCCGACTTCTACCTACCTCGTTTTTTGTGTGAAGTTGTTGCACAACTTGCTATGACGGATCAAGGATATGGCCCATCTGATGTTAAGCGGTACCATCTGCCTATGAACAGTTCATTACCTCACAGGTCCCGTCCACCTAGGACGCGCCCTATGCGTCATTTCACCGCGCCCGCCACCCTGAGACATACAGATGAAAAGTCTCATGTGCCTGTAATTTCACAACCAATACCCTTCAAACCGGAACACAGCAATGCGAGCACTACTGCTTTGCGGAAGAAATAGGTATGGTGGTAGTACTTCCCCGGACGAACTCTTTCACAATACGTTTTTTTGTGAGTAATAAATTTTTAGTACAAGCGTTTATAAAATTAGTGATCGTAACCGTGTGCTGATCAAAATGAACCTAAACACGGCCAGTCTTCTATTATTCATCGGGAAGTTCCGTTTTCCACCTTCCGTCTCCATCATCAAATCAGCTCACTGTCACCATCATATTGTATTGTCATCGAAACTTGACAGGTATGCCAAATTTCAGCTCAATCGGTTGAGGATAACTGCTTTAAAATTCAGTTGCAAGATTCTACCCCGACAAACATTGCAAGTTAATATAAAGCTTGTAAAAAAGCTCTACTACTACTCCGTACACCTACTATTTATATTTGGAGTTGGTGTCATCGAAGTTTTAAGAATTAACTGCGGTTTTTCTTGAAAGTAAGAAGGAGTTTCCTCAACTGTGAGTTAATATTGCAAAACATGGATGATCATCGGGGCCAAGGGCTCTGGTTATTATAACGGTCGGTTACCGCAACATATCCAGGTCATTGCTGAGATAACCAATCATGTGTTTGTACGGCGGGTTAGACCCTATGAAGGTGGTTCTTCCACAAAGATGAACTCCTCAACGCGCGCTGATTCAAACACTGATTAGGTCCTATTTGATTTGAGTTTACCTACTGCTTCCAGCAGGGAAAAAGAAAAGAAGAAGAAAGAAAACATTTTATTTGTAACTCAATCAAAAACATAAATTAACTTAACTTTACTTAATTAGTCATATTATTCCTTTCTTTTAAATTAGCATAAGCATTTTTGTTAGTATCCATAATTTTTGTAATATTTGTGTATCCCTTTTTTGGGCCTTATTGTTGTGTATTTTGTTATTTGGACTATATATATTGTAACGCTGTTGGTTTACCTCAATAAAATAAAATAAAAATAAAATAATAAAATAGTAGACAAAGCTAACAAATTTTTGCATTGATTCACAAAACGGTCTCTGTCTCAGCATGAGCCAGTTGTAAACACGTTACAGTCAACGCTGGTCTTCCGACAGAGCCATTTGGTGACGTCACGGAAAATAACACTTGACAAAAAACAATAAAAAAAAAACAGAAAAAAAAAAAAAAAAAAAACATCTACATCGCTATTATAAAACGTTCGAAAATCATTGTGACAGCGGATTCGGAAGTTACCGACGGAGATTCCGATAGACGCGATTCTAAAATTTCCGATACAGAAAACTTTGAAATTAGAATACATAACTTTCGCTCAAAACATTCCGACAGCTATTTGGTGTCGGTAACTCTTCCGATAAAACCTAATGTATCCGATCGGAAGATTTTTCGAATGTTTCAAAATAGCCTTGCAGGTCTCTCAAAAACCGATCATCACCAAGCAATAAATTTTGCCTTTGTTGACTTCTCTAAGGCATTTGATAGTATCACTTACGAATATTTTAGTAGTAGTAGACCTTTTTTGTGAGAGAGTTCGTCCGGGGAAGTATTATCACCATACCTATTTCTGCCGCAAAACAGTAGTGCTCACATATCTGTGTTCCGGTTTGAAGGGTAAGGGTGCCGGTGAAATTACAGGCACATGACACTTCATCTTTATATCTCAGGGTGGCGGGCGCAGTACAATGCCACATAGGGCGCGTCCTAGGTGGACGTGACCTGTGAGGTAATGCACTGTTCATAGGCAGAGGGTACCGCTTAACATCAGGTGGGCCTTCTGCTTGATCCGTCATACCAAGATGTATAAAAAAAACTCTTATAATACTTTTCACTAGAAACTGGATACTTGCCATGATTTTTAGTTTTGATTGTTCGCGATATTTCGGTACAGTTGCATGCGCCATGATCACGGGAGTACATTGTAAAGTATGTACATAACCAGGATAAAAAATTATATGCTAGGGTAATAACTTCACGATAGAAAAAAAAAGCAGCCAAGTGCGAGTGAGACTCGCCCATGAAGGGTTCCGTAGCAGCTAGTAACATAATATAAAAGTTCTTGGATGGTTTACGATTTAAAACGTATTAAAAAAACTACTTACTAGATCTCGTTCAAACCAATTTTCGTTGGAAGTTTACATGGTAATGTACATCATATTTTTTTTTAGTTTTATATTTCTCTTATTTTAGAAGTTATGGGGTAACACTCTTTTTACCACTTTGGAAGTGTCTCTCGCGCAAACTATTCAGTTTAGAAAAAAATGATATTATAAACCTCAATATCATTTTTGAAGACATATCGATAGGACAAACACTTATGGGTTTGATGAAAAAAAAATACGTTCAGTTCTATTTATGGAGAACCCCAAAACTTTATTGTTTTTTTTTCTAGTTTTGTGTGAAATTCTTAATGCGGTTCACAGAATACATCTACTTACCAAGTTTCAACAGCATAGCTCTTATAGTTTCGGAAAAAAGTGGCTGTGACATACGGACGGACAGACAGACAGACATGACGAATCCATAAGGGTTCCGTTTGTTTCCATTTGGCTACGGAACCCTAAAAACCTCTAACTTTTGGCTAGATTCGATTGTTTATTAATAAAAAAATATCTTAGCTAGCGTGTGGTGATTGGTGTATCTGACCCCTGCTCAGTACGGTTGGTTGGGCAAGGTTAGAATGTACAAATTTTATCAAAATCTGTTCAACCAGCCTCATAATAATATTAGTAATATTATAAGCTGATATGTTATTTATTTAACAAAATAAACAGCAACAGTGATTTCTCGAAAGAAAGTGAGCGTGTAAGTAAAAGTGGTCGTTACGGGAGAAAGTAACAGACAACGAGACAGACATTTTGACCTTCAACGTGTATTTTTTGCGACATATTTTCGAGTTCTCATAATTTTTAGTTTAAAAGAAAAAAGCTTGTACAAGCAAACATATAAATAGAGATGAATACGCGAAAGGAGAACGGCAGTGTTCTATACATTTTCAACGAAGCAAAGATTGCATACATTACTATACATACATTCTATAAACAACAAAACAAATCATTCTGTCCAGCATTATTTATTTATTTATTTATTTTATACCTATTTCTGCCGCAAAGCATTAGTGCTCGCATTGCTGTGTTCCGGTTTGAAGGGTAAGGGTGCCGGTGAAATTACAGGCACATGAGACTTCTCATCTTTATGTCTCAGCGTGGCGGGCGCAGTGCAATGCCACATAGGGTGCGTGCTAGGTGGACGTGACCTGTGAGGTAATGCACTGTCCATAGGCAGAGGTTACCGCTTAACATCAGGTGGGCCATCTGCTTGTTCGTCATACAAGTAGTATGAAAAAAAAAAACATGAGTCAAACGTGTAGGTACCTACTTATAGTTAGAGGAAATTAAATGTAGTCAAATAGTACTTAATACACTCAGCATTAGAGATTGGAACAATAAATTGCTTTAGAGTACAGATCCACCAACTTATCTGTACAATGATATGTATTTAATACATTTCATTCTACAGATAAGTTGGTGGATCTGTTACCTAGGAAGATGGACTAAAGGCATGGAACTAAGGCTTAAAACGCAACGGTATCGATTATACCAGTCTTATTCTTTTATATGAATGTATTCATGTGTTGGAATGAGACAAGCATAAATCTATCTGATCTTATTTGTGTAAGTCGTACCAGACCAAATGTCAAATTACTACTACATTCATGGTAACAATCTAGGAAGATGTATATGCATGGTGCCAATATTCAGGGTACGGAACGGAAAAACGACTATCGTGTGTGTAGAGGATGTCGTAATTCCTCCTACAACACCGTAAGTCCCTCACTGGCTCGGCAATGCCCACGTGTATCTTGGTAGTAACTTCACCTGTACTCTCGCCCGTGGCTCGCGTTACAGTGACCGTTCCATACCCACACAGGAGCACACGAGACAGCGCATGTATGCCATAGAGCATACACTACATCCCTCCCTTGAGGATAAATGAGAAAACAAACAAGTTACCTCCAGGACCAAACAGGTCCTTATTCAACCTTTCCAAGTTATTCATGTCACAGTATTGACCATTAGATAATAACTAATTTGGTACTAGTACTAGTACAATATTATTTTATCTGTGGTACTAATTTAAAACCTCCCTTAATTTGGTGTCTAAGTAACTGTTACAACAATGAGGAATAATTAATGATTTAACAATTGTAACCCATTAGAATTAAACAATTCGATTAAGTTAAGAATCAAGTTAATAATTGACAGTTCTATTAATAAATTTCAATAACTTTGCCTTTATCTTCGGCCTGTTCTTCTTGACCATATTCCTGAACGTCGTCCATTGTCAGACTCTTTCCAGCTGTGAACATTATTCCTTATATTCTATATATATATATATGTTATATTCTACATTAGTACGCATGTAGTGTCGGGTTTTGAGTTGTAGTAATGAGCTGACCTTGTTGATTTTATTCATATTCCAGACATAGACTTTTCTCCTTCAGTCTAGTTTGATTCAGCAGTTCTTCTACTACTATCTCTTTCCCCCTTCCTTCTAAATTTTGTACTGATCTCGCACATCAAGAACAACTTCTGTACTTTACAGGCTATCTATTGACGGGGTAGTCTCTGTTCTGCCACCTCGAAATCATTTGACTTGCTTGGTGCCTTGCTTGTAGGTGTGCGAAGCGTGCTGTTGTACATTAATATATATTATACTCCACCCGGCTCTTTTCCATGTCCTTTTTCTCAACTTTTTATATCTTGAGGCTCTTTATAATGTCACAGTTTTCTCCTTTGACCTCTCCATTTTGCTAGGGCCAATACAATACGGCACTTTATTGTAACGGACGATGGTGTATTCCTCACAAAATTAATGAAACTCGTCGTTGACAAATTGTCTCTGGTTGTCCGCAATAATTGAGACGGAGTAACCTAGTTTGCTGGAAGTCTCCTTAATTTTATAATCATTAATTTAATTTAATTTATTAATTAAACAATTAATTAATTAAATTATGTTATTAATTATGATATGTGTACTGTCCAGCACTATTTATTTTATTTATTTATTTATAATCGTGTTTGAATGTTTGGTGCATAATAACACAACATACCTACAACTAAAATAACAATGACAAACTATACATAAGAATTATTATCTACCAACGCTTTATACAATTCATTATCAAAGATTATTCAATATGTCATATAAATTCACAAAAATAGACTGGGAGCTATTCACTGTCTTGGTGATCTTAACATCTTTGGGTAGTCGTTTAATGTAGTGGACGTAACAGATCCATCGCTACAAAGCAGAGCTGGACGCCAATTTATGTCAGTGATGCGTGACTGGTACTGAGAGGTACCTCGCCTCCATGAGAGGTACAAATTAGTTTAATCATTCTTTGTTTCTGTGTGTGTGTATGTCGTCCTGTATCTGCGTTTATTGGCACAAATGAATGTTTTTCCTTCTTTCTTTGTTGCAACACTTTTTTGCAGTCCTGTATCACGCTGCTCTTCATTGTCTTGTTCGTTGTCTTTTTGGCCGTTATTAAGGTAGTTACATATCTGCAAAACAGGTGTAATTAGGGTGTAGGTGCTCTTAATGTGCAACTTAATATAATATTTAGCTTTACCAATTTTCAGTAAAAGTTTATCTATGCAGGGCAGCGCAACGGATGTTTCTTCTACACAATAGCAGCATTCACACAAAAAATCTAAGTACACACAATCACCACAGCTCCCCGTTGTTTTTCATTATTGGTACTACTCGAGAAACCAAATTCTTCTAATTATACCTTGATCGAGTAGGCCTTGGAACTTGTTTTTGAATCCTCGTTCAATATGCAGCGTTATTCTTCGGTATGGTTGTGATACGTTTCTAAAACGTGCTAACGAAAACGCAAGGTGTCGAATGGCTTGGTTCATACATTGTGAGTTAAGTTGAATAAATTAAGTGTTGTACTATACAAGCCTTTTATTTCAATCAACGCGACTTCGCTCGCTGATTCCGAAAGGTCGGTTGACAACTTCCAAGGCGTTACCCTCAGTCCCGGTTTTTTATCCAGGGTAATTCTGTCACCAACCGTCGGAATTTTCTCACGTAATACGACTGATGTAAATTTATATTTCACGGTAATCTGATCGCAGAATCTGAGGTGTGCCCCTCCGACGTGCAACAGCGTCGCTCATTTTCCTGCGTCGACTCAATTTCGGACGCGTCCAAATGCTGTTGTGTCACGCATGGGGTGTCACGTAACCTGCATATCAGAGATGCGGTTTTTTTTCCGAATCTTGGTACTGAAACTATCAGTTCTACTATTGGAAAATATCTCTGAGACACCACAAAAACGAAGCAGACCCAACAGCATTGTAAAAGTATTTTTATACTAGACACGTTAATACATAGTCAATATACTTCTAAATCTATACAAAACTAAAAGACGATATCCAATTTAATCAAATCAAATCAAATCAAATATTTTTATTTCAGGCTTATTGCAAAATGTACAAAAACCTAAACAATAAGTCCATAGCAACATAAATACCTTAAAAACTAACATATGTACATATAAAAAAAACACTTTTAGTCCAGACTATCATTTAGACACGATTCATTTATTTTCATTTACATTTAGTGAAGGTTATCATTTGAACAACCAGACCATTCCAATTTAATGACGGTTTTATCAACCTATTCCAATTTAATGGAGGCAATCATTTGAACTGCCAGACAATTTCCAATTTAATGGCGGTTTTGTCAACCCATTCCAATTTAATGGAGGCATTCATTTGAACTGCCAGACAATTTCCAATTTAATGGCGGTCTTGTCAACCCATTCCAATTTAATGGAGGTATTCATTTGAACTACCAGACAATTTCCAATTTAATGGCGGTCTTGTCAACCCATTCCAATTTAATGGAGGCATTCATTTGAACTACCAGACAATTTCCAATTTAATGGCGGTTTTGTCAACCCATTCCAATTTAATGGAGGCATCCATTTGAACTGCCCGACAATTTCCAATTTAATGGCGGTTTTGTCAACCCATTCCAATTTAATGGAGGCATTCATTTGAACTGCCAGACAATTTCCAATTTAATGGCGGTTTTGTCAACCCATTCCAATTTAATGGAGGCATTCATTTGAACTACCAGACAATTTCCAATTTAATGGCGGTTTTGTCAACCCATTCCAATTTAATGGAGGCATTCATTTGAACTGCCAGACAATTTCCAATTTAATGGCGGTTTTGTCAACCCATTTCAAGTAAATGAAGCTAATTCTACTAGATACACCGCCTAGCACACAGGGTACTTATATACCTAGTCCAGAGATTGACCGCGATCCCATAATTACTCAAGTTTAATTTAGGCAAAGTCTAGTTATGAGAGTTAGCGTGGCTTTAAATTATCTTTGAAGCAGAGGTTCGATAAATTAACTAGTAACTACGCAAGCCGATTACTAGGTATTCCCCTTCGGGTATCGGGGCCTACGAAACCCGTGCTAAATAATCTATTTTCCTTTCTACGGTATTTAGTTTCGTGCAATTATATTTTATTCCTCAAACGAAGCAAGGCTACGTAACTAGTTTCACTGTCTACTTCTTCTTCAATTGTGTTAGAATTATTTGCAAAAAAAAAACTCTTTGAATTATATTTATAACTATTCTCTTATCAGGCCGTTCAACTATGGGGATCCACACTGCGCTTTTATCCCGGTAGGTGGCGCATCGTCGATACGGCCACTGTTAACTGTCGATTCAGTACATTTTGTTGTTTTTTCGCTACAATTGATTGGTTTTATATTTATTTCCTTCGAATATGCCACTGTGTTCTGTACCAGGCTGTTCCAATCGCGGTAATCATATATTCCCCAAAAAACCCACATTGAAAAAGAAGTGGGAAATTTGCTAATAAGAAGAAAAGAACTTTGGATGTGATGTTTGGTAATTTTTTGCAGGATTGTGGAGCTATTTACATCATGATATGTGTTTGCTGCGGGAACATCGACTATCTGGCTCGGTTGTGTTGCCTGAGCGCTTTTATTGCCATGGCCGGCATTAGGATCAATATAATTCTAACCTAAAATCAAAATTGTTATAAGTGATTAGAATACAATGCATTTAGGTCTATTTCAATAGCACATTTAAGAATATTAAATGTTTTAACTAATAAGCACTACTATAGTAATAAAAATACACCAAATCCATGAAATATTGTCTGTTATCAACCGTTCGATGAGGTCCGCTTTTTTCCAGATATTTTTCCTCCTCTTTTCTATAACTCTTCCTTGAGTTCAAAAAGCCTCCAAGTTCAATACATAGTGCCCGATCGTTAAAAAAGAACCCAAATAGAACTCATTTTCGTAAAAAAACTGCAAAAAACACAACACAACAACAAAGCAGTAAAGCTTTGACATGTCCGGACCGCCGCTGGCGCCATCTGCGAAAAGCTTTGCCTGTGGAACCCCATTATAATTAAGTACTTGCTTTATACTCTTTGTATAAAAGTTATCTGTGCTTTACTCCTTAGAGATTTTTTACAAAAATAATATTTACTCTTTGACTAAGTACCTATTATACTCTATTCAAAATGAATACGTAGTATTTATTTTTTCTATGTTGACCATCACATATTACATTTATATTGCAAAATCTAGGATCGGTATTTATTTAATTTTTTGTCTAGGATTACATGAGGCCCCACGATAGAATATGTGATGAAGTTCCAGCAATAATAAACACACCAGATTTAGGCGACCTAGGCAGTAACCCGGCCCGCCTTGTAAACCGATGACGCTCGGCGATTTTAAGAAAGTATCGCACGTCGGATCTTGTTCAAAAATGTGTTAGGTACCTTTCTCCTCGTCGCCACTTGTAGAGGATGTCGTAATTCCTCCTACAACACCGTAAGTCCCTCACTGGCTCGGCAATGCCCACGTGTATCTTGGTAGTAACTTCACCTGTACTCTCGCCCGTGGCTCGCGTTACAGTGACCGTTCCATACCCACACAGGAGCACACGAGACAGCGCATGTATGCCATAGAGCATACACTACAGTGTGACAATATATTTGTTTCTCTCTAACATAGGATAGCAAGCTATCTTCTAGGATAGGAGTAAGAAGGAACACTCTATGCTATTTTAGCTCTCAATCCATGTACATTCATGATCTGTACTAACAACCTGACAGATTTAAACTATACTAACTACGGTTTGATGTGTGAAATTATTTTAAATTAATTGGTTGTGTTTTTAAATTTTCTATGTTAAACTAACTAAATTAGCATGCCATTCTTTCCATTTGCACGCCGGCAGCGGCCAATCATATTGGTTCTTACTCATAGTTTTACCATCAATTTGTACATTATGTTAAAGCAAATAAATTATCTTTATCTTTATCTTTATCTTTATCTTTATCTTTAGAAACTTATTTGAAAATGTTATCAATGTCAATAATAGTGGTGATTACCGCTGAGGCGCCATTGAGACCCGAGCCGTCAGGTGAGGGTCTTAAGAGAGCCGAGGACGGTAATCATCAATACACACGTGTATCATACGACATTTTTCAACACACTAGTGAAGAAAATAATAATAAAACAGAAATACACATGTAAATGTTCAACTGTCTCTATAACTCACTTGTGAATAATAGCAATGATAAAGTCACAGTTTGATTACAGGTGTAAAGCAGAAATACACACTCTTTGTAAATGTTCAACTGTCTCTATAACTCACTAGTGAATAATAGCAATGATCAAGTCACAGTTTGATTACAGGTGTTAAATAGAAATACACACTCCGTGTAAATGTTCAACTGTCTCTATAACTCACTTGTGAATAATAGCAATGATCAAGTCACAGTTTGATTACAGGTGTTAAATAGAAATACACACTCCGTGTAAATGTTCAACTGTCTCTATAACTCACTTGTGAATAATAGCAATGATCAAGTCACAGTTTGATTACAGGTGTTAAATAGAAATACACACTCCGTGTAAATGTTCAACTGTCTCTATAACTCACTTGTGAATAATAGCAATGATCAACTCACAGTTTGATTACAGGTGTTAAATAGAAATACACACTCCGTGTAAATGTTCAACTGTCTCTATAACTCACTTGTGAATAATAGCAATGATCAAGTCACAGTTTGATTACAGGTGTTAAATAGAAATACACACTCCGTGTAAATGTGCAACTGTCTCTATAACTCACTTGTGAATAATAGCAATGATCAAGTCACAGTTTGATTACAGGTGTAAAATAGAAATACACACTCTGTGTAAATGTTCAACTGACTCTATAACTCACTAGTGAATAATAGTAATGATAAAATCACAGTTTGATTACAGATGTCATTGTGTGCCTAATTGCGGTGGAATTAGAGCCACTTTATGAGCAAGTGTGTTGAAAAAAGTATTTTCACAACAATTATATGATACTATTTTGGTGCTAAAGGAAGCTTTTTATTCCTAGCTTTATAAATCTTGGTTTATCCTTAGTTAACTACAGAACAAGAAAATATTTCGAATTCTATGGCTTCGTACGTATTTACAGACATTTGTATTACATTATATGGCTTCGTACGTATTTACAGACATTTGTATTACATTATATGGCTTCGTACGTATTTACAGACATTTGTATTACATTCTATGGCTTCGTACGTATTTACAGACATTTGTATTACATTCTATGGCTTCGTACGTATTTACAGACATTTGTATTACATTCTATGGCTTCGTACGTATTTACAGACATTTGTATTACATTCTATGGCTTCGCCTGATAATAATGATATTTATATGCAACAAATATACCTAATGAAAAGATGTCTTTGACAATCTTTTCTTTTGTCGTCGGTTATACTAAAAACAATTTAAAAACTGATTAGATAAATGTACATGAGAAGTGACATTCTCAAAATACGTGATCATAAATGATATAAAACTGTCCAAGCTGTGTCGGGACACACCTATGTTGAGCTAAGGCCAAACAAACGCGTTCAGCCGCGTCCGCGGTGGCGTGCACCCCGCGTCCGCGGTGGCGTGCACCCCGCGTCCGCGGTGGCGTGCACCACGCGTCCGCGGTGGCGTGCACCCCGCGTCCGCAGTGGCGTGCACCCCGCATCCGCGGTGGCGTGCACCCCGCGTCCGCGGTGGCGTGCACGGTGGCGATCCATTGTCTTACCATTGATCGTCACCGTGCACGCCACCGCGGACGCAGACTGAACGCGATGGTTTGGCCTTAGCTTTAGGGTTCCGCCAGAACTTACACACATCAAATCTAAAGTCCACACTACGACCACACGAACGAAGTCGCGAGCGGCCCGCTAGTTAGCCCCCGACGCAAAAACGACGGGGTGTTATAAGTTTGATGTGTCTGTGTGTGTGTGTGTCTGTGTGTGTGTGTCTGTTTTTGTTTTTGTTTTTTTGTCTCCCGACTAATACACCTTGGTGTATGGTGTATTAGTCGGGAGTGTTCTTAGCTATGTTTGATCAAAATCGGTTCAGCCGTTTCATTGCGTCGAGTGTTTTTTTAATACAAAATTAATTACTTGTATATATAAACTTACCTGTTTGTTAGTTCCTGTATGTATAGGTAATTATTGACGATGCTAGCAGGAAGTCCCATTGTACTTCTGAGGTTATTAGGTCACTCGGTAATTGGTATGTAATTGCTGTAATGCTGGGAACTTTCGGCTCCGGCTTTCGAAAGGCCGAAACAGTCAGCATTACATTTTGTTTCGGCCAATTATAAAATAATTTCTGGCCAGCTGGTATTGTTTATCGACGCTAAAGGGAAGCGTTATCGAAACCAAATCCCTCTATTGACTCTAAGTGATAGTTTTAAGTATTAAATACGTATGTTAGCTAAGGTAAATAAATAAAAATAAAAAAAAATGCTGGACGTTTTACACAACATTATCTAGCCCCAAGCTAAGCAGAGCTTCTGTTATGGGTACTAGATAACTGATATACTTAATACAATATATAACATACATAGATATTTTTTATTATACATAGAAAATATCCAGTACACCCTAAACAAACACCTGCATATCGCACAAATATTTGTTCCGAGGCGGGAATCGAACCAGCAACCTCCGGCGTCGCAGGCGAAAGTTCGCCCGCCGTGCCACAGAGGTCGTCAGGTATATTTTATATGGGCTTATGTTTAGGTTTAATTTTACTAAAGGTCCAGTATGCCCCATTCTACTCGTATATGGGGTGAGAAGCGTTACCTTGCTGTAACACAGTTTTTTAACTAGCACGGAAGGCAAAGTTCTCTTATTTCAATACTTACGAACATCTTTAACTTTACAATTTAAATGTAACCCAAAAATTCCATTCCAGCGGGACTCGAACCGTGACCCGCGTTCTATGGCCGAATTGGTAAAGGCATCGCCGATCACAGGCGAGGTTGTGGGTTCGAGTCCCGCTGGAACGGAATTTTTGGGTTACATTTAAATTTAATGTTAACCATAAAGTGTGGTTTACACTTGAAAAAAAAAACTATCTTTAACTATGTTTTATTGTCTAATCTAAGTGAAATAAACTTATCTTTATCTTATCTTTATCTTAATTACACCCACGTATAAAATATGCAATAAGTAATTTATATCTTTAATTCAGGCTCTATGGGAAATATAAAAATGGAATATAGAATGCGAAATGATAATTTGAGAGCCAAAAACACCCCTCCCGTACCTCTCCCATACCTCAGGGACTGACTCAGTTAAGCGCTGGACCTGTAATTATTCCAGCTTTATTTTAGTTAAGTCAATCAAGTGATTTGATCACTAGTAATATGCAATAGGCATCCTAGTCTGGCTTGTGTTTACATAAGGTGCTTACTTCGCCTACTTCGACGTGAAGGCCGCAGAGGTGGGGGAGTACATCAGAAAGAAAGCCGGAGTGGGTTTGAGGGTTATGAGGTTGGACTCTCGTCATAATGTGAGCTTGAGCTCATTTATGGTGAGAGTCCCTACAGAGAGTGTGAAGACTTACATGCCCTGACTTCTGGCCGAAAGGGGTGCAGTTCCGGCGGTTCAAGGGACGCCTGTCACGTGATCCCTCGGGCCACGACGCTTTGGCGATCACACGTGTGTTAGATTAAGTTATAAATAGAGTGTTTTTATGTGTATGTTAGTTTCTAAGGTATTTATGTTGATATGTGCTTACTGTTTAGCTTTAGTGCTTTTCTCAATAAGCCAAAAAGTTTTTTTTTTTATTTGGTTTGATATAGTTTTGAGCTTTTTCGGCCTTACTTCGGCTTTATTACGGTCAGTTGACATCACTAATAATGTGCGAGAGTTGTAATTTTATGCACGTTTAGCGAAATAATGTCATTTTCTTGTTATTCCGCTAATCTTGTAAAATAAGCGATAATAATCTGTGGTTTGTGTCACTGTTTATCGTAAACTTGATCATGTACACTTATATCTAACTAGCTGCACGCCCGCGACTTCACCTGCGAGCTATTTTCAAAACTATATAAAACCAAGGTGGAATGATGACATCATTCAGGTAGCTGGAAAACTCTGGTCGAGAAGAGCAAGAGTTAGGGAAGACTGGCGAGCCTTGGAGGAGGATTACACCGCCAAGGGCGGTCTACACTTAAAAAAAAGTTAGTTAAAAAAACGTGTATATTTTATTTTGTATATTTTTATTTTGTGTAGAAATAAAGGTCTTTTTATTTATTTTATTTATATAATACCACTAACATTAATAAATGTCTAAGTTACGATGTTTGGGTGTTTGTATGTTTGTTAATCAGTCACGTCAAAACGGCTGAACCAATTTTGATTTTGGATTTTTAAGTTGGCCTTTGGTTTTTATTGGTTGATTTTTGTATGTAAATTATCAGGTCAAGGTGTACATAAGGGGGCACTAAAGAAAAAAGAAAGAAAATTTGAAGCAAATTTTTTTTTATGTTTTTTTTTATCCTATCTTGTTGCTTTTTTCCTATCCATCAATTAATGTTGAAAGCATTTTTTCCATACCGTTTCTGAGATATGAACTCTGAAAGTTTTTCGATTTTCAGAGTCCTATGATATTACCTAGGCTATTGGGTATTGGCGTGCATATGTTGTTACTGGTTCGCTGCGGGCCCTGCCGGGCCACGCTCGCCTACGGCTCGCTCGCAGCTCGCGTGTGATCAATGTTCTCTAGTGTTTTAAATCCATGTCTGACTGTCAACATGGTACTAACAACAAATATTTTTTCAGACTTCATATCTCTAAAACGGTAAGTCGTATGGAAAAAATGCATTTAACATTAATTTATGCCTGAGAAAAAGGCTATATGATAAGATAAAAAAAAGATCTTCTTTCTACGGGCATTGAGGAAAAAAGACTTTTTTCCTCGGTAGGGCCCGCAGCGAACCAGTAACAACATATGCACGCCAATACCCAATAGCCTAGGTAATATCGTAGGACTCTGACAAACGAAAAACTTTCAGAGTTCATATCTCAGAAACGGTAAGTCGTATGGAAAAAAAGTCTTTTTTCCTCAGTGCCCCCACATGTACACCCAAACCGTCGTTCTTATTTAAGTAAAATATAAATAAATAAATATGTGTATTACCTTCCAATTAGATTTTGTCAGTTTTTCTATGAAAAATCTATAAGGTTTGTTGTTAGAAGTAGGTAGGTAAACAAATATATCTACGTAAGTAACACTTTACACATCCTCCAGCTATCGGCGATACTGAGTCGCTAATGCATCGCTAATTCAACACCACGACAAGCAAACACACTCGGCTTAGCGTGTCATATAGCATACTTTAACAGCATTTTAAACCAACTTCAAAAAAGCTGCCAAATGCGTGTCGGGACACGCGAATTGTAGGGTCCCGTAGGTGCCCGTCACTATATGCGAACTTAGAAGGTGGCTTTCTTTTACACAACTAACAACGTCATCTAAGTAATTTTTAATGTTTGTACGAAATTTTCCCAATTTGTCCAAGTTCCTTTATTTTCCTTTTTACTTGTCCAAGTTCCTTTCTTTTCCTTTTTACTTGTCCAAGTTCCTTTATTTTCCTTTTTACTTGTCCAAGTTCCTTTATTTTCCTTTTTACTTGTCCAAGTTCCTTTATTTTCCTTTTTACTTGTCCAAGTTCCTTTATTTTCCTTTTTACTTGTCCAAGTTCCTTTATTTTCCTTTTTACTTGTCCAAGTTCCTTTATTTTCCTTTTTACTTCTCCAAGTTATTTTATTTTCATAGTTAGATATTATTTATTTTACATAGAAAATACCCAGAACACCCTGAACAAATATCTGCAGATCGCACAAATATTTGTTCCGAGGCGGGAATCTAACCCGCAACCTCCTGCGTCGCAGGCGAACCGTCGCCCGCCGCGCCACAGAGGTCGTACAGATAATAAACTTTGATTAATAATTAGTTTGAAAATTAACAGTGTATCTGTGTATCGCAATTAAAGTAGGTACCCACAGTCACGTGAGATGCCACCATATCTCGATCTCGTGTAGATAACCGTAAGGCACGTATAGTACCTATAGTCACGAGTAGGTACGCTGTGAAATCTTATCTAATTACTTCCTGTTTGCTTGATTGTCGTGTCACTGGTTCTTTCTTGGTATACCTGCCTGGCCCTGGATATAGCCTAGTGATCGGTGGTGAAAAAACCATTGTGGTCGTGTTTCTGGTACAGTGATCCCTCGGAATTATAATGTAGTATCCGTGCATATTTATAATGTGAATATTGTACTTGATTTAGACTGTAAAAATCAAATTTAATATAAGAAATTTTGTGGCATACCTTACCTGAAACGACGGCCATATCGAAACAACAAGAATTCAGGCCACAATTGGCCGGGCCACAGCAAAAACTACTCTTAAATACAAATTAAATTGTTAACATTAGAACTTGGAAGATTTTCAAAGCTCTCTAGTCGATATACCGATGCAATGGCGGTCCTACGGGACGTCAGTGAATGGAGGCGGCTCAAAACTGAACATCGTGACATTCTTTTTAGTAGTAGTAGAGCTTTTTTGTGAAAGAGTTCGTCCGGGGAAGTACTACCACCATACCTATTTCTGCCGCAAAGCAGTAGTGCTCGCATTGCTGTGTTCCGGTTTGAAGGGTATTGGTGCCGGTGAAATTACAGGCACCTGAGACTTTCATCTTTATGTCTCAGGGTGGCGGGCGCAGTGCAATGCCACATAGGATACGTCCTTGGTGGACGTGACCTATTAGGTAATGTACTGTTCATAGGCAGAGGTTACCGTTTAACACCAGGTGGGCCATCTGCTTGTTCCGTCATTCAAGAAGCATAAAAAAACAATTGGCCCGGCCACAGCAAGAATACCCTTCCATTTAAAAATACCAATGTAATTGTTTATTTTATTATAGATAGATAGATATAACAGATATTTATTGTATTATAGATAGATAGATAGATAGATAGATAGAACAGAACATCAGAACATGGAAGTTATTCAAACCTGGGGGGTTTAAATAACTGCATCTGGGGCCCAGACGATGGGCCGATGCAATGGCGGTCCTACGGGACGTCAGTGGATGGAGGCGGCTCAAAACATCATCGTGATATTCTTCAGGATGTTTATGTCAATCAGTGGAAATCTACCATATAAGTTCAGTTCCTCTCCATCCAAACGTTGTCTGGAAGAGATCGCTCTTTAGCGATAAGACCGCCCATTGTACATTTAGTTTTTTTGTTTAATTGTTATGTCTTCTTTTTAACTAGTTTGTAAGGTGTGCAATAAAGTATTTTCATTCATTCATTCATTCATTCTACAGTTTATGCTGATAATGATGATGATGTATTCTTACATAAAATGAAATAGGACTTTAATATGCAGTTTCCTTCAAGATCCAATTATTTAATCTGTGCTAAATGCTTCCACAGAGTAGTAACGAGCTGGCTGTGGCTAGCTCAGAGACATACCATCTGTACCGCTCGGCCGATAATTAAATTGGTGCAAGCGGGAATTTAAATTTCTATATTCTACATGCGTATGTATATGCGTTCTCGGATCGGTTCGATTGTCCTCTGGTTTGGAAGCTCGTCCAGAGGACTACATCATTGTTAATTATTGAGTACTAACCTAGTTTTAAGTAGTGTTACTAAAAAGTTGGACTCTGTTTTTTTTTTTTTTTTTTTATGTAATGGCTCGACATACTGGCTTACGGCCCGCCTGATGGTAAGCGGTTACCGTCGCCTATTGACATCTGCAACACCAGGGGCATTGCCAATGCGTTGCCTGCCCTGAAGGACTCTTTTTACATTTTTTTTAAAGCGGCTCATGTTGTAGTTTAGCGGGAACACCTCGGGAGGGAGCCCATTCCACAACTTGCACGTATGGGGGAGAAAAGATCTCGTAAAGCGAGCAGTACGAGACACCCACGTGTCGATGATGTGTGGATGAGCTCCCTTGCGTTGTCGAGAAGTGCGATGGTAGAACCTGGATGCGGGTATGAGATTGAACAGCTCCTCAGAGCACTCCCCATTATAGAGTCGATAGAACACACAGAGCGAGCCGATGTCTCGGCGTAGGCTCAGCGGCTCTAGTGAACTGGAGAGCTTGGGGTCGCTGACGATTCTTGTTGTCTAAATATATCAAAAAAAAAAAAAAAAAAACTATTCTATATTATTTTCATTCACGTTGCCCATTTTTTGTTTCAAAAATAATATATTCTATTATTATATATTATTTTTGTTATTTCTGTTAATATTTTACTACATTATAATACCAAGGGATCACCCAGACAGAAACACGATAGGACAACAATTTACTCGATAGAAAAAAAAAACAAAGTTACGTCTAATTTTTGGCTTTATTCAATTGTTTGTCAATATGGTAAAGATTATTGGTTCAAAAATTGGATAAACAAAATCAATAAAATGAAATAAAAAAAAAATTGTTTACTGCAAAATACATTAACAATGTATGTATATATATATACCTATATATACACTCTATACCTAATCTATGTAACATGTGCATGAAAGATTCCTTTGCGAGAGACTTTCCTTTCATTTTAGTAGTAGTAGAGCTTTTTTCTGAAAGAGCAATTATTTAAATATATTTTGTTAACAATGTTCACAATTTAACACAGTTAAGAGGGTGGGTAGACTTTAACTTTGGGCTAGATTCGATTGTTTGTCAATATGGTACAGATTATTGGCTCAAAAATTAGATAAATAAAATCAATACAATAAACCGGAGGGATCACACACGCGGTTTTTTTTAAATTATCTATATTTCACGAGATATTCAATAAAAACCGCTTTTTCGAGCGGCGCGTGGTGTTTTTTAGGGTTCCGTAGCCAAATGGCAAAAAACGGAACCCTTATGGATTTGTCATGTCTGTCTGTCTGTCTGTCCGTGTATGTCACAGACACTTTTTTTTGTATGAAGAAAGAAACAGAGGTAAGAGGACAAACAGACAAGTGAACAAAATAACAAGTGAAGTATTTGGTGCGTAGTGGATATTACTACTCCGTGGCTGCTCGCTTTAGATCCACGTACCCACTTAATTGTTTACCTTATAAGTAAATACTTGTAAGTATAAGTGCTCAGGTCAAGGCTACATTAGACATAGACGTTGCATAAATAACATTGCGAAAACGAACGGGCAGGTTCGCCACCCGTCACATCTCCACGAGGGTGAAAATATGCGTTAGCTCGGTGAACAGCTTTAGGTGTGGTGGAACTAAAGGGGCATTTCGCCACTAGGTATTGTGGTTTGTCACTTTGTTTTGTTTTATTTTTCTTAGGTGTACAATAACATAACATAACATTACACCCAACTGTCGCATACATAGTTCTGACCCCACACTAGGATTCCCTGTGTCGTGGGTATCAGAAACTACGAGTAGGTTCCATGGTACCATTACACCCAAACCCGGAACAAATATTTGCAAATCATACAAACATTTTCCCGCAGCGGGAATCGAACCCGCAACCTTTCGCGTCTCAGCCAGCTACTCGCCCGACGCACTACAGAGGTCGTCATAATAAAGAGTTTATCTATCTATCTATCTATATATCTATCAACGGTAAAAGATCCAGTGTGTTGAAAGAATTCAGTGTGTCTCCCAAAGGAATCTTTCACGCACGGTAACATGTCTTAATCTTTTAAGAATTAATGTGACCGGCCTAAGAATGGACCCTTCCGTCTCCTCCCGTGGATATCGCAAAAGCCGGCTAAGTGATTACCGGGACTTGTTGATAAGATTCGTTTGTATAAGATTTGTCCTGGCTGCTAGCTTATTGTAGAATGTGTTATTACTGGAAGAAAGCGTTAGCCGAGTCAGTCGTGGCCCGTGGGATAATTCAGTCAGTAATTCGTCAGCTTAGATAATTTATAGACGTGGGAAGCAATGGCGGTGATGAGCTCACCACTTTTCACGTCTATATTCCATAATGGTGCAACCCATAGATAGGCAGAGGGTACCGCTTAACATCAGGTGGGGATCTGCTTGACTCGTCATATAAAGTTGTTTATAAAAATAAAACCTACTCTGAAAAGGCCCAGAGGCTCTGCCCATACTCCTTCGGGGAAAAAGGCGTGTGTCTATGTATATGTATGAAAAAGCAACCTCCTTAACTTTTAAATTTAATCCAAAAATTCCGTTCCAGCGGGACTCGAACCCGCAACCTCGCCTGTGATCGGCGATGCCTTTACCAATTCGGCCATAGAACACTATGACGCTGAAGACGAAATTTGTGGGCACTATCAACTCGGCTATAGCGCCGATGGGCGCCATCTACAAGTGTTTCATTAGAAACCTTCTGTTCAAAGTCCGAAATTAGTTAGTTCCTTAACTTTTGTTTGTTTGTTTGTTTTCAGGTCGCCTGGCAGTGATCTTATTCAGCATATGCACGATAGTGCTCGGAGTGATCTTATCCTTCGTGCCATGGCTAGACTACATTATATTCAGGGTATGTCAAATGTCAACACGTTCATATTAACCTCAGACTAAAGATATTAACAGCATGCAGTCTGTGGTCGTTAATGTAGTGTGGAAACAATTTGCATTCATTTATAATCACTTGAGTGGTGTAACACACGCAATACGGCAATACGGCAATAGATCTTCTCCTCCCGTGGATGACGTAAAAGCCGACGACAATTACACCATTTTTTTTTTTACTTCTATGTTTGAATAAGCAGATGGCCCGGCCCACCTGATGTTAAGCGATAACCTCTGCCTTTAACAACGCATTACCACAAAGGGCACGTCCACCTAGGACGCACCCTATGTGGCATTGCGCCCACTGCGCCCGCTACAGAGGCTTACAATGCTCTAAGGCGCCCGCCACCCTGAGATATAAAGATGAAAAGTCTCATGTGCCTGTAATTTCAGCGGCACCCATACCCTTCAAAACGGAACACAGCAATGCGAGCACTGCTGCTTTGCAGAAATAGGTATGGAGGTAGTACTTCCCGGACGAACTCTTTCACAAAAAAGCTCTACTACTACTAAAACAAATGGAATAGGCAATATCAACTTTAGTTCTCAACACATTTTTCACACAACGGAATTTTTATATGTAAGTACACATCGTTCTAGTTATTTTATATACATATATAATAGGTACTGCACGACTTGCATTTGCCATTTTCAAGTATTTATTGTATTAATTTGCAACGTTACATTACCGTAAGTTTTTAGTAAAACGGTGGCAGTTTTACTAAAACTTTGGTAGATTTGATTTTCTACCAATTTAAAAAGTCAGGCAATTCACTTCCATTTCCTTTCTCAACACTTGTGCCCTAAACGAGCTACATTGGTTAAAATGCCACCAAAATTACATAAAATACCTCAAGAAAATTACTAAGAAATAAATATATCCTCGAAGGGACCGACAAAGTTTCCATACAAACCAGTGTTCTGTTTGGGGTTCCGCATTATAACGGGATATTATTACTAAGCTTACATCACCAACGTCACTCTGCCTGTCTGTATTCTATCACAGACTGATCATCATCATCGGCCCACGCTAGTCCACTGCTGGACATAGGCCTCTCCCAATACGCGCCACTGAGCCCGGTGTTCGGCTCTTCTCATCCACTTTCTGCCGCCGCCTCTCGTAGGTCATTGCTCCACCTAGCCATAGGGCGCCCCACGCTACGTTTGCCTAGAAGCGGTCTCCACTCAAGAACTCGCTTACCCCAATACATATATAACCAGCCCATTGCCACTTCAGCTTACTAATCCGGTGGGCTATGTCAATGACTTTAGTTCTTTATCGGATAATCTCATTTCGGATTTTATCTTTCAAAGAAACTCCGAGCATAGCCCGTTCCGTAGGTCACTGTGCAACCTTGAACTGGTGGATTAGCCCTACCATGAGTGTCCACGTCTCGGTACCATAGGTCATTACTGGTAGGACGCACTGATTGAAGACTTTAATCTTCAGCCATTGTGGTATAGGGGACATTGGATTAGGTGTTATTAGAGCGTAAAGATATCCTATGATCAAAAAAATTAGAGTAATGTAGGGAAAACGATGTCTTGAATTCGATAAAATTATGTGATTTGATCAGGGGGAGCGTGTGTTGCTGACACCCTGAAGAAGACATTTGTCCCGCTTTGTACAGAAAAGGGGGTCGCGACCAGATCGCATAGCATCGCATTCAATCACCCTACGACCAGCGCAGGTTGTTTACAGTTAGGAACCGTTGAAATGAAAATGAAATGAAAATGAAAATGAAAATGAAAATGAAAATGAAAATGAAAATGAAAATGAAAATGAAAATGAAAATGAAAATGAAAATGAAAATGAAAATGAAAATGAAAATGAAAATGAAAATGAAAATGAAAATGAAAATGAAAATGAAAATGAAAATGAAAATGAAAATGAAAATGAAAATGAAAATGAAAATGAAAATGAAAATGAAAATGAAAATGAAAATGAAAATGAAAATGAAATGAAATGAAAACATTTATTTGGCACAAACAAAAAAAAAACAAACAGAACAAACAGTAAGACAAAAAACTGAAATATAAATAAAAAATAACAACCAAAAACATACTAAAACAGATAGAAAAACATAATATCCTTTGAGTTAGGGACCTTTTTGTAACAGCAAATCTAACTGTCATTTTGTGTATTTTCATGTTTTATTTTGTTTATATCTGTGTTGTTGCAAATAAAAATAATTATATTCTATTATATTCTAAATAAGACTATAAATTTGAGTCGAAACTTGTTGGCGTTAAGGTAGCGCCCGGGCAGAAATCTTCATACAAAAAAAACGCCTCGCGTCGCACGAAAAAACTGTTTTTATTGAATATCTCTTAAAATAAAGATAACTTTGTAAAACCCCTACAGTAAACCCTCGGCTTTGTTGTATTGATTTTATGTATCGAATTGTTTTACCAAATAATATTTTAATAAACAATCGAATCTAGGCAGAAAATAAGAGGTAACTTTGGGTATTTTTTCTATCGAGAAAATATTATCGAATCGTGTTTCTGGTACAGTGATCCCTCGGAATTATAATGTAGTATCCATACATATTTATAACTTGAATATTGTACTTGATTTAGTCAGTTAAAAATCTAATCTAAGATTGGAAATTTTGCGTTATCAAATTTGATTTTTGACTTATTATTTATTTTGTCAGAAAAAAACACACAAATCTGCATTTTTTTTTAATGGTTTTACAAATATTTTACTATAGAATATTGAATAACACAAAATAATCAAAGCTAAACACAAAATAGGTAGTTAAGTTGGCATGACTTACTAACTAAGCCCCCAGTAGTGGTGTGACTTCTAAGTCGTATTTTTGTGTTTGTCGGCTGAACAAATTTTTTTTATATTACCTAGCGTAAAAAATAAATTTTTAACTATCGTTGGGTCTGCTTGCAAAACCGACTATGTTGGCTTCGCTGGGGACACCGGGACAGACTGCCTAAAACCGGGACTGTCCCGCCCAAACTGGGACGTATGGTCACGTTATTTATACCCCACCTTAACACATTGACCTGTGCGTGGAAAATTAAATTAATTACCTACAAAACCTATAAAATTCGTCATTATATCACCAAAAATCTTTATTTATTAGAATACTTCGATGACCTTGACCTGATGAAGACATGAGGAAACCTGTCTGGACCGGTTCGCTGGTATAATATTTCGTGTTCGGTCTCATTTTACACACAGCCACAGATCAATAATTAAGTAATACTTAGGTATTTTATAAACAGGCATGACTAAACCGTTTTGTTATTGATATTTATTAGTTTTGTTTAAGGTGGGGTTTGCCGCAAAATTACTAATCTTAGATTTGATTTTTAACAGACTAACGGCCGATTTTTTAATTCCCAGATAAAATTATCGTTTAGATAAGTATTAGCTCTGTCTTTTTCTTTCATATCATGACTTAAGAAAGAGATGGTGATATTTTTTAATGACGGATAATTTTACCTAGAGAATGAAAAATCGACCCTTAATCAAGTACAATATTCAAATGAGTTTATTATTATAATTTTTTTTTTTTTTTTAATTGGCGCCGCACGGCTTTTGCATTTGCCAATAACATATTTTGTTTGTTTAATAATCATTTTTTTTTTTTTCACTCTTACTCTTCAAACCGGTACACAGCAATGCGAGCACTACTGCTTTGCGGCAGAAATAGGTATGGTGGTAGTACTTCCCCGGACGAACTCTTTCACAAAAAAGCTCTACTACTACTATCTTTGCCTCCAGGAACTGAAGCTATGGAACGGGTCACTCAGCTACAACTACTGGCAGAAGCCAGGAGTGGTGAGGCTGACCAAGGTGTACATCTTCAACGTGACCAACCCCCAGGGGTTCATCGAGCAGGGGGAGAAGCCGAGACTGGTGGAGGTCGGCCCTTTTGTGTATCGGTAAGCTAGTATAACATAACATAACATCGAGAAATAATAAAAGAGGAGAAAAAAGGAGGGAGATATTAAGTAGGAGAATTCAGCTTGGCTGTGCAGCATTTATGGGCTAGAAGGGGCTATACTTGGAGTCTCTCTGAGGGATAAGATCCGAAACGAGGTTATCCGACAGGGAACCAAAGTTCTCGACATAGCCCAGAGGATTAGCAAGCTGAAGTGGCAGTGGGCCGGTCATCTCTGCAGAAGAACCGATAACCAGTGGAGTAAACGAGTTCTTGAGTGGAGACCGCGTCTTGGCAAACGTAGTGTAGGGCACCCTCTGGCTAGTGGAGCGACGACTTGCACGGGGTGGCTGGCAGAAACTGGATGAGGAGATCCTCAGACCGGGCTCAGTGGCGCGCTATGGGAGAGACCTATGTCCAGCAGTGGACTGCAGTAGGTTGACGATGAAGCTAGTATACCAACTAACCTTACAACAAGCTTTTATTTAACTTGCAATGTATGTATGTCCGGGTGGAATCTTGCAACTGAATTTTAAAGCAGTTATCCTCAACCGATTGAGCTGCAATTTGGCATACCTGTCAAGTTCTGATGACAATACAATATGATGTTGACAGCGAGCTGATCTGATTATGGAGACGGAAGGTGGACAACGGAACTCCTCGACGGATAATAGTAGACTGGCCGCGTTTAGGTTAATTTTGATCAGCACACGGTTACGATCACTAAGTTTATAAAAGCTTGTATTGAAAAGTTTATTTTTCACAAAAAACTTATAAACATTGATAGACCTTTGTTTGACCACGATCTCACCTGTTGGTAAGTGACGATGTGGCCGACGATGGAGCACAAAGGTCTAGAAGGCACCTAGACTTGAAGAGACCCAGATTATAGTTTTCAGGAAAGACAGACGACGGTAGTGTATTCCACTCCTTAGCAGTTCGCATTATAAAGGTAGAACTGAAACGTTTAGTGCGAATAGAGGGTATACTTATGAGGTAAGTAAAGTATTTTCCTGCGTAAAAAAAATCTGGCCAAGTGCAAGTAGGACTCGCGCACGAAGGGTTCCCCACTAGGTTCTACACCATTATCTATAAAAACGGCAAAAAAAAACACCTTTGTTGTATGGGAGCCCCCTTCAATATATATTTTATTCTGTTTTTTAGTATTTTTTGTTATAGCGGCAATAGAAATACATCATCTGTGAAAATGTCAACTGTCTAACTATCACGGTTCATGAGATACACATCCTAGTGACAGACGGACGGACAGCGGAGTCTTAGTAATAGGGTCCCGTTTTACCCTTTGGGTACAGAGCCCTAAAAAGATGGTCGTGACCTATGATGTAATGCGTTGTTAAAGGCAGAGGTTACCGCTTAAGAGCAGCCAACACAAGTACTTTCAATAAAAACGCTGGTGCTCAGCTCGTACGTGATTATGAAGTTGTAACAATTTCTTCGTCAGATGTTTCGGACAAATATGTATCTTGAACAATATATATAGATAAGTGGAAAAACTTTTCTTTTTTTTTTTACCACTAAATTCTGTATAAGCTTTCAAAAATCAGCGTATTTGCACAATTTTACCTGAACTTTGGATGTTCATAATGTACTTATAAACTGTAAATGTAAAAAAAGGGACTTCCGGGGTATTTCGCCCATGTTGTCTAGAATCTAAATTACAAGCATTTTTTCACAAACTTGTAAGACTTTCTCAAAAAAAAAGGAACGTGCTGGAACAAGTTTTATGAATATTTAGCGCGTTTATTGCCGTTTCGCAAGTAATTAGCGGAATTTTCCGAATTCCAACAAAAGGATCTGGCACTAGCTCTCATTTTACACAGTGCCTCTCTTTCAAACATTGAATTATACGAACCTACAAGATTTTAGTTCAAATCGGGAGGGGTTTCAATCAGGGTTTAACATCAACATCATAACCACCTTAACATCAGGTGGGCCATCCGCTAGTTCCGTCATACACGCAGTAAAAAAACATATTGATCTTTTGCAGACATTTTTTTGTTGAAAGAACGGCCTTCATGTCTACGGATTCTGTATAATTGTACGAGTCCATAAGGTAGGTGTATGAACGTGTTATCTGTGTCGTAACTACTGCGAACTCATTCTAATGTTACGACAAACTGCTTGGCCGGTCGCGTGTGTGACTATGTACAGACACCAGTAGAAGTGTCTGCGGGTACAAATAATAATTAAAATATACACAAATTTATCTCAAAAATATATTGCGAGTCCTTACAAAGCTATGCTATGCTAGCAAACATCTAAACATCGACTGACTGACTGACTGACTGACTGACTGACTGACTATCAACGCACAGCCTAAACCGTAAGTCCTAGAGACCTGAAATTTGGCGGGTTCGTTCCTTTTGTGGTTTAGGGGTGCACTAAGAAAGGAATTTCCGATATTCGCTCTCTAAGGGGTCCAAAATAGGCTTTTAATATACAACAAAAAAGCTTTGTGTTTCGGAAACCGTTAGCAGTAGAACCTTGAAATTTTACACGGAGATTTCTCAAATAAAATTAACAAACATACGATACCTGAAATTTTCCTGAAAAATGGAAGGGGAATGTTTCATTTGTAAAAAAAAAAATTTACTTTTTACAACGTACAGCCTAAACCGCTGGTCGTAAAGACCTGAAATTTGGAGAGTGTATTCCTTTTTGGGTGTACTTAGAAAGGAATTTGGAAAATTCGCTCCCTTAGGGGTCCAAAAACCTAGAAGTTGGTCAGCATTCAGGTCCAGTTTAAAAACACTTATTTAGAATAAAACACCAAATCATGCATCTCTAAGACTGTTGAACCAAAGTGACAAAGAATAATGCCGAAAAAACTAGTTTGGAAACAAAAACTGCATAAAACCGTTCCGGAACTGTGACGCCTCAGACAAACACATCTATTATCTAATATAAATTTAATTGGTTTTTTACGCATTACTGCTCATCACACTTCCTCAGATAGTGAATGTTAATTTCGCGAAAACTAGGAGACTTTAGTTACTATATTATTATTAGTGCTACATAATAATTGTGAAGTGAAAGAGAGAATTCTCAGAACTTTGATACATTCAAGTTACAGTCACATTTCGATATAATCACATTCATATTCTCAGTTGAGCTGAATACTAATGGCGTTTGTTAACAACACCACTAGTAACATGATCCGAACTTTATTTTAACTATTTTTTATTACGATAATTTGGCTTCTTATTGCAAATAATTCTAGTCCATCCCAAAATTAAATAAATAATGCTAATCAAAAAAAAAAAAAAAAATATATAAATAAAAAAATATATTTATAGTTATTTATAATATATTTATATAATATTTATATTTATAATTATAAAATATAAATAATATGTTAATATATAAATAAATAATGCTGGACAAGTTCACAAAACATTATCTAGCCCCCAGCTAAGCCAGAGCTTGTGTTATGGGTACTAGATAACTGATATACTTAATATAATACATTAAATAGATAGATATTTTTTATTATACATAGAAAACACCCAGAACACCCTGAACAAATATCTGCAGAACGCACAAATATTTGTTCCGAGGCGGGAATCAAACCCGCAACCTACTGCGTCGCAGGCGAACGTTCGCCAGCCGCGCCACAGAGGTCGTCAGAGTTGTTTGGCAGAGATCGCTTATAGCGATAAGACCGCCCATTGTACTTCCGTGATAAGTTTGTAATTTATTAAAAAATTATTATTTTCTGTGTTGTACAATAAAGTGTTTTCTATCTTCTATATAATACCTGAAGCCCAATTCTCTTATTTATTTTATAACCACACTGCAAGTTGACCGAAACGAGATTGTATTGTAAATTGACTGAGAAATTGGTATTCTGCTCACTCATAATAACAGTATAATCTACTTTTGGTTCTTGCGACCTTATATTAGAGTAGGATAGTGCTATATAATAATTGTAAAGAGTGAAAGAGAGAATTCTCAGAACTTTGAAACATTCAAGTTACAGTAACATTTCGTTAAAATCACATTCCGCGTTGTATCGTGAGGTGAGCAGAATACCATTTTTGACGTTTGTGACAGCGACACTAGATCGTAACATGATCCGAACTTTAATTTGACTATTTTTTATTACGAGAATTGCTCATATTAATTAGCACCATTATGCACGAGTGTACCGGATTGTGAAGAAATCATAGTGGTTCGACGCTAACCTTTTGACTGTTTACAGTGCATACTTTTGTTGATTTTTATAAATCAATGCTAGAAAATTATAAAAATAAGTAACAAAAGGCAAGGTGAATTCGAGGGCGAATCAAAAAGTCAATGGCTTAGGCATTTTAATAAAGCAAAGCAGCCTCCGTTCCGTGTTGCTCAATGGTCAATGATAAGCCAACCGTCTTCAATATTTTTTTTTTTTTTTTTTAGTTGTTTCGTGTAATTTTGGTGGCATTTTAACCGGTGTATCTTAGATAGAGTAGTAGTAGAGCTTTTTTGTGAAAGAGTTCGTCCGGGGATGTACTACCACCATACCTATTTCTGCCGCAAAGCAGTAGTGCTCGCATTGCTGTGTTCCGGTTTGAAGGTTAAGGGTGCCGGTGAAATTACAGGCACATAAGACTTTTCATCTTTATGTCTCAGGGTGGCGGGCGCAGTGCAATGTCACATAGGGCGCGTCCTAGGTGGACGTGACCTATGAGGTAATGCACTGTTCATAGGCAGAGGTTACAGCTTAACATCAGGTGGGCCAAATGCTTGTTCCGTCATTCAAGTAGTATATAAAAAAAACACCTCTTTTCCTTCATTCACTCTCATCAAATCATGTGCTCGGTGATCATATTTTTACTACTGTATAAAAAAATAAAAAAAAGATGATAAATAGCACATGTGTGGTGTAGTTCAAATATAAGAAAATTGCGTGACTTTTTTAAATTGTGTTTTTTTTCCTGCAAAGTCTTGGTTTTTCTGCCACCATTTAAACTGGGTTATGTCTTGACGAACACTCTTGACGTCTTGATTATAACTAAGGCTGAGTTATGGCGGTCTTGAAAGGTCTTTGTGAGTAGTGAAAGGACGTAATGACGAATTTACCCTACTTTTTTTCGGTGACGAATTTACCCGATGACGAAAGAACCCTAACCCGTAAAAAGGTGTGGTAAAAAGGTTCAGTATGCCTAGTACAGGATCTTTTCATTTATTTTAGTTAGGCTTAGAGAACTGACAATTTTTTTTTTGTTTTTTTTTACTTCTTGGAATGTCGGGTCAGGCAGATGGCCCACCTGATGTTAAGTGGTACCATTTGCCTATGAACAGTGCATTAGTGCATTACCTCACAGGTCACATCCCACCTAGGACGCGCCCTATGTGGCATTGCACTGCGCCCGCCACCCTGAGACGTAAAGATGATAAGTCTCATGTGCCTGTAATGTCACCGGCACTTTATACCCTTCAAACCGGAACACAGCAATGCGAGCACTACTGCTTTGCGGCAGAAATAGTTATGGTGGTAGTACTTCCCCGGACGAATTCTTTCACAATAAAGCTCTACTACTACTAAATAAGTTTATTGAAAGTCCACGATATTCATTATTTAAACAGACAATCTAACAACGTTATGTTGACAGCCTGGCCCACGGTACACGGCCCATTGACAGAGCGTCCCATTTTTTTCCGTTGACGACTTGGCCCACGCTCTGGGACACGATGTCAATAGCCAAAATAAGTAGTTTTTATTTGACGACGTGTCCCATTCCATTTAGTGGGAACAAACGTGCATTGTAAATTTAAAGTACAGTCAGAGCAAAAAGTTAATGCATTTCTAATTAATTTATAATGACAATGTGTGTTTGTTATTGTTAAAAAGGTAACTCTCGAAATCACCTGAACAATCATCTGATGACCTTGACCTTGATACTGAACTGTACAGAATTAGGTATGTGTAGGTAGTTTTGACGCGCGGTTTGTTCAGCCTGCGCGCGACTTCGGCCACACAGCGCTTGATTCCTCGGCAGCACATATGACGTAACAGTCATATAGAACGTATGACCACAGATTACTTAATAGTTACTTCGTAAGTATGACGTAGAAGTACTATTTTTTTTTTAATTTGTATTTGTATTTTTGTTTTTGAGAACGAATGGGTGTTACTGACATAATATGGTCTGAACTCTCGGGCGTTTGGGTAAGATACGTTTTAGCGCGCACGAGCACCTGTTATTATTTTGTAGGTATCTTAAGAGTTAGCTATTATCTTTTAAAACTGAAAGTATCTGCTCCTACTATTAATTAATCTGTGCCTTAAGACTGCGCCAACTCCAGGAAGAAATGATCATACAAAAAAAACTCCACGCGCCGCACGAAAAAGTACTTTTTATTGAATACATAGACGCACGCCTTTTTCCCCGAAGGGGGGTAGGTAGAGCCTCAATGGAACTCTTTTCACAATAGGTTGCACCATCGAGGAATACAGACGTGACAAGTGGTGAACTCATCGCCGCCATTGCTTGGCTAACGCTTCCTTCCAGTAATAACACATTACATAAAGCTATAGCAGCCAGGATAAATCTTATTCTTAAATATCTCTTAAAATATAGATAATTTTTCAAAACCACTACAGTAACCCCTCGGCTTTGTTGTATTAATTTTATTTATCTCATTTTTTACCCAATAATATGCACAATCGAATCTAGCCAAAAAATAGACGTAACTTTGGTTTTTTTTATCGAGAAAATATTTTCCTATCGTGTTTCTGGTGTACGGTGTACAGTGATCCCTCGGTATTATAATGTAGTATCCATACATATTTATAATTTGAATATTGTACTTGATTTAGTCTGTTAAGAATCAGATCTAAGATTGGTAATTTTGCGTTATATCCTACCCTAAGATTAATAATCATTAATTCTTAAAATAATAATAATAATTACTTTGAAAGTGTAGGTGTATTTGATAACCTGAGTTGCTCAGCTACTTTTGACTGTTATAATGCCTTCGCTGTTTTTTTGTTTTAACCATTAATTCTCTAAAAAAGATAGTAATCAATATTTGAAAGCGCTTAGGTGTATTTGACAACCTGAGTTCTGTTGCTCAGCTACTTTTGACGACATTAAGCCTTCTCTGATTTTTTGTGTTAATCATTAATTCTCAAAAAAGATAGTAATCAATATTTGAAAGCGCTTAGGTGTATTTGACAACCTGAGTTGCTCAGCTACTTTTGACGACATTAAGCCTTCTCTGATTTTTTGTGTTAATCATTAATTCTCAAAAAAGATAGTTATCAATATTTGAAAGTGCTTAGGTGTATTTGACAACCTGAGTTGCTCAGCTACTTTTGACGACATTAAGCCTTCTCTGATTTTTGGTGTTAATCATTAATTCTCAAAAAAGATAGTAATCAATATTTGAAAGCGCTTAGGTGTATCTGACAACCTGAGTTGCTCAGCTACTTTTGACGACATTAAGCCTTCTCTGATTTTTTGTGTTAATCATTAATTCTCAAAAAAAGATAGTAATCAATATTTGAAAGCGCTTAGGTGTATTTGACAACCTGAGTTGCTCAGCTACTTTTGACGACATTAAGCCTTCTCTGATTTTTTGTGTTAATCATTAATTCTCAACAAAGATAGTAATCAATATTTGAAAGCGCATATGTGTCTTTTAATCAATATTTGAAAGCGCATAGGTGTCTTTTAATCAATATATGAAAGCGCATAGGTGTCTTTTAATCAATATTTGAAAGCGCATAGGTGTCTTTTAATCAATATTTGAAAGTGCATAGGTGTCTTTTAATCAATATTTGAAAGCGCATATGTGTCTTTTAATCAATATTTGAAAGCGCATAGGTGTCTTTTAATCAATATATGAAAGCGCATAGGTGTCTTTTAATCAATATTTGAAAGCGCATAGGTGTCTTTTAATCAATATTTGAAAGCGCATAGGTGTCTTTTAATCAATATTTGAAAGCGCATAGGTGTCTTTTAATCAATATTTGATAGGTGTATTTGTTTTTTAAAAGATCGGAAGACGAAATAAAAGCAATAGCTGGACAGACATGGTCCATAATAGCCAGAGCAAGAGAAGAGTGGAAGAAGTTGGAGGAGGCCTTTGCCAAACTTGGGCAAACAGAGTCTGTTGTCAATATCTTAACTGTTTTTATTATTGTAAAGCTTCATGTATATTAGAAATCTGAATAAAGGCTTTTATTATTATTATATTAGGTGTATTTGACAACCTACCTACCATACCTATTTCTGCCGCAGAGCAGTAGTGCTCGCATTGCTGTGTTCCGGTTTGAAGGGTAAGGGTGCCGGTGAAATTACAGGCACATGAGACTTTTCATCTTTATGTCTCAGGGTGGCGGGCGCAGTGCAATGCCACATAGGGCGCGTCCTAGGTGGACCTGACCTATGAGGTAATGCACTGTTCATAGGCAGAGGTTACCGCTTAACATCAGGTGGGCCATCTGCTTGTTCCGTCATTCAGTAGTATTAAAAAAAAAAAAAAAAAAAAAAAACCTGAGTTGCTCAGCTACTTTTGACGAATATAATACCTACCTTCTCTGATTTTTTGTGTTATTTCTCATAGCATGCAGCATGTTTAACCGTACGTACTTACTACTGAGTACCTACACGTAATGTGTACCTACTTGGTACCTGCCGGGTAATTGCCGAATATCACGCCACAAGTGAAATCTGTGGGCAAACAGTCACTGGTAACGATTTGAAGTAGCATTATCTAAAGCTAAAGCTAACTAAACGTATCGCCATCCTTTTCTTTTGTATCTAAAAAGCAAAGGACAGGGAGTCTATTTTTAGTTTTAACTTTAGAGAATACAATCTCAAATGGCACCCACTGTATAGATCTACCAACTTATCTGTAGAACCATTTACCAACATTTTTAAAACCCGACGTAAATACGACGGTGTGATATAAGTTTAACGTGTCTGTCTCTGTGTGATTGTGTGCGTGTGTGTGCGTGAGAGTGTGTCTGTGTGTGTCTGTCTGTGTCATCGTAGCTCCCGAACGGATGAACCGATTTTGTTTATTTTTTGTTTGAAAGGTGAATTAGTCGGTGATGTTCTTAGCTATGTTTGAGTTTAGTCTTAGAATACGGGCCTTAGATTCCACGTGGGCTAGAGGGGTTTCCACGGCCGTTTCACATCATGTTTATAGCCTTGAAAATAGATGGCGCCAGCTCTGTACAAGCTAAAGTAGCTCAGTCAAAATAAAGTGAAATGTCAACGTCAACAACGTAGTGATATATTTTCGTAGTAATCACACAAAAGCTGAATCTCTTCAAGTCAAGAGTGAATAGGTGCCTTCTAGACCTTTGTGCTCCATCTTCGGCCACATCCTCACTTACCAACAGGTGAGATCGTGGTCAAACAAAGGCCTATCAATGTTATAAAAAAAAAGGACAGACAATGCGTTTGTTATGTTGACAAGTACATTTGAGTCAGTGCCGTCTATCGAGCCAAATCGAACTACTTTTTTTTTATTCGTTTTTTTAAATCTCTCATTACTGCTCTTGTTACAGAGAAGACATGGAGAAAGTAAACATCCAGTTCCACGACAACGACACCGTGACGTACCAACACAATAAGATACTACGCTTCGTGCCAGAGCTTTCAGTTGACAAGAACCTCAAGCTGGTGGTTCCGAATATACCCTTACTGGTGAGCAAACTCGCTTCTACTTCTACAAGCAAGTACTGCTTCTTCAAGCAGTAGTGCTCGCATTGCTGTGTTCCGGTTTGAAGGGTGGTGCCGGTGAAATTACAGGCACATGAGACTTTTCATCTTTATGTCTCAGGGTGGCGGGTAATGCACTGTTCATAGGTAGAGTGTACCGCTTAATATAAGGTGGGCCATCTGCTTGTTAGGTCATTCTAGTAGTATATAAAATTAAAAAAATTAAAAAAGTAGATCTACCCGTGTGTTCATTCAATCTCACCATTGCGACTTTACGCTGCCACAGAATAAAAATTAGTACAATAGAAGACTCACTTCGCTGTTTTTTTGCCAGCGACTCTTGCTGGGACGCAACAAAGTGCAATTCAGCTCGCGCAAGCGCTTTGTGCCTAACGCAACCATACCCTTCAAACTGGAACACAGCAATGCGAGCACTACTGCTTTGCGGCAGAAATAGGTATAGTGGTAGTAGTTCCCCGGACAAACTCTTTCACAAAAAGCTCTTCTACTACTAAGCCCTATAAGCATTTTTCCAATATAATTTCCTTGTTCTAGACAGTGACCTCATTCTCTCCAAACCTGGCTGGCTGGCTGTTCAACATCCTGGTGTCCGGGCTGGCTGCCACGTACAAGGAACGAGCTAAGCCGTTCGTCCACATCACTGCTGAAGAACTGGTTTTTGGGTATGTGAAACCTATCCATACCAAACTGGTCTATTCATCATTAGAACAGCAAAGAAATGGAACACTTGTTCAGCATCTGTTTTGCCCGATATATGTATATATATAAAAAAAAAAAAAAAAAGTTTATTTGATGAAAAAGATTTACCGTGGTGTGTCTGGCCCAAGAATAGACCCCTCCATCTCCTCCCGTGGATGTCGTAAAAGCCGCCTTGAGGATTACCCGGACTTGATGATAAGATTCGTTGATATAAGATTTGTCCTGGCTGCTAGCTTATTAAGGAATGTGTTATTACTGGAAGAAAGCGTTAGCCGAGTCAGTCGTGGGAAGCAATGGTGGCGATGAGCTCACCACGTCACGTCTATATTCTACGATGGTGCTACCTACTGTGAAAGAGGCCCATTGAGGCTTTGCTTATCCTTTCGGGGAAAAAGGCGTGTCTATATATACAGGGCGTCCCACGGATATGCCACATGGAGGGAAAGTACCTTGAATATTGTAGATGGAACATTTTACTGAAAGAAGACATTATTTGAAATTAAAAAACAATTTAAACTGCATTCATAGATATTTAAATAATTACATGGTTGAATCGGGAATCGAACCCGTTACACGAGAAAAAAAAATCTTCCTGTAGCTTTATCATACCGATTGAAAGGTTTCATCATCAGGATTATTTTTTGCAAAATAACATAGTGTCAGAAATAAAAGAAAGACCAAGAATTTTAACATTTGCTGTGAAATTTTGTTCAGAAAAATTAAAAGCTGACATTGCCGTAAGGACATACAACTGACATTGTCATAAGTACCTATTACTAATAAATGTACCCACTTGAGAAGTACGCATCATTTCGCTATTAATAATTTAAGTTCATGATAAAATGATAAAGAGATACGTAATTAGTAGGTACCTGGTTGTATGCAACAAATAGAGCCATATCGTGAGCCGAAAGTCGTGTAAATTATTTTGTCCATCGCAATGCGGCTGGCTGATTATAAAGAAATAATTCAAAAATGTGTTCCATTTTCAAACTTTTATTCTTTTGTATCTGTGATTTTCATTGTAGGATTTTTGCATTGTATTGTAAATTTTGTACATAACCATGGCGTATCAAAATAATTTTGATTTAATGGAAGCATACTTTTTGAACCACAAAAACATAACGTTAGCCTTCAATGGCACCGCGAATGATATCCTGATAGAGATACACCATCTCGATTTATTATGAAACGGTTGGTGGATAATCTGCAAAATTTTGGACGTTTCGATCATCGCTTACTACAACCGCGGCACCAAATGATAAAACCTGACGATGAACTCGACATTTATGTAAAAAAATTAGTTTACAAGAACCAGTATGAAACTGTCCACGACAGAAGTTAAACGTATTATTCTAAATGTCCACCACAACAAGATCAAAAAATCGACAGGGAGCGAAATAATCAAAAGAGTGTGACTTTGTATTCAACAGGACTCATTTTGAGCATTTTGATAAATTGATTAATTTTGTATTAAAAATGTAAAATTTTATGTTCTTCCTTTTATTTCTGACACTATGTTACTTAGCAAAAAATAATCCTTATGATGAAGCCTTTTGATCGGTATGATAAAGCTACAGGGTGAATATTTTTCTCGTGTAACGGGTTCGATTCCCGGTTCAACCATGTAGTTATTTAAATATCTATGAATGCAGTTTAAAATCAGATAATGTCTTCTTTCAGTAAAATGTTCCATCTACAATATTCAAGGTACTTTCCCTCCATGTGGCATATCCGTGGGACGCCCTGTATATGTACTAGCGACTCGCCCCGGCTTCGCACGGGTAGCCCCCGGTGAACCCCCCACCCCCCTTCACTATGTGCTTCTCCTGGTTCTAAGCTACCTTCCCACCAATTTTCAGCCAAATCTGTTCACCCGTTCTTGAGTTATAAGTGGTGTAACTAACACGACTTTGTTTTATATATACAGATGTATGTACTTTGATAAGTACCTAATGTTTTGGTTTCGTAGTTGGGCTATATTTTTATGTCTTGTTACTTCTTTTCAGATATAATGACCCGCTAGTCTCTCTGGCTCACATCTTCTACCCCAAAGGAAAACGACCTAACAGCCAGATGGGACTACTTCTAGCGGTAAGTCTATTTATAGGCTGTTTCGCAAAGTTTACCAAATTAAGAGGCAGACAAAAGCTAAACTCCGTATCTGTCTTACTCAGTAAACTTCATATAAGTTAGAAAGTGACAGAACAGCGCTCGCGCTGCGTAAATTGAACGAAAATCACGATTATACTTCAGCTTGATCCGTCGTTCAGTAGTATAAATAAAAAAAAATAATAATATGCAATTTTTTTTTTTTTTTTTCTTAATCGAAAATATAAATCGAGCATGCCCTCTAAAGTAATATTATCTGTTTTATTAATTGTATCAATGTACGTTGATATATAATAGAGATATTTACGTTATAAGCGCATTGTAGAGGTAAGTTTACGATTTTTTTTTTATCGAGAAATTATTGAATTCGTGTTTTAGAGCCCTTTGGAAATAATATATGATACTTACATATTTTTTGTTTTAAACTGTGTATTAGATTTTGCTAAAGTACGGTTAAAAAAGCCTATTTGACTCTTGACAGCCTCTTAAGACCTAGTGAAGACCTCCGTGGAGCGGCGGACGAATATCCGGCTGAGACGCTGTGCGGGTTCGATTCCTGTATTTTTGATTATTTTTACTTTATTCGATTTACGGTAAAAGCAGATGGCCCACCTGATGTTAAGTGGTAACCTTTATCACGTAGGTCACATCCACATAGGACGCACCCTATGTGGCATTGCACTGCGCCCGCCTGAGATACCTATAAAGATGAAATTCTCATGTGCCTATTATTCACCGGCCCTCAGAAACCGGAACACAGCAATGCGAGTACTACTGCTTTGCGGCAAATATAGGTATGATGGTAGTACTTCCCTGGACGAACTCTTTCACAAAAAAGCTGCACTACTACTGAATCAATCTAATCAATACGTTAATCTCATTACAGCGTTGTCAGTTGATGATAATTGATTTTACGGAGATTTAAAGTGAAGTCGAGTCCCCGAAACGATCAAGTGCACTTGACAAGTCTACGTGCTTGAAGTGAATATTGATCGTTTACAGCGTTGACTTGATAAGTCCCGTCAAGTATCTACGGGCTGGAGTATACTTGACAAAAATGTTGATTGACGGCACTTGAACCACCTTGCGCTTGATGCGACCTGACGCGACTTGAAAAGTTTTTATTCATTTGCGGCCGGAACATCGAATTTTCTGAACATAATTTTTGCGACGATTACTTTTCTGGGCACAGGGCGGTAAACGACTGCGGCACGTGGACTTGACGGCACCTTCAAGTCACGTCTAGCCCCTCGTCAAGTAAAATCGTCAAGCACGTAGACTTGTCAAGTGCACTTGATCGTTTCGGGGACCCATTAGATGATCTCTATAGATTATCTAAGAGTGAAGTATACATTTTGCGAAAAATCCAGTGTCTGTACCTACATTTTGCGAAGTGGTAATTTTGAGAAAACCTTCAGTGTACATTTTGCGAAGTGGTAATTTTGAGAAAACGTTCAGTGTACATTTTGCGAAGTGGTAATTTTGAGAAAACCTTCAGTGTACATTTTGCGAAGTGGTAATTTTGAGAAAACGTTCAGTGTACATTTTGCGAAGTGGTCATTTTGAGAAAACCTTCAGTGTACATTTTGCGAAGTGGTCATTTTGAGAAAACCTTCAGTGTACATTTAGCAAAGTGGTCATTTTGAGAAAACCTTCAGTGTACATTTTGCAAAGTGGTCATTTTGAGAAAACCTTCAGTGAACATTTTGCGGTAAAATTGGGTGTACATTTTGCGAAGTGGACGTTTTGCGAATTGAGAAAAACTGCGGTGTACAATAAGGCCGAGATAAATAGATCTTACTTAGCACGTATTTATGCTTAGCATTATCCCTGTCACTTTCGCACACATGTAAAATCACACGTGCTAGAGAGGGACAGAGATAATGCTAAGCAATAGTACGTTACGTTCGTAGGTCTTGCAATCTAGATATCCAGATATCCGAATTATCCGGATATCCGCAACTTTCAAATCCGGATAATGACGTCCGCTAAATCTGAATAATTCCGATAGTGAAATTCATCAAAAAAATAAAAATCTAAATTTAAAATACGGATCCTTTCTTTCACATGTTTGTCACATATACATAAAGTACCTGGGAAACCTGGCTTACCTAGGTGTTTGTAAAATGCGTGAAAACTCGGAAAAGCGCGTTTTACCAGAGATGAGACCTAGCTAGCAAGATTTTAAATGCAAGTTTTGTTTATTGAAAGAAAAATATAGTTATTTCGAGAAGATAAGTGTTACCTTGAATATAAGAGAAAAAAAAATTATGTCGTTTGATATTTTATGATCTTATTATTATTATGATAGTAGTCTTAATTTTACCATAAAGAGCTACCGAATTGCTTAAAGTGATTCATATTTGAATGGTGGGTGAATGATGGAGTAATTTAAACATTAATAAAGATATCTATAACCATTATTTTATTTTATTTTGAAAAAAATAAAGCTTTTCCTTAATTATCCGTATTATCCGGATATCCGAATACTAAAGTTCACTTCTATCCATATTATCCGGATAGTAAAAGCTTACGGATAATGCAAGCCTAAATCTTTTCCTTAATTATCCGTATTATCCGGAGATCCGAATACTAAAGTTCACTTCTATCCATATTATCCGGATAGAGAAAGCTTACGGATAATGCAAGCCTAAAGCGTTTTTTTAATTATCCGTATTATCCGGATATCCGAATACTAAAGTTCACTTCTATCTATATTATCCTGATAGTAATAGCTTACGGATAATGCAAGCCCTCTAAGTGCGTAGTATTAGTAATTAGTAATTACTTAATATAATATAATAATATAAAACTTTATTGAGGACACAATATGAGTTACAGGTAAACTAAAGATAAAATTAAAGTTAATGTCCTACAATCGGCGGTCTTATCGCAGGCAGCGATCTCTTCCAGACAACCGTTTATATGCTAAACTTATATTAAGAAAAATAAGCTACATGCAAAAACAATGCCATCGACAACGGAGTTGCATGGTATGGATATTGACCAACCCCTGAACTAGTGTTAAACTGTATCTCAGGGGTCAGCTTCAATCCTCACCGAGCAGTCTTCGTCATCACGTGGCATAGCTTTTGAGTAGTACACGGATTCGGCAAAAAGATAATAATTATAGCATTTTTAGCTTATCATGTGGCGGACATGTTTAGCTACTAGCTCAAGATACATAAATACAAAATAATTAAATTATAAACAAATATATGTTTGCTGCAGTACCTATAACAAGAACGAAATATAGATACAAGTAGGTATATGTGTGTGGGTGCGTTTATGTTTTTTTTGAGAGCGTTTGTTTGTGTGTTGTGTGGGTGTTTGTTTATGTATAGTGTTTGTGTAAATGTTTGTGTGTACTGTCTCAATAATTCAACAACAAACATAAAACATGATTCATACATGATTCATGAGCATATTATCTATTATATATGCTGATAAAAATATAATAGAAGATACTGAAGGTTAGGACACGTAACGGAGAAATAGGTAAAAATAATATTTATACATCAATACTCAAAAGATTTTCAGTATTTTTGTATTGTAAATTCAACAGCCATTTAGTTAGTTCTCTTTTAATTTTATATTTGGTTAGGTGATAGATGTTTAGTTGTTTATTGATACGATTGTACAATCTTGGGGCGATTATGGGATAGAAGCGACCATAGAATTTAGTTCTGTGTTTGTCGATACTGCAAACTGGGCCAGCCCTACGTTTTTTAAGGATATTCTGTTTAAAACTCAAAGAAGAATGCATACGCAAAATAGTCTGGAACACAAAAAGCTGTCTCACTGTTAGGACTTTAGAATCACTGTATAAAGTTGTTGTGGAATATCTATATGGTTTTTTAAGCATTACTTTGAGCACAGCCCTTTGTGCTCTCTCCAACTGCAGCATCTTCATTTTTCCCACTCCCCCCCAGACCGAAATACAATATCTGACAATAGATTCACCGAGTGCAGAGTACACAAGGTATAAAGTTTTTGGATTTGCAGAAGACCTAAGATTCTTAAAAATAAATATAAGTTTTCTTACGCGCGATGTCAGTACATCAACGTGAGTATGCCAAGTTAGTAGTTGATCTATATGGACTCCGAGATATTTAATAGACTCAGTTCTGGTTAGATTCAGGCAGGTACAGTTATTAGAAGGGTTTTGACACTTGTGACCCTTAATGTTAAAATATATGGAAGGTAGAGTGGATGCCGTAAGTGAAAAAACTATATACTTAGTCTTATCCACATTTAAAGTAAGGAGGTTTCTGTCAAGCCAAGCCATTATAGTAGCAATAGCGTCTTCTGCAAGCTGTTTTGTTTCCTCCCAAGTACTACCATACACAAGTAAGGCTGTGTCATCAGCATAACAGATTATATGACAGTTGGGTAGTGAGAATTTGCATAAGTCATTGAGGTAGATCTTAAAAAGAGTGGGACCCAAGATACTGCCTTGCGGGACTCCGTATTCCAAAGCAGCCTCTTCACTAAAGTACTCACCAAGCTTGACTACTTGCTTGCGATTTTTTAGGTAGCTCGTAAAAATGTCCAGTGCAAGTCCTCTAATTCCTATATTTTCCATCTTATTAAGCAATAGTGGGACAGAGACAGTGTCGAATGCTTTTGAAAGATCCAAAAATATAGCTAAACATTTATTTTTAGCATCCAAATATTTAACCGTTTGATTAATCAAACTACCCACAGCGTCTTCTGTTGATTTGCCTCTTCTGAATCCAAATTGATTGTCAGCTATTATATTATTCGATTCAAGGTAATTAGTGAGCCTGTTGTTTATTATTTTTTCAAGTATTTTGGATAAGTTAGGCAAGACCGAAATGGGTCGTACTTATATCGCCTATTTATATCTTCTTCTTATCTTCAGTAATGGATTCTGTGCGTTATTCGCAACAATTTAGCCAATGTCAAGTGATTATATTATTATATTTTATAGTCAAGTCGTCAAGAGTCTCCGTCAAGTCATAACCCAGTTTAAATAGTAGCAGAAAAACTGAGTTTTTACGGGGAAGAATCCACCATTTCCAAAAGACACGCAATACACTTAAATCTAACTACATCACACATGTGCTATTTATCCAAGTTACATCTGTTAAAATGCCACTAAAATTACACGAAATAACTCGAAAACCCACATAAAAATGTAATAAATGACATCCATCGTCCAGGATGACTGGCAGATAATGCTGTTAGCATTAAGTCCTCCTTGCACTATTGTCTTGTGTGAAAGTTTTTAAATAAATAAATAACTAAATAATAAAATAAAAATGTTGACGTTTCTTTCGAAAATGGTGATTCAAACCGGTCCATTTATCGCAGTGGACGTTTTGCGCCAGAGCCATATTTATGACACTGACTTTAGATCGGTACCCTCACCACAAGTTTCTGACGTTATCGAATCGCTAGCGAAACGATAATCAGTGTCAAATATTGGCCAATGGCATCGGGGTGACTAGAAATATTAATAACTTGATTGGTTAATATTTGACATTGACTATCGTCTCGCTAGCGATTCGATAACGTCAGAAACTTGTGGTAAGGGTACTGAACTATAATATGACAATTTTTTTATTCCGAGATGCGACCTTCGGTGTACCACAGTCTGTCAAGCACGTAAACAAAAAAAAACACTGGTTTTTGTGACCGCGGTAGCGCGTTTAAGTCTATTGTATGGAGTTTTGTGCAACCTTGTCTAACTATTTGGGTCGTCTACAATAGATTACTTTTTTTAACTTCCTGTAGTAGGTTTGTACTCTTTTAATATGATTGGGCTTCTCATTATCTCCAGGCACCGCACTGGTGCTAACATTCAATCTAAAATCTGCGTGCAAAAGTTCATTTTATCCGCTAGCGTGGAAAAGGTTTTTAAAGTTTCTATTCAAAAAAGGTTTTTAAACCGCCAGCCCCAGCGGCCAGCGGTTTAAAAACCTTTTCATCCCATCTATTCGAAAAGGACGACTGGGTTCGCCTTTAAGTGCACCCAACGGTGGTGTTTTCTATGAGAAACTTTTAGCGGGCAGTAATGAGTTTTCCGGCGCACTTATTAAGTTCCTAATTCAAAAAGTGCGCGGCAAAGATAATTGCGGCGCACTTATTGAATTTGGAACCAGCGCCAAATAATTCGAATGCAAATATTGTTTGAATAAATACTGGCTGGTACGACGGCCCAAAACCCAAAACAAAAAACCCAAAACACACAAAAAACACAAAACACAAAAAACACAAAACACAAAAAAAAACACAAAAACACAAAAAAAACACAAAAAGTACAAAACACAAAAAACACAAAAAACACAAAAAAAACACAAAAAACACAAAAAAAACACAAAAACACAAAAAAAACCACAAAAAACATAAAACACACAAAAAACACAACACAAAAAACACAAAAAACAACCATTTGTTTTATTAAATAATAATATCACAATAACATATGAGGCGCCTTTTATTTTCTCATAGTGGGTGATGAAAAGCAGAGTGTATCACACGGGCGCAACATATATTTTTGGCTCGGACGACGTACTTTGAAAAGCGCCCTCGCCGTAAAAATATTATGTTGCTCCCTTATGATACAATCTACTATATTATCCGCTAGCGTGGAAAAGGTTTTTAAAATTTCTATTCAAAAAAGGTTTTTAAACCGCCAGCCTCATTTTTAAAACAATTGCAATGGCCAATACTACTGAAGCTAAATCTCTCGACTTCAAACGTTTCAGTTCTACCTTTATAATGCGAACTGCTAAGGAGTGGAATACACTACCGTCGTCTGTCTTTCCACGCGGCTTTATCATTAACATAGTCATGTAGTGTGTAATACGCTTTCTTAATTAAATTATTCTTTATGTAAGATTTAAATCATCGAATCGAAAGTTTAGAAGCACTTTCTGGAAGTTTATTATAGAACCGAACAGAATTCCCCATAAAAGACCCACTTACTTTTTTTAATCTAAATTTGGGAATACTCAGTTTATTTTTATTTCTCGTGTTAAAACAATGCACGTCACTTTTTTTCATAAATCTATCTAAGTGTTTATGTGTATATAATAAGGTTTCGTAGATGTATTGCGATATTACGGTGAGAATGTTAATTTCCTTAAAATGTTCCCTCAAGGAGTCACGTGGCTTCATTTTATAAATGGCACGTATTGCCCGTTTTTGTAAAACAAATATTGCTTGGATGTCTGCTGCTTTCCCCCACAGAATGATGCCATATGACATAACACTATGGAAGTAGCCAAAATAAACTAGCCTAGCTGTAGCTTCATCAGTAAGCTGCCTTATCGTACAAACTGCATATGCAGCGGAACTAAGTCTACCCGCAAGTGCCTCAATTTGTGGTCCCCACTGCGAACTTGCATCAATATTAAGTCCTAAGAAAACAGTAGAGTTTACAAGATTGAGTGTCTCGCCATTTACTTTAATATTAGTTGGGTAATGTTTTACATTTGGCAAAGTGAATTTAATGCATTTAGTTTTTTTAGCATTAAGCAACAGATTATTTACAGTGAACCAATCAAGAACTCGCGATAGTGATTTATTTACATCATCGTAATTAGCTTTTGACCTATCAACTTTGAAAATTAAAGACGTATCGTCAGCAAATAAAACTATATCACATATATATATCAGGGTGCAACGTATGCTCCGAACTCTATGCGTTTTTAAAAAAAATCTAATATAGGCTTGCTTTTGGCTACATCTCACCTGATGGGAAGCGACGATGAGGCCTATTTAAGCACGCTCGCCTATTATTATTATTATAATTCATTTATTCAGACAACATGATCCAATTTATACTATCATTAAAATTCTAATTAATTAATATTAAACAAAACATAAAACTAAATACCCACATACATATATTAATTATTAATGCTGAGCTGGACGCCAATTTGTATCAGTGATGCATGGCTAGTACTAAGAGGCAAAAATTAGTTTTATTTTTCTTTGTTTCTGAGTGTGTGTGTGTGTCTTTTAGTGTGCAATATTGTTTGTTAACTCATGTTGTTGACACAAATAAATGCTATTTCTTTCTTTCTTTCTTTCTTTCATTAATAATAATAATAATATTAAATATATTAAATAATAATATTAATATCTGCACAGACACAACCAAGTAGCCAGGATCATTCACCAGCAACTTGCCCTCCGATACGACCTTGTGGGACCTGAGGTGCCGTACTATAAGTACGTGCCTCAGCCGGTTCTTGAAAATGGCCGTGCCACGCTCTACTGGGACCGGTCTATCATCACGGATAGGACTATTGTTGCCAATAAGCCTGATATCGTGCTGGTAGACCGGTCGGAACGCCGGGCGATACTTGTTGATGTCACTATCCCGCATGATGCTAATCTCGTGAAGGCCGAGAAAGACAAGTTAAGCAAGTACCTTGACTTGGCTCACGAGATTACCGCCATGTGGGATGTGGATTCAACGATTATCGTCCCGATAGTCGTTTCAGTGAATGGACTGATTGCGAAGAGCTTCGACCAGTACCTTAAGAAGCTCTCGCTAAATAGTTGGATCAAGGGTCAGATTCAGAAGGCGGTACTCCTGGACTCGGCACGTATAGTCAGGAGGTTCCTCTCTCTGCAGCCCTAGCCCCCGACCGTTTGGGCCTCGCTCCGTGGTCGGTGGTTCCCCGTTTTGATTTATATTTTTGACTATAATGTTTTTTACTATTTATTTTTTTGTAGATAGTATTGCTTTATAGTGAAAAATATATTTTTTTACGAGATTTTTAATAAATGAGTGATATAATAATAATATTATTATTATCATTATATTATTATTATTATTACTATAAGTTGCCTATTCACTCTTCGTTTGAAGATGCCCAAGTTGTATGATATAGGAAACTTTTATGATATAACTTTTAGGATAACTTTTAAGGTTAGTACTAGTAGAGCTTTTTTGTGAAAGATTTCGTCCGGGGAAGTACTACCACCATACCTATTTCTGCCGCAAAGCAGTAGTGCTCGCATTGCTGTGTTCCGGTTTGAAGGGTAAGGGTGCCGGTGAAATTACAGGCACATGAGACTTTTCATCTTTATGTCTCAGGGTGGCGGACGCAGTGCAATGCCACATAGGTTGCGTCCTAGGTGGACGTGACCTATGAGGTAATGCACTGTTCATAGGCAGAGGTTACCGCTTAACATCAGGTGGGCCTCTTGATTGATCCGTCATCCAAGTAGTATAAAAAAAAAAAGAAAAAAAAAGTATATTTTTATGAAAACTGGTGTTGCAACGCTGTAAAACGGTTTTAAATTTATATAAAACTAACTGACTCTGGGTCCGTGGGGAAACGGAGCACTTTGCGTTTTCAAAATTTTTACAGGGCGTCTGGTCGAAGCGATGCGTGACACGAGAGCTGGCTCTTATCTGGCTCAACGCATTAGTATTGCCATTCAGCGTGGCAATGAAGCCAGCATCTTAGGGACGCTTCCGTCTGGTAGTAATTTGGATCAGTTGAGCTACCTTTAGATCGTTAGCAACGGTCTTCAGGTAGCACAACTGTTCCAAATTCGTTTTTTTTTTTACATACTTCTATTAGTTGTATTGTTATTTCTGTAAATAAATGTACTGATGACTTATTTTGAATTTCGTTGTTTTTTCAGAGAAATGGAACTCTAGACGAGGTATCTACCATCTACACGGGACAGCAGAACCTGGATAGATTCGGGTATCTGGATCGAGTGAACGGGTTGGACCACCTACCGCACTGGAAGGACAAGCCATGCAACAACATACGGTGAGTTCCATCACCGCTCATCACCATCACTCCGCTCATCACCATCACTCCACTTACCGTAATAATGTTGTGTTTATTGATCATTATTACCGCACTATCCTCAAACTACAAACACTGAATTTTTCGCTGTTCGCTCCGCTCGCCTTTATGTGTTGTGATAGTAGAACATTATTGCTGCACTCTCCACAAACAATGTTTTTTTTGCGGCTTGCTCCCCTCGCCAGCATGCAAACCGGTTAATCGGTTAACTGAAATACCCGGTTAACCACCCCATTTATGACTCGGTTTTTATGGTTAGCTAAAACCGGTTATTCGGTTTTTCTAGGATGTTAGTAACCCAGATAATGAAGCCATAAATAAATATTCGTCAGAAGAAAATGAAGATCTCCAATAACCAGCTCCTGTAACAGTCACTGCAACAGAGCTAGGCAGTTTCAAATGCGAACTTAGGCCTGTATTCGACAGACCGTTCACCGTAAGTTGGCACCTGCCATGGAGTATTTACAGGTGGCATGAACGAGCTGTAGAACTAAACTGAACGAGCTGTAACTGAACCGATTAACCGGTTTGCATGCCCTAGTAGGTACCTAGGCACTATCCTCAAACTAAAAACAATGAATTTTCGCGGATTGGTCCGCTCACCGTTATAATATTGTGTTAATAGATCATTACTGCCACACTATCCTCTAGCTAAAACATTTAATTTTTCGCAGCTCGCTCCGGTCGCCCTTTAATATCTCGTCTGGATCTAGTACATTATTATGTTGTTTTTTTTACTACTTGAATGAACCGGTAACCTCTGCCTATGAACATTGCATTACCTCATAGGTCACGTCCACCTAGGACGCACCCTATGTGGCATTGCACTGCGCCTGCCACCCTGAGACATAAAGATGAAAAGTCTCATGTGCCTGTAATTTCACCGGCACCCATACCCTTCAAACCGGAACACAGCAGTGCGAGAACTACTGTTTTGCGGCAGAAATAGGTATGGTGGCAGTACTTCCCCGGACGAACTCTTTCACAAAGAAGCTGTACTACTACTGGTTATCGCAACATTGATAAATATAGAAAACAATAGACAAAGGGCGTTAGATACCCTGTAGGTAGTCGTGAGTCAAATATCACAATAGTGTAATAAGTCGTATAAAGTAAATACGTGATCAATACATAATAGGAAGGCAATTATGGGTACTTACATGACAGCTAATGTACCTAGCTCATTGTAAGCGGACTGTAATGAATTATCGTAATATTGTAATAGTTCGCGATTAGTTATGTCGTTTACATTATCAACACATGTTGATACAGCGTGTCTCACTGTCACGCTACATGGAGTATAAGTACTTTAAATATTGAAGTTAGGTAGTTTTATTTAGTTTTTATTTATTTTTTGTTTAGATTTTCTGCAAAATAATCTAGAAATTAAACTTCCTGATGCAGTAATACTACACTCAATGTTATTAAAAACGTCACTTGCCTAAGCAGAGACTATTAAAAGTGTATTTTTATGATACCGATCGAAAAGGTAAATTACAAGGATAAATTCCTACTAAATAACATTTAAAAAAATGCTGGACAGTTCACACAACATTATCTAGCCCCAAGCAGAGCTTGTGTTATGGGTACTAGACAACTGATATACTTAATACAATATATTACATGGATAGATATATTTTATTATATATAGGAAATACCCAGAACACCCTGAACAAATATCTGCAGATCGCACAAATAATTGTTCTGAGGCGGGAATTGAACCCGCAACCTCCCACAGTACTCGCGGCCATGTTATATGGAGGACGAGTACATTTAATATTGAAGTTCAATACACTAAGTTCGATACACTGCCGGTTTACCCTCTAGTCCTTTAAATGTGTTTTAAGCCCCCCCCCCCCCGCTCCCCCCCCCCCCCCCCCCCCCCCACACACATTTGTTTCGTTTCGTATGAGGTAGTGCTGGCCTCTGGTGTCAGAGTTTGTCAAGCCGCCCGAGGGCTTCTGACATGGCTTATCAACTGCTATTAATCAATAACAGCCGGGACCGACAGCTTAACGAGCCCTCCGAAGCACAGAGCGATGGAAATCCGCACATAACTTAGAAAAGTCATTGGTGCGGAGCCTAGGATCGAACCCGGTATCGTTGGATTCTGAGTTGCACTATTGAACCGCTAGGCTACCATCGCTATACATTTACACATTTGAAGGACTAGAGTGTGAACCGGTAGTGTACATCGTTCGAATTTTCAAAGGTGCCATAATTTGGCTCATAGTATGGAATACTTACTCCATCGTAGAGTTATTAAAAAGTCTTTGCAGTGCCCATAACTATTATTAGATTATAACACGTTAAACTAAACATATCGAAAATTAATATTTGCACACTTTAGGTAAGTAAGCAATATCAATACTACGAACACACTGAACTTTGTGCCTACTAAGTACCTAGATATTACATTTTCCCATACTTTATATTTCTTTATCTACACTAGTAGTAGTAGTAGAAGTAGTAGAGCATTTTTGTGAAAGAGTTCGTCCGGGGAAGTACTACCACCATACCTATTTCTGCCGCAAAGCAGTAGTGCTCGCATTGCTGTGTTCCGGTTTGAAGGGTAAGGGTGCCGGTGAAATTACAGGCACATGAGACTTTTCATCTTTATGTCTCAGGGTGGCGGGCGCAGTGCAATGCCACATAGGGTGCGTCCTAGGTGGACGTGACCTATGAGGTAATGCACTGTTCATAGGCAGAGGTTACCGCTTAACACCAGGTGGGCCATCATCTTGTTCTGTCATTCAGTAGAATAAAAAAAAAAAAAAAAAAACACTTATATCGTAAAATCCTGATTGAGAACTCAAAAATTATGTTTTTATAACATATTTGATATTACCTTCGCTTGTGATAAGAAGAAATGCTTTAAATCATTATTTTCCTAACTAATTAAGGTGGTACGCACATACGTACATAGACACACGCCTTTTTCCCCGAAGGGGTAGGCAGAGCCACAATAGACCTCTTTTCACAGTGGGTTGCACCATCGTGGAATATAGACGTGACAAGTGGTGAGCTCATCGCCGCCATTGCTTCCCACGACTGACTCAGCTAACGCTTTCTTTCAGTAATAACACATTCCATAATAAGCTACCAGCCAGGACAAATCTTATACCAACTAATCTTATCAACAAGTCCGGGTAATCCCTTAGCCGGCGTTTACGACATCCACGGGAGGAGACGGAGGGGTCTATTCTTAGGCCGGACACACCACAGCAATGCCTTAATGCTGTAAAATAACTTTTTTCCACCATAATTTCAATTTTTACTTATATTCGTGACATAGTCACTGTGACAATGACACAATCACATAGTGTGACAATCACATAGTCATAGTTTATTCTGTGGCTACGCGCGCTACATGGCATGCGCGGTAGAATGGTGTTTTTTTACGATTATTCATTATACACACTATTCACACTATTATTTTTCATGTGCTTTGTTCTATTTATCATACAAACATTTGTCTCGTAGCAGGAAACGAACCCGTACCTCTCGCGTCCCAGCCGGCTATACGCTCGCACAACAATCAATCACAACAACAATCGCGTGTGTTAGATTAAGTTATAAACAAAGTGTTTTATATGTTTGTTAGTTTCTAAGGTATTTATGTTGATATGGTTTACTGTTTAGGTTTAGTGCATTTCTCAGTAAGCCTGAAATAAAAAATTTGAATTGAAATAACACTGATCAAATTTTGCTTCTGCCATCCCCTGGTGAAACCAGACCGACCTTAGTCGGCTTTTACTATAACCACGGGAGGAGACGGAGAGCTTACTATTCATAGGCCGGACACACCACGGCCATTAGATTATTCTTAAAGAGACTTAATTCTCTTAATACTTCCTTGTGCATTCATTAAAAATGAAAGCAAGTTTTTTTAGTTTTTGTACTATTTTTTATAGTTATACAAATTTTTGTTCAAACTGGTTGAATGAAATAGATGTGCGATGTCATTCAACTTAAAAAAAAACAGTCGCTAAAAACAAGATGGCTGACTAATTCAATAAACTCATGTTTGCGCATCGTTATTTAGCTTTAATCTCACTGAAACGGGGAAAAACCTATGATTAATCTTTACTGACTTAGAACGGTTGTTGATGGCATTGTTTCAATGCCTCAGAAATTGCTTATCTAATTAGATGACGCTGTCAATGTCACTGATGACGTCTGGAAGTCATGGGATTTCTGCCTCGTTAACTTTCCATAACATTTTAATGTGTTTTTTCGAGTTATTTCGTGTAATTTTAGTGGCATTTTAACCGGTGTAACTTGGATAAATGGCACATGTGTGATGTAGTATGCAGACGATACTAATGCTATTGTTAGTGCAGATGACATGCCAGCGCTTAATGCAAGAGTAAACGAATCCTTGGTTAGTTTCCAATACTGGTTCTCAGCTAATGAACTCATTATCAATGTAACTAAGACAAACGCTATGCTTTTTCAATCTACTGCAAACACTAAAGATATTTTGGAACCGATACTAGATCAGCAATGTGTGCAAAACGTTAACTCGGTAAAATTCTTAGGAGTACATATAGATTCATTACTTAATTGGAAAAATGAACTGGAAGGCATAGAAAGCTCTATTGCTTCAGCCTGCTATGCGTTGAGGACACTACGTGATGAGATCAGTACTGAACGATTGAAAATGGTATACTATGCACTAGTTGAATCCAAGCTTAGATATAGCATTCTTTTTTGGGGTAACAGCTACAAATATAATATAGAGAGGGCTTTCATCTTGCAAAAGAGAAGCATCCGAACAATCGTTCGTATCTCTCAAAGGGACTCTTGCAGGAATCATTTCAAAGACTTGGGTATATTGACTGTTCCGGCCCTTTATGTACAGGTACTTTTAGGATTTTTGGCTAAATACAGGCATGAGTATGAAACGGAACAGGAATGGGAAGAACGAATCAGGAGTAGAACCAGAAATATTCAAAACAAAATAACTCCTAGACTTAACATCATGAAACACTGCGCTAGATATCAAGCTGTGAAAATTTTTAACAGCTTGCCTTTGGATATCAAAGGGGAGCTCCATAGGAAAATAGTTTTCAAAAATAGATTAAAGGCTTTCTTATTGGAAAAGTGTCCATATACGCTCGCTGAACTTGACTTATAATTTATCTTTAACTATGTATTTGAATAATAATACCATCACCATGTTCTGACGTAATTATAATGAGCCACACATGTCCATCACTCCACATCTTGTATTGTATTGTTTTTATTTGATTTATATAATTGTAAATGTGTTTTTTTTTTAAAGTTTGTCATTTTTTTTATTTTTTATTTAATTATTAATTATTATTGACATTATGATTTTATGAATGATAATAATTACTACCCCTACTTTATATGTGAACTTTCCGACACAATGTTTTTTTGTATATCTGGAAATAAATGAATTGAATTGAATTGAATTGAATTGTAGTGAAATTTGAGTGTATTGCGAGTCTTTTCGAAATGGTGGATTTTTTCCTGTAAAAACTCAGTTTTTCAGCCACAATTTAAACTGGGTTAGGACTAGACGGAGACTCTTAACGACTTGACTATAAAACTATAATAATTATATCACTTGACATTGGCTAAATTGTTGCAAATAATGCACAGAAGCCATTACCTAAGATAAGAAGAAGAAGAACTTTCCATAAGTTATAAGATGACTGATGGATTTCGTAATAACATGAATCACTAAGATTTAGTCATATCTAACCTGTCGTGCCTTTAGATACTTGTAATCACAGTTTACACTCCGTTACTCAGAATCTGAATCAGAATAGTCTTTATTGTTAACTGTTTGAACATAAAATGATAGGTTTTTTGTATAGTACAAACAGTTTGCCCATTCCGGACATACAATATTAAAAAACTAGCAACTCGCCCCGGCTTCGCACGGGTAGCCCCCGGTGACCCCCCTCCCCTCCTATTCCTTCCCCCTATGTCAATCTCCTGGTTCTAAGCTACCTTCCCACCAATTTTCAGCCAAATCGGTTCACCCGTTCTTGAGTTATAAGTGGTAACTAACACGACTTTGATAGATATAGAAGTACCTACAAAAAACTAAAATAAAAAAATAAAAAGAATACAAAATCAATACAAACCTAAATCAAATACCTACCTAGTTACATAATTATACAGAATTATTCGTCGAAAAATTCACCTAATGTACAAAAACCTTAGTAATTAGCCATTCTTTAAGTGTATTTTCAAATAAATTTCCGTTTAGTGATTTTAACGGCGATGGTTAATGCAAAGTAATAGGAGCTTCTTTCATACACGGGTTTCATTACGAAAGATGTGCGACTGCGCCAACACCAGGCAGAAAGTCTTGATACATAAAACCTAATACCTCACGCCGCCGCTCGAAAAACCCGTTTATACTGAATATCTCGTAAAATATGGATAATTTTACATAACTCCTACAGTAAACCGTTGTAGTTGTATTGATTTTATATATCAAAGTTTTTACCCAATAATATGCACCATTTTAATAAACAATCGAATCTAGCCAAAAGTTAGAGGTAATTTTTGTTTTTTTTTCAATGGAGAAAATATTGTCCTATCGTGTTTCTGGTACAGTGATCCCTCGAAATTATAATGTAGTATCCCCGCATATTTATAATTGATTGATTGATTTGATTGATTGTATTTGTTTCAGTCCGTTAAAAATCTTATCTAAAATTGGTAATTTTGCGGCATAAACCACCTTAAAACTTGGTTTAGACCAGGCCTACCTAGCTTAAATATCGACCAAAATACTAAATACTACTTTAATACAATAGCAGATGGTTTGTTTTGCGAAATCATTTATCAACTCGTTCAACGTTGGCTCTTAAGTGTTTGGATAAAAGCAGTCGGGAAAGCATATCGTATTTTTAGAAGAAATACGTATTTGAACTTCGATCAAGAATACAACTAGATGTCAGGTCGGCGCAAAAAATACGTCTCGGTGAATAAAAGCTCACTTGAAAAATGAGCTCTTATTTTTTTATTTGTATTTGTGAGAACTTTTTATTTGTAGCTCTTTAAGGTTGATTTCGCACTAAATGTTGTTTAACCTATGTCTTTTCATTTCTAAGTGACAGGAGTAATTTATTGCTTTGCTCGTTTTTTGTGACGAATGATTGTAAGTATAAGATAATATTTTGAAGATTTGCTACTTTATTGCTTTATGTCATGGTTGTAATTAGGTTGAACTTAGAACTGGTTTAAAACGTTTGTTTCAGTTCGTAAGTAAACAAATGTAGCTGTATTAAGTACTAGCGACTCGCCCCGGCTTCGCACGGGTAGCCCCCGGTGAAAAACAGCCCAACGCCCGATATTTTATTACTTATTCTGCTATTCGGAGCGGAGAAGAATCCACCAAAAAAGAGATAACTAACATCGGTCCACCGGATCTTGAGTTATAAGTGGTGTAACTAACACGACTTTGTTTTATATATATATACCCCACGCGGACGGTATTTAGCTTTGATTTTGTACGTGATCCGAAATCTAGTTGTATTCTTGATCGAAGTATTTGAACAATCGTCTATTTGTTCAAAGATTGCACGCACACCACCTTATCTGTCAAGGTGCAAAGGTATGTAGGTATTGTACAACGTAGGTATCTTCAGTCCATTGTTCAAGGATTGTATCTGTTTATCTACTCATCATAAAGGGCAACTTTCGTAACTATACCTACCTAGGTACGAGTTACGACAGATTAAGACGCACCTATTAAGGTTGCCGTAAAAACGATTTGTGATTCAAGTTCAAAATTTGGTTATTCAAATTAAGGTTTAGAACTTAAGAGGCTGTAAAGAGTCAGATAGGCTTCTCTTAAACGTATTTTAAGCATTTACACAGTTTATGACAACAAAAAAATATACGTTAATTTTCATCATATTTCCAGGGCGTAATAGAGACCAAAGCGATTTCGAATTTAGATAAAAAAATCGTGAAACTCGCGCTTATAACGTAAATATCTCAATTACCTGATATTTTTAAGTTCGTTTCGTTTCGTATGAGGTAGTGCTGGCCTCTGGTGTCAGAGTTTGATCGAAGTCGAGTTTATTTTTAAGGGATCCTAGTTATAAGGTTTGATTTTAAAAATACTAAAATCTGAACTTTTGGTTTATTGAAAAAGTTTTTTGCCTTTTTGGGTTCTTTGTTTGATCATTATGTATCAACAAGTTTTACACTAGTTTGTGCTCGCAAAGTCTACCTACTGTTTTCAGAACTACTATATAATACTGCGTTAACCCAGGCAGAAATCTTCATTAAAAAAACGCCTCGCGCCGCTCGTAACAGCGGTTTTTTATTGAATATCTCGTAAAATATAGATAATTTTAAAAAATCTCTACTGCAAACCCTTGGTTTTGTTGTATTGATTTTTTTCATCTAATTTTATACCCAATAATATGCATTATTTTAATAAACAATCGAATCTAGGCAAAAAATCGACGTAACTTTGTTTTTTTTTCTATTGAGAAAATATTGTCCTATCGTGTTTCTGTATAGATATCCCTCCTCGATCCCTCGGAATTATACTGTAGTATCCATGCATAGTTTTAATTTGAATATTGTACTTGATTTAGACAGTTAAAATCAAATCTAAGATTAGGAATTTTGCGGCATACACGCACTTCATATCCTTAAGTATTTATTAATTAAACATGGTTCAAAATAACCCCCCTTAGGATTCCCTTTAGGTATTTTAAACACAACGACAAAGCGTTCTATATAGTGTAGAAGCACAATCTAGTAAAAAAAAAAAGAAAAAGAAGTGCGCGTTTATGTCTTTTGTACAGGAAATTAGGCACAAAGTTGCTAAAACATATTTCTTCCGCTTTACAATAATAAGAAAATCACAGTGAAGTTTCCGACACATACATAGTCCTGAGCCCACACTAGGATTCCCTGTATCGTGGGTATCAGGAACTACGAGTACCATGCTACCATGACACCCAGACCTGGTACAAATATTTGCAGATCAAAAAAACATTTGACCCGCAGCGGGAATCGAATCTCAGCCGGCTACTCGGCAGACGCGCTCAGAGCGCTTTTTTTATACAACTTTGAATAAAGGATTTAGCATATGGCCCACCAGATGTTAAGCGGTACCCTCTGCCTATGAACAGTGCATTACCTCATAGGTCACGTTCACCTAGGACGCATCCTATGTGGCATTGCACCACGCCCGCTACCCTGAGACATAAAGATGAATTCACATGTGCCTGTTATTTCACTGACAACCATACCCTTCAAACCGGAATACAGCAATGCGAGCAGTACTGCTTTGCGGCAGAAATAAGTGGTAGTACTTCCCTGGACGAACTCTTTCACATAAAAGCTCTACTATTACTTGTCGTCTAGGTCGTCTACTACTAGGTCGTCATACAGGATCCAAAAAGCTTCTGCAATCCCATGTTATTGGTCCTGGCCTCTTGTGGGAGCGCCGTCTCTTCTTCCTGCAGACAGCCCTCTGTCAGTGGCACTTCACAAATTGTAATAACTATTCTGTATTGTTCCAGAGCATCCGAAGGTTCGTTCTTCCCCCCTCGGTCGGTGACCAAGTCGGACATCGTGCACATCTACGACAAGGATCTGTGCAGGATACTGCCATTGAAGTACAGGAAGGATGTATACAAAGATGGTAAGTTAATCATGTTTTTGTTGATCAAAATTATAAAAAAACATGAAGTTCAGGAAGATATTGCTCACAAACCATAAGCTCTACCAAAAAAATTTGTACAGCATGTTATAGAAAATTTTATAGAGATCCTTTCTGTCCTAGACACTTTTTTTCTAACAGCAATACTTTTTGGTTTAAATCTTAAAACCCGCGGTTAGGGACATATTTCGAGGAAAAAAGGGGGAAAGGGGGGAGGGTAAGCCAAAATTCGGCTTGGCAATATTCAGAACCGAATTCAGCAGGCTTTTTTACATCGGAAAAGTTATGTTGCCAAAATGGCTCACAAAATGCTGTTGAAACGAAAACGTAGCCGATTTTTAGAATTTTTTACCAGTCTATCATATTTCTGTTAAACTTGGCCTGAGAAAAGTACCTAATTTCACTGCAAATTTTCATATTCTCTGTAGCACGACAGGCGAGTAGCCGGCTATGATGCGAGAGGTTCGATTCACGCGGGGCAAAAGTTTGTACCGGATACCCAGACTTGTTGATAAGATTCGTTGGTATAAGATTTGTCCTGGCAGTTAGCTTATTATGGAATGTGTTATTACTGGAAGAAAGCGTTAGCCGAGTCAGTCGTGGGAAGCAATGGCGGCGATGAGCTCACCACTTGTCATGCCTATATTCCACAATGGTGTAACCCACTGTGAAAAGAGGCCTATTGAGGCTCTGCCTACCCCTTCGGGGAATGAGGCGTGTGTCCATGTATGTATGTATGTATATTTGCTACTTTAAAAGCAAAACGAAGTTTTATCATTTGTCGCTTACGTCAGTTACTTCAGAGTTGAAGAAATCTATACCTCATCTCTTCCCGGGTTCAAGTGAGCAATAGCGCTGTCACTTTCTTGCCGCCCATTCGTTGTTTTTTTATACTACTTGATTGACGGAACAAGCAGATGGCCCACCTGATGTTAAGCGGTACCCTCTGCCTTTAACAATGCATTACCTCATAGGTCACGTCCACCTAGTACGCGCCCTATGTGGCATTGCACTGCGCCCGCCACCCTGAGACATAACGGTGAAAAGTCTCATGTTCCTGTAATTTCACCGGCACCGGAACACACCAATGCGAGCACTACTGCTTTGCGGCAGAAATAGGTATGGCTCTACTACTACTGTCACTATCTACTCTGCATTGTCTTATCGTAACTAACCTCTACATTCCAGGCATCCAAACCGGGCTGTACACTCCTCTCAGCTCGGCCTTCGAGTGCGCCGACCTGAACCCCGACAACAGGTGCTACTGCCAGGGGGAGGCCTGCCCCCCACGCGGCCTGCAGAACATCAGCCCCTGCCAATACAGTAAGTCACTACGAGTGCGCCGACCTGAACATCAGCCCCTGCCAATACAGTAAGTCACTACGAGTGCGCCGACCTGAACATCAGCCCCTGCCAATACAGTAAGTCACTACGAGTGCGCCGACCTGAACATCAGCCTCTGCCAATACAGTAAGTCACTTCGAGTGCGCCGACCTGAACATCAGCCCCTGCCAATACAGTAAGTCACTTCGAGTGCGCCGACCTGAACATCAGCCCCTGCCAATACAGTAAGTCACTTCGAGTGCGCCGACCTGAACATCAGCCCCTGCCAATACAGTAAGTCACTTCGGGTGCGCCGACCTGAACATCAGCCCCTGCTAATACAGTAAGTCACTTCGGGTGCGCCGACCTGAACATCAGCCCCTGCCAATACAGTAAGTCACTTCGAGTGCGCCGACCTGAACATCAGCCCCTGCCAATACAGTAAGTCACTTCGAGTGCGCCGACCTGAACATCAGCCCCTGCCAATACAGTAAGCCACTTCGAGTGCGCCGACCTGAACATCAGCCCCTGCCAATACAGTAAGTCACTTCGAGTGCGCCGACCTGAACATCAGCCCCTGCCAATACAGTAAGTCACTTCGAGTGCGCCGACCTGAACATCAGCCCCTGCCAATTCAGTAAGTCACTTCGAGTGCGCCGACCTGAACATCAGCCCCTGCCAATACAGTAAGTCACTTCGAGTGCGCCGACCCGAACATCAGCCCCTGCCAATACAGTAAGTATGCTGCTTAACCTACATTTGGAATATCTCATTTATTGTATGGGAGCCCCCTTAAATATTTATTTTATTATATTTTTTAGTATTTGTTGTTATACCAGCAACAGAAATACATCATCTGTAAAAATGTCACCTGTCTGACTATCACAGTTATGAGATACAGCCTGGTGACAGAGGGACAGACAGACCGTCAGACAGACGGACGGGGTCCCGTTTTACCCTTTCGGTACGGAACCCTAAAAATTACGACAACTTTTTCAAAAGTGGCAGATTGATTCCCCAAGAGTCAGTTCAGTTCAGTTCTTGAACAAGTGGCCCTTGCGGAGTAGACCACAATTTCGCCAATGTCACTTTTTAAAACAAGTTCTGCTGTAGCACGAAGGTTATTCCGGAGTATGGAGAGTGGACGGTGTGCCAAAAAAAAAAAACAAGCAAAAGTATCAAGTTGAACTACCAAATTCAATCTAAAAAACATAGGTACAACCTAGGAAGATGGACTAAAGGCATGGAACTAAGGCTAAAAACGAAACGGTATCGATTATACCAGTCTCATTCTTTTATATGAATGTATTCATGTGTTGGAATGAGACAAGCATATATCTATCTGTTCTTATTTGTGTAAGTCGTACCAGGCCAAATGTCAAATTACTACTACATTCATGGTAACAATCTAGGAAGATGTATATGCATGGTGCCAATATTCAGGGTACGGAACGGAAAAACGACTGTCGTGTGATAATATATTTGTTTCTCTCTAACATAGGATAGCAAGCTATCTTCAGTGGCGTAACTATACAATATGGGACCTGTGACAAGTTCGAAAATTTAAAAAAAAAATGTTGTGGGCCCGTGGCATACTTATTCGAAAATTTAATAAAAAAAATATGTCTCACTTTGGATTTTAAGCAGAACTTATAAAAATATACATTTCAAATAAAAAAAAAAAAAGGTACAATGTAAAAAAAAAATTTTTAGCTCGCGGCCTCTTGGGTCGGGGCCCTCTTGGGTCGGGGGCCCGTGGCATTTTGCCAGCCCTGCCACCCTATTGTTACGCCACTGGCTATCTTCTAGGATAGGAGTAAGAAGGAACACTCTATGCTATTTTAGCACTCAATCCATGTACTACTACATTCATGGGTACAACTAAAATTTTATATTACAAATGGAAACTAATTATTTAAGTAGTTATAACAACACAAGATAATAAGAATAGATTTATCACAGTTGACAGATTGACAACTTAATCTACGTCATACTCATACGTCAAAGAGATTGACAGTTTAATATGTTGTTTACAGACGCTCCTGTGTACCTGTCGTACCCTCACTTCTACGAGGCGGACCCCGCCCTGCTGACGCACTTCCACGGACTCAAACCGGACAAGAAGAAACACGAGACATACTTTATGATTCAGCCGGTAAGTGACAGCGTTATATCTTCTAAGTCTAGCGATGGTAGCTTAACGGTTCAATAGTGCAACTCAGAATCCAACGATACCGGGTTCGATCCAAGGCTTCGCACCAATGACTTTTCTAAGTTATGTGCGGATTTCCATCGCTCTGTGCTTCGGAGGGCACGTTAAGCTGTCGGTCCCGGCTGATATTGATTAATAGCAGTCGATAAGCCATGTCAGAGGCCCTCGGGCGGCTTGACAAAGTCTGACACCAGAGGCCAGCACTACCTCATACGAAACGAAACGAAACAATCTTCTAAGTATTCAATCTTCTATAACAGGGGTTCCCAAAGTGGGCGATGACGCCCCCTTGTGGGCGCTGCAGGCCTAAAAGGGCCAAGAATCCAAGAAAAAGAGACCCAGAAAAAAAATGGGGGCGTCAAATCAGACACTCTTTCAAATTTAAATAGTTATTAGTATTCCTAGATAGGTAATTTTCGTAGATAATAGACCGCGGGTACTAGTATAGTATTCTTTTATCTGTGCCGCGGGCAATCATGTTTTAACAAGAGGTTGTTAAATAACCCGATTTGTGCATGATTAATCTTTTTTTTTTATACTACTTGAATGACGGAACTAGCAGATGGCCCACCTGATGTTAAGCGGTAACCTCTGCCTATGAACAGTGCATTACCTCATACGAACTCTTTCACAAAAAAGTTCTACTACTACTACTATCTTCTAGGTATTCTATCTTCTATAGGTTACTTTCGGGGAATGCTCCCAGGAACTGTACGATCTGATCCCACCATCTCCTTTTCTTCATAGGACGAGCAGGCGCACGGCTCAGTACCATCCTTACCTCATTAGTATACCTTCTATTCGTACTAAACGTTTCAGTTCTACCTTTATAATGCGAACTGCTAAGGAGTGCAATACACTACCGTCGTCTGTCTTTCCTGAAAACTATAATCTGGGTGGTGTAACCACACGATTGTAACCGTGTGCTGATCCCAATGAGCCTAAACACGGCCAGTCTACTATTATACATCGCGGAGTTCAGTTGTCCACCTTCCGTCTCCATCATCAGATCAGCTCGCTGTCACCATCATATTGTATTGTCACCGGAACTTGACAGGTATGCAAAATATAATCTCAATCGGTTGAGGAAAACTGCTTTAAAATTCAGTTTAGTTATTACTTATTCTGCTATTCGGAGCGGAGAAGAATGCACCAAAAAAGAGATAACTAACATCGGTCCAGCCGATCTTGAGTTATAAGTGGTGTAACTACTTTGTTTTATATAATACAGGGTGTAACATAATATCCTTATAAGCCCGGGGAGGGGGTATTCTACACATCATGGCAAATAACTTTAATTCTACGACTTTTTAAAATTCGGAGCTTTTAATTCATGAAATGTCTTGTAAAAATCCTGAAATTCCGCGATAAATTCCTGAAACTCCTCCAGAAATGTACCTACCACAACGTGAGGCAGCCCTACGTAAGCTACCATAACGTACCGTAACATCCTCATGCCGTGTTAGGAACATTTCTTGAGGAATTTCAGGATGTTTACGTGACATATCATGAATTAAAAACTGCGAAATTTAAAAAGTCGTAGAACTAAAGTTATTCGCCTTGATGTGTAGAATACCCCCTCCCTGGGCTTACAGGGATGTTATGTTACACCCTGTATAGTTTCATATCACTTGACATTGGCGAAATTGTTTGGAGCACTCCTCAGAAGCCATTATAAGAAGAAGAAGAAGAAAAAGGATTTTTGTGGAACCTCTCTGCTTTATTAACAGCGTGTAATCGTTTATAATTGCAGAAGATAGGCGTCCCCCTGGAAGGGTTTGTGCGAGTCCAGTTGAACATCAAAGTGAACCGCGCGCCCGGCATCCGGGTCAACAACATACACCGGTTCCCGGATATGATCTTCCCGGTCATGTGGCTCGAGGAGGTAGGAATCTTTTTCTTTTTCTTTTTTTTTCGGAACTTTTGTCGATTGTCGACTAAGTGTGTGTTTTTACCTATTTCTGCCGCAAAGCAGTAGTGCTGTTGAAATGGGTAATCGACTCTAGAGAGGTAGTAGGCATCTCATTTCTACTCCACGCTTTATAAACCCAGGGTACTTGAAGGTAGTCAGGGAAAGTCGCGGACGCTCATTGAGGTGAAAACAGAAAAAAATGGATTAATAGCGAAAATAACATCGAAATGACTTGTATGGACTAAAATTGCGATGTTATTTTCGCTATTAATCCACTGTTTTCTTCAACTAAATATAATTTGCTGCAAATAATGACCAATATAGAAGCCAACAACAGTCATTTCAGTGTAAAATTATACTCTGTTCGCCCATATTGATTTTTACCTGTTTTTTTAGTAAATATACGTGGGAACTTGTAATTAGCCCTCAGTAGCATAACATATATGTATCATGCATGTTATAGTGCGCGTCATGTGAAAAGAACGCTGGCGGTCAAGCTTCTACAGGCGTTCCAGCGTTCTTTTTACATGACGCGTACTATAATTGTACATTATTTGTAGTAAACTAGGTAGGCACTCATTCAATGCATAGATATACATCTCTTAAATAAGTAGAAAAGTAAGTAATCTCTTAAAAAGAACGCTGGAACGCCTGAAGAAGCTTGACCGCCAGCGTTCTTTTTACATGACGCGCATTATATCTTCAGCAAAGACCTGATTGTAAATTGGTATCTGCAAGTTTTCTTTAAAATAAAAAATCGTAAAATACGTTTGTATGAAAAAGCAACCACGCTTGCGGCGTGAAATTATAATTTTTTGGTGTTTTTTGCCCATTACAGCTCATGAACACATCTTCAGATAGCGAAAGTGGATTTCGCGAGAACAAGGAGACTTAACACATATGTTTTAGTTGATAGTATCTCATAAATATCATCAGTATAGCTGCGATCCCCCTAAACATTTTAACAGTGTTTATTTTTTATTTAGTGGTAAACTGATGTTATTTATGAAATAGGAAAACATGTGTGTTAAGTCTCCTAGTTCTCGCGAAATCAACTTTAACTATCTGAAGAAGTATTGATGAGCTGTAATGGGTAAATAACACCAAAAAAAAAAACATTTCGCGCCGCAAGCGTGAGCACCCATCTTAACCAATTTCATTTGTATATTTCAGGGTATCCACGAAGTGACAACCCCTATCTGGCGCTGGATATTCCTGGCGACAGCAGTAGGCCCTGTGGCAGCACCACTCATCACCTACGGCATGATCCTATTCGGGTTCTCCCTCCTAGCCTTCGTCTTCGTGCGGACCTACAAAAGCTTCCTACTAGGACAGAACCGGCTGGAAATCGCTGAGATAGGACGCGAGACACTCAGGCGCAGCTCAATCGTATACAATCAGCGACAGCTCACAAGAGAAAAGGCATATCACAACCTTAATCAGATACACCATCCGAAGTTACAAGAACTAGTATTCGTGAAGGATCTTAGCCAAAGTATGGAGGAGTTTAAGACGATTCTCAAAACTGAATTCGTTAAGTGTAGCTTCACCGATGTTGAGAGGGAATCGCTACTGCGCTCTGATAATGCGTTTATTTTGTCAGAGCACAGAAATAAAAGATTTAGTTTAGGTAGTTAGGTAATAAAATAGACTGCATTGGTGACGTGTCAGTTAGGCACCGGAGTTCTGTTTCAACGGATGTGGAGGTTACAGGTTCTATTCTCAATGGGCTATGAGTTCCAACTAATAGATTATGCACTGAGGGAATAAAGCAGTGTGTTACGTCCCGGGTGGCATATTGAACCCTGAGCGTAACTAGGTACTAAGTTATACAGAGTCCTGAGTGAAGCGAGGGGTTCAAGCTGCACAAGACAAAGACAGGCTTTATTCCAGAGGAGCATACTCGACTTTTCACACCTTCTGCGAGATAATAAAAATTCACTGAAAATCACAGCACCAAACACCTTCTTTTGTTTAACATTCTTTGTAAACCAAGTTTTTTTTTTTGGTTTCTGCTTATGGTTGCTAGTTCGATTGTCGAACAAACCTCTTTACAATGCCATATGGGCATTTTTTTATTTAGAGTTTTCCACGAGTTTCCACACGGATTTGACGTTCCAAATTCAAATCACTTTATTCCCTAGGGAGTTTCATACACCTTTATATCCCTGAAGAGGTAATACTTTACGTTGAGGTTGCATGATATGTAATTGAACATTTTCAAGCAGGTGGTGTGAAAAATAATTTGATTAGCTTTCATACTAAATGTCTACTTTTATTTGTTTGTACACATTCGAGATTTTATTGACAACTGTGACATTATTGAATTATTTTATATACACCACTATTCCAAATATGTATACCATAAAAAATTAACTGGATGTTAAGTATTCGGTACAAATATAATCTGCGTAATGTTTTTATTTTTCGAATGGAATGAAATAAGATATTAACATTTGTTTTCTTGACAAAATCAGAATAAATGGACATAAACACTCGTGCTTGAGTTAGTGCGGTGACGCGTGACAAGGCGAAATAATAACTTTAGTAGTAATCTATGGCGCATGCTCTATTAAATAGTTTTGACCAATTGTTACCATTTTTTATGGATATTCCTGGAAATTCATAATCAGAATCATTTATTTGTCCGAAACACAGGCCTTTGTCATTTGGTTACTTTTTTTGCGTAGATTTAATTTTTATCGAATACTTATTATCCAGGTTTTTTTATAGTATAGGTATTTGTAATAGTGGTGAAGATGTCTAGAACTCTGGTTATATTTAAGAAATCTTATCTTTAATGGACTTATTGTCTGGTGATGTGGAGTGTAAATAGCCGCTTATGCTGGGGCGATATTATCGGGCTATTTATAGTTCGTCACAGATTATACACAACTGTTTTTTGTATTGTTTAGTCCTGAGGCACAAGTGGTAATGGCAAATGCAATTCTAAAACGTATGAATGAATGAATGAAATACTTTATTGCACACCTTACAAACTAGTTAAAATAAAGCTTGTACGTTTCGTAAAAAAAGCCCCATAGCGCATGTTTTCTTTTACAAAATGACTAATTATTATTATAAAGCGTTACCCATGGCGACACACTCGGAGTTTGTAGCTTGTACGTTTTATGAAACAGGCCCCTTAACGCATGTTTTCTTTTTACAAAATGACTAATTAAAAATGGCGACACGCTGCCGGACCACTTGTACCATTAGGCAGTACCAATGTACCATTGATGGTAGAATTGGCACGGAATACCATACTCGGAATTTGCAGCTTGTACGATTTGTGAAACAGAAAACATGCGTTAAGCGTAACGCATGTTTTCTTTTTACAAAGTTACTAATTATAAAGCGTTACCCATGGCAACACACTCGGAGTTTGTAGCTTGTATGTTTTATGAAACAGGCCCCTTGACGCATGTTTTCTTTTTACAAAGTTACTAATTATAAAGCGTTACCCATGGCAACACACTCGGAGTTTGTAGCTTGTATGTTTTATGAAACAGGCCCCTTGACGCATGTTTTCTTTTTACAAAGTTACTAATTATAAAGCGTTACCCATGGCAACACACTCGGAGTTTGTAGCTTGTATGTTTTATGAAACAGGCCCCTTGACGCATGTTTTCTTTTTACAAAGTTACTAAGTTTTTTTAGTAAATATATGTGGGAACTTTTAATTAGCCGTCAGTACCATATCATGTATGTATCATGCATGCTATGTTAAGCAAAGACCTTTATGTAAATTCATAGCTGTAAGTTTTCCTAAAATTTGTAAAATAAATTAATAAAATAAAATAAATAATTATAAAGCGTTACCCATGGCAACACACTCGGAGTTTGTAGCTTGTATGTTTTATGAAACAGGCCCCTTGACGCATGTTTTCTTTTTACAAAATGTCAAATTATAAATGGCGGTTCGCCGCCGGACCACTTGTACCATTTACATTAGGCAGTACCATGGATGGTACAATTGGCACGGATTTGTCCCAATTGTACCATACTCGGAATTTGTAGCTTGTACGTTTTGTGAAACAGAAAACATGCGTTAAGGATAACGCATGTTTTCTTTTTACAAAATGACTAGTTATTAAGCGTTACCCATGGCGACACACTCGGAGTTTGTAGCTTGTACGTTTTGTGAAACAGAAACATGCGTTAAGGGTAACGCATGTTTTATTTTTACAAAATAACTAGTTATTAAGCGTTACCCATGGCGACACACTCGGAGTTTGTAACTTGTTAGTTTTGTGAAACAGAAAACATACGTTACGGATAACGCATGTTTTATTTTTACAAAATGACTCATTATAAAGCGTTACCCATGGCGACATACTCGGAGTTTGTAACTTGTAAGTTTTGTGAAACAGAAAACATACGTTAAGGGTAACGCATGTTTTAATTTTACAAAATGACTCATTATAAAGCGTTACCCATGGCGACATACTCGGAGTTTGTAACTTGTAAGTTTTGTGAAACAGAAAACATACGTTAAGGGTAACGCATGTTTTAATTTTACAAAATGACTCATTATAAAGCGTTACCCATGGCGACATACTCGGAGTTTGTAACTTGTAAGTTTTGTGAAACAGAAAACATACGTTAAGGGTAACGCGTTACCCATGGCGACACACTCGCAGTTTGTAACTTGTAAGTTTTGTGAAACAGAAAACATACGCTAAGGGTAACGCATGTTTTCTTTTTACAAAATGATTAATTATAAAGCGTTACCCAAAGCGACACACTCGGAATTTGTAGCTTGTACGATTTGTGAAACAGGCCCCTGGTAGCAATGATTGTCAAACTGATATTTTTATCGACTGGATGTTGTGTGACTGTTATTCGTATTGTCGGACTGAATTGACGAATTTCCGTGTTTTGTTTTTATTCGTCTCGGTGTTGTTATGTTATTATTCTACTTAAGGTTTTTCTCGAATCATTACGATCTGTTTTGCTCAATTTTTCTGGGTATTACTTGTATTTTAGGGATACCTAAATCTACCTATTACCTAGTATAGGTGCCTGCGTATCTACATAGGTACGTGTATTTCGTTACCTCACTTTCTCTAATTAGGCTTAGGTATGCAAATACCTTACTGACAAACTTGTAAGATCTTCGGAACAGTCTTTACTCTCTGCATATACGTAAAATACTTATGTGATATAACATATAAGATAGATTGATATATTGAACCGATTTAGACGACCCAGAAATAAATTAAGGTGCATGCACTCGCTTGCGGCGCAAAATTCTTTTTTTTTTGTTTTTTTTGCCCATTACAGCTCATCAACACTTCAGATAGCGAAAGTTGATTTCGCGAGAACTAGGAGACTTAACATGTTTTAATTAATAGTATCTCATAAATATCTTCAGTTTAGTTACGATAAACTGTAAAACACACATACTGTTTTACTGTGTTCACTGTAAAACACATTATTAGTGTATTTTTTTTGTTTAGGGGTATCGTAGCTAAACTCATGATATTTACGAGACACTATCTATTAAAACATGTGTATTAAGTCTCTTAGTTCTCGCGAAATCAAGTTTTGTTAACTGAAGAAGTGTTGATGAGCTGTAATGGGCAAAAAGGACCAAAAGAAATTAATTTCGTGCCTCAAGCGAGTGCATATACCTTAAATTATCGTTGTTGGGAAAACTTAATTTATTTCTGGGCCTACTACTTAGCTATAAGCGTATTTTTGGATAATCGAAATTATTGCTCAATTTTGATATTTTAGTTTAAATGTGATTATAGAGAATTTAGGTTTTAAACCACCAACTCCAATATTATATACTCGTACCTTTATGTATGTTTGTACCATTAATGTAATATTTTTATCATATATTCCTAATAAAAAGCTCAATAAAAGCTTTAATTCGCGAGATTTTTCATTGAAACAATGAAAACCATAACATTCCATTTTACTTTTAAGTTGGGTAAGGACTTCGTACGACTTTTGTCTAAGAACTGTAAATATTCGTTTTAAGTATAAAATATTTTGTAACCAAATTGTTTATAAAATTAAAAATGTATTCATAGATCTTGTTTTATTAACGTTTTACGTATCACGTAATATACCTACTCTTAACTAGCAGGTGGCCCAGCATGAGGTGTTTAGCTTCAGGGGAATTACCTAAAATGTTACTCCTCTCGCACGAGAGATGGCAGTGTCCTGAAAGTAGTGGTGCCCTCTAGCTTAACGGGACGGAACCAAAATGTTACTGCTATCCCACGAGAGATGGCGTTGTCTTGAAAGCATTGGTGCCCTCTAGCTTTAGTAGAATGAACTTAAATGTTACTCCTCTCGCGAGAGAGATGGCGCTACCCACAAAAGTAGTGGTGCCCTCTAGCTTCACGGGATTGAACTAAAATGTTACTGCTCTCGCACGAGTGATAGCGCTGTCCTGAAAGTAGTTTGCCCCAAAACGGGAATGAACTAAATTGTTACTGCTCTCCCACGAGAGATGGCGCTATCTTGAAAGCAGTGGTGCCCTCTAGCATCAGGGATTGAACTAAAATGTTACTGCTCTCACACGAGTGATAGCGCTGTCCTGAAAGTAGTTTGCCCCTAAACGGGAATGAACTAATATGTTCCCGTGAAGCTAGAGGACACCATTACTTTAAGGGTAGCGCCATCTCTCGTGCGAAAGGAGTAACCTTTTAGTTTATTCCACTAAAGCTAGAGGGCACCACTGCTTTTGTGCGAGAGGAGTAACATTTTAGGTAAATCCAGGTATGCTAGAGGGCACCACTGCTTTCAGGACAGCGCCATCTCTGGTGCGAGAGGAGTAACATTTCAGTTAATTCCACTGAACCTACTCTTTTCGGGACGGCACAGCTCTCGTGCGAGAGAAGTAACATATTAGTTCAATCCCGTGAAGCTAGGGGCACCACTGCTTTCAAGACAGCGCCATCTCTCGAGGGAGAGCAGTAACATTTTAGGTAATTCCACGGAAGCTAGAGGGCACCACTGCATTCGTGCGAGAGGAGTAACAACACATTCTATAATAATCTAGCAGCCAAGTTTTTTTTTTTTTATACTACTGAATGACGGAACAAGCAGATGGCCCACCTGATGTTAAGCGGTAACCTCTGCCTATGAATAGTGCATTACCTCACAGGTCACGTCCACCTAGGACGCGCCCTATGTGGCATTGCACTGCGCCCGCCACCCCGAGACATAAAGATGAAAAGTCTCATGTGCCTGTAATTCACTGTTCAGGGTGTTCTGGGTATTTTCTATGTATATTTAAAAATATCTATCTATGTGATGTATTATATTAAATATATCAGTTATCTAGTACCCATAACACAAGCTCTGCTTAGCTTGGTGCTAGATAATGTTCATGTGCCTGTAATTTCACCGGCACCCTTACCCTTCAAACCGGAACACAGCAATGCGAGCACTACTGCTTTGCGGCAGAAATAGGTATTATGGTAGTACTTCCCCGGACGAACTCTTTCACAAAAAAGCTCTACTACTACTTGAACATATCTTACAACAACGAATCTTATCAACAAGTCCGGGTATCCCTTGGTCGGCTTTTACGTCATCGACTCTATTACGTTTTTTTGTGCGCTACCTACACAAATGTATCCACAATACACAAAGGTTAGCTGGTAGAGAATGCTTCTTAGCATTAAGTTCGCCTGTACATTGTTTGTTTTGTGCAATAAAGAATATTCTATTCTATATTCTATCCACGGGAGGAGACGGAGGGGTATATCCTGAGGCTCACTTTAAAACCTTATAATATTGTGAAACTTTAAATCTCATAAATATCTGTACATGCAGAATGGCTTTTTGTAGCATTATCAATTCCGGGACACAATATTACGTCAAAAAATGAGGTAATTTTTTGTATTTTACATAGTTTTTATTATGTTTTGTGTATTGTATTACAATAAAAAGTATATTACTAATTTTGATGTCGATGAAGACCGCATATTACCTGAAAAAGAAAATCGTATGAAAAACAATTGTATAGAAAATTTATGTTATAAACTAAATTGCTATACAAAGCTATATAAAGGGTAGGCAGAGCCTCAAATGGGCCTGTTTTCACAGTGGGTTCATCGTGGGAAATAATGTTGAAAAAAAAACTCATATTTTCATCAGATCAGCTTGCTGTCATTCAAACTTTTTTTTCTTACAAACAAACATAACACCCAACAGTCATATACATAGTCCTGGTCCCACACTAGGACCCCCTGTGTCGGGGGTATGAAGAACCACGAGTACCATGGTACAACAACAGCGCGGGAACCTTTTTGCGCTGTTATTGGTTAATCGATTTCGCGGCAAAATTGCGGCCGGTCGACTCTTAGATGTGAGCGGGACAGAGCTATATACGTTCGGGTACTGTCAGATATCAGTCTGTGCTTTTCTGCGCAAACGAAAACAGTCGATCGGAGTTATATAATACTAGCGGCTCGTCCCGGCTTCGCAGGGGTAGTTTCACGATGAAAAACAACCCCCCCTCCTATCCTCCCCCTGGTAGCCTATGTCACTCAGGGTGAATGTAGCTTTCCAATGGTCAAGTTCAGGCGCCTTGTGCGCGAGCAGCTCGGCGGCGGCCGCCACGGCGCCGCACCACGCGTCCAGGCGCCCCGCCAGCGCGCTCAAGAGATGTACACTAGACGGTGAGTAGTTCAGGCGCCTTTTGCGCGAGCAGCTCGGCTGCGGCCGCCACGGCGCCGCACTACGCGTCCAGGCGCCCCGCCAGCGCGCTCAGGAGATGTCACTTACACTAGACGGTGAGTAGTTCAGGCGCCTTGTGGGCCAGCAGCTCGGCGGCGGCCGCCACGGCGCCGCACCACGCGTCCAGGCGCCCCGCCAGCGCGCTCACGCCGGCGCGGGGCAGCGCGCGCGGCCGCACCCACGAGATGTACGCGCGGGACGACACCTGCAAAGACAAAGTCAAAAGCTTTTTTGTGAAAGAGTTCGGCGAAATCCGTATTGGCGATCACTGAGGAGGTCGTTACCTTCGAGGTATGCAAGGAGCTTCCTATTCAGTACACGCTCCATACATTTACAAAGTAAGGAGGTGACCGAAATAGGGCGGTAGTTCGAAGGGTCAGCACGACTGCCTTTCTTGGGTACAGGCTGCACGTTAGCGAGCTTCCAAGATTTAGGAAAAGTCGCGTTAATACTGGAGACAACTCAGGGGCACAGGTTTTTCACACTATAGGCGAGATACCATCCGGACCGCTAGCTTTATTCACGTTGAGCACTTCCTTTTGCTGGATGCAAATTTCCTGCATTGAAGCTTCGCACCGAGGAAGGCTGCGTGGAGTTTCGCCAGAGGTTTCAAGACGCGAAGCCTCCGCAAAATTGAGTAGCAAATAAATTTGCTTTCTCAACCGCAGCGTGAGCTAGGGACCCATCCGGTTTCAGTAGTGGGGGGAGTGAAGGGCGGCTGAAGTTCGCTTCCACCCACTTAGCCAGAGACCAGAAAGCTTTACTTCCCGCAGGGTATGCGGTAAGCTTAGCCCCCAGACGGCCAATCCGATGTACCCAAAGGAGGCAACACTGATACTGAGTGGTGATCCGGCTCGTTCATCAGCAGAAGGACCAAGCAGTTGGCTGTGTGGTCCTCAACGTTTGGAATTCTGGTTGCCTCATTGACCAGCTGAGTGAGATTTAGCGTGAGTGCAACTTTGCTCGCCTCTCTCCCAGCATGGTCGGTGAACTGGTATGGGAACAGCCACTGTTGGTGGTGGGCGTTAAAGTCCCCCAGAATTACCAGTTGGGCACCAGGATAACGTTGTTGGGCCACATCCCCCGCTTCACAGATGTAGTTGAACAACCTGGTTGTCTCGTAGTCTCCAGAGTGAGACCAATATAAACCAGCATAGATAATTTTATCTAAGCCGGTGTCCACCAAAGTCCATAAAACGGAAAAATCGGGTTCTTCAAGGTCATGAAGAAGCAGACAGCAAATGTCCTCCCGGACAAATAGACAAATACCAGCTTTGGGTTTAAAGTTGTGCTCCAGAGCATTGCCTGGGTATGTGAGGTATGCTGTATCGGCAGGACATAGAATCTGCGTCTCCGTGAGGAATAATAAGTGAGGCTTGGCGGTCTCTAGGTGGTGGTGGACCGGATCGAGATTGGAGTGCAGCCCTCGAATATTCGAGAGCCTTCCACCAGACATGTTGTTACCCGTTTGGCACCACCCAGAGATCACGTGTAGGGACGCAAGGGTATTTTCCTACGGACGCGGGCAGCTTCGATCTCCAGCTTCTCTGCCAGAGCCTTCATAACTAGTTGTTCCACTTCCTCCGCTGTGATGCGCGCCTCGCGAGCTGTCTCAGAGCACGTCAGCTCACCTGGTCGATATGTCCTCGCACCAGCTTCTCTGCCAGAGCCTTCATCACGAGTAGCTCCACTTCGTCCGCTGGGATGCGCGCCTCGCGAGCTATCTCAGAGAACGTCAGCTTCCGCTGTGCTGAGGTCTTGTTGAACGCCATCTGAAAATATATATCAAGACGATATGTTAACATTTTGGAGTCGTTGCGTTACACGCTCACTCAGTAACAGTAAAGGTGATGTTAATACAGTAATTACTTGAGGATGTAATCTAAATAAATCATAGACAAGAAACACGATTGGAGAAACATTTCTCGATAACTTTTTCGTGTGATCGTTCGGTCGAGTGCATTCCCCGCGGTCTCATGGTTTGGACCTGATCGTGGAGAGTGTTCTCCCCAGTAGTTAGCACAGTCCCCATTGCAGCGTCCCGCACCGATTGCCGCAACAAATTGAATGAACCAAGAGGTTGCGGGCCTGCTAGGTAGCTAGATTACTAACACGAAGGGGGTTATCACCAACCTCAAGCGCGGGTTGGAGTTAACTTACCTTCCCCGTCACAGACCGTCGTCTCAAGATCACCCGCGCACTTAAGTGCACGGTACCGAGTGAGCCCTAGTCTTAAGTAGCATGTAAGAGTGTGGTATTACTCCCTATGATGTAAAAGGAGATAGCATTGTATAATATCCAGTAAGTAAATAAATCTTAACTCATGGTAGACTGAGTGTATCATTCCGGCGAGTCCCCTATCCCCGTCCAGTAAACCCGATATCAAATATCACCAGAACGCTGCGGCCAGGCGCTCCGTTATACACGTTCAACGTTATTTTTGTCCAGCAGTGAACGCTTTCGGCCGATGATGATAATCGTCAAAAGTGAAATCTTCCACCGGGTCTGTCCAGTTGTCTAAGGCAGTATGGTACTCTGGTCGCTGATAGGTACCTGTATGAGACACAGGAGCGCTATCTTGGTGCGGATGGTACACTGGTCGCTGCTAGGTACCTGTATGAGACACAGCGCTATCTTGGTGCGGATGGTACACTGGTCGCTGATAGGTACCTGTATGAGACACAGGAGCGCTATCTTGGTGCGGATGGTACACTGGTCGCTGCTAGGTACCTGTATGAGACAGAGGAGCGCTATCTTGGTGCGGATGGCGGTGTGCGCGCGGCTCAGGTCTGGGTTGTTGGCGGCGGTGACGATTCGCTCGTACGCGGTGATGTCACCGGCCGCGGCCGCGCTGAGCGCCTCCACGGACCACGCATCGGGCGTGCCCGCCAGAGACTGCATTATCGGGTGCGCCAGCTGAAACATTACATCATCTTTAACCTACCACACTTATATTATAAATTCAAGTTGCTCGCGTGTCAAACTCGTCTTCTAATTCTAATTATAGGTGGGGGTGTTAAGACCTGCACTGACATCCCTCTGTGGGGCGTATTGTGCATTATCCCCCTGTGCTAACCCTAACCCAGCCAGCCCAGCTCCTTAAAGTAACGGAGCAGGACTTTGGGTTGATGGCAATACTGTTGAAGTGTGTCCGAAGGCGTGGATGATGGAGAGCTGGATCCAAGTAGCTCCTGCAAACCCGTCTTGGCCCTGGCGTCTTTTGTGGCCGCCCAATTTAAGATGACGTGCTCCACCGTCTCTTCTTCCTGCAAGCAGCCCCGACACAGCCCGCTGTCAGTGGCTCGTCTTCACTCCGCGAGACTGGCTCGCGAGGCCGATTTCGATAATCCTTGCCAAAAAAACCTATTCCACAGGCTGTTAAATGCACAAACGACCCCACAGTCGAGACATCAATGCAGGTCTAAACACCTTCACTTAGAATTAAAATAAGAGGCTATAAATTCAAGAGCCTAAAAAGAGAGAAAAGAAAAGCTCTACTACTGCTAACAGTGGTGTGTCCGGCCTGACCTGACACACCGACCTATCACACTTATATAATAAATTAAACATTACTCCAGTATGCGTCGTAAAAATTATTGAAAATCTAAAATGAAAAAGTCCATGCGACTTATGGGGTGTTTCTACGTTAATGTTAAATAAACTCAAGTTTGAACTAGCTGTCCCATTAGCAAATCTTATCAATGATTGCATGATGAGGTAACTTTCCAGACTTCCTTAAAGTAGCTAAAGGCATAGTGTTATATAAAAAAGGTTCTCGCGCAGATGCTAATAGTTATAGAGCCATTTCGCTTCTGCCAGTTTTTAGCAAAGTTTATGAGAGCAAATGAGTTGCACGCGGTTGTAGAATCAAATGAAATTATTAACAGTAGACAGTTTGGATTTCAAAAGGATAAAAGCACTGCTCTTGCAGTAACTACTCTGCTGGAGAAAGTTCTATGGGATTTGGACAGTTCTAAGAACACCTACGGCTTGTTTTGCGACCTTTCTAAGGCCTTTGATTGTGTCTGTCATAAAACTCTACTGGCAAAAGGTAATCATTATGGCATACACAACAAAGAGCTTTCTATTATATTGTCTTACCTGCAAAATAGAAAGCAGATAACAGAATGTAATGGTTCTAAGTCTGAATCTAGTGTAATAGAAATGGGAGTACCCCAGGGCTCCATCCTAGGGCCTTTATTATTTATAATGTATGACCTCGTTAAATGTGTAGAAAGGGAATCAGACATAGTTCTCTTTGTCAAAGATACTACTGTCGTAGTCAGGTATAAAAATAAGGAAAATGTATGTATGAAACTAGATACGTTGATCATAAACATTAATAAATGGTTCAAGGCAAATAATCTAATTTTAAATGTTGAAAAGACTAATATTGTGAGATTCTTTCTGGGCAGTGGTCACAGTGCTGACCCAGCTCAAAATACAATTATTAAATATTCAATCAATGCAATTAATGATGTTAAATTTGTAGGTGTTCAAATTGATAGTAAATTGACATATTGACTCTCTTGTAGGTAAACTTAAGTCAGCTGCTTATGCAATAAAAGCAATAAGAGCTATGTCAGATCTGCCAAAGCTGTATATCATGCATATTTTCACTCGTTGATGACGTATGGTATACTAGCCTGGGGTAATACATCCCAGTCTAATAGTGTTAGTGTTGCAGAAGCGGGCGGTACGGTTTATATTGCAAATTGGTAAACTAGAATCGTGTAGAATAAGGTTTAAAGAATTAGATATCATGACATTTACCGGGGAATATCTTTTTACATAGAGTACTCACAAGCTCGTCCAGGTCATAGACGTCCTTCGCGATGAGCGCGGCCAGCGTGAGCGCGTGCGCGATGCGGCGCCGCTCGGCCGCCCCGAGCGCCGCGCCGCCGTCCGACATGCCGACGTAGCGCAGCGCACAGCGGTAGTAGCGCGACATAGGGCCGCGCACCCTGCAATGCAACCAGAGACGACTGAAGGCGGATATCGACATCACGAGGATGCCTAGCGAGGCTCATGATGATGGAGGATGGTGCTCGCTGTTTTAAGGTGCCGTACCCAAAAGGTAAAACGAGACCATTGTACTAAGACTTCGCTGTCCGTCCGTCTGTCACCACGTTCCACGATGCAACCCACTGTGAAAAGAGGCCCATTGAGTCTCTGCCTATGCCTTCAGGGAGAAAAGGCGTGTAACTATGTATGTATGTAAATTCAAGAGCTTATGCTTCACTCCCTAAACCTTCTATCGAAGGAACAAATACCTGTAGTACTCGGAGGCTAGCTTGTAGAACCTGGCGTGCACCGGGGTGACCCCGTCCGCATCCTCGAGGGAGCCCTCCAGCTCCGTGATGATCTTCTCTGTCGAGTCCAGGTCGTTCAACTTCTCCAGGTATAGCTGACCTTGGAGAATCTGCAGGACAAAAACTACATCAAACCAGCTCAAGTCAAATGAAGTTTTAGTAGTAGTAGAGCGTTTTTGTGGAAGAGTTCGTCCGGGGAAGTACTATCACCATACCTATTTCTGCCGCAAAGCAGTAGTGCTTGCATTGCTGTGTTCCGGTTTGAAGGGTATGGTTGCTGGTGAAATTACAGGCACATGAGACTTTTCAACTTTATGTCTCAGGGTGGCGGGCGCAGTGCAATGCCACATAGGGCGCGTCCTAGGTGGACATGACCTATGAGGTAATGCACTGTTCATAGGCAGAACTGCTTACCATCAGATGGGCCATCTGCTTGATCCGTCATTCTAAGTACCTAGTATAAAGAAATATTAAAAAAAAGAAGTGAAATATACATAAAACCTGCTAAGTCAAGTTAACAAACATCGTCACCATTTCACATAAGAAGTCCCAACGTCATTTGAGGAACAAATGGTTAGCAGATAGAAAATATTTGCTTTGAGCATAGAACTAGCACCCCAGGCAACACACTTGTTTTGTGAAAAGGACTCTTATGTCAAACCCTCTACTAAGGGTTGTGGACCAACTAATTATATAAAAGAAAGAAGAAAGAATATATATTTATTTGTATACTAGAGCTACACAGAAACACATAATAAACTTACACTAAGAGGAAACAGATTTGAAGGTACGAAGTGTAACTCTAGTAACAAAATGGCTCTGCCTCAGCATGAGTTGGTTGACTAGCAGGCTAGCAACCAACGCTGGCATAATATAGTTGGACTAATAACCACATTTCACAGTCCTGTGGTCCAATCAAACACTCCATCAAACCAGCCTAAATCAATAAGCATTTTTTTTTTTTTTTTTATACTACTTGGATGACGGAACAAGCAAGATGCCCACCTGATGTTAAGTGGTAACCTCTGCCTATGAACAGTGCATTACCTCATAGGTCACGTCCACCAAGGACGCACCCTATGTGGCATTGCACTGCGCCCGCCACCCTGAGACATAAAGATGAAAAGTCTCATGTGCCTGTAATTTCACCGACACCCTTACCCTTCAAACCGGAACACAGCAATGCGAGCACTACTGCTTTGCGGCAGAAATAGGTATGGTGGTAGTACTTCCCCGGACGAACTCTTTCACAAAAAAGCTCTACTACTACTAAGCATACATAAAACCTGCCCAAGTCAAGTCAAACAGTTAAGTTAATATTACCTTGCACAGGGCCGTCGCTTCATCATTGATTTTGACCTTCGTTTCAATCTTCTCCAGGAAAGCAATTGCCTCTTTCTTGTCCTCAAACTGAGTAATGATTATCGAGACTATTTCCACCAGCGTTAGAGGGTTGATTCTGGAAACAGGATAGGTAGATAGTTAGAATTTGCACCAGAGAAGCCTGCACGAGACTGGTAGCGTACGAACTCTCAGAACACGTATACCTAGGGCTGCCTGCTCGGTCTAGAGCAGCCTTTCCCAAAGTGGGCGATAACGCCCCCTTGTGGGGGCTGCAGGCCTAAAGGGGGGCGGTAAGAGACCCAGAAAAAAATGGGGGCGTCAAATCAGACACACTTTCGCATTTTAATAGTTATTAGTATTCCTAGATAGGTCATTTTTGTAGATAATAGACCGCGGGCAATCATGTTTTAACAAGTTTTTGTTAAATAACCTGATTTGTGCATGATTAATCTCCGCTAATATTGATCTCAAAAAAAAATGGGGGCACTGAAAAATTATTTATTCTCAAAGTGTCAAAATAAGTTTGGGAACCCCTGGTCTAGAGTACCTACTGGGATCAAGCATGCGGTCTGTGGTCCAAGATGTTCCTATAACTGTCTTGTCCGGACTCTGGAAGCAGTTTACAACAGCATCCCATGCAATGCACTGATGATGGAACAGTTGCGGAAGGCCCAAGACCATTTATAATTACTATTTAAAATTATAGACGAGCAGCTTTTGCTCTTGTGCCTTTTTAAGTGTTGAAATGTCTTAGTTTCACTCACTGCACTGTTTACACTATGTCTTTTAATGTTACCATTTATTGGACTATATTAATGCACAATATTATGCTCAGTGATCAGTGCCCCCTCAGTGAATTCTTTCAAAAATAGTCTTGACAAACATTTAAAGTGCACTGATAAGGACTAAGATATACACGCATCAGCTCCGAGAGCTGCCTGTGTATTATAAATAAATAAATAAATATAGACGAGCAGCTTTGACTGACTTTTTTTTGACGACCTCTGCGGCGTGGCGGGCGAAGCTTGGCCTATGACGCAGGAGGTTGCGGGTTCGATTCCCGCCTCGGAACAAATATTTGTGCGATCGCAGATATTTGTTCAGGGTGTTCTGGGGTATTTTGTATGTATAATAAAAAATATCTATCTATGCAATATATTGTATTAAGTATATCAGTTATCTAGTACCGATAACACAAGCTCTGCTTAGCTTGGGGCTAGATAATGTGGTGTGAACTGTCCAGCATTATTTATTTATTTATTTACTGATGTGCCTATTTCAGAGTGTTGAAATGTCTTAGTTTCACTCGCTGCACTGATTACACTTTAATGTCTTTTAATGTTAACAGTTGTTGGACTATATTAATGCACAATAAACCCCAGAGCGGAGTCAGTACAGGTTTTTGACTACCAGACTCTTAGGAGAACTAGACCATTCTAATGGGACGAACTACCGGATGATGATGATGATGACACAGTTAGAGTAGAATGCCTCTATGGTGCGGTGAGCTATTAGCAGACTGTAATGACGGTGCAGGATGGATTCCCATGGCAGACAAATGTTAGCATGATCAGCAATATTTCTTCAGGGTCTGTGTGTTGTGGTATATTATCTGTTTATTGATGGTGTATAATCTGTCAGTATTTGTTTTGTTATAATAAAATAAAAAAGCCTTTTATTCCTAGCATTACATTGCGTTTTTACATAGTTACTTATTACTACAAGCAGGTATGTTATTTTGTTATTTTGTTGTTTTGTTTTGTTGTTTTTGGTCAAACTTAAGATTATTATTGTTAGTTTCTTCATATGCAAGAACCCCAAATTGGGTGAAGGCCTCCTCCAAAGATGCCCATATGTCTCTGTCTTGTGCTAATTGCTCCCAGTTTGGGCCAGCTGTTCTTTTGATCTCGTCTTCTCATTGTGTCAGTGGTCTCCCTCTGCCTCTTTTGCCTTGCCTCTCCGCATGGTTGCTTTTATGGACCATCTCAGGTCTGTAAGCCTCGCTACATGATTTGTTTTGTTATACCTAGCTATAATACTTAAATTTGACATAATTAAGTGTTCTATAAAGTTCCTACAGTAAATAAATGAGTATGAATATGAGCATGGTAGGTACTCGCAGTTCCTGATACCCACGACGCAGGGAATTCTATTGGGATCAGCACTATTTACTTCTTCTTTTCTTCTTATAATGGCTTCTTATGAGTGCTAAACTAGTCAAACAGTTTTGCCAATGTCAAGTGATATAATGATATTTTTCATAGTCAAGTCGTCACGAGTCTACGTCAAGTCATACCCCAGTTTAAATGGAGGCATAAAAACCTAGTTTTTACAGGAAAAAGGGTTGGAGTGTACATAAGGGGGCGCTGAGGAAAAAAGACTTAGAAAAATTTCATCGAAAAACGACTTAGAAAAAATTCCCGTTCCGACTTCTGCCCCCTTATCTACACCCTAACGCCTCATGGTCATAGCAACAATAAGGGGCCAGATCAAAGCAAGAATTTTTTTTTTTTTTTTTTTTGCCTATCGTTTAGCATTTCTTTCAGCCGTCAATTAATATTCAATGCATTTTTTCCATACGACTTACCGTTTTTGAGATATGAACTCTGAAAATTTTTCAAGTTGCCGTACGGAAAAAAGTCATAAGTGACATAATTACGACGAAAAGCAACTCTACGCGATGCGCATATAAAAACAAGTTTTTTTTTTGCGCCCCTTCATGTAAAATAGCACGGCGAAGAAAGACTTAGAAGATTTGTCAAAAAAATTTTTTTTTTGTTTTTTTTTTTGCCTATCGTTTAGCATTTCTTTCAGCCTTCAATTAATATTCAATGCATTTTTTCCATACGACTTACCGTTTTTGAGATATGAACTCTGAAAAGTTTTCAAGTTGCCGTACGGAAAAAAGTCATAAGTGACATAATTACGACGAAAAGCAACTCTACGCGATGCGCATATAAAAACAAGTTTTTTTTTTGCGCTCCTTCATGTAAAATAGCACGGCGAAGAAAGACTTAGAAGATTTGTAAAAAAAATTTTTTTTTTGTTTTTTTTTTTGCCTATCGTTTAGCATTTCTTTCAGCCGTCAATTAATATTCAATGCATTTTTTCCATACGACTTACCGTTTTTGAGATATGAACTCTGAAAATTTTTCAAGTTGCCGTACGGAAAAAAGTCATAAGTGACATAATTACGACGAAAAGCAACTCTACGCGATGCGCATATAAAAACAAGTTTTTTTTTTGCGCCCCTTCATGTAAAATAGCACGGCGAAGAAAGACTTAGAAGATTTGTCAAAAAAATTTTTTTTTTGTTTTTTTTTTTGCCTATCGTTTAGCATTTCTTTCAGCCTTCAATTAATATTCAATGCATTTTTTCCATACGACTTACCGTTTTTGAGATATGAACTCTGAAAAGTTTTCAAGTTGCCGTACGGAAAAAAGTCATAAGTGACATAATTACGACGAAAAGCAACTCTACGCGATGCGCATATAAAAACAAGTTTTTTTTTTGCGCTCCTTCATGTAAAATAGCACGGCGAAGAAAGACTTAGAAGATTTGTAAAAAAAATTTTTTTTTTGTTTTTTTTTTTGCCTATCGTTTAGCATTTCTTTCAGCCGTCAATTAATATTCAATGCATTTTTTCCATACGACTTACCGTTTTTGAGATATGAACTCTGAAAATTTTTCAAGTTGCCGTACGGAAAAAAGTCATAAGTGACATAATTACGACGAAAAGCAACTCTACGCGATGCGCATATAAAAACAAGTTTTTTTTTTGCGCTCCTTCATGTAAAATAGCACGGCGAAGAAAGACTTAGAAGATTTGTCAAAAAAAATTTTTTTTTGTTTTTTTTTTTGCCTATCGTTTAGCATTTCTTTCAGCCGTCAATTAATATTCAATGCATTTTTTCCATACGACTTACCGTTTTTGAGATATGAACTCTGAAAATTTTTCAAGTTGCCGTACGGAAAAAAGTCATAAGTGACATAATTACGACGAAAAGCAACTCTACGCGATGCGCATATAAAAACAAGTTTTTTTTTTGCGCCCCTTCATGTAAAATAGCACGGCGAAGAAAGACTTAGAAGATTTGTCAAAAAAATTTTTTTTTTGTTTTTTTTTTTGCCTATCGTTTAGCATTTCTTTCAGCCTTCAATTAATATTCAATGCATTTTTTCCATACGACTTACCGTTTTTGAGATATGAACTCTGAAAAGTTTTCAAGTTGCCGTACGGAAAAAAGTCATAAGTGACATAATTACGACGAAAAGCAACTCTACGCGATGCGCATATTAAAACAAGTTTTTTTTTTGCGCCCCTTCATGTAAAATAGCACGGCGAAGAAATACTTAGAAGATTTGTCAAAAAAAAAATTTTTTCTTTTTTTTTTTTTTTGCTTATCGTTTAGCATTTCTTTCAGTCGTCAATTAATGTTCAATGCATTTTTTCTATACGACTTACCGTTTTTGAGATATGAACTCTGAAAAGTTTTCAAGTTGCCGTATGGAAAAAAGTCAAAAGTGACATAATTACGACGAAAAGCAACTCTACACGATGCGCATATAAAAACAAGTTTTTTTTGCGGCCCTTCATGTAAAATAGCACGGCGAAGGTCGACTTAGAAGATTTGTAAAAGGTATTAAAAAGGTGGAATTTAAAATAGTGATGAATTACATATATAGTGCCGATGCATCAACTCGAGCTACAAGGTATAATTCACGGAAATCGTGAACATCACATATTTTATTACGCAAATCGTCGATGAATGAAAACGAAGTGTGAAATTCATACACAACTATACCTAGAAAAAAACTAATTGTTTACACAGGTGCGCCATAAATCCCAAGCTCCTAGAAGCCCACCGGTTTTATTACCATGTTGACAGATTACTTTTGGCGAGACAGCAGGTGTTCTAATTCATAGTAAAATAAATAAACAATGCTAGATGTTACTACAAAATACGTAGGCCGCTCCCAACGGTTGCTTTTAAAAAAGATACATTAATCTTATCTGTATTTAATTATAAAAGACAAATTACAATTTAATTAACTCGTTCGAATTATGAACAAAGAATGCGAGCTTTTTCCATGAAACAACGAATGAAAGATTACACGTACTACATTACATTAGGTAGGGCTGAATGCAATAACATCTGAGACGTCGGGTACCAGAGTTGTGAGACAACTTTTGTGATTGCCACAACGGGACTACAATGATACCTCGGTCTATTAAAATTATCTCTATTTAAATAAATTAATATAAATATAAATAAAAAAATTAATAATCATAAAATAAGTCTAAATAAATAAATTTTAAAATTATTTATTTGATAAATATTATAAAAAATAGAATAATTTTTTATAATATTAAATAAACCTGATTGTTTATCGTTGTATATATTTATTTGATTTTGTAACAGAAATCATCGTACATAGTGATGTTAGCCATAAATCACTGTACATAATGATGATACCACCTTTTTAAATACGCCCAAATTACGACAGTGTGCTAAAATTAAAATAACACAAATATTTTGAAGAAATTTACTTTAAGGAAAACAAATAATTTTGTGTTAATTTTTGAAAATGTTGTCGTAATTTTGACCGTCCTAAGCCGGGTTAAGAGTATGAAGGGAAAGATGGATATATCTCCATTGATTTGCTATGATCGATTTATCAAAAATATGATATTAAAAAATTAAAAATGGCATAAATTTTGAAACTATCATGGTTATGTACATAATTTTCACTAGAAACGGGATATTTACCATGATTTTTGTGACGAAATATCGGGAACATTTCAAACTCAAAAATCATGGTAAATATCCCGTTGCTAGTGAAAATTATAAAAAATGGCTTTGAAACTTAAAAATCATGCTTATACTTTTACTGATTTTTTACCTATTATTATTTTACCATGGATTGATTCTTTATTATACAAGTAATATATTGTAATAAGTAGGTAATCTAAGTATTTTCGTAGTTTCGTGATGCTTGTTCTTGCAGGTCAGTGTAGTTTTTACTTTTGTTTGGGAACAGCGGATAGCTACCGAGTATCATGGCTGCTGTAACGATAGCAGCATTCTAAGGCGAGGCAGAAAAACAGCGTGGCTGAGCCCTCGACCTTTTCTCTTACACTAGACTAAATATTATTTTTATGCTTATATCCTTTATTTGTTAGTACAGTCTAATAATAAAAGCCCTTTTTTATTAAATGCTTGTACAGATTCGAGATTGCACCAGCACAATTCTTAGAGGTGCTATTTTATTTCGTGCGACGTCCTTATCAAATGATTTTCAATGATGGCTTAAGCCGACCGAGGTATTGGAGATCGAAGTTACCCGCGTCCGTAGGAAAATACCCTTGCGTCCCTACACGTGATCTCTGGGTGGTGCCAAACGGGTAACAACATTTCTGGTGGTAGGCTTCGGCCGTGGCTTGTCACCACCCACTGGACAAAGCCAGTCCGTGAAGCGACATTGTCGTGTTTCGTACTGATGTCCAGTGTAGCCATCGTGGAAGTGACGGGTTTGAGCAGTTCATGCACTTGATTAAGCATGTGCGGTTTAGAGACCGCAGTGGTGCAAGTGTGCCGGAAGGCTAGGCTTGGAGGGTAGCGGGATCCGAAGCACGGTTCTCCGCTGGCCGACCGCAGGTTGTAGGGGGCCCAACTAGTGAGTTAGCCACTCATGAAAGGCTGCCCCGCCGCCTCGCGAAAAATCCCAGAATGCTCCATCGTGCCGGTTGGCGACCGGATGAGAGGACCCGATGGCCATTCCTGGGGGGGTTCGGGCGTCCCCGCAGTCTCCAGTCTAGTCTCCCACTGGCGCAGGAGCCTGCTGTAAGTCTCTAAGTTTTCGCTGGTCAGTGCCTCGCTCAACAGCCGTTTTTCCCACAAACCTAACACTCAAAAACCTATATGAAAAAGTCCAGAAATAATAAGTTGTCTTTACAGCGGAAGCACTTCCTCTCGCTTCAAGTGCACTCCTCCAATATTCGAGGACTGCACTCCAATCTCGATCCGGTGCACCACCACCTAGAGACCACTAAGCCACACTTATTATTCCTCACGGAGACGCAGATTCAATGTCCTCCCGATACAGCTTACCTTACATACCCAGGCTATGCCCTGGAGCACAACTTTAAACCCAAAGCTGGTATTTGTCTATTTGTCCGCGAGGACATTTGCTGTCTGCGTCTTCGTGACCTTGAAGAACCCGATTTTTCCGTTTTATGGACTTTGGTGGACACCGGCTTAGATAAAATTATCTATGCTGGTTTATATCGGTCTCACTCTGGAGACTACGAGACAACCAGGTTGTTCAACTACATCTGTGAAGCGGCGGATGTGGCCCAACAACGTTATCCTGGTGCCCAACTGGTGATTCTGGGGGACTGTAATGCCCACCACCAACAGTGGCTGTTCCCATACCAGTTCACCGACCATGCTGGGAGAGAGGCGTGTAAACTTGCACTCACGCTAAATCTCACTCAGCTGGTCAATGAGGCAACCAGAATTCCAGACGTTGAGGTCCACACAGCCAACTGCTTGGACCTTCTGCTGACGAACGTGCCGGATCACCACTCAGTATCAGTGTTGCCTCCTTTGGGTACATCTGATCACTGTGTGGTGAGGTCTGTATCGTCATACTCGCCACCCGATCCCTCGCCCAGAGGTAGTAGACGAGTGTGGCGTTACAAGTCGGCAGATTGGGATGAGATGCGACATTTCTTCGCTTCTTATCCTTGGCGGCAAACCTGCTTTTCTTCTTGTGACCCGACGGTCTGTGCTGATGCCGTTTCGGAGGTGATCAAAAGAGCAATGGAGTATTTTATTCCATTCTCCGATGCTTCACCTTCAGGCAATGCTCGCCCATGGTTTAGTCCCGCGTGTGCTAGCGCAGAAGCGCTTAAACATGCGGCTTACCTAGCCTGGGTCGAAGCAAGAAACGGTAAAACCTCGGATGCACGGATTAAGAAGAAAGCCTTTAACAAAGCCGCCAAGTCTTGCTAGAAGGTGATACGGAAGGCTCGCTTCGATCGGATTGGCCGTCTGGGGGCTAAGCTTGCCGCATACCCTGCGGGAAGTAAAGCTTTCTGGTCTCTGGCTAAGTCGGTGGAAGCGAACTTCAGCCGCCCTTCACTCCCTCCACTACTGAAACCGGACGGGTCCCTAGCTCACGCTGCGGTTGAGAAAGCAAATTTATTTGCCACTCAATTTGCGGAGGCTTCGCGTCTTGACACCTCTGGCGAAACTCCACCCAGCCTTCCTCGGTGCGAAGCTTCAATGCAGGAAATTCGCATCCAGCAAAAGGAAGTGCTCAGAACGCTACGTAGTCTCGACGTGAATAAAGCTAGCGGTCCGGATGGTATCTCGGCCATAGTGTTGAAAACCTGTGCCCCTGAGTTGTCTCCAGTATTAACGCGTCTTTTCCGCCTCTCTTTGAAAACTGGTGAAGTCCCTAAATCTTGGAAGCTCGCTAACGTGCAGCCTGTACCCAAGAAAGGCAGTCGTGCTGACCCTTCAAACTATCGCCCTATTTCAGTCACCTCCCTACTTTGTAAATGTATGGAGCGTGTACTGAATAGGAAGCTCCTTGCATACCTCGAAGGTAACGACCTCCTCAGTGATCGCCAATACGGGTTTCGCCAAAACCGGTCTACTGGGGACCTTCTTGTGTATGCCACGCACATTTGGAGCGAGGCCATCGAGAAATATGGTGAAGCACTGGCTGTTTCATTAGACGTCTCGAAGGCTTTTGATAGAGTTTGGCACGCTAGCCTTATTGGCAAGCTTCCTGCCTACGGACTGCCAGTTCAATTCTGCTCCTGGCTCGCAGACTTTCTGAGGGAAAGATCCATTCGAGTAGTTATTGACGGCTGCTCGTCGGATCAATTGGCTATTAACGCCGGGGTACCTCAGGGGTCTGTGCTATCTGCCACACTGTTTCTGCTGCACATTAATGATCTGCTAATGCCCGGTATCATTGGGTATGCAGACGACAGCACAGTTGTGGAGAGATATGTTTCCACTGCGCGAGCTAGGCAGAATGAAATTCAGGAGTTAAGAGATGAGATGCTGCAGCGTCTGAATTTGACTCTCAAGGCTGTATCCGACTGGGGCGATGCCAATTTAGTCATGTTCAACGCCTCTAAAACGCAGGCTTGTCTCTTCTCGGCGAAAAAAAGTCCGTTTCTCCAAGTTCCTGTATTCCGAGATGTACCTGTTGCTATAGGAGATCACCTCGAGCTCTTAGGTGTTTCGCTCACGCCTACTCTCAACTTTGGCTCCTACATCGAGTCTAAGGCAAAAACAGCTGCCATGAAGCTAGGCATCCTGAATAAGGTAAAGCGTTACTTCACACCAGGACAGCTTCTCAGTTTATATAAAGCACAAGTCCGGGCTGGTATGGAGTACTGCTGCCATGTTTGGGATGGCTCGGCCAAACACCAGCTTGCCGCCTTGGACTCGATCGAACGTAGAGCTTTCAGGCTTATAGGTGAGCAACATATGGCGGAGACTAAGATCCAGAGTCTCGAGCACCGCCGTAAGGTTGCATGCCTTGCGATCTTCTATAGGTTACATTTCGGTGAATGCTCCCAGGAACTGCACGATCTGATCCCACCATCTCCTTTTCATCATAGGACGAGCAGGCGTACGGCTCAGTACCATCCTTACCTCATTGGTATACCTTCTATTCGCACAAAACGTTTCAGTTCTACCTTTATAATGCGAACTGCTAAGGAGTGGAATACACTACCGTCGTCTGTCTTTCCTGAAAACTATAATCTGGGTCTCTTCAAGTCAAGAGTGAATAGGTGCCTTCTAGACCTTTGTGCTTCATCTTCGGCCACATCGTCACTTACCAACAGGTGAGATCGTGGTCAAACAAAGGTCTATCAATGTTAAAAAAAAAAAAAAAAAAAAAAAAAAAAAAAAAACAAATAAACATTTACAACGATAAACAATCAAATAAATATTTACAACCATAAACAATCAAATAAATATTTACAACGATAAACAATCAAAATATTTATAACAATTTTGAAAATCAAATCATAATCATCATCAGTCTACAGAAGTTTACTGCTGGACATAGGCCTACCCTATAGAATACCATTTACCACATAACAATATGATAAGTATTGGCATGTGGTACACAGACTGTTAAAAACATAATGATAATTTTCTGAGGGAGGTGTGTTGTGTGCAGTAGTCCAATGCTAGACATAGGCCTCTCCCCTAGAATGCCACGACGAACGTTCCTGGCCCCCCTTAATAAAAAGCAAAAAAGCAAGTAAAGGCATCCATGGGTGAATTATTTAGCGTCTTTGACAATTTCGACAATGGCAATTGGTTTGTCTGATGCCGTGCTTTCCCAATCCGGGATAAACTCTACTAATATCCCGGAGAAAGCGACGAAAACGAGCGGCATCACTAGGTAAGTTTTTCAAAATGTTATTGCGATACATGAATTCACCCATGTACCACTTTAATTTTTGGTCACTGCGGCAGGTGCGACAGTGACGTTTCAACTCCAGCCACTGTCGCTCCATTGTATTGGTGTGAACGACCACTGATACATTAGGAGTGCCAGGAACTGGAACGCCTAGGGATGGGTGAACCGGGATTGAGACGGTACCTCCCACAAAACTCTGGCTGTGATTGACTGTTCTGTGTCCACGCATTCCTAGGCGTACATCAACGCCCAAATATGACCGGTGCATGTCCGACATTATAAAAGTGTCTCGACGCACGTTTGCTGCAATAATCCCATCTAAAGTGGAGCGAGTTTTGTCAGGGATTAGCTCAACGTGCAGTCTTTTAGTCAGTCGGCTCATGCACCCAAACGACCATGTCTGACGTTGTAGAAGTCTACCACGGTGATATTTACGCGTGTAGAGATGCGTTTCGTCAACTTCTACGACGTCATTGTCACCGCCGATCATTTCACGGTCATGACTTTCTGCTACCTCACACACCTCCCTCAGAAAATGATACACCTGTATCGCCGTTTTTTTGGAAACTCTTGCGTCTATTGCGGCTTGTGTTACCTTGTCCCTGCGGAAAAAGTGTAGAACCAACTTCAAGGTTTCCAAAAAACCGACGCGACTACGTTCGAAAAAAGTCTTTTTCAACGGATTTAAAGTGACATTGCAAGCTCCCCTACGACAACGCCAGCGAAAGCCAAGCTTATAACTAGGCTTCAACTCTTGAGTCATAAGATTCCTACAATTCGGACACCTCTGTGTCCTACTAGGCACAAGCAACCAGTCTTTAGCAGCCTGTTTCGCATTAACCTCGTTAGAAATAACAGATGCATACTCCCAAAACCTGAAATTTCTATCTAAAATCAATTGCCTCGGATCCATTGGCGTCGTCGTAGGAATAAAGTTATATTTATCAGAAACAAAAAATACTCACAATTAGACTCACGACCACACTCGAAGGAAACACTTCACAGACTAATTGGCGACTCCGCAAGCAGTGAATTAGGGAAATTTGCCATTAGCTGTTATCTTTACGCACGCACACAGATATAATTATAATGAGTCTACGCGAGTGTACGACAAAGCTGCGCGCACGTTTGTGTGTGTAGATAGAATATGAACTACGTTCATGAGGTAAACACGCACACAGGTTGTAATCGTTTAAGGCTGCCCTGTTTCACGGGGTCCCATCCCAAAGAAAAAATATTTTGTTCTATTGAAATTGAATAGATGGCGTGACAGGTATAGATTTGTTATTGAAGTATGTGAAAAATTTATATTAACTCCTAAAAAATTTTTTTCTAATATAAAAAAATACCCAAAACACGGGAAAATTAAATAAATGCCTCTTCTTCTTTTAGAAAAATCGAATGATGTATTTTTCCTGGTGGTAATCATTTGAACTAGGTTGAGGTTTGACACAGTTTGTTTGTAGTACCACAGGTAGTACTGACTTGATAGATGGCGTTATTTAAAAAAAACCAGTAGCGCTAACCTCTTGTGCTGCTAGCGGCATCTAGCGCCCAGTTATCTGAGTGTTTACACAATACACCCGCACAATAGCCCGAGTTATGGCGGTCGCGTTTCTTTGTATGGCATGCATGAGGTATCTGTACTAGTATAGCATTATTTTATCTGTGCCTTTTTCTAATGTAGTGATTACAGGACGAAACTCTATCTAGTCTATAAATTTTCTAAGGTTTGGAAGTACTGATATTTCATAGAGGTCCAACGCACAGCCTAAACCGCTGGTCGTAAAGATTTGAAATTTGGAGGGTGTGTGTGTTCGTTTCAATGCGTAGGGTTGTACTAAGAAAAGGAATTTTGAAAATTCGCATGCTAAGGTGTTCAAAATAGTATTCTAACGTAAAACAAAACAGGTCTGTAATTCGGAAACCGTTAATAGTAGAACGTTGAAATGTAAGAAGAAGATTCCTCTATTAAAAATGGGACCCCTAAAAAGAAAAACATGAGTATGGTGCCATTTCAAAGGTCGTTTCACAGTGTTGTTGTAGAGATTAAAATATTTTCAGGACCACAAGGTAAAATTAAAACTACTATCATAATCGCATCCTTATGAAAAAGCCGTCCGTTCTGTAGCGCGTCGAGCATGTTCGCTGATGCACGGGTTCCGGATTTCTTCTCCATCATAAGATCACGAATAGCGTCCTTCTGGAGTGGGTTGAGGAGTTCCAAAAACGGCATTCTACAGTGTATGGCTGAAGGCTTATATAGCCCCATGTACAGATTTTGGATCTCTGTGCACCAGAGCGGGAACAGGAAATAATAGGTATTTTTTATTGTATTCGTTTTTATTTTATTTTGTTTATGTATACCTATTTTAATTTTAATTTGACTAACTTTTTGTAATTTATGGGTTTTTTTGCCTGAAATAAAGAACATATATATACATATATATATATATATATAATAATAACGTGATCAAAAAATATCATAAACAAAATAAAAGTGACAAACTTTTTTCTTATATTCAAATTAACACTTATCTTTTCAAAATAACTATATTTTTCTTTTAATTAAGCAAAACTTGCATTTAAAATCTGGCTAGCTAGGTCTCATTTCTGGTAAAACGTGGTTTTCCGAGTTTTCACGCATTTTGCAAACAACTAGGTAAGCTAGGTCCCCTAGGTACCTACTTTATGAATATGTGAAAAACATGTAAAAGAAAGGATCAGGGGATCGATTTTTGAGTTTCACCGAGTGACTAGAAATCACGAATGACAAAAAGCCATTCATGACTTCGAAATCACTTTTTACCAAATGTCGTATTTTTGAGAGTCATTCTCTGTCTACCAACTATTCGACTATTTTGATAGGTACTACGTGATCCTTTGAGAATTTGTGATCAATGCGTGTATTCGTGCGTGTACCAAAGCATTAGATAAAGAGTAAAATTGAGTAAAATGTTCATAAATTCCTTCAGGGTAGGCAGCGCATCGACAATACCCCGGGTGTTGCCGGTGTCTATAAGCGACGGTGACCACATCAGATCAGGTGGGCCGTATGCTAGTTTGCCTATTTATTTCATTAAAAAATAGGGCTTTTTTTGTACTACTTAGAATGATGGAACGAGCAGATAGCTCACCTGATGATAAGCGGTACCCTCTGCCTATGAACAGTGCATTATTACATAGGTCTAGTAGTAAGAAAATCTATTAGTAAGAAGGATCATCAAAAAAAACAGACCGTGTTTGTTGCCTGATTCTTCTAGGTCTGGCTGGTTGCGTTGGAACAGGAGTAAATGTAAATTTATTTTTAAAGACGATTCAAAATGATCCTTGTGATTTCAATGAATAAAATACTTTTGACTTTGACTTTGGTCACGTCCACATAGGACGCGCCCTATGTGGCATTTCACTGCACCCGCCACCCTGAGACATAAAGATGAAAAGTCTCATGTGCCTGTAATTTCACCAACATCCATACCCTTCAAACCGGAACACAGCAATGCGAGCACTACTGCTTTGCGGCAGAAATAGGTATGGTGGTAGTACTTCCCCTACTTAAAAAAGCTCTACTACTATTCATAATATGATTAAAATGTCAGTGCCGAAAATAGTCACGAAGTGATTTCAAATCGAGTGGGTAGAGGCACTCGTATTTATATCATACTATGACAATTTTAGTCACCGGTGACTTCCAAAAATACGAGCTTTTGGAAATCGGTGACTAATAGTCATTTAGTTGACTATTAGTCACTCAATGACACTCAAAAATCGATCCTCAGTATGTTCAATTTAGATTCTTATCGTAATTTCTTGATGAATTTCACTATCCGAAAAATGGATACGGATAACATAACAATACGAAAACCGCAGCAGTTATCAAATTCCCTGTCTGAAACATCAAACGACAGTTCGACTTTATTTGACACCACCGTTATGAGTCTTCCCAACACATCATTGGAGGAAAGCATCATTAAGAACGAGTTAAATGAAAAAATTCATAGTCTCTCAACCCAACTGCAAAGTGCGAACCATGAAATTGATAATTTAAATTCTGAGAATATCCGGATAAAATCTGAGTTAGAAAAATGTCACAAAATAATCGACCTCTACAAAAAGGTTGGCTCGTCGGAAATAAAGTGTATAACACCAGTATCAGGAAAAAGAAAGAAGCATAGGAGAACCAGTTCTGCCTTCACCCCGCCGGATAAAGCTTTACAGTTACACTACAGGAACATAGTCGATGCTAGTAATAATAGTTCAATGGTCAATGAGGATGTTTTCGAAGAAAGTATAGATGTTATTGGCCAGGAGGAGAGCAAACAAGAGACTAATATAAATACAAATGCAAATGACATTTTGACAAATCTTCTAAGTCTTTCTTCGCCGTGCTATTTTACATGAAGGGGCGCAAAAAAGAAACTTGTTTTTATATGCGCATCGCGTAGAGTTGCTTTCCGTCGTAATTATGTCACTTATGACTTTTTTCCGTACGGCAACTTGAAAAAATTTCAGAGTTCATATCTCAAAAACGGTAAGTCGTATAGAAAAAATGCATTGAACATTAATTGACGACTGAAAGAAATGCTAAAAGATAGGCAAAAAAAATAAGAAAAAAATTTTTTTTTTTTGACAAATCTTCTAAGTCTTTCTTCGCCGTGCTATTTTACATGAGGGTGCGGAAAAAAAAACTTGTTTTTATATGCGCATCGCGTAGAGTTGCTTTTCGTCGTAATTATGTCACTTATGACTTTTTTCCGTACGGCAACTTGAAAACTTTTCAGAGTTCATATCTCAAAAACGGTAAGTCGTATGGAAAAAATGCATTGAATATTAATTGAAGGCTGAAAGAAATGCTAAACGATAGGCAAAAAAAAAAACAAAAAAAAAATTTTTTTGACAAATCTTCTAAGTCTTTCTTCGCCGTGCTATTTTACATGAAGGGGCGCAAAAAAAAAACTTGTTTTTATATGCGCATCGCGTAGAGTTGCTTTTCGTCGTAATTATGTCACTTATGACTTTTTTCCGTACGGCAACTTGAAAAATTTTCAGAGTTCATATCTCAAAAACGGTAAGTCGTATAGAAAAAATGCATTGAACATTAATTGACGACTGAAAGAAATACTAGACGATAGGCAAAAAAAAAAGAAAAAAATTGTGAAAAAAATTCTGTCTTTTTTTTCCCTCAGCGCCCCCGTATGTCCACTCTGACCGGAAAAAGAGCACCATTTCAAAAAGATACACAATACTCTTATATATAGCTACACCACACAATGTGACTGTTCTATTATTATTAATCTGAAATGGTGGTGTGTTGGCATTTATATAGGCTGCTTCACGTTTGCCAATCAGCTTAGGAGATGAGAGTAACCAGGGTCAGGCTTGACGTAAATCGTGACTAAACATGATGGTATAAAAATGGTACATACTTGTTTTCAAAGACTGTGAGAAAGTTGTTGTAGAGTTGAATGAGGTTGTCGCCCGTCTGAAGCGCAGGATGCTTCACGAAACTGTGCAGTTTCAGAGTAAGTTGATGCCATAATCTGAACAAAACAAACAAGAGGTTACGAATAGTCAATTTCAGATTTCATGATTACTGAGAATGGGCAGGTTGTGAAACTTACTTTTTATTGTAGAGTTCTTCTAGTTTCCCCCAGTCTGCTGCCAAATCCGGCTGAGCAGCTTGTTTTTTAGATAGAAAATCATTTACATCAATAACTGCAAATTTCACCGAAGTCATCTTGCAAGTTTAATTTTATAAAGTAATTCTGTGAAGTTAGCCGCGAGTCACTACGTAGTACACTCTTTTCTAGTACTGTGCGAGTCACTGCGTTCGTCCCATAGACGAAGTACTAATACTACCATGCAGAGCTCGTTCATCGTAAGATGTCACCTGCTTTGTATGGCTTGCCAACCAAAGCAGGTGCCATCTTACGCTGAAAAGTCTGTATACTACAAACGTACTACAAACTACAAAGCATTGCCAGGTCTCCGTATCGGAAACTACAAACAAAGGACTACTTCCATGGTTCGTCCCATGAATGCGAGCATGAATGTGGTTCTTCTTCTGTGGTTCGTACACAGGCATGGACGTAGTAGGATAGTCGACAGTTAAAATAAATAGTTATTGTCATAGACTAAGAATTTTCGCTGATCTATGGTTATTATTGATTTGACATATTTCCACAAATAATGTGCACACTGAAGCTAGCGTTTAGTAGTGCCATCTATCGGGGATAAATTTACATGTAGTTTCGACTGCAAACCGTTTTTTTTGCTACTCTTAGCCTAGAGCACGTCGGCCTCCGTACCGGAAATGATTTTGATTGGTTTGCTATGATACCTTTGAACTTTGGGACGGTGCGGTGGGTGGGCTTGTTATGTATGTAGTGATTTTAATTCGTTTTAATTATCTTGGGCCGGTGATTGTGTTGCTATTATCACAGATAAAATAATACTATATTATTATGTTGCATTTTACATAACAATGCAATTTAGCGCCATCTATTGACAAGTAGTGTTTTGTTTGTTTCGTATTCAATGTTAAAATATTTGCGTGAATTCACATACATAGATGGCAATAATATGTAGGCCATAGATTTCTTCTTCTTTTAATTATGGCCTCTGAGGAGAGTCTTTTGTTCCGAGAGGGTCTTCTACACTCGGAACATGTATTTCTTGTTCCGAGCTTTAGACCGCAGCTATAAAACTTTAGATAGATAGATAGATAGAAAATTCTTTATTGCACAAGACAAAAAGCAGTACATAGGCGAACTTAATACCACCTTAGACCTATACTTTGGGTAATAAATCCATGACCATTATTACATCTAAAGAAAAATGATAGCCTAACGGTTCAATAGTGCAACTCAGAATCCAACGAACCGGGTTCGATCCTAGGCCAATGACTTTTCTAAGTTATGTGCGGATTTCCATCGCTCTGTGCTTCGGAGGGCACGTTAAGCTGTCGGTCCCGGCTGTTATTGATTCATACCAGTCGATAAGCCATGTCAGAGGCCCTCGGGCGGCTTGACAAACTCTGAAACCAGAGGCCAGCACTACCTCATACGAAAGGACGACTACATCTAAGGGTTAAGTTCGCCTTGTCCATGTCTTTTCATGTACAATAAAGAATAAGAATCTTTTACTCTTGCAAGTTAAGTTATGCGGAGTCCATAACGGCTCCGCTCTGCTCGCGGTGGAAACCGGGATTAATTGTCTAATAAAGTAATGAAATTAAACAACACATTTTACGCATTTTCTCTGAACAATTATTTTACATTTTACGTGGGAATTTAGAGACCCTATCAATTTAATTTTTCGCAACTTGCTCCATTCACCTATAGGTAGGTACCTATCTTTTGTGTGTTTTTCATAGTAAAGTATTTAGGATAAACTAAGCGGGATCCAAGATATTTAGGAGCTGGGATAACTCGTTTCTGAAGCCGGTTCTACACTCGTGGCCCGAATTAAAGCCCGTGAAAGCCGTGAAACGCGAGTGAAGGTTACGCGTTCGCGCTTCGCGGCATTCCTAGGACGCGCCCTATGTGGCATTGCACTGTGCTCGTCACCCTGAGACATAAAGATGGAAAGTCTCATGTGCCTGTAATTTCACTGGAAATCAGAACACAGTAATGCGAGCACTACTGCTTTGCTGCAGAAATAGGTATGGTGGTAGAATTTCACCGGACGAACTCTTTCACAAAAAAAAACGGCCAAGTGCGAGTCGGACTCGCCCATGAAGGGTTCCGTAGCAGCAAGTAACATAATATAAAAGTCCTTGGAAGGTTTACGATTTATAACGTAATAAAAAAAACTACTTAGGTACTTACTAGATCTCATTCAAACCAATTTTCGGAAGTTTATATGGTAATGTATCTACATCATTTTTTTTTTAGTTTTATCATTCTCTTATTTTATAAGTTACGGGGACACATTTTACCACTTTGGAAGTGTCTCTCGCGCAAACTATTCATATACAGTTTAGAAGAAAAAAAGATTAGAAACCTCAATATCATTTTTGAAGACGTATCCAAAGATAAACCAAAAGGAAGGGTTTGATGAAAAAAAAAAGTATGGGGAACCCCAATTTGTTTTTGTTTTTTTTTTCTATTTTTGTGTGAAAATCTTAATGCGGTTCACATAATACATCTACTTACCAAGTTTCAACAGCATAGCTCTTATAGTTTCGGAAAAAAAGCTGTGACATACACGGACAGACAGACAGACAGAAATGACGAATCCATAAGGCTTCCGTATCTTGCCATTTGGCTACGGAACCCTTAAAAGCTCTACTACTAACAAACTGCTGACAGTAGGAATAATAAACTAAATAAATAGTTATATAAACTAAATAAATAGTTATATAAACTAAAGAAAACGTTAGTTCACAATTTGGCCACGACGGCTCTCTTTCTGAACAGACTCTACCTAGCTTCATCGTAGTAAATATGGAATTCCTTTAGTTTATCCAACTAGGTATAAAGTTAGGATGTCTCTAGGTATGTTTGTTACCCAATCACGCCGAAACGACTTAACCAATTTCGGTGAAATTTGGTATATACAGATAGATTTTGACCTAGATTGCGCTGAACGCTACTTTTTATCCAGGTAATTAAAACACTAGCTGAGCCGCGCGTGGGCACTTGCACCCTTTTGCACTAAACACAAGAAAGTTCTTTCCTAACTTGTTTAGACTACTCTTCGATAAATTTGCTTGCACTAACCCTAAGCCATTCCTTAGTCCACTTAGGCTAGGCTGTTCCTAGGCTTAGGTGTTTTTTTTAATACTATATACTTGAATGACGGAACAAGCAGATGGCCCACCTGATGTTAAGCGGTAACCTCTGCCTATGAACTGTGCATTACCTCATAGGTCACGCCCGCTAAGACGCACCCTATGTGGCATTGCACTGCGCCCGCCACCCTGAGACATAAAGGTGAAAAGTCTCATGTGCCTGTAATTTCACCGGCACCCTTACCCTTCAAACCGGAACACAGCAATGCGAGCACTACTACTAAAAAACCATGAATGTATGTAGGTAGGTACTACATCTTCCTAGACAGTAACAATCGGCTTGTAAAAAACAACCCACTACGTGTAATTTACGAGATCTTTATTTGTAAATCTTTGTTCTCAAAAGGCAAACGGTACACAAAGACATGAAATGCGAGTTTGCTGAAAGGGGAGGTTGGGGTCATGTGAAATATTTTATTGATAGTTAGAATAAAATTATAACACGACACGGGGTATCCCAGAGTTGGATCAGGTGCTATATTGGACAGGTGACGACCTCTATGGCGCGGCCGGTGAAGGTTCGCCTGTGACGCAGGAGGTTGCGGGTTTGATTCCCGCCTCGGAACAAATATTTTTACGATCTGCAGATATTTGTTTAGGGCGTTCTGTGTATTTTCTATGGATTATAAAAAATATCTATCTATGTATTGTATTGTATTAAGTACTTAGATATATCAGTTATCTAGTACCCATAACACAAGCTCTGCTTAGCTTGGGGCTATGTCGTGTGTCCAGCATAGTTTATTTATTTGTTTTTATCTAGGGTGTATCATAATATCCCTATAAGTCCGGGGAGGGGGTAAATCTACACGTCATGGCGAACCAATTTAGTGCTATAACTTTTTTAATTTTGAACTTTTTCTTGCTTGAAATACCTCGTAAACTTTAGAAATGTACCTAGCACGACTCACGACATGAGGCAGCCCTAATTACAGGAGTTTTATTAGACCTTGAACTTGACTTAGGTACCTTGTTTACCCCCATTTCCGATTCAATATATGTAGAATTCTGACAAGAGATGACAAATAAAAAAGTTGTTACGTTGTTATGTATACAGATTATCTTCATGGAGGTTGCATGCAGTCCGAAGCCTCCACATGCTTGGCGAACCGAGGCAAACCTCTACGAACACAAACGTGTGGATAATGTTTGCTTAGGTTTGGGTGTGTTTGCAGAGGTTTTTCAACGATCTGATTTCTAAAAATACCTACCTAGCAACTAATAATTATTTTTTCTTTTAAGTGGTAGGTACGTAATAACTACATCTTAAAACTGCCAAAGCAGTTTTTGTATAAATTATATCTAGTTTTCTTGTAATAAGCAATTATGTAGGTATCCGATTTTTCGTTGCGCGAGTCACTTTCTAACTAACTGAACTTTACTAAAAAAAAGGCTGTACAGGTCACACAACATTATCTAGCCCCAAGCTAAGTAGAGCTTGTGTTATGGGTACTAAATAACTGATATTTAATACAATACATTACATAGATAGATATTTTTTATTACTTATACATTTTAAATACCCAGAACACCCTGAACAAATATCTGCAGATCGTACAAATATTTGTTCCGAGGCGGGAATCGAACCCACACCCTCCTGCGTTGCAGGCGAACCTTTGCTCGCTGCGCCACAGAGGTCGTACTGAGTTAGATAGTGATGGATGGCGGCTAGTTTCAAAGTCTACCATAGCCCGTAAACACCCTACTGCCCCTAACGTCTGCGCACCATTTCGTACTTGGCAGCCTGCCCATTGGCCTCCCTCCAAAGCACTCGCCTCCCCCGACGCTAAACACATTACCAGTACACATTGGACTAGAAACTGAACGCATGTTTTTCTGTATTATTCGACGAATTATTCAATTTCGAGTCAATATTGATATTATTGAAATTTGAGGTTATAATTTTCACGTTTGACAGGCTAAAGCGCGAATAAGTTATCGAGTTTTAAAAAAAAAAACGTTTTTCGAGACAAAGGAAATTGTGCTAGTCGTCGTCTGTGGTTGTGTTTTGTTTTTATTAGAAGTTGGACTTAAATCCAAAGGTAAGTCTACCTATTTAGAATGTAATTTTTAACATTTAGGTACCTACCTAACTTTTTGTTTTAAACTTAGGTAGGTAGGCAATGTGCTAGCAACATTTTGCCTGGAACTATAAGTAGGTAGGTACCTACTACAACCTGTGTGAAACTTATTAGGTAAAATAAGTACCTACTTAGTTAGGTACCTATACCTACTCGGTAAGTTCCAGAGTTAAGTAGGTAGGTATAGCTTCTTTGTCACACGCGTAGGTAACTTATTTGTATTTATTTATTCAAACCTACCTATCTTATGTACCTACCTATCTCTTGAAGTGTAAAATAAAGTGTCTTTATCATCATTTATTACATTTATTTCCTTCTGTGGATTAAATAGGAATTTCGTATCAATCCAACATACTACCTAAATAAATAATATATAATAATATGGTGTGACAGAGCTTCGTTCAGTTTTTTTATTGTAAAATCGTGTACCCTTAATTACAATCTCTAATGTTCCTCTTCAGCCGGTATTTGAATACAGAATAAGCCTGTTTGAAATTCGAATTTATATTGGCTTCGGGCACGGTAAATCAAACTAAGTATTCAATATTCTATATTGTCAATTTGACACAGATTAGCAAATAGCGAAACGCACACCATTTGCAATAAAATCGCGTTTTCCCAGAGATGAGACATAGCTTGATCGATTTTTGGTCCCCAAAAACCCCCACTTGGCACTTGACTAACAAAAATTAACACCATTTCGCAAACGGATACCTGAATCAAAAAAATGGTTTTTACACTCCCGCAATATTTTTGAACGACCTATCCAACGACACCCCAGACCATGGGATAGAAGAAAAATAAAAAACATCCCTAATAATAGGTGTATCATAAAAAAACAAGATTTTATTTTACCACTTTGCGTGGTTACATCTTCCTAGTAGGTACTTTAGAGTCTCTGAGCTAAGCCGCGGACAGACAGACGGACGGATATGGCGAATCTATAGGGTTCCTTGCCTTGTTGACTACGGAACCCCAAAAACTCATGAAGATTTAATAGCGGAACGGAAATAACAACGTAAACACGGGTTCGTGGGCGATTAATAACCATGTGGCGTACTTCTCCTAAATTTAGAAATGAGTTTTGTTGCCATTTTGATCGCAAAACATAGGTGACCTCGAAAGTTTACCCTGAAAATGAAAATGATACAAAACGCACAAGTCACTTTGTTAAGCCTATACCTATACCTACACCTACCTACCTATACCTGGCCTATACGTTCTCGTATTACGTTTTATTTACAGTCTGCTTTATCTTTGTTGCTCGGTTAGTAACTTTGTATTATGTACCCTCAAACTAATAGGATGCTAACGGATTATGTACCTACCTGCTGTTTGTGCCCTCCAATGCTTTTAGTTTTAGCACAGAATAAATAATTTGTTTTACGAAAATTTTAAGTCTATGGTTTTAGTACACCTTAGAGCATTGAGCGTAGCGAAAAAATTCTACGTCTATGATTGCAGGGCTCCGCATTCCGTGTTGCTCGATGTAGTACACCTACCATAGATTTAGTATATGTACTAGATCTACAATCAGAGATCGAAGATGGAACCAAAAAAAATATGTGCACGTGTTGGTGAAAGTCTATGTCTGAGTTAAAAATAGTGTTGTCCTCGACCAACACTTTTACATTGTCGATAGAATTCGTCATCCGTCCGTGATGTGTATGGTAGATAAATACATCTTAATGCAGATTAAGTCTTTCATGAAGAACACAGCTTGGCAGATTTGACGTCATAAAGAGAATAAGGTTCTTATTCCAATTTTGAATACAGTTAATAAATAAACCTTTATTATTTATTGACCCCTAAATATTACGGTTTTATTTATAGGTGGGATCTTAGAGTTTCCCTTTTAAATTTAAACTTAAAATGTTTGCTGCATATACCTAGTGGAGTTCTTATTTGAGTCCATCCCACTCTTCTTATAACCGATAACCATTTTTCTCGTAGCAAAGGATTACTTGGAAATCTGAAAGCACAAAATCATTTTATATCAGCCGTGCTACGCCCATATAATTTTTCACTCTGTTACTTTATCTATAGACAATTTGTTACCCCAAAGTTTATTATTTTTCAAGTGTAAACCACGCTTTATTGATAACATTAAATTTAAATGCAACCCAAAAATTCCGTTCTAGCGGGACTCGAACCCGCACCCTCGCCTGTCATCGGCGATGCCTTAAAAAATTTAGCCATAGATCGAGCTATGACGCTGGAGACGAAATTTGTGGGCACTATCAACTCGGCTATAGCGCCAAGTTGATAGTGCTGTATCTACAGGTGTTTCATTGGAAACCTTCTATTCAAAGTTCGAAAGTAAAGGCATCGCTGATCACAGGCGAGGGTGCAGGTTCGAGTACCGCTGGAACAGAATTTTTGGGGTATATTTAAATTTAATTTGTTACCTATTATTTTATTAAGCAGAAATAAACAATATTTATTTATAAAAAATTCAAAATAAATATACCCTTTCGGGGAAAAAGGCGTGTGTAATAATCAACAACGTAAATATTTACTCCAAAATATCTACTACACAAACTGCAATAAAAACACCCGTGGTGCTTTAAAGTTACCTTTTCAATAGTCAATACAAAAACACACACCTCAATGTCCACCTGGTTATTATAGATTTAAAACAAACGGTAAAATGTTAATAGAGCACACAAATTTACTCCAAACAAAGTAAACCTCCATTCTAGGATGGATAAAAATTTAATTTATAGGTAGGTATAGTGCGCGTCATGTAAAAAGAACGCTGGTGGTCAAGCTTCTACAGGCGTTCTAGCGTTCTTTTTACATGACGCGTACTATAATTGTACATTATTTGTAGTAAACTAGATAGGCACTCATTCAATGCATAGTTATACATCTCTCAAATAAGTAGAAAAGTAAGTAATCTCTTAAAAAGAACGCTGGAACGCCTGAAGAAGCTTGACCGCCAGCGTTCTTTTTACATGATGCGCATTATACAACGATATAGACTGCAACAGGACTATCGATATTTCTGACGTCATCACTTGGTCAAGCCCTATCGTAATCAAACATTTTTATATTTTACATAAAATATTGTTTATTTCTAGGTGCAGCAACGAAATATTATTAAAAAATATAAGGGAAAGTCCTAATCTACGAATGAAACTGGTTTTTAGGCCATTTACTAAAGCAGAATTGATAAAATAAGCAATACAATCGAACTACCAATAATCTCTTATTTACCTGTGAAACGTGTATTTTCCCGGATAATTACGTCTTGTATCTTCACAGTCACAAACTGAACACGACACCATTGTCATACAAAGTAATATTTATTATTTAATAGTAAGATTACTAAAATAATTACAAAATTAGTTAAACTGCACAAGAGACCGTCCGGTATGCGCATGTACTCAAGCAAAACATGTCAAATTCAATACATTGTTGCTGTCACTTTTCTTCTTGCACGGGGTACATTTAAAAATGACTTCTCTCTCCCACGCTTCGTTTGTCTATTTAGCGTAGCGAAAAAATTCTACGTCTATGACACCTACAATTATTTATTCTGTGGTTTTAGTAGGTACTACCTCCTTGGTGGAGAAAACCGAAAACCCAAAACCTCGAAATTTCCTGTTCTAAATTTAAATCCGGTAAAAGCTGTTCTCAGTAGCAATACATTCAAGTCGATTTAAATGCTATAAATTAACTTCGCAAAGTGTAAAGCGCACGCAAATATGCACCTAAATATAGAAGCCATTTTGTTTTGCTTGCAGTTATTTTCAAACATCCTGTTTTTGACCTTTACCATAAACATATAGTTTATTTTGGCGGTAAAAGAGATTATCTTTAGATTTCATTGTTTATTTGGGAGTAGTTTGAAAAAGAAAATAAATCATAATTCATAATCTGTATAATTTATTCACTGTAAACATTAGCACTTATCGTAAGTACCTATTTAGTTGCTTTCAGTTTAACGTCCTACAAAGGTCATGTCGTTCAAATCTTATTTCACACGCTGAAATTATATGTGCTTATCCATCCTTGTGTTGCCATCTTTTGATAAAGTCGTTGAAGAATGATTACATCAACGACAGTTTCAACAATGACTGTAGAGTTAGGTACCTACTATAATTTTCAAACTAGGTACTACCTAAGTAGGTACGTTATATACCTAAAATCCAACACTTTTTGTGAAAAGGCTCCAAGGGACAGTAGACCTGAGTATTTGATATAAATTGCAGCTTGATACCTCCACGCGTTCCTGAAAAAAATGTTCTTGACAGACAGACAGACGGACAACAAAGTTATCTTATAATGGTTCCGTTTTAGCTGTAGAGGAACGGAACCCTAAAAACACTAGGAAATGAAATAAAATAAAAGTATCTCTCTTTTAAAAAACGGCGGAAAAACCACGAATCTAGACTTCAATCAATCGGTCTCTTTCGTAACTCTTTCACACGAGGTACGTACTATTATTTATTCTGTGACACGAGCATCCGTTTCAAACATTGTTTGGCAGTCGAAAGATTGTTGTTGCCATATAAAACAAATTCTGGCAATAAATTAGGTACTCCATCTGATAGTAAAAGACAGTCTCAATGAATGGATGATAAGGGGCAAGGTATCTTGGATTCATTTCAAATCAGAGATCATCTGTTTTTTGGCATCTCCATTGATGGATTCTCTATTTACGCATCAATAACAGACATTATTATGGAATTTGTTCATAGAGGGCGCCAGTATATAAGGGTTAAAAATCAATTTCTGATTGGTGAACTTCCTATTCCTATTGGAACGACATTATATCTCTTCGACTTTCGCTCATGGTAAATGGTTCAGTCGTTTCCGTCGTTTCAATTTTTTTTTATTTGTTGCGCTTGTCTTTTTATTTAGCGTTTTTAAGCTTTTTTGTATTTTCAGCGTCGTCTATGGTATTTTCGATATAATTCTCCTTCCAAAACGTCAAAGTAACAGTCAAGTCATGTTTTAGTAAAACGGTGGCAGTTTTTTTTACGGAAACTTTGGTAGACTATTTCCACCAATTTGAAAAGCCACGCAATTCGCTTCCATTTCATTTCACTGCACTTGCGCTCTATAAATGAGCTACATTAGTGAGCTGATTGAGGTGTCGGGCATCGAACCTACTCACGAACAATCGACTAAGAGATCGTTTGCAACTAGGTGAACGCGCTATCAAGGTGCCAGCTGCTTATGCGTGCAGTCTCTATGCCAACTTCCTTGCCGAAGTGGGGTGGTCTTATACGGCGCCACCTTGACGCCCTGGCAGACTGAGCGTAGTGATCAGACCTTCACCTGGTCTACATTTAGCGGCTTATTTATGTCTAAGATGGTCTTATGCGGCAAGATACGGCCCGCGGAGACCATCAACCCGCTAAAATAGCACTGACAAAGACTAACCTATTTTAGAAAAATTACGACTATACACCAGGATTTTCAATCTGCCATTTTTGAAAGAAACGTCATTATTTTTATTTAACTACATTTGAATGTTGTGTGTTTTCGGGTTATTTCGTGTGGCATTTTAACCGGTGTAACTTGGATAAATGACACATGTTTGATGTAGAGAAATTTAAGTGTCATGTCTTTTCGAAATGGTGGATTTTTTCCTGTAAATACTCAGTTTTACCACTATTTAAACTGGGTTATGACTTGACGGAGGTTCTTGACGACTTTACCATAAAAATATACCTAGGTACTTATTTAGAATATGGAGCATTCCAGGCCTCCGTAACGGAGGCCGTGTTGCTCGATGATTTAGAATGATGGTTCTTCGTGGTTTGTTTTTCTCGTGGTTTTTCTGCTCAGCTTGATAAAATACCTACGCATACTACGCATTAATTCATTATTTACCATGAATGTTATTTACCAGTATTTACCGTACACAGATTCTCTCTCTACGTTATTTACATTATTTATAACTTTTAATCGCGTGCTACCGCGCGTGATTTGCCAAAAGAGTTTTACAACGCAAAAAAAACTTATTAGTAAACATAAAACACGTGGTGCCCTCTATTTGTACAGAAAGGAATTAATTACACTGTCATTGGCCTGCATAATTGACTAGTTTTCAAAGAGCTCTGCTTTTCGTTGAATTTGATTGGTTTTGTAAAAGCATGAGGGATTTAATGAAAGTGGTTATTGGATGCGGTCCAAGTTAAAGAATTTCCGTAGACATTGATTTTCGTCAAAGGTGTGAATTTATTTTTAGGTGTTTTGTAACTCGTTATCCAATTTATCTGAGTACTTTGCTCGTGTAAGTTGTTGGTGTTTTCCTTGTGGTCTGAATTCCTGAGTTTATTACCGTAGCTTTTGGAAACGCGAGCTTCATGTAGGTGTGGTTGTCTACCCACTGATGATGATTATGAAGTATTTAAATATGTACCTACTTAGAGAGGCTGAAATATGTTTTTTTTTGTTATACTACTTGAATGACGGAACAAGCAGATGGCCCACCTGATGTTAAGCTGTAACCTCTGCCTATGAACAGTGCATTACCTCATAGGTCACGTCCACCTAGGACGCGCCCTATGTGGCATCGCACTTCGCCCGCCACCCTGAGACATAAAGGTGAGAAGTCTCATGTGCCTGTAATTTCACTGGCACCCTTACCCTTACGGAACACAGCAATGCGAGCACTACTGCTTTGCGGCAGAAATAGGTATGGTGGTAGTACTGCCCCGGACGAACTCTTTCACAAAAAAGCTCTACTACTACTATGTAATTTTGCCGATCAAAATCATCCTAGAACTCAGAATCGGGTTCTACTAGACAAATAAGTACTTTGGAATATGAAATTTTGATATTTTTTCATTGGTTCGAAGGGTTCCGTACCATTATCTATAAAAATAGCAAACAATTAAGTTTTTTGTATGGGAGCCCCCAAATATTTATTTTATTCTGTTTCTAGTTGTCATAGTGGCAACAGAAATACATCATCTGTGAAAATGTCAACTGTTCTGTCTGACTAACACGGTTCATGAGATACAGCCTGGTGACTGACGGGCAGACAGACAGACAGACCGGCGGACGGACTGCGGAGTCTTAGTAATCTCCCCGTTTTACCCTTTGGGTACGGAACCCTAAAAAATGACGATAAAAATAAATATGAAAAATCTTTGTTTCGCACACGTTTTGAATGAGATCTCGGGAACCCTACGATATTAAAAGATATTTTTTACCACAACAAGTAGTTAAACTATTCCTTAAAACTGTCAATTTTTTAATAAATTGTATAGTTTTCTTGTAATAAGCAATTATTTGATTTTTCGTAGCGTGAGCGCAATTCTGACACTTTCTAACTTACCTACCACAGATAAAATAATACTACACTAGCCTACACATAAAAAGATATATTCTGAAATTAGCCCGTGATATTTTTAGATTATAAATCTAACTGTAATTATGATACCTAATATTTACTTGATTATATAAATAACTAGTGAAATTATAATATAGTGCGCGTCATGTAAAAAGAACGCTGGCGGTCAAGCTTCTACAGGCGTTCCAGCGTTCTTTTTACATGACGCGTACTATAACTGTACATTATTTGTAGTAAACTAGGTAGGCACTCATTCAATGCATAGGTAGGTATACATCTCTTAAATAAGTAAGTAATCTCTTAAAAAGAACGCTGGAACGCCTGAAGAAGCTTGACCGCCAGCGTTCTTTTTACATGACGCGCATTATAACACTGCTTTGGCAGTAGTACCTACCTATCCCTTTTTTTAATACAACTTGGTATGACGGAACAAGCAGATGACCTGATGATTAACCTGATGTTAAGCGGTACACTCTGCCTATGAACAGTGCATTACCTCATAGGTCACGTCCACCTAGGACGCACACTATGTGATATTTCACTGCCACCCTGAGACATAAAGATGAAAAGTCTCATGTGCCTGTAATTTCACCGGCACCCTTCAAACCGGAACACAGCAATGCGAGCACTACTGATTTGCGGCTGAAATGGGTATGGTATAATGCGCGTCATGTAAAAAGAACGCTGGCGGTCATACTTCTTCATACGTTCCAGCGTTCGTTTTACATGACGCGTACTATAGTAGTACTTCTCCGGACGAACTCTTTCACAAAAAAGCTCTACTACTAACAAAACTAAACGTTATTAACCAGCTTTAAATTTTTTTTTACTTTGTAGCAGTAGTACCTACCTGGGAACATTCAATTACTGTTTTGATTCGAGGAAATTCCCTGACGCGTTTGGCAACACACGCAACACGCGTGTTGGACGCGCGCCATCTTGTGTTAACCTTTCCTTCCAAGCGTTGACCGCGGTCATAGGACTATGAGCTTTTATTCGAGTACCTTTAGATAATTTATTTTGAGCTTTACGATGGCTTTGGAAGGTACCTATTTAATGTAGGTATTATATAAAACAAAGTCGTGTTAGTTACACCTCTTTTAACTCAAGAACGGGTGAACCGATTTGGCTGAAAATTGGTGGGGAGGTAGCTTAGAACCAGGAAATTGACATAGGGGGGGGGGGTCACCGGGGGCTACCCGTGCGAAGCCGGGGTGAGTCGCTAGTAAAGTATATTTTATCAATGAGGACATGGCATTAGGTACATAGTCCTGATAACCTCTGCCTATATTAATGCACTAGTGGAATGCCCGCGACTTCGTCCGCGTTTACTTTTCCATACAAACTTCAATACCCCGCTGCGCCCCCTTAGGGTTTGAATTTCTGAAATTCCTTTCTTAGTGCACCCCTAGACCACAAGTGTAACGTACTCTCCAAATTTATTTTGTACTCTCCATTATTTTGGTGGCATTTAAACCAATGTAGCTCGTTTAAAGAACACAAATGTAGTGTAATGAAAAATGGAAGTAGCTTTTCAATAATGAATTAAAAAAGTAGTTCGATTTGGTTCGATAGATGGCGCTGACTCAAGTATACTTGTCAACATAACAAATGCATTGTCCGTGCTTTTGTGTGAATATCACGAAATATCACTACGTTGTTGAAGTTGACATTTCACTTTATTTTGACAGAGCTACTTTAGCTTGTACAGAGCTGGCGCCATCTATTTGCAAGGATATAAACATGATGTGAAACGGCCCCGGCCGTGAAAACCCCTCATTGCGTGACTTTTCAAATTGGTGGAAATTGTAATTGTCTAGGTACCAAAGTTTTAGCAAAACGGCCACCGTTTTACTAAAACATGACTTGACTGTGACTTTGACGACTGCGAAGGAGTATAAATTTGCAAAATACGTTGAGAATACAAATACTTGAAAATGGTAAATGCACAAGCCAAGTTCTTGAGTTTTCTTAATAAACATTTTTGCTTTCCAGCAGCATGCCTTCGGAGGTGATATCGGAGAGGTCTTTGCAGCGCGAGCTGGCCGACTCCATCATCAGGATGGTGCCATTGGATGAGATCCGGATACTCCTGGCTTGCGGAGCCAAGGTATTTGTTATTACACAGCTGCACATAGGCAATGAACACGATGATCAGTCTGGAGCCACCTTCATCCACAGAATTCACAATATAACCGGTCCATCAAGTTGGAGGCCTTCCTAAACTACGCCTCCTGGCTCATAGCCGCTACTCGAGAACCTAGAACCGCTAGGCGTCCCTGAACTGCAGAATGTCACGTACGTTTGTTTAGTAGAGGTTTTTTGCGAAAGAATTCGTCCGGGGAAGTACTACCACCATACCTATTTCTGCCGCAAAGCAGTAGTGCTCGCATTGCTGTGTTCCGGTGTGAAGGGTAAGAGTGCCGGTGAAATTACAGGCGCATGAGACTTTTCATCTTTATGTCTCAGGGTGGCGGGCGCAGTGCAATGCCACATAGGGTGCGTCCTAGGTGGACGTGACCTATGAGATAATGCACTGTTCATAGGCAGAGGTTACCGCTTAATATCAGGTGGGCCATCAAATTGTTCAGTCATTCAAATAGTAAAACAAAAAAAAACAAAAAAAAACTTATTTATTTGTAATACACAGGCAGCTCTCGGAGCTGATGCGTGTATATCTTAGTCCTTATCAGTGCACTTTCAATGTTTGACAAGTCTATGTTTGAAAGAATTCACTGAGGGGGCACTGATCACTGAGTCTGGTAGCCGGTTCCAAGTGCGCACGACGCGATTAGGCAATATGTGCATCCTCGGATTGCTGGTACTTGGCCCGCGTTGCAGCTTCAGCGAGTGTCCTCTGAGTCCTATATTATTGTTCAAGAAATGATCTCCAGAACTTCTCCATGTTCCTTTAGGTAAATGAGCCAGTGACCCAGGGTCTCCGTCCACTGCACTACGCCATCTGGCAGCGCCATCTGGAAGCTGCCAGGCTCCTCCTGGTCAGAGGATGCGACGCCAACGCGTGTGATGACTGCGGGTACAGCGCGTTGCATCTATCCGCCGAGCATGGGTAATACTCTATGCTAGTTGGCAGACGCATCTAGACTGCTGCTGGTCAGAGGATGCGACGCCAACGCGTGTGATGACTGCGGGTACAGCGCGTTGCATCTATCCGCCGAGCATGGGTAATACTCTATGCCAGTTGGCAGACGCATCTAGACTGCTGCTGGTCAGAGGATGCGACGCCAACGCGTGCGATGACTGCGGGTACAGCGCGTTGCATCTATCCGCCGAGCATGGGTTATACTCTATGCCAGTTGTCAGACGCATCTAAACTGCTGCTGGTCTGAGGATATGAGGTTCACGCGTGCGATGACTGCGGGTACAGCGCGTTGTTTCTATCCGCCGAGCATGGGTAATACTCTATGCCAGTTGGCAGACACATCTAGACTGCTGCTGGTCAGAAGATATGACGTTAACGCGTGCGATGACTGCAGGTACAGCGCACTGCATCTGTCCGCCGAGCATGGGTAATACTCTATGCCAGTTGGCAGACACATCTAGACTGCTGTTGGTAAGAGGATGCGACGCCAACGCGTGTGATGACTGCGGGTACAGCGCGTTGCATCTATCCGCCGAGCATGGGTAATACTCTATGCCAGTTGGCTGACACATCTAGACTGCTGCTGGTCAGAGGATATGACGCCAACGCGTGTGATGACTGCGGGTACAGCACGTTACATCTATCCGCCGAGCATGGGTAATACTCTATGCCAGTTGGCTGACACATCTAGACTGCTGCTGGTCAGAGGATGCGACGCCAACGCGTGCGATGACTGTGGGTACAGCGCGTTGCATCTATCCGCCGAGCATGGGTAATACTCTATGCCAGATGGCTGAAACATCTAGACTGCTGCTGTTCAGAGGATGCGACGCCAACGCGTGTGATGACTGCGGGTACAGCGCGTTGCATCTATCCGCCGAGCATGGGTAATACTCTATGCCAGTTGGCTGACACATCTAGACTGCTGCTGGTCAGAGGATGCGACGCCAACGCGTGCGATGACTGCGGGTACAGCGCGTTGCATCTATCCGCCGAGCATGGGTAATACTCTATGCCAGATGGCTGAAACATCTAGACTGCTGCTGTTCAGAGGATGCGACGCCAACGCGTGTGATGACTGCGGGTACAGCGCGTTGCATCTATCCGCCGAGCATGGGTAATACTCTATGCCAGATGGCTGAAACATCTAGACTGCTGCTGTTCAGAGGATATGACGCCAACGCGTGTGATGACTGCGGGTACAGCACGTTACATCTATCCGCCGAGCATGGGTAATACTCTATGCCAGTTGGCTGACACATCTAGACTGCTGCTGGTCAGAGGATGCGACGCCAACGCGTGCGATGACTGTGGGTACAGCGCGTTGCATCTATCCGCCGAGCATGGGTAATACTCTATGCCAGATGGCTGAAACATCTAGACTGCTGCTGTTCAGAGGATATGACGCCAACGCGTGTGATGACTGTGGGTACAGCGCGTTGCATCTATCCGCCGAGCATGGGTAATACTCTATGCTAGTTGGCTGACACATCTAGACTGCTGCTGGTCAGAGGATGCGACGCCAACGCGTGCGATGACTGTGGGTACAGCGCGTTGCATCTATCTGCTGAGCATGGGTAATATTCTATGCCAGTTGGCAGACACATCTAGACTCCTGCTGGTCAGAGGATGCGACGCCAACGTGTGCGATGACTGTGGGTACAGCGCGTTGCATCTATCCGCCGAGCATGGGTAATACTCTATGCCAGATGGCTGAAACATCTAGACTGCTGCTGTTCAGAGACGCGTGTGATGACTGCGGGTACAGCGCGTTGCATCTATCCGCCGAGCATGGGTAATACTCTATGCCAGTTGGCTGACACATCTAGACTGCTGCTGGTCAGAGGATGCGACGCCAACGCGTGCGATGACTGTGGGTACAGCGCGTTACATCTATCCGCTGAGCATGGGTAATATTCTATGCCAGTTGGCAGACACATCTAGACTGCTGCTGGTCAGAGGATGCGATGCCAACGCGTGTGATGACTGCGGGTACAGCGTGTTGCATCTATCCGCCGAGCATGGCTAATACTCTATGCCAGTTGGCAGTCACATCTAAACTGCTGCTGGTCAGAGGATGCGACGCCAACGCGTGCGATGACTGTGGGTACAGCGCGTTGCATCTATCCGCTGAGCATGGGTAATACTCTATGCCAGTTGGCAGACACATCTAGACTGCTGCTGGTCGCAGAGGATGCGACGCCAACGCGTGCGATGACTGCGGGTACAGCGCGCTGCATCTGTCTGCCGAGCGTGAACACAATGCCACTGGCAGACACTCATTCACTCCCTGTCGCCCCCAAAATTATCTACGGTCTATAAAAGCTTTTACTTAATTTCACTTGTCCCGGTGTAGTCAGATCTTATAAGTTAAATTTGACCCATTTCCCGGTGTTCGATTGAGCTGAAATTTGGTATACCTTAATCTAACACACGTGTGATCGCCGACGCGTCGCGGCCCGGGGGATCACTAAAGCTCACATTATGACGAGAGTCCAACTTCATGACCCTCAAACCCACTCCGGCTTTCTTCCTGATGTATTCCACCACCTGATGGAATGGTGACATTAATTTCATAGAAGCTGTTTTTATGATATTTTTCAACAAAAAACGGTATACGGTAAATTTCAGGTATACGGAGCTGGTGAAGCTTCTACTGGAGAGTGGTGCAGCGCTGGACTACCGGCCTGACTCGGGCGAGGAGTTCCCGCGCACCACGCTGTGTGACGAGCCGCTGCGTCTCGCCATCAGGAACAAGCACTATGTGAGTGTCCTTCACTCGCCTCGTTAAAGCTGGTGACGCGCCTGCTGCAGAGCGGCGCGGCGCTGGACTACCGGCCTGACTCCGGCGAGGAGTTCCCGCGCACCACGCTGTGTGACGAGCCGCTGCGTCTCGCCATCAGGAACAAGCACTATGTGAGTGTCCTTCACTCGCCTCGTTAAAGCTGGTGACGCGCCTGCTGCAGAGCGGCGCGGCGCTGGACTACCGGCCTGACTCCGGCGAGGAGTTCCCGCGCACCACGCTGTGTGACGAGCCGCTGCGTCTCGCCATCAGGAACAAGCACTATGTGAGTGTCCTTCACTCGCCTCGTTAAAGCTGGTGACGCGCCTGCTGCAGAGCGGCGCGGCGCTGGACTACCGGCCTGACTCCGGCGAGGAGTTCCCGCGCACCACGCTGTGTGACGAGCCGCTGCGTCTCGCCATCAGCAACAAGCACTATGTGAGTGTCCTTCACTCGCCTCGTTGGATATCATCATCAATGGTGGATAGGAACATTGTGGGAAAGGTACATTCTATTAGGGACATTCTCTTATTAGTCCTTACCAGGATATTCAGGGAAAGTAAATAAATATAAAATATAAAGTGTTATTTCGGGAAAGGGAGATTCTGAGAAAAGGATATCATGGGAAAGTGACATTATAGAAAAGAGGCTTTCTGGGGCAGTTCCATTCAAGGAAAGGGACATTTTTTTAAATATTTATTTGGTTATAATTTCCATCATATTGTGTTGTCATTGGATATTGACAGGTATGCCAAATTTCAGCTCAATCGGTTGACGATAACTGCTTTAAAATTCAGTTGCAAGATTCCAGCCGGATTCCACCCATACAAACATTCATGCATTGCAAGTTAAATAAAAGCTTGTAAAACCTCTACTACTATCGATCTGATGATGGAGACGGAAGGTGGACGACGGAACTCCTCGATGGATAATAGTAGACTGGCCGTGTTTAGGCTCATTTTGATCAGCACACGGTTACAATCACTAATTTATAATGTTTCGTAGGATGTGGCCAAACTGCTGCTAGAGCACGGCGCTGATCCGAACAAGCGCTACTTCTTCGGCGCCGAGATCAACCTGGTCTCCGACCCGGAGTACCTGGAGCTGCTGCTGACCTTCGGCGCCAACCCTGACTCACGCGACCGCGCCGGCCTCACGCCGCTCATGAAGGCGGCTAGGCAGAGGAGGGTAAGGGCCGCTAAATTCCATACCTAGTTGTGGCGCATTGCTGTGTTCCGGTTTGAAGGGTTAGGGTGCCGGTGAAATTACAGGCACATGAGACTTTTCATCTTTATGTCTCAGGGTGAATGCGGAGTGCAATGCCACATAGGGCGCGTCCAAGGTGGACGTGACCTAGAGGTTATGCACTGTTCATAGGCAGAGGTTACCGCTTAACATCAGGAGGGCCATCTGCTTGATCCGTCATTCAGTAGTATAAAAAATAAAATAAAACACTACCTTTTTGTGTCTAATCGCGTCCACACAAACCCCAGCGCGCGATATCTGAGGGTACAGCGCGCGATATCTGCGGGTACAGCGCGCGATATCTGCGGGTACAGCGCGCGATATCTGCGGGTACAGCGTGTTGCACCGACGACCTGTGTGGCGTGCCGGGCGAAGGTTCGCCTGCGACGTGTAACACAGTTTTTAGGGTTCCGTAACGAATAATTACGGAACCCTTATAGATTCGTCATGTCTGTCTGTCTGTCTGCCTGTCCGTGTATGTCACAGCCACTTTTTTCCGAAACTATAAGAGCTAGGCTGTTGAAACTTGGTAAGGAGATGTATTCTGTGAACCGCATTAAGAATTTCACACAAAAATATAAAAAAACAATTATTTTTTTTGGAATTTTTGGAACTGAATCCCAAGAAACTTTTTTTCATCATACCCATACGTGTGGGGTATCTATGGATAGGTTTTCAAAAATGATATTGAGGTTTCTAATATCATTGTTTTCTAAACTGAATAGTTTGCGCGAGGGACACTTCCAAAGTGGTCAAATGTGTCCCCCCCCCCCCCCCTGATATTACCATGTAAACTTCCACTGATAATTGGTTTGAACAAGATCTAGTAAGTAGTTTTTTTACTAGTAGTTTTTAAGTAGTAATGAACTACAAGAACTTTTATATTATGTTACTTGCTGCTACGGAACCCTTCATGGGCGAGTCCGACTCGCACTTGGCCGCTTTTTTTTTAACTAGCACGGTAGGCAAAGTTCTCTTATTTCATATACTTACGAACATCTTTGAAATTAATGCAAATGTTAATTATGACTTGTTGTACCTATTCTAAGTGAAATAAACTTATCTATATCTATATCTTTATCTTTATTGTCTCTCGCAGGGCATAGAAGCTGTGCTGCTGCTCATCCACTACGGCGCGGATGTTAACGCGATGGCGGACGCCAGGAACGACTACCGGACCGTGATGCACTATGCTGTGCTCAGCGGTGAGGCCAGGTTCACTGTTCACAATAAGTCCGTGGTTCACTGTTCACAATAAGTCCGTGGTTCACTGTTCACAATAAGTCGGTGGTTCACAGTTCACAATAAATCCGGGCTGGGGTTCACAGTTCACAATAAGTCTACCATAGATTATGCTTCATAGATAAATAACAGCATTACATAAATACTTCATATATTAGAGAAACCCTCCTAGCGGTTATCCAGTAAATTACTATCGTAAAACCTGTCGCTTACACTTACAAATGCATCATTCAGAATACACCCACACTGACACGCACACACACCCACCATACCTAAACACACATGCGCACACACAAACACATACTTACAAAAGCGCGCGCGCGCGAAACTGAAAATGGAACTTTGAAATGAATTTTGGAAAATCGTGTGTTGCGCGCGGTTACAGAAGAAATAACGCGAAATCTTTATATTAGAATTCTTCTCTATTTATAAATTGAATTGATAGTGACCGTTATAAATTTTTCATATTGTATTGGATTATATTATTTTCTCGCAATCGTAGTGAAAAGTAGAGTGTAACACACGGCGCTAAAAGTAGAGTGTAACACACGGCGCTAAAAGTAGAGTGTAACACACGGCGCAAAAATTAGAGTGTAACACACGGCGCTAAAAGTAGAGTGTAACACACGGCGCAAAAAGTAGAGTGTAACACACGGCGCAAAAAGTAGAGTGTAACACACGGCGCAAAAAGTAGAGTGTAACACACGGCGCAAAAAGTAGAGTGTAACACACGGCGCAAAAAGTAGAGTGTAACAAACGGCGCAAAAAGTAGAGTGTAACACACGGCGCTAAAAGTAGAGTGTAACACACGGCGCAAAAAGTAGAGTGTAACACACGGCGCTAAAAGTAGAGTGTAACACACGGCGCAAAAAGTAGAGTGTAACACACGGCGCAAAAAGTAGAGTGTAACACACGGCGCAAAAAGTAGAGTGTAACACACGGCGCAAAAAGTAGAGTGTAACACACGGCGCTAAAAGTAGAGTGTAACACACGGCGCAAAAAGTAGAGTGTAACACACGGCGCTAAAAGTAGAGTGTAACACACGGCGCAAAAAGTAGAGTGTAACACACGGCGCAAAAAGTAGAGTGTAACAAACGGCGCTAAAAGTAGAGTGTAACACACGGCGCAAAAAGTAGAGTGTAACAAACGGCGCTAAAAGTAGAGTGTAACACACGGCGCTAAAAGTAGAGTGTAACACACGGCGCTAAAAGTAGAGTGTAACACACGGCGCAAAAAGTAGAGTGTAACACACGGCGCAAAAAGTAGAGTGTAACACACGGCGCAAAAAGTAGAGTGTAACACACGGCGCTAAAAGTAGAGTGTAACACACGGCGCAAAAAGTAGAGTGTGACACACGGCGCTAAAAGTAGAGTGTAACACACGGCGCAAAAAGTAGAGTGTAACACACGGCGCTAAAAGTAGAGTGTAACACACGGCGCTAAAAGTAGAGTGTAACACACGGCGCTAAAAGTAGAGTGTAACACACGGCGCAAAAAGTAGAGTGTAACACACGGCGCTAAAAGTAGAATGTAACACACGGCGCAAAAAGTAGAGTGTAACACACGGCGCAAAAAGTAGAGTGTAACACACGGCGCTAAAAGTAGAGTGTCACACACGGCGCAAAAAGTAGAGTAACACACGGCGCTAAAAGTAGAGTGTAACAAACGGCGCTAAAACAGAGTGTAACACACGGCGCTAAAAGTAGAGTGTAACAAACGGCGCTAAAACAGAGTGTAACACACGGCGCTAAAAGTAGAGTGTAACAAACGGCGCTAAAACAGAGTGTAACACACGGCGCTAAAAGTAGAGTGTAACAAACGGCGCTAAAAGTAGAGTGTAACACACGGCGCTAAAAACCCAGTAAAACTCGGTGTCTATTTACTCCCTCGCTAACCTCGTATATAATGGGTCATTTTAGCTTCTTGTATAACAATCTACTATTTATTTTTCCAGGTAATACTGACGTGGTGAACTTGCTGATGAAGCAAGGATCGCGCACCAACTACGAGTGTCCTGAGCTCAGCAAACCCTCCCCCCTCGACCTCGCCATCCTTAAGGGAGACGTGCCCATGCTCCAGATGCTGCTATCCGCAGGTGAGAGTGCTCTATAATGGTGAAAACCGCATCAAAATCCGTCCAGCAGATCTCAAATTATGAGCAAATAGTAAATACTAGCAGCGCGTCGCAGTTTCAGCCGCGTAAGTCTCTATCCCGTGGGAATATCGGGATAAAAATGTTCCTATTTGTTATTCCAGGAGTCTATTACAGTTATCTCCATTCCAAATTTCATTCAAATCCGTCGTGCCGTTTTAGCGTGAAGAGGTAACAAACACATACTCACAAACTTTCGCATTTATAATATTAAGGTGGTGGCTCTTTCATACTCACGTATATTACCAAATAAATAAAAATAATGCTGTACAGTTCACACAACATTATCCAGCCCCAAGCTAAGCAGAGCTTGTGTTATGGGTACTAGATAACTGATATACTTAATACAATACATTACATACATAGATATTTTATATTATACATAGAAAATACCCCGAACACCCTGAACAAATATCTGCAGATCGTACAAATATTTGTTCCGAGGCGGGAATCGAACCCGCAACCTCCTGCGTCGCAGGAGAACCTTCGCCCGCCGCGCCACAGAGGTCGTCAAAATTAACAATGCAATATGATGGTGACAGCGAGCTGCTCTGATGATGGAGACGGAAGGTGGACAACGGAACTCCTCGATGGATAATAGTAGACTGGCCGTGTTTAGGCTCATTGTGATCAGCACACGGTTACGATCACTGATTTTATAAAAGCTCTTATTGAAAAATATATATTTCACAAAAATCTTATATATATTTTATTTAATTAACTGCGTTATTCCGTACCAGGCGCTCAGGTGAACACCTCCAGCTCTGTGATCGGCTCGCCTCTGCAGGTCGCCTGCTCAGACAACATCACTAATAGGAAGGAAATGATTAAAGTAAGTCTGTAGTGATAGTGTATTGAGACGGTGGTACCAGGCGCTCAGCTGAACACCTGCAGCTCTGTGATCGGGTCGCCTCTGCAGGTCGCCTGCTCAGACAACATCACTAATAGGAAGGAAATGATTAAAGTAAGTCTGTAGTGATAGTGTATTGAGACGGTGGTACCAGGCGCTCAGCTGAACACCTGCAGCTCGGTGATCGGGTCGCCTCTGCAGGTCGCCTGCTCAGACAACATCACTAATAGGAAGGAAATGATTAAAGTAAGTCTGTAGTGATAGTGTATTGAGACGGTGGTACCAGGCGCTCAGGTGAACACCTCCAGCTCTGTGATCGGGTCGCCTCTGCAGGTCGCCTGCTCAGACAACATCACTAATAGGAAGGAAATGATTAAAGTAAGTCTGTAGTGATAGTGTATTGAGACGGTGGTACCAGGCGCTCAGCTGAACACCTGCAGCTCGGTGATCGGGTCGCCTCTGCAGGTCGCCTGCTCAGACAACATCACTAATAGGAAGGAAATGATTAAAGTAAGTCTGTAGTGATAGTGTATTGAGACGGTGGTACCAGGCGCTCAGCTGAACACCTGCAGCTCGGTGATCGGCTCGCCTCTGCAGGTCGCCTGCTCAGACAACATCGCTAATAGGAAAGAAATGATTAAAGTAAGTCTGTAGTGATAGTGTATTGAGACGGTGGTACCAGGCGCTCAGCTGAACACCTCCAGCTCGGTGATCGGGTCGCCTCTGCAGGTCGCCTGCTCAGACAACATCACTAATAGGAAGGAAATGATTAAAGTAAGTCTGTAGTGATGTGTATTGAGACGGTGGTACCCGCTGGGAATTTTTCCCATCCAGTCACACTCTTACACGTTGCTACTTTTTTCCCAGAGACTGTCTGAGCTAACAAGCAATTGACAATAAGCGCTTTTCATTTTAAATTAAAAAGTAAACAAAAAATTGTTCCAACTCGCTGGATAGATGGCGGTGACTCAAAATCCTCTGTCAAAAATTCTTAGCTTTTTATTTTTGTTAACAAACAACAGTCACTGTCACTGTGTACTTTCTTCGGACGGTTTATCAATAGTGCACTGCCATCTTATTTTTAACTATATACGTGATTGACGGAAGAAGCAGATGGCCCACCTGATGTTAAGGTTTATGATCACGCTTGCGGCGCGAGATTCGTTTTTCTTTGTGTTTTTTGCCGGTTACAGCTCATCAACACTTCTTCAGATAGCGAAAGTTGAATTCGCGAGAACTAGGAGACTATGTTTTAATTGATAGTATCTCATAAATATCATCAGTTTAGCTACGATACCCATAAACAAAAAAAACACTAAAAATGTTTAATGTATCATATATATCACTGTAATGTATCATAGCTAAACTGATGATATTTATGAGATACTATCAATTAAAACATGTGTTTTAAGTCCCGTTAGTTCTCGCGAAATCAACTTTAGCTGTCTAAAGTAGTGTTGATGAGCTGTAATGGGCAAAATAAATGAACTTCGCGCCTCAAGTTTGAGCATCCATCTTAAGTGACTTGGCATATTCGGGGATATTTACGAAGAATAGGGATATAAACACAGACAAAGCTCTTCGTCTACCAGATAACACTGTGTCATAGTGTAAAATGACTTCATCAGTGTATCAGTCACCTATTAGGTAAGTGAGTATTTCAGTAAGGGAACATTTCTTTGTTATGATACTGAGAAATACGACTCAAGTGTTAATGAACTTGACATTCTGCCAAGATTCGCAATCGCCACAAAAAATGCTAGTTACCTGCTACCTAGTCAGTATTGTTCGCAACACTCGTCTTTTTTTCTTTTTTAGGGTTCCGTACCTCAAAAAGTAAAGTAAAGTAAAGTAAAGTAAAAGTTTATTTTAATAAAAACCATACACGGTACAATTTATAATATAAACTGTGCCGTGTATAGTGCTGTCAAAAAGGGTCCGTGCTCAGCATAATGCTGCAGTACTGCAGTACATACACTGCAGCGCTGGTTTTCAGCACGGACCTCGGTTGACGCACGGAAATGGCACGAAACAACAACACAAAAAAAAAACATATGTACATTTTAATGTGAACACAATATGTAGATATTATTGAAAATATTGCCTGTGATTGTGGGTCTTTAACACTACTACCTAGATACCTTAAAAAAGGGTTAATTTACATTGATTTACAGAAAGAATAACAAAAATAGGTACTTATATAATTTCAATTTTTTAAATACAAATCAAACAGTGAGTAATTCAGTAAGGAAAGGAATTCAGTAAGGAATTCAAAAGGAAGAACAGAACCATTATAGGATCAATTTGTTGTCCGTCTGTCAGTCAAGACCATTTTTCTCAGGAACGCGTATCAAGCTGAAATTCATATCAAATACTCAAGTCTGCTGTCTCTTGGAGTAGATATGATATTTTGCTGAAAGGAGCCTTAATTTTGTTTTTAAAAGATAGTAATATTGCATTTAAAGATTTCCTAAAAATTACATGCTTTGTCTGGGAAGCGAACCGACTGAAATGAAAAATTAAAATTGTGAAATTATAAATTTTACGTTTAGTTTTTTTTTTGTCCATTCTTTCGATTGGCATTATAAAAATACGGGGTGTTTTAAAAAAAAAAAAAAAAAATATTTATTGTATTTTGTTGTAGATCCTTCTAGAAAGCGGCGCGAACCCGAACTTGAAGGTATACAACGATGAAGACGCCACTCAGCTGCGGCCGGCGCTGGCGGAGTACCTCGCCAGCAATGCTGAGCCCAGTGCGGCCGTCGTGTCTCTGCTGCTCAGATACGGCGCCAGGGTGTGTATCTCCTGTTGTATGAACAGTGCATTACCTCACAGGTCAAATCCACCTAGGACGCGCCCTATGTGGCATTGCACTGCGTCCGCCACCCTGAGACATAAAGATGAAAGTCTCATGTGCATATAATTTCACCGGCAACATACCCTTCAAACCGGAACACAGCAATGCGAGCACTACTGCTTCGCGGCAGAAATAGGTATGGTAGTAGTACTTCCCCGGACGAATTCTCACAAAAAAGCTCTAATACTACTGAAACTACTACTGTGTTTTTATATATTCAAGCAAATCGAGCTATCTGTATTGTTGTATCTAATCATAGGTCACAATAATGGGGTTATCGCTATGAAGTGATCTCTTCCAGGCTACCTTTTTTTTTTTCTTTATAATTGGCGCCGCACGGCTTGTGCATTTGTCATTTTCATTGTATTTGGTATTTTCACTATATTGTATTTTCAACATATTTTGCAACGTTACGCTCCTTGCAAGTCGTCAAAGTCACAGTCGAGTCATGTTTTAGTAAAACGGTGGCCAATTTTACTAAAACTTTGGTAGACAATTTCCACCAATTTCAAAAGTCACGCAATTCACTTCCATTTCATTTCACTACACTTGTGCATTTTAAACGAGCTACATTAGTTAAAATGCCACCAAAATAACACAAAATAACTCAAGAAAACACTAGGAAAAGAAATAAAATAAAAGTAGACAACGTCTCTTTTCGAAAATGGCGGCAAGAGTCCCAGGCTACCTTTGAATGAGAATATGAACAAATACCTACCTAATTTTTATTTTTTTTTAATTTATTTTCTTTCAGGTGATCATGAAGACTCAGTTCCGTGACCCGGACGGCATCCTCAACCACCTCCAGAACGTCACGTCTGAGCAGTACGAACATATCTTCTATCTCCTTCTAGAAGCGGCTGAGTCGTTCGACCTCTGCATGATCAAGAGAAACAACGTGTTGAACGCCACGCAGAAACAGACCTTAATAGAACGCGCTAAGACTCCAATCTCTCTGATCGCACAAACCAGGATCTATATGCGCAGGTATTTGGGCCCAACGCTGGTCAAAGATGTCCCAGCGTTTGATATTCCTAAAATTCTTCACCAATACCTGACTTTTGAATGCCGCTAAAAGGATTCTTAGAACTCTGTGGATTTTGATTTTTGGAAAGGCTGAATAGAATTCTCGTTCGTAGCCTATTGTAACATTTATAAAGAAATTTGGTGTTGCTAGTTTCTTGTCAAATGCTACATGTTAGGGAAAACAAGGAGTAATTTTTGGGGTATTTTTACGTGGTTTGATATGAATATTTAATTATGTAAATCCTATTTGTTTTTGATAGATTAACATATTTTTATGAGATATATTACCTAACTCATATTTTATTTAAACATAGAAACTTCCTTTTGTAATAAAAGTTATTAATAATTTTATTAAAATAATTTAAATAAAGTATTTTTATATTGTGATGTAGCCGTTTGATTAGATGAAAAATAATGTTAGTAAAACTATATTTTTATTACATACATAATGCTTAAGCATATTTAGTATATTCAGTCACTACAAAGATCGGTATATAATTAAAATGTATTTTACCTTATATAGGTACCTACCTGGTTACATAGTAGGTATCCTACTCTAGATATACTATGAATTATTTTTGTATATTTATTTATTAGTGGAACGCTTTCATATATAAATTTATAGTCTGATTATGTAGATATGTGATAATATGTGATAAGTTTGTAGCATAAGGTTTTACTTTGATTGTTAATTAATTAACATTAATAATCTTAAGTACGCACCTATGACTGTTTAATTAAGTTCAATAAAATAAACGTTTGAAACAAAACCTCTTATTATTAATTATTATTTAATTATATATTTTATCGTGCCAGTAACGTTGAGCTGTTATGCAGTGCATAAATTAGTAAATTACATTTATTTACAGAAATAATAAAACAACTAATACAAGGTATGTACAAAATTTTAAAAAATCCATTTGAAACAGTTGCTAACTGTCTAAAGGTAGCACAACTGATCCAAATCACTACCTAAAAATAATAGTGCGTATTAGCTACAGACGGTTCACCATGAGATGCCTTGGTTGGCACGCCATACAAGGCACGGGACATCTTACAGTGAATGAGCTATAAATGCCAGTGACACATCTACAGGCCGTTCACCGTAAGTCGGCACTTGCCATGTTATATTTACAGGTGCCATCTTACAGTGAACGTGCCGGACCGTTCACCGTAAGTTGGCACCTGCCATGGATTATTTTCTAACCATTGGATTGTTTACAGTTGCCATCTTACGGTGAACGAGCTGTACTAACGAAGCTGACACATTTACTGACAGCGCCCTTAGTTTTCTCCTCGCTTTCGCTAGGGGCGCTGCATGTAAATGTATCAAGAAAACTAATATTCTTGAAAAAGGAAACAAAACTTCTTCGAAACTATCAAATTGTCGTAGTAACATTCAACATTAACATTTAACATTCTGTGCCCACCCACAGATATACAAACACTGCGAATAGTGACTTTGTTTTGGCTTTTGTAGCGTTACAAAAACATGCATAACAGGACAGGATGGGCCAAGCCGAAGGTTTAATGTAGGAGTTTTGCAAATATATCTATATTTTACGAGATATTCAATAAAAACACTTTTTCGTGCCACGTGAGATTTTTTTTGAATGAAGATTTACGGAAGTATACATTTTCCCATAGACTTAGAAATTTAACAGAATAAATATTAGTACAATTACCCGCGGGCTCATTCTACCCCGGGTTAACGACATCTAGTGGTGAGAAGTAAAAGCTCCCGTAATTTATTAACCTGGCAACATGCTGCTAATTCAATATCAAATAAACTTCTGTCAGTGTTATTAAATTGTCGTCATGACTCATTTCGTCAATTGTACGGTGAAATTGCAGTTTTCGTGTTGTGTTTCTTTCTTTGCCGCTAATTCATTTCAATTTGTGAAATCAAACTAGTGAATTTTATAAAAAATACGATACAATGGCTGATAAACAGAAAGTAGATCTTGGCCTTTTGGAGGAAGATGATGAATTTGAAGAATTCCCAGCGGAAAGTAAGTTTTTGTCGAGCGAACTGTCGATATAGTTTTTATTCAGTTTACTAATGAATTTTGTGTATTTGTTAATAGACTGGGGCACAGAAGACGTGGATGATGAAGACGTGTCGGTGTGGGAGGATAACTGGGAGGACGACATTGTGCAAGATGATTTCAGTCAACAGTTGAGGTTAGTTGTTTTGGCAAGCTATGACTGGCTCTTTCATTATGTAGTTATTTCTCTTCTCGATCTAAACCGTTATATAAAACCATACCTGTCGACCACCAAGCAGTAATCTGAGCATTGCTGGTGAAATTACAGATAGGACTTTACAATATAACTTTTGAAACATGGTTATGCACATACTTTTCCCTAGAAACGGGATATTCCCCCCACGGGATGTTCTCCCGTGATCATGGCGCATGCAACTGCTGTGCTGAAATATCGGGAGTAATAAAAACTAGAAAATCATCGTAAAATATATTTGGTAATTTATATTGTATGGTATCATATGAGGAACGACTTCACACACTTGGATTAACTACCTTTCAGCAACGTAGAGAGCGTGGAGACCTAATAGAGACCTACAAGGTCCTAAACAACCACTACAGTTATTTTATAAAAACGGGAAATTTTCACGTACCGTTAAATCGACTACACCGTTATCACCGTTGTTACCGTCGTTATCGTTTTGACTACAGTATACCAGATTTATCACAGACACTATAATACCATGAATAATAATATAGGACTCAGAGGACACTCGCTGAAGCTGCAACGCGGGCCAAGTACCAGCAATCCGAGGATGCACACTAATTGTGTTGTGCGCACTTGGAACCAGCTACCAGACTCAGTGATCAGTGCCCCCTCAGTGAATTCTTTCAAAAATAGACTTGACAAACATTTAAAGTGCACTGATAAGGACTAAGATATACACGCATCAGCTCAGAGTGCTGCCGTTGTATTATAAAATAAATAAATAAATAAATATCCCGTATAAAGGCCCGTAACTTCCCGTTAACTTCGTCTCAGGATGTCTGGCACTATGCAATGCCACATTGGGCGAGACCTTCGAGATTTTGCTGTTGCAATGGGCAGGCAGGGGTACCGCTTAACATCAGATGGACAACTTTTCAGTTCCATCACTTCAATAGTATACAAAGTCACTATTCACAAGTGTTTTTGTTTGTTTACTTTTGGATAACTATAAATAAATAAATAAATAAATTTGTTCCGGGGTCTGGGTGTTATGGTACCATGGTACTCGTAGTTTCTGATACCCGCAACAATGTAATGTAATGTTGTAATGATAGGTCATAATCTTGTAAGTTTCAATAAGATCTCCTCGAAGGCGTCTATCTTCTTTTTTTTTTTTTGTATTCTACTTGAATGACAGAACAAGTGGATGGCCCACCTGATGTTAAGCGGTAACCTCTGCCTATGAAGAGTGCATTACCTCATAGGTCACGTCCACCTAGGACGCGCCCTATGTGGCATTGCACTGCGCCCGCCACCATGAGACATAAAGATGAAAAGTCTCATGTCCCTGTAATTTCAACGGCACCCTTACCCTTCAAACCGGAACACAGCAATGCGAGCACTACTGCTTTGCGGCAGAAATAGGTATGGTGGTAGAACTTCCCCGGACGAACTCTTTCACAAAAAAGCTCTACTACCTTCAAAAGTAGTGAGACGATTTTAATATTAAATTAGTAATATAATTTACTCTTTTTCAGACAACAACTTGAGAAGCTGAAGGACCAAGCGAAGGCTTAGAATTCCCTTTTTTAGTTTAAGTTAGATGTAAGATTTTTATATAACATCAAAAGCTCTAAACAATATCATTGCCTGTCTACCACCTCAACTTGTCATCTGAAGATTAAAAAACTGTAAAAAAAAACATAATAAATGTTTGGACACTATTCTGGAATATTTCATTCATAAAGCCTGGATGATGTTTTTTTTTTTTTGTTCTATTTTCATCTGCGATCAGTTTTCAGACTATGAGCAGATTTGGTGCGGGTAGTCGTGCTGAAAGCCCGGATGATGTTAAAATAAAAACTGGCCAAGTGAGAGTCAGATTCGCGCACGAATGGTCCCGTACCATTAAACCACCATTATCTATAATAACGGCAAAAAAAACACGTTTGTTGTATGGGAGCCCGCTTAAATATTTATTTTATTCTATTAGTATTTGTTGTTATAGTGGCAACAGAAATACGTCATCTGTGAAGATTTCAACTGTCTATCTATCACGGTTCATGAGAGACAGACGGACGGACAGCGGAGCCTTAGTAATAGGGTCCCGTTTTACCCTTTGGGTACGGAACCCTAACAAGCATACTTGTTTGCTAATATGCTCATTTGGTCGCTAAACCATGAAACCTATGTTTTAACCTTCGTTATGACGACCTTTATGGCGCAGCGGGTGAAGGTTCGTCTGCGACGTAGGAGGTTGCGGGTTCGATTCCCGCCTCGGAACAAAAGAGTGCCGATAAAGGGGCACTGAGGAAACAGACCTGCAAAACAATTTATTTTATGTTGTATCGTTTTTCTTAGCCATCAATTAATGTTTATACATTTTTAGGGTTCCGTACCTTTAAAGGTAAAACGGAACCATTATAGGATCACTTTGTTGTCCGTCTGTCTGTCAAGACCATTTTTCTCAGGAACGCGTGGAGGTATCAAGCTGAAATTCATATTAAATACTCAGGTCTACTGTCTCTTGGAGCTGTGAAAAAATCAAACTTCTAAGCCAACGCAATCAAAAGATACAGCCGTTTATGCTGCAAATTTAAAAATTATTATAAAATTAAAAAAAAAAAAAAAAAAAATTATTATTATACTCATTTATTAAAAATCTCGTAAAAAAATATATTTTTCACTATAAAGGAATACTATCTACAAAAAATAAATAGTTAAAAACATTATAGTAAAAAATATAAATCAAAACGGGGAACCACCGACCGCGGAGCGAGGCCCAAACGGTCGGGGGCTAGGGCTGCAGAGAGAGGAACCTCCTGACTATACGTGCCGAGTCCAGGAGTACCGCCTTCTGAATCTGACCCTTGATCCAACTATTTAGCGAGAGCTTCTTAAGGTACTGGTCGAAGCTCTTCGCAATCAGTCCATTCACTGAAACGACTATCGGGACGATAATCGTTGAATCCACATCCCACATGGCGGTAATCTCGTGAGCCAAGTCAAGGTACTTGCTTAACTTGTCTTTCTCGGCCTTCACGAGATTAGCATCATGCGGGATAGTGACATCAACAAGTATCGCCCGGCGTTCCGACCGGTCCACCAGCACGATATCAGGCTTATTGGCAACAATAGTCCTATCCGTGATGATAGACCGGTCCCAGTAGAGCGTGGCACGGCCATTTTCAAGAACCGGCTGAGGCACGTACTTATAGTACGGCACCTCAGGTCCCACAAGGTCGTATCGGAGGGCAAGTTGCTGGTGAATGATCCTGGCTACTTGGTTGTGTCTGTGCAGATACTCAGAGTTAGCAAGATGCGAACAACCCGAAAGCACATGCCTGAGGGATTCTCCGGGACGGTGACATGCTCTACAGATATCAACCGTCCCATCCTTCATGATGTACTTTCGATAGTTGTTCGTCTTGATGACCTCATCCATAATCGCACAGACAAAACCCTCGGTTTCCCCAAAGAGGTCACCGAAACGTAACCAGTTTACTGAAGCGAGCAGATCTACATCGGGCCCTGTGAGGGCCCTGTAAAACCGCCCGTGCAGTTCCTTGCTCTCCCATATGGTCTTGCGTTCCTCAGTGCTCAGGGCTGATAGTTTACGCCAGTTCTCTTTTGCTAAGGAGAGCGGGGTAAAGTTCTTATCAACTGCAACGACATCGTGATGCATCCCGTACTCGGCATGGAGGAAGTACTCCCTGAGATTGCACACCTCGCGGTTGTGGAGAGTCTTGGCATTTAAAAAGCCTCGACCTCCATCCTTCCGCGGGATGTACATTCTCATAACCGACGAACGAGGGTGTCGCATGCGATGGGTCGTTAATAGTTGACGAACTCTACAATCCAGGGCATCTAACTCTGTCTGTGTCCACCTTAATATGCCGAAGGTGTATATGAGCAGAGGCATAACCCAGCCGTTAAACGCGCGAACCTTGTTGCCACCCGACAAAAGACTGTTAAGTACTTTTGTCAAGCGGCAAAAGAAACGCTCCTTCACCGACTGCTTTATGTCCCTATCTACCATGCCTAACGACTCCGACATACCAAGGTATTTGTAGGTTTCTACTTCGGAGAGAGATCTGAGTGACATTGTCTCAGAAAGCTGCAAGTTCGTGGAATTTACAACTTTCCCCCGCTGTACCTGCATGACCGCACACTTATCTACACCAAACTCCATACTGATAGCGTTGCTGAATACCTGTGTGATATTCAATATATTATTATTATTATGAATTTTTTTTTTTTTTTTTTTTTTTTTTTTTTCATTAAAGTGTAATCAGTGCAGCGAGTGAAACTAAGACATTTCAACACTCTGAAATAGGCACATCAGCGAAAGCTGCTCGTCTATAATTTTAAATAATAATAATAATAAATTTTCGACCCTCGCAAGGGAATCAAAGCCTACAGGATACTTCCCGTGAACTCAGAAACTTGAAATTTGGTACGAAGCAACGTCTTATAGCACAGATAAAGGAAAAACTTCGAAAAGTATAAATGTTTAGTTACTCCATATAATACAAATATTTTTAATAATTTTAAACTTACTACCCCTTTCCTCATGATGATTTCAGTTAGCAATACAAATACCATCATATACCTACAGGTTTGTACGGAACCCTCGGTGCGCGATTCTGACTCGCACTTGGCCGTTTTTTTTTTCTTAGCGTATCGTATAGAGTTTTTCTTAGCTATCAATAAATGTTTATACATTTTTTCCATACGAATTACCGTCCTTGAGATTTGAAATAGGTCTTACGGAAAAAAGTCATATGATACTTACATAATTACGACGAAAAGCAACTCGATACGATTTAAAAGCAAGTTTTTTAATTGGCGAAAATTTTATATTACGAAATTTCAAAAATACAAATGAAACAGTTGTGCTTACTGAAGACCGCTGCTAACAACCTAAAGGTAGCTCAACTGATCCAAATCACTACCAGACGGAAGCGTCCCTAAGTTGCTGGCTGCATTGCCACGTTGAATGGCAATACTAATGCGTTGAGCCAGATAAGAGCCAGCTCTCGGGTGTCGCGTCGCTTCGACCAGACGCCCTGAAATAATTTTGAAAACGCGAATCTGCCGACAGAACTATTCAACAGAACAGGTGGGAATAGACGCCCTGAACCCCACGGACCCAGTCTCGACCCCGAAAGGCTCAAATAAGTAAGCTCTGTTGAGACTTGCATATTTGCGTCTTTTGAGATCCTCAGCGGAATCTGCCGCCGCACCGGCCCTAACTGATGTCCCGGACAGATCAGATAGTGCAAGGTTCCTGGTACCCCACGGACCCGGAGTCTCGACCCCGAAAGGCTCAAATAAGTAAGCTCTGTCGGGACTTGCATATTTGCGTCTTTTGAGATCCTCAGCGGAATCTGCCGCCGCACCAGCCCTAGCCCTAACTGATGTCCCGGACAGATCAGATGGTGCTATAGGTTCCCGGTACCCCACGGACCCGGAGTCTCGACCCCGAAAGGCTCAAATAAGTAAGCTCTGTCGGGACTTGCATATTTGCGTCTTTTGAGATCCTCAGCGGAATCTGCCGCCGCACCAGCCCTAGCCCTAACTGATGTCCCGGACAGATCAGATGGTGCTATAGGTTCCCGGTACCCCACGGACCCGGAGTCTCGACCCCGAAAGGCTCAAATAAGTAAGCTCTGTCGGGACTTGCATATTTGAGTCTTTTGAGATCCTCAGCGGAATCTGCCGCCGCACCGGCCCTAGCTGATGTCCCGGACAGATCAGATGGTGCAAGGTTCCTGGTACCCCACGGACCCGGAGTCTCAAATAAGTAAGCTCTGTCGGGACTTGCATATTTGAGTCTTTTGAGATCCTCAGCGGAATCTGCCGCCGCACCGGCCCTAACTGATGTCCCGGACAGATCAGATGGTGCTAGGTTCCTGGTACCCCACGGACCCGGAGTCTCGACCCCGAAAGGCTCAAATAAGTAAGCTATGTCTCTAATTCAGATAGGAAATAAAATACTAACTTTAAAAAATATATTTTATTATGATAATAGAAAAATAAGTATCACATTCAGTCCAAACTTGTTGTTTCAAAGTTTTTATTATAGGATACTTATCCAAAACTACATCTAGGTACTTACCAACTAACAAAATCATACATAGTTAAAATCTTTGAAAATCAAGCAAAAACATGCATTAATAAGGCCAGCTTATATAATGATAATAGATTTTGAGAAGCTGATTCCTTGCTAGTTACAATAATTTAATTTAATTAAGCTAAAAACACAAAACTAGCAGTTATGGCACTCTTTAAGATGTTATAACACAACCACCTTGGCCACTGGTTACATTAACTGCCGGTTCATAATTTATTATTATATTACATTGATTTATTTTATACAGGGTGTAACATAATATCCCTATAAGGCCGGGGACATCTACACATCATGGCGAATAAATTTAGTTCTAAGACTTTTTAAATTTCGAAGTTGTTCATTTATGAAATGACTCGTACAACATGAAGCAGCCCTACATAAGGTAACCGTAACATCCTGACCTCTGTGGAGCGGCGGGCAAAGGTTCGCCTGCGACGCAAGAGGTTGCAGGTTCGATTCCCGCCTCAAAAAATAGTATATCTGTTATCTAGTACCCGTAACACAAGCTCTGCTTAGTTTGGGGCTAGTTATTATTGTGTGAATTCCCGCAACAAAAAAAAAATTGTACGGTCTGCGGATATTTGTTCAAGGTGGTCTAGGTAATTTCTACTATGTTTGTAATGCATTGTATTTAGTATATCAGTTATCTAGTACCCGTAACACAAGCTCTGCTTAGCTTGGGGCTAGATAATGTTGTGTGAACTGTCGTTAATGTCTGTCAGCATTATTTATTTATCCTCTTGTTGCGTCCTCATTTCTTGAGGAATTTCATTTTTTTTACGAGCATTTCATGACTCAAACTTTTCGAAATTTAAAAAGTTTTAGAACTATAGTTAACCGCCATGACGTGCAGAATACCTTTCCGGGCTTATAGGGATATTATATTACACCCTGTATATTGGGGTTTTTTGCTGCACCTGTTTCACTAATAAGCTCATTGAATACAGTTGAACAACCAAAACATTGTCGGCCTCACACTCAATAGACCGATGACATTCATTATTTTCATGTGGTATGTGACTTGAGACAGGAGGCCTATGGCATAAACTAACTAAACACAATAGACTGCCAATCTCATACAAGAAAACGTGCATCTATAAATGATTGCCTACAATGACGCTAGATGTCGCTGTTTTGAATCTGCTATAAACAATTGTAATGCTTTAAATTAGTATAGATCGACCATAGTTTCATAATTAAAAAATAAAATATAAATTTAAATGCTTATTATTTTAAAAATTAAAAGAGATTAGGAAATTGGTTTAAAATGCTGGTTGAATGATTCCCAGGCTATTTGCCAGCGCCATCTAGGAATAGCCTGGAATTTGTACTTTTTTGAGTCACGTTTTCTTGTATGGGATTGACAGTCTATTGTGTTTAGTTAGTATATGCCTATGCTTAGCATTGGAGGTCCGATGGTACTAGAAGTTGAAGTTAGGGTTATTCGTGTTCCCAAACTGGTACTCGTTGGCTGCTCGAGTCGGCTCTGTGTTCTCATCCTCTGCCTCTCCGAAGTACTTGTCAATTAGCATTATAGATTTGTTGTACACCTGTTAACGAGAAGTACAGGTTTTAGTAGTAGAAGAGCTTTTTTGTGAAAGAGTTCGTCCGGGGAAGTACTACCTCCATAAATATTTCTGCCGCAAAGCAGTAGTGCTCACATTGCTGTGTTCCGGTTTGAAGGGTAGAGCTTTTTTGTGAAAGAGTTTGTCCGGGGAAGTACAACCTCCATACATATTTCTGCCACAAAGCAGTAGTGCTCGCATTGCTGTGTTCCGGTTTATGGGTGCCGGTGAAATTACAAGCACATGAGACTTTACATCTTTATGTATCAGGATGGCAAGCGCAGTGCAATGCCACATAGGGCATTTGGCATACCTGTCAAGTTTCGATGACAATACAATGTGATGGTGACAGCGAGCTGATCTGATGATAGAGACGGAAGGTGGACAACGGAACTCCTCGAGGGATAATAGTAGACTGGCCGTGTTTGGGCTCATTTTGATCAGCACACGGTTACGATCACTAATTTTATAAAAGCTTATATTTCACAAGTAATTAATTTTGTAACAGTTAAAAAAACCCTCGACGCAATGAAACGGCTGAACCGGTTTTGATCAAACATAGTTAAGAACACTCCCGACAAAATCACCTTTCAAACAAACAAAAAACCTAAATCTGTTCATCCGTTCGGGAGCTACGATGCCACAGACACACACACACACAAACACACAGACACTTCAAACTTATAACACACCGTCGTTTTTGTGTCGGGGGTAAAAAAAAAAAAAAATCTCAAAAAACTTATTCAAATCAAATACCTGTTCGTTCTCGTGTTGTTGTAACGCCTCTATCTGGTCCAGCACGCCTATCTCCTCCAGCTTCATGCAGAGGGCTTCCGCTTGCCCATAGTTCACAGCAGCCTAAAGGACAATAGTAGTAGGTTAGGCCTAAGATTAGTAGTAGTAGGTTTTTTTTTTTTTTATACTACTTGGATGACGGAACTAGCTGATGGCCCACCTGATGTTAAGCGGTAACCTCTGCCTATGAACAGTGCATTACCTCATAGGTCACGTCCATCTAGGACGCGCCCTATGTGGCATTGCACTGCGCCCGCCACCCTGAGACAAAGATGAAGTCTCATGTGCCTGTAATTTCAAGCTTTTTTGTGAACGAGTTCGTCCGGGGAAGTACTACCACCACACCTATTTCTGCCGCAGAGCAGTTGTGCTCGCATTGCTGTGTTCCGGTTTGAAGGGTTAGGTTGCCGGTGAAGTTACAGGCACATGAGACTTTTCATCTTTATGTCTCAGGGTGGCGGGCGCAGTGCAATGCCACATAGGGTGCGTCCTAGGTGGACGTGACCTGTGAGGTAATGCACTGTTCATAGGCAGAGGTTAACGCTTAACATCAGGTGGGCCATCTGCTTGTTCCGTCATTCAGTAATATAAAAACGAAAAAAGAAAAAAACGGATCATAATAATTAATGACTAAACTGAAATGTGACTCAACAATTTTGATATAAATTTATTCGAGTCGAGAAGGAATAATTTGGCAGAATCGATACTGGCAGAAACGTTTCTTGGCGGCTCCAACAAGCCGGCAGACACCAGCGTGTCCAGCTGCTCTGCCGTGCCGCCGAGGCAGAGGTGTATGTTACATACAGTACGTGTATGTGTTACCTGCAGTAGGTTGTTCAGTCCGTCCAGTATGAGCAGCACGGCGCGGTGGACCGGCGACACGAGCAGGCCGCAGTAGGGCTCCAGGAAGCCGGCAGACACCAGCGTGTCCAGCTGCTCTGCCATGCCACCGAGGCAGAGGTGTATGTTACATACAGTACGTGTATGTGTTACCTGCAGTAGGTTGTTCAGTCCGTCCAGTATGAGCAACACGGCGCGGTGGTCCGGCGACATGAGCAGGGCGCAGTAGCGCTCCAACAAGCCGGCAGACACCAGCGTGTCCAGCTGCTCTGCCGTGCCACCGAGGCAGAGGTGTATGTTACATACAGTACGTGTATGTGTTACCTGCAGTAGGTTGTTCAGTCCGTCCAGTATGAGCAGCACGGCGCGGTGGTCCGGCGACATGAGCAGGGCGCAGTAGGGCTCCAACAAGCCGGCAGACACCAGCGTGTCCAGCTGCTCTGCCGTGCCGCCGAGGCAGAGGTGTATGTTACATACAATACGTGTATGTGTTACCTGCAGTAGGTTGTTCAGTCCGTCCAGTATGAGCAGCACGGCGCGGTGGTCCGGCGACATGAGCAGGCCGCAGTAGGGCTCCAGGAAGCCGGCAGACACCAGCGTGTCCAGCTGCTCTGCCGTGCCGCCGAGGCAGAGGTGTATGTTACATACAGTACGTGTATGTGTTACCTGCAGTAGGTTGTTCAGTCCGTCCAGTATGAGCAGCACGGCGCGGTGGTCCGGCGACACGAGCAGGCCGCAGTAGGGCTCCAGGAAGCCGGCAGACACCAGCGTGTCCAGCTGCTCTGCCGTGCCACCGAGGCAGAGGTTCGTGATCGCCCAGGCAGCTTCTTTCTGGCACCTGATAAAGTGGTTGATTTTTTTGAAAACCAGGAAAAAAATTCTATGTTGTCGTGACCTATGAAGTAATGCTTTGTTCAAAGGCAGAGGGTACCGCTTAACATCAGGTGGGCCATCGACTTGATCAGTGATTCCAAGTTGTATAAAAAAATAGAATTTAGGCCCTAGATCTTGGTTGAATTTCGGCCTGAGATCCAGATATTTCTTCCCAACGCGTCAGCATCTATTCATCCTTCGACACCTTCGATCAAGAATACAACTAGATTTCGGGTCACGTACAAAATCAAAGCTAAATACCGTCCGCTATATTTGTTTACTAAAGTTTTTTTTTTTTTTAAAAGTTCTAAGTTCTACCTAATTACAACCATGACACCTAGCAATAAAGTAGCAAATCTTCAAAATATTATCTTACTCCCGATCATTCGTCACTAAAAGGAGCAAAGCAATAAATTACTCCTGTCACTTAGAAATGAAAAGACATAGGTTAAACAACATTTAGTGTGAAATCAACCTTAAAGAGCTACAAATAAAGTTCTCACAAATACAAATAAAAAATAACAGCTCACCGTATTTTTTGCGCCGACCTGACATCTATTTGTATTCTTGATCGAAGTTCGATACCCTGTGAATATAATACTGACTTGGCATCTCCATTGGCTAGCACATTAAGTAGTGGCTCCAACACGTCTTTGTCCAGCGCCTGCTGTATCTGCGGTTGGGATTTGTATTCTTGATCGAAGTTCGATACCCTGTGAATATAATACTGACTTGGCATCTCCATTGGCTAGCACATTAAGTAGTGGCTCCAACACGTCTTTGTCCAGCGCCTGCTGTATCTGCGGTTGGGTTCCGGCCAGGATGTTAGAGGCAGCCCAGGCGGCTTCCTGAAAAAAAAGAAAAAAAGGTAGATAGATACGTTTATTGAGGCATGGATGTATGTGAAAAAACCTTTTTTCTCTACGATCTTAGAGAAAAATCTACAACGAAAATGTTATCTACATCATATAAAGCATGTTCTCTTGGTTTCAGAAATTTGAAAAAATAACTTAAGATGTAAAAAATAAATTTGCAAAGTAGCCTCTGTCATTTCCTCTCACGAGTGACTCGGCTGACGCTTTCTTCCAGTAATAACACATTCCGTAATAAGCTAGCAGCCAGGACAAATCTTATACCAACGAATCAACAATTCCGGCTAATCCAGGGGTTCCCAAAGTGGGCGATAACGCCCCCTTGTGGGCGCTGCTGGCCTAAAGGGGGGCGGTGAGAGACCCATAAAAAAAATCAGGGCGTCATATCAGACACACTTTCGCATTTTAATAGTTATTAGTATTCCTAGATAGGTCATTTTCGTAGATAATAGACCGCGGGCAATCATGTCTTAACAAGTTTTTGTTAAATAACCCGATTTGTGCATGTTTAATCTGCGCTAATATAGCTCACAATAATTAATTTAATTTGAAGTTACAGTGGTTTTTAAGTAAGTGAAAATATAGGGCCGATGAAAAATAATAACGAAAATAATTTATTATCAAAGTGGGCAGTAGACAAAATAAGTTTGGGAACCCCTGCTAATCCCTTAGTTGGCATTAACGACATCCACGGGAGGAGACGGAGGGGACTCAGCACAGCGTGTATGATACCTTGACTAGCGAGGGCTTCCCGCAGCGCAGCAGCACTATGACGTGGTCGAGGCAGCCCGCGTCGAGACAGCGCTCCGTCTGCGAACAACATAGAGATATTACAATGTCAGCGTCAGCATTTATCTGCGAGTCAGCACTGTCAGTCAGCATTTATCTGAGAATTACTGTCAGTCAGCATTTACATGTGTGTCATAGCCGGTCAGCATTTACCAATCAGTGCCTGTCAGCATTCACCTGTGTGTCGCTGCCGGTCAGCATGTTGCCCAGCGCGCGCAGTGCGGGCGTCTTCACGGAGGCAGACTTGTGGCCTAGCAGCGCTATGAGACGCGCCGTCAGCCTCGGCACGGCCTGCACGGCTTCTATGCGCTCGTTGGGGCCGTCCGTCAGGTAGGAGAGGGCCCAGCACAGCACGCGTCCGTCCGTCCGCTGTACAATCAGTGCCTGTCAGCATTCACCTGTGTGTCGCTGCTGGTCAGCATGTTGCCCAGCGCGCGCAGTGCGGGCGTCTTCACGGAGGCAGAATTGTGGCCTAGCAGCGCTATGAGACGCGCCGTCAGCCTCGGCACGGCCTCTATGCGCTCGTTGGGGCCATCCGTCAGGTAGGAGAGGGCCCAGCACAGCACGCGTCCGTCCGTCCGCTGTACAATCAGTGCCTGTCAGCATTCACCTGTGTGTCGCTTCCGGTCAGCATGTTGCCCAGCGCGCGCAGTGCGGGCGTCTTCACGGAGGCAGAATTGTGGCCTAGCAGCGCTATGAGACGCGCCGTCAGCCTCGGCACGGCCTCTATGCGCTCGTTGGGGCCATCCGTCAGGTAGGAGAGGGCCCAGCACAGCACGCGTCCGTCCGTCCGCTGTACAATCAGTGCCTGTCAGCATTCACCTGTGTGTCGCTTCCGGTCAGCATGTTGCCCAGCGCGCGCAGTGCGGGCGTCTTCACGGAGGCAGACTTGTGGCCTAGCAGCGCTATGAGACGCGCCGTCAGCCTCGGCACGGCCTGCACGGCTTCTATGCGCTCGTTGGGGCCGTCCGTCAGGTAGGAGAGGGCCCAGCACGCGTCCGCTGTCAATTAAACCAAACATATTAAAAACTCTTCCGGCCATTTTCGAAAAGAGACGTCGTCTAATTTGGTTTTATTTCCTAGTGTTTTTTGAGTTATTTTGTGTAAATTTGGTGGCATTTTAACCAATGTAGCTCGTCTTTAGAGAAGTGTAGTGAAATGAAATGGAAGTGAATTGCGTGACTTTTCAAATTGGAGGAAATTGCCTATCAAAGTTTTTTGTAAAACGGCTAACTTTTTTTTTTTTCTATCAAATAAATATTGTCCTATCCTGTTTCTTGTACAGTGATCCCTCGGAATTATAATGTAGTATTCATGCATATTTATAATCACAAGCCTTGCAATGTTTGTCCGGGTATAATCTTGCAACTGAATTTTAAAGCAGTTATCTTCAACCGATCGAGCTGAAATTTGGCATACCTGTCAAGTTCCGATGACAATACAATATGATGGTCACAGCGAGCTGATCTGATGATGGAGACGGAAGGTGGACAACGGAACTCCTCGATTGATAATAGTAGAATGGCCGTGTTTAGGCTCATTGTGATTAGGTTACGATCACAAATTTTATAAAAGCTAGTATTGAAAACTATATTTTTCACAAAAAACTTATTTGAATATTGTACTTGATTTAGTCAGTTAAAAATCAAATCTAAGATTGTTAATTTTGCGTTATACCCCGCCTTAAAGTACGGAGCTCAATAGATGGGCCACTTACCGAGTACATCGGCATCGTGTATTTCCAGCAGCTCCGAGATGTAGGGCAGTGCTGGCGATACCAACTCGAACTTGACTATTGGATTCTTATTCCTGTAAGTAAGGCGTTAGGTTAAAACATCGAATGGGCAGAGTCTAGCTAAACAATAGCTGCAAGAGCGTGACAGCGCTATAACTCACGTGAACCCGGGAAGAGATGAGGTATAGATTTCTGCCGCTCGACTGACGTAAGCGACAAATGATAAAAGTTCGTTTTGCTTCTTTTTTTATACTACTGAATGTCGGAACAAGCAGATGGCCCACCTGATGTTAAGCGGTAACCTCTGCCTATGAACAGTGCCTTACCTCATAGGTCACGTCCGCCTAGGACGCACCCTATGTGGCATTGCCCTGCGCCCGCCATCCTGAGACGTAAAGATGAAAAGTCTCATGTGCCTGTAATTTCACCGGCAACCTTACCCTTCAAACCGGAGTACAGCAATGCGAGCACTACTGCTTTGCGGCAGAATTAGGCTTTTAGTAGCAAATATAAATCCGTCTCTTTTTATCTAAGTAATATCTTTTTTTTATTCCTACTGAATAGTATGCGGTATTCCTGAGGCAGGAACAGTGTGATTGAATAGCCCTAGGCTAAGACCCTCGGCCTCTTATTCTTTCTAATTCAATATATTTTCAAATCTTTTAAAATAACTATTCATTCTATCATCTCTTAGCTACTCAGTCTCTTCTTTTCTTTTCTTATCTTCTCAACTGCGTGACAAGTGGCTTTAGGGCGGTGCTCGAGACTGGATGGCCGATGTACCTGCACATGTTACTGTAAGTCCGTTTAACACTGCATCTCTGTAAATGCGACTTTAGGGCGGTGCTCGAGACTGGATGGCCGATGTACCTGCACATGTTACTGTAAGTCCGTTTAACACTGCATCTCTGTAAATGTGACTTTAGGGCGGTGCTCGAGACTCTGGATGGTAATGTACCTGCACATGTTGCTGTATGTCCACACGTTGGTGCGTAGCTGCGTGGCCGGAGTGTCGGGGCGCAAGTGAGGCAGCATCGCCAGCAACGCGCCGTGGTTTAACACTGCATCTCTGTAAATGCGACTTTAGGGCGGTGCTCGAGACTCTGGATGGTACTGTACCTGCACATGTTGCTGTATGTTCACACGTTGGTGCGTAGCTGCGTGGCCGGAGTGTCGGCGCGCAAGTGAGGCAGCATCGCCGGCAACGCGCCGTGGTTTAACACTGCATCTCTGTAAATGCGACTTTAGGGCGTTGCTCGAGACTCTGGATGGTACTGTACCTGCACATGTTGCTGTATGTCCACACGTTGGTGCGTAGCTGCGTGGCCGGAGTGTCGGCGCGCAAGTGAGGCAGCATGGCCGGCAACGCGCCGTGGTTTAACACTGCATCTCTGTAAATGCGACTTTAGGGCGGTGCTCGAGACTCTGGATGGTAATGTACCTGCACATGTTGCTGTATGTCCACACGTTGGTGCGTAGCTGCGTCGCCGGAGTGTCGGCGCGCAAGTGAGGCAGCATGGCCGGCAACGCGCCGTGGTTTAACACTGCATCTCTGTAAATGCGACTTTAGGGCGGTGCTCGAGATTCTGGATGGTAATGTACCTGCACATGTTGCTGTATGTCCACACGTTGGTGCGTAGCTGCGTCGCCGGAGTGTCGGCGCGCAAGTGAGGCAGCATGGCCGGCAACGCGCCGTGGTTTAACACTGCATCTCTTTAAATGCTACTTTAGGGCGGTGCTCGAGACTCTGGATGGTAATGTACCTGCACATGTTGCTGTATGTCCACACGTTGGTGCGTAGCTGCGTGGCCGGAGTGTCGGCGCGCAAGTGAGGCAGCATCGCAACGCGCCGTGGTTTAACACTGCATCTCTGTAAATGCTACTTTAGGGCGGTGCTCGAGACTCTGGATGGTAATGTACCTGCACATGTTGCTGTATGTCCAGACGTTGGTGCGTAGCTGCGTGGCCGAAGTGTCGGCGCGCAAGTGAGGCAGCATGGCCGGCAACGCGCCTTGGTTTAACACTGCATCTCTGTAAATGCGACTTTAGGGCGGTGCTCGAGACTCTGGATGTACCTGCACATGTTGCTGTATGTCCACACGTTGGTGCGTAGCTGCGTGGCCGAAGTGTCGGCGCGCATGTGAGGCAGCATGGCCGGCAACGCGCCGTGGTTTAACACTGCATCTCTGTAAAATGCAACTTTAGGGCGGTGCTCGAGACTGGATGGCCGATGTACCTGCACATGTTGCTGTATGTCCACACGTTGGTGCGTAGCTGCGTGGCCGGAGTGTCGGCGCGCAAGTGAGGCAGCATGGCCGGCAACGCGCCGTGGTTTAACACTGCATCCCTGTAATTACACAAGGGGATGTTTTAAACTAGTGGTTCGCCCCAAACTGAGACGTCACGAATACACGCGATCTGGGTACGTACTGCTGCGGTGTGTCCGGCCTAAGAGTAACCCCCTCCGTCTCCTCCCGTGGATATTAATGGATATAAATCATCCAATCACTGTGCGACGACGTCGTTTGCCTATAATCTCTAAGCTAAAAACTACTAATGTCATTTTACTAATGTAAAATAGTAATGTAGGAAAATATAAATATAGGTAACAACCTATATTTATACTTACCTACATCTAATATATAAAAAGTCGGGTTTTCCTTCCTGACGAACGAACGAACCGATTTCCACGGTTTTGCATTCGTTGGAAAGGTCTCGGGCTCCGTGAGGTTTATCCTTTTTTTTAGTTACACCACTTATAACTCAAGAATGGGTGAACCGATTTGGCTGAAAATTGGTGGGGAGGTAGCTTAGAACCAGGAGATAGGACATAGTGGGAGGGGTAGGACGGGAGGGGGGGGGGGGGGTCACCGGGGGATACCCGTGCGAAGCCGGGGCGAGTCGCTAGTTACTTATACATAGCGCTCTATTTTGCTAACCTGCTCTAATTTGTATACCTACATAACAGGGATGTTACGGAGCTTCGACTCCGGTTCCGTTAAGTCGGAACTTCCGATTATTATTACACCTACGGTTCCGACTTCGGCTCCGACACTTTCAAATCGAAGGTTTTAACCGGAGGTCGAAGCATGACACAGCGGCGGCGACGGCCTGTTTCGACTGTTATGAACAGGTTCATACATGTCGCGCGGGGAATCCCCTCGACTCCCACTACGTGCACTCTATCGTCAATAACGTCAATTATTTTTTCACTTGTTGTTACTTTGTCACGCACACGACACGTTCATAGGTTATAGATATTTGTTTGATCTTGCCTCCGACTCCGATTCCGACTCCGATATAGCAAATTTAAAAACTCCGACTCAAGTCTTCGGTTCCGATAAAACTACCTCCGTTACATCCCTGCTACATAATCTACGTTCCCGAGGGCCCAGGCGGACTGCTCGGCGACCACGCCGCCGTGGCCTAGCAGGGCGACCACACCGCCGTGGCCTATTAGGGCGATCAGCTTCGGAATGTTACCTCGTGATGGGTCCGTCTCCCGCAATGTTCCCGAGGGCCCAGGCGGACTGCTCGGCGACCACGCCGCCGTGGCCTAGCAGGGCGATCAGCTTCGGAATGGCCCCTCCCTGGAACGGGTTCAAAGTTTTACAAAAGCTTTAGTATATAGTACATAGATCATTATTGTTCATTGTTCATAATCCCACTAACATTATAAATGTGACAGTTGCAATGTTTGGATATTTGTTACTGAATCACGCCGAAACGGCTGAACCGATTTCGATGAAATTTGGTACACAGATAGATTATGACCTGGTTTGAGATATAGGTTCCTTTGTATCCCGGTAAAACGTAGCGAGCGAAGCCGCGGGCGGACACTAGTTAATAATAATAATGTTATTTTATTATTCTAAGTCAACATTATCTTAGTAATAAGTGTAAAGTATAAGTGTAACGCCTGAACCGATTTTGATGAAATTGGGAACATGAATTGAGACATACCCACTTATAACCACATCATAAAAAACCGGCCAAGTGCGAGTTGGACTCTCGCACGAAGGGTTCTGTACCATTGTCTATAAAAACGACAAAAATATCACGTTTGTTGTACGGGAGCCCCCTTAAATATTTATTTTATTGTTTTTTAGTATTTGTTGTTATAGCGGTCACAGAAATACATCATCTGTGAAAATTTCAACTGTCTAACTATCACGGTTCATGAGATACAGCCTGGTGACAGACGGGCAGACAGACGGACAGCCGAGCCTTTGTAATAGTGTCCCGTTTTACCCGTTGGGAACGGAACCCTAAGAATAAGCTAATTATAATTCTCACACAAGTAAACATACTTCACACTCACACTATGTACAATTTCAAATCTAACGCATGTTTATTACATACATATATAAATAAACTCACGCCTGTTTCCCGGTGGGGTAGGCAGAGACCACGGATTTCCACTTGCTACGGTCCTGACACACCTCTTTTGGTTCATTCACTCTCATCACATTCTTCATACATGCTCGTTGGTTAAGGGTACTCTTGACCTGGCCTTGTTCCAGAACGTCTTCGATCTGGATGGCTTGGCTACCTTTGACACTCGATCGCAATCCTAATTTGGGATTTGCTGTCAAATTGTGCCATTTGGTACTCTTGACTCCAATCCTACCACAAGATTGGATGCGAACCTGATGGAATTTTAAGGAACTAAACGAAATCGACTATTATCGAATCCAAGATATTTGCGAAAATAAGTAGGTAATAATTATGCAAGTTATTTTCAAATGTAATGAATGTTAGTTTTATTGCGTTGTGTGTAGCCACACCTACGTCGTGTTTTTGTCTCAAGAGTCATCAAGCGCTGTCCTTCCACTCCGACCGATGTCTTGATTTTGATAAAAAGTGCTAAATTTTGTGAAAACTGTTTTTTTTTTTTTTTATGAAACTAATAGGCAAACTAGCTTACGGCCCACCTGATGTAAAGTGGTCACCGTCGCTTATAGACACCGGCAACACCGGGGGTATTGTCGATGCGTTGCCTACCTTGAAGGAGTTTATGAGGATTGGGATTTCGATTGAAACTGTTGTCGAGGGTAGCCCCTCCTGGTCTGAACACGTTCGTCGAGGTCTTCCCCTTCCCACCGTCCCATTCACGCTCGTTTATTAGTAACGCGGATTTTTCAAAATAATTATCAGTACCTAGTGTAGTTAGTACTTACATCAACAACTGCTACAGTGTGCTCCCTAGTGCCCGACGCGATGTTAGTGAGGGCCCACGCCGCTTCAAACTGCAGGTCAGCGCTGTAATACAACATTCAGATTTTAAGGTGAATGCTCTCGCTTGTGGCGCGATATTCAAATTTTTTGGTGTTTTTTGCCCATTACAGCTCATCAACACTCCTTCAGACAGCGAAAGTTGATTTCGCGAGAACTAGGAGACTAAACACACATGTTTCAATTGATAGTTTCTCATAAATATCATCAGTTTAGCTATGATGTGTGAAAAATGTGTTTAGGGGGACACATTTTTTGTTTTTTTTTTTGTTTAGGCGGTATGATGATTACATTCGTAGATATTTTTTATTATAAATAGAAAATACCCAGAACACCCTTAACAAATCATAAATCATTTATTTCTTATGAATCTAGGTAAAATACAAAATGCATTAGATGTTAGGTTGTTAGGTATAGGTAAGATCGCTAGATGCTGCTTTTCAGCGTACAAACATTAGACAGGTAAGTCGAATTGGCCAATTTTTTTTTTTTTTTTTATGTTCCTTTTTATCTGCAATCGGCTGTTTAGCCATAATCAGATGTTTTCTGGGTTGACGTGGTTTGGGTGTGATTCCAATGAATAACACCATTTAATTTAACGAACTGGTTAGGTTCTCTGGTCTAGGTCAAGTATTTGCCATCTCTTTAAGCGTTTTACATTTTCTTGTGTGTTTAACAGGTTCTTAGCAAGTTTGTTTGAGTGGTTTTCAAGTCTTTCCTTGTATTTTATGCAGTATTTGCTAACTTCCTCCTTGACAGTCGGCATTTCCAGGTATTCATGTATTTCTGTGTTCCTCACAAACCAGTGTGCGCTTGAGACAGTTCTAAGGGCAATGTTTTGAAATCTTTGGAGGATTTCGATATTGGAGTTGCTAGCTGAACCCCAAAGTTCAATTGGCCAATTTATACAACAGATCGGCAAGTTTATAATTAAGAGAAAGCACGAATTTAAAAAATTAACAAACTACGCATTTTCCTACTTACTTAAGATAATCAAACATATCAACAAATAAAAATAAAAATAAAATTCATACATGTCGAGCCTAATTGTACTCAGAAATTATTTGTATAATACCTACCTACCCAGAAATTAACTTCAAATATCTGCAGATCGTACAAATATTTGTTCCGAGGCGAGAATCGAACCCGCAACCTCCGCGAGCCGCCCCACAGAGGTCGTCAAAACATGGTAAATATCCCATTTCTAGTGAAAAGGTTGTTATGGATGCTCACCAGTCATCTCTATCCAGTGCCTCAACCAGTGGCCCGATGATGCCAGCGTCCACCAGTGTGGAGATGGGCGGGTTCTGTTCCTTGGACAGCATGCGGCGCCCTGCCCTGGCTGCGACTGTCTTTATGGACAGGTCATGGGATTTGAGTCCTGGGGATTAGTTATACAATTTTAGGATCCTTGCTGTGATCGCTACAGACCAGATATACCATTGAATTTATTTATTTATTTAAAACTAGCGACCCCTGCTTCGAAGGGTAGCCCCCGGTGAACCCCAACCCATGTCAATCTCCTGGTTCTAAGCTACCTTCCCACCAATTTTCAGCCAAATTGGTTCACCGGTTCTTGAGTTATAAGTGCTGTACCTAACACGACTTTGTTTTATATATATAGATACAAAGGCAGCTCTCGGAGCTGATGCGTGTATATCTTAGTCCTTATCAGTGCACTTTAAATGTTAAGTCTATGTTTGAAAGAATTCACTGAGGGGGCACTGATCACTGAGTCTGGTAGCCGGATCTAAGTGCGCACGAAGCGATTAGGCAATATGTGGATTCTGTAGATTCTGTGGATTCCTCGGATTACTGGTACTTGGCCCGCGTCAGAGTGTCCTCTGAGCCCTATATTATTGTTCATGTTATATAATGTCTGTGATACATCTCATTATCATTAAGTTCGCCTATGTACTGCTTTTTTGTCCAGTGCATAAAGAATTTTCTATCAATCTATAGGCCTCCCTCATAGAGTGCCAGGATGAGAGGTCTTGAGCCGTCTCCATGCAGACTACCTGCACCTTTCAAATATGGTCAGTCCATGCAGAGGCAGGGTCTTCCTAAATCATATCGTCCAGCTTCTACTGTAGTTAAATTAAACTTAGAATCACATACCATCCACGATTTCATCTGGAGTGTAGACTGTCTCATTCTCCACCACGTCGTCCCCGGCTTCTGGAGACAGTGCCCGTCGCTTAAGCAGCTGGTCATCGCGGTTCCGCTTGCGGAGCGCCACGCTCAGCTCTGCTCGCTTACGACGAAGCTCTTGCTGCAGTAAATCATATTATTTCTTATTCTAACACTGGTATTCTTAGTCATTCCTCTAACCTGCCTTGACTCAACTAAACCCCACTCAAGGATAAGGCCGTGGTCCAAATCAGGCCATAATCAACAATAATTGGTATTAGCGTGGTACGATTCATCGTGAGCTGCTAGCCTTCCTGGAGGACATCGGGTGGCTGGACTAGCAGCCTCCACCCATCACGCAAAAAGGGCTCGTTGGTGGCCTAGTTGCGGAGAAGAGTCTACTCTACAAGTACAAGTGGTACGATCTGGTATGATTCAGCCATAGCCTAATAAATAAAGCTTATGTGCACCCTAATAATGAATTTATGAATGCATTCAAAAATAAACTCTACATCTGGCTTCGAAAAAATAAATCAGTGCTCAAAAAAATCTACCAAAACTAAGAGACAATATTTCAACTAAATTTTAAATTCTAATACTGTGTCGTAGACGCATCAGCAAAAGCTGCTCATCTATAAATTAATAATAATAATAATTGATATTAGTGTGGTACGATTCAGCGATAGCCTGAGAAATAAAGCTTATGAGCGCCTATGAATGATATCAATTATGGTTGATTATGGCCAGATTCGGACCGCGGCATTAATATTCCATTTAAATGACAATTTTAAAAAATGGAATACGGGTTAGGATTACTCGAGTTGAGGACAGATGAAGGAACGACTAATACGGGTATTCTTAGTCCGCTTTCTTTCCTCGACTCGACTCAACTTCACTCGCAGTCATAAGTCAGTCGCAACAGGCAATGAACAGAACTATTCTTGGTTTTTCTAAATGAGAAATGAGGTAGATCAAAGAATCAAGTTCAACTTAGCTCTAACAATGAGCAAGTTGCAGTGGCAATGGCCAGGCCTTAACTGACAATCAATGTTTCTCAAGTGGTCAGCAGTGAGAATCCAGTAGACGGCCCACCACTGGATAGACCAAAGACATTGTGATGGTTGCAGAAAGTCGGTGAATGTCGCAAAACTAAGTATTTTTCTATGTTAATTTGAAGGTAGGCCAGCTGACAATTTTTTGTATGATTTATCACACATGTGGCATTATTTTATTTGAAATTGAATCTCTGCTGTGATATTATCTTTTGTTATTACATTATTCCGCTTGGATATTAGAAAACAAACACATTTTAGCAAGATTTGATAGTTGGAAGATTTCATAGTAACGCAGGTTCAAAATTTGGAATAAATATTTTACTTACCGGCGCACCAACGCCAGCATTTTTGTATGATGATATTCTCGATGAGCGAGTTTTATCTGCCATTATAAAATAATAAATTGAATTTCTAAAACGAATATGACTTTCTGGAAAAAACTTTAAAAATTCAAAGAACAACGGACAAAACGGAAGTAGGAAATTGGTTATATATTTGACAGCTCATGAGCTCATTGACAATGACAGACAGGGTCAAGGAACGGAAACCAGGGCTGCCATATCATATGCCCTTCTTACCCTAAGCTGTTTTTTTTTTTTTTACCTGTTTTCCTTCATGTTTTCACATGAAAACTGTCTTTGGCAAGATTTAATAAATACCTATCCTGAATCAGTATGGAAGCCACGATAGAATACAGTCCTACAGAAAAAAAATACAGGTCGGATAAATCTGATCGGGTGTTCGTGGTGTAACTCTAGTACTTCTACTATTATTTATTCTGTGCTCTAGTCTAAGTTTGTTCAATTTTCCGCTGTCAGTTATTGTACGTTAGTTGATACAAGTAATTAATATTGTAAAAATAAAAAATACGCTCAACTCAATGAAACGGCTGAACCGATTTGTATCAAACATAGCAAAGAACACTCCCGACTAATTCACCTTTCAAACAAAAAAACGAAATCAAAATCGGTTCATCCGTTCGGGAGCTACGATGCCACAGCCACACACACACACACACACACACACACACACACACGTCAAACGTATAACACACCGTCGTTTTTGCGTCGGGGTTAAAAAATAAAGATCTTTATACATTTAATGTACACACATATTTCCATCTAAATTGTGGTTTTCCATATTTTTTCAGTGAGAATTCTATGAATTACACGAAATTCATAGAATTACATTAAAGAAACGGGAATGAAACAGGCGGACATCTGTTTGTTTATCTGTGGTAAGCACAACAGCACAGAGTGTTATGTTACCATCTCGGATTAAGAATTCTCCATGGTTATGGTTAGACTATATTACCACCACGATTACCATAGATAAATTTAGTACTACGGTACTCTTTCTACGTACGGAACCACATAAGAAGTGTAGTACATTAGTACGGAACGGACACAAGCATTTAACGTTTCATTACACGCATATTTGGCCCTTTTTTCGAAATAATAACATTTCGTTTCACGGAAATTTTATTTTGACTGTTATGATGGGTTTTCATGGCCGATTCACATCATTCCTTGAAAATAGATGGCGCCAGCTCTGTGCTTAACTGACAAAATAAAGTGAAATGTCAAAGTCAACGACGTAGTGATATATTTTCGTAGTATTTTATTACTATCACACAAAAGCACAGTGCAGCAGCATTTGTTAATTTTGACAACCATACTTGAGTCAGCGCCATCTATCGAGCCAAATCGAAATACTTTTTTTTAAATTCGAAAATAGATAGTCCTCACTTGGAAGTCGGGATCCCTAGCTAGTTTTAAAACATACGTTAGACCCTCACCTCAGAATAACTATTACGCTATAATGTTTTTTGATCAACAGTGAAGTTTTACTATGTTTTTTACTCATATACCTACTAAGCAGAAGCGGGTTAATTCAATGAGCTAGGGAAATATGATTTTGTTGATAAATAAAACGATCCTTCATATGAACTCATAAATTTGTAATAAACTCGAAATTTTAATGAAAGCTACTCAGCTTTCACCACAGCTTACAGGTAGCTTTCAGTAGGAACCTGCCTTGGTTGCACGCCAACCAAGGCAGGTGCCATCTTACAGTGAACGAGCTATAGTTACGTTTTTAGGGTTCCGTACCCAAAGGGTAAAACGGGACCCTATTACTAAGGCTCCGCTGTCCGACTGTCTCTCTGTCTGTCTGTCCGCCTGTCACCAGGCTGTATCTCATGAACTGTGATTGTTAGACAGTTGTTTTTTTTACAGATGATGTAGGTAGGTATTTCTGTTGCCGCTATAACAACAAATACTAAAAAACAGAATAAAATAAATATTTAAGGGGGCTCACATCCAACAAACATGTTTTTTTTTGCCGTTTTTTATAGATAATGGTACGAAACCCTTCGTGCGCGAGTCCGACTCGCACTTGGCTGGTTTTTTAACATATTATTAGATACCTACTTATCCCTCAAGATAAATATATTTTAGGCACGAATAAAAAACACAGTCAAGTGCGAGTCAAACTCGCGTGGAGAGGATTGTACAAGTATTAATTAATCTGTGGTTGTACGTCATTCGCGGGGGTTCGCGGGGAAACTGATTTACCAGAATTTGATGGTACTTGGTGTGTGGATAGATGGGGGGTTGGCGAGGGGGAAGCGGGGAGCCCGACACTACCCGTGCGAAGCCGGGGCAAGTTACTATATGTACTGACATAATATCTAGTACAGTACGTGTAGGTAGGTAGGTCACAATTGCAAAATGATCTCTAATGAACGATACAATTCTCAATAAAATATATAAGATGACACTTCCTGAAAAGGTAGTAGGTAGGTAGGTAGGTACCTACCTAGGTACCTACCTTTTTGTTTTAGGTTCACAAGTAGGAGCATGCATGATTGAGTATTGGCTGAGCTTAACTTAATTATTAATCAAACTGCAATGCGGACTACTCGAGGCATTGAATTAATGCAGTTGAGATGAACATCTGAAAAAAGTAACTGAATAAAATAAGAAGAAGTAGGAGGCGCTCGCACGACAGATATTGAGTGGTGGGATGGGCCTAACATGCGCAAAGACAGATTACTTTTAAATAATCTCGCTTAACACTATCATTAACCTATACATTGACCGACACTTTCATCTGACGACCTCATAATACGAAACGATCGTAAATTAACATTATTAAAACGAGTTTACAACCGTTCATGAACGTGTAATTACGCAAAATGTTACGCCGCTGGGCGTGACATCACAAATCAGTCTAGTCGGGTTGAAGACAACACGTCAATACTCCGTCCTTGTTTAGTGACTGAATTAGAGAGGGATGGGGCGTGTAGCTGGCCGCGGCTGATCGTGTTCTGTCGAGGGTGTCGCCATTTTCGTTTGACGAATATTGACAGCGCGCGGCGGCAGACAGACAGTAGAGCGGAGCTGTCGTCGACGCAGCGTCTGCCAGACTATTTTTATTTTGATTGTGAATCATTTTAACGAGCTGATTACGTTCACAACTCAATGTGTGTCTGTTTGTAATAAAATCTTTATTTACTAACGCTGTGACGAGTGACGGATAGGTCAATATTGTCGATTTCTGGTGCTAACCTCTTAGGTTTTTTTTTGTAGTCGTGTTTTGAGAACTGCAAGACTGATCGATATGTGCAAGATGTACTACTACAGATGACTCTGCAATCTCATCTTTCCTCCTCGTGTTATTTTCTGGTGAGTGATAAGTCTTATTTATTGCTTAAAGTGTATTTAAATTGGAGTTATCTGTCTTTAATCATCACTCGTATGTTAAAACTGAGGTATCACGGGTTGTAAATGGGTTATTTCGAAATAATACTTGGCACGAACGTGTTACTTAAAGTGCAGAATGACAATCGCCCTTTGTTGCGGTAGCTCCAGTTTGTTTACGAACTGTCAGGGGCAGTACACGGCCTAAGATATATTGCCTGGGTTGGCGACTATGCGTGGCTTGGTTGCGCAAGCGAAAACATACCTTATCTCACATGAGGAAGGTGTACATTTGATATTCGATGCTCACGGTAACGGCCCGTAGAATTAATTTATCACACGCCGCGCTTGACAAGTTGAAAACATAAATTCGACCTTGGCGCTCCACGTGGTTAGGCTCTATGTTTGTACAATCGTTTGCACTTTGACAGTTGTTATAATCGACTATCGTTGTTTTGCATCATTTTTTAGGGTTCCGTACCCAAAGGATAAAAAAGGACCCTATTACTAAGACTGCTGTCTGTCACAAGGCTGTATCTCATGAACCGCGTTCTGTTGCCGCTATAACAACACATACTAAATAGTTAAAAACCAGAATAAAATATATATATATAACGGGGCTCCCATACAACAAACGTGGTTTTTTTGCCGTTTTTATAGATAATGGTACGGAACCCTTCATGCGTGATTCCGACTCGCACTTGGCCGGTTTATTTTTATTTTTATCTATTTACGGTTGGCAGTTCTTGTTGCATTCTTTTTTTATTCACGGTTTTTTTGTTTTCATTCATTTGTAATTTTTAATTGTCTGTTAGTTGTTTTCACTGTGCATGTTAAGCACTACGTTTTAATGTTTTCTGTTTAGATTTTTAGAGCATTGCGTACCGAAGTTTTTTGTGATTCAATCAATGTGACTGTGTTAACTGTGTTATTAATCAAAATCTGAAGGATCTTTTTCTTTGTGGGTAACTTTATGCATGGGAGAAAAACACAAGTGATGATTGAATACCTATTTTGTTGTTATGATTTTCAGTCTATCATAGTACTTAGGTACCTATTTCATTATTTTCTATGATTATTTAAAAAACAATCAATAATTAATCAATCCGGTATCAATCGATCGACATCAGTATCTATTGCATACATCACAATGTATGCAATATACCTATACTTAGATGACCAAACTAAACTGTTTTCAATGTAAAGTTTCATTGTTTGCTCTAAGAGCTGGCTGGCTGGCAGTCATTATTCTAACCCTAGGCTAAGATTGATTAACAGCATAGTAATTTAACTCTTGTCCTAGATACTAATAAACGCCAAATATCTTTGGAATAGTTAAGTACACTGTTTTGTCACTTTGGATTGAATTTGAAACTGCTTGTCAACGCTCGTTTCGTTTCGTATGAGGTAGTGCTGGCCTCTGGTGTCGGAGTTTGTCAAGCCGCCCGAGGGCCTCTGAAATGGCTTATCGACTGCTATTAATCAATAACAGCCGGGACCGACAGCTTAACGTGCCCTCCGAAGCACAGAGCGATGGAAATCCGCACATAACTTAGAAAAGTCATTGGTGCGGAGCCTAGGATCGAACCCGGTATCGTTGGATTATGAGTTGCACTATTGAACCGTTAGGCTACCATCGCTCTTAACTTGTCAACGCTAAAGACAAAACACTGATATTCCAAAGATAATTCAAGTTTTATAGTTACATGGTAAGAGTTAATTTGCTAATCCTGGTAGACGTAAGCGGCACAACTGGTTTTTGATTTCTTTATCTATACCGATATGAGCTTAAGGCGCATACAGCAGCTGATTGGTCTTATTTGGAGCATTCTGCTCATAGAGTCAATGTTATGTACTGAAAATATATATATCATTCATTGACCAATAAAAAAACATCATCATTTTCATCTGTAAAGTGAACGTACAAAAATGTTCTGCATGTTCATTAACCATGTGAAAAAAAATAAGAAAGTGCAGCTGTTTGCGACTGAAAATTAGATTCAACTTTTTAGAATTTTGTAATTTTTCTTTCACCTTATTATCGGCAAAGACTTTATCTTCAAGTTGAATGTATGATTCTGTGATGCAAACGTTTTTCACGAGGAATATTTAACTGTTTTTCGTGAATTTAACTTACTTTTCGTTCAGTGAGCGCTATTATGTCATATTCTAACTTACCTGAACTTGAGTTAGAAAGTGACTGAATTTGGCAGAAAAGTTGTATACGCCTTAATCTGAATGACTGACTTATTGATTCATCATCGCCGAGCCGAAACCGCTGGACCTTGAAAGCTGAAACTTGGAGCGTCGGTTCCTTTTATAGCAAAACCACCCACAGAGAAGGGATTTTTGTAAATTTAACCCCTAAGGGGGTGAAAAAAAACAGTATTAACTTATAAACTTTAATACAAATTATAAAACAAGAGTGAATAAGCATCTTCAAGGTGACCATGCTTAAATAAGCCTCATTGTCGCTTCCCATCCGGTGAGATGTAGCCAAACGCCTTATAAACCCCTCCGTCTCCTCACGTGGATGTCGTAAAAGCTGACTAAGGGATTACCCGGACTTGTTGATAAGATTTGTTGGTATAAGATTTGTCCTGGCTGCTAGCTTATTATGGAATGTGTTATTACTGGAAGAAAGTGTTAGCTGAGTCAGTCGTGGGAAGCAATGGCGGCGATGAGCTCACCACTTGTCACGCCTATATTCCACGATGGTGCAACCCACTGTGAAAAGAGGCCCATTGACGCTCTGCCAACCCCCCTTCGGGGTAAAAAGGTGTGTGTCTATGTATGTATGTATGAGTAGTATGACATATTTTCAGTCGTTTCTAATATGAGGGCTTGGTGAGTCGCTCTGCGGTTGATTGGGTCTTAGAATCTAATATATAAAAGGCAATGTCCTGACTGACTGACCGAGGTCCAACGCACAACCTAAACCGCTGGTCGTAGAGACTTGAAATTTGGAGGATGTGTTCGTCTCGATGCGTATGGTTGTACTAAGAAAGAAATTTTGAAAATTCGCATGCTAATGGGTTCAAAACGGGGTTCTAACGAAAAACAAAAATGCGCTGTATTTCGGAAACCGTTAGTAGTAGAACCTTGAAATTTTACAAGGAGATTCCTCAAATAAAATTAACAAACATGTGTTTCAGCGATACCTGAAATTTTCCTGAAAAACGGAAGAGGAACGTTTTCTTTGTAAAAAAATAAAAAAACCTAAACCGCTGGTCGTAGAGACTTGAAATTTGGAGAGTGTATTCCTTTTAGGGTGTACAAAGAAAGGAATTTGTAAAATTCGCCCTCTTAGGGGTCCAAAAAGGTCTTTTAATGTATACACTTTGCGTTTTGCAGCACACAGCCTAAGCCGCTGGAACTAGATACGTGAAATTCGGAGGATGTATTTCTTTTTGGGAGTACGGGTGTACTATTAAAGGATTTTGGAAAATTCACACTGTAAGTGGTCCAAAACGGCTTTTAATGTAAAACTAAAATGCTTCGTATTTCGGAAACCGTGGGTAGTAGATACTTGAAAATTCACAGGGAGATTCCTTAAATAAAAATAGCCAACATAAGTTTCAGCAGTACATGAAATTTTACTGAAAAAAGGCATGGGAACGTTTTCTTTGTAAATAAATACACTTAACGTTTTAGCCAGATTTCAGCGTATTTCGACGATTTAAAAGTTAGTTTCACGGTGTAGTCCTTGAGATCAAAATATTTTCAGGACCTCAAAGTTAAAATGGGACCCCTATATTGAAAAACTTGAGCTTGGTGTCGTTTCAGAGGTCGTTTCACGGTGTCGTTGTTGAGATTAAAATATTTTTAAGACCTCAAGGTTAAAATGGGACCCCTAAATTGAAAAACTTGAGTATGGTGCCGTTTCAAAAGTCGTTTCACAGTGTTGTTCCTAAGATTAAAATATTTTCAGGAAATCAAGGTTAAAATGTGACCCCAAAATTTAAAAACTTGAGTATGGTGCCGTTTCAAAAGTCGTTTCACAGTGTTGTTCCTAAGATTAAAATATTTTCAGGAAATCAAGGTTAAAATGTGACCCCAAAATTTAAAAACTTGAGTATGGTGCCGTTTCAAAGGTCGTTTCACAGTGTTGTTAAAATGTGACCCCAAAATTTAAAAACTTGAGTGTGGTGTCGTTTCAAAAGTCGTTTCTTGGGGTGGTTGTTGATGTTTAAGTTGTTGTCTGCACGCCGCGCCGGGGATTTTTTCAAACTATGTGCGAACGAAGTCGCGCGCGGGTCATCTAGTATATAATAAACCAGAACCCGTGTCACGAGCTAAAAAGCTGTCACCACGCAAACTAGTCTCAATGGGAATAGTTTCACCCAGTCTGTGGGCGGCCGTGCGGCTACTCGTGTCGAATTCGATAGATTTTCTTGTGAACATGCAGTCGTGTGTCGTTCTCACATGTAAAAATTCTGCTAGGCGTAAAAAGAAAAAAGGATAGATCCACATTTAATTTACATTTAAATATCTTTTTGGTTTAATTATCTAATTAATTTTGTTTACCGTACATTCTTTGGAAAAAAAGTCATGCGTTCATTTTGTCATTGTGCCAACATTACTATTTGTATTATGCATAGTATTTGTGTGTTATTTGTTTGTGTGCGTAAAGGATAATGTGCAAACCACTATGAACTTTGGTATTTAAGTAAATGGCATAACAGTAGGATATAGTTCGTGACGTCTAACCCTAGCGCTCACATCTTAAGTCGTCTCTGTCATTACAGGGCTACCCTTTAAGGCGGATGCTCACGCTTGAGGTGCGTTTTTTTTTTGCCTCTTATTTCTCATGTACACTTATTCAGATAGCGAAAGTTGATTTCGCGAGAACTAGGAGACTTAACACACATGTTTTTCACTAGTAACGGGATATTTACCATGATTTTTAAAACTTAAATATCATGGTAAATATCCCGTTTCTAGTGGAAATTATGTACATAACCATGATAGTTTCAAAAGTTTTAACACACATGTTTTAATTGATAGTATCTCATAAATATCATCAGTTTAGCTATGATACACATTTTTACGGTTTTTTTTTGCTAAATCTGATGATATTTATGAGATACTATCAACCAAAACATGTGTGTTTAGTCTCCTAGTTCTCGCGAAATCAACTTTCGCGTTCTGAAGAAGTGTTCATGAGCAACAACCACCAAAAAAAAAAAACGCGCCTCAAGCGTGAGCATCCACTGTTGCGGACCAAATGAATAACGCACAACCATTTCAGACTGTCTTCAAAAACAAAATCATTTTCAAATGTTACAAAAAAGAACTTATTTTTAAAATATATTACTATTTTCTCACTGAATGAGGCTGGTGCGGCAGGTTGGTCGCCAACATCCACCTTAAGTTGTCTCTGTCATTACAGAGCTACCCTTTAAGGAAAACGTCCCGTCTTCCGCGATGCCTTTCCGAAACTAATAACGGTGAAATGTGGAGCTACCCGAAAACTCGCCGTGTCAGCATTTCTCGTTCCAATTTCGAATTTGAATTCCGAATCAGCCGGTTCCAGTTCCGGGTACAAAAAACCGTTACTAGTCTGACAGGGTTGGCGATTTTTGATAACTGGATTTCGTTTAGTTCATCATGGGAACGAAAAAATTATTAATTGGGGATTTTAATGAGCGGTGATGTCGGCAACATTTTGATGAGTTATTAACTTCGATCAAGAATAAAACTAGATTTCGGGTCACGTACAAAATCACAGCTAAATACCGTCCGCGTGGGTATATACACACGGTTATATGCTTAGCTTGAGGCTAGATAATGTTGTGTGAACTGTCCAGCATTATTTATTTATTATTTTATTTATTTATATTTCAAACCAGGACAGTTCCGTGAAATTGTATTCGAAGAACAATATATAGCTATATCTGTTTATTTACTAAAGAACTGAAACAAAAGTTTTAAAACAGTTCTAAGTTTAACCTAATTACAACCATTACAGTAAAGTAGCCTAAAAGTAAAGTAGCAAATCTTCAAAATATTATCTTATAGGTACTTACGATTATTCGTCACAAAAATCGAGCACAGCAATAAATTACTCCTGTCACTTAGAAATGAAACACACATTTAGTGTGAAATCAACCTTAAAGTGCTACATATAAAGTTCTCTCAAATACAAATACAAAATAAGAGCTCACTTTTCAAGTGAGCTGTTATTCACCGAGACGTATTTTTTGCTCCGACCTGACATCTAGTTGTATTCTTGATCGAAGGTTATGCATTTGAAGTCTGAGTGACTCAAAAAGCAAATGAGCCAATTAAGAGGCCGTAATATGTAATTATCCCCACCTAAATCGTCCTAGAACTCAGTATACGGGTCTACGAGTCAAAAGACCTCAAAAGACGTATATATATGCAAGTCTCGACAGAGCTTACTTATTTGAGCCTTTCGGGGTCGAGACTCTGGGTCCGTGGGGTACCGGGGCCCTTCGCGTTTAAAAAACTCTTTCAGGGCGTCTGGTCGAAGCGACGCGTGACCCGAGAGCTGGCTCTTATCTGGCTCAACGCATTAATATTGTCATTCAGCGTGGCAATGCAGCCAGCATCTTAAAAGACGCTTCCGTCTGGTAGTGATTTGAATCAGTTGAGCTACCGTTAGATCGTTGGTGCATCTGTTTCATATGTATTATTTTAATTTTGTACATTCCTATTTGTATTAAATAAATAAAATAATGCTGGACAGTACATACCACAACAACAACAACATTAGCTAGTAACATTATCTAGCCCCAAGCTAAGCAGAGCTTGTGTTATGGGTACTAGATAACTGATTACATACATACATTACATTACATAGATAGATATTTTTTATTATACATAGAAAATACACCCTGTACAAATATCTGCGATCGCACAAATTATTTGTTCCGAGGCGGGAATCGAACCCGCAACCTACTGCGTCGCAGGCCAACCATCGCCCGCCGCGCCACAGAGGTCGTCAGAGGTTATAGAATAATATAAATTCTGTAAATAAATATACGTTTTTTTTTTTTTAATAAGTTGTGTAGTTTTCTTGTAATTCGCAATTTTTTGATTTTTCGATGCGCGAGCGCAATTCTGTCGCTTTTTAAATACATGAACTTTATTAAGTTAGATCGTGATGAAAGTTGGCGGCTGATGGCTGCTTCTTAAGGTGGGGTATACCGCAAAATTCCTAATCTTATCAAGTACAATATTCGGACTCTTCCCGCCACTTTCGAAAAGAGACGTTGGCGTTGTCTACTTTTTTTTTTTCCTTGTGTTTTCTTGAGTTATTTTGTGTTATTTTGGTGGCATTTTAACGAATGTAGATCGTTTAAAAAGCACAAGTTTAGTGAAATGAAATGGAAGTGAATTGCGTGACTTTTGAAATTGGTGGAAATTGTCTACCTAAGTTTTAGTAAAATTGGCCACCGTTTTACTAAAACATGACTCGACTGTGACTTTGCGACTTAAGGAGTGTAACGTTGCAAAATATATTGAAAATACAGATACTTGAAAATGGCAAACGCAAAAGACGTGCGGCGCCAGTTATAAAGAAAAAAAAAAAGTACAATATTCAAATTATAAATATGCATGGATTACATTATAATTACGAGGGCTCACTGTACCAGAAACACGATAGCATAGAATAAATATGAGTTCAACGCTTAACATCAGCCCCCCTATTCCCTAACTGAAAGTCACTCGGTGACTAACGTTTGACAAGAAGAATGATCATCAATTAAAAAAAAATACTATTTAGAATTGTCAATTGATGGTAATTTTACTTGTCAAACGTTGGTCACTGAGTGACTTTCAACATAGGGAATAGGGGGGCAGGTGGGCCATTTGCTTGTTCCGTCATTCAAGTAGTATAAAACAAAACAAAAAAAAGGGGACAATATTTTCTCGTAAGTTTTTTTTTTGGCTAGGTTCTATTGTTTATTAAAATGTTTTTTTTTTTTTTTTTTTATACTACTTGGATGACGGAACAAGCAAGAGGCCCACCTGATGTTAAGCGGTAACCTCTGCCTATGAACGGTGCATTACCTCATAGGTCACGTCCACCTAGGACGCACCCTATGTGGCATTGCACTGCGCCCTCCACCCTGAGACATAAAGATGAAAAGTCTCATGTGCCTGTAATTTCACCGGCACCCTTACCCTTCAAACCGGAACACAGCAATGCGAGCACTACTGCTTTGCGGCAGAAATTGGTATGGTGGTAGTACTTCCCCGGACTAACTCTTTCACAAAAAAGTTCTACTACTACTAAAACAAAAAAGCTCTACTACTACTGCATATTATTGCGTAAACAAGTAAATAAAATCAATACAAAAAAGTCGAGGGTTTACTGTAGGAGTTTTGTAAAATTATGTATATATATTACCAACTGTGGTGTGTCCGGCCTAAGAATAGACCCCTCCCACTCCTCCCGTGGATGTCGTAAAAGCCAACTAAGGGATTACCCGGACTTGTTTGTAAGATCCGTTGGTATAAGATTTGTCCTGGCTGCTAGCTTATGAGGAATGTGTTATAACTGGAAGAAAGCGTTAGCAGAGTCAGTCGTGGGAAGCAAAAAAAAAAAAAAAATGCTAGACAGTTTACACAACATAACTTTTGAAACTATCATGGTTATGTACATAATTTTCACTAGAAACGGGATATTTACCATGATTTTTGAGTTTTATATGTTCCCGATATTTCGGCACAGTTGCATGCGCCATGATCACGGGAGAACTCCCCCGGTGTTCGGTGAACGGGTGTTCTCCCGTGATCATGGCGCATGCAACTGTGCCGAAATATCGGGAACATATAAAACTCAAAAATCATGGTAAATATCCCGTTTCTAGTGAAAATTAGTTTACACAACATTATCTAGCCCCAAGCTAAGCAGAGCTTGTGTTATGGGTACTAGATAACTGTAAACTGTCCAGCATTATTTATTTATTTATTTATTTATCATCTGTGAATATTTGTTCCGAGGCGGGAATCGAACCCGCAACCTCTTGCGTTGCAGGCGAACCATCGCCACAGAGGTCGTCAAACATATCTAATTAAGCAGAATATCTAAATTGTCCGCATATGTAATTATAAAAGACAAAATTAAGATACAACCTAAATCATCTTCGGCGTCGGCCATTTAATATTCCCGTGAGCCGTAATCTGAGCCTATTTCCCCGACAGCCCTATTCCCGCCGTACCTTACCGTAGTAACTGTTGCGTAGTCTACGCCCCACAGTTCGCTCCATAACGAAAAGGGGTTTAATTTAGGTACCGAACGGATGGAGGGGCCTCTAACTCCTTTGTATTACCTCTGCTTACTCTATTCCATTTTCCCTTTAAAATACTCTTTGCTGGCGGAAAGGAAAACTAGGTTAAATATTTTCGTAATTGAGCTGTGTTTTTGTAGAATTTATAACTAGTGGTTCGGCCTGAACTGAGACCTCGCGAATACGCGATGTATTAGGTAGGTAGGTTGTAAATTTTACTACAACAAGTAAGTAATACATACATACATAGAAACTCGCCTCTTTCCCCGAAGGGGTAGGCAGAGCGTCAATGGGCCTGTTTTAATATTGGGTTGCACCATCGTGGATTATAGACGTGACAAGTGGTGAGCTCATCGCGGCCATTGCTTCCCACGACTGGCTCGGCTAACGCTTTCTTCCAGTAATAACACATTCCATAATAAGCTAGCAGCCAGGACAAATCTTATACCAACGAATCTTATCAACAAGTCCGGGTAATCCCTTAGTCGGCTTTTACGACATCCACGGGAGGAGACGTTGTGGTCTATAGGCAGTATAAGCACGTATAAGTTCGGTTCATAAGGTACAATGTTGTATTTTTCCCACAAATACAAGACAAAATACCCATAACTCGTGGCTGTACGTTATTAAAATGTGTCCACGCTGTACTTCCAATTATATACCACCGGCTAAGGCGTCACTTGGCAGTAATGGCGGCCGTTCCCGCCTTTTTCGCTGTCAAAGCGCTTTTTTCGCGGGAAAAATCTGTGCAAAATTCCAGCGGTTGCTGCGTTCGCGACAAAATCTTTTGTGTTAAGATTTCTTTACACATTTTTCAGTTTGGGTCGGGGATATGAAAATTGTAATAACTTGAGGGCTTTCTGGTTTTAAACGTGGACAAAACGGCTCACTCAATTATCGTCCGCTGCCCTAAAAAAACAACTTAAATTAAAACTTAACCTTGCTTGAGTCTCCTCAAGCACTAACTAAACTAATTGGCTGAACGCAGAGCTTTCAGGCTTATAGGTGAGCTACATATGGCGGAGACTAAGATCCAGAGTCTCGAGCACCGCCGTAAGGTCGCGTGCCTTTCGATCTTCTATAGGTTACATTTCGGGGAATGCTCCCAGGAACTTCACTATCTGATCCCACCATCTCCTTTTCATCATAGGACGAACAGGCGTTCGGCTCAGTACCATCTCTACCTCATTAGTATACCCTCTATTCGGTTTCAGTTCTACCTTTATAATGCAACCTGCTAAGGAGTGGAATATACTACCGTCGTCTGTCTTTCCTGAAATCTATAATCTGGGTCTCTTCAAGGCTAGAGTGAATAGGTGCCTTCTAGACCTTTGTGCTCAATCTTCAGCCGCATCGTCACTTACCTACAGGTAAGATCGAGGTCAAACAAAGGCCTATCAAAGTAAAAAAAAAACACCCAACTTGACCAAACAGTCACATTCCTACATAGTCCTGATCCCACACTAGGATCCCCAGTGTCGTGGGTATCGGGAACTACGAGTACCATGGTACCATAACACCCAGACCCGGAACAAATATTTGCGGATCATGCAGATATATGTCACGCAGCGGGAATCTAACTACTTATACGCAAATATGCAAGTCTCGACAGAGCTTACTTATTTGAGCCTTTCGGAGTCGAGACTCTGGGTCCGTGGGGTACCGGGGCTCTTCGCGTTATCAAAACTCTTTCGGATATATAGCAGGGTTCGAAGTGATAATTATCATTGATAATTATCAAGATAAATATAGGTTGATAATTATCTAGATAAGTATAATCGAAAATATGATTTAAGTTTAAGTTGGATTTTGAATTTCAATTCCTCAGATACAGACAACCCCCGTCCAGTTAACGCAGTTGAGGTTGATGACGATGATATTCCACTCATCAATTTAATTAAGTAGTATGTAGTTCATTAACTTCTCGTATTTTGGTTTACAAGTTTTTATTCACGCAATTATAAACAAAAAAAAATATAAAAGATTACCTTGATTGTAAAATGCGTATAATTTATTTACTAAATTACTTGCTTCTAACATAAATGTTGATATGTAATATCAGTTAAAAAAGGATTCCTATTCTTAATATCTGTTTGATAATTATCTGATAATTATCATGATAATTATCGCGATAATTATCAAAGGGCCTATTTATCTGGATAACTTCAAACCCTGATATATAGTATATCCGCCATTTTTTTTCGATTTTGGGCCACTAAACATCGAATAACTCATCGATGGCCTCCATTGAAAACTTATTATGCCTCTGGGTGCAATTACACAAGTACACATTTACATGCAATACTTACAGTTAAGATTAGGTAGTTATTTTTATTTAGCATAATAATTTCTTCAGGGCATTGACTATTGATACTTAAGGCGATATGTTAAAATATCGTATGGGCGGAGTCTACCAAGAAAACAATAGCTGCAAGTAAGTGACAGCGTTATTACTCACTTGCGACCGGGAAGAGGTAAGGTATAGATTTTTGCCGCTCGGAAGTAACTGACGTGAGCGACAATTGATAAAACTTCTAAAATAGCAAATATAAACATAGTTTATCTATAATTAATCTAAATAATGTGATTACCTACTGAATAGTATAAAAATTTACGCTTAATATTTTCTCTAGTCGAAGCACTGAAAAAAAAAATATCTAACTGTGTGCAAAAAGTGCACAGTTAAAATTTACACAGTTGCTACAACATATTTTTCATTGAGATCTAATTAATTTACACCGCTGGGGCAACTGCAAAAAAACAGTTAGGAAGCAAACAGTAAATAAATATGTATAAACAGTTACAGGAACTTTTTGGTCAATAATAACAACGTATCCTGGCAGTAATTTAAATTTCAACGGTTAAACATCAGTCCGGATAAGACAGTAAAATGAACTGTTTTACTTTAACTGTTTTTTTTCAGTTATGCTAACGTGTTTAATGTGTTGGCTCCATTTTAACCTCGCAGAACGGTAACTTTTATCGGTTTTCGGGTTACTCGAACTTAATTTTTTTTCAGTGAGAAGGGACCTAAAACGGGTTTTAGAAAAGGGCTAATTTCAAAAAATAAAGCTATCGAGAAAAGTTTCACCAATCGTGTATCTAGTCTATGATTTATTTAGATTACATCCTCAAGTAATTACTGTATTAACATCAAGTTTGTAACCTTTACTGATAGTGAGTGAGCATGTAACGCAACGACTCCAAAATGTTAACATAGCGTCTTAAGCCGAAATAAATAAATGTTTCTTAGCACGTAGGCTAATACCGTTAAGGTCACCCCAAATTCTGTCACTATATAACCACAGAATATATAATAGTACAAGTGATATACCTCAGTAAAGTTCAGGCACAGATAAAATAATAACTAGGTTCAGGTACGTAAGAACGGGGCAGAACATAGAGCACGCGAAACAAATAGTGAGCGAAAATCACGAAAAACTGTCTCAAATTCTTTTTTTTTTTCCTTAACCTGTATTGTCCCACTGCTAGGCAAAGGTCTCCCCCACATTCCTACACTTTTTTTTTTTTTTTATTCTAGTAGAATGACGGAACGAGCAGATGGTGCACCTGGTGTTAAGCGGTAACCTCTGCCATGAACAGTGCATTACCTCATAGGTCACGTCCACCTAGGGCGCGCCCTATGTGGCTCGTCTAGGTGGTGAGACGTCTCTCTCTCTCTCTCTCTCTCTCTCTCTCTCTCTCTCTCTCTCTCTCTCTCTCTCTCTCTCTCTCTCTCTCTCTCCCTACTTGTCCCTGTCCCTGGCAGTATCCCACCACTCCTTCTCAAAACCAACAAGATCGTCCCGCCAACTTTCCAATCAAAAAGTAAATATAATTTCCAAAAATCTAAACTTATGCTCTTGTAAACTTATAAAATAATTATTAAAATAGCTTGAGTCGTTTGGAAGCTTTTGGCTTTTTTTTGTGTTAACCATTGGAAATTTGATTTGGTTTTTTTTCCTGACAAAAGCAACAGTAATTAAAAAAAAAGTAAACTTATTTTTCTATTCTAGATATATTATGTACCTTATAATATACATGGGTACGGAGGCCTGCAATGCTCGAAGTACCTGTTATAGGTTTTTTTTTTTATTTGGGCCATCCGTTTATGAGAAGGAGGCTTTCTAAGATAGGTCTTTATTGCAATTTTTTTTTTTTTTTTTTTTTTTTTTTTTTTAACATTGATAGACCTTTGTTTGACCGCGATCTCACCTGTTGGTAAGTGACGATGTGGCCGAAGATGGAGCACAAAAGTCTAGAAGGCACCTATTCACTCTAGACTTGAAGAGACCCAGAGAGAGAGAAGAGAGAGAATTAAAAGTCAATTAGTTTGAGAGTCAATTATCGCTCTGTCCCATTTATTGTCACAGAAATGTTAAAACACTTCTCTTTTTTATAATGACGGGTCAAGCAGATGTCCCACCTGATGTTAAGCGGTACCCTCTGCCTATGAACAGTGCATTACCTCATAGGTCACGTCCACCCAGGACGCACCGTATGTGGCATTGCACTGCGCCCGCCACCCTGAGACATAAAGATGAAAAGTCTCATGTGCCTGTAATTTCTCCTGTAACTTTTCCCATACCCTTCAAACCGGAACACAGCAAGCAATGCGAGCAGTACTGCTTTGCGGCAGTAATAGGTATGGTGGACGGTGGTAGTACTTCCCCGTACGAACTCTTTCACAAAAAAGCTCTACTACTACATGCTAAGCTACGTGATAAGTAACGTCTATTTATATCGCCCTTATTATTGACAGCACATTTTGATTGGTCGTGTTCAATTTAAACCTTAAATCAACTCATACCCTCATTTTGTGTCGATGCAAAGACTTTTGGCTCGTTTTTAGGGTTCCGTACCTCAAAAGAAAAAACGGAACCATTATAGGATCACTTTGTTGTCCGTCTGTCTGTCAAGACCCTTTTTCTCAGGAACGCGTGGAGGTGTCAAGCTGAAATTCATATCAAATACTCAGGTCTACTGTCCCTTGGAGCTGTGTAAAAATCAAACTTCTAAGCCAACGCAATCAAAAGATACAGCCGTTTATGCTGCAAATTTTCGACAAACGCAAGGGAATCAAAACCTACAGGGTACTTCCCGTGAACTCAGAATCTTGAAACGAAACTTGGTACGAAGCAACGTCTTATAGCACAGATAAAGGAAAAATTGCGAAAAGTATACATTTTTAGTTAAATCATAATATAATCAAAATATTTTTAATAATTTTAAACTTACTACCTCTTTCCTCATGATGTTTTCATTTAGCAATAAAAATGCCATTACTTTTACTTATATACCTACATTTTTGTACGGAACCCTCGGTGCGCGAGTCCGACTCGCACTTGGCCGGTTTGTTATTGCTTTGCTCTGACTCCGATACAAGCTCCGGAAACGTGTTTGCCAAGCTTTCATCATATTAATGAGCACACGAGTGACGTGGCGATAATTAATAAGGAACGCACTCATTTTTACGTATAGCTCCGAGTTGTGGAGGAGAGCGGGTAGTTAGGCCGAGATACGTTAGCCTCACGTCGTTTGGCATCACGCCGTGCAGCCCGTGAATGTGCGAACACACATCCATTTGTGTTTATTTCGCTCAAAAATGTAGAACTAGCCGTGAAAGCTATTTGGAGTGAAGCCGCAAGTGGCATGAATTATTGGCGTCCATCCATTTGACTTCAGTCTATCTATATACCGTTAGAGGCAGGGTTGGAAAAAAACTTTTACAAAACTCTCCTTTTAATCTGCAAACAAAAAAAACATGTTTAAAATCAATTTCTGTTATTTGTTTTTTTTGTGTGTTGTGTTTTTGTGTTTAAAACATGTTTTAAACACATTTTACAATTTAATTATAGTTTTTTTTTAAACTCGCTAATTATAGCTTGGTCTATATATTTGTAGGTATGTATGTAGGGGAGAAGGAGGTAGCTTATGACAGGGGCGCACCTTTAGACATTGGTGATTTCTCCAAAACCGTAGACATTTTTTTGGCAGAAAATGCATTTTTAGTATGTCCACACTACTAATACAAGCCATCACATGTCATTCGCCACGCTGTCAGCTATCAAACTGACTTATTAGCGGGTCGGGATTTTCGGTAGCTGGTGTAAATTTTTCATTTGGACTACGTAAGTGTTTATTTGCTCATTATGAGCATTAATTAAGTGTTTTTTAAAGTTTGTTTAGTTTGGGTATCTATGCATGGATAGAGTTAAAAGTATTAGTTTCAAAATAGATAAAAAAAAAATAAGACACAAAGTTTTTTAAATGGTGCCTCGGGGTAGGTTAGGACATATATTTTGGGGCACTTTAGGACATATCCTGTCTATGGATGTGTCCTAACCTACACCAAGGCACCATTTAAAAAAAATTGTGTCGCTTTAGGTGTTTTCATTTATTTCAGATGCTTAAACAAATACATTTTAATAAACATAAGCATATTTGAAAAATTAAAAGTTTTTATTACTATTATGGCCATTTAAATCACAAGTCCTAAACTGCCTCCCAAGGGGGGCAGTTTGGGAAATTGTCAATGGCTTACTAAAACAAAATTTTTACCTATTCTACTCTATAAATATGTTTATTTTATTATTGTATTCTAAAGATAAAATACAAATATAGGTTCTACTGCATAAAACGCACAAAAAACTTTAAAACAAAAAATTCTAGGAACTATTATGTAAAAAGTGTCCTAATGACCCTCCTTCTCCCCTAATGTATGTATGTAATCTTTGATCGTGATTTTCACCCAATTCAAAACGTCGGAAGAACAACAAATATTTTATCGAAGAGCCATATGTTTTTTTATGTTTTGAAACATGTTTTAAACAAGTATGCATTTTTCCCAGTGTTTTAAACATTGCCAACCCTGCCAATCTTAAGGCTTGTAATTGTAAATCGTTAGTGTGAGTTTTGTAATCGTAGTAGTGAGATGTTTTACTAGTTTGACAAACTAGCAGGAATCTCATGACTTAGTTAGTGTGAGTTTTGTAATCGTAGTAGTGAGATGTTTTACTAGTTTGAGAAACTAGCAGGAATCTCATGACTTAGTTAGTGTGAGTTTTGTAATCGTAGTAGTGAGATGTTTTACTAGTTTGAGAAACTAGCAGGAATCTCATGACTTAGTTAGTGTGAGTTTTGTAATCGTAGTAGTGAGATGTTTTATTAGTTTGACAAACTAGCAGGAATCTCATGACTTAGTTAGTGTGAGTTTTGTAATCGTAGTAGTGAGATGTTTTATTAGTTTGACAAACTAGCAGGAATCTCATGACTTAGTTAGTGTGAGTTTTGTAATCGTAGTAGTGAGATGTTTTACTAGTTTGACAAACTAGCAGGAATCTCATGACTTAGTTAGTGTGAGTTTTGTAATCGTAGTAGTGAGGTGTTTTACTAGTTTGAGAAACTAGCAGGAATCTCATGACTTGGGCCTCAATTAGTATCTCGTTCGGACCACACGCGGAATCCATTATGGCCGTTTACAAGTGAAAATCAAACTCGTGGAAGTAAATATTTGGAACTGTGTTAATTGTACTGAAAACCGTTTATTTGCTTTCCACTGCCTTTAAACTGGACAAATAAGGTCTAAAGCTCTGGTTTCCTAAGTGGCGGGGCGTATGCAGCAGCTGATTAATAAATAAATAAATAATGCTGGACAGTTCACACAACATTATCTAGCCCCAAGCTAAGCAGAGCTTGTGTTATGGGTACTAGATAACTGATATACTTAATCACACTAATATTATAAAGGCGAAAGTTTGTGCGTGTGTTTGTTACTTCTTCACGCTGAAACGGCTAGACGGATTTGGATGAAATTTGGTGGAGATAACTGGACTCCCGGAATAACACATAGGCACATTTTTATCCCGATATTCCCACGGGATCGAGACTTACGCGGGTGAAACCGCGGGGCGCTGCTAGTACAATATATAAGATAGATAGATGTTTTTTATTATACATAGAAAGTACCCAGAACACCCTGAACAAATATCTGCAGATTGCACAAATATTTGTTCAGAGGCGGGAATCGAACCCGCGACCTCTGATTGGTCTTATTTGGAGCTTTCTCCTCATAGAGTAGGCAATGTTATGTGCTGGAAGAAATATATGTCATCCATTGACTTTTTATCTGTAAAGTGAACGTACAAAAATGTTCTACCTGTTCATTAACCATGTGAAAAAACCGGCCAAGTGCGAGTCGGACTCGCGCACGAAGGGTTCCGTACCATAAAAAACGTATAATAAAAAAGGCAAAATATCACGTTTGTTGTATGGGAGCCCCCTTGAATATTTATTCTATTCTGTTTTTTAGTATTTGTTGTTATAGCGGAAACAGAAATACATCACCTGTGAAAATTTCAACTGTCTAACTATCACGGTTCGTCAGATACAGCCTGGTGACAGACGGACAGTAGGATTGACAGCAGAGTCTTAGTAATAGGGTCCCGCTTTACCCTTTGGGTACAAAAAATGTAGTTTAGGTTGGTAGTTACATACAAGCAAACTTAGTTTAATAAACCAATTCAACGAAGCTAGTTACCTATTACGGGGCTCCCATACAACAAACGTGTTTTTTTGTCGTTTTTATAGATAATGATACGGAAACGGAACCCTTCGTGTGCGAGTCCGATTCGCACTTGGCCGGTTTTTATAGAGTAACTGTCTCAATCAACCTTCCTAATTGGGTGATCGGCGGGCGAGGGTTCTCCTGCGACGCAGGTGGTTGTGGGTTCGATTCCCGCCTCGGAACAAATATTTGTGCGGTCTGCAGATATTTGTTCTGGGTATTTTCTATGTATAGTAAAAAATATCTATGTATGTAATGTATTCATTTATTTATTTATTATTTATTTATTAAGAAACAAGTACAACACCATAACAGAAATCCAAAGCGATGTTGCATGCACACAATTATATAAAAATAAAAAATAAAAACAACCAAGCTTAGAATAAGTAGGTAATACCTACCGAGGATAGACATACAATAATAACTAACACTAACTACTTGCATTAAATATTCTCTAAAACAAGCAAATGTAAGCAAGCAAGTATTTGTAATGTCGTACACCTCAGTGTAAGTATTCCTGGTTCCTTAGTAGCGGCTTCGACAGATCCTCAATCTCACCACATCTCCGACCATTATCTTGGTATCGGAGCCATCACCGACTGGCTGCCTACCATAGACTAATGTATTGTTGTCCTTTCTAGCATCTACATGGAAACAGGCAATCTGACGGCCACTGAACGCCACAGACACACTTTTTTTTTTTTTTTTTTTAACAATGATAGACCTTTGTTTGAGCACGATATCACCTGTTGGTAAGTGACGATGCGGCCGAAGATGGAGCACAAAGGTCTAGAAGGCACCTATTCACTCTAGCCTTGAAGAGACCCAGATTATAGTTTTCAGGAAAGACAGACGACGGTAGTGTATTCCACTCCTTAGCAGTTCTCATTATAAAGGTAGAACTGAGGGGCAAGTCCGAGTTTACACACACCATCGTAACGATGATCGTAACGGCGAGTGTACGTGTATTGCGTAGTAACTAGCCATTAATCTATGACGTTTTTGGCACAGATTAATAGCTAGTTATTATGTTATACACGTACGATCGTGTTACGTTCACCGTTACGATGGTGTTTGCAAAACTCAGACTCACCCCTCTGAAACGTTTAGTACGAATATGATGATATTGTGATTTAGACACATACACTACAGTATTGTATTAAGTATATCAGTTATCTAGTACCCATAACACAAGCTCTGCTTAGCTTGGGGCTAGATAATGTTGTGTGAACTATCCAGCATTTTTTATTTATTTTATTTATTTATTTTAAAGTACCTACCTATTAGTTACTGAAAACTGGCTTTATATAAGACTGATCTTACAAAGTGACGCAACACTCAACTTTCCTATCGAAATTTCCGGGAATTTGTTATCGAAAAATCATTGAAAGCTCTTTATAAAATATCGTCTTAAAATATTATCTTGCAAAAATATGAGTGAGGGATATTTCTGCATCTGGGTTCGAGACCTTTTACAAATTTATGATAATATTCGTTAAATAATAGAAGAGAGGCGCATCGTATTAAGAAACAAATTCTTGTTTCGATGGAGGGCGCGTACGTATAGAAAGGGTACACTTTAAGAGTGATGGGATACGTCGATAAACATATCGATTGAGTCGATGATGAAAAGAACATGGGCAACTCCCCATACATTGTTTGACCCAACTTTTTTGACTAACGGCGCGTTCACATAGAATGTCCGTTTAACAGGTCCATTTAAACGTATATTTTATTACCATATGTAGTTGTATGAGCGAGTTCACACAGAATACAGTATTCCGGATCCAGTAATCGATCCGGAATACTGTCATGTAACACCCTAACGTAACGTAAAGTTGAGATACTTTTGCTTGTTGATAATATATGTTAAGATAATGAAAAAGATAATTTAATTTCTTGCGTAGAAGTTGTGGGAGAGTAATGAAGCTTGTTGCGTTTTGTTTCACGCAAATACAATGAGTTGATTTATCTAATTATTTAGAAATACAACTTTTAAATCCCAACTTCTAAAAATATCTCTAAAATCTAAATATCTTTCGAAAAATTGGACAAAAAACAACATTTAGAATCGTACCAATTACACCCATGAAGGGCCCTTGTTCATATATTTTTGACCTGGATCAGCGGTTGCCCATCTCCTTTACACTAAGTAAGATTTTTGCCGGTTTTGTTTTTAACTACGTGAATAACGGAACATGCATAATATATGGCCCACCTGATGTTAAGCAGTAACCTCTGCCTATGAACAGTGCATTACCTCATAGGTCACGTACACCTAGGACGCACCCTATGTGGCATTGCACTGCGCCCGTCACCCTAAGACATAAAGATGAAAAGTCTCATGTGCCTGTAATTTCACCGGTACCCAAACCCTTTAAACCGAAACACAGCAATGCGAGCACTACTGCTTTGCTGCAGAAATAGGTATGGTGGTAGTACTTCCCCAGACGAACTCTTTCACAATAAAGCTCTACTACTTCTCTACTCTATTTATTCCCACTAGTCCCTTTTGGCAGTTCCTTTAATTAAAGGAACTAATGGGTAATTTTTTCCCACTAGTCCCTTTTGGCAGTTCCTTTAAAGGAACTAATAGGACATTTTTTCCCACTAGTTTCTTTTATTATTTTAAAGGAACTAATGGGACATTTTTTCTCACTAGTTCCTTTGATTATTCCAAAGGAACTAGTGAGAAAAAAATATATCGTAGGTAAATAATAAAAGTATCGACGCCGAGCCCACCCCTGGTCGAGCTCCGACATTTCCATGTAGGTCGCATAAAAATAACATTTTCGCGCGGCGTAGAAGCACAGCTGCTCAAATATTGAGTCGCTGCAGCCTACGATACGGAGATTGGCGAACCAATCTGGCCTTTTGTTTCTATTCCATTTTCAAACTTTTCTTTTTGATATTTTGTCAAACTACCCGCGATCAGAACCAAACGCGTCCTAAGTAATTTGCGATAATAGTACCTACATTATGGTACAAGTGTGTAATGTTGGTGATTACCGGTCTTAAGAGAGCCGAGGACGGTAATCATCAATACACGCGTGTACCTATCATAGGACGTTTTTCAACACACTTGTGAAGAAAATAATAATAAAACAGAAATACACACTCTGTGTAAATGTTCAACTGTCTCTATAACTCACTTGTGAATAATAGCAATGAAAAGGTCACTGTTTGATTACAGGTGTCATTATGTGCCTAATTGCGGTGAAATTAGAGCCACTTTATGAGCAAGTGTGTTGAAAAGGTAGTTTATTAGTTTTGTCACAGTGTGAATGTATTTTCAAGCTTTTATTTTGGGCGATATGGTCGCACAGCGACGAATCCATGTTGTTCCACCAATAAAAAAAAACAAGCTTTTATTTATCTTGCAATGTAGGTCCGGGTGGAATCTTGCAACTGAATTTTAAAGCAGTTATCCTCAACCGATTGAGATGAAATTTGGAATACCTGTCAAGTTCGGATGACAATACAATATTTTGGTGACAGCGAGCTGATCTGCTGATGAAGACGGAAGGTGTACAACGGAACTCCTCGATGGTTAATAGTAGACTGGCCGTTTTTAGGCTCATTTTGATCAGCACACGGTTACGATTACAAATTTTATAAAAGCTTGAACTAGTATTGAAAAACAATTTTTTTCACAAAAAACTTATTTTAGATGAAGATTTAGGAAAAGATTATATTATTATTAAAATAGATGTAGATATTGTTAATTCTTTTTTATTGAATTTAGGCACAATGTAAGGTTACTTTAGTCCTCATCATCATCAGCTTGTAAAAGCCCTGCCTATAGAACGGTACGAAGCATGGCCTTGATCCGCCGCCATCCACCGGCTTCCTGTGACCTTACAGTGTCCTTGGTCTATCGAGAGGACTTCCTACAATGCGTCGTTGTCGCGGTCGCCACTCGAGCACTTTTATTCCCCAACGGTCGTCAAATGCTGGACAGTTCGCCCGCCGCGCCACAGAATAGAAGTCGTTGGTTCGTGTTTTAGAAATCAGTTAGAAAGGTAATTTATAGGTAACCTAATACCTACTTCGCGTGTATTCGCGTGGTCTCAGTTCGGGACAAACCAAATTTTTTTTTTTTTTTTTACTATGATAGTATTCTGTTTGACCACGATCTCACTTGTTGGTAAGTGAAGATGTGGCCGAAGATGGAGCACAAAGGTCTAGAAGGCACCTATTCACTCTAGCCTTGAAGACACCCAGATTATAGTTTTCAGGAAAGACAGACGACGGTAGTCTATTCCACTCCTTAGCAGTTCGCATTATAAAGGTAGAACTGAAACGTTTAGTACGTTAGGTATTTTAATTCAATCAAAGGGAGCGTAATAAATAGTAATATTAAAAATTGAATGTCTAGACGACAAGTTTTCGGCTACAAAACAAACAGACAGACAGCATTTAGATCACGCGCGTCCCCAGTAACTCGCTTATTGTATATTTATGCAAAGAGGCTGATTTGTAAGCTTTAGTGCATTATATTAACATCTCCAACATTTATCTATAATGCAGAATGATAATTATTAGTGGGAATAACATACATACATAGATACACGCCTTTTTCCCCGAAAGGGTAGACAGAGCCTCAAATGGGCCGCTTTTCACCGTGGGTTGCCATAGTGGGATATAAGCGTGATAAGGGGTGAGCTCATCGCCGCCATTGCTTCCCTCGACTGACTCGGCTAACGCTTTCTTCCAGTAATAACACATTCCTTGTAAGCTAGCAGCCAGGACAAATCTTATACCAACGAATCTTACAAACAAGTCCGGGTAATCCCTTAGTCGGCTTTTACGACATCCACGGGAGGAGACGGAGGGGTCTATTCTTAGGGGGGAATTATCTTAGCTATTCTTAGGTTATTGTTTAGTTGACTGCTACAAAATGTGTTTATTAGTCTACTAGTGCCCGCCAGCGGCATCGCTCGCGTTATCCCACGCAACAATTTTAGAGTTACATTGATATGTACCTATGTTGTTGACGGCCTCTGTGGCGCGGCGGACGAAGGTTCGCCTGCGACGCAAGCGGTTGCGGGTTCGATTCCCGCCTCGGAACAAATATTTGTACGATCTGCAGATATTTGTTCAGGGGGCTCTGGGTATTTTCTATGTATAATAAAAAATATCTATCTACAGTTATCTAGTACCCATAACACAAGCTCTGGTTAGCTTGGGGCTAGATAATGTTGTGTGTCCAGCATTATTTTATTTATTTATTTTATATGTATTTCGCCAATGTCAAGTAATATAATTATATTTTAAATAGTTAAGTCGTCAAGAGTCTCCGTCAAGTCATAACCCAGTTCAAACGATGGCAGAAAAACAGAGTTTTACAGGGAAAAATCCACCATTTCAGGCTTATTGGTGAGCAGCATAATTATGGCGGAGACTAAGATCCAGAGTCTCGAGCACCGCCGCGACGCCGTAAGGTCGCGTGCCTTTCGATCTTCTATAGGTTACATTTCGGGGAATGCTCCCAGGAACTGCACGATCTGATCCAACCATCTCCTTTTCATCATAGGACGAGCAGATGCACGGCTCGGTACCATCCTTACCTCATTAGTATACCCTCTATTCGTACTAAACGATTCGGTTCTACCTTTGTAATGAGAACTGCTAAGGAGTGGAATACACTACCGTCGTCTGTCTTTCCTGAAAACTATAATCTGGGTATCTTCAAATCTAGAGTGAATAGGTGCCTTCTAGACCTTTGTGCTCCATCTTCGGCCACATCGTCACTTACCAACAGGTGAGATCGTGGTCAAACAAAGGTCAAACATTATTAAAAAAAATTGTTCATTGTTAAAACACACAATACACTTAAATTTCACTACATCACACATGTGCTATTTATCCGTTAGAATTTCCCCAAAATTACACGAAAAAACTCGAAAAAACACATTAAAATGAAATGAAATTAAAATTACGTATCTTTCAAAAATGGCAGATTTAATCCCATGAGATGTCTGTTAGTCTAACGATTTGTCACTCATAATCTCAATGACTACTCAAATCTATCAGAGATTTTCCACTCGAGCAACACCGAACGCTCCGTTCTAAAATTGAGCTAATTGCGAGGGCACGGAACGTGGAGATTTTCGAACGAAAAAGATGGCGGACTAGATTTTTCGTTTTAATTATCGCTTCGACTCTAAATTGGAGTGCTCTTCGCTCCAGCGAAAGGAAGTCGGTAATTAGTAGTCACGGGGGCTGATTATATCTATGTTTTGGCGCGAAAAGAGCTGCCTAATCTTTGTTCTAGTTTATCTCGGTTATCACATCTCTAGATTTGTAATTTAACATAGTAATTTAAATTCATGTCTAGTCTAGATAAATAAATAAATAATAAATAAATAAATAATGCTGGACAAGTTCACACAACATTATCTAGCCCCGAGCTAAGCAGAGCTTGTGTTATGGGATAACTGATATACTTCCTTTCTTCTAATATTATAAACGCGAAAGTTTGTAAGTATGGATGGATGGATGGATGTTTGTTACTCTTTCACGTAAAAACTACTGGATAGATTTGGATGAAATTTGGAATGGAGATAACTGGACTCCCGGAATAACACATAGGCACATTTTTATCCCGATATTCCCACGAGATCGAAACTTACACGGGTGAAACTGCGGGGCGCTGCTTGTAATACAATACATTACATAGATAGATATTTTTTATTATAAAAGGAAACACCCAGAACACCCTGAACAAATATCTGCAGATTGCACAAATATTCGTTCCTAGGCGGGAATCGAACCCGCAACCTCCTGCGTCGCAGGTGAACCATCGCCAGCCACGCCACAGAGGTCGTCAAATAATGTGTGTTTAGTAGAGCTTCGTCCGGGGAAGTACTACCACCACAAGTACTATTTCTGCCGCAAAGCAGTAGTGCTTGCATTGCTGTGTTCTGGTTTGAAGGGTATGGTAGCCGGTAATAAAATGGCTTCTGAGGAGTGCTCCAAACAATTACGCCAATGTCAAGTGCTATTAATTGTTATAAAATTAGTCAAGTCGTCAAGAGTCTCCGTCAAGTCAAGAGTCTCCGTCAAGTCAAGAGTCTCCGTCAAGTCAAGAGTCTCCGTCAAGTCATAACCCAGTTTAAATGGTGGCAGAAAAACCGAGTATTTGCAGGAAAAAGTACACCATTTCAAAAAGACACGCAATACACTTATTATTTCTTATATTTCATCTTCGACCAAAGTAAAATAAATGGACTGGCCTTACCCATACAAAACGTCCGTGAAAAATAAGACAATTCGGATTTAGGGTACGGTCAACAAATAAACTATCTATCTATCTATCTATCCAGCCACTGCTGAGTAAAGGCCTCTTCTCTATAGCACCACTCCTGGCGGTCTTGTAAATAAACTAGGTGAAATTAAATTATTGAACTTATTAAAAACTGTATTTTTTTAATACTTAATACTTTAACAGATGCAATGTGTTTTCTAAAGTTATTTCAGTAGGTTTATAGTACAAAAAATCGCCGAAAAAAATGCAATTATTGAATTAAACTTTTACAAAAATACATGGTTCCCTTCTGTTTTATGTAGTTACGTATCTATTTTTCAGCTCTCAAATATACACAATATAAATCAATAGAAAAGCAAGTCCACCTAAGGTCTTCAGCTCAATCAATTTGTGAAAAATATATTTTTCATCACTCAATAAACTAAGAAAATATCATAAAAATCGTACGGAAACATAAATGTATAAAAATTCCAGCATTTAAGAAACTGCAGACTGCAGTTTTAAGAATTTTGCACAATGAGTTTTTTTATACTACTTGGAATGACAGATCAAGAAGATGGCCCACCTGATGTTTAAAATACCCTCTGCCTATGAACAGTGCATTACCTCAGGTCACGTCCACCTAGGACGCGCCCTATGTGGCATTCCACTGCGCCCGCCACCCTGAAACATAAAGATGAAAAGTCCCATGTGGCCGTAATTTCATCGGCCCCCTTACCCTTCAAACCGGAACACAGCAATGCGAGCACTACTGCTTTGCGGCAGAAACAGGTATGGTGGTAGTACTTCCCCGGACGAACTCTTTCACAAAAAAGCTCTACTACTACTAACCGTTTTTTGGCGTATAGAATTCATTGTGTAGAAAATGATCAGAGCAAATACGGGAAAATGTATTCCACTTCCAAAAGTAGTTTGTTCTTGCTCGTCTTATGACTTCTATCCATTTTTGTTTACCTTAGATTTTTTTTGGAAAGCTATAAGGTTAATTAACATGCCATTACATATTATATGCAATTACCTAAAGCGACGTGCTTAGCAATGTTTTGACGTAAATAATGCAAATTACAATTCTAAATCAATACGATACCCCTTAGGCATCAGATTTTTTTGCAGTCTGTACCGGACCATCCGTCATGCGTGAAGTCTTGTCAAATATTTCGTCGCTGTAGTTGGAAAACTAAATAAGTAATAACAACAACAAAACCAACATCGCGAGAAAAACGCGATTTACTGTTTTATTGCGTCAAAAATGGCAATAACTTTTTTATCGTAACTAATTTTTCAGTCCGTGTTTTGATATGTTATAGATTGGTACTGTATCTATTTTCGAATTTAATGATAATACATTTTAGTTCTTTTGATTAAGAGAAAAAAATAAAAAAACGACTATGTTTTTTTCCCTCGCCAAAGTTTTGAATAATTGAAATGATCTATTATTTACTTATTTGAATATGACAATCCTATCCATGGGTATAGATTTATATAATATTAAAATACATTTTAAAATAAAACCAACTTATAATCATTTCTTTTTATCAAGACTGAATATTAGAAAACTACTGAAACACCTACATTATTTTAGCAGACTTATAAATTCAAAGTAAGTGACATAACAAACTTATCATACGACTAATGCTTATAAAATCAACAAAATGAAATCAATTTATGTGGAACACAATAATTCTAAGTATCAAAAAGAAAAAGGTATGTCGACTAAAATTAAAACTATCTACGAGTATAAACTTGTGTCTGTTAACTTTCATTCAGAGTCGGGAACATTGAGATAATGTCCTGGGGCGTAGTCCTCCTTGTCGCTCGTCCTCTAGAGCAAGACGAGTCCATCGACATGTATGGGCCATAAAGTCAAAGTCAAGTTTTTTTGTCGGCCATGCAATAAAGTCGATTTCGCAAAATGTGTTAGTTATGTAGTTTTCCTACCACACGACGATTTATAAGTTTTTTATCAATTGATGAAAATTATATTACAAAACCTTTACTTACGAATGAAATGCGATGCCTGAAGCTTTATTTGTATTTCTTGTGTTGTTTGCACTTGCAGAAAAGCACAGGAAGGCATTGTATTACCAAGGTATCTAATTTTGGTATTTTTCAGCATAGCTGTCACTCGTTGCCGTGACAAAGACTGACTGAAGCGAAGTATACTAGCTAGGTCTGTTTAGAAGCTTCAAAACTATCGTTCCCTAAGGCCCGTCCATTCATTTTATTTACGTCGATGTATTTCATGACATCACACGTCATTGTGCTATTAATCCAAGATATTTTTTTCATCCCATCTATTCGAAAAGGAGGACTGGGTTCGCCTTTAAGTGCACCCAACGGTGGTGTTTTCTATGCGAAACTTTTAGCGGGCAGTAATGAGTTTTGCGGCGCACTTATTAAGTTCCTAATTCAAAAAGTGCGCGGCAAAGATAATTGCGGCGCACTTATTGAATTTGGAACCAGCGCCAAATAATTCTAACGCAAATATTGTTTGAATAAATACTGGCTGGTACGACGGCCCAAAACCCAAAACAAAAAACCCAAAACACACAAAAACACAAAAAAACACAAAAACACAAAAACACAAAAAAACACAAAAACACAAAAACACAAAAAAAAAACAATACACAAAAAACACAAAACACAAAACACAAAAAAAACACAAAAATACAAAACACACAAAAAACTTAAAACACAAAAAAAACACACAAAAATACACAACACAAAAAACACAATACAAAAAAAACACAAAAAAGCACAATACACACAAAAAACACAACACACAAAAAAAAACACAAAAAAAACACAAAAAAGCACAAAACACAAAAAAACACCCAAAAAAAAACACAAAAACACAAACACAACAAAAAAACACAAAAACAAAAAAAACAACCATTTGTTTTATTAAATAATAATATTACAATAACATATGAGGCGCCTTTTATTTTCTCATAGTGGGTGATGAAAAGCAGAGTGTATCACACGGGCGCAACATATATTTTTCATCCCATCTATTCGAAAAGGAGGACTGGGTTCGCCTTTAAGTGCACCCAACGCTGGTGTTTTCTATGAGAAACTTTTAGCGGGCAGTGATGAGTTTTCCGGCGCACTTATTAAGTTCCTAATTCAAAAAGTGCGCGGCAAAGATAATTGCGGCGCACTTATTGAATTTGTAACCAGCGCCAAATAATTCGAATGCAAATATTGTTTGAATAAATACTGGCTTGTACGACGGCCCAAAACCCAAAACAAAAAAACCCAAAACACACAAAAAACACAAAACACAAAAAAAAACACAAAAAAACACAAAACACAAGAAACACAAAAAAACACAATACACACAAAAAACACAAGACACAAAACACAAAAAAAAACAAAAAAAAACACAAAAAAACCAAAACACACAAAAAACACAAAACACAAAAAAAACACAAAAACACAAAAAAAAACACAAAAAAACACAAAACACAAAAACACAAAACACAAAACACAAAAAATCACAAAACACAAAAAAAAACACAAAAAACACAAAAAAAAACACAAAACACAAAAAAAACAAAAAAAAACAAAAAAAAACAAAAAAAAATACAAAAAAATACACAAAAAAGCACAATACAAACAAAAAACACAAAACAAAAAAAACAAAAAAAACACAAAAAGCACAAAACACAAAAAACACAAAAAAACACAATACACACAAAAAACACAAAACACAAAACACAAAAAAAAACAAAAAAAACACAAAAAAAACAAAACACAAAAAACACAAAATACAAAAAAAACACAAAAACACAAAAAAAAAACACAAAAAAACACAAAAACACAAAAAATCACAAAACACAAAAAATCACAAAACACAAAAAACACAAAAAAACACAAAACACAAAAAACCAACACAAAAAAAAAACAAAAAAAACACAAAAAAGCACAATACACACAAAAAACACAAAACAAAAAAAAACACAAAAAAAACACAAAAAAGCACAAAACACAAAAAAACACCCAAAAAAACACAAAAACACAACAAAAAAAACACAAAAAAACAACCATTTGTTTTATTAAATAATAATATTACAATAACATATGAGGCGCCTTTTATTTTCTCATAGTGGGTGATGAAAAGCAGAGTGTATCACACGGGCGCAACATATATTTTTGGCTCGGGCGACGTACTTTGAATCCCTCGCTACGTTCAGGATTCTACTAAAGAATCCCTCGCTACGCTCGGGATTCTACTCTAGAATCCCTCACTTCGCTCTGGATTCAAAAAAGCGCCCTCGCCGTAAAAATATTATGTTGCTCCCTTATGATACAATCTACTATTTGGCTCGGGCGACGTACTTTGAATCCCTCGCTACGTTCAGGATTCTACTAATGGATTCAAAAAAGCGCCCTCGCCGTAAAAATATTATGTTGCTCCCTTATGATACAATCTACTATTATATTATTATTATCATTGTGATATTATTTACACCGGTTAAAATGCCACCTAAATTACACGAAATAACTCAAAAAAAATAATTAAATAAAAATGAAGACGTTTATTTTAAAAATGGCAGATTCAATCCCCTTCTTAACCGTGGTCCGGTTGTGTAGTCCGGCCAGCCGGACCGTGGACAATCACCATAAACGGATTTAAAAAGTTATTTCATATATTAAAAGATTTGAATAAAGCGTGGCAAAGTCCAGGCTTTAGTGTTCTCTATACAATTATTCTCGACTGCATTGTGGAACTAGGAATCTCTATTTTTCCTGAACTGTCGTTTGTGTTGTTTAGTGATGGGCACTCCTGTCGATAGTTACTATTTTTAACCCCCGACGCAAAAACGACGGGATGTTACAAGTTTGACGTGTCGGTGTGTGTGTGTGTGTGTGTGTCTGTCTGTGGCATATCTTGCATCCGATTTTAAAACCGAATAATTTTTTGTGAAATTTTATTTTTAACCTCCGACGCAAAAATTACGTGGTGTTATAAGTTTGAGGTGTCTGTTTGTGTGTGTGTGGCTGTGTGTGTGTATGTGTGTGTCTATGTGTGTGTGTGTCTGTGGCATGTCTTGCATCCGATTTTGTAACCGAATAAGTTTATGTGAAATTTTATTTTTAACCTCCGACTCAAAAACGACGTGTTGCTATAAGTTTGACGTGTCTGTGTGTGTGTGTGTCTGTCTGTGTGTGTGTCTGTCTGTGGTATGTCTTGCATCCGATTTTAAAACCGAATAAGTTTTTGTGAAATTTTATTTTTAACCTCCGACGCAAAATCGAGACGGGGTGTTATAAGTTTGACGTGTCTGAGTGTGTGTGTCTGTGTCTATCTGTTGCATCGTAGCTCCCGAACGGATGAAACGAATAGTTTTTTTTTTAAAGGTTAATTTGTTAGGTGTGTTTTTAGCTATGTTTGATCAAAATCGGTTCAGCAGTTTCATTGCGTTGAAGGTTTTTTTTATTTTTACAAAATTAATTATGTTAAGAGTTAACATGCATATACAGGGCGTCCTAAGACTATGCGACATGAAGGAAAAGTACCTTAAATATTTTGGATAGGATATTTTGCTGATAGGAGACTTTATTTTATTTTTAAAACTTAGTAATACCGCATTCAAAGATTTTCTTAATATTACTGTCTTCGTCTGGGAATCGTACCGTCTTAAAATGGAAATGAAAAATATAAATTTTACATTATTCCTTTGTTTTAAGATACTATGTTACAAAGAGGAATGATTATTTTTTATCCATTCTTTCGATTGGCATCATAAAAATACGGGAAGAATTTTTTTCACATTTAAGTCGGTTCGATTCCTAAACGAAGCAAGTAATTTTTTTAAAATCTTTGAATGCAGTATTACTAACTTTTAAAAATAAAATAAAGTCTCCTTTTCTCAAAATATCCTATCTACGATATTTAAGGTACTTTCCCTTCATGTCGCATAGTCTTGGGACGCCCTGTATAGACTAGCAAAAAGCACAGCTTTGCAAGGACTCGCATTTTTTTTACTCTTTTTAATATATTTGAACACATCTAGACATGAATTTAAATTACTATGTTAAATTACACATCTAGATGTCATCATCATAATCCACACTAGTCCACTGCTGGACATAGGCCTCTCCCAGTACGCGCCACTGAGCCCGGTGTTCGGCTCTTCTCATCCACTCTCTGCCGCCGCCTCTCGTAGGTCATCGCTCCACCTAGCCAGAGGGCGCCCCACGCTACGTTTGCCAAGACGCGGTCTCCACTCAAGAACTCGCTTACCCCAACGGTTGCCGAGTGTCATCTAGATAGAGGTGTGATAGTTTTTTAACCCTCGACGCAAAACCGACGGGGTGTTATAAGTTTGACGTGTCTGTGTGTGTTGTGTGTGTGTAGGTGTGTGTGAGTTTGTGTGTGTGTGTGTGAATTTGTCGGGAGTGTTCTCGGTAAAAATCAGTTCAGCCGTTTCATTGACTTGAGGTTTTTTTGAAAATTTTACAAAATTAATTACTTGTTCCTAAAGTGTACCACAAAATGCATACCTAAGTTGTTTGAAAAGGTACGCTTCGCTCACACTAATTACTTTGTAAACAAAACTTTTATTAAGGACATAATTTAGTTTTTATTTTTTTATTTTAGTTTTTAATGATTTGAGAAACCCAATGTACTCATAATACAAATAACATACATACATACGTAGACACACGCCTTTTTCCCCGAAAGGGGACACTCCACAGCATGTATTGCAGTAACTGGACTAGAGTTGACTTGTTTACAATTTGACTCGACTCTCGAGTAACGCGAGTTATTATCAACTCAACTCGCGCATCGAAGAATTTTAGCTACGCTGAAGGTCTAACGGTCGAACATATGAACTTTACCTACGTCTGATTGGTCAAATTTGGCGGCGTCGCCACAGATTAAATAACTTATTGTTACTCCAACGTAAATAAACAAAAAATAAAAAAAATGCTGGACAGTTCACACAACATTATCTTGCCCCAAGCTAAGCAGAGCTTGTGTTATGGATACTAGATAACTGATATACTTAATACAATACATTACATAGATAGATATTTTTTACTATTCATAGAAAATACCCAGAACACCCTGAACAAATATCTGCAGATCGCACAAATCTCCAAAAATCAAAAATCTCTAAAATCTTTGTTCCGAGGCGGGAATCGAACCCGTAACCTCCTGCGTCGCAGGCGAACCTTCGCCCGCCGCGCCACAGAGGTCGTTAAAACACAAACATGGTTGTCATGAAATACGTTAAACATTACCGTGACTGAGGCCCAGGCTGCACTAACAAATTGCTTTTTCTAAAATCTAGGTTGTAATAACCCACATCTGTATTCCCATCGACATTGGTGTCGATTCTGTGGAGCATTCTCTAATTTTAAACCGCATTAAAATTATCGCGGTCTCTTTTATTTCAGTCTATTAGAAAGGGCGCGCGACAACATTACGCGGTTTAAAATTAGAGATTGCTGCACAGAATCGACACCATTGTAACATCCCTACGTTCCACGCGGCTGTAGATAAGTCAGCCAAGCGCGACTGAGGCCCAGGCTGCACTAACAAATTGTATTTTCTAAAATCTAGGTTGTAATAACCCACATCTGTATTCCCATCGACATTGTAACATCCCTACGTCCCACGCGGCCGTAGATAAGTCCGCCATTTGAATGCCGGCCGCGTTCGATCCGCCGCGCGCGCTTTCCGAATTCAAATATTTACAATACAACAGTACCAACTGTAGATGAAAAGTTGGCGCGATATTTATTGGCAGACGTGTTCGTTTTGTTATGTTGGCTGGATCAGCTTTTAGCGATCATTTTAGGGAACAATCGAGGATGTCTATGTACATTTACACAATTACTAAGAATACTTGCGTTTGCGTTGGAGTGTACCGGGTTGGTTGGTTTGCACGAGAACGAAGGTTGCTTTATTTGAGTGTACCCAATAATTTCAATCAATCATAGCAAAATAGCAGTAGTGCTCGCAATGTGTATTCCGGTTTGAAAAGGGTATGGTTGCCGGTGAAATTACAGGCACATGAGACTTTTCATCTTTATGTCTCAGGGTGGCGGGCGCAGTGCAATGCCACATAGGGCGCGTCCTAGGTGGACGTGACCTGTGAGGTAATGCACTGTTCATAGGCAGAGGTTACCGCTTAACATCAGGTGGGCCATTTGCTAGTTCCGTCATTCAATTAGTACAAAAAAACCCCTCTTATTTCCCTCGCCCCACTTCCTTTAAATGTCTCCTTGTCCTTGTTTCTTCACCTTTAGTAAATATTTTATGTAAACACTAGCAACGCGTCCCGGCTTCTTACGGGTAGTTTCAGGATGAAAAACAGCCCCCCCTTCCTCCCCCTCCCCCCCTACCCCCCCCCCCTGGTAGCCTATGTCACTCAGGGTGAATGTAGCTTTCCAATAGTGTAAGAATTTTTGAAATTGGCACAGTAGTTTTTGAGTTTATTCATTACAAACATACACACACACAAAAATACAAATCTTTCCTCTTTATAATATTAGTGTAGATGTAGATAGTACGGAACCCTTCGTGCGCGAGTCCGACTCGCACTTGGCCGGTTATTTGTAAATATATATACTTGTTCCTTGAGTTCCGTATGGCTACTCACTCACTGAACCCAATAAACCCAATATATCGAATATATCTAATATAGAACACAAACATACAGAGCATAAGAATTGTTTCTTTTTCTCCCGCCAGAAATAAACGAATGATAATTATTCCCAAACGATTTACCGGAAATAAGGAAAAAGGGGAGAGCGGAAATGCCCACGTATTTTGTTTACTTGGCTGTGCAAGGATGTTTGCTAAGATTTCGGCGGAAAAACTTGGAAGGCCTTGGAGCTGAATGTCTCAAACGAACAAAATAAAGGCAATTTTATGAAAAATAAGCTTTTTAAACCCCCGACGCAAAAACGAAGGGGAGTTATAAATTTGACGTGTGTGTGTGTGTGTGTGTGTGTGGGAGTGTGTGTCTGTCTGTCAGTCTGTCTGTCTATCCCAACGTAGCTCCCGAACGGAAAAACCGATTTCGTTTTTTTTTTGTTTGAATGTTGAATTTGTCGGGAGTGTTCTTAGCTATGTTTGATCGAAATCGGTTCAGCCGTTTCATTGCGTTGGGTTTTTTAAAATTTTTACAAAATTTATTACTTGTGTAGAAAAAAAACTGTTTCCCACTTGTCACGTTTATTTCCCACGATGGCCCACAGTGAAAAGAGGCCCATGTGAGGCTCTGTCTACCCTTTCGGGAAAAAGGCGTGTGTCTATGTATGTATTTCAGTTTTTTTTGTTATGTGATGCGTAGCAAAGCGCGGGTTTTCAGCTAGTACAAACATACATAGACAGTTTTTTTTTTTTTGGAAATTGCTGGACCTTTGTTTGACCACGATCTCACCTGTTGGTAAGTGACGATGTGGCCGAAGATGGACCACAAAGGTCTAGCACTAGGTCTAGGTCTGGCGCCTATTCACTCTAGCCTTGAAGAGGCCCAGATTATAGTTTTCAGGAAAGACAGACGACAGCAGTGTATTCCACTCCTTAGCAGTTCGCATTATAAAGGTAGAACTGAATCGTTTAGTACGAATAGAAGGTATACTAATGAGGTAAGGATGGTACTGAGCCGTGCGTCTGCTCGTCCTATGATGAAAAGGAGATGGTGGGATCAGATCGTGCAGTTCCTGGGAGCATTCCCCGAAATGTAACCTAATATGGAAGACCTCGGCGAACGTATTCAGACCAGATCGGAGACGTTCTGGAAAAAGGCCAGGTCAAGAGTACCCTTAACCGACGAGCATGTATGAAGAATGTGATGATAGTGAATAAAGCAAACGAGGTGTGTCAGGATCGTAGCAAGTGGAAATCCGTGGTCTCTGCCTACCCCTCCGGGAAACAGGCGTGAGTTTATGTATGTATGTATGTATGTATAGAAGATCGAAAGGCATGCAACCATACGGCGGTGCTCGAGACTCTGGGTACTAGACTGCTAGTACATAATCGTTCCTTTTGGCTTTGATATAGACAAGTAAAGTTTAGAAACCAGTGGTTGGTATTGTATGTATGTCGCGCAATCTTTTTTCCACACAATCTTTATAGAAAAATCTCCAAAAAAAACATATGTAAGTCTAGATCATTTTCTATGGTTCCCCCAGGTGGTCTAAGGGAGGTGGACAGTGGGTAAGAACCGATAACAAAACATGTCCTTAAAAAAAACAAGTAATTAGTTATGTAAAAATTAAAGAAACCCCAATGAAACGGCTGAACCGATTTTGATCAAACAAAGCTAAGAACACTCCCGACAAATACGCACCATTCAAACAAACAAAAAACGAAATCGGGTCATCCGTACGGGAGCTACGATGGGACAGACACACACACACACACACACACACACACACACACACACACACACACTCACACCCCACTCCTTCGTTTTTCGTCGGGGGCTAAAAACAACTTTAAATGTAAGAAATTTGCAAATTCGTCTCTTCTTCCGTAGTTACAACCATTTAAAAATTTATTAAAGAATGATTTTTAAATTTTCGCTCACTTTTCGTTCCGCGGGCGCTATTCTGTCACTTTCTAACTTACCTGAACATGAAAGAGTTAAATAAAAAAAATGCTGGACAGTTCACACAACATTATCTAGCCCCAAGCTAAGTAGAGCTTATGCTGTGGTCATTTTGGCGAGTCAGAAAGTGACGAAACTTGGCGGGCTTCGTGTTTGTTTGTCTGCTCGCTAACTTTAAATGCTGACGCGGTTTTTTGTTGAACCCCTAAAAGACACAATTTTAAATGCCATTACATCCCAAAGCACCCTCTTTAAAAACATGTAACAGAAATTAATCCCCACTTACAGGGGTGGAATGCAGTAACCGACAGTCCAGGGGTATTTTATATCAATCTAGTGGCAACACTTGTGATGAATGGGCCACAAACGTCTTAGCTTTTAATATTATGTTTTTTATTGCTTCGTAAGTAGACGTGGACGTGACTTCAGTATCTTAGTTAAGACTTGTAAGACTAGTTTTGTTAATATTATTATTTATTTATAATACACAGGTAGCTCTCGGAGCTGATGCGTGTATATCTTAGTCCTTATCAGTGCACTTTAAATAAATAAATAAATAAATAAATAAATAATGCTGGACAGTTAACACAACATTATCTAGCCCCAAGCTAAGCAGAGCTTGTGTTATGGGTACAAGATAACTGATATACTTAATACAATATATAAAATAGATAGATATTTTTTTACTATACATAGAAAATACCCAGAACACCCTGAACAAATATCTGCAGATCGCACAAATATTTGTTCCGAGGCGGGAATCGAACCCGCAACCTCCGGCGTCGCAGGCGAACGTTCGCCCGCCCCGCCACAGAGGTCGTCATATTATTATTATATTATTATTATCTCACTTATTTATTCTAAATCTCGTAAAAAAAATATATATTTTTCACTATAAAGGAATACTATCTACAAAAAATAAATAGTAAAAAACATTATAGTAAAAAATATAAATCAAAACGGGGAACCACCGACCGCGGAGCGAGGCCCAAACGGTCGGGGGCTAGGGCTGCAGAGAGAGGAACCTCCTGACTATGCGTGCTGAGTCCAGGAGTACCGCCTTCTGGATCTGACCCTTGATCCAACCATTTAGCGAGAGCTTCTTAAGATATTGGTCGAAGCTCTTCGCTATCAGTCCATTTACTGAAAATCTAATAATACTAATATTATTATAACACTCATTTATTAAAAATCTCGAAAAAAAATATATTTTTCACTATAAAGGAATACTATCTACAAAAAATAAATAGTAAAAAACATTATAGTAAAAAATATAAATCAAAACGGGGAACCACCGACCGCGGAGCGAGGCCCAAACGGTCGGGGGCTAGGGCTGCAGAGAGAGGAACCTCCTGACTATACGTGCCGAGTCCAGGAGTACCGCCTTCTGAATCTGACCCTTGATCCAACTATTTAGCGAGAGCTTCTTAAGGTACTGGTCGAAGCTCTTCGCAATCAGTCCATTCACTGAAACGACTATCGGGACGATAATCGTTGAATCCACATCCCACATGGCGGTAATCTCGTGAGCCAAGTCAAGGTACTTGCTTAACTTGTCTTTCTCGGCCTTCACGAGATTAGCATCATGCGGGATAGTGACATCAACAAGTATCGCCCGGCGTTCCGACCGGTCTACCAGCACGATATCAGGCTTATTGGCAACAATAGTCCTATCCGTGATGATAGACCGGTCCCAGTAGAGCGTGGCACGGCCATTTTCAAGAACCGGCTGAGGCACGTACTTATAGTACGGCACCTCAGGTCCCACAAGGTCGTATCGGAGGGCAAGTTGCTGGTGAATGATCCTGGCTACTTGGTTGTGTCTGTGCAGATACTCAGAGTTAGCAAGATGCGAACAACCCGAAAGCACATGCCTGAGGGATTCTCCGGGACGGTGACATGCTCTACAGATATCAACCGTCCCATCCTTCATGATGTACTTTCGATAGTTGTTCGTCTTGATGACCTCATCCATAATCGCACAGACAAAACCCTCGGTTTCCCCAAAGAGGTCACCGAAACGTAACCAGTTTACTGAAGCGAGCAGATCTACATCGGGCCCTGTGAGGGCCTTGTAAAACCGCCCGTGCAGTTCCTTGCTCTCCCATACGGTCTTGCGTTCCTGAGTGCTCAGGGCTGATAGTTTACGCCAGTTCTCTTTTGCTAAGGAGAGCGGGGTAAAGTTCTTATCAACTGCAACGACATCGTGATGCATCCCGTACTCGGCATGGAGGAAGTACTCCCTGAGATTGCACACCTCGCGGTTGTGGAGAGTCTTGGCATTTAAAAAGCCTCGACCTCCATCCTTCCGCGGGATGTACATTCTCATAACCGACGAACGAGGGTGTCGCATGCGATGGGTCGTTAATAGTTGACGAACTCTACAATCCAGGGCATCTAACTCTGTCTGTGTCCACCTTAATATGCCGAAGGTGTATATGAGCAGAGGCATAACCCAGCCGTTAAACGCGCGAACCTTGTTGCCACCCGACAAAAGACTGTTAAGTACTTTTGTCAAGCGGCAAAAGAAACGCTCCTTCACCGATTGCTTTATGTCCCTATCTACCATGCCTAACGACTCCGACATACCAAGGTATTTGTAGGTTTCGACTTCGGAGAGAGATCTGAGTGACATTGTCTCAGAAAGCTGCAAGTTCGTGGAATTTACAACTTTCCCCCGCTGTACCTGCATGACCGCACACTTATCTACACCAAACTCCATACTGATAGCGTTGCTGAATACCTGTGTGATATTCAACAACGCTACCAGCTCCGGTTTTTTTGGTGCTATATTAATCAAAACGGGGAACCACCGACCGCGGAGCGAGGCCCAAACGGTCGGGGGCTAGGGCTGCAGAGAGAGGAACCTCCTGATTAAATTAATAATAATATTATTATTATTATTATTTATTTATAATACACAGGCAGCTCTCTGAGCTGATGCGTGTATATCTTAGTCCTTATCAGTGCACTTTAAATGTTTTTCAAGTCTTTGTTTTTAAGAATTCACTGAGGGGGCACTGATCACTGAGTCTGGTAGCCGGTTCCAAGTGCGCACGACGCGATTAGGCGATATGTGCATCCTCGGATTGCTGGTACTTGGCCCGCGTTGCAATAGTAATAGTAGAGCTTTTTAACCCCCGACGCAAAAACGACGGGGTGTTATAAGTTTGACGTGCCTGTGTGTGTGTGTGTGTGTGTGTGTGTGCGTGTGCGTGTGTGTGGGCGTGTGTGTGTGTGTGTATATGTCTGCTGTGGCATCGGAGCTCACGAAGGGATGAACCTTTTTTTTTTTTTGTTTGAAATGTGAATTTGTCGGGCGTGTTCTTAGCTTGTTTGATCCGTTTTATTGCGTTGAGGGTTTTTTTATTTTTAACAAAATTAATTACTTGTTGTGAAAGAGTTCATCCGGGGAAGTACTACCCCCATACCTATTTCTGTCGCAAAGCAGTAGTGGTCGCATTGCTGTGTTCCGGTTTGAAGGGTATGGGTGCCGGTGAAATTACAGGCATATGGATCATAAAAAAAAAACACACCGTGTTTGTTGCCTGATTCTTCTAGGTCTGGTTGCGTTGGAAAAGGAGTAAAAGAAAATTTATTTTTTAAGACGATTCAAAACGATCCTTGTGATTTCAATGAATAAAATACTTTTTGACTTTGTTTTCGGCGGGCGCGGTGCAATGCCACATAGGGTGCGGCCTAGGTTGACGTGGCCTATGTCGTAATGCACTGTTCATAGGCAGAGGGCACCGCTTAACATCAGGTGGGCCATCTACTTGATCGGTCATACCAAGCTGTAAAAAATAAAACTAGGTTTTTGCATAGGCGATTTTCCTTAAACATGTAAAAGCAAGTTATGTCTAAATCTTTACTTTGCTGAGTACTTGCCTGAGCCGGGACTAGAACACGCTAAATTAAAAAAATACTGTATTTTATAAGCTTTTATTTAACTTGCAATGTATGTATGTTTGTCTGGGTAGACTCCGGGTGGAATCTTGCAACTGAATTTTAAAGCAGTTATCCTCAACCGATTGAGCTGAAATTTGGCATACCTGTCAAGTTCAGATGACAATACAATATGATGGTGACAGCGAGCTGATCTGATGATATGAAATAATAAATAGTAAATAAATAATGCTGGACAGTTCACACAACAGTTACTTTCGTAGAATTCCTGTACACATATAACACATAACATCCAACAGTCACACACATAGTCCTGATCCCACACTTGGATACCCTGTGTCGTGGGTATCGGAAACTACGAGCACCATGGTACCATAACACAGACACGGAACGAATATTTGCAAATCATGCAGACATTTTTCCCGCAGCGGGAATCGAACACGCAACCTCTCGCATCTCGCAACTCGCTCGAACTCGCCACAGAGGTCGTCAAACGCTTCTGACTTTGCCGTTGTCGGGTAAAATGCAATGATCTCTGAGAAAGTCCAAACTTGAAAGATGCCGCGTAGTTCCACGTGGTTATGGCAAGTTAGCGAGATTGCGTCAGTTCCTGGGTTCGTGTAGCCATGCCCAACTTATTGCCGTTACGAACTTACTTCGTCCTTGTTACGATTCACTTTATTTTATTGTTTTGTCATACATACAGACAGTTTGGCTTGACGTTAGATACTGGATTTGGGAAATTGTGAAAAAAAACCTTTTGAATAACTTTAACGAGCTTTTCGATCTCATCCCCGCATCGAGATTTTACCATCGCTCTTCCCGGCACCGTGACAAAGCTCATCCACACATCATAGATCCCTGGGTTTCTCGAACGACTCGTTTCTCGAGATCATTGCTTCCCCATACCTACAAACTATGGAATGAGCTTCCACCTGAGGTTTTCCCGCTTGATTACGACATGTGTCGCACCAAGAAAAATTATCATAAATTCCTTCAGGGTAGGCAGCGCATCGACAATACCCCCGGTGTTGCCGGTGTTTATAAGCGACGGTGACCACTTTACATCAGGTGGGCCGAAAGCTAGTTTGCCTAATAGTTCCATACAAAAAAAAACTGTAACTCTACAATATTATAAATGTGAAACTGTGTGTGAGTGTGTGCGAGTGTGTGCGTGTGTTTGTTACTTACATTACATTACACGCTGAAACGGCTGGACGGATTTGGATGAAATTTGGAATAGCGATAACTGGACTCCCGGAATAACACATAGGCACATTTTTATCCCTATATTCCCACGGAATCCCACGGGATCGACATCTATGCGGGTAACAAGGAGGACTTAATGCTAAATATGACCACACGCAGCCACTAACTCCTACCTTGAGCTTAATTTAACTGTGTCCTTTGGGTTCATACCCCTCTCTCTCTCTCTCTCTCTCTCTCTCTCTCTCTCTCTCTCTCTCTCTCTCTCTCTCTCTCTGTGCCACTACTTCAACAGTGTTGCCATAAACCCCAATTCCTGCCTGGCCACGCCTGGGGTAGGTTCAGCAGGGCGAAATGCAATATACCCCACAGTGGTACGTTAGTGGTGTGGTCTCATAACATGCTCACTTAGAAAAAGGAATATCTGGGTGACCGAGCTTCGCTCAGAGTTTTTACCAAGTGTATCGCTACCCTTACAATGTGCCTCTTCAGCCAGTATTGTCCATTTTAATTCCAGATCAAGCCTGTCAGAAATTCGAATGTAGATTAGCAGGTATAGCAAACTATTCATTATTCTGCATTGACTGACACAGATTAGCAAATAGCTAATTTTAATATAAAAATACTGTGTAAACTCGCGTTTTCCCAAAGATCAATTGCTAGATCAAGTTTTCGCCCCCAAAAACCCCCCATATAGCAAATTTAATCGAAATCCGTTGAAATCGATTAAGCCGTTTTCGAGATCTCAAAACATACTAATATTATTATTTATACTTTATTGCACATAAAATTATGTTACAAAAAGGTGGGCTTAATGCCAGCAGCATTTTCTACCAGAAAATTTCAATATTAATTAAAATTTAAATTTAATTGAATGACATTTTACTTTAATTACATTTTAATTTAATACAATATATTCACAAATGAGACATTAAATGTAATACTAAAACTAAGACAATAAAGCAAAACTAAAATAAAATAAAAACCTACCTGGTCTATCAGATCAGCAAGCCGTCACCCGATCGTTTTAATTTAATTTAAAATTTTAATTTAATTTATAATTTTAATTTAAATACTATTTTAATATTGCTCGTGTAGTATAGATAGTACAATACATTTATTCACAGAAAAAATAATACAATTAATAAAGCAGGTATAAACAAAATTAAAAGAAAAAAAAACAGCTGTGCTACCTGAAGACCGCTGCTAACGATCTAAAGGTAGCTCAACTAAGATGCTGGCTGCAATGCCTCGCTGAATGGCAATACCGAGCCGATATGGCATTGAGCCAGACACGAGCAAGGTCACGCGTCGCTTCGACCAGACGCCCTGAATGAATGTTGAAAACGCGAAGGGCCCCGATACCCCACGGACCAAGGGATAAGGATAGTGTAAACGCCATAGTAATGTTAGTATGTTGTTCCCAGATGCGTCGACGGAGACGGTAGGGCGGCGGCATGCAGGGCGCTGCGCCCCCCGCCGACGCAGACCAGGCACAGTTCGAGGCTGACAAGCGAGCCGTCTACAAGTAAGCATCCCTCCATCGGTTTGTTCCCAGATGCGTCGACGGAGACGGTAGGGCGGCGGCATGCAGGGCGCTGCGCCCCCCGCCGACGCAGACCAGGCACAGTTCGAGGCTGACAAGCGAGCCGTCTACAAGTAAGCATCCCTCCATCGGTTTGTTCCCAGATGCGTCGACGGAGACGGTAGGGCGGCGGCATGCAGGGCGCTGCGCCCCCCGCCGATGCAGACCAGGCACAGTTCGAGGCTGACAAGCGAGCCGTCTACAAGTAAGCATCCCTCCATCGCTTTGTTCCCAGATGCGTCGACGGAGACGGTAGGGCGGCGGCATGCAGGGCGCTGCGCCCCCCGCCGACACAGACCAGGCATATAGTTCGAGACTGACAAGCGAGCCGTCTACAAGTAAGCATCCCTCCATCGCTTTGTTCCCAGATGCGTCGACGGAGACGGTAGGGCGGCGGCATGCAGGGCGGTGCGCCCCCCGCCGACGCAGACCAGACACAGTTCGAGGCTGACAAGCGAGCCGTCTACAAGTAAGCATCCCTCCATCGCTTTGTTCCCAGATGCGTCGACGGAGATGGTAGGGCGGCGGCATGCAGGGCGCTGCGCCCCCCGCCGACGCAGACCAGGCATATAGTTCGAGACTGACAAGCGAGCCGTCTACAAGTAAGCATCCCTCCATCGCTTTGTTCCCAGATGCGTCGACGGAGACGGTAGGGCGGCGGCATGCAGGGCGCTGCGCCCCCCGCCGACGCAGACCAGGCACAATTTGAGGCTGACAAGCGAGCCGTCTACAAGTTAGCACCTCCCATCGCTTTGTTCCCAGATGCGTCGACGGAGACGGTAGGGCGGCGTCATGCAGGGCGCTGCGCCCCCCGCCGACGCAGACCAGGCACAGTTCGAGGCTGACAAGCGAGCCGTCTACAAGTAAGCACCTCCCATCGCTTTGTTCCCAGATGCGTCGACGGAGACGGTAGGGCGGCGTCATGCAGGGCGCTGCGCCCCCCGCCGACGCAGACCAGGCACAGTTCGAGGCTGAGAAGCGAGCCGTCTACAAGTAAGGATCACCTGGAGCATCTCCCCATCGCTGCAAGATCCCCCGGGGCGTTTGTTCGCGCCTCGTGGCAAGAGCGCGGTTGCGTGAAGACGTTAGCTTCACTTGTTACTAACATACATACATAAACTCACGCCTGTTTCCCGGAGGGGTAGGCAGAGACCACGGATTTCCACTTGCTACGATGTGTCAGGAGACACACCTCTTTTGCTTCATTCACTCTCATCACATTCTTCATACAAGCTCGTCGGTTAAGGGTACTCTTGACCTGGCCTTTTTCCAGAACGTCTCCGATCTGGTCTGAATACGTTCGCCGAGGTCTTCCCTTTCCACTGTCCCATTCACGCTCGTCTTATGTACCCGTTTCGTCAATCTACTAACGTCCATCCTTTCTAAATGCCCAAACCATCTAATCCCAAATTTCTCAATCCTAGTCACTACGTCTTCTTTAATTTCATAACGGTCTCAAGAGAGCGTTGTGTCATTAAAGAAGACGTAGTGATAGGATGAGACCTCGGCGAACTTATTCAGACGAGATCGGAGACGTTCTGGAAAAAAGCCCAGAAGTGACTCTCTCAAAGTCTTCTTCTCAAGACACATCTTCTCAAAGCTCTCATCTCCACCTCCATTTATTCTACTTTCATGTTTCTTCTGCCGTACCCAACTTTCGCTACCATACATTAGTGTCGGTACTAACACCCCTCAATGCAAGGCCAGTCGTGCCAAACCTAGAAGAATCAGGCAACAAACACGGCTCGGCTTTATTAGATGATCCTTCTTACTACTAGGCGGGAAGCGCCTGTGTGGTGCCTTGAGAACAAGTGGAAGCTGATTCAAAGAAAAAAGGAAAACTAACTTAAAAGCCTCAGGTAGGCAGTCAAAAGTAAGATGCGAGAGAGAATCATCAAAAGTTCATAAGACAGCACACGCTACGCTTGATATACTCATAAATCATCATCCATCATCCACAGCCTGACTTCACCCACTGCTGAGTATAGGCCTCTCTTTGCCTGTGCCATTCCTTACGGTCCCATGCCAGTCTCATCCAGGTTCGGCCCGCGACGCATGCGATATCGTCTGCCCATCTAGCTGCTGGACGACCAACACTTCTGTACCCAGTTCTTGGACGCCATTCAGTTAGCGCCTTACTCCACCTATCGTCACCTCGTCTTGCCAGGTGTCCTGCCCAACTCCATTTTTTTTTTGTATAACATAAATATCATAAATATATACTCATATACTCATAAATAACACATCTAAACTCTTTACTAAGCTACACTATCCCCGGGAGAAATAAGTTCTATTATATTTAAAAAAAACGGGATCCTTACTAAAACTTCAATAATGGTAAACGGATGGATGGTGTAAAAAAAAAAAATAGGGGGAATAACTTTAGTTAGCAGGCTTTTGTATCTGGTGTGTGGATTGGGGGGTTGGGAAGGGGGGACGGGAGAGAGGGGGATCCCTACACTACCCGTGCGAAGTCGGGGCGAGTTTCTAGTCAATAATATGTACGTACAGACATTGCAAATTGTCAAATTAGCTGTCGAGGGGCAGAGCGACATCATGCCACGCGGTTTTATCATTAGGAAGCCTTAACGTAGTCATGTAGAGTGTAATGCTGGCTTAATTAGATTATTCTTTATGTACTATTTCAGACACCCCCTATTCCCCCTCCTGGCGCTGCTGTTAGAGCGATGCGAGCAGGCGACGGCCGGCGCGGAGCCCCCGGCCGCCGACGCGTTTGGCGCCGACCTGCAGGCCTTCGTGCAGCATCAGCGCCGGGACACCCGCCCCTTGCTGCTGGATGAGCCGGAGATCGACGGGCTGATGATTAAGAGCATCCAGGTGAGCGACTCATGCGGCGCGTCACTGGTCCTGTCTCGCTCCCTCTGTAGGACGATGTGGAGCCCTGCACCAGCGCAGAGACACCCGCCCCTTGCTGCTGGATGAGCCGGAGATCGACGGGCTGATGATTAAGAGCATCCAGGTGAGCGACTCATGCGGCGCGCCACTGGTCCTGTCTCGCTCCCTCTGTAGGACGGTGTGGAGCCCCGGCCTGCATCAGCGCCGGGATACCCGCCCCTTGCTGCTGGACGAGCCGGAGATTGACGGGCTGATGATTAAGAGCATCCAGGTGAGCGACTCATGCGGCTTGCCACTGGTTTTGTCTCGCTCCCTCTGTAGGACGGTGTGGAGCCCTGCACCAGCGCAGGGACACCCGCCCCCAGCTGCTGGACGAGCCGGAGATCGACGGGCTGATGATTAAGAGCATCCAGGTGAGCGACTCATGCGGCGCTCCACTGGTCCTGTCTCGCTCCCTCTGTAGGACGGTGTGGGGCCCGACCTGCACCAGCGCAGGGACACCCGCCCCTTGCTGCTGGACGAGCCGGAGATCGACGGGCTGATGATTAAGAGCATCCAGGTGAGCGACTAACGAAGCGCGCCACTGGTCCTGTCTCGGTCCCTCTGTAGATAGACTTAAACCTTTCAAATATACACGTTTTAGGGTTTAATTTTTTTCCGGAATGCCCGCTGTACTATAATTAAAACTTAAATAGAATTTACGTTAAAATACCTTTTCTCTGGGTTCCAGGTCCTTCGTATCCACCTGCTGGAGCTGGAGAAGGTACAGGAGCTGTGCAGAGACTTCTGCGGGCGTTATATCGCCTGCCTCAAGACCAAGATGCAGAGCGAGAACCTACTGCGGACCGACTACAGCGCAGGTAACTGGATCATATTATTATGACACAGACTCGAGCAGCGCCGTTTTTTTTTTCTTTTACATTGGTCAAACATTGGCCTATAAACCTTTGTTTGACCACGATCTCACCTGTTAGTAAGTGACGATGTGGCCGAAGATGAAGCACAAAGGTCTAGAAGGCTCCTATTCACTCTAGCCTTGAAGAGACCCAGATTATAGTTTTCAGGAAAGATAGACGAATGTAGTGTATTCCACTCCTTAGCAGTTCGCATTATAAAGTTAGAACTGAATCGTTTAGTGCGAATAGAGGGTATACTAATGAGGTAAGGATGGTACCTACCCGTGCGTCTGCTCGTCCTATGATGAAAAGGAGATGCTGGGAGCAGATCGTAAAGTTCCTGGGAACATTCCCCGAAATGTCACCTATAGAAGATACATCAAGCTACTTTATGAGACTCTGGATCATAGTACATGGATGCTCCCAGGAGCTACATGATCTGATCCCACCATCTCCTTTTCATCATAGGACAAGCAGGCGCACGGCTCAGTACCATCCTAACCTCATCAGTGTACCCGCAATTCGCACTACACGTTTCGGTTCTACCTTTATAATGCGAACTGCTAAGGAGTGGAATACACTACCGTCGTCTGTCTTTCCTGAAAACTATAATCTGGGTCTCTTCAAGGCTAGAGTGAATAGGTGCCTTCTAGACCTTTGTGCTCCATCTTCGGTCACATCGTCACTTACCAACAGGCGAGATCGTGGTAATTGAGGATCTAACATAGTAAAAAAAATTGCGTGTTACTACCACCTGAAGATCTAGAGGTAGCTCAGCTGATCCAAATCACTACCAGACGGAAGCGTCCCTAAGTTGCTGGCTGCATTGCCACGCTGATTAGCAGTACCAATACGTTGAGCCAGATAAGAGCCAGCTCTCGGGTCACGCGTCGCTTCGACCAGACGCCCTGAAAAAAATTTGTAATATTTGCGCTATTTTTTTTTAACTGCGTGAATGACGGAACAAGCAGATGACCCACCTGATAAGCGGTAACCTCTGCCTTTAACAGTGCATTACCTCATAGGTTGCGCTCTATGTGGCATTGCACTGCGCCCGCCACCCTGAGACATAAAGATGAAAAGTCTCATGTGCCTGTAATTTCACCGGCACCCTTACCCTTCAAACCGGAACACAGCAATGCGAGCACTACTCCTTTGCGGCAGAAATAGTTATGGTGGTAGTACTTCCCCGGACGAACTCTCTCACAAAAAAGCTATACTACTGCTAAAACAACTTGTTTGGAGGCTTTCTCCTCATAGAGGATTGAATGACATTTTATCACTTTTTTATTACCAAGTAGTATAAAAGAGAAAAAGAAAAAAAGATCGTTCTATGGTCAAACTGGTCAAGGCATCGCCGATTAGAGGCGAATACGCGGGTTCGAGTCCCGTTGTAATGGATTTTTCGGGTCACTTTTGAATTCTCTATCTTATTGTTTTGTTAAAGGTGGAGTAGAAAGCAACAACAACCTCTCGGGCTCCATAGACGACCACTCGAGCACCTCCAACTCGCCACAATACCAGGTATGAAATGTATGTCCTTTTTTGTCTTATACATACATACATACATAGACACACGCCTATTTCCCCGAAAGGGTAGGCAGAGCCTCAAATGGGCCACTTTTTTTTTTTTTTTTTTGCTTGTGTTATTATTTGTATGACACATGTATTACTATGGCGGCGATGAGCTCACCACTTGTCACGTCTATATTCTCACGATGATGCAACCCACGGTGAAAAGAGTCCCGTCGAGGCTCTGCCTACCCTTTCGGGGAAAAAGGCGTGTAACTTTTTATTTTGTTATACAACTTGGAATGACGGGTCAAGTAGATGGCCCACCTGATGTTAAGCGGTAACCTCTGCCTATGAACAGTGCATTACCTCACAGGTCACGTCCACCTAGGACGCACCCTATGTGGCATTGCACTGCGCCCGCCACCCTGAGACATAAAGATGAAAAGTCTCATGTGCCTGTAATTTCACCGGCACACTTACCCTTCAAACCGGAACACAGCTATGCGAGCACTACTGCTTGAGCTCACCACTCGTCATGTCTATATTCCCACGATGGTGCAACCCACGGTGAAACGAGGCCCGTCGAGGCTCTGCCTACCCTTTCGGGGAGAAAGGCAATGTATGTATGTTATATATTGCTATTGGAGGAAGCTGATTACGATTTTTACATTCCACTAGCTGCGCCCCGCGGTGTTATCCGCATAGGGCTCGATCCCGTGGGAATATCGAGATAAAAATGTGCCTATGTGTTATTCCTGGAGTCAAGCTATCTCCATTCCAAATGTCATCCAAATCCGTCCAGCCGTTTCTGCGTGAAGAAGTTACAAACACACAGTGTTACCCGCTAGGTCTAGAACTCGTAGGAATATCGGGATAAAAAATGCCTATGTGTTATTCCGGGAGTCTAGGTATCTCCATTCCATCAATTCCCGTTTGTCCTCGGATGAGGACATATTCGGGGACAGACGGGAACTACTCCAAAATTCATCCAAATCCGTCGAGCCGTTTCAGCTTGAAGAAGTAACAAACACACGCTCACACTCACACTCTTTCGCATTTGTAATATTAATGTTAAATGAAATGTGATATAAATGAATAGTATATAATTTATTGCAGTCGCCCCCCGCGCCGCTGCCTTACCCCGCGGTCTTCCCCCCCGCGCACACCGATGTGTCCTTCGCGACCTCGCATCGGGAACCACCCCGTAAGTATATCATCTCAATCGGTTGAGGATAACTGCATTAAAATTCAGTTGCAAGATTCCACCCGGACATACATTACAAGTTAATATAAAGCTTGTAAAAACATTACTACTAGTATAGTATTATATTATCTGTGACATTACGCAGACTTGTATCCAGTTAATTTCTTTTCAACACACTTGCTCATAAAGTGGCTCTAATTTCACCGCAATTAGGCACATAATTACACCTGTAATCAAACTGTGACTCAATTTGTAACTCAATCAAAAACTAAAACTAAACTAAAATAAAATATTAGACAAAGCTAACAAAAGTTGAACACTTACACAGAGTGTGTATTTCTGTTTTATTATTATTTTCTTCACTAGTGTGTTGAAAAACGTCGTATGATACACGTGTGTATTGATGATTACCGTCCTCAGCTCTCTTAAGACCCTCACACAATCGCTCGGGTCACAATGGCGCCTCAGCGGTAATCACCAACATTACACACTTGTACCATAATAGTACTATTATGGTATATTTGTAATAGTGGTGTAGAGTTTGATTGTAAACGTGTTTTAAACCGGTTCGTGACCTGTTTCAGCTCCCACCGTGGTGGTGGGGTCGACGCCGATAAGTCAGATAGGCGCCGGGCTTCTACCTACTGATTCCTACACAGGTAACAGCACATTCAATTATTTTTGCGGTGTTTTTTGATGTTCCTTGACATTCGTAGCTAAACTAATTATATTTATGAGACACTTTCAATCAAAATATGTGTGTTAGGTGTCCTAGTTTTCGCTTAGCCAGGTTTCGCTATCTCAAAATGTGCTGATGAACTGCGATTAGCAAAAAACACAATAAAATTTGAATATCGTGCCTCATGCGAAACGTTTAAATTTAAAAGTTGAAGCAAAATCATCTAAAAGTCAATTCAATTCAATCATTTATTTCTTGTAAGTAAGTGATTTACAAATATAGCAAAGGTAAATACACATTTTTACAATGTCATGAAGTTAACAATTTTATAAAAATAAAATTACATTTTTATTTTTTTTGTAGTAGTAGAGCTTTTTTGTGAAAGAGTTCGTCCGGGGAAGTACTACCACCATACCTATTTCTGCCGCAAAGCAGTAGTGCTCGCATTGCTGTGTTCCGGTTTGAAGGGTAAGGGTGCCGGTGAAATTACAGGCACATGAGACTTTTCATCTTTATGTCTCAGGGTGGCGGGCGCAGTGCAATGCCACATAGGTTGCGTCCTAGGTGGACGTGATCTATGAGGTGATACACTGTTCATAGGCAGAGGTTACCGCTTAACATCAGGTGGGCCTCTTGCCTGATCCGTCATACAAGTAGTATAAAAAAAAAAAAAAAAAAAAAATACGAATAGACACAATAGTAGTCGTGCAAAAATATTTATTTAAAAAAATACAGTACCTAGGTTAGGTACTCACTCATCAAGTAGGTAGTACAATAAAAAAAAAATAGCAGTCTTAACAATAATGTGCTGAGCTCCCAGGCCCTTTTGTCATCTATGTAATATTTTACTTTGTAGTAAGCCTTTTTTAATAAAACAGTCTTCACAATATTTTTAAATTGATTTTCAGGTAAATTAACAATATATTCAGGTAATTTATTAAAAAACATAGAGCTTTGTCCTATGAACGACTTACGAACTCTAGCCAATCTAGTTGAAGGACCTGCAATCCTTTTCCTGTTTCTAGTATTGTATGTATGCCAGTCTCCAACTTTGTCCAAATTACCGAAATGTTTCCTAACATGCATTGTATTCAAATAAATATACAAGGATGGCATTGTTAATATATTAATTGTTTTAAATAGTTATCTTAGGGAAACTCGCGAGCCAAGCCCGTAGATAGCCCTGATAGCTCTTTTTTGAAGTATAAAAACAGCTTCTGCATCAGCTGCTCCTCCCCAAAGCAGTATGCCATACGACATGACGCTATGGAAGCAGCTAAAGTAGACGAGACGTGCAGTGGCAATATCTGTCAATTGACGTATCATGCGCACTGCGAAAGTTGCAGAACTAAGTTTGTTTGAATGATTGCCAATGTGTGTCCCCACTGAAGTTTAGAGTCCACAGTTATCCCTAAGAACACAGTTTCTGCTACTAATTCCAGGTCCTCATTATCTATAACAACATTTGCGTTGTTAGAAGGTTGACAAAGGGTAAATTTAATACATTTTGTTTTTGATGCGTTAAGACGTAAGTTATTTGCCAACACTGCATGCATGCAAGTACATCATTTATTTGCGATATATCACCATTGGTATTTCTTTTGGTACTAAAAATGAGACATGTATCATCTGCATATAACACAATGTCTGTGTACTTTTCTACTTGGAACGGTAAGTCATTTATATAGACGAGGTACAAAAACGGGCCCAAAATAGAGCCTTGCGGAACCCTTATATTCATTGGAGAAGCATAATATTTACTATTATTTATAACTACAGTCTGCCGTCTATCAGTAACATTTTAACAATTTTAACGCAGAGTACCCTAACCCATAGAGCTGAAGCTTTAACATTAGTATGTCGTGTTTGACGCAGTCAAATGCCTTGTAAAGGTCGCAGAAGATACCGTAGGTATCCTCTGATTTTCCCAGGCAATCAATATAATATGCAGATTTAACTAGCGATAATGCTATTGTTGACATCCCAAAGAGATTAATTTTAATGCATTTTGGTAAATTACGTCTCGTCTTTGCATGCCCTATACCACAATGCCTGAAGACGAAAGTCTTCAATCAGTGTGTCCTACCCGTAATGACCTACGGTGCCGAGACGTGGACACTCACGGTGCGCCTGGTCCATCAGTTCAAGGTCGCTCAGCGTGCTATGGAACGAGCTATGCTCGGAGTTTCTCTGAGGGATAAAATCCGCAACGAAGTTATCCGAAGGAGAACTAAAGTCATTGACAGCTCAGAGAATGATCAAGCTAAAATGGCAATGGGCTGGGCATAAGGCCGAAGAACCGACAACCGATGGGGTAAACGTGTTCTAGAGTGGAAACTACGACTTGGTAAACGTAGCGTGGGGCGCCCCCTGGCTAGGCGGAGCGACGATCTGCGTAAGGCGGCTGGTAGAAAGTGAATGGAAAGAGCATTGGGAGAGGCTTATGTCCAGCAGTGGACTGATACAGGCTGATGATGATAATGATGACAATACAATTTGAACTTCGCGCCTCAAGCGAAACGTTCCACCTTAACATTGCATTTGGTCTTATTCCAGGAACGAACTCAAACAACTCGTGTTCATCCGTGAGCGGCTCCCCTCCCCCCGAGGAGGAGTGTGATGACGCGAGCGGCAAGCGGGGCGTGCTGCCGCGACACGCCACGCAGGTGATGCGCGCCTGGCTGTTCCAGCACCTCGTGGTAATCACTGTTACTAGCTCGTGTAGAGCGGGCGTGTTGCCGCGCCACGCCACACAGGTGATGCGTGCCTGGCTGTTCCAGCACCTCGTGGTAATCACTGTTACTAGCTCGTGTAGAGCGGGCGTGTTGCCGCGCCACGCCACGCAGGTGATGCGCGCCTGGCTGTTCCAGCACCTCGTGGTAATCACTGTTACTAGCTCGTGTAGAGCGGGCGTGTTGCCGTGCCACGCCACGCAGGTGATGCGCGCCTGGCTGTTCCAGCACCTCGTGGTAATCACTGTTACTAGCTCGTGTAGAGCGGGCGTGTTGCCGCGCCACGCCACGCAGGTGATGCGTGCCTGGCTGTTCCAGCACCTCGTCGTAATCACTGTTACTAGCTCGTGTAGAGCTGGCGTGTTGCCGCGCCACGCCACGCAGGTGATGCGTGCCTGGCTGTTCCAGCACCTCGTGGTAATCACTGTTACTAGCTCGTGTAGAGCGGGCGTGCTGCCGCGCCACGCCACGCAGATGATGCGCGCCTGGCTGTTCCAGCACCTCGTGGTAATCACTGTTACTAGCTCGTGTAGAGCGGGCGTGCTGCCGCGCCACACCACGCAGATGATGCGCGCCTGGCTGTTCCAGCACCTCGTGGTAATCACTGTTACTAGCTCGTGTAGAGCGGGTGTGTTGCCGCGCCACGCCACGCAGATGATGCGCGCCTGGCTGTTCCAGCACCTCGTGGTAATCACTGTTACTAGCTCGTGTAGAGCGGGCGTGTTGCCGCGCCACGCCACGCAGATGATGCGCGCCTGGCTGTTCCAGCACCTCGTGGTAATCACTGTTACTAGCTCGTGTAGAGCGGGCGTGTTGCCGCGCCACGCCACGCAGATGATGCGCGCCTGGCTGTTCCAGCACCTCGTGGTAATCACTGTTACTAGCTCGTGTAGAGCGGGCGTGTTGCCGCGCCACGCCACGCAGATGATGCGCGCCTGGCTGTTCCAGCACCTCGTGGTAATCACTGTTACTAGCTCGTGTAGAGCGGGCGTGTTGCCGCGCCACGCCACGCAGATGATGCGCGCCTGGCTGTTCCAGCACCTAGTGGTAATCACTGTTACTAGCTCGTGTAGAGCGGGCGTGTTGCCGCGCCACGCCACGCAGGTGATGCGCGCCTGGCTGTTCCAGCACCTCGTGGTAATCACTGTTACTAGCTCGTGTAGAGCGGGCGTGCTGCCGCGCCACGCCACGCAGGTGATGCGCGCCTGGCTGTTCCAGCACCTCGTGGTAATCACTGTTACTAGCTCGTGTAGAGCGGGCGTGCTGCCGCGCCACGCCACGCAGGTGATGCGCGCCTGGCTGTTCCAGCACCTCGTGGTAATCACTGTTACTAGCTCGTGTAGAGCGGGCGTGCTGCCGCGCCACGCCACGCAGGTGATGCGCGCCTGGCTGTTACAGCACCTCGTGGTAATCACTGTTACTAGCTCGTGTAGAGCGGGCGTGCTGCCGCGCCACGCCACGCAGGTGATGCGCGCCTGGCTGTTACAGCACCTCGTGGTAATCACTGTTACTAGCTCGTGTAGAGGGGGCGTGCTGCCGCGACACGCAACGCAGGTGATGCGCGCCTGGCTGTTACAGCACCTCGTGGTAATCACTGTTACTAGCTCATGTAGAGACACCGATGTCCCACCGGTTTATCTTAGCTACAAATTAGTTTGTTTACGACTATCTCCTTCTGTTTACAGCATCCATATCCGACCGAAGAGGAGAAGCGCACCCTGGCGGCCCAAACCCGCCTCACGCTGCTGCAGGTCAACAACTGGTTCATCAACGCGCGACGCCGCATCCTGCAGCCCATGCTGGACTGTAACGAGAAGCCAGGTACACACACACACATACACATCCCAATATTTAAAAACATTGAAATATTTGAATTTGAAAACATGTAATATTTCCCAAGGACGTCATCCATTGCGGCTTCTACTTTACGTAATACTTATGGCATCTTATTCATAGCCCGCAATGGATAGTGAAGCAAACGATACTTTCGTATACGTTCAAGTTGCATGGTACAAAAAAAAAGTCTACACGCTTTGTTTTCATAGATTTGAGGGTGCTTGTTGTGTCTAGTTTAATGAATTCTGTATAGACCAATGACAGTTTCAAAAGAGGAAGACGAGTGACATACTTTCTGGGCTGGTCCTCAACTGAGTCTGCTGACACACCCGTACTTCAGTCGCACTTGGAACATCGTCGAGAACGCTTGTGTTCTAGCATAGACCTATAACGCATCAAAATGCCATCTTGTGTACTTAAAAAGTTCTTCAATCACTCCGGGAAGATAAATAAATCCCACGGGGTTACTTTCCACTCGCAAGTATGGTAAAAACGATATTTAGCTGAAAAATATAGACTTTGTTGATTAAATACCGACCACGTCGCCATATTTGAGAGAGCGAAGATAGACAATACAGTCGACTACTACAGTCGGGGAGTTCCGAACCAGACATTCGTGCGACGCCGAGCCGGGCCGAGTCAACCGGAGCCCATGAATGTAGTTAGTACATGGATTGAGTGCTAAAATAGCCACAAATTTTATAGTGTTTCTTCTTACTCCTATGCTAGAAGATAGCTTGCTTCCTATGTTAGAGAGAAACAAATATATTGTCACACGACAGTCATTTTTCCGTTCCGTACCACTGAATATTGGTACCAAGAATGTACATCTTCCTAGATTGGTACCATGAATGTAGTAGTAATTAGTACCAAGTGTGACATTTGGCCTGGTACAAGTTACACAAATAAAAACAGATAGATATATGCTTGTCTCATTCCAACACATGAATAAATTCATATAAAAGAATGAGACTGGTATAATCGAATCCGGTTTGTTTATAGCCTTATTTCCATGTAGTACATCTTCCTAGGCGGAGCCCAAGTATAATGACAGCTATGTTAGAGCGTCACTCGTCTTCCTCTTTGAAACTGTCATTGGGTTAGACCTTGTATCATGTGTTTACTATTACTAAGTCATGTACTGATAAATTTAGTCTGGTTCTGATATTGCAGGCACATGAGACTTTTCATATTTATGTCTCAGGGTGACGGGCGCAGTGCAATGCCACATAGGGCGCGTCCTAGGTGGACGTGACCTATGTGGTAATGCACTGTTCATAGGCAGAGGTTACCGCTTAACATCAGGTGGGCCATCTGCTTGTTCCGTCATTCACGAAGCAAAAAAATTTCGTGTAACGAGAGGTTTAAGTGTAGACCAGTTTTTCGACAAACCAGTTGATTGTATGTGTTTGTTTGTTTGTTTGTTTGTAGGTGGCAAGCGAAGCAAGCAGGGCGCGGGCGCCGGCAAGCGGTATTGGCCGGACGCGCTCGCCAGTCCGCAGTTCACGGCCGGTGAGTGTATTACCGCACACAAAGACGCGCTCACTTTGAACGGTATTACCAAACACAACCAGAACCTTTCACGTTATTTTGTAAGTCTGGATTGACGAAACATTGTTTTTTTTATGCTGGACATTTCACACAACATTATCTCGCCCCAAGCTAAGCAGAGCTTGTGTTATGGGTACTAAATAACTGATATAGTTAATATAATACCGAGGCGGGAATCGAACCCGCAACCTCCTGCGTCGCAGGCTAAGCTTCGCCCGCCGCGCCACAGAGGTCGCTTTGAGCTGTAATTTCCTTAATCCGCGGAGTTTCTGGCCAATTCAAGCAAGTATCTCTCAATTGTGGTCAGTTCTGGTTCTGTTTTGGAGATAACGTTCAAAATTAGGGCATTGAATACCCTAGGGTAGGGTGGAACGTTACGCTTGTGGCGCGTTTTTTTTTTACATTTATAGGCCTTTATTTGACCACGATCTCTGCTGTTCGTATGTGACGATGTGGTCAAAGGTCTAGAAGGCGCCTATTCACTCTAGCCTTGAAGATACCCAGATTATAGTTTTCAGGAAAGACAGACGACGGTAGTGTATTCCACTCCTTAGCAGTTCGCATTATAAAGGTAGAACTGAAACGTTTAGTACGAATAGAGGGTATACTAATGAGGTAAGGATGGTAACGAGCCGTGCGTCTGCTCGTCCTATGGTGAAAAGGAGATGGTGGGATCAGATCGTGCAGTTCCTGGTAGCATTCCCCGAAATGTAACCTATAGAAGATCGAAAGGCACGCGACCTTACGGCGGTGCTCGAGACTCTGGATCTTAGTCTCCGCCATATGTTGCTCACCTATAAGCCTGAAAGATCTGCGTTCGATCGAGTCCAAGGCGGCAAGCTGGTGTTTGGCCGAAATTCAAATTTTATAGTGTTTTTGCTAATCACAGATCATCAACACATCTTGAAATAGCGAAACCTGATTTTACTACTAAAATTTGGAACACGACCACATGTTACGAGACTAGTTTCCTCGCTATTGCCAATAAAACAAACATATTTGTCAAATTAATATTACAAGCTTTTATTTAACTTGCAATGTATGTATGTTGGTCCGGGTGGAATCTTGCAACTGAATTTTAAAGCAGTTATCCTCAACCGATAGAGATGAAATTTGGCATACCTGTCAAGTTCCGATGACAATACAATATGATGGTGACAGCGAGCTGATCTGATGATGGAGACGGAAGGTGGACAACGGAACTCTTCGATGGATAATAGTAGACTGGCCGTGTTTAGGCTCATTTTGATCAGCACACGGTTACAATCACTTATATTATAAAAGCTTGTAACGAAACAGTAATTAATTTTGTAAAAATTAAAAAACCCGATTTTGATCAAACATAGCTAAGAACACTACGGACAAATTCAACTTTCAAACAAAACAAAAAAAATAGAAATCTGTTTATCCGTACGGGAGCTACGATGACACAGACACACACACACACACAGACACGTCAAACTTATAACACCCCGTCGTTTTTAAGTCGGGGGTTAAAAAAAATATCTGTCAAAATAATATATTTTTAATATTTGTTGTCAGCAGGTCTACTCTCGTCGTCCGAAGACGAGGCGGAGGGCGAAGCGTCCGCCGACGAGAATGATCAGGCGGACGAAACCTCCAACGACCAGTTCCCAATACCCAGCCTGCACTAATGCACTATCAGCCGCCGAGTGACTCACCAGAAACGGCTCAGCAATTGCACAAAACGGACAAATACCTATCCGGTAGTAATCGGTGAAATTTTGTGGTCTATCGAAAACTGTTCAGCCTGACCACAAGAGCGTGTTTAGCGCCAGTTTTAATGCTTAATGAGGGGTTTTCACGGCTGTTTCACATCATGCTTAAAATAGATGGCACCAGCTCTGTGCTTAACTGTCAAGATAAAGTGAAATATCAAAGTCAACGACGTAGTGATATATTTTCATGGTATTTTGTTACTATCACACAAAAGCACGGACAATGCATTTGTTAAGGTGGATGCTCACGCATGCAGCGCGAAATGATTATTTTTTGGTGTTTTTTGCCCATTACATCTCATCAACACTTCTTCAATTTCGCGCCTCAAGGGTGAGCATTCACCTTAATTTGGCAACCATATTTGAGTCAGCGCCATCTATCGAGCCAAATCGAACTACTTTTTTTTAATTCGCTAATGAAAAGCCCTCATTTTAGTAAAACTTGACACTTTTCAACGACTTAGTTAGTTTTACAAATTAGTTAACATGTTTTACATGTTTGGGGTTGGTTTTACATGTGTTACTAAACTGACGTTAAACACACTTTTCTGGCACGGAGGCAATCTTTTACAGCAACTAGTGTAATTTGATGAATAACAGGCGAAAAAGTGAGCTATGATTAAAGAAAGTTACACGAAAATTGGCTTAGTTACAAAAGTAATTACATCGGAAAAAAAGTGAGCAATTAATTAAAAAAAGTTACATGAAAATTGGCTAAGTGTAAAAAGTAATTCCATCAGAAAAAAGTGAGCTATGAATTAAAGAAAGTTACACGAAAATTGGCTAAGTGTAAAAAGTAGTTGGATCGGAAAAAGCGAGCTATGAAAGATAGTTCGGAACTTGGTCCACGGAAATTGGATAAATTACACATGTAATTCAATCGGAAAAAAGTGAGCTATTAATTAATGAAAGTTACACGAAAATTGGTCGTGTAAATAATGTATGTAAGACCACAAATCGCCAAACCATACGATCCTTATGTAAATCTTATGTAACTGTGTATACGTATAATTTATACCATGACTTTACATGTCACAAATTATTTAATACATAAAAGACATTAAAATTACTGAACAGTATACCATATTGTTTGTAAGTAATGATAGATTAGATTTATTGTAAATATGTGTACATTTTATTTACAAAATCGTGAAATTTACATTTAAAAAAAAAAATACACTATCTACACTAATATTATAAAGAGGAAAGATTTGTATTTTTGTGTGTGTATGTTTGTAATGAATAAACTCAAAAACTACTGTGCCGATTTCAAAAATTCTTTCACCATTGGAAAGCTACATTCACCCTGAGTGACATAGGCTACCAGGGGGGGGGGGGATAGGAGGGGGGGGTCGGTTTTTCATCCTGAAAATACCCGTGCGAAGCCGGGACGAGTCGCTAGTAATTTAAAAACATACAGACATACAGACATAGATTCCCAGTCGAACCAAGTAGTTTTTAGAAAATCTTTGTATGCAGAATTACTAAGTTTAAAAAAAAAAACTCTTTCAGCAAAATATCCTATCTACAATATTTAAGGTACTTTCCCTTAATGTCGCATAGTCTTGGGACGCCCTGTATATGAACCACAGACACACAGACAGACACCGTAGGCTTCGTAATAGGGTCCCTTTGGCACTCTGTGGGACGGATCCCTAAATAAGACGTTTAATAAAATTAATATGATAATTACGATGCCTCAATGTATACGCAAAAATCACTTACTAATAATAATTTCAGTTGGTATACGAAAATAATACGTAATGTATACGATTTAATTCAATTTCGACTTTATTGTCTCATGTGTGAGTGTAGAATGCAGTTATATACCTAGACCGCCTTCAAGTTAACACACATTTTACCACTTTGGAAGTGTCTCTCGCGCAAACTGTTCAGCCCCAAACGTATGGGTTAGATGAAGAAAAAAATTGAGTTTCAGTTCTAAGTATGGGGAACCCCAAAAAGTTCATGTTTTCTTTCTATTTTTGTGTGAAAATCTTAATGCGGTTCACAGAATACATATACTCACCAAGTTTCAACAGCATAGCTCTTATAGTTTCGGAAAAAATGTGGCTGGGACATACGGACGAACAGACAGACATGAGGGTTCCGTAATTTGGATACGGGACCCTAAAAAAGCCCAGTTCTGCGAGCTATATGGCCACCCTATTGCCACTTCAACTTGCTAACTCTGAGAGCTATGTCGGTGATGTTGGTTCTTGTACTGATATTCTCACTTCGGATTCTTTCACGTGTTTATTATTTAGGTATCAAAAAATAAAATGTACACATTTTTACTATTTATTAGAACCATGTATACGTAAATCATACCTCAGTAATAAACTAATATTCTTAATAAATAAAATAAAAATAAAATACTCATTACCATCCTATGAATGAAAATTTGCTTCAATTTTTTTTTCTAAGATCATGTTTTTCTTAGACATATCTAAGATCGTATCTTGATATATATTTTAAGTGGTTTGCAAAAAACCTAATTTATAAAGTAATTTTTTATGTTCTTGTACCTACTATAAATTTTATGTTTTTTGTTAAGGTGTAACGATTCGCTTGAGGCGCGTAATTCAAATTTTATTGTGTTTTTTGCTCATCACAGCTCATCAAAAAAATTTGAGATAGCGAAACCTTATTTTGCGAAAACTAGGAGACCCCTATAACGCATATTTTGATTGAAAGTGTCTCATAAATATCATTAGTTTAGCTACGAATGTTAATCAATAATTTTTACAGTGATTTTTTGTTCATTGACATTCATAGCTGAACTAATGATATTTATGAGACATTTTCAAGCAAATTATGTCAAAAATGTCTAGAAAATATAATTTTAACAGTGATTTTGGTTCATTGACATGCATAGCTAAACTAATGATATTTATGAGACATTTTCAATCAAATTATGTCCAAAATGTCTAGAAAATATCATTTTTACAGTGATTTTGGTTCATTGACATGCATAGCTAAACTAATGATATTTATGAGACATTTTCAATCAAATTATGTCCAAAATGTCTAGAAAATATCATTTTTACAGTGATTTTGTTCATTGACATGCAAAGCTAAACTAACTAATGATAATTATGAGACACTTTCAATCAAATAATGTCAAAAATGTCTCGAAAATATCATTTTTACAGTGATTTTTTGTTCTTTGACATTCATAGCTAAACTAATGATATTTATGAGACACTTTCAATCAAATAATGTCAAAAATGTCTCGAAAATATCATTTTTACAGTGATTTTTTGTTCTTTGACATTCATAGCTAAACTAATGATATTTTTGAGACATTTTCAATCTAATTATGTCAAAAATGTCTCGAAAATATCATTTTATAGTGATTTTTTGTTCTTTGACATTCATAGCTAAACTAATGATATTTATGAGACACTTTCAATCAAAATATGCGTGTTAAGTCTCCTAGTTTTCGCAAAATCAGGTTTCGCTATCTCAGGATGTGTTGATGAGCTGTGATTAGCAAAAACACAATAAAATTTGAACATCGTGCCTCTAGCGAAACGTTTCACTTTAAAAGTTGAAGCAAAATCACCTAAAAGTCAATGCTAATTGTTTACGTCTCAAAGAGATTAATTTTAATGCATTTTTACTCAAAAGTTTGTCAATTGTAAATGCTTGACCGGTTGTGACGTTGTGTTATCCTCCATTATACCGACTGACTCTCAAATTGAAATACAATAAATACTATTTTTTACAGCTGAAACTATAGACAATACCGTCCATAGACAAAAGTATTTATTTTAAATGTGTAATATAAGTTTTATAGCATGGTATTGTATATGCGTGTGAGGATTATATCACCAGCCTTGTCATATATACAGGGTGTCCCAAGACAATGCGACATGAAGGGAAGGTACCTTAAATATTGTAGATAGGATATTTTGCTGATAGGAGACTTTGTTTGATTTTTTAAACTTAATAATACTGCATCCAAAGATTTTCTAAAAATTACTTGCTTCGTCTGGGAATCGAACCGACTTAAATGAAAAATTAAAATTAAATTCCTTTGTTTGAAGATACCAGGTTACCAAAAAGGAATTATTATTTGTTTGTCCATTCTTTAGATTGGCATCATAAAAATAGGGGCTGTTTTTTTTCACATTCGACTCTGTTCGATTCCCAGACAAAGCAAGTAATTTTTGGAAAATCTTAGAAAGCAGTATTATTAACTTTTAAAAATAAAATAAAGTCTCCATTCCGCAAAATATCCTATCTACAATATTTAAGGTACTTTCCCTTCATGTCGCATAGTCTTGGGACGTCAAGTATACCTACTGCCTGAATATTTTATGTAAATATATTTTTTATGAAAATATCACGCATCGAATCCGATCAACCTGTTACCTGTTTTAAATGTATTATTAAGTAGATACATACATTATAGAAAAGTGCTTTAAAAACTTTTAAGTGGTTTCCTTGGCTGTATATACCTATAGCCATAGATAAAATATACTACTACGTTGTAATATAATTGATTACATCGAAATATAGTTTACTACGTAGTAATATTGTTTACTACGTATTTAATAGTGCATTATGGTACTAGTGTGTAATGTTGGTGATTACCGCTGAGGCCATCTATGGTCTTAAGAGAGCCGAGGACGGTAATCATCAATACACACGTGTATCATACGACGTTTTTCAGCACACTTGTGAAGAAAATAATAATAAAACAGAAATACACCCTCTGTGTAAATGTTCAACTGTCTCTATAACTCACTTGTGAATAATAGCAATGAAAAAGTCACAGTTTGATTACAGGTGTCATTATGTGCCTAATTGCGGTGAAATTAGAGCCACTTTAAACTATAATCTGGGTCTCTTCAAGGCTAGAGTGAATAGGTGCATTCTAGACCTTTGTGCTCCATCTTCGGCCGCATCGTCACTTACCAACAGGTGAGATCGTGGTCAAACAAAGGTCTATCATTGTTTAAAAAGAAAAAAACTTTATGAGCAAGTGTGTTGAAAAATACTTAACTTGTAATATAGGTACTTTACTACGTACTACGTAGTAATATGTTTATCTATGGTAACTCTATGCCACACGCATACACAATACCCATAATGTACTCATTGTTGTATTGTTTTCATCGCCGCCATATTAGATTATAGATTAGTTGAATTAAGGCCTATTTTAAACGACTATACGATGTAATTATACGATTCCAAAATAATAGTATACCCAGTAAAACGTTCGATTCAAAATTGTATACGCAAAAAAGTATTAAAAGAAAGTAATCAAAAATTTTAAATTTAGATGTAATTTTTCTGAAGGTAGACTTGTAATTTCAGTGTGGGATAGTGATCGCCATTTCAGCAAATGCCAAATATTTTTGTGACTGGCTTTGTAATAACTATGGGCTTTTTTTTACCTATTAGGTAATGAACCCTAAAATGCGTAAATGTTGTAAAAAAATTCATTGGAAATATTGTCAATAAATTTTGAATTATCGTGTCATTACTAAAAGTGTATACCAATTATGTATTACAAGGGCTGTAACTTGACATTCTATCACATTAGTAGCTCTGTCTGTTTGTTTTTTTACTACACGGCTAAACCGACCTTGATGAAATTTTACAAAGTTATAGTTTGTATAATAAGAATACTTTTACAAAGAATACTTTTCAGGAATAATAATATTACTTTTTTTTTATATCCTTCCAAATTTCATCAAGATCGGTTTAGCCGTTTTGTCGTGAAAAGGTAACAAACAGACAGAGAGACAGAGGTACTTTCAAAAGTGGGAGTAGTGTGATATTGATGTTAAATCTATATTGTTTTTTATGTAAATTTCTCGAAATTTATGTAAATTTGTGTTGTTTTTGTATAATTTACAGACCAGGTACAAAGATGCATGTATGAACTAGCCCTTGTGCAGAAATGGGGTGTAAAAAGTATTTTGAATAAAATGCATGATTGTACACTCGCTCAAGTTTTTGTGTGTGCGAAAAGGGAATAGTCGTGGAAGAGTTTTGTAAAGTCTACACTATCTCGTCATTGTAACTACAAAATATTGACACTTATTATGAAAATAATGTATCTATAGAGCAGTCGCCCGCGACTTCGTCCGCGTCTAGTTTTTTCCATAAAAACTTCAATATCCCGCTGAATACCCTTAAGGGGTGAATTTATGAAATTCCTTTGTGCATAAAACCTCATGGGGAATGTATCTTCCAAAGAGTCATGGCGAAAGTGTACCCGCGCTTGCGAAACTACGTAAAACTAATATCCTTGGATAGTACGAGAATAGAATAATAAATTTCCATCATTACATTTTGTATAAAACTACGTGGAATTATCAAATATTTTTTTGAATATATTGATCGTGCCTGTTAAAATCTGCCCATCAGTGCCGTAATCTAAGCCAGTGCCCTGCCATGGCAGACAAGGTTAAAAGTAATCAACAAATTTAGCCTCTCTTTGTTGGTAAGACTCCTACGATTAGGGGCCAAAAACTTCTCAAGAAAACAAAACTGCCATAGAACAAAAATGCTTTCTGCAACTCAAAATAATTTGATTTTACAATCTATTATTTTACTTGCAGTGTTTGTTTGTTTAGGTCAATTTTTAAAACTGAATTTTGAACTTACATTACCTTTACCGATTTAGCTGAAAATTTGCATACCTGTCAAGTTCCGATAATAATACAATATTATGGTGCATTTGCACTAGGCAATTGGCTAGCCAGTTAATACATGGCATCAGAAATACTACTCGCATGTAATATTAAATAGCGAGCTGATCTGATGATGGTGGACAACAGAACTCCTCGAGGGATAATAGTAGACTGGCCGTGTTTAGGCTCATTTTGATCAGCACACGGTTACGATCACTAAGTTTATAAAAGCTTAAATTTAAAATTTTATTTTTCACAAAAAACTTATTTTCCCGTAGTTTTGTACAGAAACTAATGTTGGGACAATTGTTAGGATCTCTATTTATAATTTTGGGTACACCAATGTTCTCAGTCTCGTCATGATTCGTCGTTAAGTCTATAGTCAGGGAGTCAAACAACAATTTTGTATATATTGATATTAGTTCCGTTTCTCACCACGCTCTTTCTCTTTTCGCACAAACTAGTGGCTCATATTTTATTTACTCAACTTTTTAAACTGTAAATGATAATTTATCATGGATTATTCGATAACTTAACACCCCATATGTAATGCGAAGAAAATTATCGGTGATCTTAGTCTGTTACGAAACGGATATACGTAAATTGGATGGTGAAAATTAAAATTAAGGATTTTTTATAAATCTAGAAGTATTCTGTAAGTATACGTAGTAGTTATATATTAACATTTTCAACTTGGAAGCGAATTGGATAGAATTTATTGGTGAGTGGTCAAAAAATTCACATAACTGAAGGCACATTTTCTAGACCTTTGTGCTCCATCTTCGGCCACATCGTCACTTACCAACAGGTGAGATCGTGGTCAAACAAAGGTCTATCAATGTTTAAAAAAAACACATGATAAGTATCTGAAAATTTCGAGTCACGGAATAACACTTTTATACCCAACTATTAAGATTCAGAACGAAACAAAAATATTACATTATGGTACAAGTGTGTAATGTTGGTGATTACCGCTGAGGCGCCATTGTGACCCGACCCGTTAGGTGAGGACGAGAGCCGAGGACGGTAATCATCAATACACACGTGTATCATCCGACGTTTTGCAACACACTTGTGAAGAAAATAATAATAAAACAGAAATACACCCTCTGTGTAAATGTTCAACTGTCTCTCTATAACTAACTTGTGAATAATAGACATGAAAAAGTCACAGTTTGATTACAGGTGTCATTATGTGCCTAATTGCGATGAAATTAGAGCCACTTTATGAGCAAGTGTGTTGAAAAATATTTAACTGTATAAAATTGTGTTATGTAGTTTGGTATCTTAAGAAAGAAATAAATTATGACCAACGCGTCGTTGTTTTCAATATTTTCAAAGAAAACATGTTATTTTTTATTAATTTAAATGCCAAGCTACTTTTAAACAGTTAATCGGCCAGTTTTGATTCGATTTGTAAATTTTTAACCGTCAAAAAAAAACAGATTCACGCGCTATGTGATATCTCAAATTTTTTGTTTGTGTGTTTTAAAGTCTCTAAACTAAATCTAACTGAACTACAAATCAGGCCTTAAAATGTTTTAGGAACTTACCGGTTTAATTGACCTCTGTTCAACTTGATATAGGTCGCGCAATGAGTTATGAGCGCTGACCTTCAATAGTAGTTTTTTGGGTCTGTATAGCGAATGCGTCAATGTACACATGCGCAATCAACCCCTCCACTCTCGCCCAACTCGTTGCGCGACCTATACCGTCTGGGATACCCTGGATAAAGGCGCTTGTACACGCTGGCTGGTCTAAAGATTGGGCCAATACTTTGGCCCGCATTGCTGGTCCAGTTTGCACGTTGACCCAACTAACTGGGGGCCAAATCTTGGCCATTTGCGAAGGTGTAAACACACACGAGTAGGAGTTAACCGCAGAAAATTATTTGTAATGGTCATTACATTTTTTTTTTTATGAAACTAATATTCAAACTAGCTTACCGCCCACCTATAGCCCTATTTTGAAGTTTTTATAGCTTATTCACGTGACAAATATTTTCAAAAAGTACCTACATACATACACACACATATGCCTACACACAAAAAGGTATAAATATAACATTTACGCAAAATCAGGCCTAGATTATTTGATGTGTGGACAAGCACCAATGCTGGCCGACAACGCTAAAACTACGCAAACTGTACACTCTAGGGCCAAAATGTTGTCATCATGTCCTTGTAAACGCTGGGCCAGCTTGTTGGGCCATCACGCCCTTGTTCACTCCCGGCCAGCGTGTTAGGCCATCACGTCCTTGTTCACTCCCGGCCAGCGTGTTGGGCCATCACGCCCTTGTACACTCTAGTCCAGTTTGTTGGGCAGCATGTCCTTGTACACGCTGGGCCAGCTTATTGGGCCAGCTTGCCCTTGTACACTCTGGGTCAGCATACCTTTGTACACTCAGGGCCAGCGTGTTGGGCCAACATATCCTTGTACACGCTGGGCCAGCTTGTTGGGCCATCACGCCCTTGTACACTCCAGGCGAGTGTGTACAGACCCCATTAGTTCCATTAAAACCACTCACCAATATAAATGTCAACTATTAGATGTAGTGACTATGTTGCTTATATTTTCCAAGCGTTATTATATTATATTATATTATAGTAAAAATGTCCAGTTGTTAGTATACTATAGATAAACGCTTGATAGTGTAAGTATTTCAACTTATACATATTAATATTACGGCATAATTTTTGCTAGTCAATAAAATAATTTCTAGGCTCTTGAGTGTTTTACTTCATCATCATCAGACGGTGGAAGTTCAATGCGAACTGCTAAGGATTGGAATACACATTTTTTTTCTTTATTTTTATACTACTTGAATGACGGTGCAAGCAGATGGCCCACCTGATGTTAAGCGGTAACCTCTGTCTATGAACAGAGCATTACCTCATAGGTCACGTCCACCTAGGACGCGCCCTATGTGGCATTGCACTGCGCCCGCCACCCTGAGACATAAAGATGAAAAGTCTCATGTGCCTGTAATTTCACCGCGGAGACTAACATCCAGAGTCTCGAGCACCGCCGTAAGGTAGCGTGCCTTTCGATCTTCTAAAGGTTACATTTCGGGGAATGCTCCCAGGAACTACACGATCTGATCCCACCATCTCCTTTTCACCACAGGACGAGCAGGCGCACGGCTCGGTACCACCCTTACCTCATTAGTATACCCTCTATTCGTACCAAACGTTTCAGTTCTACCTTTATAATGAGAACTGCTAAGGAGTGGAATACACTACCGTCGTCTGTCTTTCCTGAAAACTATAATCTGGGTCTCTTCAAGGCTAGAGTGAATAGGTGCCTTCTAGACCTTTGTGCTCCATCTTCGGCCGCATCGTCACTTACCAACAGGTGAGATCGTGGTCAAACAAAGGTCTATCATTGTTAAAAAAAACCCCTTATCCTTCAAACCGGAACACAGCAATGCGAGCACTACTGCTTTGCGGCAGAAATAGATGTGTAGTTCCACTCAACATACGTTCAGGTGGGCCATGAGATTGTTCCGTCATTCACGAGATTACAAAAAAACCTTGAATCTGTTTTAAGGAAGCAATTGAAGCCTTAATTTATGTAGTTATTTGATATAGGGCACCCCACAGGTTTACTCTATGCATAAAAAAAGTCTTAATCTTATTATTAGTTATTTTATAGGGCACCCCACAGGTTTACTCTATGCATAAAAAAGTCTTAATCTTATTATTAGTTATTTTATAGGGCACCCCACAGGTTTAATCTATGCATTAAAAAGTCTTAATCTTATTATTAGTTATTTTATAGGGCACCCCACAGGTTTACTCTATGCATAAAAAAAGTCTTAATCTTATTATTAGTTATTTTATAGGGCACCCCACAGGTTTAATCTATGCATTAAAAAAGTCTTAATCTTATTATGTAGTTATTTTATAGGGAACCCCACAGGTTTACTCTATGCATAAAAAACGTCTTAATCTTATTATTAGTTATTTTATAGGGAACCCCACAGGTTTACTCTATGCATAAAAAACGTCTTAATCTTATTATTAGTTATTTTATATTTTATTTTATTATTATTTTATTTTATTATTTTTATTATTTACATACACACGCCTTTTTCCCCGAAGGCGTAGGCAAAGCCCCAATGGGCCTCTTTTCACAGTGGGTTGCACCATCGTGGAATATAGACGTGACGAGTGGTGAGCTCATCGCCGCCATTGCTTCTCATGACTGGACAAATCAAATCTTATCAACAAGTCCGGGTAAATCCCTTAGTCGGCTTTTACGACATCCACGGGAGGAGACGGAGGGGTCTATTCATAGGCTGGAAACACCAGGGCGTCACCGCGTGCGCAAAAAATACAACATTGAAAGCTTATTTGACATTGACAAATATTTGTACGATCTGCAGATATTTGTTCAGGGTGTTCTGGGTATTTTCTATGTATAATAAAAAAATATCTATCGATGTAATGTATTGTGTTAAGCATATCAGTTATCTAGTACCCATAACACAAGCTCTGCTTAGCTTGGGGCTAGACAATGTTGTGTGAGCTGTCCAGCATTATTTATTTATTACAATTATAGAGGATGAATACCTTCCTGCATACACTTTTTGAACTTTAATTTCCATACAAAAATCCGTATTCACAGTACCTACACCATACCGTACAACTCAGCCTACGGCCTCAGGTTAGTACTAAACGGTAAGCACTAGTGACAATTACTAAGCCCGTGTAAACCTAGCATTAACTTATAATGAAAAGTGACTCAGCTCGAAGACGGTGGATCGTCGGTGGGATAGGGGATCGAATAAACAGCGTTAGCTGTTACAGATTAGCTTAGACGGCATCTCGGGCCGAGGGGCGAGGCACACTGGGAGCAACCAGGTTTATAATAAATAAATAAATAATGCCGGACATAGTTCAAACACAACATTATCTAGCCCCAAGCTAAGCAGAGCTTGTGTTATGGGTACTAGATAACTGATATAGTACAATACATTAAATAGATAGATATTTTTTATTATACATAGAAAATACCCAGAACACCCTGAAATCGCACAAATATTTGTTCCGAGGCGGGAATCGAATCGGCAACCTCCTGCGGCCAACCTTCGCCCGCCGCGCCGCGCCACAGAGGTATTCATGATGTTTTATGATGTGTAACATCTTTTCTCTCGCTGTCCTGCAATCTGTGGGAGTGGTTTCATGAAAAGGGACGGCGTGTGTCACAGTAAGCGCGCGTTGGGCGAGTAGCCGGCTGAGATGCAAAAGGTTGCGGGTTCGATTCCCGCTGCGGGACAAATGTATGATCTGCAAATATTTGTCTGGGTCTGGGTGTTATAGTACAATGGTACTCGTAGTTTGTGATACCCACGACACAGGGAATCCTAGTGTGGGATCAGGACTATGTATGTGGCTGTTGTTTTTTTTTCCAATTTTACGAAAACTTACAGCCATGCACAAATTATAGGTAAGTACATATCAAATAACATGCTAAAAAAATATTAAAAAGCTGATGGGTGTTATGTTATGTTAAGTTATGTTATTTTTCCGAGAAGTTGGTACTATCAGCCATATTGCTTATTACCAGGGAGGTGAGATGTCAGATGTTACACATTGCGACTTCATTTTTTTTTACATAGAAAACGTTGATTCTAGTAAAAATACCTACGAGCACAAGATCAAAAACAAATCTTGCATAGAAACGTTTTGGGATTATGACTTTGTGGCCCAAGGTTTGTAGCCCACTGACACTGTGCTCCATTTTTATAAACCTATATATTGAGAAAGAATCAATAAAATAGCTTCAGGACTTTTAAAGAAGTAGGATTTTTTGCGTAGGTAACTTAATCATAGAGTAGAGTAGGTACGCGTCATGTAAAAAGAACGCTGCGCTGGAACGTATGAAGAAGTATGACCGCCAGCGTTCTTTTTACATGACGCGCATTTTAGTTTTGTTTGTCTGTCAACAGTAGAAATTACTTCATAAAAATAAAAATTCAACAAAAAAAATTAGGTACCTACTATATTATGAGACGTCCATTGTATGTTTTGTATATAAATATTTTATTTACAGAAAGAATAATACAACTAATACAAGGTATGTACAAAACACATATGAAACAGTTGTGCTACCTGAAGACCGCTGCTAGCGATCTAAAGGTAGCACAACTGATCCAAATCACTACCAGACGGAAGCGTCCCTAAGATGCTGGCTGCATAGCCACGCTGAATGGCAATATTTTGTATATTATTTGTATAATCCTTTTTGAGAAGTAGGTTTTCAACAAGAGGTATTTATTGCAGTTTGGGTGTCTAACAAAATATCCAGAATATGTACTTTTTTTTTCAGAATTTAAATCTCTAAATTTTCGAAATAAATAACAGGTTTTTTAAATTAACGTTTGGGTTTACTTACGCCTTAAATACTTAAAGTACCGATTTTTTTACCAACTTGTTAAACTTGTGCTCACATATTTTATCTTCAATAGAACGGTGTGAGAATAAATTAGTGATCCTGAATTTTGCCTCAGTGTACCCCCAACTTAATTCATCCCCTGAAAACCTCACTTCAACCCCGTCTTCAGTGACGTACGGACAAACAGTGCTGTGTTTGATATAGTGAGTGTTCGTGAAGGTATGTTTCGTATATAGAATTTGTCTTGGAAGAAAAATCTATTAGCGATAAGACTTAACGTTTTTAAAAAGCAAATTAACTTTCAATAATTTACCTACTATAAAATATAAAACATAGTTATTGCTTTAAGAATATTAAAAAAAAAAGTTTATTTGTATCAAAACCAATAGTGGTAGAAACTTTAACTTATAGGTAGTTCACTTATAAAAGCAAAAACGTACCTATTAAATAAATGCTAGCTGTAGGTATACGTACTTAATAGTAGTAGGTAGGTACACAAACAATTTAATTTATATTAAAACATGGATTTACTAGTTATTTTTTATCAACCTGATAAATAAAACTATTCGAGCTTGAACTTGACGACCTCTGTGGCGCGGCAGGCGAAGGTTGGCCTGCGACGCAGTAGGTTGAGGGTTTGATTCCCGCCTCGGAACAAATATTTCTGCGATCGAAAATATTTGTTCAGGGTGTTCTGGGCGTTTTCTATGTATAGTAAAAAATATCTATTTATGTAATGTATTGTAATAAATATATCAGTTATCTAGTACCCATAACACAAGCTCTGCTTAGCTTGGGGCTAGATAATGTTGTGTGAACTGGCCAGCATTATTTATTTATTTATTTAACTTTGGACAAAATATACGTATATAGGTATCCGCGCTCGTTCCGTCAACCAAAGAGTAATACAAAAAAACCGGCTAACTACAAGTCGGACTCGCGCACGAAGGGTTCCGTACCATTTTCTATAAAAACAGCAAAAAAAAAACACGTTTTTTGTGTGGGGCTCCCAGACAAAATACGTGTTTTTTTAATAAAAACAATATTCTGTTTTTTTGTATTTGTTGTTATAGCGGCAACAGAAATACATAATTTGTGAAAAATTCTACTGTCTAACTATGACGGTTCATAAGATACAGCCGACAGATGGACGGACAGACAGATATACAGACAGACGGACAGCCGAGCCTTAGTAATAGGGTCCTGGGTCCCGGAACCCCAAAAAAGGGTTTTTTACTATGATATTTTGTGTGTTCCTAGATGGTATACCAGCGTCCCACCACCATCCCATTCCCCTCAGTCTGGCACCGCTTCACCGTCATCAGGGGAGGCGCTCCCGTCGAGCTTCGAATCCAGGACCTCACAGACGACATGTGCCAACCAGCCCTGGACTTACTGGAGAAGTACTTTATGCGGGATGAACCGCCTTGCAAGTTTATTGGTAAGTCATAATTCTAATGCCCGTTTGCTCTAAACATAAGGTTAGGCTTGTCCATGAAGGGTTCCGTAGCAGCAAGTAACATAATATAAAAGTTTTAAACCCCCAACGCAAAAACGACGGGGTGTTAACCTTAACCACTTTTCAACCTTATACCTATCAAAAACAGTTCAAAACTATATTAAAATTGTTAAAAGGAACTATGTTTTTTGTTTTATAAACAATAAGATGTATTGGGATAGAACCATAATCACAGATAGAACCGTTCATTTCAACAGGCCAGATATAACTTTACTAAATAAAAGAGACAAAATAGTCTTCGTAATAGATATAGCCGTATGCAACACACACAATTTGGTAAAAACCCATTCAGAAAAAATTGCTAAATACACGGATCTTGCTGTTGAGATAAAGTCTCAATGGCAAGTCCAAACAGTCAAAACTATCCCTATAATTCTCTCAACAACTGGCGTCATCCAAAACACTGCACACCAGCCTAAAAACTCTCGACATTCATCCATCCACTTACACTCTTCTCCAAAAGGCAGTCATACTCAACACATGCAGAATAGTAAGGAAATTCTTAAACATAAATTAACTTTTAACTAAACTAGCACTTGGCTCAGGCCCGTGCAAAAAACACCACTCCGGAGAGCTAAAAGAATATAAAGACATAATAATAATAATAATCTTAATATGGTGTTACAGAAATCCACAAGTACCCCTCTGCAGCGAGTGAGCTGAAGAAGCTGTGGAGCACCACGGTGCAGGACCACGTGTCCCTCGTGTGTCTCTCCGAGCACGGTGAGGTCGTCGGCGTGAACGTGCTCACCGTCGCGCGCAAGGACGACGGGGAAGTGTTCCAGGTGGGTCAGTCAAAAAAAAACAGATTTGCCACGGGCCCCAGATGGTATAGTTACGCCACTGGCTGTTAGTCTATCTGTCAGTCAGTAGTCTGTCAGTCAGCCGTAAGATGTCACCTGCCTTGGTTGGCGTCTACCAAGGCAGGTGACATCTTACGGTGAACGAGCTGAAGGTATACTGATTGATTACTAGAACGTTTGTATCATATTAACAGACCAACGACAAGATCTGGGCCAAACTCTTCGGAGCAGTTGACTTCGTGTCGAAGAGTGTGGACATCTTCTCCATGTACGGGGTCGAGCAGTACCTGACTGCGCTGGGGCTGGTGGTAGACCCTGCGTGGAGGGGGCTGGGCATTGGCAGGGTCATGCTGGAAGCCAGGTGAGGGGGGAGCACAGCTGTGAGTCGCTCTTGCGTGTGTGTGTGAAGAGTGTACCTATAATTGAAAAAAACGGTATTAACTCACGTAGGTTATTGTTCCGAGTAACAAGTACCTAATTAATTTTGTAAAAATTAAAAGACCTCAACGCTGAACGGCTGAACCGATTTTGATCAAACAAAGCTAAGAACACTCCCGACAAATACACCTTTCAAACAAAAAAACTAAACGAAATCGACTCAGCCGTTTGGGAGCTACGTTGGGACACACACACACACACACGTCAAACTTATAACACCCCTTCGTTTTTCGTCGGGGGTCAAAAAAACCCGCCTCGAGAATATGAATATCACTCACGGAAGTTCGGTTTATTCTCAAAAAGACATTATGTCACTTACATGAGAAAAACATTTATCTATAAGTAGTACATTAAACATATAAGTAGGTCGTTCGAGTAAGTAAATTGGTAATATTGTACATTATTTGTAGAAAACTAGGTAGGCGCTCATTCAATGCATATGCATGATAATAAGTAGGTACGATCTTTAAAAGTAGGTATCTACAACGTACTGCGTAAGTTTTGTTTTAAATGCATTGAATGAGTTTACATTTTTAATATCTGACGGTAGTTGGTTATAAAGCTGTGCACCTTCAAAAGTAAACATTTTTTTACCGTAGTTCGTTCGCGTCTTGGGTAAAACCAGAAAGCTGGCGCGACGAGTATTTTGCTTGGATATTTGTCGCGTTGTTATGAATGATAGGCTAGTATGGAGAGAGCCTTTTAAAATTTTACGAACAAGTATGCATGTGCTGTAAATATATAATTGTTTGATGTTCATCAATTTAGTTTGTTCATATATTTGAACGGTTGGTGTTAAGTATGGATAGTGGAATAATAATTTAATAATTTTGTTTTGAATTATTTGAAGTCCAGCTAATTTAGTTTTGACAGCACTGCCCCATACTTCAATTAAATACATCAGGTGTGGTTTTATTAGGGAGTTATAGATAGTATAGCGTACTCGGCGTGGAATACAACTAACGATATTACGAAGTGACCCAGTTAGTGACGAAAGTTTATTTTTGATGTGTTCAATCTGCATGTTCCATGTCAAGCCGCTATCCAATCTTAAACCAAGGTATTTTTCGTAACATTTTTCTTGTAAAAGTACATTATTGATTTTGATTGGGTTGTATGGTGCAATTATTTTATTTTTTGCTCTAAAGATGGTGTAACATGTCTTTGATATATTTATTGTCAATAGGTTGTGCTGGAACCAAGAGAAGAGAGTGTTCAGATCTGACTGAGCTTGCGGTATTATGTCATTTATTGCTGACCCAAAGTAAAACAAACACGTGTCATCTGCGTATAACGTTACGTGACCAATCAAACCTATTTCGTTGATATTATTAATGTAAATTAAAAAGAGCAGTGGTCCTAATATGGAACCTTGAGGGACACCACATGTTATGGGTGCTGTTTCACTTTGAGCATCACCAATTTTAACTACCTGCACTCTGTTTGCTAAATATGATTTGAACATTTTCAGGGCAATGCCTTTGATACCTATTGTTTCTAGTTTTTTTATTAACAATCTGTGGCTTACGGTGTCAAAGGCTTTTTTTAGATCGATAAATACGCCGAGCACAATTTTTCTATTATCTATGTTTGATTTTATCTTCGTTACTAGGTCAAGTTTTAATAGTATTTGTGTACATATCTGTCCGTGTATGTCACAGCCTTTTTTTTTCGAAACTATAAGAGCTATACTGTTGAAACTTGGTAGGTAGATGTATTCTGTGAACCGCATTAAGATTTTTACACAAAAATAAAAAAAAACAATTATTTTATGGGTTCCCCATACTTAGAACTGAAACTCAATTTTTTTTTCATCAAACCTATACGTGTGGGATATCTATGGATAGGTCTTCAAAAATGATGTTGAGGTTTCTAATATTTTTTTTTTCTGAACTGAATAGTTTGCGCGAGAGACACTTCCAAAGTGGTAAAAAGTGTGTCCCCCCCGTAACTTCCAAATAAGAGAATGATAAAACTAAAAAAAATATGTGATGTACATTACCATATAAACTTTCACTCAAAATTGGTTTGAACGAGATCTAGTAAGTAGTTTTTTATTTTTGGGGTTCCCCATACTTAAAACTAAAACTCAACAAAAAAAAAACATCAAACCTATACGTGTATGGATATCGTATCTATGGATAGGTCTTCAAAAATGATATTGAGGTTTCAAATATCATTTTTTTCTAAACTGAATAGTTTGCGCGAGAGACACTTCCAAACTGGTAAAAAGTGTGTGTGTCCCCCCCATAACTTCTAAAATAAGAGAATGATAAAACTAAAAAAAAAAATGTACATTACCATGTAAACTTTCACTCAAAATTGGTTTGAACGAGATCTAGTAAGTAGTTTTTTTTTAATACGTCATTAATCGTAATCCGTCCAAGAACTTTTATATTATGTTACTTGCTGCTACGGAACCCTTCATGGGCGAGTCCGACACGCACTAGGCCGCTTTTTTTTGTTTGTTTGAATGGTGAATTTGTCGGGAGTGTTCTTAGCTATGTTTGATCAAAATCGGTTCAGCCGTTTCATTGTGTTGAGGGTTTTTATAATTTTTACAAAATTAATTACTTGCTAAATTCAGTCATTTCCAAGTTTCATGGTAAATGCGTTCTGTTGACGCGTAGGTAATAGAATTCCATTGACGTCTGCGTAATGGAATTCTCCCCGCGGAATGAAATGGTCGCTAAATATCCCATTATTGAGATGCCAGGATTCCAGGTCAGATCAGAATGAGGATATTGGATCATGGAAATGTTAGAAAATATTTATGTAGGTACCTACGTAAGTACGTACTTAGACGGTTTTAGGTAAGTATAGTGTGTGTCTTTCTACTTTTTACAAGCCTTTAGCTAAATTGTAATGTTTGTTAGGTCTTCTTCATAGCTTAGTTAGTGGCTTTTGTGCATTATTTGCAACAATTTAGCCAATGTCAAGAAATATAATTATTTTTTCTTGTAATAGGTATATTATTAGGTATGTACCTACCTACCTATGTTCGAGTCAAATCTTACATCAATTATCCTAAACATAATTGAAATTTTTGAAAGTAACGTCGTATTTTTTTTAATTGCATTTTATTGTGTTTTTTCTAGATATTTTGTGTAAGTTTGGTAGCATTTTAACAGGGTGTAACTTACGAAGTAACTATTAAGTAATCTGTGGTGTAACTTAGATAAATAGCACATATGTGTTGTATACTTGTAGTTAGATATCCCTAAGTAGGTAAATTGTGTGTCTTTTTGAAATGGTGGATTTTTTCCAGCATAGGCCTACTTGGTTTTTCTGTCACCATTTAAACTGTGTTATGACTTGACGGAGACTCTTGACGACTTGACGAATTTTATAACAACTTGTTACTGGCGAAATTGTTGGGAGCACTTCTCAGATGCCACTAAATGAAGAAGAAGAAGTATCCTCAACAGATTGAGATGTTTGAATACCTACCAGTTTTGAAAGTTATCAATACAATATTATGGTGACAGCGAGCTGATCTGATGATGGAGGTGGAAAACGGTACCTACTCCTTGATGGTTAGACTGGCCGTGTTTATCGCTTGTGTATGTTTATTATGGACAACGAGAGACCGCAATGCTCTAAGATTATAGATGGTAGAGCTCGTTCACCGTAAGATTGCACCTGCTTTATACTCTTAGTCTGTGTCCGTGCCTTGGGAATAGTACCAACCATAGAAAAATAAATACTCCTTGGCATGTGCAATCTTAGAATGAATGGTCTCTACGGTCTGCCTAGCCCGCCGCGCCGTGAGTACCTAAGTAAGTAGGTAAAACTTTTTTCTCATTGTGGAGCGTAAGTCAGCTGTCACTGTAATGTCATTTTCATTCATAGTAACCTTGCATTTTGTAAATGTTTACTTTATTTAGAAATGGTTTTAAAATCTATAAAAAAGAATAAAAAGAAATGCATTTGCGATACAGAAGCTATTTTAGGCAAGATAACAGGAACCCCCGAGCCTTTGCAAAACACACAGGTTAACAAAATCAGGTTGAGTTTATTTACTGAAAGAAATTCTGACGGAAGCGGCTGGCTAGTTCTACGAGGGAACGATATTTTCGATAGATACAAGCGAAGAATTCAGGATTTGGATATCAGAGCCATCTGTCTGTACACGCGGGAACTACCACGGCGTATAACGAAACTCGATTTGAGCTATAATCTGATAACAGATGTCGGGTTCCGCAAATTATTGAAAATGTTGCTAGTCAAAGGCAGGTCGAGTTTGATCAATTTAAATATTATGAACAATGATTTAACTGAGGATTCTATTTTAGGAATAGCAAAATATTCAAAATACATCAAGCTGAAATATCTGAGATTGAATGGGAATGACTTTGGGACTAAAGGAGGAGAATATTTTGCAAAATTCTTGATTAACAACAATAGTGTTGAATATTGCGATATTGGTCAAACGAGTCAGACTTTGACAAGCGTTGCGCAAATAGTGACGGCGTTGAGAATCGACCACGGAGCGAATCAAACTATGAAAGTGTTCGATTTCAGTCGAATTATCCCACTTTTCAACCGATATTCGTACGAAACGAAATGGCTTGCGTATCATATTGAATATCTCCTTGAGCGGAACTCAACTATTATAGAACTACACTTGCAAAAAAATGAATTTATCGGACATGACATGGATTACTTCGCGCGTGGTTTGAGACGAAACACCACGCTTTTGTACTTAGATTTGGGCTACAACAAAATAGGGGATTATGGCGCTGAACTACTAGGAAAATATCTGTCTGAAGGACCACGACTAGTCCTGCTAAATGTAGCTGGAAACAGCATAAAGGACACAGGTGCCAGGGCTTTAAGTTTTGGCCTGCCTTACTCAAAAGTTCGCGCTTTAGACATTTCCAATAACAAAATAACTGACAGCGGAATACTGGATTTGCTGAACACAATCAAAAAGTCGGTTTTCATGCGGTTTCTCAACATTTGGGGGAATAAATTCGGAGACGTGACTTGCAGAGTGATTGAAAGGATGCTACAAAGCGGTGTCCTTTTTCAACATACGATAGATGTGAAATTATATGAAGTAGATGAAGTTCTATATGCTGCTTACTATCCCAACCCAGCTGACAGAAATAAGCATCTTTATTACTGTGAAATGAATTTCGGGTATTCGTTGCCTATTTGTCACATCACTAGAAATGTGATAGAAGAAAAGAAGACGGTAAAAGTTGATTGCAAGCAAAGGCATAAATTGGATAAAACGGATAGGAATCGATTTTAAGTATGTTTTGAGACAATAAAGCTTTGAATTAATCTAATATCTCTAACTTTTGAATATTCGATTTGACCTTAGAGCATTGCAGGCCTCCGTAGCGGAGGATTTGATAGACTGACCAATTAGTTGGCTCGTTCACCGTAAGATGGCACTTGTAAACACTCCATGGCAGGTGCCAACCTACGGTGATCGGTCGTAAATCTCCATCGAGCACTCCGGTACGGAGGCCTGCAAATCCTGCAATGCTCTAATCTAAAGTAAACCTCCGAGTCCGAAGTCAAGTCACGATAACCAGTTTTTTTTTATACTATTGGGGAAGTTTCAATCGAGTACCGCTACATACCTACAAAGAAGCTCGAGACGAGCTACCGTACCTACTCATGCCTATTATTTATTCTGTGCCCATACAGCTTTTTATAGTTACACCACAGAATAAATATTAGTACAGTTACACTTTAGGTAATAGGTACTTACCCCAATTCACTCCTATAGTAGGTCCCTAATAGTCGTTTTTCTGGATGAAAATAGGTATCCTAGAGCTCAGTACAGGCTTATAATCATAACAATTCAATCGTACAATACCTAAGAGATCGAATGCGAAAAATTGAATTCTTTCAAATCACCGAAATCGGTCGGCCATCTTATTTGAGTAGGTACCTACTTTTTAAACCAAGCGTGCCGTTTTATTTTGTACCTACTACGAAATATCTCCATTCGCACAACTAGTTGATTTCGAAAAAAAAATACAGTTCCCTATAAGGCGCAATTAGGCATTTTTTATGTACCCAGAGGGTAAAACAGTAACGTACCTACTTACTAAGTTATCTACCTACTCCTTCCTTTAGCTACGAAGTCAGAGAATAAATATTAGTAAGTACTTCTGTGCTACAGGCACAGAATAAATAATAGTACAAGCTACAGGTATGAAGCCTTGTGCAAACATCAATTTGTATGAGTCTAGGAATATATTTATTACTGCGTATCTAGATGGCGCTGTAAACAATTAATTTCTATTTCCAGGATCCCGCTGTGCAAAGCTCTTGGATTGAAGGTGACAGCTACTGTTTTCACTGCCGGAGCTTCACAAGCCGTCGCTAAAAAAGCTGGTTTCGAAGATTTGTACGAAATAACATATGAAGAACTCGCTCAAAAGGGATTTATTTTCCCCGGTATTGAGAAGGATACGAAGACTTCTAAGCTCATGGCTCTTATTATTGAATAGGGGAACATAAAGTTTATATAACTAAGTACTTATTGATCTCGCTGCAAGCTTTAAAATGTATCTCGTTGGGCTTTCCCAGGCTAATATTGTACCTAGTAGTGCGAGTTCTAGACACAGAATAAATTATAGTAGCAGGTACTCTAGATTAGGTAGGTACCTACGTACCTAATTTTAAGTAGGTAGGTAGATACCTAGTTTCAAAAGTTCTAGTCATAATTTTATTCCAAAGAAGAATGTTTATGAATACTTATGTAATTACCTAATTGTATTGTTTTGTGGACAGTAAAATATAAAGGAATTCTTATGTATTTATTTTATTTTCTTGTCCTAACTCTTTTCATGCAGGTAGGTTCCTACATGTAGTGACTTATGCCCGTTTGCACTAAACATAAGGTTAGGCTTGCCCTAGTTAAGAATTAAGAAACACCTAAGCCTAAGAACAGCCTAGCCTAAGTAGACTAAGGAATGGCTTAGAGTTAGTGCAAGCAAATTTATCGTTAGGAGTAGTCTAAACAAGTTAGGAAAGAACTTAGGCGATTCTTATGTTTAGTGTAAATGGGTGCTAATCATCATCATTTAGACGTGCATGCCGGACGAGGCATTCCCCGTAAAATGCAATGGGGATTACTATGATCGCCACACTTGCCAGTCATTTGGTGATCACAGTATTGATGTTAGTGGGTACCTAACTACTCAGGTGAATGCTGCAGGCCATCCCCTGCCTGTTACGATATCCACGGGAGGAGATAGAGCGGTATATTCTTAGGCAGGACACACGGCAGTGAGTTGTAAAGATATAAACATAAGTGTTCTACCTACCTACGGTTTTATATATAAAGATATATACTTGTGCGCATCTGCGCATATACCTACTACGGTAGCCTTTTAGTTTTAGAACAAGAATTCTGTCTAAATTGCAACACAATAACGCCATCTAGTGCGGAGTAGCAGAACTAAAGTAACGAGCGTCATGTAACGTCTGACATTAACAACAGTCAGGGACTCTTTCCCATAGACGTAGAATTTTCGATACTAGATCTATGCTCTCTCCACCATTTTCGAAAGGAAACACATACATACATTTCATTCTACAGATAAGTTGCTGGATATGTACACATATTTTTTTTTGTTTTTTTTATTTTTTTTGTGTTAGTTTGGTGGCACTTTAAGTTATGATTTTCGTATTTTCAATGTGATTTGCAACGTTACACTCCTTCAAAGTCGTGTAAGTCAAAGTCAAGTCATGTTTTCGTAAAACGGTGGCCGTTTTCACAGACTACTAGGATGCTAATGCATTACTAAAACATTGGTAGACAAAATCCACCAATTTGAAAAGTCACACAATTCACTTTCATTTCCTTTCACTACACTTGTGCTCTTTAAACTAGCTTTGGTTAAGTTCCACCCATGTTCCACCGGTATTATAAAACCACAAAAACTACCTCTCCCTCCCTCCTGAGTCTATGGTCACAGTCGGCAGGCAGGCAGCAGGCAAATCAATCAATCAAACGCCAAGGTCTTGACTGAACTTGACGTTATTGGCAGTGCTGCCATTTTAACCACTTTGTAGCTAGATGTAGCAGATTTCCAACGTTTTTAGGGAAAAAAATATCTATTTAAGTCACCAAAACGAATCTAGCTACTTCTGGTGATTTTTAAGATTATTACTATAGCTGACTTGCCTATGCTCTAGTGTCTCTGCTTCAATCTAATAAGTAGAAAGGCTATTTAGAGTCATGAACACAGTAAAAAATATATTAAGAAACAGACTGTGTGACCTACCAATTATAAAAAAAAAATGCTGGTCAGTTCACACAACAGTATCTAGCCCCAAGCTAAGCAGAGCTTGGGTATGGGTACTAGATAACTGATATACTTATTACAATATATTACAAAGTTAGATATTTTTTACTATACATAGAAAATACCCAGAACACACTGATCCGCGATGGCACAAATATTTGTTTTGTTAATTAATTCTTTAATTACGATTAGAAACCCATTAAAATTATTGAAATATATTGCTACAACTAGGTATGTTTTATGCCACCTGAAGTTTTAACCAAAATTACAAAAACGGTCAAACTAATAAAACAAATCGAAATACCATCCACGTCATCAGCCATGGACGATGAGATTTCAGAATTACCAGATGACATTGTAGACCTCCAAATGGATTTTTGCCTATTTGCTGAAAATTTTACAGTTAGTTTAAGGTTTTACTAGTTACAAACTTTATTGTAACCAAGTTTTATTAAATTTTTTATCAATTAAATCCACTTATCCCATAACTCTGTGTAATAGAATAAAGTAGGCAAAAATAAACTGATATTTAGCCACATTTCGAAAGCGTTTTTTTACCTAATGCGGGATTATCAGACAGCCAATTCAAAAAAGTTTACAAAATGACCCGGTTTTTTACAAAGTGAGTTTACAAAATGACCGGAATGAAAGTTTAGACAAGTAATTACCTAATTTTGTAAAAATTAATAAAACCCTCAACGCAATGAAACGGCTGATTTTGATCAAACATAGCTAAGAACTCTCCCGACATTTTCACAAATAAAAAAATAAAAAAACGAAGTCTGTTCATCCGTTCGGGAGCTACGAGGCGACAGACAGACATACACACACACACACACACACACACATCCACACACACACACAGACACGTCAAACTTATAACGCCCCGTCGTTTTTGCGTCGGGGGTTAAAAATACATGGCGTTAGCACACAATGAAGTGATAAAATTCGTTCAAGTGTGAGTCAGACTCGCGCACGAAGGGTTCCGTACCTTAATCTATAGAAACGGTGAAATATTCACAGATGATGTATTTTTGTTGCCACTTTAACAACAAATACAAAAAATAATAATAAAATAAATATTTAAGGGGGCTCCCATATAACAAACGTTATTTTTTGTCGTTTTTATTGATAATGGTAAAGAACCCTTCGTGCGCGAATCCGACTTGCACTTGGCCGGTTTTTTATTCTAATTAGTCCCAAACTAGATTGTCCGAACGGCAACACTGTGTTGGTGGGTACGCTGACTGACTGACTGACGCAGTCAAACGGTGGCGTACAAGCCAGTGGGTGTTGTTTTGTTCGTGTAACGCAATAAATTCTAAAAAATACTATTTAAAAAAGCTAATAATGTAAAAACCTGTTTTATTGAACTGTAAAAGTGATAAACCTTTCAAAATTCGTGATAAAAATTGTTGTGTTCGTTGAAGTTGCCCTTTGCTAGCGCAACGCAAATACTGTTTTCATTTTACATCCTGTGTCTAGCTAAAATATGAATCAACGTGTCTTTCTATTGATTAATTTCATTTTCCGTGTGAATAAATATTCACATATTTCATCTGCTTAGAGTTTTATTTTAAAAAAAATGGTTTAGTGTCGTTCAATACAATCAAAAACTTGTGTTTTGTGTGAGTGTTGTGTGTACAACATTGCTTGCTTCGTAAACATGGGATTTGAAGTCTGAAAGGACCCACCACTGAGAGGTATGTTACTAAAATAAACACATGAATGTAAGCAATCTATTTTAGAGAGTCTCCACTTACTTCACTAGTAAAGCTACCATCAATGAAGCTGGTACTTATAGATAGAGCTGTTCTGTGAGCTGGTAGAACCAGGATTTGATTGGGAAGGGGTTGGGGTGTAGATAGGGGGGCATATTTTTTTTGTTTTTAGCCTATCGTGTAACCTTTATGCATCAATTAATGTTAAATGCATTTTTTCCATACGACTGTCAGTTTTTAAGATATGAAGTCTGAAAATGTTATCTGTTCTCTAGTGTTTTAAATCCATGTTGACAGTCCGACTTGGATTTAAAACACTAAAGAACTTTTTCACTTATGTACACTCTTGAACGCTACATAAATCAAGCTGGCAGAACCGGGTCATGATGCCGTAGGTTTGATTGGGAAGGGGTTGGCCATGGTACCACTGTCTCATCTATAATACCACATTTGTTTTCACCTGGGCAGATCCAACTCTGGTAGAAAATCTATAACAATACGATGAAGAGTCCAGGGTGAGTCACTGTGACCTTGAAACACACCTAGTGCAGGGAACAGCGCTCCTCGCATATATTATATTGTTTAAGTTTTTACTTGAAATAATACTTAACTGTACTATACTTTTGAAGGAACTAATAAAAATCATCTTATCGAATATACACGGTGTAACTGGAGGGGTGGATCATCAGTGGTAACTAGGCAGGGGAACGGGTTGGGTTTAGAATCGTTTGGCAGGAGGAGGAGGGTGGGAGTAGGGGGAGAGGAAGGGGAGGGGCACCCCTTTGCCCCTGGTACCAGTCCCATAACAAGGTAACTTATAGTTTTCGAGAAAAAAAAAAAAGAAATTTTTGAGGTTAAGTATGAAATTTTTGAATTGGAAGTGTCAGATGTTACGGGAGTCATCGCCAACTTGCAGGGAGGGTACAGGAAATTCCAGCCTCGGCCCCCTTCTTGTGCTTTTTAAGAAAAATAATAAAGAAAATTTTACAAAATCGGAACGTAAAATAATAATATGAATGATTTAATTTATGAGTAGGTACCTCTATCTGTAGAGAAGGGATGTTGAAAGAAATAAGAGAGATCCTTTTGAGGAATTAATGAATGTTATAAATTATGGATTTTTTATTGTTGACTGACTGTGTGACTCGATACAGAGCACCCCGACAATAGTTGGTTAGGTCCGAAAAGAGTGGCAGACCCGATACGGAGCACCCCGACTCCACGTGGTACTGTGCGTCACGCCCCTAGAGTGTATATAAAAACGCGGAGCCAGTAGCTCGCGTGGGAGATCTTGAGTGGAGCAAGCCCGCGAGGCCGAGCGGAGTGAAGGGGGGAGCTGGCGAGCGAAGCGAGCCGGTGACCTCCGTAGCGTAGCAAAGGTCGAGTGGGTGAAGCGACACTCAAGGGCGACCTCGCGAGAGTACTGGCGGGAGCACATACCGGAGTCCGACATTTAAAATATCCATACTTAACAAAAAAAAAAACTTTATTTTTTTCTCGAAAACTGTAAGTTACCTTTGCATAGGAGTGGTACCAGGGGCGAGGGGATACAAATCCCCCACTCCCCCCCCCCTCTCCCATCCTCCTCCTGCCAAACGATTGTAAAGTTTTACCAAAATCTCATACTTAACCTCAACATTTTCTTTATTTTTTTTCTCGAAAACTATAAGTTACCTTGTTATGGGATTGGTACCAGGGGTGAGGGGGTACCCCTCCCCCTCCACCACCCCCCATCTCCCCCTCCTCCTCCTGCCAAACGATTCTAAACTTTTACCATTTTGGTGCTAAAATTATGACCAATTCCTATGGAATAGGGTTCATGTAGAATCATGTTTTTATGATGAAGTGGTAGCATTAGCGCAACAAAACTTGCACAGTAGGTAGTCCGTGAAGTGAAGAAGTTTTTGAAGATTGTGCAGAAGATTTTTAGGCTGTGCGTTGTCACTCGGTCAGTCAGTCAGTCAGTCAGGACATTGCCTTTTATTATTATTATTATTATTATTATTATATTTAATACACTAGCAGCATAAGCTGATGCGTGTATATCATATCAGTGCACTGAGTTATATTTGGTGATTATTATTGGAGCCTTACAGAATATACCTAGTTTACCGTAGCAATGCAGTATTAGATAGATAGATAGAAAATTATTTATTGCACAAGACAAAGAAGCAGTACAAAGGCGAACTTAATGCTAATTAGCATTTTCTTCCAGCTAACCTTTGTGTAATGTAGAGTGGGTGGTAGTGCTATTAAAATTAATTATAGGTTGAGATTAAATGATTAACATAATTAAATTCCTACTCTAAATAACTAGCTATATAAATACCTAACATAATACAATAATATATATAAATAATTCAATAAATAACATAAGCTCAATTTTGTTGGACATTTTGCAATGACAAAAAGTATTGGTACAGTTTGGACTTGAAGACTCCCATGGAAGCGGCTTTCCTAACTTCTACTGGAAGAGAGTTCCACAAGCGGATCGAAGTGACCGTAAAAGAGTGTGAGTAAAAAGAGGTCCTATGGGCAGGGGTCATGAGTAGAAGATGTTGAGAGGATCGAGATAAATGGTCAGGAGAAACACGGGAAGGGAAACATTCTTTTAAATAGTTTGGAGAACGAGGATTGTGGAGTATGTTGTAAAGGAGATGGAGATAACTGAATGCATAGTCGATAATCATCACGTATTACGAGTCACAGTGTCACTCATGCTGACTGCTATTTATTATTGAACTAGTAACCGCGAAATAAAACTATATTCATCGAAATACAGAGAGTGTCTGAATGTACATCCGAACCACTTGGCCTCACAGCTAACTACCATCAACTACCCGAAGATGCTTAAAAGACAACATATCATGGAACTCTGACACATGACACATAAGAAAAGGAGAGGTGGTCGCTGGACCACTTCTGCTACAAGCCCAAGACCCACACCAAATTTGCTCATAGGCTAATGCATGATCGCAGATGGAAAAAAAAAATAGTAACCACGCCCGCGTCTTCGTCCGCGCGTAGTCAGAATCCTTCCCCGGCACAACAACTCACTGCATGAAGACGAACAGACGAACGGCAGACGTATTATGATATGTAGATATTTATGATATGATATGATATATAAAGCGAGACTGGATGAAGACACAGTGTTTTGTCTTGTGTTTTATTTTAAATCGTACGAGTTTAAATTTTGAAGAAAAAACATGCAATGCAACTTGCGCTAATTTGATTTTAAAAAAAATGCCCTTTCTATACACAATTACAAACATTTTGCTGCATCAAATAAAACCGCAGAGGTTGGTCTAAATTTCGATTTAATTGGTGTTTTGTTTGAGTTATATTCAGTTTTGTACGATAAAACTTGCAAAATAAATGTTGTAGAAAATGTGAGATAAAACGGCGGTTATAATGTGAAAGCAGTAGTGCTCGCATTGCTGTGTTCCGGTTTGAAGGGTATGGTTGCCGGTGAAATTACAGGCACATGAGACTTTTCATCTTTATATCTCAGGGTGGCGGGCGCAGTGCAATGCCACATAGAGCGCGTCCTAGGTGGACGTGACCTATGTGATAATGCGCTTTTCATAGGCAGAGGGTACCACTTCACATCAGGTGGGCCATCTGCTTGATCCGTCACTCTAAGTAGTATAAAAAAAAAAAAAAAATTGTTGGTGGCTGTTTAAAGAATCTAGGATAAATTCATTAGAACAATGATAGTTAAAGTATTACTTTCTAACAAAGAATCAGTTTGCGAAATAATTAAGCTTAGTGGAGCAGAATGGAGAAGTAGAAACTTTTCTAGATCCAATTTTGATGCTAATTTAGCTAATTGTACCACTTTTTTATGAGAATACATTAATGCCCAGACCACATTCCCTAACTTCGCACTAGAAACGGGATATTTAGCATGATTTTTGATTGTTCCCGATATTTCGGCACTAGTTTATTTAAGGTTGCGCCCTAGAATATAAAATGGTTTCGCGCCCTAGAATATAAAATGGTTGCGCCAACACCAGGCAGAAATCTTCATACAAAAAAAAACGTCTCGCGCCGCGCACGAAAAAGCAGTTTTTTTTATTGAATATCTCGTAAAATATTGATGATTTTACAAAACCCTTACAGTGAACTCTCGGCTTTGTTGTATTGATTTTATTTATCTAGTTTTTTACCTAATAATATTCTTCATTATAATAAACAATCGAATCTAGTCAAAAGTTGGATATAACTTTCTTTTTTTTTCTATCGATAAAATATTGTCCTATCGTGTTTCTGGTACAGTGATCCCTCGGAATTATAATGTAGTATCCATGCATATTTATAATTTGAATATTGTACTTGATTTAGTCAGTTGACAAGTAATTAATTTTGTAAAAAATAAAAAAAAACTCAACACAATGAAACGGCTGAACCGATTTCGATCAAACATAGCTAAGAACACTCTCGACAAATTCACTTTTCAAACGAAATCGGTTCATCCGTTCGGGAGCTATGATGCCACAGACAGACACACACATACATACACACACACGTCAAACTTATATCAAACCGTCTTTTTGCGTCGGGGGTTAAAAATCAAATCGAAGATTAGGAATTTTGCGGTATATACCCCTTTCACCAGACTGGTTCTTTTAGCTCTGCTCTGCTAAATAATTACAAAAGTCTTAAAGTTTGCCGAAAATACGACATTGCTATATTGAATTAAACTGTTCCCAGTATAGCTTCAAGTTCACGTCGCGTCGCGCGGTCGTGCTGACGCCATATTTAGTAATGGAGAACGCGATACCGGGCACAAGGAAAACCGCATGCAATTGTAGTATACAACATGTACCTATGTTTTTAACCGACTTCAAAAAAGGAGGATGTTCTATGTTCGTCTGTATGTTTTTTTTTCACACGGAAAAAAACGTGCCCGGTCTCATGTGCCTGTAATTTCACCGCGTGTAGTAGTAGTAGTAGAGCTTCTTTGTGAAAGAGTTCGTCCGGGGAAGTACTACCACCATACCTATTTCTGCCGCAAAGCAGTAGTGCTCGCATTGCTGTGTTCCGGTTTGAAGGGTATGGGTGCCGGTGAAATTACAGGCACATGAGACTTTTCATCTTTATGTCTCAGGGTGACGGGCGCAGTGCAATGCCACATAGGGTGCGTCCTAGGTGGACGTGACCTATGAGGTAATGCACTGTTCATAGGTAGAGGTTACCGCTTAACATCAGGTGGGCCATCTGCTTGTTCCATCATTCAAGTAGTATAAAAAAAAGTATATATTTTGCGGCCTTAAGGTGGTATGTTTATCGATATGTTTTATATGGCGGAGTCTATCCAGAAAACAATAGCTGCAAGACAGTGACAGCTTTATTACTCAATTGAACCCGGGAAGAGGTGAGGTATAGATTTCTGCCGCTCGGAATTAACTGACGTAAGCGACAAATGATAAAACTTAGTTTTGCTTCTAAAGTAGCAAATCTAGAAATAATTATCTTTAATTAATCTAAGTGGCTGTGACATACACGGTCTGACAGACAGACATGACGAATCCATAAGGTTTCCGTAATTTGGATACAGAACCCTAAAAAGGAGGAGGTTTTTTCTAGGTTTCTACTGAATAGTATAAAAAAACTCTAGTCGAAGGAGGGACCTAACACGGGTTTTAGGAGGGCCAATTTCAAAAGGTATAGCTATCGAGAAAAGTTAAACCAATCGTGTTTCTAGTCTATGATTTATTTAGATTACATCCTCCAGTAATTACTGTATTAACATCAAGTTTGTAACCTTTACTGTTACTGAGTGAGCGTGTAACGCAACGACTACAAAAATTTAACAAAGCGTCTTAAACGCGGTCTTTTTCTAATAATCTACACGAATATTATAAAGAGGAAAGATTTGTATTTTTGTGTGTGTGTATGTTTGTAATGAATAAACTCAAAAAGTACTGCGCCGATTTCAAAAATTCTCTCACCATTGGAAAGCTACATTCACCCTGAGTGACATAGGCTACCAGGGGGGGATAGGAGGGGGGTGGGGGCTGTTTTTCATCCTGAAACTACCCGTGCGAAGCCGGGACGAGTCGCTAGTCTGAAATAAAAGGGACAGCGATATGTAGCGCCGCCGGCTAGCTCTACACAATGCTGCACTCAATGGGGAGCCACAGACAAAACTAATCTCAGATGGCGCCGCCATCGCTGGTGCTTGTCATTTAGTGGTCTTGTATTTTTTTCATCAGAAGGGAAACGGTGTGTACCTTTATTTGTACACTGAAATGCACTACACAGAGACATAAATAAATAAATAAATAAATAATGTTGGACAGTTCACACAACATTGTCTAGCCCCAAGCTAAGCAGAGCTTGTATTATGGGTACTAGACAACTGATATACTTAATACAATATATTACATAGATAGATATTTTTTATTAGGTACTAGCGGCTCGCCCCGGCTTCGCACGGGTAGCCCCCGGTGAAAAACAGCCCGCCCGCAATATTTTATTACTTATAATTTCTCCCGTTTTTTACACATTTACCACTATATCTTTGCTCCTATTGGTCGTAGCGTGATGTTATATAGCCTATAGCCTTCCTCGATAACTGGACTATCCAACACAAAAAGAATTATTCAATTCGAACCAGTAGTTTCGGAGATTAGCGCGTTCAAACAAACAAACAAACAAACAAACTCTTCAGCTTTGTAATATTAGTATAGATATATAGAAAATACCCAGAACACCCGGAACAAATATCTGCAGATCGCACAAATATTTTTCCCGGGGCGGGAATCGAACCCGCAACCTCCTGCGTCGCAGGCGAACGTTCGCCCGCCGCGTCACAGAGGTCGTCAACACATGTTTTATACCAGACTATTATTTAATGTTTATTTACTAAAATTATCCATTGATATTTGATACTTTTGTCAGTTTTGTTTTTTAACATTGATAGACCTATGTTTGGCTACGAAACAGCACCAGCGATAATGCGCCACCTAGCGAGATAAATAAGTAGTGTGTTTATTTTTTATTTTTTTTATACTACTTGTATGACGGAACAAGCAGATGGCCCACCTGATGTTAAGCGGTAACCTCTGCCTATGAACAGTGCATTACCTCATAGGTCACGTCCACCTAGGACGCATCCTATGTGGCATTGCACTGCGCCCGCCACCCTGAGACATAAAGATGAAAAGTCTCATGTGCCTGTAATTTAACCGGCACCCTTACCCTTCAAACCGGAACACAGCAATGCAAGCACTACTGCTTTGCGGCAGAAATAGGTATGGTGTGTCTCCCCATTGTCGCCACACAGTGTTTGCTAACATAATATTTAGTAATTCCTATAGTACACATAATTGTTGCGATAGGAAAGAACGTCTCAACAATCTGTGCTAACATCCTTGTCGTGCCATAACACTTTCTTGCGAGAAAGCACACGCACGGCAGTCTATGGAGAAGTGTACGTGATGTCAATACGCGGTATCTATATGGTGTTACACTTGACTTTCATTGAAAAGGCAATAATTATGCATGGTACGTGGTGCCGTTTGCCATTCTAAATCCTTAAGAACCAATGTCGCTGATGGTTTTTTTCTGGTTATATTTATAGGTTATTTTTTTCTGTTTTTTTTTTGCTTTAGGTGACGGATCAATTTCAATTTTTATTTTGAATATTGTACTTTATTTAGTCACTTAAAAGTAATTAATTTTGTAAAAAATACAAAAAACCTCAACGCAATTAAACGGCTGAACCGATTTTGATGAAACATAGCTAAGATCACTCCCACAAATTAACGTTTCAAACAAAAAAAACAAAATAAAAATCGGTTCATCCGTTCGGGAGCTACGATGCCACAGACAGACAGACACACAGACACGTCAAACTTATAACACCCCGTCGTTTTTGCGTCGGGGGTCAAAAATCAAATATTAAAGATTAGGAATTTAGCGGAATACCCCACATAATATGAGAGAATTTGGCTTAGGCACAGAATAAATAAATAAATAATGCTTGACAGTTCACATAACATTACCTAGCCCCCAAGCTAAGCAGAGCTTGTGTTATGGGTACTAGATAACTGATATACTTAATACAATACATTACATAGATAGATATTTTTTATTATGCATAGAAAATACCCAGAACACCCTGAACAAATATCTGCGTTTGCACTAATATTTGTTCCGAGGCGGGAATCAAACCCGCAACCTCCTGCGTCGCAGGCCAACCTTCGCCCGCCGCGCCACAGAGGTCGTCAAAATCGGATGACGGAACAATTTTTTTATATGAATATTGTACTTGATTTAGTCATTTAAAAAAAAAAAAAAATACAATGAAAAGAGTCACTGTTTACAAAATAATTATTTCCTATAGTTATAACAATTTGAACAAATTTCGAAGACAAAATTAATTTTAAATGGTATACTGTCAGTTTCCTCACTAGGCCAGGCCTAATCAAATCTTAGTTTAGCAATTTTGCGGCAAACCCCAACCTGTGAGAGAATTTGTCTTAGCCACAGAATAGATAATAGTAGTCACCGTCCGCGTATGATTCATCTTTCACTAATACATAATCTGCCGCCCTGGTACACTTCACTATGCCGCCGACGACGCAAGTACTATACTTTCTAAATCGGACCGCTTCGCAAGATTACGTTTATATCAGGTTTATATTTATGTTATGCCCTGCTAGTAACCAACGCAGATTGTCATTGGAATAGTTACACCGTGTTTTAACCCCCGACGCAAAAACGACGGGGTGTTATAAGTTCGACGTGTCTGTGTGTGTGTGTGTGTCTGTGGCATCGTAGCTCCCGAACGGATGAACCGATTTTGTTTATTTTTTTTTGTTTGAAAGGTGAATTAGTCGGGAGTGTTCTTTTCAATGTCTATTTTCTTTTATCTATGTTTGATCAAAATCGGTTCAGCCGTTTTATTACTTGTACGCAAGTTAGGTAGTTAGTACGTTTAGCTTGAGGCGCGAAATTCAAATTGCATTGTGTTTTTTGCTAATCACAGCTCATCGAAACCTGATTTTGCGGAAACTAGTAACTAGTAGAAGTCTTATAAAATATCATTAGTGTAGGTATACCTGTAAATGAACAAAAAAATCACTGAATGTCATTCGCAGCTAAACCAATGGTTTTTATGAGACACTATCAATCAAAACATGAGAACTGCTAAGGAGTGGAATACACTACCGTCGTCTGTCTTTCCTGAAAACTATAATCTGGGTCTCTTCAAGGCTAGAGTGAATAGGTGCCTTCTAGACCTTTGTGCTCCATCTTCGGCCGCATCGTCACTTACCAACAGGTGAGATCGTGGTCAAACAAAGGTCTATCATTGTTAAAAAAAAAAAAAAAAAAAAAAAAAAACATGTGTGGACTAAAATTTCGTTGTTATTTTCGCTATTAATCCACTGTTTTCTTCAAACAAATATGATTTGCCGAAAATAATGACCAATATAAAAGCCAACGACAGTCATTTCAGTGTAAAATTATACTCTGTTCGCGCATCTCTTAGTTTCCGCCAAATCAGGTTTCGCTATCTCAAGATGAGTTGATGAGCTGTGATGAGCAAAACACACAATTATTTTTTTTCAGCCTGTCAATGTTCAAAAAAATTACAGTTTAATAACGCTAGTTTACGAAAGAAAGACCCGTATAATCAGTTTACCCTTTTTAACTACTAGCACAAAATACATAGTACAGAAGGTCAGCTCAGTAACAACGAGCAATAACAGGCGCACCTACCTATATTCGTGTATACACGACGATCTCGGTAAAACTCGGTCAAATGCCAGTCGCGAGTGCCCGCGCTTTGGCGATAGACGTGATTATTTAGGTACCTATAACATATAGGTACCTAAATAATCACGTCTATCTTGTGTGTCTTGTGACTAAGGTATTGTTGTTGTTTTGTGACTGTGAATTGTGCAATGCATAAACGATCGTACATTAATTGCTCTGTTTGGTTGTCTAAACCCAACGCTGAAAACAAAAGAATTGTCTTTTTTTAGCCAGCCCTAGTGCTACGTTTGACTGTAGGTATTTTTTATTTTTTATTTTTTTTTGTAAAACCAATTTACATGTCAATTAAACAAATTAAAATCATAATCAGGTACTGAAATGTCTTAAATTGACGTTCTGAAATCGAATCATTAGCCTTTGCCAGCCCTAGCGCTCCGGCCGAGTTTAGGTGGGGTTTTCACGGCCGTTTCACATCATGCTTAAACCCTTGAAAATAGATGGCGCCAGCTCTGTACTTAACTGTCAAAATAAAGTGTAATATCAAATTCAACAACGTAGTGATATATTTTCGTGATATTCACACAAAAGCACAGACAATGCATTTGTTATTTTGACAACCACATTTGAGTCAGCGCCATCTATCGAGCCAAATCGAACTACTTTTTTTAAAATTTGAAAATGAAAAGCCCTCGTTCGGCTAGAACTGACCTTCTGTACTTTGTATTCTGTGCTACTAGTTTGTAAGTGGAGCCATTAAATACTCTAAGGAAGGTTTATTAGGATGTAAGTATTGCTTTCTAATGCAGTGCGCACGCGCGCGGTGACATAAACTTGAAATATGACCGGTTACACAACTTAAGCTAATTAGGAATGCTTATGAGTAAATTAGATTCTCTACGTGGTATCGGCTGTTGCGTATATTATGTCCTGTATTGTGTATGTATACAGTTGTGGTCACATAATTAAGAACGATTTGAAGTTCTAGAAGTTTTTTATTTAAATCGTATCATACATAGAGATGTGTACCTTCTGAGAAGCAACTAGTTATGTTATATAATAGTCACATTAATAGAGCAACCTGACTTAAGGCGCTATAGGTTCAACGAACATTTTTGTATGAGGCGAAGAAGGCGAGCGCACGGTCTGATACCGTGTTTTTAAGTATAAAAAATTTATATAAAAATGTCGTTGAAAGTTTTGTTTAATTTTGTTGATGAATTCACTAACTCAAATAATAACTAACATGTAACCAAATGTTTCAAAAATTAAAACATGAGAGAAGTGTGTGAAAAATAACATTTCAATTTTAAAAAGGAGGTATCTTTGTTATTTTTTTTTATCGAGTGAATTAATTCAAATATTGTATTTAATTATTGATTTCACTAGATAAAAAACTCAAGAATATCATATATTTTTTTCTTCATAGAAAACTATGAAAATTCTTATCAAAAACTTTAAAATTCTAGAGACATTTGAGAACCTATCGCGCCTTAAGAATAAAGTATGAAATCGCTAACTATTTTTTGCACATTTTATTGATTTTATCAAAGTAACACATTCAAATAGTACTGAAACTGGACAAATAATTAAGAACGATTTATTTAACTGCTCGGGAATTGTTTTGTATGACACTTAGATTTAAAAAATCACAATATTATGTAGCACAGGAAACATAAAAAGAAATTTAATAAATATTTAACTAAAATTAATAGTTAATAGCATATCCACGGCTTTTAATTACAGCTTTACACCGGCGAGGCATTGACTCTATTAATTTTTGACATTTCGCAAGAGAAATAGAGTTCCATTCTTCTAAAAAAACGTCATACAGCTCTCTTAAATTTCCACACTTTGTTTTTGAAACCTTTTTCTTTACTTCAAACCACAGATTCTCTATTGGGTTTAGATCTGGACTGTTAGCAGGCCAGTCTAAGACAGAAACTAATTGCGCTGTAAGAAATTCCTTTACGGTGCGTGCAGTGTGCTTTGGATCATTGTCATGCTGGAATGTCCAAATGACCGGTAGAACGTCTTCAGCGTATGGTAACATTGTTTCTTCCAGTATATTTTTGTATTGGAACTGATTCATGTTACCTTCTATCATCTTTACAGGTCCAGAAAAGCAACCCCAAATTTTCACATTTCCACCACCGTGCTTTAATGTAACTTTCGTGTACTTTGGGTCGAATGCTGTATTCGGGGGACGTCGTTCATATCGTTTTCCATCAGAACATACTCTGTTTATTTTCGTCTCGTCAGAAAAAAGTACATTTTTCCACTGTTGCACAGACCAGTTTTCATACTTTCTCGCAAATGCAAGCCGGGATTGCCTGTGGCAAAGTTTTAACATGGGTACCTTTCTTGCTATCCTACCGTGCAATTTTTCTTCTACCAAACGTCTTCGAATAGTGCGTGCTGAGATTGCTGAAGGGTTGTTTTCACCAAAATATTCTTTTCTAAGCTCATTGGACCCTTTAAAAGGATTTTGTTTTGCCATACGAACGATGTTTCGGTCATCTCGAGGAGTTGTTTTTCTCTGTTTAGGTACACGTGGAACATTCAAAGTAGTTTGATACGTAGCAAAATGCTTTACAGCGTGGAAAACCATCGTTTTTGAACATTGCAGATGGTCGGCTATCTTTTTATAAGACCAATTCTTCCGGCGAAGTTTTATTATTACTTCCCTTGTAGATTTATCACAACTTTTATTTTTTCCCATTGTTTTTTCTAAAGAAGCAATCACCTTTAACCTTTTACAGCACGTAATGGCGCCAAAATTATACAAACAGTAACAAAACGACTGAGTGTTCTCTATTTAAATTTGAATAAAGGTATAAACTACTTAGCGTTCTTAATTACGTGACCAGCCAGTAATAAGGAATACTTTGTTTAAAAGTAGTGTAAAAAGTTTGCCTATTGATTTTTAGCCAATCATGTGTATCAATGAATACAGTGGTAATATGGAAATGTTTTACGATACCGAGAGAAATAAAAACAAATGCATACAATTAGTTTTGCATCTTAGTTGGAAAAAATCTTCCCTTTATATCAGCGTTCTTAATTATATGGCCACCACTGTATATGTCCTGGCTGCTAGATTATGGAATGTGTTATTACTGGAAGAAAGCGTTAGTTGAGTCAGTCGTGGGAAGCAATGGCGGCGATGAGCTCACCACTTGTCACGTCTATATTCCACGATGGTGCAACCCACAGTGAAAAGCGGCCCATTGAGGCTCTGCCTACCCCATCGGGGAAAAAGGCGTGTGTCTATGTATGTATGTATGTGCCAGTTATTTGTGCCCTTAGTTCCAAAATGGCGTCCTATTTTTAAGGTGGGGTGTAATTATTATCTTTTGGTGTTTCAATCAGCTCATCAACACTTCTTCAGATACCAAAAGTTGATTTCGCGAGAACTAGGGCACATGTTTTAATTGATAGTATCTTATAAATAACATCAGTTTAGCAACGATGCACCTAAACAAAAAAAAAAACACTGTAAAAATGTGTTTAGGGGGATCGTAGCTAAACTGATGATAAAGTATTGATGAGATGTAATGGACATAAAACAATTAAAAAAAAAACGCGCCACAAGCGGGAGCATCCACCTTAAGGAAGTTTATCAGACACCATAATAATGAACCAGGACTCTCATTGTGATGATATTATGGTACAAACTTATTGATATATTAATTCGTCTTTCTTATATGTTTATTTTTCTTTTTAACCCCCGACGCAAAAACGACGGGGTATTATAAGATTGACGTGTCTATGTGTGTGTGTGTGTGTGTGTGTGCGTGTGTGTGTCTGTCTGTCGCATCGTAGCTCCCGAACGGATGAACCGATTTCGTTTTTTTTTGTTGTTTGAAAGGTGACAGGGTTAAGGTGTTTGAGGTGGTTTGAATTTGTCAGGAGTGTTCTTAAGTATGTTTGATCAAAATCGGTTCAGCCATTTTATTGCGTTGAGGGTTTTTTTAAATTTTGACAAAAATTTTTTTTTTTAATATATTCGTCTTTCGAGGTAGCTAATAAAAACTATGCAGTTTGATACAAAATGTTCACATAAATACGTTTTGAACATCGCAAGAATCCCTGAAAATTTAAGGGGGCTGCTCCCTTACAACAAACGTGATTTTTTTGCGGTTTTATAGATAATGGTACGGAACCCTTCGTGCGCGAGTCCGACTCGCACTTGGCCGGTTTTTCGTATAGCGCAAAATGTGGTACTCGGAAGTGAGAAGTCATAAATGGATTTAATTTTAACTTGAAGATGGTTTTTGTGGACCATTGTAGCGGGTAAAGTCATAAAGTGACGATGGTGGGCGGTATTGATCCGTGATCCTTTGTTCCCCTTCCTAGCAACCCCATGCCTCGTAAATACCATGACATCATGCGTCTAGGCCGTCTGTCGCGACGTCTAGTCTAGGCGACTGTGTTTAGGGCGTACCAACGTGGCACCAAACGTGGTAACCCTAAATACCATATATACCGTCGTCTGTCTTTCCTGAAAACTATAATCTGGGTCTCTTCAAGGCTAGAGTGAATAGGTGCCTTCTAGACCTTTGTGCTCCATCTTCGGCCACATCGTCACTTACCAACAGGTGAGATCGTGGTCAAACAGAGGCCTATCATAGTAAAAAAAAAACATTCAAAAAAGGTCTTATGAACAATTGAGTAGAATTCGGTGGGTATAAACAAACTGTAGACCTGTTAAATACATACATACATAGACACACGCCTTTTTCCTTGAAAGGGTAGGCACAACCTCAAATGGGCTTATTTTCACTGTGGGTTGCACCATCGTGGAATATAAACGTGACGAGTGGTGAGCTCATCGCCGCCATTGCTTCCCACGACTGTCTCTGCTAACGCTTTCTTCCAGTAATAATGAACACATTCCATAATAAGCTAACAGCCAGGACAAATCTTATACCAACGAATCTTACAAACAAGTCCGCTTTTTTTTATACTACTTGGATAGATAAATAAATAAATAAATAAATAATGCTGGACAGTTTTACACAACATTATCTAGCCCCAAGCTAAGCAGAGCTTGTGTTATGGGTACTAGATAACTGATATTACTTAATACAATATAATACATAGATAGATATTTTTTATTATACATAGAAAATACCCAGAACACCCTGAACAAATATCTGCGATCGCACAAATATTTGTTCCGAGGCGGGAATCGAACCCGCAACCTCCTGCGTCGCAGGCCAACCTTGGCCCGCCGCGCCACAGAGGTCGTCAGATAGATAGATAGATAGATTAACTCTTTATTGTACAAAAATAACACACAGAAATACAAAACATAACTCAATAACAAAAAAATAACAGAAATGTACAATGGGCGGTCTTATCGCTTATAGCGATTTATTCCAGACAACCTTAGGATGGAGAGGACTATATGGAAGAATGGGACAGTGGTGTTATCACCTTGACAAATGCACATATCATTAAATATATACAAACCTACATTATAATACATAAAAATAAATACATAATAATATAAACACAACTGTTAGCGTCTTTACAAAACAACGTCAATGTATTGTATCGAGTCTTGTCGGTGTGCGTTGTTATTTATAGAGACTGTATTTCAGGCCCCCCCTAAGCGGGAGGCCCAGTGTGAGCTTGAGGTTTGTCGCGCAATAACGCATTAAAGGACTTGTTTTCTAAAATTGTTGTGTAATTTAAAAGAAGACGATTGGAGATAAAACAGTTTGACACGATCTTTAAAAGAATGCAACGACGGAGCAAGCCGAATCGACAACGGTAATGAATTCCACAGCCGAACAGCTTGCACCGTAAAAGAGTCAGTGTAGAAAGAGCTGTGATGAATGGGGAACTTTAGAGCTAGATTTTCTGATGAACGAAGAGAATGAGGGTTGGAACAATGGAGAAACTCAAAGCGCTCCTTCAGATACGGTGGAGCAGAAGGATTAAACAATATATTATGGAGAAGCGAGAGGATATGAGTATTCCGGCGAAGACGAATGGGAAGCCACTTGAGCTTAGCGCGGAACTGGGAAACATGGTCATATTTACGAAGACCGAATATGAACCTTATTGCAAAATTTTGAAGGCGCTCAAGCTTGTTAAATTGATCTTCTGTGAGATCAAGGTAACATATATCGGCATAGTCGAGAATACGATATGAGATAGTTGGAATGACGGATCAAGCCGTTGGCCGACCTGATGTTAAGCGGTAACCTCTGCCTATGAACAGTGCATTACCACATAGGTCACGTCCACCTAGGACGCACCCTATGTGGCATTGCACTGCGCCCGCCACCCTGAGACATAAAGATGAAAAGTCTCATGAGCCTGTAATTTCACCGGAACTCATACCCTTCCAACCGGAACACAGCAATGCGAGCACTACTGCTTTGCGGCAGAAATAGGTATGGTGGTCGAATTGCGCGAGAATAGTGCGATTATCGCATCCAAATCGCAAATTCGTATTACGTATCAGCGTATTTGCAATTGCATTTCTATTGCAAGTTAAAGTAATAAGCTTGCCGGACGAACTGTTTCACAAAAAAGCTCAACTACTAACAAAAAACAAAAATACTGAAATTGCGTACCTTTTTTTTTTATTATATCTTAAAAAATTAACACAAACAAAGTATTATACACTCAAAAGACCCTTATGGGTTTGTTCAGAGTGTATACAAACGTAAAAAAACAAAAAACAAAAAAAAAGAAACCGTTTTTGTTTCTGTAAAGAAACGTTTCGAGCTAGGATCGTGTTCTATTGTTCTACTTCTAAAGCTTCTCACCAAATGACACATCTCTAAAATAGTAATTAGGTGAGTCAAAGTTTCAGTACTTTAATCTTCCCAATTGGTTTGTCATCGTTATTTTTAGATAGAGCCAGAATTTATCCTTATTTTCAAACGACACCACAGAATAAATAATAGTGACGACACTAACTTAAATGAATCAGAGGGATCATTTTTGTAACAATCTTTATATTGACTCACTACAAGTGTTTTTTCTTATTTTTTTTTAAAGGTAAGATAAGATAAGATAAGTTTATTTCACTTAGAATAGGTACAACAAATCATAATTGACATTTGCATTAATTTCAGAGATGTTCGTAAGTATATGAATTAAGAGAACTTTGCCTTCCGTGCTAGTTAAAAAACTGGGCTATTCCCAGTAGTTTTACCGAGTAGTCTTACCAGTTGAACTACTGTGTGTTACGGCACAGAATAAATAATAGTACAAGTAGTTACAGCAAGGTAACTCAGATAGACCTCTATTAAACCACGATCTCACCTGTTCGTAAGTGACGATGTGGCCGAAGATGGAGCACAAAGGTCTAGAAGGCACCTATTCACTCTAGAAGAGACCCAGATTATAGTTTTCAGGAAAGACAGACGACGGTAGTGTATTCCACTCCTTAGCAGTTCGAATTTAAAGTTAGAACTGAAACGTTTAGTAGTGCACGCGTTGCTGTGTTCCGGTTTGAAGGGTATGGGTGCCGGTGAAATTACAGGCACATGAGACTTTCTATCTTTATGTCTCGGGGTGACGGGCGCAGTGCAATGCCTCATAGGGCGCGTACTTGGTGGACGTGACCAATGAGATAATGGACTATTCATAGGCAGAGGGTACTGCCATCAGCTTGTTCCGTCATCTAAAGTTGTATAAAAAAAAACCGCCCTAGTGAGGGTTCCGTACAAACCTGGAGGTATATAAGTAAAAGTTATGGTATTGTTATTGCTAAATGAAATCATCATGAGGAAAGGGATAGTAAGTTTAAACTTATTACAAATAATTTTCACTAGAAACGGGATATTTACCATGATTTTTGAGTTATAAAAAAAAAAAAAAAAAAGAGTTAAAAATCATGGTAAATATCCCGTTTCTAGTGAAAATTATGTGCATAACCATGATAGTTTCAAAAGTTATTACAAATATTTTTATGTAACTAAAAATGTATGCTTTATGCAATTTTTCCTTTATCTGTGCTATAAGACATTGCTTCGTACCAAATTTCAAGATTCTGAGTTCACGGGAAGTACCGTGTAGGTTTTGCTTCCCTTGACTGTGTCGAAAATTTGCAGCATAAACGGCTGTATCTTTTGATTGCGTTGGCTTATAAGTTTTTTTCACAGCTCCAAGGGACAGTAGACCTGAGTATTTGATATGAATTTCAGCTTGATACCTCCACGCGTTCCAGAGAAAAAGGGTCTTGACAGACAGACGGAAAACAAAGTGATCCTATAATGGTTCCGTTATCCTTTTGAGGTATGGAACCCTAAAAAGGGGTTTCTGAGCTACGGGGGTCCACGCGAGGTCACGTTTGGGACGAAGTGGAACTCTAGTAGCCTGATAGTATTTATTGTATGTTTTTTTTTTATGCTACTTGGATGGCGGAACAAGCTGATGGCCCACCTGATGTTAAGCTGTAACCTCTGCCTATGGACAGTGCATTACCACATAGGTATAGTGGTAGTACTTCCCTGGACGATCTCTTTCACAAAAAGCTCTACTACTAAAATGTTCGGCGTTCTAGGAGATTCTCTGATTCTGGCTGATTCTCTATCCAAGCGATACCTTGACTATTCCAAGCCTGAGTTCTAAGGAGTTACTAACAGAGTTACTACTCTGCGTCTAGAATTACTCTGAATCAGTGTTGCCACTTACGATTTTGGTTTAGCCCTAGATTAGGTTTAAATTATCCTTAAAATACCCTAAAAAGTTTAAATAAAATAAAATCAATCAAAGTAATTTATTGCGTAATATGGGTTTGTTACAGAATGTTAATTGCAACTGTTTCAGTCCTGCCACAATCATCGTTACACGCATGCAATTTAGTAGATACCTATACAGGTGACATTATAATTAATTTCATACATCAGATTTACATTAATATAATACAAAGTACATTACAACTTTTGAAACTATCATGGTTATGTACATAATTTTCACTAGAAACGGGATATGCAAAAAAAAAAAAAAATGCATGGTAAATATCCCGTTTCTAGTGAAAATTAAAGTACATTACATTAGAAAATTACATTAGTCCAAGTTCTTATCGTCTAAATACTGTTTTGAGTTATTAATATGCCTTTTCTATAATAAGCAGTTTTTTAAATTTCCCTTTAAACACATCCAAGCTAGGGGCATCCAATATAGTCAATAAGTCAATAAGTTATAGAAATTCCTAAGATTTAGGGAGCGTAATTAAAATAAAGAATAAACATCATTTCACGTATACTACGACTAAGTTCCGACGTCGTTTGTCGAATGGTTAGTAGCACAATTTATGTTGCAAATGAAAATTAGAAGGATTACATTCAATAGGAGTTTTAGGGGAATCACCTTTGGTAAATTGGTGGAGCAAGTTTTTTTTTTTTCAATGTTTTAATTGTCTTGTAGGTAGGAAATAGAGTAGTAGTAGAGTAGTAGTAGGGTTGCTATCACCTTTGATATTTCCCCAAATTTCCCTAATTTCATGTTAATATAAAATAGCCCCAAACTATACATGGTTAGTTGTTTCCCCCTGAAAGTGCGAAATCCCTAAAAGTGGAAATACTGCTCTGAATACGTGTAACCCGTGGTTGCGGTGCGGTCGAGTCGAACTTGATACGTAGGCGTCATGTATTGCAGACTAGTGTTTGCGCGCGGAACCGCCCATACCTATACGGATACTTTTTGCGGGCTATAACGCAAAATTACCAATCTTAGATTAGATTTTTTACTGATTAAATCAAGTACAATATTAAAATTAAAAATATGCATGGATACTACATTATAATAACGACGGATCATCCAGACAGAAATACGATAGGACAAAATTTTCTCGATAAAAATAATCACAAAGTTAGCTCTAACTTTTGGCTAGAGATTCGATTGTTTGTCAATATGGTACAGATTATAGGTTCAAAAATTGCATAAATAAAATCAATACAATAAAACGGAGGGATCACCCACGGTTTTTTTTTAAATTATCTATATTTCACGAGATATTCAATAAAATCCGCCTATCCGAGCGGCGCGTGACGTTTTTTTTGTATTAAGATTTCTGCCTGGTATTGGCGCAGTCTTAAAGAGACCCATATTATAGTTCATAAGGTTAAGGTTCTTCAGCCTCGCTTAAGAAGGCCTGCAATGACTAAGTAAAGTAGCGGTGGGAATACCTAAGCCATTTGTTCAGTAAATACCAGCATAGAGTAAATACCAGCATAGAGTAAATACCAGCATAGAGTAAATACCAGCATAGAGTAAATACCAGCATAGAATAAATAACCAGCAGAAAAATTTACCTTATCAATCAGAATACTCCATTATCTACTAATATCGACTGTATTCCGTTGGTGTTATGGTTGCGATTGGCTTGTGGAGCTGTGGGTGCACCAGATGGGGACCGCTGGGAACGGTACGCATGAGCGACGCCCAGATATTTGTAAAGGAAATGTCTCTCACGAGCTTGTGCTATTTAGATAGGTAGCTTTATTGCTAAAGAAATTTAGATCGTTAGGTCGTTTAGATCGTTTAGATTTTACAAGCTTTATATTAACTTGCAATATATGTCCAGGCTATTATTTATTCTGTGGTCCGGGTAGAATATGTATGTCCGGGTGGAATCTTGCAACTGAATTTTAAAGCAGTTATCCTCAACCGATTGAGATGAAATTTGGCATACCTGTCAAGTTCCGATGACAATACAATATTACGGGGACAGCGAGCTGATCTGATGATGGAGACGCAAGGTGGACAACGGAATTCCTCGATGGATAATAGTAGACTGGCCGTGTTTAGGCTCATTTTGATCAGCACACGGTTACGATTACTAATTTTATAAAAGCTTGTATTGATTAGCTTATGTTTTTGGTTGTTATTTTTTTATTTATTTTTCTGTTTTTTGTCCTACTGTTTCCTAGTATTCTGTTTGTTCTGTTTGTTTTTTGTTTTTTTTGTTTGTGCCAAATAAATGTTTTTCATTTCATTTCATAAATATATTTTTCATAAAACACTTTGTGTTAGGTTTAGTCCAACTCCACAAGTTAACAGAGGGGGAATGAAACCTTGTCACAGTATATCGAATCGGCGTAAAATTTTCAGTCTGTTCACAATACAGTCTCGATTCAGTGAACTTTCAGTGTGTCTTTAAAATTAATAAGACAATTGGGCTTCCGTTGGAATTCTTGTGTCTAGGATGTACTATGTAAGGAGTACATACATACATACATACATACATAGACACACGCTTTTTTACCTGACAGGGTGGGCAGAGCCTCAATGGGCCACTTTTCACAGTGGGTCGCATCATCGTGGAATATAGACGTGACAATTGGTGAGCTCATCGCCGCCATTGTCTCCCACGACTGACTCTGCTAACGCTTTCTTCCAGTAATAACACATTCCATAATAAGCTAGCAGCCAGGACAAATCTTATACCAACGAATCTTATCAACAAGTCCGGATAATCCCTTAGTCGGCTTTTACAACATCCACGGGAGGAGACGGAGGGGTCTATTCTTAGGCCGAACACACCACAGCACTGCATGTAAGTGTGGATAAGTAATAAGGAGTAAGAGTAAACTCATAAGCTTAAAAGCTTATTAATAAGCTCGCTTCGAGTCTGCTGTAATGTAAACTTTGGTCGAAGTATGTAAGGAGTGCTAAGACAAAACGCAATGCGCCAAGCGAACACCGATATAGGTCAAGGTAGAATATGGGAGACAAATATAGACGGACGAGGGGGAGGGGTAAATGTTGGGCCTTTTGCGTCATGTCTTATTTGTGAGTTGTCTTAGAAGTGTATGTACTAACGGCTGAGATGCAAGAGGGCACCTTTTTGACGCAAAGCAGTACAGCTCGCAACGCTGTGTTTCGGTTTGAAGGGTATGGTTGCCGGTGAAATTACAGGCACATGAGACTTTCATCTTTATGCCTCAGGGTGGCGGGCGCAGTGCAATGCCACATAGGGTGCGTCCTAGGTGGACGTGACCTGTGAGGTAATGCACTGTTCATAGGCAGAGGTTACCGCTTAACATCAGGTGGGACATATGCTTGATCAGACATACCAAGTGGAACTTATAAAAAAAAAAAAAAACTTTCTTGTAAAGTAGGTATTCAACTCAAAACATAACATCTTCTAAATACCAAGTACCTATAGGAAACCAACCCTTGCCATTTAGATAGGTCATTAGGGGTGCGTCGAAGGTCAGGCCTACCCCTCTGAGTCACGGTGACGCAATAGAGTAACCCCTTGACACAATACCAACCACTGCTTTTTAGGGTTCCGTACCCAAAGGGTAAAACGTGACCCTATTACTAAGACTTCGCTGTCCGTCCGTCTGTCTGTCTGCCTGTTAGTCCTTCTGTCACCAGGCTTTATCTCATGAACCGTGATAGTTAGACAGTTGAAATTTTCACAAATGCTGTGTTTCTGTTTCCGCTATAACAACAAATACTAAAAGTAGAATAAAATAAATATTGAAGGGACAACAGACATGATTTTGTTGCCGTTTTTATAGATATATAATGGTACGGAACCCTTCGTGCGCGAATCCGACTTCGCACTAGGCTGGTTTTTTAAGTTTACCTGTTATAGCAAAACCAAAAGAAGGGTTAACACCCCATTGCACCAAGTGCGAGTCGGACTCGCGCTCGAAGGATTCCGTACCAATATCTATAAAAACAGAAAAAAACGTTTGTAAAAAAAAAATGCACGCAAAAAGTGGTCACCTTGGAAAAATCACGTTTGTTGTATGGGAGCCCCCTTAAATATTTATTTAATTCTATTTTTTTGTATTTGTTGTTATAGCGGCAACAGAAATACACCATCTGTGAAAATTTCAACTGTCTGACTATCACGGTTCATGAGATACAGCCTGGTGACAGACGGCCAAACAGACAGACAGACAGACGGACATCCGAGCCTTAGTAATAGGGTCCCGTTTTACCCTTTGGGTATGAAACCCTAACAAGACCAAAATAAAAAAAAAACAACAGGCAAAAAGAGACGCCCAACGTGGGGCTCGAACCCACGACCCTGAGATTAAGAGTCTCATGCTCTACCGACTGAGCTAGCCGGGCTGTGGAAGCGGCCGCGAAACTATCCGGCACTAACTACAGGAGATAAAGAACATTTTCTAAACCAATGTAAAATTTCTTGTAATTTTAAAATCTGTGTAATTTTAATGATACAGAAATAAGTTTTTGTGAAAAATATATTTTTCAATACAAGCTTTTATTAAATTAGTGTTCGGAACTCTGAACCGTGTGCTGATTAAAATGAGCCTAAACACGGCCAGTCAATCCATCGAGGAGTTCCGATGTGTTGTGTGTTGTCCACCTTCCGTCTCCATCATCAGATCAGCTCGCTATGTCACCATAATATTGTATTGTCATGGAAACTTGACAGGTGTGCAAAATTTAATCTCAGTCGGTTGAGGATAACTGCTTTAAAATTCAGTTGCAAGATTTGACCCGAACATACATACCTACATTGCTAGGTAAAAAAAAAAGAGTTGTTTAACCTAACCATGGATCCCTTGAGTTTGATCCCTTGTCCTGTTCGATCCCTTTTACCTATAATTTTGTTCCTATTCGATCCTGTCTCCAAGGGATCAGTTTAAAATGATTATTTTAATTAGTTTTTATGGTTCCGTACCCTAAGGGTAAAACGGGACCCTATTATTGAGGCTTGGTTGTCCGTCCGTCTGTCACCAGGCTGTATCTCATGAACCGTGATAGTTAGATAGTTGAAATTTTCACAGATGATGTATTTCTGTTGCCGCTATAACAACAAATACTAAAAAACAAAAGTCAAAGTCAAAAAGTATTTATTCATTGAAATCACAAGGATCATTTTGAATCGTCTTAAAAAATAAATTTACATTTACTCCTGTTCCAACGCAACCAGACCTAGAAGAATCAACAAACACGGTCTGTTAACAACAAAATAAATCATAGCCGTGGTGTGTCCGGCCTAAGAATAGACCCCTCCGTCTCCTCCCGTGGATGTCGTAAAAGCCGACTAAGGGATTACCCGGACTTGTTGATAAGATTCGTTGGTATAAGATATGTCCTGGTTGCTGGATAATTGTAGAATGTGTTATTACTGGAAGAAAGTGTTAGGTGACTCAGTAGTGGGAAGCAATAGCGGCGATGAGCTCACCACTTGTCACGTCTATATCCCACGATGGTGCAACCCACAGTGAAAAGAGGCCCATTGAGGCTCTGCCTACCCCTTCGGGGAAAGAGGCGTGTGTCTATGTATGTATGTATGTATTTAAGGGTCAGTTTTCAGTTTTTGGACCACTTCTTGCGTGCAATTATTATATTTTTTTTACAAACGTGTTTTTTTTTGCCCTTTTTATAGATAATGGTACGGAACCCTTCGTGCGCGAGTCCGACTCGCACTTGGTTGGTTTTCTTTATTTGTTCCTGATGGATCCGCGCGACTTTTATAATAAGTTTGGTACAGTCACAGAATATATATAATAGTACGTACAGTCAAACAACAAAAATATCTAGCTGTATACATTAGCTTGTAAAAACTCCTCATTCATTGATCCAGAGCGAACCCGAGTCCCACTTGTGGGATAATATTAGTGGCTGTATCGACTTGACCTGATTTCGCGAAGGCCTTACCAGTTAGCAGGTACTAATTTGTTTGATTTGAAGCGCTTATTGCTCAGACCCACCTATTGAGATCAAGGGAACACAAGTCTTGTTTTGCTATGACTTTTTACCCGACTACGGCGAAGGCAAAATAAAGGGTTATGTGTTTAGCAGTCTATCCCACTAATATTATAAACTAGCGGCCCGCTCGCGACTTTGTTCGCGTGGTCCCGGTGACCCGACTGTAGCGCGACCCACCGGCTTTTTTATTTTTTAACCCCGACGCAAAAACGACTGTGTGTTATAAGTTTGACGTGTCTGCGTGTGTGTGTGTGTGTGTGTGTGTGTGTCTGTCTGTCTGTGGCATCGTAGCTCCTGAAAGGATGAACAGTTTTTTTTTATTGAAATGTGATTTAGTCCGGCGTGTTCTTAGCTATGTTTGATCAAAATCGGTTCAGCCGTTTCATTGCGTTGAGGGTTTTTTAAATTTTTACGAAATTAATTACTTGTTTACAAGCTTTTATTTAACTTGCAATGTATGTATGTTTGTCCGGGTTGAATCTTGCAACTGAATTTTAAAGCAGTTATCCTCAACCAATTGAGATGATATTTTGCATACCTGTCAAGTTCCGATGACAATGCAATATTATGGTGACAGCGAGCTGATCTGATGATGGAGACGGAAGGTGGACAATGTAGCTCCTCGATGGATAATAGTAGACTGGCCGTGTTTAGGTTCATTTTGATCAGCACACGGTTACAATCACTAATATTATAAAATCTTGTATTGGGGAAAAAAACCTAGCAGCGAAGTCGGGTTTTTTCGAAAAGAATTATTTTTCACAGGTAGAACATTTTTATACGTTTACTTTACAGATCAAATGACAATGTATGACATATTTTTTTTTCAGCACATAATATTGACTCCTCTATGAGGAGAAAGTCTCCTAATAAGACCAATCAGCTAAGACCAATCAGCTGTATACGCTTTTTCTTTTTAACCCCCGACGCAAAAACGACGTGGTGTTATAAGTTTGACGTGTCTCTGTGTGTGTGTGTGTGTGTGTGTGTGTGTGTGTGTGTGTGTGTCTCTGTCTGTGACATCGTAGCTCCCGAACGGATAAACAGATTTCGTTTTATTTTTGTTTGAATGGTGAGTTTGTCGGGAGTGTGCTTAGCTGTGTTTGATCAAAATCGGTTCAGCCGTTTCATTGCGTTGAGGATTTTTTTTTGTACAAAATTAATTATTTGTTACAGGTAATCATTGGACCCTGAGCACAGAATAAATTGGTACAACCCTGAGATATGTGTAAATTGTTAGAATATAGGTAAGTACTAATAAATGAAGAAGTTTTTTATTTTTAAACTTTGTGTATGACGAAACTTTCATAATTATGGGCCACCTGCTGCCTTGAAAATTGAATTACCTCATAGGTCACGTCCACCTAGGACGGAGTCCTATGTGGCATTGCACTGCGCCCGCCATCCTGAGACATAAAGATGAAAAGTCCCATGTACCTGTAATTTCACCGACAACCATACCCTTCAAACAGCAACCCCAGAAATGCGAGCACTACTGCTTTGCGGTAGAAATGGACGGTAGTACTTCCCAGGACGAAATCTTTCACAAAAAACTCTACTTAATAAACTGTTTTTAAATGGGAGAGATCGTAGAAATGTCTTTCACGCAGTACAGTACCTACTTATATTGTAAAAATAAATATCAAGATCTTTTGACATATTCACAATATCCGCGGTCTATTTTAAGGTGGTTGCTATCGCTTGTGGCGTGAAATTCAAATTGTTTCGTGTTTTTTGCTCATCACAGCTCATCAACACTTCTTCAGATAGCTAAAACTATGTTGCCGCAAATTATGTGACATAACACACAAGTTTTAATTTATAGTATCACATAAATATCATTAGTTTGGCTATGAATGTGCTTGAAACAAAAAAAACACTGTAAATATTGTAGAAGCACAATCGTAGCTAAACTAATGATATTTATGTGATACTACAAATTAAAACTTGTGTGTTAGGTCACATAATTTGCGGCAACATAGTTTTAGCTATCCGAAGAAGTGTTGATGAGCTGTGATGAGCAAAAAACACGAAACAATTTGAATTTCGCGCCACGAGCGAATGCAACCACCTTAAAGAGCGAGGTAGAATGATTGCTTTCATTTGCCATTAAAACAGTATTGGGTGTTGCTAGCTTCGTTTGTTATTTACCTGATTATTCTGCAATATTCTGCATTCATAGACAATGCCTGTCTACTGCCGGGTTTATTTAGGACTCTAGCGCTCTACGGAATACTACTGATGACCACAGGTAGTGTATGTAGGAACTTCCGTCAACCATTTAGTAAAGGGTGGCTAGCTTAGAAAATAGTAAAGGTATTAAGCCTGCATTCAAATGTATGTGAGATACTTGGCGGCGACTAGTCTCCGAGACTTGCAGGATACTTGAATCGCCTGTGCGTATCGTAATGGGAGAAGGGCTTAAGATAAGACTATCTCACCTAGGTATATTTTAAAACAGTTTTATTAACATAACTTTTGTAACTATCATGGTTATGTACATACTTTTCACTAGAAACGGGATATTTACCATGATTTTTGAGTTTTGAATGTTCCCGATATTTCGGCACAATATTTTGGTGGGAATGTGTAAGAATTAAATAAGTGTGGTACCTGCTACGCGTCCGGATACCGTTAGTGTTGTGTGTCGAGTTGGGGTGAAGTGTGACAATGAAACCGATGGCAGTGGTATCGTTCGTAATAAAAGAGTGAGAAAGAGGGTAGATCGATATATCTGCCAATAACATATACTCGCAAAGACTTTAGTTAGTTCTCCCGTGATCATGGCGCATGCAACTGTGCCGAAATATCGGGAACATTCGAAACTCAAAAATCATGGTGTATATCCCGTTTCTAGTGAAAAGTTTTATTTACTTTCACAATTAGGTATTCTAGGGAGCTACATATGCATTTGGCTAGCTCATACTTTCCCGATTACAGCTAAATTGTTGTTGGTGCGTCCATTAAAATGTTTGAAAGAGAGGCACTGTGTTAAATGAGCGCCTCCGGTTGGATTTCGGAAAACTCCGCTGCTTACTTGCGAAACGTAAATTGCTGCCCAAAATTTTTATAAAACTTCCCTAGGTCGTACTTTCTAGGTGGACGTCACCTATGAGGTAATGCACTATTCATAGGCAGAGGTTACCGCAGGCTTATAGGTGAGCAACATATGGCGGAGACTAAGATCCAGAGTCTCGAGCACCGCCGTAAGGTTGCGCATGCCTTTCGATCTTCTATAGGTTGCATTTCGGGGAATGCTCCCAGGAACTTCACGATCTGATCCCACCATCTCCTTTTCATCACAGGACGAGCAGGCGTACGGCTCAGTACCATCCTTACCTCATTGGTATACCTTCTATTCGCACAAAACGTTTTAGTTCTACCTTTATAATGCGAGCTGCTAAGGAGTGGAATACACTACCGTCGTCTGTCTTTCCTGAAAACTATAATCTGGGTCTCTTCAAGGCTAGAGTGAATAGGTGCCTTCTAGACCTTTATGCTCCATCTTCGGCCACATCGTCACTTACCAACAGGTGAGATCGTGGTCAAACAAAGGTCTATCAATGTAAAAAAAAAAAAAAAAACATCAGGTGGGCCATCTGCTTGTTCCGCCATTCAAGTAGCATAAAAAAAAAAACTTTTCATTGGTAAAGTCTTACTAGATTGTAAAAAAATGTTGTTACTTAGAATCTCCATTACATGTACATGTGGGTTTCTATTGCAATTTATGAGAACATTATCGGCCAAAGTTCGGGTAAAAAGCTGAATTTAATTTGTAGGTAATTTTTTAAATTGTTTCTACCGTAGAAACCTAGGTATAATCACGTACATAACGAGTTACGTACAGCGTTGTATGGAAAGTATGACGGGTTGGTACTCTTGGTACTATATAAGGTTAAAAGAAACTAATAAATTCCTATAATTTATGACTTTTGGCTTTTATGACAAACTAGCGACTCGCCCCGGCTTCGCACGGGTGGCCCCCGGTGACCCCCCCCCCCCCCCCCCCTCCTTATTACTTATTCTGCTATTCGGAGCGGAGAAGAATCCGCACCAAAAAAGAGATAACTAACATCGGTCCAACCGATCTTGAGTAATAAGTGGTGTAACTAACACGACTTTGCTTTATTATATATATCGATCTTACACGTCGTCTGACTGTCTCGTCGTGAAATCGTGACCTGACTGACTGACTGACTATCAACGCACAGCCTAAACCATAAGTCCTAGAGACCTGAAATTTGGAGGGTACGATCCTTTTGCGGTCTAGGGGTGCACTTAGAAAATAATGCCAGAAATTGAACCCCTAAGGGGGTGCAGCGGGGTGTTTAAGTTTGTATGGAAAAGTACACGCGGACGAAGTCGCGGGCATTCCACTAGTTTATCTATAAAAACAATTTCTGTGATAAAAACAATTTAAGAGCTGGCTCTTATCTGGCTCAACGCATTAGTATTGCCATTCAGCGTGGCAATGTAGCCAGCATCTGGACGCAAGGGAGAAGCAAGGGACGCTTCCGTCTGGTAGTGATTTGGATCAGTTGAACTACCTTTAGATCGCTAGCAGCGGTCTTCAGGCAGCACAACTGTTTCATATGTATTTTGTACATACCTTGTATTAGTTGTATTATTATTTCTGTAAATAAATGTGTGATTTCTGTGATACACAATTAATTCACAATATTTACTTGAACGAAAGGAAAGTAATTATAAAAGTAATAATAAAAGAAGACACCATACGTTTTACCGAATAACCTGTACAATAAATAAATAAGTCTTGAGCGACCTCGTGTCGAATTAATTTTTTTAAATTAAGGATGACGTTGCCGCTTCCCTTCAAGTTCATTGTCGTTTCCGTCTTCAATGTCGTGTGGGCGCGGTCCGGTCTGTCAATTATGTACCCACGGGACAAGAATACGTATTCAATTTAAGGCGTGGGTATATGTGAAATGTGATGCATTAAATAAATAAAAAACTCCACGAGCTTAATAGAAAAATCTACAAAAAAAATGTATCTTAATCTACATCATATAAAGCAGACAAGCAAATTGAAAACAAGTACGTAATTTTTTTAAATTAAAAATTACCCTCAACGTAATGAAACGGCTGAACCGATTCTGGTCAAACATAGCTAAGAACACTCCGACAAATGAACCATTCCAACGAAATCGGTTCATCCGTTCCGGAGCTACGATGCCACACACACACACACACACACACACACACACACACACACACACACCTACACACACACACACACACACACAGACACGTCAAACTTATAACACCCCTTCGTTTTTAAGTCGGGGGTTAAAAATGTAAGAAATAAATTTGCAAAAAGTAGGCCCTGTTTTCGTAGTTACATCCATTTTTCTCCTAAACTATCAATCATAAGATGTTTTTGTTGCTTTCTGTATATTAAATAAAACAACGCCGAGAGGACCTTTGTTTTTATTTTTGAAAATTACTTTACTAATGACTATAAAATAAAAAATAAAAAAACCCTAACCCTTATCTTTTCGTTTAGCGAACGCTATTCTGACACTCTGTATCTTACCTGAACTTTAAGTCAGATAGTGACTGAATTTAGCGTCCATCGACGCCTTAAGTGTATCGAGATACGCCAAGAGACTGGTCAATGGCGAGTGTAGCTAGCTTGTTAGTGGTATTGTGTCTGCTTTTGTAAATAATTGGTAGGCAGGTACGGCTTGTTTGGAAGCAACTTTCGTACAATTATTCAGAGTTCAAAGATGTAGGCAGATAAAGGCGAGAAAAGGTGTCAGCAGCGTTTTTTTTTTAAACCATAGGCTCTGCATTTTTTTAAGTTTTTAACCCCCGACGCAAAAACGACGGGGTGTTATAAGTTTGACGTGTCTGTGTGTGTGTGTGTGTGTGTCTGTGGCATCGTAGCTCCGTTTTTTTGTTTTAAAGTTTAATTAATCGGGAGTGTTCTTAGCTATGTTTGATCAAAATCGGTTCAGCCGTTTCATTGCGTTGAAGGCAGATAAAGACGAGAAATGGTGTCCTATGTGTATTTTTTTTAAACCATTGGCTCTGGATTTTTAAAGTTTTTAACCCCCGACGCAAAAATGACGGGGTGTTATAAGTTTGACGTGTCTGTGTGTGTGTGTGTGTGTGTCTGTCTGGGGCATCGTAGCTCCGTTTTTTTTTGTTTTAAAGTTTAATTAATCGGGAGTTTTCTTAGCTATGTTTGATCAAAATCGGTTCAGCCGTTTATTGCGTCGAGGGTTTTTTTTAATTTTTACGAAATTAATTACTTGTTATTTGTATTGTATGTATACATATGTTATATGAATCTTTCAAATGGTTTTCGTAATGCAGTTTTCTTATTCTGGATTGTAATGCTAACCTTGTCTTCACATAGTTTAGAACACAACTGGCCCTAATTTAGTAAGTAATGTCGAAATTTTCTTGAACTTATTATTTGCCTATTTTTTTTCCTTTTATGAGCTTTATTTAACTTGCAATACAATGTATGTATGTATGTCCGGGTGGAATCTTGCAACTGAATTTTAAAGCAGTTGTCCTCAACCGATTGAGATTATATTTTGCATACCTTTCAAGTTCCGATGACAATGCAATATTATGATGACAGCGAGCTGATCCGATGATGGAGACGGAAGGTGGACCACGGAACTCCTCGAGGGATAATAGTAGTCTGGCCGTGTGCTGATCAAAATGTGCTCATTTTGATCAGCACACGGTTACGATCACTAATTTGATAAAAGCTTGTATTGAATAATATATTTTTCACAAAAAACTTATTTGATATGTTAAGAGGTAACCTCTGCCTTTAACAGTGCATTACCTCATAGATCACGTCCACCTAGGACGCTCCCTATGCGGCCTTGCACTGCGCCCGCCACCCTGAGACGTACAAATGAAAGTCTCATGTGCATGAAATTTCACCGGCACCCATACCTTGTTGAAATGCTGCAGTTAGTCCTCATTATATTCTAACTGCTAACCTATTCATACAAATGCTCGTTTCCCCGACCATAACAAAGGAGCAAAAACGCAAGTTCAAGACACCGCTAGAGGTCGCCGTGCTATTGTGTGTCTTAAGCCTGGCTGGACTTGTGCTTAGTGACTATCTACGTACCTACTAACGGTTTGCAGGCAACTGAGTATCCAATTAAACATGGCAAAGGAGAAGGGCAACCGCTGACCCAGGTCAAAAATAAATGAACCAAGGAAGTATTAGCACGGTTCTAATTGTTGTTTTTTGTCCAATTTTTCTAAAGAACTTGTATATTTTTAGAATTTGGGAAGCAAAAGTTGTATTTCTAAATAATTAGATAAATCAACTCATTGCATTTGCTTGAAACAAAACGCAACAAGCTTCATTACTTTCCCACAACTTCTACGCAATAAATTAAATTAGCTTTTTTATTATCTTAACATATATTTTGACGACCTCTGTGGCGCGGCGGGCGAAAGTTCGCCTGCGACGCAGGAGGTTGCGGGTTCGATTCCCGCCTTGGAACAAATATTTGTATGATCCGCAGATATTTGTTCAGGGTGTTCTGGGTATCTTCTATATATATAATAAAAAATATCTATCTACGTAATGTATTGTATTAAGTAATCTAGTATCCATAACACAAGCTCTGTTGTGTGAACTGTCCAGCATTATTTATTTATATTATCAATAAGCAAAAGTATCTCAACTGTACGTTAAGTTAGTCAAAAAAGTTGGGTCAAACAATGCATGGGGAGTTGCCCATGTTCTTTCACCAAATGGCATCTCCTGTGCCTTTAATTTCGCCCTCCGGCCCGGAACACAGCAGTGCCTTACATTGGCGGGAGACAGTCACAAGGAGCACAATTTGTTAAGGCGATATGTTAATATATTTTTCAATACAAGCTTTTATAAAATTAGTGATCGTAACCGTGTGCTGATCAAAATGAGCCTAAACACGGCCAGTCTACTATCCATCGAGGAGATCCGTTGTCCACCTTCCGTCTCCATCATCAGATCAGCTCGCTGTCACCATCATATTGTATTGTTATCGGAACTTGACAGGTTTGCCAAATTTCAGCTAAATCGATTGAGGATAACTGCTTTAAAATTCAGTTGCAAGATTCCACCCGGACAAATGCATACATACGTCGCAAGTTAATGAAAAGCTTGTAAAATATCGAATGAGCGGAGTCTAGTAAGAAAACAATAACTTCATGAAAGTGATAGCGCTATTACTCACTTGAAGAGATGAGGTATAGATTAGTGCAGCTATAAGAAGTAACTGTCGTAAGCGACAAACGATAAAAGATAGTTTGCTTTAAAAATAACAAATATATAAAAAAAAAAAAAAAAAAAAACTAGGTGCTGTGATTATCCATTGAATATTATAAAAATTAACAGTCAATATTGTCTCTATTCGAAGGACGGATTTAACTGGGTTTTAAGAGGGCCGAATTGAAATAAATCTAGATGTCTTTCGCTCGGAAGTAACTGACGTAAGCGACAAATAATAAAACTTCGTTTTGCTTCTAAAGTAGCAAATATAAAAATAAATTATCTATAATTAACCTAACTTATGTGATTACCTACTGAACAGTATTCAAATTTACGCTTAATATTTTCTCTAATCGAAGGACAGACCTAAAACGGGGTTTAGCAGGGCTAATTTCAAAAAATAAAGCTATCGAGAAAAGTTTCACCAATCGTGTTTCTAGTCTATGATTAATTTAGATTACATCCTCAAGTAATTACTGTATTAACTTCAAGTTTGTAACCTTCGGTTCGGTTTTGTCACTATTACTTAATCTGTGGTATGTATGTAATTTGGTGTGCTGTGGTGTGTCCGGCCTAAGAATAGACCCCTCCGTCTCCTCCCGTGGATGTCGTAAAAGCCGACTAAGGGATTACCCGGACTTGTTGATAAGATTTGTTGGTATAAGATTTGTCCTGGCTGCTAGATTATTATGGCATGTGTTATTACTGGAAGAAAGCGTTAGCCGAGTCAGTCGTGGGAAGCAATGGCGGCGATGAGCTCACCACTTGTCACGTCTATATTCCACGATGGTGCAACCCACTGTGAAAAGAGGCCTATTGTGACTCTGCCTACCCCTTCGGGGAAAAAGGCGTGTGTCTATGTATGTATGTATGTTGTAACCTTTACCGTTACTGAGTGAGCGTGTAACGCAGCAACTGCAAAATTGTACGCTGTCAGCAAGAATATTTACCGCGTGTCCAATCAAAGTCTGAAAGTGCCGTTAGGTACATTAATAATGAGTACTTACCTACAATAACCCGTTAGATAACAAGATGCCAATTCACAGGCAGTTTTTTGTCCACTAGCAACACAGAGTTCAATAATATTATTGTTGAATAAGATTGACATTTCATAAAAACGCGTGTCGTTCTGCTAACTGTACTTTGTTGAGTCTGCCTTGTTCACACGGCTGTGTTCGCAGTGAGGTCGCGCAAATGCCATAACTCTGTGGCTTCTTCTTTGACGACCTCTGTGGCGGGGTGGGCGAACGTTCGCCTGCGACGCCGGAGGTTGCGGGTTCGATTCCCGCCTCGGAACAAATATTTGTGCGATATGCAGATATTTTTTCAGGGTGTTCTGGGTATTTTCTATGTATAATAAAAAATATCTATCTATGTTATATATTGTATTAAGTATATCAGTTATCTAGTACCCATAACACAAGCTCTGCTTAGCTTGGGGCTAGATAATGTTGTGTAAACTGTCCAGCATTATTTATTTATTTATTTATTTATTCTTCAATTTTTTTTTTTTTCTTTTTTTATACTACTTGGACGACGGTACAAGCAAGAGGCCCACCTGATGTTAAGCGGTAACCTCTGCCTATGAACGGTGCATTACCTCATAGGTCACGTTCACCTAGGACGCACCCTATGTGGCATTGCACTGCGCCCGCCACCCTGAGACATAAAGATGAAAAGTCTCATGTGCCTGTAATTTCACCGGCACCCTTACCCTTCAAACCGGAACACAGTAATGCGAGCACTACTGCTTTGCGGCAGAAATAGGTATGGTGGTAGTACTTCCCCGGACGAACTCTTTCACAAAAAAAAGCTCTACTACTACTATATACAGGGCGTCCCAACACTATGCGACATGAAGGGAAAGTAGGGTATTTTGCTGAAAGGAGACTTTATATTATTTTTAAAACTCAGTAATACTCCATTCAAAGATTTTCTAAAAATTCGTTTCTTCTTTTGAGAATCGAACCGACTTAAATGTGAAAAAAAAACACTCCGTATTTTTATGGTGCCAATCGAAAGAATGGCTAAAAACAAATAATTCTTCTTATGTAACATAGTATCTTAAAACAAAAGAAAATACGTAAGAACGTAAAATGTTTGATTCCATTAAATGTTCGATTCTCAGACGAAACAATTTGGTAATTTAAAATCATTGAATGCAGTATTACTAAGTTTTAAGAATAAAATAAAGTCTCCTTTCTGCAAAATATCCTATCTACAATATTTAAGGTACTTTCCCTTCATGTCGCATAGTCTTGGGACGCCCTGTATTGCTTGAGTGTACATTGACCTTTAGAAAATCTGTAATTTGTTTCTCTAAGGCCTGTAATATCAATAGAAGTTTGTAGTGTACATTTTGCGAAAAAATCGGGTGTACATTATGAGAAGTTGGACGTTTTGCGTCTGAGCCGTTTTTTTCCCAACCCTGTGCCGAGTACTCAGGTGAAATGACACATACATACATACATACATACATAATATTAGAACTTACACCGAAAATGCCTGTAAAACAAAATACCGTGAAAATTGTTATGTGTATAATTCGAGTTGTGAACCAAATAAAATAAATCATACACAAACTCATGCCTGTTTTCCGGAGGGGTAGGCAGAGACCACGGATTTCCACTTGCTACGATCCTGACACACCTCGTTTGCTTCATTCACTCTCATTACATTCTTTATACATGCTCGCTTGACCTGGCCTTTTCCAGAACGTCTCCGATCTGGTCTCAATACGTTCTCCGAGGTCTCCCCTTTCCCACTGTCCCATTCACGCTTGTCTTATGTACCCGTTTCGTCAATCTACTATCGTCCATCCTTTCTAAATGCCCAAACCATCTAAGCATACCTTTCTCAATCCTAGTCACTACGTCTTCTTTAATTTCACAACGGTCTCATAGCACACTATTCCTCATTCTATCTCTCAAAGTCACACCACACATACTTCTCATGAGTAAAGAAATTACAGATATGGTAGGTAAATGAAGTTATCAAGCCGTGGTGTGTCCGGCCTGAGAATAGACCCCTCCATCTCCTCCCATGGATGTCGTAAGAGCCGACTAAGGGATTACCCGGACTTGTTATTAAGATTTGTTGGTATAAGATTTGTCCTGGCTGCTATAGCTTATTATAGAATGTGTTATTACTGGAAGAAAGCGTTAGTTGAGTCAGTCGTGGGAAGCAATGGCGGCGATGAGCTCGCGACTTGTCACGTCTATATTCCACTATGGTGCAACCCACTGTGAAAAGCGGCTCATTGAGGCTCTGCCTACCCCTTCGGGGAGGAGAGCATGTGTATATGTATGTATCAAGTTTATTGTGTAAAAATATTACGTAAATGAAAACGTCAAGATTCGACGCCGAACTAAGGTCGAGGATGTAGGTATACGGATTGCGAGGCTCAAGTGGAGATGGGCGGGACACTTGGCAAGGCGAGAGGATTACCGATGGACCAAAGCAGTCACCGAATGGGGGCCGAGAGATATGCGGCGGCCTCGACGCAGACCACCTGCCCCGATGGTTAGACGACATTGTGCAGGCAGTAGGAGAGCGGTGGATCCGGCTGGCACAAGATCGCCAGGAGTGGCGTTATAGAGAAGAGACCTTTACTCAGCAGTGGGTGTTACCGGCTGGATAGATAGATAGATAGTAATGCTTTTTTGTCCAAGTTAAATTAACACACACAGTTTTCTTCAGCATAATCGTTCTTAACGGTACACCACGCATTAACACTTAACTTGACAGGTAAATTTTACAAACGGTGCTTTCTTTGAACCAACACATAAAGAGAATGAATGGGCAGTTCGTGGACCTCAACCTATAGTACATGGCATAGTTATATACTTCGCCAGGCACGCTACGAGATCACGTCACGTGAGAAACACCATGGGGGCTTAGTACGAGAATTTGATAGTATTCGAAACTACATATCACTGACGTTTCCTTTCCTTCAATACATTAACTGACAGCGTCCTTAGTTTGTTCCTCGATTTCGCCAGGGGCGCTGCAAGTAAACGAAACTTCATATACAGGCAGTGTTGTCACATACAATTTTGGCAAAATGGTAGAACAGCCGAGCGATTAGCTATCTCCTGTTTCTGTCAGCAGTGCGCTGTTTCAATGCTGTTTCTATTGAAAATGACGTTTTAGCGATCATGCAACTCACCCTGTTGCTAACAAAGCTTGATTGCAACAAAAAGCCTTTTGACATGTAATGTTTCTATCGATAGTATGAAGTAGCGATTATGTACCGCTGTTTCAATGAATAATGACAGCATTTGATCGCAACATAACCTATTGCAATAGAAACAAGTAAATGGTTGTTTCAAACCATAGAAATCTAAAAGGTAAGCCATAAAAGTGGATTTTTTAATTGTTTGAACATGGTTTTAATACAATCCAAATCAAATAAAAACATTCAGTACGTACAAAACACTTTACGGTACTTTACACTTTAGCGGTATTGCGCTATTTTGTTAAAACAATTGGAGTCGAACGAATCAACACAACTTGGGTCCATAGGTACTTATATATACATTTCACTTCAATGTGGTTACTTACTTTCCTTCCAAACCTTAAGTATTAGATAATTCGTATAGTTGTTAAAATGTAAACAAACTTTTCTCACAAGGATTGACAAATAGGATACTACGCATAGCACAATTCGCACAAGTCACACAGCACAGAGTAAAAATATGTTTCTATCATAGACAAAGCATAAAAGAGTCGTATTATACGGTTGATTAAAAATGGTAAGTACGTTGATACACGGTTCATAGCGTAATCGTAATTTGTAAAGTGGTCGGGTTATCCATAATTCGTACAAACTTCAGATTGTAACACATCGATAGAAGTCCATAGAAATCGGAGCAAGAAAAGATAGCTGATCGGAAAACATCGATAGAAATATTATTTTGTTAGCATCAAGCGGACGATAGAAATCGTTTGCAACATATTTAGCTGATCGCACCACAGGGTGCAAAAGTTAGTAGAAATTGGTAGAATTTGAAATGAAAAATAGGTAGATCTACCAATCAAGTTTAAGTACATTTTTAATCAATAAAAATCGCGGAAAAGTCGGGAACGCGCGACTGTCAGTGTCAAATTGACAATGTCAAGCAAGCGTCAGTCAGTTGTGAAAGATGTCATTGTCAATGTCACTCCGTAGCTCTATACTCTGTACCTCATCATTCAGTTATTTCACATAGTACGTTCTGTTTTAAGTGCTAAAATTACAAGACAGGCTAAATTCGATAGTAAATAAGTAACGTTTCGTTACACGCGTGCGTAATATTTTGAAAAATATGTAGATTTGAGGCCGAGGGTGGTAGATAGGTAGAATAAAGGTAAAATAGGTAGATCTACCAATAAGTTGGTAGATGTGACAACACTGTATACAGGCCGTCCTCAGACTATGCGAAATAAAGGGAAAGTGCCTTAAATATTGTAGATAAGATATTTTGCGGAAAGGAGACTTTATTTTATTTTTAAAACTTAGTAATACTCAAATCAAAGATTTTCAAAAAATTCATTGCTTCGTCTGAGGAACCACAGACGCCATACATACATAGCAAGTTAAATAAAAGCTTGTAAAATACAATAAAGTTTGCATTTCGCGTCTCTAGCGTAACGTTCCATCTTAGCACAGTTACACAGTTTTTATAAAAAGTTTGCGCCAGTGACCGACTTACGCGCCATTACCATAACTTTATTATTTATTTACGCTTAATAATTATGGTGATTTCAACTAAACTCATAATTTTAGAATATTATCATTATTAACTAGACTTTTGTCCGTGGCTTTGCCCGTGGCTTTGCACGGGTGGTGTCGGGATAAAAATGATTCCCCTTCTGAACCCTCCTGACCATTTTTGACGTTTGTGACATCGACACTAGATCGTAACATGGTAAGTTTATTTAACTTAGAATAGGTATAACAAAACATAATTAACATTTTCATTGAAACATGAGCGATAGTGGAGTTGGGCGGGTCATATTGCTAGGCTCGACAGAAGTCGCTGGACGAGACGGATCCTTCAATGGAGACCGTGGGCAAACAGAAGACCCAGAGGTCATCCACCGAAACAAATGGGTGGACGACATAAAAGGATATGCAGGCTATCACCGGATGGCGAAGGTAACTGATCGACTTGAGTGGAAGAAATTGGGAGAGGCCTACTTCCGACAATGGACATTTAATGGCTCGCGATGATGATAATGACACCGTTCCGATCAACAATTTCATAGAAGTATGTTTTGAAACAGATATCATTTACAGGGCGTCCCAAGACTATGCGAAAAGAAGGGAGTAGTAGTAGAGCTTTTTTGTGAAAGAGTTCGTCCGGGGAAGTACTACCACCGTACCTATTTCTGCCGCAAAGCAGTAGTGCTCGCATTGCTGTGTTCCGGTTTGAAGGGTAAGGGTGCCGGTGAAATTACAGGCACATGAGACTTTTCATCTTTATGTCTCAGGGTGGCGGGCGCAGTGCAATGCCACATAGGGCGCGTCCTAGGTGGACGTGACCTATGAGGTAATGCACTGTTCATAGGCAGAGGTTACCGCTTAACATCAGGTGGGCCATCTGCTTGCTCCGCCATTCCAGTAGTATAAAAAAAAAAAAAAAAAAAAAAAAGGGAAAGCACCTTACATACTGTAGAATAGGGTATTTTGCTGTAAGGAGACTTTATTTTATATTTAAAAGTAAGTAATACTTTTCTAAATTTTCAAAAAATTACTTGCTTTCCTTCTGGGAATCGAACCCACTGAAATTAAAAATTGAAATTAAAATGATTAATTTTATGTTATTCCTTTGTTTTAAGATACCATGTTATTTAATCAATAGGAATTATAATATTTGTCCATTCTTTCGATTGGAATCATAAAAATACGTGGTGTTTTTTTCCACGGTTCGATTCCCAGACGAAGTAAGTAATTTTTAGAATATCTTTGAATGCAGTATTACTAACTTTTAAATATAAAATCAAATCTCTTTACAGAAAAATACCCTATCTACAATATTTAAGGTACTTTCCCTTCTTGTCGCTTAGTCTTGGGACGAACTATATCATCAAAAAGGCGCACCTTAGTCGGAGGCTACATACTAATTAGGTACATGTTGATCAGACGAGTATATTATTATGGGTTAAGGAGCACATACGAGCGGTCAGGAACAGGGACAAACATAAGTCAGCCATAGCAGAACACCTTTTGGAATCTGGCTCAAATCATTGGATCGAGCTACACAGTCCGCAGGCAATCTCAACAGAGCGACATTACATACCAAGAATGGTACAAGAGGCTATTGAGATTACTAAGTACAGAAATTTCAATAGAGAAGATGGTTTTCAATTATCTGGAGTTTGGAAGCCTGTGGTGAGAATGTGTAAGAATCAAAAAAGTGTGGTACCTGTTACGCGTCCGGATACCGTTAGTGTTGTGTTGCGAGTTGGTGTGAAGTGTGACAATGAAACCGATGGTAGTGGTATCGTTCGTAATAAAAGAGTGAGAAAGAGGGTAGATTGATATATCTGCCAATAACATCTACTCGCAAAGACTAGTTAGTTCTCCCGTGATCATGGCGCATGCAACTGTGTTGAAATATCAGGAACATTTCAAACTCAAAAATCCCCCGTAATATCCCGTTTCTAGTGAAATTATATTATGAGATCTTACCGTGGGAGTATTATGCATGACCGAATGATAACATACATGTAAGTTATAAACTTGTGGATCGGCTTCACTCCATACAATCAATATAGTATCGTGTTGCGAACCGGTCCGGCCGTCTGCTTTCTATCTCGCCATTAACGAAACTATACGTTTCATTTTGATATGACGAATCAACCAGATGACCTACCTGATGTTAAGATACCTTCTGCCTATGAACAGTGCATTGAGGTGGATGCGCACGCTTGCGGCGCGAAATTCAAATTTTTTGGTGTTTTTTGCCCATTACAGCTCATCAACACTTCTTCAGATAACGAAAGTTGAGTTCGCGACAACTAGGAGACTTAACACACATGTTTTAATTGATAGTATCTCATAAATATCATCAGTTTAGCTACGATACCCCTTTTTAAACACATTTGTACAGTGTTTTTGTTTGTTTAGGGGTATCGTAGCTAAACTGATGATATTTATGAGATACAATCAATTAAAACATGTGTGTTAGGTCTCCTAGTTGTCGCGAACTCAACTTTTGTCATCTGAAGAAGTGTTGATGACCTGTAAAGGGCAAAAAACACCAAAAAATTTGAATCTCGCGCCGCAAACGTGAGCATTCACCTTAAAGCGGGGTATGCCGCAAAATTACAAATCCTAGATTTGACTTTAACTGAGTAAATCAAGTACAACATTCAAATTATAAATATGCATGGATACTACATTATAATACCGAGGGATACCAGAAACACGATAGGACAATATTTTTTTGATATAAAAAAATGACAAAGCTACCTCTGACTAGGCTAGACTAGATTGTTTCTCAATATGGTGCAAAGTATTCGATCAAAAATTAGATAAATAAAAAAGCCGACGGTTTACTGTAGGGGTTTTGTAAAAATAAAATAAAATAAATAAATAAAATAATGCTGGACAAAGTTCACACAACATTATCTAGCCCCAAGGTAAGCCAGAGCTTGTGTTATGGGTACTAGTTAACTGATATACTTAATACAATACATTACATACATAGATATTTTTTTATTATACATAGAAAACACCCAGAACACCCTGAACAAATATCTGCGAACGCACAAATATTTGTTTGTTTTATTGTTTATATTTTACGAGATATTCAATAAAAACAGCTTTTTCGAGCGGAGTGAGCCGTGTTTTTGTATGGAGATTTCTGCCTGGAGTTGGAGCAGCCTTAACTCATAGGTCACGGCCACCTAGGACACGCACTATGCGTTATTACCCTGCCACCCTGTGACAGAAACATGAAAAGTCTCTTGTGTCTGTAATTTCACTGCCGCCCTTCACACCGGAACACAGCATTGCGAGCACTACTGCTTTGCGGCGGAAATAGTAGGTGGCATTGCTGTGTGTTCCGGTTTAAAGTGTATGGCTGCCGGTGAAATTACAGGCACACGAGACTTTCCATCTTTATGTCTCAGGGTGACGGGCGCGCTGCAATGCCACATTGGATGCGTCCTAGGTGGACGTGTCCTATAAGGTAATGCACTGTTCATAGGCAGAGGGTAACGCTTAACATCAGGCCATCAGCCATCTGCTTGATCCGTCATTTCATTGAAGCCTCAGTGCGTAGATGCTTGGCCACTTCACTTGGCTGTAGTTTTGGTAAGTCACACTCGTAAGACTACCTACTACGGCCTTCATAGGCAGAGGGTACCGCTTAACATCAGGCGAGCCATCTGCTTGATCCGTCATTTCATTGAAGCCTCAGGCCGTAGATGCGTAGGCCACTTCACTTGGCTGTGTTTTGGTAAGTCACGCTCGTAAGAACGACCTAAGGCCATCGACACATTTTTATGTTCCAAATGTTAATCTTGCCGAGTGAAATCTAGCTGAGCCGGTTTTGATACAACGGAGACTGGTAGCATTTGCAGCTTGGGCTTATTAGAACCGGTAATCTAATACTTTTGTTTTCAAAATCAATAAGTGGGCGACGGTGGCCTATTGGTATTGCCTTAGGTCCCCTTAAGCTAAGGGATGAGGGTGTGGATGGAGAACAGATGAGAAAGAAAGAAAAATAGTAGATTGTATCATAAGGGAGCAACATAATATTTTTACGGCGAGGGCGCTTTTTTGAATCCAGAGTGAAGTGAGGGATTCTAGAGTAGAATCCCGAGCGTAGCGAGGGATTCTTTAGTAGAATCCTGAACGTAGCGAGGGATTCAAAGTACGTCGCCCGAGCCAAAAATATATGTTGCGTCCGTGTGATACACTCTGCTTTTCATCACCCACTATGAGAAAATAAAAGGCGCCTCATATGTTATTGTAATATTATTATTTAATAAAACAAATGGTTGTTTTTTTGTGTTTTTGTGTTTTTTTTGTTGTGTTTGTGTATTTTGTTTTTTTTTTTGGGTGTTTTTTTGTGTTGTGTTTTTGTGTTTTGTGCTTTTTTGTGTTTTTTTTGTGATTTGTGTTTTTTGTGTGTTTTGTGCTTTTTTGTGTTTTTTTGTATTGTGTTTTTTTTGTTGTGTTTTTTTGTGTGTTTTGTTTTTTTTGTGTTTTTGTGTCTTTTGTGTGTTTTGTATTTTTGTGTTTTTTTTTGTGTTTTAGTGTTTTTTTTTTGTGTTTTGTGTTTTGGGTTTTTTGTGTGTTTTGTGCTTTTTTGTGTTATTGTGTTTTGTGATTTTTTGTGTTATTGTGTTTTGTGATTTTTTGTGATTTTCTGTTTTTTTTTGTGTTTTGTGTTTTTTGTGTGTTTTTTTGTTTTGGGTTTTGGGCCGTCGTAGCAGCCAGTATTTATTCAAACAATATTTGCGTGGCGCTGGTTCCAAATTCAATAAGTGCGCCGCAATTATCTTTGCCGCGCACTTTTTGAATTAGGAACTTAATAAGTGCGCCGGAAAACTCATTACTGCCCGCTAAAAGTTTCTCATAGAAAACACCACCGTTGGGTGCACTTAAAGGCGAACCCAGTCGTCCTTTTCGAATAGATGGGATGAAAACACATTTATTTGTCCTCAAACAACACACTAACAATACCACAAAAACGCAACGGGGTATAACGCAAAATTACCAATCATAGATTAGATTTTTAACAGAATATTCAAATTAAAAATATGCATGGATACTACATTATAATACCGAGGGATCACCCAGACAGAAACACAAAAGAACAAAATTTTCTCGATAAAAAAAAAAACACAAATTTACCTCTAACTTTTGGCTAGATTCGATTGTTTGTCAATATGATACAGATCTAAGGTCAAAAATTGGATTAATAAAATCAATACAATAAAACGGAGGGTTCACCCACGGGGTTTTTTTTTATAATCTATATTTCACGAGATATTCATTAAAATTCGTGGCGTTTTTTTTAATGAATAATTATATCTGCCTGGCTGGGAGCGCAGTCTTAAAAATTAGCAAATTTATAACAAGAAAATTAAATAAGAAATTTTAAACTTTAACCTTGGAAATATTGAATACATACATAAATGCATAGACGCATGCCTTTTACCCCGAAAGAGTAGGCAGATCTTCAATGGGCCTCTTTTCACCGTATAGGTTGCACCATCGTGGGAGACGACTATGATAACGAACGAAAAATTTAATTATTTAATATATTTTCGTAGTAAATCAAATAGTACTTAAAATCGAATAAAGTACTATCTTATACTGGGTGTAACATAATATCCCTATAAGCCCGGGGAGGGGGTAATCTACACATCAATAACTTTAGGTACGACTTATTAAATTTCGATTCATTAAACTCGGTTTCCTCGGGAGCAAACGACAGACGGATCCGAAACTTGTAATATATCCCAAGAACTGTGCAAATTTTTTACAACTGATAACCCTGGTTTCTAAATTCAAGAGAGCGATGTCTCCGTTGTCCGCGAATGCGTTCAAGTGAAGAAATATCACTTATGCAAAGACTACTCGGAGAGTTATAAACGTTGCACAATTGGAGCACCCGGTAGTGATATAATGTCTGGCTGCCACGCCTATGAAGAAGCATTCAGGTATTACTGTGGAAAGTGGACCATCATAATAAGACCTTGACATTATAGGATGCGCCACTGTCTCTAAACGATGCTTGTCCAGAGATAAACCGTTTCAGTTCTACCTTTATAATGCGAACTGCTAAGGAGTGGAATACACTACCTTCGTCTGTCTTTCCTGAAAACTATAATCTGGGCCTCTTCAAGGCTAGAGTGAATAGTTGCCTTTTAGACCTTTGTGCTCCGTCTTAGGCCACATCGTCACTTACCTACACGTGAGATCGTGGTCAAACAAAGGTCCGTCAATGTTAAAAAAAAAAAAAAAACGTTCTAAAGCTGAACGCCGCCAACCCCAAACAGAAACCTTCATGCCACCGGTTTTATAGTATAGATTTGATTTATCAAATTTTTGACCCAAATTATCTGCACCATATTGAGAAACAATCGAATTGAGGTATAGACAAAAGTTAGAGGTAACTTTTTTTTTTTTTTCTATAGTGTTTTTTTTATACCACCATGTTAGCAATCTAGCATACGGCCCCACCTATTGGTAAGCGGTTACCGTAGCCTATGGACGCCTGCAATACCAGATGCATCAAACGAGCGTTGCCGACCCATTAAAAAATTCCAAACACCCCTTTTGAAGAACCCCATACTGTAGTCACTTGGGAAAATCTCAGCAGGGATCATTGATCATTCTGCAACTGGAGTGTTCGCGGGAGGAAGTTCCTCTGTAACCGCACAGTAAACAAACCACGTAAAATTATGAAAAAGAAATGGAAATTCGCAAATTACGTTACATTATTACGTGTTTATGGTACAGTGATCCCTCGGAATCCATGCATATTTTTAATCTGAATGAATGATTTGACTTATACCCTGGTTAAGAATTCGAGATATTTTTTGTAAACAAACAAATGTCACCGTCAAAGAGACAAGCCAGTGGTAAAAACATTTTTTAGCGTGGATCATGTTTTACTAGTAGTGACCCGTGGCTTTTCTTACGGTATTACATTTTTGTAATATCCGCCAGCGGGTTCGCTCGCGCGGCATGTACCTTCAATATTGCGGCAAATAAACACAAATCCACTACCTACCTAAGTTTATCTGACGAGTCAATGTGTAAACGGCAAAATGTTATATAGGTATAACTCTTACCATTGATACAGTATGACCATTCCATTGTAAAGCTGTGCCGAAAAGCACATTCGTATTCGGCAAATGAGGAGAAACTAATGAAATTAACAAAATGGGGACCGGCTTTCAAAACAAAGCCCATTGTTTTGAATCACTGCAGTGCTCCAAGTAACATGAAATATTTTCTGCTAACAAATATATTTTTGCTAGATAACTTTGTTAATAACCGAAATAACTCAAAAACATATACGACAAAATATTGGTTACTTTATAGTTTATCAGATCTGAGTTAGAATAACATGCCCGAGCCTGTTTATTGGCCTAATTTTATAAACTACCATAGAGCACCTATTTTTTTGATATGGTATCCCCTTTGTTTACAAAAAATATATCGAATTCTGAAACAGGGTATAGGTACCTACTCAGACAAAAAACAAGTAAAAGATTTGTATTTTCCTGCATACGCCCTTTCAAAGTCTAGGCTTTTTCACTACTAACATTTACAAGGAAGCCGAGTTTTACCTAAACGATTGAGCAGTTAATTAAAGTGAGTCCGTTTGCTTGTTTTGTCTGTGGCTTCAGTAAGTCTTGCGGCAGTCTGTAAGGTCAGCGCTATTACAATGGACAATAGAAAAGAAAGCAGCGGATTATTGCGTAATTTCTGTGTTTCATCGGTGTCGGTGGGCGCACCTACACTGTTTCGGGTTGAACTGCAACAATATACTTTTCACTAGAAACGGGATATTTACCATTATACTATTAAAACTTCCGTAAGTAGTATTCATATTAGTATATTCCACGATGGTGCAACCCACTGTGAAAAGAGGCCTATTGTGGCTCTGCCTACCTCTTCGGGGAAAAGGGCGTGTGTCTATGTATGTATGTATGTAGTATTCATAATAATTGAAAAACCGGTATTAACTCACGTATGTGTACCTACTTGTTTCGATAATACATCCCAGAAACTCGAGTCGGGTGTTTTTACTCGAAACAAGTACCTACTTGGTACCTACCACCTACCTGGTTTTTCAATTATTATGAGTTTTGTTTTTTCCCGAATATTCCCGATATTACGGCACAGTTGCATGCGCCAATGGTCACGGGAGAACTAACTAAGCAATATGTTGCTAAACCTGAGCTCGTATTTATTCTGTGTTGTAGCATAGATCCTGGACCTGTGGGAATTGACCATATTATGCTTGTAACCAGGCCCGGATCTTAGGGGGCGAGTAGAGGCACTTGCCCCCGGCGGCAAATACTAGAGGGCGGGCAGTCACCACTCTGTACAAGTAGGTACAAAAATCTGTGTAACCGAGAGAAATTGAAGTATTCTAGTAATTGTACAGCAAATTGAAGCTCAATATTTGAATATGTTGAATATTTTTGCCAAGAGGGCGGCACTCTGCCCCTCTTTTTCAAAATGTAGATCCGGGCCTGCTGGTAACATTGACTCTGCTTTCATCTGGTTTTAACTCCTTGAAAGAGATTTTCGTTTCCAATCTTAGTATAGTAGTAGTTTTAACTCTAGTCTAACTCTATTCGCTGGCTACGGTATTTTACTTCCGAACGCAGCAGTGTTGCCACGTAAACTAACAAATTACCCCATTGAAGCCGCGCATGCGTGACACCGACTTCCGCGCTATATTGCGTGTGGTACTTGCGGTGCATACTAAAAAAATATGCATACGTTTAACTAATCTGTAGCCTCTGCGTTTTAAAGTCTGATATCGCTTGGCAGTTGTAAGCCATTCGTAAAGTAACGAACATAAACTACAAGGATCATCTCTATTCCTTCGGCATTGAGTGGAGTATCGCTTGGCAGTATGTAGAACCTTTTTACGGTGGTATTTATTGTGCTTCATGGCTCATTTGTAACGTGCGATGACAACATGCTGTTAAGTTTTTGTCGATCTGATAGACTAAACAACAACTTACTAACTGTAGATATATATTAACACTAACTAACACGGTCTGGGTGATCCGTCGTTAATATAATGTAGTATCCCTGCATATTTTTTAATTTGAATATTGTACTTGATTTAGTCAGTTAAAAATCTAATCTAAGATTGGAGTAATTTTGCGTTATACCCCACCTTAATAGAACAACTCCACAGCGGTTTCAGGTTTGGTGTTTATGTTATGTACCAAAGCTCATTAATAGATTAGGATAGATGATAAAAAACATCATTATTATAACTTGATAATGACGTTGGCGGGAATACGAGCGAGAGCACGTTTCTCAAACGGGTTTGCCATTCCGGTTTGAGGGCAGGCGGACGGCAGGATTGACGGTGAAATTACGGACTTTCCATTACACGAGGGTGACGAATGCAGTCAGTTTATGGTAAAGCGTTATTGACTGTTATCTTGCTTATTAGAAACTAGCGACTCGCCCCGGCTTCGCACGGGTAGCCCCCGGTGAAAAACAGACCCCCGATATTTTATTGCTTATTCTGCTATTCGGAGCGGGGAAGAATCCACCAAAAAAGAGATAACTAACATCGGTCCAGCCGATCTTGAGTTATAAGTGGTGTAACTAACACGACATTGTTTTATATATATATATATATATATAGATAAAGACGACCTCTGTGGCGTGGCCGGTGATGGTTCGCCTGCGACGCAGGAGGTTGCGGGTTCGATTCCGTCGTATACTAAAAAAATATCTATGTAATGTATTGTATTAAGTACCTATATCAGTTATCTATAGTACCCATAATACAAGCTCTGCTTAGCTTGGGGTTAGATAATGTTGTGTGAAATATCCAGCATTATTTATTTATTTACTTACAAGCAGCGCCCCGCGGTTTCACCCGCGTAAGTCTCGACCCCGTGGGAATATCGGGTTAAAAATGTGCCTATGTGTTATTCCGGGAGTCCAGTTATCACCATTCCAAATTTCATCCAAATCCATCCAGTATAGTTTTTACGAGAAAGAGTAACAAACATCCATCCTTATAATAGCGCGTTTATAATATTAGTAGGATTTATTAGAAAGCAATTCTCTCGTAAAAGTAGCACCATGCTAGAAGATTCTTTGTCGTGGTGTGTCCGTGTTTACGCTCATTTTGATGTGCACCACAGCACCGGGTTCCGATCACTAATTTTATGAAAGCTTGTATAAAAATATATTTTTCACAAAAAACTTATAACTGTAAAATTTCAGATAAATAGGTATAAATGAGAACGATACACACATCTTAGTTTATTCTACTCTAAAAAGGTATCGTCAATCATAGAACCAATCTGGTACTACCAACTAGTTTTCATTTCACATCAGCATTATAATAAGGACTTTTCATTTTCGAACTAAAAAAAAAACTAGTTCGATTTGTTTCGATAGACGGCGCTGACTCAAATGTACTTGTCAAAATCAACGTGCTTTTGTGTGATAGCACAAAACTAGTGATGGTGTTAGTAACAAAATACCACGAAAATATATCACTACGTTGTTGACTTTGAATTTCACTTTATTTTGACAGTTAAGTACAGAGCTGGCGCCATCTATTTTCAAGGGTGAAAGTTTCAAGGCATGATGTGAAATGGCCGTGAAAACCCCTCAATACTGTAGTAATTTCCTAAATATTCACTTACAGTGTAAATAGTTTGACTGAGAAGTAGTTTGAGCTTTTTACAAAAAAGAGTTTTCACACGTAATCTGTTTTATACACAGCAGGCTTATTATATAGTTGTGGTCCAATAACCTGAGGTTGTTTCTTGGACAGTTTCAGTCTGTATGTAGCAGACCTTGTGGCTGTGTCATGACCATTGTCATAGTGTTAATCAGGTCAATGCATGATAATAGTTCGAACAGTAAACAATAGCAATTATAATAATAATATGACACTGTCTTTTGTTCTTAAGCACCTAGTCTACCTACTTATGCAAGTTATGCATGAAGTTAATGCAAAAAAACGCTAACTTCATGGCGATTCAAATATTTAATAATCTTCCTGAAGGTTGAAAGCGCTGACATTAGAGATATTTGACGACCTCTTTGACGCGGCGTTCGCCTGCGACGCAGAGGTTGGGGTTCGATTCCCGCCTCGGAACAAATATTTGTGCGATCTGCAGATATTTGTTCAGGGGTTTCTGGGTAATTTCTATGTATAATAAAAAATATCTATGTACCTACGTAATATATTGTATTAAGTATATCAGTTATCTAGTACCCATAACACAAACTCTGCTTAGCTTGGCGCTAGACAATGTTGTGTGAACTGTCCAGCATTATTTATTTATTTATTTTATTTAAATTTAAAATTCATAATTGGCTTGTAAATAATTGCTTTTACTCGATAGAATAATTTTTAAATAAGAATGACATGCCTACTTTGTAATAATATGACTTTTTATATTATCTTTTTTTGTGAAATTGGCTATTTTGATAAGTCGGGTTTTCCTTCCTGACGCTATAACTCCAGAACGCACGAACCGATTTCCACGGTTTTGCATTCGTTGGAAAGGTCTCGGGCTCCGTGATGTTTATAAGTGTTTTTTTTTTTTTTTCATGTCGTCTTAGTTACACCACTATAACTCAAGAATGGGTGAACCGATTTAGCTGAAAACTGGTAGGGAGGTAGCTTAGAACCAGGAGATAGGACATAATGGGAGGGGTAGGACGGGGGGGGGGGGGTTCACCGGGGGCTACCCGTGCGAAGCCGGGGCGAGTCGCTAGTTGTTAATATTTTAATAATTTATGCCAGATAGACATTATTTGATTGTATAGGTATTTTATTTTTATTGTATTGAATGTTTTGTTTTTCTTTTTACTTAATTCTTAATTTGACATATTTTTTAATCCAAATTTAACTTTTCCTTTGTCATAAACAGGTACCCGATAATGCTAATTATGTTAAAAGCGTAAGGGATATTTGCACGGTTTATAAGCAAAAGTATGAGCACACTGAATTATATACTACCTTTTGTTAGTAGTAGAGCTTTTTTGTGAAAGAGTTCGTCCGGGGAAGTACTACCACCATACCTATTTCTGCCGCAAAGCAGTAGTGCTCGCATTGCTGTGTTCCGGTTTAAAGGGTACGGGTGCCGGTGAAATTACAGGCACATGAGACTTTCCATCGTTATGTCTCAGGGTGGCGGGCGCAGGGCAATGCAACATAGGGTGCGTCCTAGGTGGACGTGACCTGTGAGGTATTGCACTGTTCATAGGCAGAGGTTACCGCTTAACACCAGGTGGGCCATCTGCTTGTTCCGTCATTCAGTAGTATAAAAAAAAAAACCTATACCCATAACTTTGTAAATATAATAATTTTCTTTGATTTAATTATATTTTAATCGACTCGGAGTGATGTAACTCAGATGCGTTTGTTCGCAAACGTACGTGTCAAAAATGCGTCATTTGAATTATTTATTTATTATTTATTTATTTATTTATTTATTAAGAAACAAGTACAACACCATAACAGAAATCCAAAGCGATGTTGCATGCACACAATTATATAAAAATAAAAAATAAAAACAACTAAGCTTAGAATAAGTAGGTAATACCTACCGAGGATATACATACAATAATAACTAACACTAACTACTTGCATTAAATATTCTCTAAAACAAGCTGCGCCATTTCCATGAGTTTCGGCAAGCTATGACAAAAAATGCCCACATTGTTCTCTGAGAGAACATTAACTAAACGGATGGCGTGTTTTTTTTTTTTTTTTTTTTTATACTACTTGGATGACGGAACAAGCAAGAGGCCCACCTGATGTTAAGCGGTAACCCCTGCCTATGAACAGTGCATTATCTCATAGGTCACGTCAACCTAGGACGCACCCTATGTGGCATTGCACTGCGCCCGCCACCCTGAGACATAGATGTAAAGTCTCATGTGCCTGTAATTTCACCGGAACCCTTACCCTTCCAACCGAAACACAGCAATGCGAGCACTACTGCTTTGCGGCAGAAATAGGTATGGTGGTAGTACTTCCCCGGACGAACTCTTTCACAAAAAAGCTCTACTACTACAGAAAACAGTGTGACATTGGGGCAAATTTGAGCAAGTTAGTTCTAGATGTTCGCTGACTGAGCATAGCGGGCATCGTATGGCCAACCATCTTGATATCAATTTGCTGATTCTGGTTGTGCGTCAGTCACTGATTGCTTGTACCGCTAGGGCGCGGCGCCAAACCCAGGCAGAAATCTTGATACAAAAAAAATGCTCGTTTTATTTATCTAATTTTTTACACAATAACATGCACCATTTTAATAAATAATCGAATATAGGCAAAAAATAGACGTACCTAACTTTGGATGTTTTTTTTTGACCACAGTTTTTTTTTTTTTTTAACATTAATAGACCTTTGTTTGAGCACGATCTCACCTGTTGGTAAGTGACGATGTGGCCGAAGATGGAGCACAAAGGTCTAGAAGGCACCTATTCACTCTTGACTTGAAGAGACCCAGATTATAGTTTTCAGGAAAGACAGACGACGGCAGTGTGTTCCACTCCTTAATTTGTGGATGTAAGTTACTCATCACGCCGAAACGTCTGAACCGATTTCAATGAAATTTGGTACATAGATAGACAATGACCTCGATTGAGCTATAGGCTACTTTTTACCCTGCTGAAACGCGAGCAGAGCCGCGGGCGGACACAAGTATGTAATATACAGCGACTTACGTGTTCCTGCTTGTGTATTGTCAGTGTCTTTACGGAAGTGAGAGCTTCTTCTTAGCTTCGGTAATGGCTTCTGTGCATTATTTGCAACAATTTAGCCAGTGTCAAGTGATTTATTTATTATAGTTTTATAGTCAAGTCGTCAAGAGTATCTGTCAAGTCCTAACCCAGTTTAAACGGTGGCAGAAAAACTGAGTTTTTACAGGAAAAAATCCACCATTTCGAAAAGACTCGCAATACACATAAATTTCACTACATCACACATGTGCCATTTATCCAAGTTACACCGGTTAAAATGCCACTAAAATTACACGAAATAACTCGAAAAAACACATTAAAATTTAATAAAATGAAAATGACGACGTTTCTTTAAAAAATGGCAGATTTAAACCCCAGGAAGTGAGAGTGTCTTACTCGAAATTCAAACGTCATATTGTGTGATTTCACCGTGAAACGTGGGTTTTGAAAACGTTGTTTTATATTACTGTAACTCCAGTGTTCCTAACCCGACTTCCGTCGCGTGGGTTTCTTTGAATGCCCGGCATCTACAAACGTGCAAATTTTGTACTCTGAAGCTATCCTAGCTTTTGTAAACTTTATTTCCTTATTAGAAACGTGGTGACCGTGGTGTGTCCGACCTAAGAATAGACCCCTCCGTCTCTTCCCGTGGATGTCGTAAAAGCCGACTAAGAGATTACCCGGACTTGTTGATAAGATTCGTTGGTATAAGATTTATCCTGGCTGCTAGCTTATTTAGGGAATTTGTTATTACTGGAAGAAAGTGTTAGCCGAGTCAGTCGTGGGAAGCAATGGCGGCGATGAGCTCACCACTTGTCACGTCTATAATCCACGATGGTGCAACCCACAGTGAAAAGAGGCCCATTGAGGCTCTGCCTACCCCTTCGCTGAAAAAGGCGTGTTTCTATGTATGTATGTATGTAGAAACGTGAAAAAGTTATATTTTCGTGCAAGAACAGTAAGTTACAAATTATATATCGAACATCGTCGAAAGGTTGCATGCTTGTCTATATTCTACCGCATGCATTTCGGTGAGTGTGCTCAGGAGCTGCACGATTCAATCCCCTCGTCTCCATTCCGCCACCTGACGACCAGACGTGGAGAGTCGTTTCACCTTTTTGTTGACTTTTTTTTTTATGTAGTGGCTCGACAAACTGCCTTACGGCATACGGCCCACCTGATTGTAAGCGGTATGCGGTTACCGTCGCCTATTGACATCTGCAACACCAGGGGCATTGCCAATGCGTTGCCTGCCCTGAAGGACTCTTTTTACATTTTGTTTGAAGCGGCTCATGTTGTAGTTTAGCGGAAACACCTCAGGAGGGAGCCCATTCCACAACTTGCACGTATGGGGGAGAAAAGATCTCGTAAAGCGAGCTGTACGAGATACCCACGTGTCAATGATGTATGGATGAGCTCCCTTGCGTTGTCGAGAAGTGCGATGGTAGAACCTGGATGCTGTTGACAAACCACCGTCGCGTACAAACCGTTTCTCGAGCTCTTTCATCATGCGGACAGCAAAGGCCTGGAACTCTCTTCCGACTTCTTTATTCCCTTTATCATACAACTTGGGCATCTTCAAACGAATAGTGAATAGGCATCTTATAGGCGAGCGTGCTTAAATAGGCCTCATCGTCGCTTCCCTTCAGGTGAGATCTAGCCAAACGCAAGCCTAGGTACTTTAGATTTAAAAAATTGCGCGTACTGCGAACATTGTTACTCCTTGGGTGCCTGAAGACGGAAGGCGACGACGGGGCCGGCCGAGAAGGCGTTGGCGGGACGATCTCTAGGCTTCTGAGAAAGTTTTTTTTTATACAACTTGTAATGACTGAACTAGCAGATGGCCCACCTGATGTTAAGCGGTAACCTCTGCCTTTAACAATGCATTACCTCATAGGTCACGTCTGCCTAGGACATAGCCTATGCGGCATTGCACTGCGCCCGCCACCCTGAGACACAAGGATGAAAAGTCTCATGTGCCTGTAATTTCACCGGCAACCATACCCTTCAAACCGGAACACAGCAATGCGAGCACTACTGCTTTGCGGCAGAAATAGGTATGGTGGAAGAACTTCCCCGGAAGAGTTCTTTAAAAAAACCTCTACTATTACTAAGAGTAAAAGTAAGAGTAGTGGGAAACTGCAAAAAACAGGGATCGTTGTAAGTTAACGTAGCAACCGTCAGTACTTAGATACGACGCAAGTGGAAACGCGAGCAAAATCTAGTCAATGAAAGAACATTCCAGAGTCATCCCACAGTATAAGATTACGTCATCCCGGTTCTGTGTAGCAGATGTCTTGGACTTACTTATTTGTTCGTAATCTTGTTACGTACGATACTTAGTTATTGCGAGTCAATAACCAGTTCCCAGATTATTTACAGTTTTAGTAGTAGCTAGAAGAATCTATATACCTACAAACATCGAGCACTCCGGTACGGAGGCCTGCAATGCTCTAAGCTTACAAATGATCAAGGGATTAGGAATTAGGATCACAACTTAGACGAATATTTCTGGAACATACATTGAAACCTGTTCTGGCTGGAAGCAGAAGCAAGAATTGCCAAAAAGCCGTAATACCACAGAATACGGCCATACGGCCATACGGTGGGCCATCTGCTTGCTCCGCCATTCCAGTAGTATACAAAAAAAAAAAAACAGTAATACTAAGATTACGCATCCTATTTAAATTGTCCTTATCGACCCCATCCCATCATTTTAACAACTTACCCGGTCAGCTGTCCCATCTCACTAGCTAGAATACTAAGCAAAGCAATAGTGCTCGCGTTGCTGTGTTCCGGTTTGAACGGTATGGTTGCCGGTGAAATTACAGGCACATGAGACTTTTCATCTTTATGTCTCAGGGTGACGGGCGCAGTGCAGTGCCACATAGGGTGCGTCCTAGGGCGGACGTGACCTATGTGATAATGCACTGTTCATAGGCAGAGGTTACCGCTTATCATCAGGTGGGCCATCTGCTTGTTCCGTAATTCTTAGTACAAAAATAAAAAAAACAACTCATGAATGACTAATACTAGATATGTATATGCCAAATTTCAGCTCAATCGAACACCGGGAAGTGGGTCAAATTTATCAGATTTGATTACAACCGGGACAGGTGAAACTAAATAGAAGCTCGTAACAAAAGCGAGTAATTTTGTCAGAAAGTGAAACCATATCAAACGTATTGAAAGTGAACCTAACTTGCATGCGGTTTCGGCGCACGCGACTAGCAGGGAGCACTTTTATACCTCACGTGTTACGACCGCAGGTGGACGACAGCTTTATCACATACTAGCGACTCGTCCCGGCCTCGCACGGGTAATTTCAGGATGAAAAACAGCCTCCCCCCCCTCCTATCCCCCCCCCCCCCCCCCCCCCCCCCCTGGTAGCCTATGTCACTCAGGGTGAATTTAACTTTGCAATGGTGAAATAATTTTTGAAATCGGCACAGTAGTTTTGAGTTTATTCATTACAAACATACACACACACACACAAACATACAAATCTTTCCTCTTTATAGTATTAGTGTAGACATACGCCTTTTTAGCCGAAAGGGTAGGCAGAGCCTCAAATGGGCCTCTTTTCACTAGGGTTGCACTTGCACAATCGTGGGAAATAGACGTGACAAGTGGTGAGCTCATCGCCGCCATTGTCTTCCACTACTGATTCGGCTGATGCTTTCTTCCAGTAATAACACATTGATTATGTTAAAATACCGAATAGGCGGAGTCTAGCAAGAAAACAATAGCTGTATGAAAGTAAAAGCGCTATTACTCACTTGAACCCGGGAAGAGAGGAGGTATTGATTTTTGCCGCTAGAAAGTAACTGACGTAAGCGACAAATGATAAAACTTCGTTTTGCTTCTAAAGTAGCAAATATACAAAAATAATTATCTATAATTAATCTAAGTAATGTGATTACCTACTGAATAGTATAAAAAATTACGCTTAATGTTTTCTCTAATCGAAGGAGGGACCTAAAACGGGTATTAGGAGGGCCAATTTCAAAAAATAAAGCTATCGATAAAAGTTTCACCAATCGTGTTTCTTGTCTATGATTCATTTAGATTACATCCTCAAGTAACTACTGTATTAACATCAAATTTGTAACATTTACTGTTACTGAGTGAACGTGTAACGAAACGACTCCAAAATTTTAACATAGCGTCCAGCCAGGACAAATCTTATACCAACGAAACTTTATTGATTAGAAATAAACACAGATTACTGTTCAGGATAACGGCACTCGGCAGTGTAGCTGCTATTCCGTATATCCGATGCAATCACTTCGATAGCCCTAGAGATAGAGCTGTCCCTTTTGAAACCGCCCCCGCTCATAAATAGCTAGGTTGATTGTAACTTATAGTCCTGTCGGGGTTAGTAAACCATGGAGGTCGCAGGATTAGTGCCAATTCTCTTGTTTTTTTATGATTTCTGGCCTTGAAATATTGTTAGCCTGCCTACATGTTTTCTACAACCTCGCTCTGCTAAGCCGTTTCCACCAGAGCTGCGCTGAGCTAGGCTAGGTAAATGAAGTGATTCTATTGTCTCTTAAGAAACACATCCGTCGCTACGCTACGCATACTCGCTCTCTCTGGTGGAAACGCAGCCTAAAGGTCGCTAGAAGTTGGTGGATGGAAGCGGCTTAAGACCGTTCTTCGTGGCATCCTTAGGGGGAGGCCTATGTCCAACAGTGCCTTCTTCAGGCTGATGATATTGATTTAAATAATCCATACTGCGCCCGTCCGTTTATACGGTATGCCTGGTTATTGCGTAGCGCACGCACGGAGCAGCTTAGTTCACGCAATGTCGTCACGCGATGTTTATTGTTATGACAGACGTCGGCCGCCCACGACTCGACTATTATGTGCTGCGATTAAAGATGGCACTCCACAATACATACTATAGAACTATGTAATGAGGAGTTTTCGCGGCCGTTTCACATCATGCTTAAAGTAGATGGCGCCAGCTCTGTACTTAACTGTCCAGATAAAGTGAAATGTCAAAGTCTACGACGTAGTGATATATTTTCATGGTATTTTGTTACTATCACACAAAAGCACAACAATGCATTTGTTAATTTTGGCAACCACATTTGAGTAAGCGCCATCTATCGAGCCAAATCGAACTACTTTTTTATTCGAAATTTAAAAGCCCTCATTATTGTGCGACGACCTCTGTGGTGCGGCGGGCGAGTAGCCGGCTGAGATACGAGACGTTGCGTGCGGGACAAGTTTTTGTATAACTTGCAAACATATGATCTGGGGCCTGGGTAGTTGTGGTACCATTGGTACTCGGCACAGCCTCATCATGGCCTGATAAACGTCACAGGGTATCCTAGTGTGGGATCAGGGCTATGCATGTGACTGTTGGGTGTTATGGTATGTAGTGATATAAATTATCTTCCTTTTGCCTTAACAAAATTCGAGTTAAATGCCTACCTATTCGTTATAAAATCGGCCACATCGTCACTTACTTACCAACAGGAGAGATCGTGGACAAACAAAAGTCATTAAATGTAAAACAAAAACAAGATTTTTTACACGGCTAACGATTTATTGCCTACGTGATATAAATAAACATAGACATAAACATTATATATTAGTTTTGAAAAAAAAAGAAGTTTTTATAAAAAAATATGTTACTTACCTGGGTCCGTACCCTACCCATAGTGAATTTGAAGTATAATTTACGTAGGTAATTATGCATAAATTAATGATTTTAATTTTTACTTTATAAATTAATTATTTTGATTATTACTTTTAAACGGACGCATAAATTCAAAAATTGAATTGAATTGATTGAACGAAGGGAGATTTGTTGACGCTACAAAATTGGTCACAGCACTATGCGGCAAATAATCTCCCCAGTTTACAGTCAATTCCTCACGCGCTGGCAGCACCGACCGCGATCGACCGCAGTTCGTGGCGGGGCGGGAGGAGCGGGGGACGCGACGTTGTCAAATCGAATAATTAAGTTACGGTTTCGCGAATCCTACTTTTAATTATAAATAAAGCTTTTCACTGTGTTAATTTACGCAGTAACGTGATATTCTGCCAACAATCTAATTCCTCCTCCTCAAGTTAACTGAGAAAAAGTGTAACTGAACGTGATTCACAGTTCGAGCGCAGTAGGAGAGAATTGCTATTTTTGTTTTGTGGCCCAGTCTTATTGTAAATATTGTTTTTAGTGTCGAAATACGGTGGCTGCAAAGGTAAAAACTGTTTCCTATCTCCGTCTCGCTGAAACACAGCGTTGCAATTTGTGTTGCGTTAGTTTTATTTTGTAATCTAACTGCGAGGAGCGAATCTGTGCCAATAGGAGTACAAAAACAGTTTTTGTGTCCTAAAATGCAGTGCCAAAGTGAGGAATAAGATTAAAGACTGTGAAAATATATTGATGACTCCTTCAAATACTTAAATAGTGCGATTACAAGCAATATTTCAACGAAACCTGTGTAAACTTCAAATAATTCTGTGTTTGTGATGCATTTCAAAAATGGAATCTGATTTTTGTTTATAAAGGTGTTGCTATAATCAGTTGGATGACCATTGAAATGGAGTATTGTGATTAAATCAGTGCATTTTTGTGAAATGACATTGATAATACCATGAGGAGGGTTTTCGGTGTCTGTTCTGATGGCTGGCTTCTGTGCGGTCAGAATGTGAGCTCACCCGGATGTCAATAGATGTTGTTTGTACGTTGTTACTTTTTTTTTATGCTTTCTTTGTAAAGTTGGCAACGCATTTACATTCTGCCATTGTGCTTTCTTGCTTGGGTTTGATAAATACAGTTGTTATGCCCTGTTTACATTTGGTTGGGCAATTCATTGGAACCATACCATCATTCAGTTAGGCTTGCTAATTCAACAGGAAAATTTGTAATTACAGGCACTTGAGACTTTTAACCTGCTATGGCTGTGGTCCGAATTAGGCCATAATCAATATTAGCACGCTTATAAGCTTTATTTCTTAGGCTTTCGCTGATTCGGACCTTGCTAATATTGATTATGGCCTGATTCGGACCGCGGCCTATGTCTCATGGTGATGGGCGCATTGCAATGCCGCATAGGGCATGTTCTAGGTAGTTGGGACTTGTTAAACCTAGGTAGTTGGGAGTTAGCTATATCTACAGGGATTTCAATATTTATTTATTTATTTTATTTTATTATTCGTTTTATTTATTTATAGACGAGCAGCTTTCGCTGATATGTCTACATCAAAACAGTGTGTTAAATGTCTAATTTTGGGACACTTTTATAAGTTCTGAATAAAAAAGGCTATTTATGTGTCGGAAAGTTGTTGTAATTACGCCATTTCACAATCAAATAACTGCACAGATAATCAAACCCACAGATCATACATAATAAAAAGTATTGTAGTTGGTAATGGGTTGGAGTTATTGTTAAACATTTTAGTAGTAGTAGAGCTTTTTTGTGAAAGAGTTCGTCCGGGGAAGTACTACCACCATACTTATTTTTGTCGCAAAGCAGTAGTGCCCGAATTGCTGTGTTCCGGTTTGAAGGGTATGGTTGCCGGTGAAATTACAGGCACATGAGACTTTTCATCTTTATGTCCCAGGTGATTAGGCAATATGTGCATCCTCGGATTGCTGGTACTTGGCGTTGCAGCTGCAGCGAGTGTCCTCTGAGTCCTATATTATTGTTCATGGTATATTTTTTTTTTTTTTTTATTTTTTTTTTTGTTCTATTTTCATCTGCGATCAGTTCTCAGACTATGAGCAGATTTGGTGCGGGTAGTCGTGTATATAGTGTCTGTGATGAATCTGGTATACTGTAGTGGTTGTTTAGGATCTTGTAGGTCTCTTAGGTCTCTATTATACAAGGAATGTCATTTCAATTTTAGGAAGCAGACATATTTAGTTATAGAGAACTAAAAATTAATAAAACTAATCTTGGTTGGCATTCAAGATTTTTAGTAGTAGTAGAGCTTTTTTGTGAAAGAGTTTGTCCGGGGAAGTACTACCACCATACCTGTTTCCGCATCAAAGCTGTATTGCTGTGTTCCAGTTTGAAGGGTAAGGGTGCCGGTGAAATTACAGGCACATGAGACTTTTCATCTTTGTCTCAGGGTGGCGGGCGCAGTGCAATGCCACAAAGGGTGTGTCCTAGGTGGACGTGACCTACGTGATAATGCACTGTTCATAGGCAGAGGTCACCGCTTAACATCAGGTGGGGCATCTGCCTGTTCCGTCATTCAAGTAGTAATAAAATAAATAAAAAAAACACTTAGAATTGTGTTTTAGAGTAAAACTGAGCTGTTGTCAACTTTACAAAGGAAATCCTAACACCTACATTCTGTTTAACTGTTTCAAAATCTTATGTGTCATGTTTAACATTTAAAAGCATGACTTGCATGTAAACTGCATGTGCGCGCATTTTTAATTTTTGGAAAGTTTTATTGTGCGGTTTCTTCAAAAAAAAGTAGAGGCATGTGTACAATAACTAAGTAAGCATCACCCGCCATAGAATGCCAGGCCCGGATCTAGGGGGGGCAGGAGGGGCACTTGCCCCGGGCGGCACAGGTTCGCCTGCGACGGAGGAGGTTGCTAGTTCGATTCCCCGCCTCGGAACAAATATTTTTACGATCTGCAGATATTTGTTCTGGGTGTTCTATAAAAAATATCTATCTATGTAATGTATTGTATTAAGTAATCAGTTATCTAGTACCCATAACACAAGCTGTGCTTAGCTTGGGGCTAGATAATGTTGTGTGAACTGTCCAGCATTATTTATTACCTATTATTTATTTTATTTTTTATTTACCTGTTTCAATATTATTTCCGGTCCTGGGTTTTGTGGTACCTGATACCCGGGAATCCTTTGTGGGACTAGGAGGGCGGTTCTCGTATTGAAAACATGGATGTCGAACAGAGATATGTCGAAACTAGATGGAGAATCACACTAATATTACAAATGCGAATGTGTGTGAGTGTGTTTGTTACGTCTTCATGCTGAACCCCAGATAGATTATGACCTGGATTGGACTCTCGTCATAGTGTGAGCTTTAGCTCATTTATGGCGAGGGTCCCTAAGGAAATTGTGAGGACCTACTTGAGTCCTGACTTCTGGCCGAAAGGGGTGAAGTTTCGGCGGTTCAAGGGCCGTCTGTCACGTGATCCCCCGGGCCGCGACGCGTCGGCGATCACACGTGTGTTAGATTAAGTTATAAATAAAGTGTTTTTATATGTATGTTAGTTTCTAAGGTATTTAATGTTTCTATGGGTTTCTATTGTATAGGTTTAGTGCTATTCTCAATAAGCCTGAAATATCCTGTATCCTGCTAAAACGCGAGCGAAGCCGCGGGCGGACACTAGTAAATAAATAAATAACAATCTATGTCCTCTTCATTTCCTCATATGTTCAAAAATTGTAAATATCACATTACATACAATAATAATTCTTGCTAGGAACATCTTTATGGCCTATAAATGTTGATAAGGCGATGGTCAGACTGTTAGCGAGCTGACAGTATTGTTTTAAATGTTGGAACAGAATAATATTTGGTACTTTTTCTCGTAATTAACACTAGCTGATCCGCTCGCGACTTCGACCGCGCGTACAGCCTAAAACGTTGTCGAAGAATCGATCTATTCAAGAGCGAAAACCGCATTTTAATTCAGCTGTATTAGAGAACAGAGCCTGCCTGTCCACCGGTACTGCATGGTCGACGAGAAGACTGCGTAATTTTCACATTTTTAGGGTTTCGTACCCAAAGGGTAAAACGGGACCTTACTACTAAGGCTCAGCTGTCCGTCTGTCCGTCTGTCTGTTTGTCTGTATGTCTGTCTGTCTGTCTGTCCGCCTGTCACCAGGCTGTATCTCATGAACCGTGATAGTAAGAAAGTTGAAAAAATCACAGATGATGTATTTATGTTGCCGCTAAAACAACAAATACTAAAAAACAGAATAAAATGTATATTTTTTTGCCGTTTTTATAGATAATGGCATGGGTCCCTTCGTGCGCGAGTCCGACTCGCACTTGGCCGTTTTTTTAAATGATCATTGTTTTCTTTGCAATTTCGAATCCGCTAAGGTTGCGAATTCGATCAAATGATTAAATCGCTATACGCCGTCACTCGAACAGTTATTCATGGAATCTAAATTTCGTGGCTACACAGCTGTTAACCTACTTTTAAATATCTTTATTATCTCCGTAAAATATTATGTCTGTTTGTAGTAGGTACCTACCACTAGAATGCATTGCACTAGCCTAGCTACAGCAAGTGGTTTCACTTGTTTTTTTTTTCTTTTTGTAGGATTCCGTACTCAAAGGGTAAAACGGGCCCTATTACTGAGGCTCGGCTGTCCGTCTGTCCGTCTGTCACCAGGCCAGGCAGGCAGGTATAACATGAACCGTGATAGTTAGACAGTTGAAATTTTCACAGATGATGTATATATTTCTGTTGCCGCTATAACAACAAATACTAAGAAATAGAATAAAATAAATATTTAGGGGGGCTCCCACACAACAAACGTGATTTTTCCAAATGTAGATTAAGCAATGCTCTGCGAGGTCAGTTTTTGGATGGGTGACCACACTTTGAGTGCAATTTTTATATAAATATTTTTTTACAAACTTGTTTTTTTGCCGTTTTTATATAAAATGGTACAGAACCCTTCGTGCGTGAGTCCGACTCGCACTTGGCCGGTTTTTTGTAATTTGCTTCGCACGGCTTGAACGTGTACCATTTTCAAGTTTAATTAGGTGTTGTATTTTCAATATAATTTGTAACGTTACAATACTTCCAATTTGTCAAAGTAACAGTCAAGTCATGTTTTAGTAAAACGGTGGCCGGTTTACAAAAACTTTGGTAGACAATTTCCACCAATTTGAAAAGTCTCGCAATTCACTTCCATTTAATTTCACTACACTCGTGCAAACAACAAATACTACAAAAACACACACTATATACGAGCTACATTGGTTAAAATGCCACCACAATTACAAAAAATAACTCTATAAAAAAAACTAGGAAATGAATTAAAAAAAAAAGTCTCTTGTTTTGCAAATGGCGGAAAAAGTATCTTGCATGGGTTTTTTATTTGAGAATTGTGTGATATTTAGAACTGCTGATAGCCGCTAGCCTACTCTAGGTTAGTGAGAATGTACTAGCTGTGAACCTTCGTACCGTGCTAGGCCCTTATTCCTTGCCAATAACGTGTGACGCCATGTATTCTAAACGATGATTCCACGCAGATATCGTAACGAGCCCGCGTTATGTTACGTTTGGTTAATAGCGAATAAGGGGGCAGGTCCAGTTAGTAATCGGTTTCGTTGGGTGCCTGAGCTTCGAATGGAGTGGGTTTGAAACCCGGTCGAGCACTCGAAAAATGTGTGTATGCAATATTAAGTGTTCTTTTTAACCCCCCACGAAAAACGAAGTGGTGTTATAAGTTTTACGTATCTGTGTGTGTGTGTATTTTTGTGTATTTCTCGGGAGTGTTCTTAGCTTTGTTTGATCAAAATCGGTTCAGCCGTTCAGCGTTGGGGGTTTTTTAAATTTTTACAAAATTAATTACTTGTTTACTGCGTGAATGACTTGGTGACTCTTCTATACCGTGGTGTGTCCGGGCCTAAGAAAATACCCCTCCGTCTCCTCCGGTGGATGTCGTCAAAGCCGACTAAAGGATTACCTGGACTTGTTGATAAGTTTCGTTGGTATAAGATTCGTCCTGGCTGCTAGCTTATTATGGAATGTGTTATTACTGGAAGAAAGCGTTAGCAGAGTCAGTCGTGGGAAGCAATAGCGGCGATGAGCTCACTACTTGTCACGTCTATATTCCACGATGGTGCAACCCAATGTGAAAAGAGGCCCATTGAGGCTCTGCCTACCCCTTCGGGGAAAAAGGTGTGTGTCTATGTACCTACAAATGACGGAACAAACAGATGACCCACTTGGATGTTACTTGGTTTTTCACGTTGACCGTTCAACGTAAGTTGGCACCTGCTATGGAGTATTTACAGGTACCATCTTACGGTGAACGAGCCGGACCGTTCACCGTAAGGTGACACCTGCCATGGAGTATTTACAGGTACCATCTTACGGTGAACGAGCCGGACCGTTCACCGTAAGTTGGCACCTGCCATGGAGTATTTACAGGTAACATCTTACGGTGAACGAGGCGGACCGTTCACCGTAAGTTGGCACCTGCCATGGAGTATTTACAGGTACCATTTTACGGTGAACGAGCTGTAAGTATCTAACTGAAGTGGCACTTAAAGAAAGTTCGCAAAAATTCACCCAAAATTCTTGTATCTTGAGAGACACTCAAGATAAGGCTCGTTATTAAGCCTTAAAGAACGGGCAGCCACTTGACCTTATCTAACTCTCAGATAAAAGAGGATCGCAGTAAGCCGCGTACTTTGAATATTTGGTAGTGATTTTGTTACTACTTCGGTCTAATAAGTTCTAGGCCAGACACACCGAGGCAATTCATTGGACTACTTTTTTTTTCTTTTTGTATAATCCTCATGGATTTCGTCTCACTAGCGGGCGCTTGTGGGGTATATGTTGGACTTTTACCAACTAAAAACCACACCGGTGTTTCCTCACACGCTTTTTGCTGGGGTTACGGGTACAGTAATAATCTTCCGCGACCCCGGCAGCGTTGGTCTGGACCCCCTCTCTTTCGTTGTAAAGATTTACCTTTACAAATACCTGCTCTGGGGCGCGCGGGAAACACCGCGCGCGCTGCTATGGGGCTATTTCTCTTTAAGGTGAATGCTTCACGCTTGCGGCGCGAAATTCAAATTTTTTGGTTTTTTTTGTCCATTAAAGCTCATCAACGTTTCTTCAGATAGCGAAAGTTGAGTTCGCGAGACCTAAGAGACTTAACACACATGTTTTAATTGATAGTATCTCATAAATATCATCAGTTTAGCTACGATACCCCTAACACATTTTTACAGTGTTTTTTTTTGTTTAGCTAAACTAATAATATTTATGAAATACTATCAATTAAAACATGTGTGTTAAGTCTCCTAGTTCTCACGAACTCAACTTTCGCTATATCTGAAGAAGTGTTGTTACAGCTCGTAATGGGCAAAAAACACAAAAAAAATGAATCTCGCGCCGCAAGCGTGAGCATTCACCTTAAGTATTATATTATTAGTATTTATTACTAGTTATCTTACCCATAATACAAGCTCTGCTTAGCTCGGGGCTAGATAATGTTGTGTGAACTGTCCTGCACTATTTATTTATTTGTTTGGTCTCCCCCCAGGGCTCCCCGCACGGCTCCGTGATGTCATGCCAGTCGCTCGCGGCGCGCGCCTTCGCAGATAATGACAAGGACATGGCGCATTGCACCACCTTCCACAGGTAAAGCCTACGATAACAAGACATTAGTAGTAGTAGAGCTTTTTTGTGAAAGAGTTCGTCCGGGGAATTACTACCACCATACCTATTTCTGCCGTAAAGCAGTAATGCTCGCATTGCTGTGTTCCGGTTTGAAGGGTAAGGGTGCCGGTGAAATTACAGGCACATGAGACTTTTCATCTTTATGTCTCAGGGTGGCGGGCGCAGTGCAATGCCACATAGGGCGCGTCCTAGGTGGACGTCATCTATATGAGGTTATGCACTGTTCATAGGCAGAGGTTACCGCTTAACATCAGGTGGGCCATCTACTTGATCCGCCATTAAAGCAAGATAAAAATAAAAAAAACATCATAGTGCTGTAGTTTTTTTTACGAATTGACTTTTATTGCAGCGACCGATTTTGCTTGTGGTTGCTTTTTCATACTAAAGTATTTTATCTACACTCAAATCGAAAAATTCGAATTACGAATTCAAAGACGGTTCTATACAGACGCACTTTATAGACGCATATACATAAAATTAAGAATAAAACTCATTATAGTACCGCTATCTTTTTTTTTTATTAATTCATTAAACTAGTCTATGGTTGTAGCCTGAATATGAAAAAAAGGCGCACGCATGCGCAGTTGGTACTGTGAAAAAATGGCGCACGCATGCGTAGTTTGAACTTAATTTCCCGCGCTTCCCATACACTTTTTCCAATTTCAATTTTTCCTACGAGTGAAGATAAAGTAGTGTTTGAAACTGCATATAACTTAGGTATTAAAACACTCGAGTCAACCTATTATCGCATTCGGCAGACTCTCGTGTTTTAATACCCCTTCTTATATGACAGTTGCATAAACTACTATTACCACACAACAAAACATAACATAACAACAGTGTATAACGTTACACAGAAATGACTGTTGTCGGCTATTATATTGGTCACTACTTGCGGCAAATCATATTTGGTTAAGGAAAACAGTGGATGATAGGAACAGAGGAAAATAGCGAAAATAACATCGAAATTTTTGTCCACACGACTGTACATATTATAATGTATTGATGATTGTACATGCATGTGATGATGATTGTTCAATTGTACTTCATATATTTCGATGTTGTTTTCGCTATTAATCCACTGTTCTATGTATAATAAATAAGTTTTTGTGAAAATATTTTTTTGAATACAAGCTTTTATAAAATTAGTGATCGTAACCGTGTGCTGATCAAAATGAGCCTAAACATGGCCAGTCTACTAGTATCCCTCGTGGAGTTCCGTTGTCCACCTTCCGTCTCCATCATCAGATCAGCTCGCTGTCACCATCATATTGTAGTGTCATCGGAACTTGACAGGTATGCAAAATATCATCTCAATCGGTTGAGGATAACTGCTTTAAAATTCAGTTGCAAGATTCCACCTGGACCTGTCACCATAATATTGCATTGTCATCGGAACTTGACAGCTATCCAAAATTTCAGCTCAATCGGTTGATGATAACTGCTCTTAAATTTAGTTGCAAGATTCCACTCTGACAAATATTGCAAGTTAATTAAAAGCTTGATAAGAAGCTTTTTGTTAAGTGATAGTTTTAAGTATATCTTTATATGTATGTTAGTTGTAAGGTATATGGGTGCCGGTGAAATTATAGGCACATGAGACTTTTCATCTTTATGTCTCAGGGTGGCGGGCGCAGTGCAATGCCACATAGGGCGCGTCCTAGGTGGACGTGACCTATGAGGTAGTGCACTGTTCATAGGCAGAAGTTACCGCTTAATATCAGGTGGGCCATCTGCTTGTTCCGTCATTAAAGTAGCATAAAAAAAAATGGGCCTTTGTACAATGTACATTTTTCACTGTTGCCTGAAATAAATAAATGTATTGAATTGAATAAAAAACCTTAATAGCTTCAACTTTGTGATTTCAGATCAGTGAGGTTCAGCTCTGAGTCGCGAGGTTCGGGCAGGGCTTCCAATGAGCAGGAAAAGAGAGAAACCCCAGGTACGTTATTAATTAACCATTCATTGGTGATTAATTTGACGACCTCTGTGGCGCGGCGGGCGACGGTTCGCCTGCGACGCAGGAGGTTGCTGGTTCGATTCCCGCCTCGGAACAAATATTTGCACGATCTGCAGATATTTTCTCAGGGTGTTCTGGGTATTTTCTATGTATAGTAAAAAACATCTATCTATGTAATGTATTGTATTAAGTACTAGAGGAAACTCCGCGACTTCGTTCGCGTATTTTTCCTTAAACACCTCAACACCCCGATGTAACCCCCTTTGGGGTTGAATTACTTGAATTTATTTATTATTTATTTATTTAAAAACTTTCACACAAGACAATAGTGCAAGGAGGACTTAATGCTAACAGCATTATCTGCCAGTCATCCTGGACGTGCAGAAAGATGGTGAGGCGTGCCTTACAAACAAGTACCACAGAAAATAATAATAACAATACAAGTTAAAATATAAAACTAAATGGATACCTAAATATAATATACTAATAAATACAAATACCCAAACAAAAACATAAACAAAAATAAAAACAGTTTCACAAAATAATAATAATATACATAAATAAATTACCGTGACAATAAAACACATACTTAGTAGGGAAAGTACAAAGGTATATACCTAACACAGGCTGCAGTAACATAGATTGTGAAACACTGACACTGAATTTGAAACTAATAATTTAGCCTCTTCTTATACAGTTCACGTACCAGTCTCTTAAACGACTCCCCCGAGTCAGCCCTTTTTTTTAGTGCACCCCTAGACCACAAAAGGAACGTATCCTCCAAATTTCAGGTCTCTAGGACTTACGGTTTATGCTGTGCATTGATAGTCAGTCAGTCAGTCAGTCACGCAACGATTTTTATTGATATCAGTTATCTAGTACCCATAACACAAGCTCTGCTTAGCTCGGGGCTAGATGATGTTGTGTCAACTGTCCAGCATTATTTATTTATTTATAATTGGTATGTATGTGTACAATTTCAGGGTCGATATCGCTGACGGCGCTGGCGGTGACGCCCGTGACGTCACAGTGCTCCGCCATGAGTCAGTCCGTGCCCTCCAACTCGCTCAACTTCGATCTGGATGTGGACGTAAGTAGAAACAACACGCGCCATTCAAGTATGCGTTTAAGGTTACAAGTTTAACACGTTAAACTTTTCAGTTCTACCTTTATGATGTGAACTGCTAAGGAGTGGAATACACTACCGTCGTCTGTCTTTCCTGAAAACTATAATCTGGGTCTCTTCAAGGCTAGAGTGAATAGGTGCCTTCTAGACCTTTGTGCTCCATCTTCGGCCACATCGTCACTTACCAACAGGTGAGATCGTGCTCAAACAAAGGTCTACCATAGTTAAAAAAAAAAGCTGCTATAAAACACGCACGGACACGCTATGAGAAGCTAGAATTCGCCCATGGCTTCTATTACCGAAAAAATAAGTATGTTTATATTCAAGTAATAATTACTGAAATACTGGTTAGTAGTAGAGCTTTTTTGTGAATGAGTTCGTCCGGGGAAGTACTACCACCATACCTATTTCTGCCGCAAAGCAGTAGTGCTCGCATTGCTGTGTTCCGGTTTGAAGGGTATGGGTGCCGGTGAAATTACAGGCACATGAGACTTTCCATCTTTATGTCTCAGGGTGGCGGGCGCAGTCTAATGCCACATAGGGCGCGTACTTGGTGGACGTGACCTATGTGATAATGCACTGTTCATAGGCAGAGGGTACCGCTTAACATCAGGTGGTCCATATGCAAGTACCGTCACCTAAAGTAGTATAAAAAAAAATTGTCTGTACCACACATCGAAATCTGTTCAAGTTTGTCCAACTTTTAAGTAATAAGCAATCATCCTAACATAAGCAGCCAAACTCTCGCATTCGTAGATACAGCCATGGTGTGGCATCAACATACCTCTCCATCTCCTCACCTGCAAGACGTCAAAGCCGACTGAGGGATTACTCCACGGGATGGGGAACAATCACTTGAGTAACGAGCCCGCGTTATGTCACGATTGGTCATAGCGAATAAGGGGGCTTGACAAATCTTAAACCAGCGAATCTTACAAACAAGTCCGGGTAATCTTCTTCGTCGTTACACTCTTGGCAGAGTGGTCGTGGTCGTTACTTCAGGGTCTGTGGCTCGCTTCACAATCCTTCTCGCACCGCAGCTTTTCTGGTGCATTCATGCAGTGGACCGTCCAAAGCTGCCTTGATTTGGTTTGTCCGGGTAATAATACTTAGAAAATTAACCAATTTGTATTCCAGCCCGATCAGCAGCAAACGTGTCGGTTCCCGAAGCTCGAGGAGTGCGCACATTTCCACTACGAGCGAGTGTCGCTTGGAGGGCTCAGTATAGACGTGGTGCCGTGTGAGGAGAACTGCACCGACTCCTGTGAGGAAGGTATGCTTACTTTCTTTACTTGTGCCTAGTATCTTCAACCGCATGCATTTCGGAGAGTTTTTATATACTACTGAGGTAGCAAACAAGCATACGGCCCACCTGTTGGTAAGCGGTTACCGTAGCCTATGGACGCCTGCAATACCAGAGACATCACACGCGCTTTTCCGACCCTTTAACCGGTCGAGTCGCGCGATGTCGCTTGTATGTTTGCTACTCGAGTCGCGGGGGAATCAGGGCGAAAAATGGGGGATGGGGGACTCATCACTAAATCGTTAATTGTGGCCTAATAAATTTAGGGGTCATGAAGCTAATACCATTACAAGAATCCTGTTGAAATTTGTTATTGGTTTCTTATAAGAAACTATTTTATAAAAACTTACCTATTTGTTGAAAAAAAAAAAAAACATTTTCCCCTCCCTGAAAACTGACCACTAACTTTGAGATCACATTAAACATCTTCACAAAGCACTTTCTAGTAGTTAATTGGCAATAACACATGGTCTATATCCTAAAAAACATTATTCTTGCAGTCATTTACACTCAAATAACCAGAAAACACACAATTTTCTTTATTTCATAAAGCTGGTGAGCGCAGCAGCCATCACACGGCAAAAAAATGGCGATCGAAGTAGGTCGAAATTTATTTGTTTACAACAAAACTTTAATCGCAGGAAGGGGAATTGCCAGTCTCGTGTATCTACTAATTATTCTCTCATGGTATTGTGTTGTAATAACTAGCATTCGCTTCCTACCAATTGAATGCTAGACAAAGTACTAAACCCTCTGTGGACTGCCAATCGGCAGTGTGAGTACTTGAAGGTTTGAGCAAAATTTACTGCCGATCGACAGGGTGGCGATCCAAGCGGTTAAACATTTCCAAACACCCCTTTTGAAGAACCCCATACTGTATTCACTTGGGAAAAACTCTGCAGGGAGATCATTCCACAACCTGAGTGTTCGCGGGAGGAAGTTCCTCTGAAAGTGCACAGTCCGGGACCACCCTGGCTCTAAGGTGTGCGGATGAATCCTCTGCCGATGGCGAGCGGTGCGGTCAAAGCTTGATGTAGGCATCATGTCAAACAATTCCTCGGAACAAAACCCATTATACAAATGGTAGAACACGCAGAGACAGTGTGCTTGGGAGCTGCACGATTCAATCCTCTCGTCTCCATTCCGCCAACTGACGACCAGACGTGGAGAGTAGTTTCATCCTTTTGTTGTCGAAATACCACCGTCGCGTACAAACCGTTTCTCGAGCTCTTTCATCATGCGGACAGTAAAAGCCTGGAACTCTCTTCCGGCTTCTTTATTCCCTTTTTCATACAACTTTGGCATCTTCAAACGAAGAGTGAATAGGCATCTTACAGGCGAGCGTACTTAAATAGGCCTCATCGTCGCTTCCCATCAGGTGAGATATTATTGGGTATGCAGACGACAGTTGTGGAGAGATACGTTTCCACTGCGCGTGCTAGGCAACATGAAATTCAAGAGTTAAGAGATGAGATGCTGTCCTTGAGGATGAGGGTTTGTCCTTGGTGGACGTGACAATGTTGTAGTATTGTTGATATAACAGAGGAGCATGCTAACCAATGTGAGGAAGTACTTATAGATTCTTAACAAGGGTGCCAGCTAGTCTCGTCAATAGCAGCATAGTACAATGGCCGTGTTTCATGATTTGCCACGTGTGTTCCAGGTTGGATATGTCTGCGTGTCCGGTCGCACGTGAGCAGCGCGCCCGAGGAGTGCGTGGAGCGCGCGCTGCTCGCCAGCTGGAGCGAGGGCAGCGACGTGCGCGAGTGGACCCTCGCGCGCAGCCGCGAGCACCTGCTGCGACTGGACGAGATACTGCACAGGTGAGCACATTGAACGAGCTGGAGCGACGTGCGCGAGTGGACCCTCGCGCGCAGACGAGAGAACGATTTTAACACAAAAAAGCCTTAATGAAGGAAAAAACAAAAAAAATTGCAAAAAAAAATTGAAAGTGACGATGTGGCCAAAGATGGAGCACAAAGGTCTAGAAGGCACCTATTCACTCTAGACTTAAAGAGACCCAGATTATAGTTTTCAGGAAAGACAGACGACGGTAGTGTATTCCACTCCTTAGCAGTTCGCATTATAAAGGTAGAACTGAAACGTTTAGTACGAATAGAGGGTATACCGATGGTACCGAGCCATTTGACGACCTCTGTGGCGCGGCGGGCGAACGTTCGCTTGCGACGCAGGAGTTTGCGGGCTTGATTCCCGCCTCGGAACAAATATTTGTGCTATCTGCAGATATTTGTTCAGGGTGTTCTGGGTATTTTCTATATATATATAATAAAAAATATCTATCTATGTAATATATTGTATTAAATATATCAGTTGTCTAGTACACATAACACAAGCTCTGCTTAGCTTGGGCCTAGATAATGTTGTGAACTGTCCAGCAATATTTATTTATTCATTTATTTTTATACGTCTGCTCGTCCTATGATGAAAAGGAGATGGTGGGAACAGATCGTGCTCGTAACTCTGTCTTCTGTTAACACTCTCAATAACTTATTATTCTCAGTTTTAATAAATGTTAATTAATCACTTATTCAACTTTTTCTCCTTCCCCAGATGTATCTACGATAGAAAAGTGTCCGGTCTCCCCAATCTCTCCACGGAGCTGGTATCCAACTTGGACGATGAGGAGTACTATCGGCTGATATCGGACTACATGCATCATCTGTCGATCATAGCAGACGACAGCATCAACTGTGGACCCGCTCTCAACTGGCTGCAGATGGATAATAAAGGTATGTTGACTCAATAAATCACTTCTCGACAACGCAAGGGAGCTCATCACACATGGATGGAAGAAGATCCTCATGGTGAGTCTGGCTTATAGTGAGAATAGTTAGTTTGTATTGTATTTAAGCAGGTACCTATGTTACTTTTATTTAATGTTGTTTTGTATGATGCTTGTTTTTTTTTTATTTTAGTTTTGACATTATTCATTAACATTGACATTATTATTATTTTTCACATTATTATAAATTGACTGTGTGTGTCTCTTAACGTTGTTATTTATAAGCGTAGCGTATATACCTAACTATTGACTACCTACCTTAGATTTGAATTATTTATTTTTAGTTGACCTTTTACCCTAGGTTTGAATTATGTATTTTAAGTTGACCTTTTACCTTAGGTTTGAATTATGTATTTTTAAGTTGACCTTTTACCTTAGGTTTGAATTATGTATTTTAAGTTGACCTTTTACCTTAGGTTTGAATTATGTATTTTAAGTTGACCTTTTACCTTAGGTTTGAATTATGTATTTTAAGTTGACCTTTTACCTTAGGTTTGAATTATGTATTTTAAGTTGACCTTTTACCTTAGGTTTGAATTATGTATTTTTAAGTTGACCTTTTACCTTAGGTTTGAATAATGTATTTTAAGTTGACCTTTTACCTTAGGTTTGAATTATGTATTTTAAGTTGACCTTTTACCTTAGGTTTGAATTATGTATTTTAAGTTGACCTTTTACCTTAGGTTTGAATTATGTATTTTTAAGTTGACCTTTTACCTTAGGTTTGAATTATGTATTTTTAAGTTGACCTTTGGTTTTTAATGGTTGATTTTTGTATCTAAATTCTCGATTTAATTATTATGTGTTAATTTGAAAAGTACCTATTTTTATGTAGATACCCTTTAATTAGTGTAATTGATAACTGTTCGTCGTTCTAATTAAAGTAATTATAAATAAATATAAATATATATAATATCATCGACACGTGAGTCGATCGAAAACTTGGGGGTGCTTAACCGTGCAAAACAGTATTTCACGACAACTCAGCGCTTACTACTTTACAAAGCTCAAGTTCGGCCGCACATGGAATACTGTTCTCATCTATAGCACGGGGCCCCTAAGTACCAGCTGCTTCGCTTTGGCTCAGACACACACACAGGTGTGTGTGTCTATCTGTGGCATCGTGGCTCCCGAACGGATGAACAGTTTTTTTTGTTTGTTTAGAGTGGTGAATTAGACGGGAGTGTTCTTAGCCATGTTTGATCAAAATCGGTTCAGCAGTTTCATTGCGTTGAGGGTCTTTTTGATTTTTACAAAATTAATTACTTGTAATTATTGTATTTGCGTAGCCCTCTGGCTAGGTGGAGCGATGACCTAGGAAAGGCGGCGGGCAGAAAGTGTATGAGAATAGCCGAACACCGGGCTCAGTGGCGCGTATTGGGAGAGGCCTATGTCCAGCAGTGGACTTATGTGGGCTGATGATGATGATGAGTGTATTTTCAATATAATTTGCAACGTTACACTCCTTCCAAGTCGTCAAAGTCGAGTCATGACACGCAGCGTGTGGAGTGTCCTCCATTATCAAACTGCATGAATGACGGAACAAGCAGATGGCCCACCTGATGTTCAGCGGTAACCTCTGCCTTTAACAACGCATTACCTCACAGGTCACGTCCACCAAGGACGCGCCCTATGTGGCACTACACTGCGCCCGCCACCCTAAAACATAAAGATGAAAGTCTCATGTGCCTGTAATTTCACCGGCACCCTTACCCTACAAACAGGAACACAGCAATGCGAGCACTACTGTTTTGCGGCATAATTAGTATGGTGGTTTTTCCCCGGACTATTTCACAAATAAGCTCTACTGCTTAGTCTTCTACTAGGTTAATAGTAGTATGGTTGTTGTTAGGGCTCAGTTTGATCAGCTCGCCGTTCTGATTACTAATTTCATCATTATCATCAACCGTTACCTGGACTTGTTTGTAAGATTCGTTGGTATAAGATTTGTCCTGGCTGCTAGCTAGGAATGTGTTATTATTACTGGTAGAAAGCGTTAGCAGAGTCAGTTTTGGGAAGCAATGGCGGCGATGAGCTCACCACTTGTCACTTCTATTTCCCACGATGGTGCAACCCACGATGAAAGGAGGCCCATTTGAGGTTCTGCCTGCCCTTTCGGGGAAATGGGCGTGTTTCTATGTATGTATGTATGTATGTGGTAATAATTTCGAATAAAAAAAAGGTGAATCTACTTTTATTTATTACTAGCAGTGCCCCGCGGTTTCACCCGCGTAAATCTCGATCATGTGGGAATATCTGGATAAAAATGTGCCTATGTGTTATTCCGAGAGTCCAGTTATCTCCATTCCAAATTTCATGCAAATCCGTCCAGCCGTTTCAGCGTGAAGAAGTAACAAACACACACACAAACTTTCGCTTTTATAATATTAGTAGGATTTATTTTTATTGATTGAAAGGTAACATGTTTTTTCACAATTCTCAGGTCATAAGCTACTGGTGGCGAATGAAGATTCCAGTTCAATAAACACGCCGGCCGTTGCAGCCGCGTACTCAGTCAGGAAATACGTCTCTCAGGTGAGTGCATACTGACCGCGAATACGTCTCTTAGGTGTGTACATAGGGACAGCGAATATGTCTCTCAAGTGACTACATTTTTTATTTTATTTATTTCATACTCAATATATTTTACACAGTTAAATATAATATAGTACCTTAAAAACCTCCAAAGGTTTGACTAGGTACAATCGCCAAAAAGTAGGCGCACACCGCGCACATACACATTAATTATTGATATAAACAAACAAGGTAGGTAATGTAACAAATTATTATGCATAACATTCCACAGCCGATATGCACTCATGCCACGGCTGAGTCAGGAAGTAACAGAACATTTTTACTCTTTACTCCATCTCAGTCGCTTCCGCGTCCGAGTGCATAGCGGGAGTGAGAAGAACGACAGCACGAGCTTCATCCGTATGAGTGCAAGTAGCTTCACAAACTAATCATACAAACCATTGCGAAAGCGGCAAACTTCACCATGCAAACAGGTTGAGCTGGTGAACTACAGTATGATGTAAGTTTGGCACTGTGAATTTATGTCAGTAATTTATGTTTTTTTTTTATAGGTGAATATTATTGTAGGTAGTTCACCGTTTTAGATTACTATCTACTCATGGATTATTTAGGTAGTATTTTTTGTATATAATCTTATAGTTTTTATCATTTGCTTTAGATTTGATCTCATCTGGAATGCCGTTCAGTAGTGTAGGGATTAAGAATTGACATACTAACAGGGAATACGTCTCTCAAGACGAATGTCACCTAGCCCTGGAGAGAATCGCCTTTGGAAACAAGGTGACTCTGCAATAGATAAAGAGGCATAGTGGATCACTGGGTAACGACGCCGCAGATGAGCTAGCTAGAAGAGGGTCGGGAACAACCACAGAGGGCCCATCTCCATTCCTCCCTCTGCCCTTCTCTCAGCTACGCACATGGATGCGGCTCCGCACCATTAACCAACACAACGAACGCTGGGCACGGATTACGGACTGCAGACAGTCAAGAGCAGCCCTACCGGCTGCCTTACCACGACTGACACGTCGCCTGCTCAACCTTCAAAGAATAGACCTTCGCACCATCGTGGCGACACTCACAGGACACTGTCTCCTGAACAAACACCTCTTCAACATCGGAGCCACAGACAGCCCACTCTGCAGAGGGTGTCTGACCGAAGAAGAATCGGCTGCCCACGTAGTCCTGGAATGTGTGGGAGTAGCAGGTCAACGTGAACAAATCCTCAAAACCCGAGGTCACTCCGCCAACCCTGCGAAGACCCCGGGAAACTTCTGTGCTTCTGGACGGAGTTAGGCTAACTACCTAGTCAGACAACTCTCACGCATAATGGACCGCCCATAGAGTTCGAATGCGGAAAAGGGAGTTCTTTAACATTTAACGTCTCTCAAGTGACTACATACTGAAAACAAATAAGTCTCTCAGGTGACTACATACTGACAGCAAAGTTCCTGGTCTGGGTGGTATGGTACCATGGTACTTGTAGTTTCTGATACCCACGACACAGGGAATCCTAGTGTGGGATCAGGACTATGTATGTGACTGTTGGGAATTATGTTTATGTTAAATACGTCTCTCAGGTGACTACATACTGTCGGCAAATACGTCTCTCAGGTGACTACATACTGTCGGCAAATACGTCTCTCAGGTGATTACATACTGAAAGCAAATTCGTCTTTCATGTGAATTAATGATTTGCTATAATCACCACGATAGGCAGGCGTATTGGTGTTGAGTACTCAGGTGGATGACGCTATGTATTCACTGGTGTACTCCCTTAGTAGACTTTTACGGCATCCACGGGAGGACACGCAGTGGTATATTCTTAGTCCGGACACAGCATGTAACATAATGAGGATTATTAATGGAATATTATTGTTTTTATTTCCAGGCGCGGGATGAAATCAGTTTCGACGTTGGCGATATGATCTCGATCATCGATATGCCAGGTACAGTACATTACCGCTGCGGCCGGCAAGCTAAGCGTTGACGGACGGACGCTATAAAGTGTGGCAACGTTTAAATGCTTTTATAGTATTTTTCTCAAACAATGTCCGGATATTCGTCGACAAGATCGTTTTTTTTCCGAATGTACATATGAATACTAAAATTAATGATTAACGGAGATACAAGCAAAGATAGTAACAAATTTTGAGAAACCTCTTTTTGAAAGTTCTTGAGGAGTTTCTTTATGAAACTGTTGCATAATAAGGGTCCTTAAAATACGAGTGTGAGTTAAAAGCTTTTATTTTAAATTTAAATGTAATCCAAAAATTTCGGTTCAGCGGGACTCGAACCCGCAACCGACCAACCGCAATCGCTATAGCAGAGTTGATAGTGCCCACAAATTTCGTCTTCAGCGTCATAGCTCGTTCTATGGCCGAATTGGTAAAGGCATCGCCGATCACAGGCGAGATTGCGGGTTCGAGTCCCGCTGGAACGGAATTTTTGGGTTATATTTAAATTTAATGTTATCCATAAAGTGTGGTTTACACTTGAACAATGATAAGTTTTATTTTACTTGCAATGTATGTCCGGGTGGAATCTTGCAACTGAATTTTGAACCAGTTAGCCTCGTTCAATTGAGCTGATGCATACCTTTCAATTTCCGATGCTATCTCTAAGTAATGTATTGTATTAAGTATATCGGTTATCTAGTAGCCATAACACAAGTTCTGCTTAGCTTGGGGCTAGTTAATGTTGTGTGAACTGTCCAGCATTATTTATTTATTTTATTTATCCGTAATGTTGTTTGCACAGGTCCTCAGGAGTCGCTCTGGTGGCGAGGCAAGCGCGGCTTCCGCGTCGGGTTCTTCCCGCACCACTGCGTCGCGGTCATAGGGGACAAAGTGCCACGGAACATGACACAGCCGCCGCCTATAGTCGGGTAACATATATTATATTTTATAAATCGTAAAAGTAAACGGCAGATCAATCAAATATGTGTTCCTGCTGACGCTTGTGGCGCGAAATTATTATTTTTTGGTGTTTTTTGCTCATGAACACTTTTTCGGATAGCGAATGTTGATTTCGCGAGAACTAGGAGACTTAACACACATGTTTTAATTGATAGTATCTCATGAATATCACCTGTTTAGCTACGATACCCATTAACAAAAACAATAAAACACTAAAAATTTGTTTAGGGGGATCGTAGCTAAACTGATGATATTCATGAGATACTATTGATAACTTCTTTTAATGAATTTAAATAGGTAAGTAGATATGTCTTAGAATAAATAAATAAATAACGTTTGTACGTTACAATCTATTCCAGGTCTGTAGCAGTGATGCCGATCAAACCAGTTCTCAGAAAGCACGGGAAACTAATATCCCTCTTCCGAAGCTTCATACTGTCCCGCCCCTCCAGGCGGAGTCTAAAGCAGCAGGGCATCTTGAGAGAGAGAGTGTTCGGCTGCGACCTAGGAGAGCACCTCCTCAACTGTGCACATGATGGTGAGTGTCCACCAGACGGAGTCTCAAGCGGCAGGGCGTCTTGAGAGAGAGGGTGTTCGAGTGCGAACTAGGAGAGCACCTCCTCAACTGTGCACATGATTGTGAGTGTTCACCAGGCGGAGTCTAAAGCAGCAGGGCATCTTGAGAGAGAGGGTGTTCGGCTGCGACCTAGGAGAGCACCTCAACTGTGCACATGATGGTGAGTGTTCACCAGGCGGAGTCTCAAGCGGCAGGGCATCTTGAGAGAGAGGGTGTTCGGCTGCGACCTAGGAGAGCACCTCCTCAACTGTGCACATGATGGTGAGTGTTCACCAGACGGATTCTCAAGCGGCAAGCTATCTTGAGAGAGAGGTTGTTCGGCTGCGACCTAGGAGAGCACCTCCTCAACTGTGCACATGATGGTGAGTGTTCACCAGGCGGAGTCTCAAGCGGCAGGGCATCTTGAGAGTGAGGGTGTTCGGCTGCGACCTAGGAGAGCACCTCCTCAACTGTGCACATAATGGTGAGTGTTTACTAGACTCAAGCGGCAAGGCATCTTGAGAGAGAGGGTGTTCACCGCTCTTCCAAAAGATGGCGTTATCGCCAATAAATCACGAAAGTTCTGAATCGCGCAAACTCTGGCAACCAAACAACATCAGTTGGTCGTACGACCCCGGATCGTCCGGCGAAAGATCTTGGAGGGTAAATTTCCAACCCAACAGTCACACATAGTCCAGATCCCACACGAAGATCCGCTGTATCGTGAGACACAGAACACTAATAAATGTATCGTTATTGTAGTGCCGCTAGTGCTGGTGGAATGCGCGGCCGCCATCGAGTCCCGCGGCGCAGTGGACGGCGTGTACCGTCTCTCCGGCGGCAGCGGCCTCACGCAACGACTGCGGAGCGCGTTCGACTCCGGGCAGGCGCCGGATCTGACGGCCGCGGCGCCGGATCTCGCGAGGGACCCGCACGCGGTGCCCAGCCTGCTGAAGATGTACTTTAGGTGAGGCACCAAGACTACGTAGCACTTGCGTAGCAGGGTCGTAGCAGCTCCGTAGCGCGTTCGACTTCTGAGTGGCAGTGCCGGTACTAGCAAAGAACCCTCACGCAGTGCGCAGTCTGTTGACGATGTAATTAAGGTGAGAGAGTCGCTATAAGTGCCCATACTACGTACCGTGTAGTACGTACGTAGCACCAGCGTAGCACTGTCGTAGCAGCTCCGTAGCGCGTTCGACTTCTGAGTGGCAGCGCCGGTACTAGCAACGAACCCTCACGCAGTGCGCAGTCTGTTGTAGATGAGTGAGGCGCTACAAGTGTCCATACTACGTACCGTGTAGTACACGTACTACGTGTAGTAGTACGTACGTAGCACCACCGTAGCACTGTCGTAGCAGCTCCGTAGCGCGTTCGACTTCGGAGTGGCAGCGCCGTTACTAGCAACGGACCCTCACGTGGTGCCCTGTCTGTTGAAGATGTACTTCAGGTGAGTGAGGCACTACAAGTGCCCATACCACGTACCGTGTAGTACTAACGTAGCACCAGCGTAGCACTGTCGTAGCAGCTCCGTAGCGCGTTCTACTTCGGAGTGGCAGCGCTGGTATTAGCAACGGACCCTCACGTGGTGCCCAGTCTGTTGAAGATGTACTTCAGGTGGGTGCGTAGCTAGAAGTGCCCATACTACGTACCGTGTAGTACTTACGTAGCACCAGCGTAGCACTGACGTAGCGGCTCCGTAGCGCGTTCGACTTCTTAGTGGCAGCGCGGGTACTAGCAACGAACCCTCACGCAGTGCGCAGTCTGTTGAAGATGTACTTGAGGTGGGTGAGTATCTAGAAGTGCCCATACTACGTACCGTGTAGTACTTACGTAGCACCAGTGTAGCACTGTTGTAGCAGCTCCGTAGCGCGTTCGACTTCATAGTGGCAGCATCGGTACTAGCAACGGACCCTCACGCGGTGCCCAGTTTGTTGAAGATGTAATTAAGGCGAGTGAGGCACTACAAGTGTCCATACTACGTACACTGTAGTACTAACGTAGCACCAGCGTAGCACTGTCGTAACCGCTCCGTAGCGCGTTCAACATCGGAGTGGCAGCGCCGGTGCTAGCAACAGACCCTCACGGCCCAGTCTGTTGAAGATGTGCTATCACCACTCACCACTAGTCACCACTATTGCCAAGACTACGTAGCACTTGCGTAGCACTATCGTAGCCGCTCCTTAGTGCGTTCGACTTCGCCGGATCTCGCGAGGGCAGTGCACAGTAGATGTTATGTGTGTGCTTAACATGTTTTCAGGGAGCTGCCTAACCCGCTGTGCACGTACCAGCTGTACGAGAGCTTCGTCTCCGCCGTGCAGTTGCCGGACGAGGCGTGCAAGCTGCGCGCCGTGCGGCAGACGGTCGTCAAGCTGCCGCCGCCGCATTACAGGTACGTGCCATGAGTCACTGCCCCTGAGGCGGACACCAGACGTTCAGTTTATAAAAAAAAAAAACTGAACAGTGAAAGACACGCAATACTCTTCTATCTAGGTACACCAACATGTGCTCTTTAGACATGTGCTCTTTACATGTCTTTACTTTCTAATACTTTTGACTTGACTTTATGTTACAACGGTTAAAATGCCACCAAAATAAATAATGCCGTTCACACAACATTATCTAGCCCCAAACTAAGCAGAGCTTGTGTTATAGGTACTACATAACTGATATAAAATAACCAGAACGCCCTGAACAAATATCTGCAGATCGTTCAAATAAGGGAATTGAACACGCAATCTCGTGCGTCGCAGGCGAACCTTCGCCCGCCGCGCCACAGTGGTCGTCAATTACACGATATAACTTTAAAAAACACAAAAAATAAGAAATTAGATAAAAAATTACGACGATTCTTTCAAAAATGGCGAATTAAAGTCGTCTTGTTATGTTATTCCAGGACGCTCGCGTACCTGATGCGGCACTTGCGCCGCGTGTCGCTGCTGGGCGGCAGCACGGGCATGACGCCGCGCAACATGGCCATCGTGTGGGCGCCGAACCTGCTGCGCGCGCCGCGGCACCACCACGCGCTGCAAGGCGTCGCGGTGCAGGTATGTGGGCTGTAGAGAGATTGACGCATGACGCCGCGCAACATGGCCATCGTGTGGGCGCCGAACCTGCTGCGCGCGCCGCGGCACCACCACGCGCTGCAAGGCGTCGCGGTGCAGGTATGTGGGCTGTAGAGAGATTGACGCATGACGCCGCGCAACATGGCCATCGTGTGGGCGCCGAACCTGCTGCGCGCGCCGCGGCACCACCACGCGCTGCAAGGCGTCGCGGTGCAGGTGACTATACGCGGGCTGTAGCGAGAGCTACGCTGAGGAGGGTCTCCGACATGGCTCTCACAATTAGCAATGTTTACGCACAAATACTGGAATCCTCGCGTCTCTGCTGGAGGAATGTTACTGTTAAAGAGCTTTAGTAGTAGTAGTAGAGATTTTTATGCGAAGGAGTTCGTCCGGGGAAGTACTACCACCATACCTATTTCTGCCGCAAAGCAGTAGTGCTCGCATTGCTGTGTTCCGGTTTAAAGGGTAAGGGTGCCGGTGAAATTACAAGCACATGCGACTTTTCATCTTTATGTGTCAGGGTGGCGGGCGCAGTGCAATGCCACATAGGGCGCGTCCTAGATGGACGTGATCAATATGATAATTCACTGTTCATAGGCAGAAAGTACCACTTAACATCAGGCGGGCTATCTGCTAGTTCCGTCATTCAAAAAGTATAAAAAAAAAACAAAAAAGACTGACGCGATCGCGACTAAACGTACGAAAACTGCATTGCAGTGATAATTGGATAAAGGTACCGAGTGCATTTGACCTACATAATATTCCCGTAACATCTCTGTGAAGTATCGGACCCCAAGATTAACGGCCCCTGGCTTTTGGACACAGAAAAACACAGTCCAGTTATCAAAATCCGCTAGACTACTATATTAATGTTTTGTTTATAGGCTGTGGTGACGGAGTTCCTTATATGCTACGCTGAAGAGTTATTCGCTCAGGAACAAGGGGCCGATTCAGAACCGGAGTCTCTAGAACAGGTAATATTACTATGATTTAGTTTTATTTATTTATTTTCAGAAAGATAGTACACTAGCAGTTTACACCAAATTCTAACTACCTTAAATACTCTTAATGCGTTAAAAATACAATAAAGGCTGTCATTAAAAATATCAATATGTTGAAACTCATGTAAGAGTGCGTTTAAAAGAGTTAGCGCCCTCAGTGTTGGCGCGTTGCTCGCGTGTTTAGTTCGCGGCTAGTATCTTTATCTTTAGACGACCTCTGTGGCGCGGCGGGCGAAGGTTCGCCTGCGACGCTGGAGGTTGCGGGATCGATTCCCGCCTCGGAACAAATATTTGTACGATCTGCAGATATTTGTTCAGGGTGTTCTCTGTATTTTCCATGTATAATAAAAAATATAACTATGTAATGTATTGTACTATTTATATCAGTTATCTAGTACCCATAACACATCCTCTACTTAGCTTGGGGCTAGATAATGTTGTGTGAACTGTCCAGCGGTATTTAGTTATTATTATTGATGCAGGAACAGATAGAGCCTCAAGTGGAGCTGCGTGGAATGGAGTCAGGGCGGCGACCCAAGAGTTTGCCGGTGAACCCTCCGACCAAACTGTTGAGGTAAGTTTACAGCCCGACTGACGAGTGGGTTATGATCATCGCACGTATGTACACACACATAATTACTGGCTGCACAGGATAGCTCAGCTCAGCGTTGCGCAGCGGGCTGTGGAGAGAGCTATGCTCAGAGTTTAAATACTGCATGGATGACGGAGAAAGCAGATGGCCCACCTGCCCCCTTATTAGCTATGGCCAAATATAACATAACGCGGCTCGTTACGATATCTGCGTGGAATCATACATTATGACGTCACACGTTATTGGCAAGGAATGTCCTATGGTCATAGTGAATAAGGGCCCTGATTTTAAGCGGTAACCTCTGCCTTTAACAATGCATTACCACAAAGGTCACGTCCACCTAGGACGCGCCCTATGCGGTATTGCGCCCACTGCGCCCGCTACAGAGGCTTGCAATGCTCTAAGGCGCCCGTCACCCTGAGATATAAAGATGAAAAGTCTCATGTGCCTGCAATTTCATCGGCGCCCTTCAAACGGGAACTCAGCAATGCGAGCACCACTGCTTTGCGGCAGAATATGGAGGTAGTACTTCCCCGGATGAACTCTTTCACAGTATCACTACGTGATAGAATCCGGAATGAAAAGATCCGTAGAAGAACCAAGATGACCGATATAGCTCTCAGAATTAGTAAGTTGAACTGGCAACGGGCAGGCCATAGTTGAACTGGCAACGGGCAGGCCATATATACTACACTACAGTACGGGGTTCTTCAAAAGGGGTGTTTGGAAATGTTTGAAGGGTCGGCAACGCGCGTGTGGAGCCTCTGGTATTGCAGGCGTCCATAGGCTACGGTAACCGCTTACCAACGGGTGGGCCGTATGCTTGTTTGCTACCTTAGTAGAATCAATTTAAAAAAAATAGCTTTCAGAACTGATAACCGCTAGGGTTTGAATGGTTCTCGAGTAGCGACCATAAACCCGACGACGCAGACCAAATTCAATGGAGCAAAGACATTATAGGGGTCGCAGGAAGGCGGTGGATGGAGGCGGATCAAGATTGTTCGTCTTGACATTCTATGAAAGAAGCCTTTCCCACACTAGAATTCCCTGTGTCGTGGGACTACGAGAACCATGCTACCACAAAACAGACAAGGAACTAATATTTGCAGATCATACAGACTTATGTTCCGCAGCGGGAATCGAACCAGCTACTCGCATCTCAGCCAGCTATTCAGTGAGCTTTCAGGCTTATAGGTGAGCACCATATGGCGGAGACTAAGATCCAGAGTCTCGAGCACCGCCGTAAGGTTGCATGCCTTTCGATCTTCTATAGGTTACATTTCGGGGAACTTCACGATCTGATCCCACCGTCTCCTTTTCATCATAGGACGAGCAGGCGTACGGCTCAGTACCATCATTACCTCATTAGTATACCCTCTATTCGTACTAAACGTTTCAGTTCTACCTTTATAATGCGAACTGCTAAGGAGTGGAATACACTACCGTCGTCTGTCTCTCCTTTAAACTATAATCTGGGTCTCTTCAAGGCTAGAGTGAATAGGTGCCTTCTAGACCTTTGTGCTCCATCTTCGGCCACATCGTCACTTACAAACTGGTGAGGCAAAGGTCAATGTAAAAAAAAAATAAAAAAAAACATCGTCATCATTTGGAAGCTAACTCTAGTAAAATAGATAAGTACTTGATTAATTTTTAGGGTTCCGTACCAGAAATGGTACCAACGGAACCAGTATAGGATCACTTTGTTGTCCGTCTATCTGTCTGTCAAGACCCTTTTTCTCAGGAACGCGTGGAGGTATCAAGCTGTCATTCATATCAAATACTCAGGTCTACTGTCCCTTGGAGCTGTGAAAAAAAACTTATAAGCCAACGCAATCAAAAGATACAGCCGTTTATGCTGCAAATTTTCGACACTCGCAAGGGAATCAAAACCTACAGGGTACTTCCCGTGAACACAGAATCTTGAAATTTGGTACGAAGCAACGACTTATAGCACAGATAAAGGAAAAATTGCGAAAAGCATACATTTTTAGTTATATCATATAATAAAAATATTTTTAATAATTTTAAACTTACTACCCCATTCCTCATGATCATTTCATTTAGCAATAAAAATACCATAACTTTTACTTATATACCTACAAGTTTGTATGGAACTCTCTGTGCGCAAGTCTGTTTCGCACTTGGCCGGTTTTTTAAACGTTGTATGGGTACTTCTTAAGGTGAATGCTCAAGTTTGCGGCGCGAGATTCAATTTTTTTAGTGTTTTTTGCCGATTACAGCTCATCTACACTTCTTCAGATAGCGAAAGTTGAGTTCGCGAGAACAAAGAGACTTAACATACTAGTTTTAATTGATAGTATCTTATAAATATCATCAGTTTAGGTACGATACCAATAAACAAAAAAAAACACTGTAAAAATGTGTTTAAGAGTATCGTAGCTAAACTGATGATATTTAGATAAGATAAGATAAGATAAATTTATTATTTAACTAAACACGGTTATAAAAGACATCAGTAAACATAGTTAAAATATAACAATGAGTAGGCATGTCCTAAATCTAAGTACTGTTTACAATAACTAATGTTTAATAACATCTACTATCTAATGAAATTCCATCGGGTCCCAAACTAGGCGAAGCCTGTATCTTGGTGGCCCAAGGGGTTTTGTTATCCTGGAACCGAGTTGGTACAGTAAACAAAAAGGTTAAACATTAAAATAATAACTAATACTAAAATTTAGTGCCGGTATATAAATTAAATAAGAATATAAGTAGGGTGAGTAATGGGTGAGTGTATGTGTTGTGTGTGAGTGTAGTGCATGTGTATGCAATTGTGAGTGTGTGAAGTGCACGAGGGTAAGGGCGTATCGGGGTGAAAAACGCAGGGTGAATCTACATAATGATAGAGGTAATTCCTTCTGTAGAATCGTATGATAGCGTTTTCAACCACTTTCTGATAATTTTTTTTGCTTCAACAAGGTTACAGGAAGCAAGATCACAGTTTTTGGCGACTCTATTGAAAACGTGCCTGTTTAAGTATCTAGAGTGCCGACGGGCGAAGACTGATCGTATTTTGGGTAGTATTAGACTTGGGGTTTGTCTTCGCTTGCGCTTATCTAGTTGCGGCCTGAGGTAGAGCACTTTAAGAGCTGCTTGGTGGATGAAGAGCTGACGAACAGACAGCACACCTGCCTCCTCGTAGAGCAGAGCTGTCGAGAAGCGACGAGGTTTCCCTAACATAACTTTGAGGACTGCTCTTTGTGCTCTCTCTAATTCGATCAGCGTTGTTTTGCATGCCCCACCCCAGACACCAATGCAGTACTGGAGTAGTGATTGACAAAGCGATGTATAAACAAGATGTCGGGTCTCAAAGTTTGTAGCGCGTCTCAGGAGTTTCATGAGGTATATCAATTTTCTAACTTTTTTCGATAGTGTCGAAACATGTTTCTTGAAGTTAAGGTTTTGATCCATTACTACTCCCAGATATTTAACATTATCAACTCTCTTGACATCATAGCAGGCACATGAATTGGTACTGTTACTGGTTTGGATTAGGTTCATACAGTTCGTGGAGTGAATTTTTATACTGTCCAGCTGATGTGGAAAGGAGGCTCTGTTTATGTGAAATGCCACAAAGTTTGTTTTTTTTATATTCAAGGTTAGGATGTTACGGTCTAGCCAAGAACTGATTTTAGACATTCCTAGTTCAGAGGCTCTAACAGTTTCTTGCCAGTTGCGCCCATGAAACAAAGCAACTGTGTCGTCAGCGTAACAGATCAGTTCAGCATTTTGTATTTCCATACGGAGAATGTCATCCATGTAGATAGTAAAGAGAGTTGGGGCAAGTATACTGCCCTGGGGTACTCCAAAATCGATTGCCAATTCATCACTTATGTGTCCCGCAATCTTTACACATTGACGTCTATCGGATAGATAGCTGTTGAACCAGGCCAGAACAGTACCTCTGATCCCGAAGCTCTCAAGTTTCTTTATTAAGAGTGGTACTGACACAGTGTCGAAAGCCTTAGCAAGATCTAAGAAAGCGCCTATACAGCGCTTTCTGCTATCCAGGTGAGCGGAGACTGTGTCAGTAAGTAGTCCAATGGCGTCTGATGTGGATTTTCCCTTTCTAAAACCGAACTGTTTATCTGACAGCAGATTGTATTTATCCAGAAAGTTAACGAGTCGCTTGTTCACTACTTTTTCCAGGATTTTAGACAGGATGCTGAGAAGAGAAATGGGCCTGTAATTATCGGGAGTATCTTTCCGTCCACTTTTATGTATTGGGGATACTGAGGCTACTTTCCAAGAGTCGGGAAACGTGCCTGTGGTAATGCTGAGGTTACATAAGTATGTAACGGGTTCAAGAATTGCATCTTTGACATGTTTCAGTAGTCTTGGTCCCAGTCCATCTATGCCCGGAGCGCTGTCAATTCTCAAGTCGGAAATGATTCTACTAATTTCAATTGTGTCCGTTGGTATCATGAAGAAAGAGTTGGAACATTTTGAGACCAGCTTTGTTTGAGCGCAAAGCGTGTCTTGGTCAGTGGAGAGCTTGTTTAGGATCTGAGAAGCTAGATTAGATCCCACTGTGGCGAAATGGAGGTTACAGGAATTAATTGCCTCTTGAGAACTGACATCGGAAAACAATAGAGAGTGGGAGTCGTTAACTTTGTGTGGAATCTCGCATATATTCTTTATTGTTTTCCAGAGCTTTTTAGGGTTGTTTTTGTTGTCTATTACTTCTTTACCTTCATATTCGTCTTTTAGTTTGTGTAAGAGGTTGTTACAGAAGTTTTTATATCGATTGTATGTTGTTTTTAGTTCATTGTTTCCTGGGTGCTTACGAACTTGAAGGTGTAACTTATCACGATGACGCATGCATCTTATTAAACCTGGTGTTATCCAGGGTTTAATATGGAACTTTGTTCGGCTTTTTAACACCTGATGGGTGTGCTTCTTAATAGAATCAGCGATGATTTTAGTGAATAATAGAACGGCGTCGTTTAAGTTAGTTTCCGAGGTAACGGAAGACCAGTTAACGAAATTGAGTTCGTTAGCGATTGCTGTAAAGTCAGTTTTGGTAGCTGTGCGGTTTCTTTTAGTTGACTGTGGCTTGTCGGTATCTATGCTTGCCATGATTAGTTCGTGATCCGTGATTGAGCATTTGCAAACAATGCCTTTCGATATGCCTTCTGATTTAATAAAAGTATGGTCCAGGCAGCGTTTACCCCTCGTGGGACAAGATATAGCCGAGAGCAAGCCGTGCTCAGCCATTATACATTGGTAGATAGAGCTATCGCTTCTATCGCTTAAAGTATCTTCGTCATTTACTAGAAGATTAATGTTAATATCGCCTGTAAATATCAGTTTGTTATCGGTTTTGTGGTTTTCTAGCAGGGATTCTAAAGATTCGAAGAAATTATTTTTGTTAGAAAAGGAAGGGGAGCGGTAAATGCCTACCAAAGTAATAGTATTTCCTATATTTATAACCAGGCAGTTAGCGTCATTAAAGATGGGTTCAACTGCGGTGCTCGACCAGGTATTCCTGATGTAGATGTTGATTCCTCCACATTTGTTTATAAATTTGGTAGAATTGTAAGATACGTATCCTGGCATCTGGTTGATAGTTGAATTGTCCTGCAACCAGCCCTCCGTGAGAACAATGGCATCAAAATCAATGTCAATTCGATGCAGGGCGACTAGAAAATCCGTAAAGTTGTGGTTAGTACTTCTGATATTGAAAGTTAAGATTTTAAAAGCAGTATTGGACAGATTATCTTTGCAGTGCTCTAGTTTGTCTATAGCATGACACTGAATAGAGAGAGTGTCATCAATTTCTGTAAGGAGGTCAAACATAATAGATTGAAATGACATTATTTACTGCAACCATATGAGGGCTAATTACCTGGCATGGATTTTTATTCACTAAGGCGCATTTTTCCCGACAGTGATAACAATATTGAGCTGATTTTCGGTTGGGGTAAAGCGACCATAAGACAAGTTGCCGAATATAATTGGAGAGAAACGATGATTGTAATCTTAGTTTATACCACCAAACAAGGGTGTGTATATGTAGTATTATGTTAAGAAAGTTGAAATTAAGGTGCACGAAGTATAATGTAGTAAGTAACTTAAGCGTATCTGAGGCACTATTTCTTTGTATGTGTATGTGGTGGGATTTATAGAAAATTGTATCGTTAATTTTTTTGTGAGTATGGTTTGTTTTGTGTAGCTTTATGGTAATCGTAAGAAACTGGTGTTTACATTTTAGGCACATTAAAACGTAATTTGAAAAGTACAAAATATAAATGATAAGAAAAATAGGAATTCTATAGTTAAGTATAAATTTATTTAGTGGTTTAGCTAATTTAAGAAAGGACGGAATTGGTGACGTCTTTGAAAGGAGGCTGAGCTGCGCCGAAGAGCCGGTCCAGGTCTGACATGGTACTGATGACCATAGCTAGCATTCCCTCAGTCTTTCTGATGTGGATTGTACCACCTCTAACCCAGCAGAACTTAAAACCGCATTCTTTGCATTTGGACCTCGCCTCCCGAAATAAAAGGCGGTTGGCCTTTGTGAGGTGTTCGTTGATGAAGACATTTCTCACAGGTCCTGCCGACACGATGTTTTCTGATGTGAGGTTTCGTCTGGATTTAGCAGCTTGTAAGACTTCGTCCCTCTTCTGCTTACGAAGTAGCCTGACAATGATAGGCCTAGGGAATTTTGTGTTGAAAGTGGAGTTGACAGCATTTAGCTTACGCTGCCCGGCCCGCGCCACCCAGTCGATGTCGTTTGTGGCTAGGTCGATGCCTACCTTGGTGGCTGTAGCCATGGCGATGTGGGCAAGGTTTTCGCTAGGAAATTCATCTATACCCATTATTTCAAACTCGTTCTTCATGTGAGCTTGGGCCTGATGATTTAGTTGGTCTTCTAGTTTGGCCACGGTGTCGTGCAGCGATGAAATAGCTGTGTCCTTTACCTCTAATGTTTTAATCCTACATTCGTAGTTATCAAGTCTAGCATTGCATTTATCTATGCCATCAGATAGGTGTGCTAGCGTCGATTTCATTTCTGCAATGTCCCTGCGCAGGAGACGTAGTTCGGAGAATATCGAGGGAGTTTTGCTATCGAGTTCCCCATCGTTTTCTGCCAGCGGTGAGCTGCTTGCAACTCGTTTCAGTGGCCGTTGATGAGCCATCGACTCGGTTGACTGCATCGGCAGTGGCGTCCGAGGGTTAGTCAAACTCGGGGCGCCTGCGCAGTGTGACGTGTTGGGAGCTGCGGGAGCGGGAAGTGGTGTATTTGTGTTGTCGCTTATTATTCCCTTTGCACGGCACTTTGGGCATTGCCAATCATCTTTAGCTTTAACGCTGTCGTTTAAAGAAACACTGACGCAAATTTGGTGGTAATTCGCCTCGCAAAGCGTGCATTTAATAGTACGATCTGTTTTCGTGGCTTGTTGACATGCAGCGCAGAAAGGATTCATCGTGTGATTGTGCTTCAAAGTGCAGTTATGTTAATAGATTCGTACCAAAGCTATAGTAATGCTTTGCAATTGTAAACTAAACACACAAAAAGCGCGAGCGAGATGGAATGACGCCACAGGCAATGAGTGTGATAGTGACGGCAGTAGTGCGGAGCGGTAGATGACACGTATAAACAGCTGATTGCATGGACGGCGTCTAGGCAGACAGAAAGGTACCTTTTTGCTGCTTGATCATCAATCAGGAGTGCTTTGCGAAATTGATTTCGTATCCTTGGGGCTTGTCCTTTAATTGGAAACTATATAACTTTGAAACGGGGCACTGTGGCTTTATTTTTGATTTTATAAACAAAGAGCAAAATTTTTCAAATGTTACCAACTCAAAGCAGAATTCGAATTTATGAGATACTATCAATTAAAACATGTGTGTTAAGTCTCCTAGTTCTCGCGAACTCAACTTTCTGTATCTGAAGAAGTGTTGATGAGCTTTAATGGGCAAAAAACACCAAAAAATTTGAATTTGGCGCCGCAATCTTGCGCATCCACCTTAACATGCTTTTATTAATTATCATTGAACCTTCTACGTAAAGTGAATTTAAATAATAACTTACGGTGTCAATAATTGTGTGATGTTAATCTCATGATCAGCCGATAACTAGAAGGAAAGCAATTACTTAACTTACCACCACTTAGAGCATTATTCGTGTCGACCTTGTTTCCTATCAATTTGAAATTATCTTTAGCACTTACCAATATTCTTTTTAAGGCGATATGTTAAAATATGGTACAGGCGGAGTCTAGCAAGAAAACAATAGCTGCAAGAAATTGATAGCGCTATTGCTCACTTGAACCCGGGAAGAGATGAGGTATATATTTGTGCCGCTCAGAAGTAATTGACGTAAGCGACAAATGATAAAACATCGGTTTGCATAAAAAAGTAGCAAATATAAAAAAAAACTTTTTTATTAATCTAAGTACTGTGATTACCTACTGAAAAGTATAAAAATTAACTGTCAATATGTTATCTATTCCAAGGAGGGATCTGAAACGGGTTTTAGGCTGCGTTTCCTCCAATGATAGAGGTCGATGAGCGTTGCGAGGATACGTAGCGAGGCTGTGGAACGATGTGAGTGTTTCCACCACAGATGTGGTAGGTAGCTGAGCGGTGCGAAGATGCGTAGCGACGCTGTGACCCGGTGCGCAGATGAGCGGTGCGAGAATGTGTGGCGGGCTCTTTTCAGATGACAGCAAAAACTCCAAACTTGAAAGCTCGCGTCCATCCTTTGCACACATGCCTTACGCACATCTCTCGCACACATTCCTCGCGCACATTTCTCGCACACATCCCTCGCGCACATCTCTCACACACATTCCTCGCGCACATTTCTCGCACACACCCTCGCACACATCCCTCGCGCACATCTCTCGCACAGCTCCCTCTCACACAACCGTCGCACACATTCCTCGTACACATCTCCCGCATACATACCTCGCAGACATCGCTCGCTTGTTTTGTACGTATAAAAACCTCGCTCTGCTAAGCCGTTTTCACCAGAGCTGCGCTGAGCGAGGCTAGGTAAATGAAGTGATTCTATTATCTCTTAAGAAGCACATCCCTCGCTACGCATCCTCGTTCATCTCTGGTGGAAACGCAGCCTTATGAGGGCTGATTTCATAAAATAAACAAACGAGAAAAGTTTCACCAATCGTGTTTCTGTTTTCTATTTATTTAGATTACATCCTCAAATAAGTACTGTATCAATCAAGTTTGTAACCTTTACCGTTACTGAGTGAGCATGTAACGCAAAGACTCCAAAATTGTAACATATCGCCTTAATGGATCTTGTAGAATGTTATTAGTAATCGCTCGGAAGTGGCATAAAAACAAACTACACTACGCAAAGGTGTACAGAAAACTGTGGTTTTCAATTTCAGTATTACTTTAGTCCCATATTTCCTATCAATTTGAAATTATGTTTGGCACTTACCAATATTATTTAAAATAGATCTTGTAGAACGTTGTCAGTAATGTCTCGGAAGTGGCATTAAAACAAAGTATATCGCTACTCAACGGTTCATAACTGTGTTTTTCACTTCGCAGTATTTCTTTAGCCACGCAATTTGATTTATTTCTAAGCAAGTAAGAAATAATTTGTAGAAAACAATAACAATATGAATATCAGAAAAAGAAACACCACAGAATACCTTTCAAATGATATTTTGGAAGATGATTTCGTTAATATGTTCAGGTCTATCTACCGACTACAATTCATGTTTGGCACTAGCCGTGTCGACGTCAGAAACAGATTCGTGACCCCACCGTCACCATTACAGAAGTGTTACACGACCTTGTGTGTTATTGTTACGTTCGTATCTATCTACTTAGTGGCGACTATATTCTTCGGAATGATGGCTGACATGTCAGTGACGACTCTGGGCATATTGATTGTATCGAGTATTTTCACAGCCTCTACTTGCAATTGTATGCACGTTCGCTTCTTCAACGGACGTCAAAACTCTGAGTTCTTAGTCAGAATGCAAAAGCTGGATAGACTCATGAGAATAGATAAATGTAAAGCTATCAACTCGTCTCTGAAGCGAATCAATGACATATCAGTGTGTCTGATAGTGGTAGTGTTTTTGTCGCTTATTGGGATGGCGTGCACTAGCGAAGATTTCAAAGAACTCTGTTTTCTTGGTGTGGCACTTGGTGTTATGGCTTTTACGCTGGAACTCATCGCGTGCTCCAGTATAGTTGTGTACTTCTGTATCAGAGTACGGTTCGTCAACTCTCTGATAGAAAGCTACCTGAAGCAGGATGAAAATGTCCGAAAGCCGATGATACTAGACAGCGCACCTATACAATACATTCGATTCTTAGCCGATACTAACAACGATTTCACTACAAGCCAGGCTCATATTTACTTGAAGGAGATATTCAGTTGCTTCACGATGTTTCAAGGTCTTTACAGGTTTCAGGTAAATATTAGTTATGTTTAAGGTTCCTATGTATGGATTGATTTTCGTCGTGAAAAAACCCTCTTTTCCATGAGGAAAACTACTACTAGTAGAACCTTCAAGGTTCATTCAAAGTAATGATGACTCAAAGATTAACCAAGAAGGTTTTGAATAGTAGAACTGCCCGGACGTTCGTTTGCAATCTATTCCAAACAGTTCTACTTCACCTTAAAGTAGAACCTCTAGAAAGAAAACTTTCACGAAGTTCTACTAGTAGATCAAACAGTAGAACCTCTTGGAAGGAGGGAAAAAGCCTGCTGGGTTAAATGGGGTAAAACCCAGCTGAAAAATTACGAGAGTTTTTGCTGAAAGTCTGGCTAAAGAAGTTGTACATTAATGTCGAGGCCTGAAACTAAGCAATTTACGGTGGATGCTCACGCTTGCGGCACAAAATTCTTTTTTTTTTGGGTGAACACATTTTTCAGTGTTTTTTTTTTGTTTCGTGGTATCGTAGCTAAACTGATGATATTTATAACATACTATCAATTAAAACATGTGTGTTAAGTCTCCTAGTTCTCGCGAACTCAACTTTCGCTATCTGAAGAAGTGTTGATGAGCTGTAATGGGCAAAAAACACAAAAAAAAAAAGAATTTCGCGGCGCAAGCGTGAGCATTCACCTTAAAAGGATTTTAAAAGATACTAATAACGAAAGTCTACAACCTCATTGGTTTTGTTTCTTTGTTTCAGCTTTTACTGTTCTCTATAAAACTAGTGGTTATAAGTTTGATGTCATTCGAAATGGTGCTGTATACAATGTCGAAAAATGTGAGTACTCAGGATCAGTACCTCTATCGGAGTGCTACCGAAGCGTAGTCTAAGACGATATGTTAAAGTTTTGGAGTCGTTGCGTTACATGCTCACTCAGTAAAAGTTACAAACTTTATGTTAATACAGTAATTACTTGAGGATGTAATCTAAATACATCATAGACAAGAAACACGATTGGAGGAACTTTTCTCGACAGTTTGATTTTTTGAAATTGGCCCTCCTAAAACCCGGTTTTGGTTCCTCCTTCGATTAGAGAAAATATTGAGCGTAAATTTTTATACTATTCTGTAGGTAATCACGTTACTTAGATTAATTAAAGATAATTTATTTTTATATGTGCTACTTTAGAAGCAAAACGAAGTTTTATCATTTGTCGCTTACGTCTGTTACTTTCGAGCTGAATAAATCTATCCTCATCTCTTCCCGGGTTCAAGTGAGCACTTTCTTGCAGCTATTATTTTTCTCTATCTCGCTTTATCTTTACTGTTTTTTTCTTCTTTATTTAGTGGGTTTTGAACATAATGTTCATGTCAGCCCGTATTAACAAACACAAATAAACTTCTAAAGGTCCATACGACAAAAAAAACTTTACTTTTGAGAGAGCATATAGCGCAACCACTGTAAAATTGTAACATATCGTCTTAAGTCCTCCTAGCAATGTTTTTGTGTGAAAGTTTTAAATTAATAAATACTAAAGTACTTTAATACTTGTAGATTTACAGCCTCTCGCAAGTAGCGAGCCCGGTAGTGTTCGTGATAGTGGATTCGTTTATAGCCGCCTTCCTAGCGTACCGGTTCCAAGTGTTTTTCTACGAGGTTAAGCGAACAAAGACCCTGTGTATCGGCGTGATGGCGCTGCAGCAAGACGGGCCGTTGAGGGACAAGGCTAGGACGATGCTGAACATGGTCGAAGAGACCCCGCCGACGTTCTCAGTGTACGATATGTGGGAGATGAATGCTGGGATGTTTTTGACGATTTGTAGTCTCGTCACTGGTTTGATTATGACGTTAATACAATTCCAGTTTTTGTGATTAAATAATATTCGTTTCAAAAACGGCTGTTTTGTTTTTGGGTGCTAATTAACAGAAATTGCATTTTTAGCGGGGAAAAAAATTTGAGGGTACTTGATAACTATCAAAGTGTTATTTGTTGATATTTTCATAAAATAGCATTCTTAATGGCCTCTACATAAAATAACATAATGCTGGACAGTTCACACAACATTATCTAGCACCAAGCTTAGCAGAGCTTGTGTTATGGGTATTGGATAACTGATATACTTAATACAATACATTACATAGATAGATATTTTTTATTATACATAGAAAATACCCAGAACACCCTGAACAAATATCTGCAGATCGTACAAATATTTGTTCCGAGGCGGGAATCGAACCCGCAACCTCCTGCGTTGCAGGCGTACCTCCGCCGCGCCACAGAGGGCGTCTGAGGTCGTCAAAGTATTGCAGTAATTTTAAAGTTGAACTAATAGGAGCAACTCCGTCTAAAAAGTTATGACTATTCAAAAAAGATATGAAGTTTAAGTATTTGGATTATTTTTGTGCAATAAGTTCAACTGGTTGAGCTAATAGTTGAAATTATAGGAATAGGTCAAGAATATTCCGAGAACTATAAAAACCCACATTTATTTCTTGACATTCGATTTCACTTTTGACATTTGGTGTCACTTACTCGCCATTTTTATCATGATTCATGGGCCAATGGCATTGTAACGGAAGCCAGTGGATGGAGGTGGTTCTAGATTCTACCTTTCGTCCAGGATTCTAGGCATTCTATGGAGGAATGCATTGCACGTGACTTTGCATTACATTGGACTTTTTTTTGCATTTGTAGACCTTTGTTTGAGCACGATCTCACCTGTTGGTAAGTGACGATGTGGCCGAAGATGGAGCACAAAGGTCTAGAAGGCACCTATTCACTCTAGCCTTGAAGAGACCCAGATTATAGGTTTCAGGAAAGACAGATGGTAGTGTGTTCCACTCATTAGCAGTTCGCATTATAAAGGTAGAACTGCAACGTTTAGTACGAATAGAGGGTATACTAATGAGGTAAGGATGGTACTGAGCCGTGCGTCTGCTCGTACTATGATGAAAAGGAGATGGTGGGATCAGATCGTGCAGTTCCTGGGAGCATTCCCCGAAATGTAACCTATAGAATAGAAGAAAGGTATGCAACTTTACGGTGGTGCCCGAGACTCTGGATCTTTAGTTTTTAGTCTCCGCCATATGTTGCTCACCTATAAGCCTGAAAGCTCTGCGTTCAATTGAGTTCAAGGCAGCGAGCTGGTGTTACGGCTGATGATGATCAGTGATTCGTCTACGGCCTCACCTGTGCGTCAGTGACGTGGGACGCGGGATCGAAGTTAGTGGTGATAGGAATGGTCTGACGCGTGCCGCTAGTAGAGGATCGGGTAATTACTTACATTGTAGTTACGACATTACAAATCCTCGTCTCTCTATACGTGTTTAAAGTGGCTGCCCGACCAAACTTTCGGTTATAAGCGGTAGCGCGCTTTACCTGGCCGAGGCCAGGACCAGTTGCGTTAAGTCTTGCCGCCCACACATAAGAGACTTACAATCCGGGTACTCATGCGAGTTGCTCGTGAACTTTGCAGAACACTACCATTTGTCCAAAATGGTATCGGAGCGGTCACGGTCGCTCACCACCCGCACGCAGAAAGGGTGCTAGCTTCAACCCCAGCTAGGGGCGTTAGAGAAGCTAACTAACATGTCCCCATGCATGGTACCGGAGCTGTAAAGCGCGCTCACTTCTCGGCACACGTACATGCGCCTACCCAGGTCCTGCAGCTAGGTAGCCGCATTCATGCTGCTAGCTCATTACTACTTTCTATCCAGGTAACCAGGGTTTTAAATTATCAAGATAAATATGCCCTTTGATAATTATCAGATAATTATTAAACAGATATTAAGCCAGGGAATCCTTTTTTAACTGATATTACATATTAACATTTATGTTAGAAGCAAGTAGTTTAGTAAATAAATTATACACATTCTACAATCAAGGTTATCTTTTATAATTTTTTTGTTTATAATTGCGTGAATAAAAACTTGTAAACCAAAATACGAGAAGTTAATAATCAACCACATACTACTTAATTAAATTGATGAGTGGAATATCATCGTCGTCAACCTCAGCTGCGTTAACTGGACGGGGGTTGTCTGTATCTGAAGAATCGAAATTCAAAATCCAACTTAAACTTAAATAATATTTTCGATTATAAGATAATTATCGACCTATATTTATCTTGATAATTATCACTTCGAACCCGGTAACTGCCGGAAATTACAACGCACTGTGAGGATTGTTGTTTAAAGGATCACTCACTGACCCTGCTAGTGCCCACCTTACAGCCCTTCGCCTTTGGCCTGTGAAGACACAAGCTAGATGCGCGCGGGGCGGAGCCCAGAAACCACCAATGTACCGGGAAGACGATATGCCTACCTTTAGTAGTAGTAGACCTTTTTTGTGAAAGAGTTCCTCCGGAGAAGTACTACCGCCATACCTATTTCTGCCGCAAAGCAGTTGTGCTCGCATTGCTGTGTTCCCGTGTTAAGGGTATGGTTGCCGATTAAATTACAGGCGCAGTGCAATGCCACATAGGGTGCGTCCTAGGTGGACGTGACCTATGTGATAATGCACTGTTCATAGGCAGAGGGTACCGCTTAACATTAGGTGGGCCATCTGCTTGATCCGTCATTACAAGTTGTATAAAAAAAAATAAAAAAAATCCTGCAGCTAAAGTCACCATGACACCGAACCCAAGTCAGACCTACCAGTTTTACCCAGTAGGTAGCTCCTCCTGACGCCCGTGGTACAGTTTTACCCAAAATATAAATCCGACCGACTGGTTTCGTTTGCGCAGAAAAGCGCAGACTGCTATCCGACAGTAGCCGAACGTATAGTATAGCTATGTCCCGCTCACTTCTAAGAGTCGACTGATGAACGACTGGCCGCCGCGATTTTGCCGCGAAATCGATTAACCAATAACAGCGCAAGATTTCAGCGCGCGATTGCTATTGGTAGAAAGGAGGTTCCCGCGCTATAGAAATCGGTCTACGGCGCAGGTACATCGGGGCGACTTATATTTTGAGTAGTTATAGTTTATTTATTTATAACGGATTATTGTTACATGTCAAGTAGGTTTATAAAGCATTTAGGTCATAGGTATAGGTGCATACTGACAAATTAATACAAATAAAATAACAGAAATTAAGTACTTAGCTCACAAGTTCGTCAATTATAAAATTCATTAAAATTAAATCAATTAATACAAATTATTATATAAAACACAAGTCACAAATCTAAACATTTTTAAGAATCACTAATTTCATGAAATTGTCAGTAAAACTGTGTACCCTAGTCCAAACAGCGGAACCCGTAGTTTTCGTTGCGAACCCTATCAACTCGGGTCGTGTAGATAGGGACGACAGTGCAATTAAGTAATTAATTAAGTAATTAAGTAATTATTTATTCAGAAACAGGTACACAAAAAATATTTAGTTACAAAATATTTAGACGAGTGACAGCCCTCTGTACTAGTGTAAACTGTATGACAGCAGGGCAATGTGTTGATGATGATGTTGTTGATGACGGTAATGATGATGATGACGGTGATGATGATGATGATGGCGTTGAAGATAACGGTGAAGATGATGATAATGATGACGGTAATGGTGATGATGATGAAGGTGAAGATGATGATGATGACGTTGATAATGACGGTGATGATGATGATGACGGTGGTAATGATGATGATGACGATGTTGTTGATGTATGTATTGCAAGTTGTACGGTGTTGCAGCCTGGAGGAGGCTCGGCGCAGAGGGCTGCCGGCGGGCGCGGCGCCGCTCGCCAGCACGCCGGCGCAGCTGCCGCCGCCGTCGGGCGCCATAGCAGCTGCCGCGGCGGCGGTCCAGCTGCGCCCGTCCACACACCTTAAACCGAAGTACATCGAGGTAAGAACATTGTATAGGGTCCCGTACCTCCAAATGTGAAATTACAGGCACATGAGACTATTCATCTTTATGTCTCAGGGCGCAGTGCAATGCCACATAGGATGCGTCCTAGGTGGATGTGACCTATGTGGTAAAGCAGAGGTTACCGCTTAACATGAGGTGGGCCATCTGCTTGTCATTCAAGAACTTTAATAAAAATAAATGTACCAACGGAACCATTAAGGCGCAATAGCGCCATAACCAACCATAACCATAACTATGTTATAGTTCATAGTTATATAACCATATAGGCGAATATATATAGTTTTTGCCTTTTGTATTATGTTTTATCTTTAGTGTAATTTTGTATATCCATGTGTGCCGTTCCAAATAAAGAATTTTATCTACGAAAAAGAAAAAAAAGAAACATTCGAATTATGAATTCAAAGACGGTTCTATACAGACGCACTTTATAGACGCATATACATAAAATTAAGAATAAAACTCATTATAGTACCGCCAACTGTATCATAAAACTCATTATAGTACCGCTATCTCTTTATTTTATTAATTCATTAAACTAGTCTATGGTTATAGCCTGAATATGAAAAAAAAGGAGCAAGCATGCGCAGTTCAAACGGTGAAAAAATGGCGCACGCATGCGTAGTTTGAACTTAATTTCCCGCGCTTCCCATATTAGTATACCAAATAAATTACTTCCTTGTAACCTACCAACATTGTTTAATTTCAATTTTTCCTATGAGTGAAGATAAAGTAGTGTATGAAACTGCATACATATAACTTAGGTATTAAAACACTCGAGTCAACCTATTAAACAGACTCTCGTGTTTTAATACCCCTTCTTATATGACAGTTGCATAAACTACTATTTCTTTCTTTCAATAGGTTCACAGCATGTCTATAATGAGCTCTAGAATTTTCAAGTTTTTGATGAGAGTTATTACAGTTTTCAAGAAGAAAAAAATATATTTTATTCGTATGCTTTTTATCTAGTGAAATCATAAAATCAATACACTATTTGAATTACATCGCTCGATAATAAAATATATCAAAAATACCACTACATTTTATATATTTTTTTATGGTACCGTGGTACTCGTAGTTTCTGATACCCACGACGCAGGGGATCCTAGTGTGGGATCAGGACTCTGTGTGTGACTGTTGGGTGGTATGTTATGCAGAGCCGCAATGGGCCCCTTTACTTATTTTGTTATTGTTTCAGGTTGGTTCTGGGCCCAACAATCTACCTCAATACCACACTGTGCTGGATCTTCCACTATCCGGTGAGTTATCGCATTATATATAGTAATAAGTATTTTGCCGTGGTGTGTCCGGCCTAAGAATAGACCCCGCCATATCCGGATGTCGTAAAAGCCGACTAAGGGATTACCCGGACTTGTTTGTAACATTCGTTGGTATAAGATTTGTCCCGGCTGATAGCTTATTTAAGGAATGTGTTAGACTGGAAGAAAGCGTTAGCCGAGTCAGTCGTGGGAAGCAATAGCGGCGATGAGCTCGCCACTTGTCACGATTATATTCCACGATGGTGCAACCCACTGTGAAAAGAGGTCCATTGAGGCTCTGCTACCTTTTTGGGGAAAAAGGCGTGTGTATTACGTGAAAAATATATTTTACAGTACAATCTTTTATATAAGTAGTGATCGGATATGTGTGCTGATCAAAATGAACCTAAACACGGCCAGTCTACTATTATCCATCGAGGAGTTCTGTCTCCATCATCAGATCAGCTCCTGTCACCATAATATTGTATTGTCATCGGAACTTGACAGGTATGTCACATTTCAGCTCAATCGGTTGAGGATAGCTGGTTCAAACATGAATTTCTAGATTTGTCCCACACTAAAGTCAAGTTAAATAAAACGAGTTGACAAATGTAATAGGGATAAAGATTCTAAGATGAATTATCCCGAAAACGTTCTGAGTACTCTTTACAAGAGAACCATAATCCCAAAAAAGTGCCAAGTCCCTAAACGATTCTAATAGAACGATAATCCCAAAAAATAATTAAACATAATCCCAAAAAGAAGTAAACTATAAAACCGAAAAGATAGTGAACCATAATTCCAAAGATACTCTAAGTGAACCCGAATCCCATAAATACGAAGAAGCTATTATCCTAAACAGATTTGGTGTGTGTGAACCCTAATTTCATTACGATTCCAAATTAGCTATAAGTTGCATCTGTATGCAAAGATATTTTAAGTCTAAGTTTGTAACTGTTTTTTAGTTTTGTCAAATTCAATTTATTCTTCTTTTTTTTATAATCCTAAAAAGATTTTAAGTCATTCCTTATCCCTAAAAGATTCCACATGAACCATTACTCCAACCAGTGAATGATAATTACAAAATAGGTGAATCATAATCCCTAAAAGATTCCAAGTGAACCGAACCATTACTCCAACCAGTGAATGATAATCACAAAATAAGTGAATCATAATCCCTAAAAGATTCCAAGTGAACCAAAATCCCAAAAAGATTCCAACTGAAACGTAATCCCATAAAGCAATTAGCATGATTCTGTCGGCAGGTGCAAAACGCGGCTTGAAACGTTCACCGTCCGGCTGGCGCGGTCTGTTCACTCGCTCACACAAGCAACAGAGAGCTAGGAACTCGAGAGCCGTGCCCATCGATATAACACCGCCCATTCCGATACCGACAGAGGTAACTATAGTAGTAGTAGTAGAGCTTTTTTGTGAAAGAGTTCGTCCGGGGAAGTACTACCACCATACCTATTTCTGCCGCAAAGCAGTAGTGCTCGCATTGCTGTGTTCAGGATTGAAGGGTAAGGGTGCCGGTGAAATTACAGGCACATGAGACTTTTCATCTTTATGTCTCAGGGTGGCGGGCGCAGTGCAATGCCACATAGGGTGCGTGCTAGGTGGACGTGATCTATGAGGTAATGCACTGTTCATAGGCAGAGGTTACCGCTTAACATCAGGTGGGCCTCTTGCTAGTTCCGTCATCCAAGTAGTATAAAAAAAAAAAAAAAAAACTATAGCGTCATTACGCTTACTATAACATCTGAACGCGCCAAGTGCCTCAGAGGAAGTCTTTCTGTGCGTTCATTTGAGCGGGGATGGCAATGAAGCACGAGCTGTGAATCAGCTCCGGTCCAGCTTCTAGAAGCTGGATGCTTCCAACAGAATTCGCTATAAGGAACGCGGTTTTTGGATTGTAGCTTTGTCGCAAATTGGCAGTTCGAAATGACACAATCAGGATGGGTCTCGGGATTAGATACAGCGTCCTACCTTGAGACTGGCCGTTCGATGTATGTTCTCCGAGGCGCCTGGAGTCCAGAGATACGACTAGGTACGCCACGCGGCTATGCCGGCGCGGCAGTTCGTATCTAGATGTTGTCCTGTTGCTTACACACTCAAGCTCACCAATTCACGACACCACTGTCACGACGAATAACGTATAACAGTAATATTTATCACAAATCCAATAGTTTTATATAGTTTGTAGGTTATGCGAGGCTCTCACGATGACAGGCAGTCAGAAAACTTGTTCGTTTTTCAATGGCGTCTTCACATCCTCGCTTTGATTAGCAGCGAGATCCTTCTGTCTCACACGTAGACGTAGGACGCTGTCAGTGTGTGAGCGGGATAGGATATGTGCATTGAGTAAGCCACAATTACGTACGAAAAATAACAGAAATGATGCATTAATTATGCTAGCGAAACCAACATCATTACAGTAACTAGCATCATTAGGCTAACTAATTATGCGCATTAGAGTTACTATGACATCATTAGAGTTACTATAACATCATTACAATAACTAGCATCATTAGTTATATAATGATATAATAACATGATATGTGATATCATTAGTTAGCCTAATGATGCTAGTTATTCTAATGTTGCTTTATTATATCTCTAAGTAATGATGCTCATTGGACTTACTGTAACTTCATAAGACTAACTAATGATGCTCATTAGAGTTACTATAACATCATTAGAATAACTAGAATCATTAGTCTTACTTACGTATCATGAGACTTACCATAGCAACATTAGAGTTAGCCTCATTTGATTTACAATAGCCTTATTTGTTAAACTATTGCATAATTAAAGAAACTATCATCTTTAGAGTGATTACAGCATCACTAAGTAACTATATCATCATTGTAGTAAAGCATCATTAGATAAACTAGTATCAATTGATAAACAATAGCATCATAAATAAACTGTCATCTTTAGAGTGACTACAGCATCCCTAAGTATCTATATCATCATTGTAGTAAAGCATCATTAGATAAACTAGCATCAATTGATAAACAATAGCATCATAAATAAACTATCATCTTTAGAGTGACTACATCATCATTAAAGTCAGCATTGTAGTAAAGCATCATTAGATAAACTAGCATCAATTGATAAACAATAGCATCATAAATAAACTATCATCTTTAGAGTGATTACAGCATCCCTAAGTATCTATATCATCATTGTAGTAAAGCATCATTAGATAAACTAGCATCAATTGATAAACAATAGCATCATAAATAAACTATCATCTTTAGAGTGATTACAGCATCCCTAAGTAACTATATCATCATTGTAGTAAAGCATCATTCGATAAACTAGCATCAATTGATAAACAATAGCATCATAAATAAACTATCATCTTTAGAGTGATTACAGCATCCCTAAGTAACTATATCATCATTGTAGTAAAGCATCATTAGATAAACTAGCATCAATTGATAAACAATAGCATCATAAATAAACTATCATCTTTAGAGTGACTACATCATCATTAAAGTCAGCATTGTAGTAAAGCATCATTAGATAAACTAGCATCAATTGATAAACAATAGCATCATAAATAAACTATCATCTTTAGAGTGATTACAGCATCCCTAAGTATCTATATCATCATTGTAGTAAAGCATCATTAGATAAACTAGCATCAATTGATAAACAATAGCATCATAAATAAACTATCATCTTTAGAGTGATTACAGCATCCCTAAGTATCTATATCATCATTGTAGTAAAGCATCATTAGATAAACTAGTATCAATTGATAAACAATAGCATCATAAATAAACTGTCATCTTTAGAGTGACTACAGCATCCCTAAGTATCTATATCATCATTGTAGTAAAGCATCATTAGATAAACTAGCATCAATTGATAAACAATAGCATCATAAATAAACTATCATCTTTAGAGTGACTACATCATCATTAAAGTCAGCATTGTAGTAAAGCATCATTAGATAAACTAGCATCAATTGATAAACAATAGCATCATAAATAAACTATCATCTTTAGAGTGATTACAGCATCCCTAAGTATCTATATCATCATTGTAGTAAAGCATCATTAGATAAACTAGCATCAATTGATAAACAATAGCATCATAAATAAACTATCATCTTTAGAGTGATTACAGCATCCCTAAGTAACTATATCATCATTGTAGTAAAGCATCATTCGATAAACTAGCATCAATTGATAAACAATAGCATCATAAATAAACTGTCATCTTTAGAGTGATTACAGCATCCCTAAGTAACTATATCATCATTGTAGTAAAGCATCATTAGATAAACTAGCATCAATTGATAAACAATAGCATCATAAATAAACTATCATCTTTAGAGTGACTACATCATCATTAAAGTCAGCATTGTAGTAAAGCATCATTAGATAAACTAGCATCAATTGATAAACAATAGCATCATAAATAAACTATCATCTTTAGAGTGATTACAGCATCCCTAAGTATCTATATCATCATTGTAGTAAAGCATCATTAGATAAACTAGCATCAATTGATAAACAATAGCATCATAAATAAACTATCATCTTTAGAGTGATTACAGCATCCCTAAGTAACTATATCATCATTGTAGTAAAGCATCATTAGATAAACTAGCATCAATTGATAAACAATAGCATCATAAATAAACTATCATCTTTAGAGTGATTACAGCATCCCTAAGTATCTATATCATCATTGTAGTAAAGCATCATTAGATAAACTAGCATCAATTGATAAACAATAGCATCATAAATAAACTATCATCTTTAGAGTGATTACAGCATCCCTAAGTATCTATATCATCATTGTAGTAAAGCATCATTAGATAAACTAGCATCAATTGATAAACAATAGCATCATAAATAAACTATCATCTTTAGAGTGATTACAGCATCCCTAAGTATCTATATCATCATTGTAGTAAAGCATCATTAGATAAACTAGCATCAATTGATAAACAATAGCATCATAAATAAACTGTCATCTTTAAATGTAGCATCATTAGATATTCTAACATCATTAAACTATAGTGTCATTAGATAAATTACAACATCATCGGATAATTATGAGATATGGTTTGACCTTGACAAGGGTGTTGTGATGATAAAAGATGGGGAAACGTTATGACAATCTGAAACTCTTCAGGACGTATCCATGGGGACGCCGGGACTCCGCCCCGTCAAGTCGTGCGAGTCGCTCGCATCAGACACGGACACTTTGGCGCCGTTGGCTGAGCGCGCGAGCGTACCCCTTAAGCATCACACCAGGTATGTCACACTAGCTTCTGTCTATCCATGGAGCGCCGGGACTCCGCCCCGTCAAGTCGTGCGAGTCACCATCAGACACGGACACTTTGGCGCCGTTGACTGAGCGCGCGAGCGTACCCCTTAAGCATCACACCAGGTATGTCACACTAGCTTCTGTCTATCCATGGAGCGCCGGGACTCCGCCCCGTCAAGTCGTGCGAGTCACCATCAGACACGGACACTTTGGCGCCGTTGGCTGAGCGCGCGAGCGTACCCCTCAAGCATCACACCAGGTATGTCACACTAGCTTCTGTCTATCCATGGAGCGCCGGGACTCCGCCCCGTCAAGTCGTGCGAGTCACTCGCATCAGACACGGACACTTTGGCGCCGTTGAGCGCGCGAGCGTACCCCTCAAGCATCACACCAGGTATGTCACACTAGCTTCTGTCTATCCATGGAGCGCCGGGACTCCGCCCCGTCAAGTCGTGCGAGTCACCATCAGACACGGACACTTTGGCGCCGTTGGCTGAGCGCGCGAGCGTACCCCTTAAGCATCACACCAGGTATGTCACACTAGCTTCTGTCTATCCATGGAGCGCCGGGACTCCGCCCCGTCAAGTCGTGCAAGTCACTCGCATCAGACACGGACACTTTGGCGCCGTTGGCTGAGCGCGCGAGCGTACCCCTCAAGCATCACACCAGGTATGTCACACTAGCTTCTGTCTGCGGATATGCTCAAGGGAAAAAGTAGCCAGGTCATAATCTAGGTGTGTACCAAATTTAATCGAAATCGGTTCAGCTGTTACGGCGTAATTATCTAGCAAACCTAAACTACCAGCGTGTATGCCTTTTCTGGTGTGGACCCACACTCATAGAACAGGTTTTATCTAAGGATACCATTATTAACCTGTCTCCATACTTATTTTATATCTCACCACTCAAATCCACTAAATCGTTCACACATATCTTCTTATTCACACACACACTCACTCACTCGCATAGATACTCACCCTTTTAGTTTTTTTTTAAAGTCGAATTAATTTTATTGCTTGAAATACTGTACAAAAGATGTCAAATATTATTATTAGCTACGGCCAAAGTATATTTTGGTCGAAGATTATTAGTATCAATGTATTCCTACCCAAGGCATGCAGTATGTATATTAACAATACATTCATAAAAATAAAAAGCGGCCAAGTGCGAGTCGGACTCGCCCATGAAGGGTTCCGTAGCAGCAAGTAACATAATATAAAAGTTCTTGGATGGATTACGATTTAAACGTTTAAAAAAAAAACTACTTACTAGATCTCATTCAAACCAATTTTCGTTGGATGTTTACATGGTAATGTACATCATATATTTTTTTTAGTTTTATCATTTTCTTATTTTAGTAGTTATGGGGGGGGGACGGGACACTTTTTACCACTTTGGAAGTGTCTCTCGCGCAAACTATGGGGAACCCCAAAATCTACTGTTTTTTTCTATTTTTTTGTGAAATTCTTAATGCGGTTCACAGAATACATCTACTTACCAAGTTTCAACAGCCTAGCTCTTATAGTTTCGGAAAAAAGTGGCTGTGGCATACAAGGACAGACAGACAGACATGACGAATCCATAAGGGTTCCTTGTCTTTGACTACGGAACCCTAAAAAAGTAAGAATACAAATAAATAACTAAATAATTAATATTAACAAATAATAGTTAAGTATATAAATTAAGAAATTATAATAAGTTGGGCGCTCATAAATTCATCTAATTCTATAGTGTAGTAACATTTATTTGCCATTAAAGTTTTTAACTTTCGCCGAAACATCGAACAGTGTAGTTGTCTCAGTGACTCAGGTACATACGTACATACATAGACACACGCCTTTTTCCCCGAAGGGGTAGGCAGAGCCTCAATGGGCCTCTTTTCACAGTGTGTTGCACCATAGTGGAATATAGACGTGACGAGTGGTGAGCTCATCGCCGCAATTGCTTCCCACGACTGACTCAGCTAACGCTTTCTTCCAGTATTATCACATTCCATAAATAAGCTAGCAGCCAGGACAAATCTTATACCAACAAATCTTACAAACAAGTCCGGGTAATCCCTAAGTCGGCTTTTACGACATCCACGGGAGGAGATGGAGGGGTTTATTCTTGGGCCGGTCACACCACGGTAAATGTAAGTTGCTGAATATAAAAGGAGCCATACAGAAGACACTTTTGCGCATCATGGCGGTCTTGGAGTTTTGAGAGAGTAACAGAAGAGTTACGAGAGAGCTAGTCTCGTAAGCTACTCTCTGTAGCTATAATCACCACGCTTGGCAGGCGGATTGGTGATCGCAGAATTAGTGTCAGTACTCATGTGGATGCTCGATCACTAGTTTAATCCCTTAGCCGGCTCTTACGACATTCACGGGAGGAGACGGAGGGGCTTATTCTCCGGCCGTACGTACACTCACTCGTCACTCGTTTGAAGTTCGTGTATTGATGACGACCTCTGTGGCGCGGCGGGCGACGGTTCGCCTGCGACGCAGGAGGTTGCGGGTTCGATTCCCGCCTCGGAACAAATATATGTGCGATCTGCAGATATTTGTTCCGGGTGTACTGGGTATTTTTTATGCATAATAAAAAATATCTATCTATGTAATATATTGTATTAAGTATATCAATTGTCTAGTACCCATAACACAAGCTCTGCTTAGCTTGGGGCTAGATAATGTTGTGTGAACTGTCCAGCATTTGTTATTTAATAATTGTTTGCCAACAGGTCGTCGTCATGCGACTCGTACTTCGAGCCGTGGCAGGCCGAGCTAGCCGACATGCGACTACGATTGTCTCCGCAAGAGCGAGACCACCACATGTTCAGTGAAGAGGACGACACACAGCCCCATACCGTCCTCCAGGTAACGTGCACTGGTGGGGTAATGCGATACCACTAGTGGGGTAATGCGATACCAATGGTGCGGTAGTGCGATACCACTGGTGGAAGTAATACCACAGATTAAGGCGGTCTCTGTGGCTCGGCGGGCGAAGGTTCGCCTGCGACGCAGGAGGTTGCGGGTTTGATTCCCGCCTCGAAATAAATATTTGTGCGAACTGCAGATATTTGTTCAGGGTGTTCTGGGTATTTACTATAATTAAACTAATACAAGTAATTATTTATGTAAAAATTAAAAAAAACCCTCAACGCAATGAAACGGCTGAACCGATTTTTATCAAACATAGCTAAGAACACTCCCGAATAATTCACCTTTCGAACAAAAAAAAAACCAAAATCGATTCATCCGTTTGGGAGCTAAGACGCCACAGACAGACACACACACAGGCACACACACAGACACACACAGACACGTCAAACTTATAACACCCCGTCGTTTTTGCGTCGGGGTTTTAAAATATCTATGTATGTAATTTATTGTATTAAGTATATCAGTTATCTAGTACCCATAACAGAAGCTCTGCTTAGCTTGGGGCTAGATAATGTTGTGTGAACTGTCTACATTATTTATTATTTATTGTGTCGTTCCAGGGTGACTCACTGTGTTCGACGCCGCTCGAGTCCGGTCTGTGCAGCGTAGACCCCTCACCGCGGCGGAACTTGCGAGTCGACATCGAGGCGGCGAACGAACTAGCCGAAAAGTTAGTAGTCATTATCTTTCTTATGCTAACATAGTATACTAGAAACTCGCCCCGGCTTCGCACGGGTAGTTCTTTTTTTTAATATTTTTTTTACTAGAATGACTGAACAAGCTGATGGCCCACCTGATGTTAAGCGGTAACCTCAGCCTATGAACAGTGCATTACCTCATAGGTCACGTCCACCTAGGACGCATCACCTCATAGGTCACGTCCACCTAGGACGCGCCCTATGTGGCATTGCACTGCGCCCGCCACCCTGAGACATAAAGATGGAAAGTCTCATGTGCCTGTAATGTCTCATGATGACGTAACACCGTGTTTCAGGCGTCGAGCCGCGCTCGAGGAGCAGCTCTCTCAGATCGGCTACATCGACGGGGAGTCCCCGCGCCGCCCCCGCGCGCCGCGCCCGCCCCCCGAGAAGCGTCCCTCCGCGCGCCCGCACTCGCCCCGCAACGCGGACGTCGCTAAACGGTAACTACATACTAAAGTCTGCAAAGTCAAAGACAAAAGTAATTCATTGAAATCTAAGGATCATTTTGAATCGTCTTATAAAAATAAATTGACTCCTGTTCTAACGCGACCAACCCTAGAAGAATCAGGCAACAAACACGGCTCGGCTTTATTAGATGATCCTTCTTACTACTAGGCGGGGAGCGCCTGCGTGGTGCCTCGAGAACAAGTGGAAGCTGATTCAAAGACAAAAGAAAAACCATCTTAAAAAACAAAATCAACTATCGGTATCTGAAGAAGTAATTGAAAAAAACCGGTAATAACTCACGTAGGTACTTGTTCCGAGTCAAACACCGGTTATTACCGGTTTTATTCAATTATGAATATTACTCACGGAAGTTTTAATAGTATTATCTGAAGAAGTGTTGATGAGCTGCATTTCGCGCCACAAGCAAGTGTAACCACGGGACTCTTCCCGCCATTTTCGAAAAGAGACGTTGTCTACTTTTATTTTATTTCTTTTCCTAGTTTTTTCTTGAGTTATTTTGTGTTATTTTGGTGGCATTTTGACTAATGTAGCTCGTTTAAAAAGCACAAGTGTAGTGAAATGAAATGGAAGTGAATTGCGTGACTTTTGAAATTGGTGGAAATTGTCTACCAAAGTTTTAGTAAAATTGGCCACCGTTTTACTAAAACATGACTCGACTGTGACTTTGACGACTTGGAAGGAGTGTAACGTTGCAAAATATATTGAAAATACAATATAGTGAAAATACAGATACTTGAAAATGGCAAATGCACAAACCGTGCGGCGCCAATTATAAATAAAAAAAAGAAAGAAAGTGTAACCACATTTAAAAAAAAAGTTTTTAAGAAAAATTCAATGTTCTGTTGCAGATTATGCAAAGACCGGCACAGTCCGAAAGCGACGCCGTCCGACTTGCAAACGTCACTCGGAAGCGTCAAACTAAGGTGAGAATTAGCACAATCTATGGACCTACAGCTCGTTCACCGTAAGATGGCACCTGTGAATGCTCCATGGCAGGTGCCATCTTACGGTGAACGGTCCGGCTCGTTCACCGTAAGATGGCAACTGTAAATGCTGCGTGGCAGGTGCCAACTTACGGTGAACGGTCCGGCTCGTTCACCGTAAGATGGCACCTGTGAATACTCCATGGCAGGTGCCATCTTACGGTGAACGGTCCGGCTCGTTCACCGTAAGATGGCAACTGTAAATGCTGCGTGGCAGGTGCCAACTTACGGTGAACGGTCGGGCTCGTTCACCGTAAGATGGCACCTGCCATTTAGTATTTACTGGTGCCATCTTACGGTGAACGATCTGTACATGAACCTTAACAACAGTACGCTTTCTTTTTGAGGCACTCGAGTCTCAATATTCTTCCTATTTTGAATCCGTGCCTCGTCCGCGCCTCGCACGAGGCACGGCCCGGCCCCGCTCGACATAGATCACCATTTAAGGTGGTTGCTTTCGATTGTGGCGCGAAATTATTATTTTTTCGTATTTTTAACACATCACGGCTCATCAACACTTATTCAGATAGCGAAAATTGATTTGCCGGTAATTATGTGACCTAACACACAAGTTTTAATTTATAGTATCACATAAATATCATTAGTTTGGCTATGAATGTGCTTGAAACAAAAAAACACTATAAACCAATGAAGCACAATCGTAGCTACACTAATGATATTTATGTGATACTATAAATTAAAACTTGTGTGTTACATCATAAAATTACCGGCAAATCAGTTTTCGCTATCTGAATAAGTATTGATGAGCTGTGATGTGCAAAAAACACGAAAAAAAATATATTTCGCGCCACAAGCGAAATAAATTTTAATACCTTAATTGTAATACGCTGTTCAAACTTTGGTAAATGTGGATGTCTATATGTTATGTACAAGTAAGTTTTTGTTTGTATGTTGTTGTAGTAGTGTTGTAGTCCTAGCCGGTGTATACAGGGTGTCCCAAAATATTTTGTTACGTTCTGAAACAATTTATTATTATTATTGCTATTTAAAATGATAGACGAGCAGCTTTCCCCGATGTGTCTAATTCAGAGTGTTGAAATGTCTTAGTTTCACGGTGCACTGATTACACTTTAGATCTCGGACACATTCGTCAATGTACTTTAATGTTAACAATTTGTTCGTTCGCAACCAGTTATCCAAATTGTTTTTGAAAGCATTTACGGCGTGCCCTAGGTGGACGTGACCTATGTGAAATTGCACTAGTCACAGGCAGAGGGTACCGATTAACATCAGGTGGGCCATCTGCATGTTCCGTCAGTCTAAGTAGTATAAAAAAAAAATGTCTTGATAATTCTTTTGTGCAATCAACACGTTTTGGAATAGCTTATAGTTATGTTATGGGACACTTTGTATGCGCGACTTTAAAATGTTTACCTGTTTCACTTTGAACTTTACTGTACCTTACCAAAAAACCGTGTTTAACGTCAGTTTAGTACAGGGATGGGGAAACTTACATCGAGTCTAAGGCAAAAACAGCTGCCATGAAGCTAGGCATCCTGAATAAGGTAAAGCGTTACTTCACACCAGGACAGCTTCTCAGTTTGTATAAAGCACAAGTCCGGGCTGGTATGGAGTACTGCTGCCATGTTTGGGATGGTTCGGCCAAATACCAGCTTGCTGCCTTGGACTCGATCGAACGTAGAGCTTTCAGGCTTATAGGTGAGCAACATATGGCGGAGACTAAGATCCAGAGTCTCGAGCACCGCCGTAAGGTTGCATGCCTTTCAATCTTCTATAGGTTACATTTCGGGGAATGCTCCCAGGAACTGCACGATCTGATCCCACCATCTCCTTTTCATCATAGGACGAGCAGGCGTACGGCTCAGTACCATCCTTACCTCATCAGTATACCTTCTATTCGCACAAAACGTTTCGGTTCTACCTTTATAATGCGAACTGCTAAGGAGTGGAATACACTGCCGTCGTCTGTCTTTCCTGAAAACTATAATCTGGGTCTCTTCAAGTCTAGAGTGAATAGGTGCCTTCTAGACCTTTGTGCTCCATCTTCGGCCACATCGTCACTTACCAACAGGTGAGATCGTGGTCAAACAAAGGTCTATCAATGTTAAAAAAAAAAAAAAAAAAAAAATTTTTCCTTCGCGCGCCAATATTAACTAACGGAATATATGGCGGGCCGAGTTGTTGCATTTTTGGATATATTATTTACCGAAATAAAAATATTGATGTGTATTTTCTGAAACACTAATTTACTGTTCAATGTTACAAAATAACTATTGACTAAAGAAATTGCGAATTGCGCGCCCAGTTGATAGCTTCATTTTCGGTTTTCGCTCATACCGCCCGTGCGCGCTAAACAATACGTGACTGTTGTATGCGAACCGCGCACTGCCGATGAGAATTACATTTCAAAGAATACGAAAACTTCACTCGATTATTGTTTGATGGTCTTGGCCGGGTTTTAACGCTTCGCGGGCCGGTTTAGTAGCACGTGTCTTCAGACATCAGACATTTTAACATTTATTTATTAAAATCGACAGCTAGCTCACAGTTAAACACCAAAACGCTAACTATCTATAATTCCGTATAGCACAATAACAAAATACAATTTAATAACTAATTATAATGACGTTTGAACAGAAATAGATACTTACTAATTAAAAGTTAAATATGACCTTAAATACACATAAATAGAGCCAAGGCTATCATTAAATATGTCCACATGTTGGAACTCCTGCAAAAAGCCATTGAGGAGTGGAGTGCCCGCAGTGTAGGAACATCAATCAATCCCAATAAGCAAAGCAATCCCCTTACTCTCAAATAACGTTAGTCAGAGACTAGTCTAGACTAGTTTTAGACACGCATTATATAAACTGACTTTATACACACTTTTCTGGTAACGTACTGTTTGGTTGTCGTTGTCTACGTATAACTTAACAAAGCTTAAAACTCCTAAGACCCAATTGTGTCAACTTGAATTTGCATTAAATCGAGGTAATTATTGTATGCAATCATTAAACAGATTGTCATTTAATTGTACTGAACTAGCATTAGATTGCACGTGCTGTCATTAAATTGTACTGACCTAGCATTAGATTGCACGTGCTGTCATTAATTTGTACTGCGCTGGCATTAGATTGCACGTGCTTTCTTTAAATTGTACTGCGCTGGCATTAATTTGTACTGAGCTAGCATTATATTGCACGTGCTGCCATTAAATTGTACAGCGCTGGCATTAAATTATACTGAGCTAGCATTAAATTGTGCGCGTTGTCATTAAGTTGTACTGAGGTGGTGTTAAATTATACTGAGCCGTCATTAAATTGTAGTGCGCCATCGTTGAGATAACACAGGGTTAAAATTGACGCAATTGGGTCTATAATAGCTAGTTATTCATTTACAGTTGTATAACTACCATCTAATCTTCATTGCTCGCTAACATCACGCTTACAGAGACAGGGGGTCGCCACGCAAGTCCAAAACCGCATCCCGCTACAGCAGCCTACACCAGCCTATAGAACCCAATGAAAAAATAATCAGCCGACTAAGCTGGCATGGCAAAGACCTTCATTCTACCCTCATCAAAATAGATTGGCCAATAGAGAACTCCCTAACTTCTAGCCCAATCACTCCAATCACGCCGGTGTACGACCCTCTAGAAACAGACTCGGAAGTCAGCGAGAACAGACATACCATAAAAATACAAAGTGATGACTGTCTCAACTGCAACGAGGGTAGATGCCTCAAATGCGAACTAAAAGCCACAGATTATAACACCAACACAGATAGTCTAGAAAGCCCGATAAACTCTGACGTCAGCTATCAGAACTTGAATAGGCTATCTGCTGTGTCGACGTCATCGTCAGACCCCGATAAGAAGGACGCTAAAGTCATGACGTCTTCACACGAAAGCACGTCTTCATACTCCAATGTCAGTCGCCATGACGAGTTGTACGAATGCTTCAACTTCACGCGACCGAACTACATAAACCTATCTTCTAGCAGCAAAAGTACCCCCGATTCTCCGCTAAAAAGTCCACTCAAGTCTACTATAAGCATCACTTTCAGATCACCGAACAAATCTAAAGATAGCGACAGAGATTCCGTCTACGAAGATATTGATCTTGATAAGAATCTGTCGATAGTAGAGGAAGCCACGATACCGCAAGCTGATGCATCGTTACCAACACAACAAGCGTGCCAACCGGACTTCAACCAAGATCTGATAATTCTCGACACGCCAACAGAAACCCACTTTGATGTTGACGTTGACGTCTACAGTCAAGTGAAATTCTTTAAAAAAAGCATTGAAGAAGTTAACGCGATGATTCTAGAGTCGCCTGATAAAGAAAATGACGTTCTAGATGACTCTGTTTTCCTAACAGAAGAATCTAATTTAAGAGAAGAATCTAAAAATCATTACATGTCTGAAGAATCTAATCATTTGCTAGATGAATCTGAAAATCACTATATGCCAGAGGAATCTAAGAATCACTTCATACCAGAGGAATCCAAACACCATTACATGCCAGAAGAATTAAATAATTACGAACCAGAAGAAACTAAAATTCATTATATACCAGAAGAATCTAAGAATCACTATGAAAATATACAATTTAAAGGCAATGACTACGAGAATATAAATGTTGATACGCTGAAAATATGTGATAAGTTAGAAATTGATGAAAATAAAGAAATAAACCCCATCTTAGATACAAATATATTGAATTCAGATGAAATTGACAATGGAAATGTTACAAAGAAAGTTGAGGCGAAAAATCTCAACGTAAGAGAGTTGGCTATCCGATTTGAGAGTCCAACGGAACAAAAAGGACCGTTCACATTTGAGAAATTCAAAACGGAAGTCAAATACCCCTCTTTAGAAAGAAGAGAGGATCGAGTAAGAGTCTCTGTTAAAAGCGACCCGAAACCTACTTCACCGAAAAGTTACAAGCTATCAAAAAACTCTGCCAGGTCTCTAGACGAAAACGCATTTGTTAAAGAATTCGGCCCAGATAAAGATAGAAGGAAAAGTTTAGAAGTCAGAGATGTCAAGAGACATACCAAGTTCCTCCCAGATTTGAATCTCAACACAGTCGAAAATGAAAGCAGGGAATGCATCACCCCTACCACGGAAAACAAAATATCCCTCATACAAAGGTTCAACGAGAAAAGACCAACGGAAATAAAGAACCTGATAGGCTTCGAAACGGAGAAGAAACTGAGTCGAGAAAGAATTGAGAAGTATAAAGAAGAACGACGGAACTTCTTACGGGAAAAATACAGCTCGCAATCATTTAGAAGTAATCCGGAACAACTAACCCGAATTAAGATAAAGAAGGATGAAAAATTTAAGGATGAATTGCCTAAATTTGAAAGGAGGAATACCGTAGATTTAGGGCAAAGAATGAGGTTTTCTCTCGCTAAAAGTGCGAATAACTTAGATACTATACAGTCACCAACTAGTCCTGACCAGAGAGAGTGTCCCAGAGAGAGGAGAGAAGGAGACAGTTTGCGAAGAGACTATTCAGAAAGGTAAGTCCATGTACAGTTTTGTTTTTGTTGAAAATTGTTGAGACTTGAATAAACCTTAATTACATACAAACATACTACTTGGTATTTTTAACCCCCGACGCAAAAACGGTGTTATAAGTTTGACGTGTGTGTATGTGTGTGTGTGTGTATAGGTGTGTGTGTGTGTGTCTCTCTGTGTGTGTGTGTCTCTGTGTGTGTTTGTGTGTCTGGCATAGTAGCTCCCGAACGGATGAACCGATTTCTTTTTTTTTTGTCTGGAATTTGAATTTTTCGGGAGTGGTCTTAGCTATGTTTGATCAAGATCGGTTCAGCCGTTTCATTGCGATAGGGTATTTTTAATTTTTACAAAATTAATAACTTGCGTTTTATTTCTTTTCCTAGTGTTTTTTTTCGAGTTATTTTGTGTTATTTTAGTGGCATTTTAACCAATGTAGCTCGTCTATAGAGCACAAGTGTAGTGAAATGAAATGGAAGTGAATTGAGTGACTTTTCACGTGGAATTTGTCTGCCAAAGTTTTAGTAAACCGGCCACCCCTACACTAAAACATGACTCGACTTTGACTTTGCCGACTTGGAAGGAATGTAACGTTGCAAATTATATTGAAATAGGTAATTAATTTTGTAAAAATTAAAAAAACCCTTAACGCAATGAAACGGTTGAACCGATTTTGATCAACCATAGCTAAGTACACACCCGATAAATTCACCTTCACAAAAAAAACGGTTCATCCGTTCGGGAGCTACGATGCCACAAACACACACACACACACAGACACGTCAAACTTATAACACCCCGTCGTTTTTGCGTCGGGGTTAAAAATGGTACATACCCATTGCAATGCGAACCACTAGATATATTAAGTAACTACTTTATATACCTAATTGATGTCTAGACTATATTAAGTAACTACTTTATATACCTAATTGATGTCTAGACTCTATATTAAGTACCTACTTTATATACCTAATTGATGTCTAGACTCTATATTAAGTAACTACTTTATATACCTAATTGATGTCTAGACTCTACATTAAGTACCTACTTTATATACCTAATTGATGTCTAGACTCTATATTAAGTACCTACTTTATATACCTAATTGATGTCTAGACTCTATATTAAGTACCTACTTTATATACCTAATTGATGTCTAGACTCTATATTAAGTACCTACTTTATATACCTAATTGATGTCTAGACTCTATATTAAGTACCTACTTTATATACCGAATTGATGTCTAAACTCTATATTATGTACCTACTTTATATACCTAATTGATGGTTAGACTCTATATTAAGTACCTACTTTATATACCTAATTGATGTCTAGACTCTATATTAAGTACCTACTTCATATACCGAATTGATGTCTAGACTCTATATTAAGTACCTACTTCATATACCGAATTGATGTCTAGACTCGAGGTAGCACCAGCTCAAACCTTTGTGGCTTTTAGGTGCTATTCGATGGCAAACGTTTAAAAATATTTTATATGGAAGAATAAATAAAAAAAATAAACAAAAAAACAAGCGCAATCATGGCGCATGCAACTGTGCCGAAATATCGGGAACATTTCAAACTCAAAAATCATGGTAAATATCCCGTTTCTTGTGAAAAGTATGTACATAACCATGATAGTTTCAAAAGTCAAAAAAACAAGATCTCAGGTGGACCACGGGTAGGGACTGATCTCAAGTCTCAACTATTTTCTTTTGCTGAATTTTAATTGATTGTTTTGTTTTAATGCGTTTTTTATTTGTCTAATAATCATCATAACAGTTCTAAATTACCTTTTTTTTCTTCTTAATTATCTACCAGGTATTAATCTGCTGTGGGAAGTGATTAATATTAGTATTTCTGGTTTTGTATAACAATTACGGGACCCTCATAAGTTTTTTTTTTTTTTTAAACTGTGTGTATGACGGAACAATCAGATGGCCCTCCTGATATTGAGCGGTAACCTCTGCCTTTAACAATGCATTACCTCATAGGTCACGTCCACCTAGGACGCGCCCTATGTGGCATTGCACTGCGCCCGCCACCCTGAGACATAAAGATGAAAAGTCTCATGTGCCTGTAATTTCACCGACTCACATACCCTTCAACAGCGATGCGAGCACTACTGCTTTGCGGCATAAATAGGTATGGTGGTAGTACTTCCCCGGACGAACTCTTTCAATAAAAATATCTATTAATAACAATTTTTTTAATTTAAATGTTGGTTCTTTTTAGAAAAGAAAAATTGTCTCCGTCTCTCAACATTAAGGACATGGCTGCAATTTTTGAGCAGAAGCAGAACCCTACAGGCTGATGCGCCGTCGCACTGGTTGCTTCCTGGTCACTGCGCTACGTCAGCGAGGTATGGCGAGCCTCGTGACGGCGAATAAACAAGTGTGTTGAATGGTTTCAGTGCGCTTCGCTTTCAAGCTCTTTTTAAACGTTGTATGATGTCCTCAGTCAGAGGCGACACACTTAATTTGAATGCTCACCCTTGAGGCGTGAAATTAAATTTTCTTGGTGTTTTTTTGCTTATTACAGCTCATGAACACTTCTTTAGATAGTGCAGGTTAATTTCGCGACAACTAGGAGACTTAACACACATGTTTTAATTGATAGTATCTCATAAATATCATCAGTTTAACTATGATACCCCTAAACACATTTTTACAGTGTTTTTGTTGGTTAAGAGGTATCGTAGCTAAACTGATGATATTTATGAGACACTATCAATTAAAACATGTGTGTAAGTCTCCTAGTTCTCGCGAACTCAACTTTCGCTTTCTGAAGAAGTGTTGATGAGCAGTAATGGGCAAAAAACACGAAAAAAAATTAATTTCGCGCCACAGGCGTGAGCATTCACCTTAATGGCCATTTACATGATTCATTAAAAAAGATGAATTAAAAAAAAATATGAATTTTGTGAATATTATGGAATCTACATACATACATAGACACACGCCTTTTTCCCCGAAAGGGTAGGCAGAGCCTCAAATGGGCCTCTTTACACCGTGGGTTGCACCACCGTGGGATATAGACGTGACAAGTGGTGAGCTCATCGCCACCATTGCGTCCCACGCCCTTATCACAAGTTTCAAGATCTTATAGTTGGGTTATAATGACTAGACAGTGATAATAATAAATAAATAAATAATGCTGGACAGTATACAACATTATCTAGCCCCAAGCTAAGCAGAGCTTGTGTGGTGTTATAATTCAGCACTTGTTGTCCCGGACTTGTTGATAAGATTCGTTGGTATAAGATTTGTCCTGGCTGCTAACTTATTGTAGAATGTGTTATTACTGGAAGAAAGTGTTAGCAGAGTCAGTCGTGGGAAGCAATGGCGGCGATGAACTCACCACTCGTCACGTCTATATTCCACGATGGTGCGACCCACTTTGAAAAGAGGCCCATTGAGGCTCTGCCTACCCTTTCGGGGAAAAAGGCGTGTGTCCATGTATGTATGCCACGCCTATTCTATTTCCGTACAGACTCTACAACATGCGTCTTATAGTGGTGTGTTTATATATGGAAATCATGACGTCATCTCATAGTTGTATATTATAATATAGTTATTATTATGAAATTTTTGTATAATAATAATTATAATTTAATAATTATTATGAATTTATTTGTATAATAATGTATGAAGTATATTGGCGTGTACAGTCGAATGCAAACGTTGGTTTCGAGTTTTTTTATTGATTAAGTATATGGGCATTTTATGTTATTACCGAAAGAAACCCTTGGGCGCAAGCCAGATAGAAGAGACGTAAGGCGAGGACGCGTCGCGGACATGTCTCTTCCGCGTCCCTTTCATACAAAATGTATAGAAGCGTCGCGACGCAAAACACAGAATAGACGGGGCGCGGACGCGACGCTTTTATGTTCGCGCCTTTTGTTCAAAACACACAGGAGAGACGGGGCGCAGACGCGGCGGGGGCGAGGACGGGGCGCGGATGGCACGCCTGCTGGACGGGTCTCGCTCGCTCGCACAGTCAACGTGTACTGTTGCGTCTGACCCCGTCTCTTCTATATATAATTTATAAAGTCGCGTCCGTGTCTCGTCTCCGCCATGTCCGCGACGTGTCCTCGCGTTATGTCTCTTCTATCTGGCTCGCGCGTAACAGCTTGAATTTAGATTTTGATTACCATTCTGCTGTACATTGCGCTGTGTGTTTAAATTATTTCCACTCTTGAAAAAAAAGCCATAACACGCAGCGCAATGAACAGCAAACTGGTAATCGACTAGACATTAGACGTGCTGGTCGTGGGATAGCAATGTCGGCGATGAGCTCACCACTGGTCACGTCTATGATTGTGCGACAGTGAATGGAGACCCTTGAGTCTCTGCCTACCCCTTCATCAATAATAACATACTAGGTACCGTAGGCGTCAAATCTTTGACGTACGATTTGATTTAGTTCCTGTCATTTGATTCAGCAAAAAATTTGCGTACCTGTCATGTTCCGATGACAATACAATATGATAGTGACAGCGAGCTGATCTGATGATGGAGACGGAAGGTGGACAAAGGAACTCCTCGATGGATAATAGTAGACTGGTCGTGTTAAGGATCATTTTAATCAGGACACGGTTCTGATAACTCCTTCATAAACTTTGAAAGAAGTATTTTTACAATAAGCGTTAGCGGAGTCAGTCGTGGGAAGCAATGGCGGCGATAAGCTCACCACTTGTCACGTATGTTTCCCACGATTGTGTAACTCACGCTGAAAAGAGGCCTATTTGAGGCTCTGCCTACCTCTTCGGGGAAACAGGCGTGTGTTATGTATGTATGTATTTTTTAATAAAATAATTATTTTGTTAAAACTTTAAACATGACTGTACATATTAAAAGATAAACGGCTAATTACCACTATTATTCGTCGCTTTGCTTTGTTTTTTTGTTTTGTTTAGTGGTAATTAGCCGTTTATCTTTTAATATGATTCCCAACCACGATAGTTTCAATTCTATGACTGTACATGTCTCATAATTGTAATAAGTAAGGGTTATATTACAATTGTAAATAATTTATTTATTATTATTTTTACTAAATTATTTAATAATGCTCGGTTAACGAACCATCACACAAAGTTGAAGTATTATTTATGCTAATTATGAAAACTAGTATAAAGGTTGCAAATTATTACACTCGCCATATTTATCGGAGAGATTTATTTATAATCAATAATTAATGATTAAACGAACTTACCTTTGAGCGAAGTTCTATTATAATTATAGTTATATTATGAGCCTAGTCCGAAGTAATAAACAGTTGTAGACAAAAGGTACATTTTTCAACACACTTGCTCATAAAGTGGCTCTAATTTCACTGCAATTAGGCACATAACGACACCTGTAATCAAACTATGATTTTTTAATTGCTAATTTTCACAAGTGAGTTATAGAGACAGTTGAACATTTACACAGAGTGTGTATTTCTGTTTTACACCTGTAATCAAACTGTGACTTTTTCATTGCTATTATTCACTAGTGAGTTATAGAGCCAGTTGAACATTTACACAGAGTGTGTATTTCTGTTTTATTATTACTTTCTTCACAAGTGTGTTGAAAAATGTCGTATGATACACGTGTGTATTGATGATTACCGTCCTCGGCTCTCTTAACACCCTCACCTAAAGGCTCGGGTAAAAATGGCGCCTCAGCGGTAATCACCAACATTACACACTTGTACCATAATGTACTATTTCTACAAGTGTTTATTACTACAGGTCTAGCGCTTAAGGTGGCTGCGTGACGCACCGCAGTACATCGTAAGCGTGGTCTAAAACCTTGTTGTTTCATCAAACACAATGTTAGAAAGAGAGCCACTGCGAAAAATGAGAGACAGTGCCAGATCTTTGACTACTTTGACTTTGACTTTGAGATCCCTTGGTTGGAATTCGGGAAACTCCGCTACTTACTTGCGAAACGGCAATAAACGCGCAAAATATTCATATAACTTGTTCCAGGACGTACGTGTTTTTGAGAAAGCGTTACTAGTTTGTAACAAAAATGTCTGTCATTTAGAATCAACATAATATGAGCGAGGTTTCCCTGAAGCCAAAACTTTTAAAGTTTATAAGTACATTATGAACATCCAAAGTTCAGTTAAAAATTGTCCAATCAAGCTGATTTTTGAAGGCTTACACTGAATTTAGAGGTAAAAAAAAAGGTTTCTCCACGTACCTGGATATATTCTTCAAGATACATATTTATTCAAAACATCTAACGAAGAAATTGTTACAACTTCATAATTACGTACCTACGAGCTGAGCACGAGCGTTTGTATGGAAAGTATGTCGTGCAGCCTGCTCTTAACTGAGTCTGTCCCTGAGGTATGGGAGCGGTACGGGAGGGATGTTTTTGCCTCAAATTAACAGTTTTTTTTTACATTTATGGACCTTTGTTTGACCACGATCTCACCTGTTGGTAAGTGACGATGTGGCCGAAGATGGAGCACAAAGGTCTAGAAGGCACCTATTCACTCTAGACTTGAAGAGACCCAGATTATAGTTTTCAGGAAAGACAGACGACGGCAGTTGACATAATTTATCAATTTTAGATAGTTTTTGTATCGCTACCCTTACAATCTCTAATGTTCCTCTTCAGCCAGTTTTGCCTATTTGAATTCAGAATAAGCCTGTTCGAAATTCAGTTCGGGCGCTCAGGGAGGAATAGCAAACTATTCAATATTCTGTGACCGACACAGATCAGCGAATAGCGAAATATTATGTGCGGAATATCACGTTTTCCGAGAGATGAGACCTAACTAGATCGATTTTTTGCCCCCAAAACGCCCAATAGAGCAAATTTCAAATTTAGACATCACAAAATATATATTTTAAGTACAAAATACATTAATTGCTCGTTTAATAGGATTTTGTAAATAGGTACTGTTACGAGCTAGGGTTCAGGATAAAATAAACTCTTAAAACACCGGTGAACAAATTAACACTTTTTAATAAAACAATCCAAAAAGCACAAATTCACACTGCCTTTATAGATTATAGTTTTCAGGAAAGACAGACGACGGTAGTTTATTCCACTCCTTAGCAGGTTGCATTATAAAGATAGAACTGAATCGTTTAGTACGAATAGAGGGTATACTAATGAGGTAAGGATTGTACCGAGCCGTGCGCCTGCTCTTCCTATGATGAAAAGGAGATGGTGACATGTGACATAATGTAACACCCCTCCCGTACCGCTCCCATACCTCAGGGACTGACTCATTTAAGCGCTAGACCTGTAATCTCTAAGACTAGGCGTGAAGTAAATTCTAATTATATAAATTCAAGTAAAGGTGGATTTTTATGTTAATTATTGGTTTATATAATGAGATTACTGATCAAAACCCGGGCAGAATCTCCTTAAATATGGCGCCTGTACGAATGGACATCCTGTATATTAGACCTGTATGATATTGTCACCGTATGTTTAGTTGCACCTTTGTTCACGAATATATCTTAAGAGATCTGTACCGCTAGCGCGCTCCATACTAAACGAAGTTAGGTTCTCACTTAGATTCAAGTACGTTAAACTTTGTAGATATCACAATCTAGATTATAATAACTAGACGTGTGGTTTTTTAAAGCTTTTATTTAACTTGACCTGTCATATCTTTGAAAGAAGTATTTTCCAACGAAAGAGTTCGTCCGGGGAAGTACTACCACCATACCTATTTCTGCCGCAAAGCAGTAGTGCTCGCATTGCTGTGTTCCGGTTTGAAGGGTAAAATTACAGGCATATGATACTTTTCATCTTTATTACTCAGGGTGGCGGGCACAGTGCAATGCCATATAGGGCGCGTCCTAGGTGGACGTGACCTGTGAGGTAATGCACTGTTCATAGGTAGAGGGTACCACTTAACATCAGGTGGGCCATCCGCTTGATCCGTCATACTAAGTAGTAAAAAAAAAAATTCCTTTGTATACCAGGCTAGTGGTACACTCCTCTTAACATAAATATTTCAAGTTACTAAGTTACTGTTATTTAAGTTATACCATGTTTTTATTATTAAATCTGTAAATTTACGAATCTCTGTTATCTACGATATTGGGCTTAAAATTTAAAGTTAATTAGTATAATAATTAGTGCGGAACAAATATGGGAATTTACATATGCATAAGATTTTGTTACTTTTACTGTAGAACTGTAAAAACTTAAATGATCCTCCCTGACATACCTACGTAGGTACGTACCTACGTAGGTATGACATACCTACGTAGGTAGGTACCTGAGTAGGTATGACATACCTACGTAGGTAGGTACCTGAGTAGGTATGACATTGAATAAAACCTCATTTTGTATGAGAAAGGCGATAACCTCCTGTGAAGTTGTATAAAAAAATGCATTAAGGTGGATGATATAGCTTGTGGCGCGAAATTATTAGTTTTTGGTGTTTTTTGCCCATTACAGCTCATGAACACTTCTTCAGATAGCGAAAGTTGATTTTGCGGAAACTAGGAGACCTATCACGCATATTTTGCGGAAACTAGGAGACCTATCACGCATATTTTGCGGAAACTAGGAGACCTGTCACGCATATTTTGCGGAAACTAGGAGACCTATCACGCATATTTTGCGGAAACTAGGAGACCTGTCACGCATATTTTGCGGAAACTAGGAGACCTATCACGCATATTTTGCGGAAACTAGGAGACCTATCACGCATATTTTGCGGAAACTAGGAGACCTGTCACGCATATTTTGCGGAAACTAGGAGACCTATCACGCATATTTAGCGGAAACTAGGAGACCTATCACGCATATTTAGCGGAAACTAGGAGACCTATCACGCATATTTTGCGGAAACTAGGAGACCTATCACGCATATTTTGCGGAAACTAGGAGACCTATCACGCATATTTTGCGGAAACTAGGAGACCTGTCACGCATATTTTGCGGAAACTAGGAGACCTATCACGCATATTTTGCGGAAACTAGGAGACCTATCACGCATATTTTGCGGAAACTAGGAGACCTATCACGCATATTTTGCGGAAACTAGGAGACCTATCACGCATATTTAGCGGAAACTAGGAGACCTATCACGCATATTTTGCGGTAACTAGGAGACCTATCACGCATATTTTGCGGAAACTAGGAGACCTATCACGCATATTTTGCGGTAACTAGGAGACCTATCACGCATATTTTGCGGTAACTAGGAGAGCTATCACGCATATTTTGCGGAAACTAGGAGACCTATCACGCATATTTTGCGGAAACTAGGATACCTATCACGCATATTTTGATACATTTATTTACAGAAAGAATAATACACAAGTAGGAATGTACAAAATAAAAAAAAATAACATATGAAACAGTTTTGCTACCTGAAGACCGCTGCTAACGATCTAAATGTAGCTCAACTGATCCAAATCACTACCAGACGGAAGCGTCTCTAAGATGCTGGCTGCATTGCCACGCTGAATGGCAATACTAATGCAATGAGCCAGATAAGAGCCAGCTCTCGGGTCACGCGTCGCTTCGACCAGACGCCCTGAAAGAATTTTGTTTTGATTGATACTGAAATATGAATATCATTAGTTTTGCTACGAATTTGCTATGATTTTTACAGTGATTTCTTGTTCCTTGACATTTCAATCAAAATATGTGTGTTAGGTTTACTAGTTTCCGCAAAATATGTGTGTTAGGTTTACTAGTTTCCGCAAAATATGTGTGTTAGGTTTACTAGTTTCCGCAAAATATGTGTGTTAGGTTTACTAGTTTCCGCAAAATATGTGTGTTAGGTTTACTAGTTTCCGCAAAATATGTGTGTTAGGTTTACTAGTTTCCGCAAAATATGTGTGTTAGGTTTACTAGTTTCCGCAAAATCAGGTTTCGCTATCTCAAGATGTGTTGATGAGCTGTGATGAGCGAAAAACACAATAACATTTGAATTTCGCTCCTCAAGCGAAACGTTGCACCTTAAACCGCATTACGAGGTAAAACAAACAAACAAACAAACACCTTTTACCCAGAATGCATTAATATTACCTTCATTTCTCGTCATAACTTTTATCCCATCTAAGATATCCTCAGAGACTCAGATCCGAGAGGATATCCTAGGGGGTAGTCAGTGGCAAGATCAAACACATGCCCTCTTTTTAGGGGTCAGTATCCTAATAACGTAAAATTACCCTATTGTTTTAAGCTGTTTTTTATGTTGAAATATATTGCAAGTGATAATCATTTAAGTTTTTATAGTGTCATGTTTAAATTGTTTTGTGTTGCCATAACGAATAAAAATATTATAATAAATATGAGCATTTTATTATACCCATTTTTAAAGTATTTAGACTACTTAACAGCTTTAGAATGTGCAAATAAAAAAAATAAAAAATTACATTAATCCATACATACATAGACACACGCCTTAGGGTAGGCAGAGCCTCAAATGGACCTCTTTTCACCGTGGGTTGCACCATCGCGGGAAATAGACATGACAAGTGGTGAGCTCATCGCCGCCATTGCTTCCCACGACTGACTGCTAACGCTTTCTTCCAGTAATAACACATTGATTAAATAAGCTAGCACAGCCAGGACAAATCTCATGCCAACGAATCTTACAAACCAGTCCGGGTATCATAGTCGGCTTTAACGACATCCACGGGAGGAGACGGAGGGGTCTATTCTTGGGCTGGAAATACATTATTGTATTGATAATAACAAACAAATTTGCATACATGTATACAAATAAAAGAAGGAAAGGTAGACAGGCTAAATGTTGGGAGGATGATATGAAGCAAGTATTAGCGGGCCCAAAATAGTAGTAGTAGAGCTTGTTTGTGAAAGAGTTCGTCCGGGGAAATACTACCACCATACCTATTTCTGCCGCAAAGCAGTAGTGCTCGCATTGCAGTGTTCCGGTTGAAGGGTAAGGGTGCTGGTGAAATTACAGGCACATGCGACTTTTCATCTTTGTCTCAGGGTGGAGGGAGCAGTGCAATGCCACATAGGGCGCGTCCTACGTGGACGTGACCTATGAGATTCATAGCAATGCACTGTTCATAGGCAGAGGTTACCGTTTAACATCAGTTGGGCCATCTGCTTGTTCCGTCATTCAAGTAGTATAAAAAAAAAAAAAAAAAAATGGTCTCTGGTAGCAAAGGATATTTATATCCTTGGTATTTTTAACCCCCGACGCAAAAACGACTGGGTATTATAAGTTTGGCGTGTCTGTGTGTGTGTCTGTCTGTGGCATCGTAGCACCCGAACGGATGAACAGTATTTTTTTTTGTTTGTAAGGTGAATTAGTCTGGAGTGTTCTTAGCTATGTTTGATCAAAATCGGTTCAGCCGTTTCATAGCGCTGAGGGATTTTTTTATTTTTACAAAATTAATTACTTGTGATTTGTTTTATTGGTTTGACCGTTTTTGTAAATTTAGTTAAAAGTGTTACAACTTCAGGAGGCAAAACACAGATAGATAGATAAATAGATATAACATTATTTATTGCACAACTTAGAAAGTATTGTTCATAGGCAAACTTAATGCTAGATATCATTCTCTTCCAGCTAACCTTTGTGTGAAACGATTTAGAGGATAGTGTTCAATACAACATAACAAATTAAATTAAGGAAATCAATGTAAAAATAAAAATACAAGCAACACCGGATACTATAGTATTTTTTTTTATTTTTTTTATACTTCTTGGATGACGGAACAGGCAAGAGGCCCACCTGATGTTAAGCGGTAACCTCTGCCTATGAACAGTGCATTACCTCATAGGTCACGTCCACCTAGGACGCACCCTATGTGGCATTGCACTGCACCCGCCACCCTGAGATATAAAGATGAAAAGTCTCATGTGCCTGTAATTTCATCGGGACCCTTACCCTTCAAACCGGAACACAGCAATGCGAGCACTACTGCTTTGCGGCAGAAATAGGTATGGTGGTAGTACTTCCCCGGACGAACTCTTTCACAAAAGAGCTCTATTACTACTAATAGTACTAGTAAAGTTTCTAAGTTTCCGGTAGCCATATTGTTATTTGCCTCTTGTAAAGCAATCTGTCATAAAGATGGCTGCTTGCTCATTGTCCTACAAATTAAATTTCACTCTTATGGTTCAATAATAAACCAAGTTTAAATTCAAATAGCCTTTTATTGACCAACAAGGATAAGACAAGGTGGAAATCTTTAGAGGAGGCCTTTGTCGAGGGACAAGCTGTTGAAGAGATAAAACCGGTTGGGTTGGATAAGGTCAAGAGTCATCATCTCAATAATCCGTGCCACTAGCATGTGTATTCGTGGCACAAGGCATACATTTAAGCCATTAGCCAAGTTATTTGTTTTCGATTATGGTGTAGCCCTAACTCACAATGAGCACAAGTAAATGATTTTATCTACACTCAAATCGAAAAATTCGAATTACGAATTCAAAGACGGTTCTATACAGACGCACTTTATAGACGCATATACATAAAATTAAGAATAAAACTCATTATAGTACCGCCAACTGTATCATAAAACTCATTATAGTACCGCTATCTTTTTTTTATTAATTCATTAAACTAAATAAATAAATAAAAAATAAATAAATAATGCTGGACAGTTCACACAGCATTATCTAGCCCCAAGCTAAGCAGAGCTTGTGTTATGGGTACTAGATAACTGATATACTTAATACAATATATTACATAGATAGAAAAAAAAAAAAAACATAAAAACAAAAAAAAAAAAAAAAACTATTATAAAAACTATTACCAACTATTATTTTTAACTATTAACTATTATAGAAACTAGTCTATGGTTATAGCCTGAATATGAAAAAAAAGGCGCACGCATGCGCAGTTCGAACTGTGAAAAAATGGCGCACGCATGCGTAGTTTGAACTTAATTTCCCGCGCTTCCCATACATTTTTTTTGCCGATCGTGTTTTTGTATTCGGAATTCCAAAAAAGTTTACTAAAATCCTATACAAAATATGATTGGCGAAGAGAGTAGTGATGGCGAGATTTTCACTCCGCCAGATATTCTAGACGCGGCATCGGCGCTAAATGCAGTAATTAACATTCAATTTCATAACTGCGCCATCCACAATTTAAATAATTACTATACCAAATAAAATACTTCCTTGTAACCTACCTACTTTGTTTAATTTAAATTTTTCCTATGAGTGAAGATAAAGTAGTGTATGAAACTGCATATAACTTAGATATTAAAACACTCGAGTCAACCTATTATAAACAGACTCTCGTGTTTTAATACCTCTTCTTATATGACAGTTGCATAAACTACTATTACGATAAGTACATAATAATTATATTAATAATGTTTTATTAGACGATTCAAAATGGTCCTTGTGATTTCAACGAATAAAATACTTGAGTTGTATAAAAACGGTTGCCGATACATCATTTATAAAGTGTTTATTTAGATAGGTTTCATATTAGTCTATGTTGTGTTGTAAAAAAAACAGCAATTAAGGCTTTTGACGACCTCTGTGGCACGGCGGGTGAGGCTTCGCCTGCGACGCAGGAGGTTGCGGGTTCGATTCCCGCCTCGGAACATATATTTGTGCGATCTGCAGATATTCGTTTAGGGTGTTTTGGGTATTTTCTATGTTTTTTAATATTATTATTAACATTTAATAGACCTTTGTTTGACCACGATCTCACCTGTTGGTAAGTGACGATGTGGCCGAAGATGGAGCACAAAGGTCTAGAAGGCACCTATTCACTCTAGCCTTGAAGAGACCCAGATTATCGTTGTCAGGGAAGACAGACGACGGTAGTGTATTCCACTCCTTAGCAGTTCGCATTATAAAGGTAGAAATGAAACGTTTAGTACGAATAGAGGGTAATGAGTACTAATACTAATACTATGAGGTACTAATGAGGTAAGGGATGGTACCGAGCCGTGCGTCTGCTCGTCCTATGATGAAAAGGAGATGGTGGGATCAGATCGTGAAGTTCCTCGGAGCATTCCCCGAAATGTAACCTATAGAAGATCGAAAGGCACGCGACTTTACGGCGATGCTCGAGACTCTGAATAAAAACAAAAGTATTGTATTAAGTATATCAGTTATCTAGTATCCATAACACAAGCTCTGCTTAGTTTGGAGCTAGATAATGTTGCGTGAACTGTCCAGCATTATTTATTATTATTAAAATATATAATTCGAAATCGAATCGTCATGTAAGACATATTTGTTGATAGTGGGATTAAATATCCCGCCCGCTCGTCGTATTGATACGAGGACCGGTTTCAAGGCTCCCTACTAACTAGTCATCACTCTGTACCGGGCGTGGTCCTAAGACGCGTATGCGCTGGCGCAAGGATCAGTCATCCACATAGAGACGGTAACGCGATACAGGTCGCCGGTCTCACATCTAATACAAACACATGTGTTGATTGTGCCTACAACTTTCTGCTTTACTCTCATTCTGTAAATCTGTGTGTTCTTGCTACTGACTGTGTGCTTGTGAACTATCCTGTGATAAACCTTATCTTGTGCTAAACTGGACTGCTTATAGTTCGGATACAGCGCCCACGTAGGTACACTAACAGTACCTACTTGTCTGACACACGAGGAACTAACACCCCTAGCATAGGTACATACCTACACACAAACGTCGACTCGCTAGTAGGTACTTATAACGCAAAATTACCAATCTTAAATTTGATTTTTAACTGAATAGTACAATATTCAAATTGTCGTCGTTTCGTATGAGGTAGTGCTGGCCTCTGGTGTCAGAGTTTGTCAAGCCGCCCGAGGGCCTCTGACATGGCTTATCGACTGCTATTAATCAATAACAGCCGGGGCCGACAGCTTAACGTGCCCTCCGAAGCACAGAGCGATGGAAAATTCAAATAATAAATATGCATGGATAGATAGATAGATATAAAGAAGATAGAAAATACTTTCAAAATGTAGTTGAACTCTTTGGACTGAAAATTACAATAAGTTCAATTTCAATATTTTTATTAATAAAACCGGGTTCAATAAAAAAGGAGTATTTCCACCTGGTTCTCCCCGAACTGAGAACTCGCGAGCCACTATTCCCGAGCTTTTCATTTTATTACTCTGTTCGGCCGGATGGCCGCAAGAATGGCTCCCCCGTGCTCGAGCAAGGCGTTTTACCTATTTAAAATGGGGTTGTATGTAGGGCTGCCAACTGTAATTTAACTTTATTTTTATTTTATTAGCGTACCCTACCTAACGTGACGGTTGAGTTAAAGTGAAAAAAATTGTTCATAAAGAGTTAGTAGGTTAGAAATCTACCAAAATATCTGTAGATTATAGACAAATGTAGGTTAAAGGGTTCTACAGATAAGTTGGTGGTACCTACTCTACTGTGACATACATATTATAATGTCGTATTTCTCAGTATTCCGGTTAGAAGAGGTAAAACTCGAGATATTATAAGGAAAACGACAACATGCGTTTCATTACTGCGCGCCGCAAACAAGAGTTTAATTGTAGGTACATTTCCGATATCTAGTGGTCCTGATAAAATATGTCTTCTTTGGTATATTTTGAATTTAAATTGAGGAGAAAAACTGCTTTTGTGAATTAAGGTTTTTTCATACTATCTCGCGAGATTGGGGCTCAGGCGAGATCTCGCGAGAACGAGATTGCATTGGTACCTTATTCATATTAGTATGGCCGAAGAGAGTAGGTATAATTTAATATGAAATTACTATTTAAAAAAAAAAAACTATTATACACCACGTAGGTACTTTACCTACCTATTCTCCTGCTGACATTTGAAGATCATTAAGGAGGGGTATACCGCAAAATTACTGTGATGTTCAATGAAAGACAGACTATCGCTAGCTGATTTATTGTGGGTAGACACACATTACATATTGTATTGTTACATATTTACAAACTGTACAAACCTCACATTTACCAATCTTGGATTAGATTTCTAACTGACTAGATCAAGTACAATATTCAAATTATAAATATGCATGGATATATATATATTCCGTTATAATTCCGAGGGATCACTGTACCAGAAACAAGACCGGATAATATTTTCTCGATAGATAAAAAACTAAAGTTACCTCTAACTTTTAGCTAAGTATACTCGTTTTTTTATTAAAATGGTGCTTATTATTGGTTAAAAAGTTAGATAAATAAAATCAATACAACAAAGCCGAGGGTTTACTGCAGGGGTTTTGTAAAATTATCTATATTATACGAGATATTCGATCAAAACTAAATTTTCGTGCGGCACGGGTCGTTTTTTTTGTATGAAGATTTCTGCTTCGGGTTGGCGTAGCCTTAACACATTTGAATACAAACTTATCCAGTTTTACCAGTGTATATTATAATAACTGACGTAATATTGAAAAATGGTGTTAGTGCTGTTTTTTATTATGGCATTGAGTGCTGGGGCCGATTCAGCTTTGAAAGGTAAGTAAGATACCTACCACTTACCTACTAATAATTGCCCTCTGGTGGTAAGATACCTACCACTTACCTTTTAATAATTGCCCTCTGGTGGTAAGATACCTACCACTTACCTACTAATAATTGCGCTCTGGTGGTAAGATACCTACCACTTACCTACTAATAATTGCCCTCTGGTGGTAAGAAACCTACCACTTACCCACTAATAATTGCCCTCTGGTGGTAAGATACCTACCACTTACCTACTAATAATTGCCCTCTGGTGGTAAGATACCTACTACTTACCTACTAATAATTGCTCTCTGGTACTAAGGCCCCGGCCCGAGTATGAGGCTGCATGAATGACGGAACAGATGGCCCACCTGATGTTAAGCGGTAACCTCTGCCTTGAACAATGCATTACCACATAGAGCACATCCACCTAGGACGCGCCCTATGTGGCATTGCACAGCGCCCGCCACCCTGACACACAAAGATGTGGTCTCATGTGCCTGTAATTTCACCGGCACACGTATCTTTCAAACCGGAACACAGCAATGCGAGCACTAGTGCTTTGCGGCAGAAATAGGTATGATGCTACTACTTCCCGAACGAAATGTTACACAAAAAAGCTCTACTACTACTAAAATTAAGTACCTACCTACTAAATGTGAAGTTCAAATGTTTGAAAGCAGTTTTTTTTCTAATTCTGTAATCCCCGCTATAGTACCTTACTATATTTTCCTCTATCTATATCCCCCCTGACCTATCCATTGTAGCTACCTGTATGCTCTGCCTCTCAGGTCACCACATTGGTTGCCTGCTGTCCAGCGCTCTCCGGGTGACGCATTGGAAATGTTGGTGGCAGGCAGGGATCTAGATTTTTCTCAGCAATTGCATAACAGCTGGCTGTACACATTGGGCAAAGGTGTTGGGCCAACATGTTGGGCCAAAATGATACATCCCCAAGGTTGCTGTTTGCACTTTGGCTTACTGATCATTCTGCATTGGCGCTTCGATGAAAGATGGACGTAGAAGTTCTTGCAGCCGCGGCTATTTATTTATAAAGTGCTTTTAATTATTACGTACATGTGCACCAAACTAGAGTGACTAAAAAGAAATGGCGCAAAGGAGTAACAACGAACTGAACAAGACGCCAACGAGTGAACGCTGTTTGCGGAGCGCGCCAAGATCCTTTGAAGTGTGCACAAAAAACCGACACTATTCGGTTGGCCTGCCAATGTTGGTGCCAGGAATAATAATCAGGAATAATCCATTTATTTGTAAAATACATATTTACAGGTCAGACAAATAACAATTATAAGACAAATAAAATTTCTTACGAAAAATTATGAAAAAAATAAATTCTAAAAATGTATTCAATAATTCAAATTGTAAACATAAACTAATTAATTATTACTCATTGCAGATGTCGTGTTAAAATTAAATATACTAAGTAGCAATTACCTTAGATTTTATCCAACTAGACCAATTAGCTTAGCATACCGCCAAGTATATTGCGCGTCATGTAAAAAGAACGCTGGCGGTCAAGCTTCTACAGGCGTTCCAGCGTTCTTTTTACATGACGCGTACTATAGCTCTCTACACATTGGCCCAACGCGTTGGCCAAACACCTTGGCCGAATGTGAACAGCCGGCTTAAGAAAGTGTTTTTTGGTGACTTAGTTTCATTGCACTTGGTTAACTTTTAGAACATAGAACAAATTCGGTACCAAAGAAACCTCTTTTAAAACAAAGATTTACATTTTCCAAGTAAACGGGACCGATTTCAGTCTCTAAATTATCTAGGTATTATTATTATCTATCCAAACGTACACTGCAAAAAAGGACTTTTAATTTTGGTCATCATTTTTAATATTAAAACAAAAAAAAGCTTTTTAGCGAGTACGACCACTAAATCGTGTACGAAATAGCATCAATATCAATGCCTCCTTTATTTGATTTAACAAAATTAGTACTTAACTATCTGTGGCTGGACATAGTCCATGCTTTTTTTATTTTTAAATCTTAAAAATGAACACAAAAATTGTTTTATACACTCAAAAAGCCCTTATGGGTTTGTTCAAAGTGTATAAAAACCTCCTTAGGTGTAAATAGTCTAACTCGGTATCCTCTCAAACATTAAAAACCTAGGTAAGTACACTAATTTAGGTACATCATCATCATCATCACCTCTTCTCACTGTGGGTTGCACCATGGGATATAGACGTGACGAGTGGTGAGCTCATCGCCGCCATTGCTTCCCACGACTGACTCTGTTAACGCTTTCCTCCAGTAATAACGGTAGAAGCCAGGACAAATCTTATACCAAACGAATCTTACAAACAGTCCTGGTAAAATTATATACTAATTTACTAAACAGGGCAGTGTCGGCTCAACCAGCACCCTTCAGTGGAGTACCGATGCACGGGAGGCTCGAGAGAGTGCAATGCTCTCGAGCCTGCTGGCAGCATCGTCAGCCCTCAGTGTCGGGCCAACTACTACTCGCCGGGCAATCTGAACAGCATGCATTGCCTCAACGGCCACTGGGACTACATCGCTAAATGCGTACCAGGTTTGGAGACAAGCATTACAGTAAGTAGGGACGAGGACGACAATGAAAGTTCTTAGAAAATCAAAAACTGAACAAACTAGCAAGTTATTAGTTTTATTGAGTGACGACATCTGTGGCGCGGCGGGAGCAGGAGGTTGCGGGTTCGATTCCCGCCTCGGAACAAATATTTGTGCAATCTGCATATATTTGTTCAGGGTGTTCTGGGTATTTTCTATGTATAATAAAAAATATCTATCTATGTAATATATTGTATAATGTATATCAGTTGTCTAGTACCCATAACACAAGCTCTGCTTAGCTTGGGGCTAGATAATGTTGTGTGAACTGTCCAGCATTATTTATTTATTTATTTATTTAAAATAGAGACCGTTCACATTAATTCATCGCTGCATCCGATGAAACCACTGAGAAAAGCAGTTTGCCCACTCGTCCTTAGGGGTCTCTTCGACGGAGTTTTTGGGACTTTGTCAATATCCATGGGGCACAAAGCTTCCTGACCGCTAAATGTTTATGGAGGATTTCGTGCACTTAACTCATACCGATGCCTAAGTTTGTCCGAATCTGCTGATAGGTCACTCTTTTGTCAGTCTCTATCATACACCGCACAACACTGATGTTATCTTCAGTCGTCGTAGAAGGCCGTCCCTCACGCAGATCATCGGCGAGATTAGTGCTACCACGTTTAAATTCATTGAACCAGTTGTAAACAGTGGCACGAGATGGCGCTTCATCGTGAAAGGCCAATCGAAGTCTATCATAACTTTTTTGTTGACTTAAAAAGACATAGAAATGACATTGAAAGTCTTAAAAAATCATTGCACAAAATTTTTCTCGCGTATAATTCGTGCTGACGTGAGGAAATTGGTTTTATTGTTTTTTTTAAGGTATATGCAGCTAAACTGGTCATATTTATAAGACACTATCAATTAAAACATGTGTGTTAAGGCGATATGTTAAAATACCGAATGGGCGGAGTCTAGCCAGAAAACAATAGCTGTAAGACAGTGACAGCGCTATTGCTCACTTGAACCCGGGAAAAGGTGAGGTATAGATTTTTGCCACTCGGAACTAACTGACGTAAGCGACAAATGATAAAACTTCGTTTAGGTTCTAAAGTAGCAAATATAAAAATAAATTATCTATAATTAATGTAAGTAATGTGATTACCTACTGAATAATATAAAAAAATATGCTTAATACTTTCTCTAGTCGAAGGAGGGACCTAAAAAGGGCTTTAGAAGAGCCAATTTCAAAAAATAAAGCTCTCGAGAAAAGTTTCGTGAATCGTGTTTCTAGTCTATAATTTATTTAGATTACATCCTCAAGTAATTACTGTATTAACATCATGTTTGTAACCTTTACTGATAATGAGTGAGCATGAAACGAAACGACTCCAAAATTTTAACATAGCGTCTTAAGTCTCCTAGTTTTCGCAAAATCAATTTACGCTATCTGAAGAAGTGTTGATGAGCTGTAATGAGCAAAACACACCAAAAATAATAATTTCACGCCACAAGCGATAGCATCCACCTTAAGGTATGAATCCTAGTAAAAAGATTCACAATATAAATATTTTGAATTTGATTTTTTTGAATTTGAATATCAGACAAACAAACGCCGATTCTTCAAAGTTAACTCGGAGAACTAGGTTTGCTCTTTCAGTTAATAATTATTTCTAGATTAAAATATATCTATTCATTTCCAGACTGTGGGAGGGTGACAGCAGATGGCATGGTGCTGGTGGTGGGAGGACAGCGCGTGAAGAGAGGGGAGCTCCCGTGGCACGCCGGCATCTATCTGAAGACTGTGACCCCTTACCTGCAGATCTGCGGAGGGTCACTTGTTAGCACTAACGTTGTCATATCAGGTACGACACACAGTACACATTATTTTATCCTGGTACACTGGGCAATTACATTTATTTATCACCCTACTACCTCTGTCCTTTGCAAAGAGATTCAAATATAGTAGCATATTAAATATCTTTTACATCTCTCATATTCGGTAAGTAGGTCCTTATTACCCCCAAATGGGGCTTGTAGGTGACTAATTAGCGCTCTAGGGTAATAATGTAGCTAGAAAAGCCCTAGGGCGGTAAGTAATTAAAAAAAAAAACACTCTAAAAAAGTTCGCGTATATCTAACCATCATACTGGCAATAGACATCATGCATTCAGCCCAATGACAAAAGAGGTCGTTTCGCTATTCAGCCTTGTCTTCGTATGAGTATAATAGTCATCAATTTTAAATATCGAACGGCGAAGCACAAATTCGTTTTTGAAAAAAATAATTTAAAAAAGATGAAAAAAGGCGGGAATAGAAAACTTTTACTTTAAATATTGTTTGTTTTTGGGTTTTTTTTATAATTACGTGCTAATTAGGAAAAAAACATGAGTTCTGCAAGTGATGAAGATATAAACTGCACTCCCGAATCAATGGAAATGGAAGCTGAAGCAGCAATTAACAATATTTTGCCTGAAAGTTCTAAAGATAGATATTTGAAAACTTACGACGAGTTCATGAAGTGGCGAAAAGAAAAACGAGTAAAGTCTTTGTCTGAGACTGTATTCTTAACATACTTTAACTAATAAAATGTTTTATTCTTGTAATGCCGGTTTTTTTCTACTTACCTCACAATCGAGATGTAAAGCAGAGTAGTTAGCTCGGGTGTAAGCATCAATGGCACCCTCGAACTATAGGCGCCCTCGCTGCGCTCGTGCGCCTAAATATCTCGGGCTGCAATTGATGCCTTACCGCCCTTGGCTACTAATCTACTATTACATCTCTCATATTTTTATTTTTATTTTTATTTTATTTTACAAATTTTAGGAAAACTTACAGCTATGAATTTACATAAAGGTCTTTGCTTAACATAGCATGCATGATATTCGGTAAGTAGGTCCTTATTACCCCCAAATGGGGCTTGTAGGTGACCAATTAGCGCTCTGGGGTAATAATGTAGCTAGAAAAGCCCTAGGGCGGTAAGTAATTTAAAAAAAAACTTCACTCTTTAAACAAGTTCGCGTACATCTAACCATCATACTGGCAATAGACATCATGCATTCAGCCCAATGACAAAACAGGTCGCTTTGCTATTCAGCCTTGTCTTCGTATGACATCGAGCAACGCAGGCCTCCGTTCCGTGTTGCTCGATGTCGTATGAGTATAATAGTCATCAATTTTAAATATCGAACGGCGAAGCTCAATTTCGTTTTTGAAAAAAATAATTTAAAAAAAGATGAAAGAAGGCGGGAATAGAAAACTTTTACTTTAAATATTGTTTGTTTTTGGGATTTTTTTATAATTACGTGCTAATTAGGAAAAAAATATGAGTTCTGCAAGTGCTGAAGATATAAGCTGCACTCCCGATTCAATGAAAATGGAAGCTGAAGCAGCAATTATCAATATTTTGCCTGAAAGTTCTAAAGAGAGATATTTGAAAACTTACGACGAGTTCATGAAGTGGCGAAAAGAAAAACGAGTAAAGTCTTTATATGAAAAAAATTAACAAACTACGCAGTTTCCTACTTACTAAAGATAATCAACATGTCAACAATTTAAAATAACTATTTAAAAATAAAAATAAAATACATACATGTCGAGTTTTATTGTAGGTACCTACTCAGAATTTATTTGTATAATACCTACCTACCCAGAAATTAAAATCCAAGAATGAGAATACAACTAGAGTAGTTTACTTACAATATTAGAATTTGAAATACTGTAATACTGTGTGTTCATCCATGTAACAACGGGTGGAGCCTCATACAGATGCTAGTTTCATAGTACCTGGTTAAGTAACACCTGTGTTGTTTGTAATTCCAGCTGCTCATTGCTTCTGGAGTAACCTGGAGAAGCAGCTGCCAGCCTCGCGGTTTGCTGTAGCCGTCGGCAAGCTGCACAGGCCGTGGGATGATCCGGTGGACCAAGCTCAGAAATCAGATGTAAGCAAGATCTATGAGCCTACGTAAATCAAACTTCTAGCTCAATGCATTAAGGTGACCCCAAGGTGACCCCAAATTCTGTCCCTATTTTTTAATTTTTTGTATTAGCTGATTGTGGCTATTTTATCACTGCGACCAGTTAGGCCTATTGTGATCGCCACTTGTTACATACCGCCTCTGGAGAGGGCGTTTACAGTTCACCGCTAAGACCTACAGCTGCTAGGAACTGTAGGATTTTCTTAGGGGTGATTTCTTTCAGTTCATCCGGGCTGAGGATGTGTTTGCCCAGATGAATACTGCGTTTGTGCATTAGTGGTCCACACTCACCTAGCAGATGAAGCGGCTTACATCCGCCTCATCACAGAATCTGCAGGATTGCGTTTCGCATAACCTTTACTTGAACATGTGCTTGTTAAGGCGCCAGTGTCCAGTTAAGGCTCTGACCATAATGCGAAGGTTGCTCCTACTCAGCGCTAAGATACGGTTGGTGTTCCGCTTATCGAAGGCTTTAATAAGAGCTTTGGAATTCTGTCCCTATCTAAGTCAGTAAAGTTCAGGTAAGTAAGAACGGGGCAGAACAGAGCACGCGAAACGAATAGTAAGCGAATATCACGAAAAACAGCAACTGCCTCAAGTCAATTATTTCCAAAAATCTTAACGTAAGGTTTTATAAACCTATAAAAAGACTTTAATATTGAATATTGTGTGAGAATCACCAAAATTGCTTCAGGCGTTTAGAAGCAATTATCTAAGTTTAGAAGCAGTTGGATTTTTAAAGATTATAATGCGTAAATCATAGGACATTGATTTTTCTCTGTCAAAATTACTAAAAAATATGAAATGTTTTTTTATGTTAGATTTGTTTTTTAACTGCTTACTTACTACGTGACATTGGCGAACCAGTGGCAACACTACTCCAAGCCATTCATTAAAAAAATTAATTGATTGATTTTTAACTGACTAAATAAAGTACAATATTCAAATTGTAAATATGCATGAATACAACATTATAATTCCGAGGGATCACTGTACCAGAAACACGATAGGACAATATTTTCTCGATAGAAAAAAAAAACACAAAGCTACCTCTAACTAGGCTAGATTAGATTGTTTGTTAAAATGGTGGACATTATTGGGTTAAACATTTGATAAATAAAATCAATACAACAAAGCCGAGGGTTCACTGTAGGGGTTTTGTAAAATTATATATATTTTACGAGATATTCAATAAAAACGGCTTTTACGAGCGGCGTGAGGCGTTTTTTTTATATGAAAATTTCTGTCTGTGATGATTGGCGCAACCCTGGGTCGTCGTCGTTCGTCGTTTCGTATGAGGTAGTGCTGGCCTCTGGTGTCAGAGTTTGTCAAGCCGCCCGAGGGCCTCTGACATGGCTTATCGACTGCTACTAATCAATAACAGCCGGGACCGACAGCTTAACGTGCCCTCCGAAGCACAGAGCGATGGAAATCCACACATAACTTAGAAAAGTCATTGGTGCGGAGCCTAGTATCGAACCCGGTATCGTTGGATTCTGAGTTGCACTATTGAACCGTTAGGCTACCATCGCTCGCATGAGGATAAATTTGTAATTAAAATATGCACTGAACTTTCGAAAAACATTTGCAGACGAAGTCTCTTGCAGCGCGTACAGCTTTAAGTAGCTACTAAGAAGATATAGATATACATTTATTTATTGCACATAAAAAAAGAAGTACAAAGGCGTTAAGTACTTAATGATATAGAAGGCATTCTCTTCCAGATAACCTTGAGTATTGAGAAAGAAAGATGTATTGGTATTGCACGAGAAGGGAAATAGTGAATAAGTTTAAGAAATTTAACAAAATATAATAATTTAATATTATAATATTTAATAATAACAAATACTTAAGTTACTGCCCAAAATTATAAAATAATCGAATACATATCATTAATACATAACAATAAAGGTTGCCTGGAAGAAAACGCTTTCCTCTGAAAGCGTTTTCTTCCAGGCAACCTTTATTGGCACCTTTTTTTATAAGGCCGCCCATTGTAATTTAATTTGATTTAGTTAATCCTTGTATTATTGTGTTATTTTTTTTTTTGGTGTACAATAAAGTGTTAATCTATCTAATACTAAAATACATACTATTCAATATAATTCTAAAATGAGATGTGTATAAAATAAAATAAATTGCTCTCTATTCAATCTTACTGAGGAAATGATCATAGATTCTAGACGTGAACTACTCCACTGAAGTAGACTCGCGATAATTGGGAGGGATAAGGATCCACAGACGAATTGTGAAGGAGTATGAAGCCGCATTGTGCGGTGTAGGAGTAGGAGCTATTCTATTAATGTATTTTACGAGCTTCTAATTAACTTGCGATGTATGTCCGGGTGGAATCTGGCAGCTGAATTTTAAAGCAGTTATCCTCAACCGATTGAGCTGAAATTTGGCATACCTGTCAAATTCCGATGACAATATGATGGTGACAGCGAGCTGATCTGATGATGGAGACGGAAGGTGGACAACGGAACTCTTCGATGGAGAATAGTAGACTGGCCGTGTTTGGGCTCATTTTGATCAGCACACGGTTACGAACACTAATTTTATAAAAGCTTGTATTGAAAAATATATTTTTCACATAAAACGTTTTTTGTTCAGGTGAAAGTGATACACTTACCCGCGCTGTACCAAGGGCCCAGCGCACGCAACCAAGAAGATATAGCCGTGGTGATAGGCGCGAGCGAGTTCCTGTTCAACACCTACATCCGGCCGGTGTGCCTCAACTTCGATGACCGCTTCGAGATACAGCAGCTGTATCCTGGGAATCACGGAAAGGTATATCATTTGCTATACAGGGTGAAAACTTTCAGCATAGGTAGATTATTAAAATACACTCTTTTAAATTACATATTTCTTTTTTCCTACACTTGTAACACTCCACACTGCACCCACACCCACACATACATCCACACACCCACGAACATACACATAGATTCATACACACATACACATGCATACTCATGCACCCGCACCCTTTAATTATCGTGATTATTTTGATATATCGTACTAAGTAGAATCTTTTGTTAATTTTAAGCTGTGCAGACCTTTTTTGGCCATAATTTTGTCAATGTTAAACATAAGTAATATTGTATAAATCGCTGTTGGTTACCAAAATAAATAAAATAAAATAAAATAAATGCTCAAAATAAAATCTTACGTGCCCTAGTAAAGGCACCATGGTTCACAACCAACAATGAAATCCACGAGTACTTAGAAGCCCCTACAGTGGACCAGGAAATTAAACTCCGAGGAAACAGTTATTTGGACAACCTAAAAAAATACTCTAATCCGCTGGCATGAACGTTAGTTGAAAACCTAAGCGACACAAAGAGGTTGAAGAGAAGCCATATTCTGGACAACCTGCTATAATGAGGGGAGAAGGTCTGATGAGTCCGGATCCCAAACGCCAAGAAACCATCCACCCATCCGCCTATAGTCCACCAACTGATTGCGAATACATAATAAAAAAAATAAAAAAACAATAATAAGATAAGATAAGATAAGATAAGATAAGATAAGATCATTTATTTGTCCGAAACACAGGTTTACATAAAGATGTCATAATAGCTATAGTATCACCATGTTTCGCCTGGTCAAGGCATACAAATTTTAAAATAAAATAAAAAACAACAATTAATTATTAATGCTAGCATTATTGTATCGTCTGGCGAAGAACCGATAGTGGTTGAAGTAGATGTGTTCTTGCCAGACGTTACAGGGTGCCCTCTTGCCAACCAGACCAGCAACCAGCTCTAAGGCCCAGATAAATAGAACGAACTTACATGTTAGTCTAAGTACGACTTAAACTTGACTTTCCAAAGTCTGCCCTGATCACTAAAATAGACGTCACTATGCCACATACTTAGCCAAGCATAACCTTTGCTTAGACGAAGTATACTTTGAATTTTATGGATGCGTTCATAAGATCTTACTATCTTTCTACAATTTATTTATGTGATCAGCGCAGTACGTCTGTTTCTTCCACTCTCCCCTCTCAGCCGTCACCTCATCATTCACTCCCTTCTAATTCATATCATCTCTGACGCAATCCATCCACCTTTTCTTAAGTCTCCCTCTTCCTTTCCACCCACTAACATTCATATTCATAACTCTCTTAGTTACATGCATCCCTTCTCATAACATGTCTGTATACCAAGCTAAACGATTTCCTTTCAACTATTCTGTAACTGGTGCAATTTACCAATTTACCAAACTACCTCTATACAGGGCGTCCCAAGCCTATGCGACATGAAGGGAAAATACCTTAAATAGTGTAGATAGGATATTTTGCTGAAAGAAGACTTTGTTTTATTTTTAAAACTTAGTAATACTGCATGCAAAGATTTTCTAAAACTTAATTAATAAATAAATGAAGTAATTCCAAGTATGTTTTTAATTTGATTAAAATGAATAGTTTTAAGTTTACGTTATTCCTTTGTTTTGATACTATGTTACTTCAGAGGAATTATTAATTATTGTTTAATTCGATTAGCTTCTTAAAAATACGGGCTGTTTTATGTTCACACTTAAGTCGGTTCAGTTCCCAGACTAAGCAAGTAATTTTTAGAAAAACTTTGAATACAGTATTACTGACTTTTAAAAATAAAATAAAGTCTCCTTACAGCAAAATGTTCTATCTACAATATTTAAGGTACTTTCCCTTATGTCGCATAGTCTTGGGACGACCTGTATACTCATTCCTTATTTGTCCATTCTTGTTACTCCACATATCTTATTATATTTCTACAAACCATTTAACTATTTTATTTCCAGTTTTTAAGTTAATTTTAAATACCAGTTATTTCCTAGCTCGTTGTTTGGTGCAGGTAGCCGGCTGGGGACTGACGGCTGCAAACGGCAAGCCATCGTCAGTGCTGCAAGTAGTCAGCCTGCCTTACGTGGACATACGCACTTGTATAAACAACTCTCCGCCTACATTCCGCGAGTACATCACCAGCGATAAGATCTGCGCCGGCACTTTACAACGTAAGATAAACCTTGGAAAAAGTGGAATGAGTGCTCCTAACAATTTCACCAATTTCAAGTCGTGATTTAATTATATTTTTTATAGTAAAGTCGTCAAGAGTCTCCATCGAGTCAATGCCCAGTTTAAATGGTAGCAGAAAACAGATTTTTTACATGGAAAAATCCACCATTTACAAAAGACACGCAATACACTTAAATTTAACTACATCACACATGTGCTCTTTATCTAAGTTACACCGGTTAAAATGCCACCAAAACTACACGAAATATGTATTATTATTTTTATTTATTTATAGACGAGCAGCTTTAGCTGATGTGTCTACGTCACACAGTTTTAAAATTTACTTAAAAGATTGTCTCTAAAGCACTTTATTCATTATCCATCTTGCTGTACATCATCTCAAGGCCGCGGCGCTGGATGTAGCATACAGACTATCGAGCGAGCATCAAGCGTAAGCAGTGATGTGACACAATCAGAGAGAAGCTCTCTTTTTGTAATGGTAATGTCGGCTATCAAGCTCTAATGCTAAATCTGCTGTACAGCAACTCTATACACGATCAAGCACGCACGACGCAGGACCGCTCTGACGTACGTCCGCGTTATTCATTGTCCTTCAATTCAATCTTTATTTCAGGCTTACTGAGAAATGCAATAAACCTAAACAGTAAGCCATATCAACATAAAAACCTTAGAAACTAACATACACATATAAAACACTATTTATTACTTAATCTAACACACGTGTGATCGCCGACGCGTCACTGCCCGGGGGATCACCCTTCGGCACGACGTTCGCGGTGGTGGGGGCGCTCGCTGGATGCAAAATGGGTCGTGCAAGTCCAGCAAACAATTAATAATAATTATTGACGTACGTCAAGCTCAGAGCATTGCAGGCCTCCGTACGCATTGCTCGATGACGTCAAGCCTATTCACGACACTTTTGCATCGTGCACCGGGCATAACCTTGGCGGGGCGTACAGCAAGATGGATAATGAATAAAGCGCTAATTTTTAAGTATTTTTTTTGGCACACTTTATTTGTTCGAAGCCAGATGTTGAGTTTAGAAATACCAAACTCGAAAAAACACATTAAAATGTTAATCATATAAAAATTACGACATTTCTTTCAAAAATGGCAGATTGAAATCCTGTTATAAGGTCAAATAAGTGAATATTAATATGACTGGTTGGTTTTGACTGTCTATTTGTTTGTCCCACAGCTGACACGGCGCTCTGCAAAGGGGACAGTGGAGGCGGCCTCGTGTTCCCCGACACCAACAGGGGCATAGAGCGTCACTACCTGCGCGGCGTCGTGTCCACCGCGCCGACCAGTGACAGTGACGCCGCCTGCAACACGGCCGTTTACACCGGCTTCACGTCCCTCACCAAGCATGAGAAATTTATCAAACAATTCTGGATTGAATCGTAATGAAACTATATATGCATACCTAGTAGCTTACATGGTAACATTGCCAGTGCCAGGGCGAGACTACGAGAGACACAAGTCTGACACAAGGCAGAAACCATCGTAGCAATGACCGTGAAGACCGTCCGTGTATTACTGTCGCGCAACGAGTAATGAGCGCTCGGCGAAAGTGGTGTGGTTGACTGCGCATGTTTACAGATGCGCATTCGCTATACAAACCCAAAAAATGACTACTGCGCATTGAAGGTAGCGCTCATTACTCGTTGCGCGACCTATAACAAGTCACTAAGGCTACGCCAACTACAGGCAGAGATGTTCATACAAAAAAACGCATCCTAAAAACGTTATGCCTAGTAATTAAGTGGTAATTGGCCATTGGTAATTGGACGTGGCGCGTCCAGGAGGTTGCGGGTTCGATTCACACCTCGGAACAAATATTTGTGCGATCTGCAGATATTTGTTCAGGGTGTTATGGGTATTTTCTATGTATAATAAAAACATCTATCTATGTAATACATTGTATTAAGTATATCAGTTATCTAGTATCCATAACACAAGCTCTGCTTAGCTTGGGGCTGGATAATATTGTATGAAATGTCCAGCATTATTTATTTTTTATTTATATTATTAGGAAGTGGCCAGCGGCTAGAGTTACATTCGGTCACTTCAATTGTTTTTATTTCTTCCAGAGGTGATTACCAGTGCCAGGATGGTAGCTCTATAACAGCGACCAACTACTGCGACGGTGCCAGAGACTGCGCGGACGGCTCTGACGAGACGGAGGACGCGTGCGCCACTAATAGCTGCTCCGAGTTTCTGTTCCGGTGTGCGTACGGCGCATGCGTCGACCGAGGCGCCGAGTGCAATGCGGTACGTCAGCACTAATATGCTTGTATAATGCGCGTCATGTAAAAAGAACGCTGGCGGTCAAACTTCTTCAGGCGTTCCAGCGTTCTTTTAAGAGATTACTTACTTTTCTACATATGTAAGAGATGTATACCTATGCATTGAATGAGTGCCTACCTAGTTTACTACAAATAATGTACAATTATAGTACGCGTCATGTAAAAAGAACGCTGGAACGCCTGTAGAAGCTTGACCGCCAGCGTTCTTTTTACATGACGCGCACTATACCTACCATGGCGAGTTCAACATTTGTTGTAATTTTCACCCCAAATTCACCCTTAGCATGGTCAGACAGAAACGTTAGTGACTGTACCTTACAGTACTACCCAAGTAATATGGCTTACCGATGTACCTGCGCAGAAGATGATTTTTTAAAGCGCGGGAAATGCTATGTGGTAATTGGGACAGGTATTGGTATAGCTATTGTCTCTATTGGTCGGCAGCTGTTAGTCAGCCGCCATACTTCTGATTGAGGGGCGTGACTTGCGAGTGAGACGGAACAGCTGCAGTGTATTATGAACCTTATAATAGTGATCTAAGGTTGATTGTAAGTTTTGAGCATTCTTTCGCTAATCTTCGGAGCCATACTTTATTTTCTGCGCGAACGAAGATTCACGACGCGCCATATCAGTTGGGTACTACTGTCCCTACTTTTTACCTTAAAATTTTTACGATTAAAGACAAGAAAGTGATGCTTACTTTTTTTTTAAGTTACGGAACTCTTAATCTACCTGCTTAATAATTGTTTATAGTGAGCGCATGATGTTTAATATTTAATAATTGTATAATGCAGGTGCGGGACTGCGCAGACGGCTCTGATGAAGTGGATAGCCTGTGTGCGGACTGCTCCCACGGCGTGTGGACGGGGAGTGCGCCGAGATGCGTCTGTGAGTTGCCAGTGCTTTGTATAAGGGCAACCACCCTAGCGCAATCATTGCCAGTGCTTTGTATAAGGGCAACCACCCTAGCGCAATCATTGCCAGTGCTTTGTATAAGGGCAACAACCCTAGCGCAATCATTGCCAGTGCTTTGTATAAGGGCAACCACCCTAGCGCAATCATTGCCAGTGCTTTGTATAAGGGCAACCACCCTAGCGCAATCATTGCCAGTGCTTTGTGTAAGGGCAACCACCCTAGCGCAATCATTGCCAGTGCTTCGTATAAGGGCAACCACCCTAGCGCAATCATTGCCAGTGATTTGTATAAGGGCAACAACCCTAGCGCAATCATTGCCAGTGCTTTGTATAAGGGCAACCACCCTAGCGCAATCATTGCCAGTGCTTTGTATAAGGGCAACCACCCTAGCGCAATCATTGCCAGTGCTTTGTATAAGGGCAACAACCCTAGCGCAATCATTGCCAGTGCTTTGTATAAGGGCAACCACCCTAGCGCAATCATTGCCAGTGCTTTGTATAAGGGCAACCACCCTTGCGCAATCATTGCCAGTGCTTTGTATAAGGGCAACCACCCTAGCGCAATCATTGCCAAATGGTAATCTTTTTTTTTTACTTTTTACTTTAATGACTGAACGTGTTCATGGCCTCCACCCCCAACTGATGTTAGCGGTAACCTCTGCCTTTAACTTTGCATTACCACATAGGTAACGTCCACCTAGGACGCGCCCTGCGTGGCATTACACTGCGCCCGCCACCCTGAGACATAAACATGAAAAGTCTCTTGTGTTCAATTTCACCGGCACCCTTCAAATCGGAACACAGCAATGCGAGCACTACTGCTTTGCGGCAGAACTAGGTATGATGGTTGTCCTTCCCCGGACGAACTCTTTCACAAAAAAGCACTACTACTACTAAAAGCTCTACTTTTACTTGTTTCTTATATTTCATAAAGTATTTTATGTTTATTTAATTGTTCGTTTGGTGTGTAGCGATCACCAATCGCCTGCCGAGCGTGGTGATAATGGCAATGTAATGCATAGAATGCATTTCTGGGGGAGGCCTCGTACAACTGTGGTCGTCTAAAGGCTATTGATGATGATGATGAGGCGTGGCAAAGGGTCAGATCTTACATAAACAAATAAAATAATAAAATACTCCTCGAACTGAGAACCTCCTCGCTTTTATGGAGTTGCAGCGACACCTGTGCCATCACCTGCGCAGACTCCTGCACAGACTCCTGCACAGACTCCTGCGCCGACATCTGCTCGTGCACCTATCTGCGGAGAGAAGAGTCATGGTAAGTCCTATCTGGTAACCTTCATGCACAATTGTCTGAATAAGTTCAAACAATGAACCACACTTTATGGATAACATTAAATTTAAATGTAACCCATAAATTCCGTTCTCTAGATCATTTTTGGGCTAAATTTAAATTTAATATATATTGTGGTTTACACTTGAAAAATAATAAACTTTGATGAAATAGCAGTGGTGTCATCTCTTGTCAATGGTTCGAACTAATTTCGGACATTGAACAGAAGGTTTCTAATGAAACACCTGTAGATGGCGCCCATCGGTGCTACAGCCGAGTTGATAGTGCCCACAAATGTAGTCTGCAACGTCATAGCTCGTTCCATGGCCAAATTGCTAAAGGCATCGCCGGACACAGGCCAAAATTTTAGTCCATACAAGTCATTTTGATGTTATTTTTGCTATTAATCCAGTATTTTCTTCAACCAAATATGATTTGCCGCAAATAATGACCAATATAAAAGCCAACAACAGTCATTTCAGTGTAAAATTATACTCTGTTCGCCCATTTTAAATACGGTAGTATGAAAAAGACACCACCCATTAAAGCTTGTAAGAACGCAATCGTCACCAAAAGACGTACCTAAGCGTTTTTTTAATACTACACCTTGGAATGATGGGTAAAGCAGATGGCCCACTTGATGTTAAGCGGTACCCTCTGCCTATGAACATTGTATTATCTCATAGGTCACGTGCACCTAGGACGCGCCCTATGTAGCATTGCACTGCGCCCGCCACCCTAAGACAAAGATGAAAAGTCTCATGTGCCTGTAATTTCACCGGCAACCATACCCTTCAAACCGGAACACAGCAATGCGAGCACTGCTTTGCGGCAGAAACAGGTATGGTGGTAGTACTTCCCCGGACGAACTCTCCCACAAAAAAGCTCTACTACTTACCTTTATAGTATTCCTACTACAAGTAAACTGATACTCTCGTTTGCAGGGTACGAGTTCTCAAACCGCACCGGACATTGCTACAAGTTTTACACGCAGGCAGCGCGCTGGGACGACGCGAACAGAACCTGTGTGGCGGAGGGCGCGCGCCTCGCCGTCGCCAACAGTCATGACGAGGAGCGGGTGCTCGTGGCGCTGTTCGAGCGGTATCCTGCGGCGGCGATACGCGACGCCGACGTGACGGGCGCGATGTCAGTCGGCATCTACTGGCAGTCGGATGATTGGTGGACAGTCGATGGTGAGTGCTGGGCAGGACCTGTGAAGCAAGCGCTGTAAAGAGGCGATTCTTAGGATTCCGTACCCAAAGGGTAAAACAGGGCCCTATTACTAAGACTCCGCTGTCCGTCCGCCCGTCTGCCACCAGGCTATATCTCATGAACCGTGGCCATGTCTCATGACAGTTAAAAGAACATGTGCAACTCCCCATACATTGTTTGACCCAACTTTTTTGACTAACGTAACGTACAGTTGAGATACTTTTGGTTATTTTATTTTATTTTATTTAAATTCAACTGCTTACTGCACTTACAGTTTACACCAACGCGTGCAGAAAGCCAAAACAATAGGTACAAATATTAAAAACTACTTAACTTAGAAAACTAATAGAAGAATTTAGGAAAACATTATAATTTGAAAAAAATACATGGATTTCAGATTTCTGTTTAATCAGGGCTTTGAGCAAATTTAGAGCGTGAGCTGTAGGAGCATACCGGGTGGTTTGCGTTCGAACCAACGGGGTCGCAAACATGCGCGGCACGCGCAGCCGCTGGTCCGGCGCAGACAACGAGCAGCGAGCTAGCGCGGTTGGTTATCAATCCTGTTGTATTGAACAAGCAGCGCCCCGCGGTTTCACCCGCGTAAGTCTCGATCCCGTGGGAATATCGGGATGAAAATGTGCCTATGTGTTATTCCGGGAGTCCATCTCCATTCCAAATTTCATCCAAATCCATCCAGTTGTTTTTACGTGAAAGAGTAACAAAGATACATCCATCCATCCATACAAACTTTCGCGTTTATAATATTAATAGGATATATGTTAAGATAATGAAAAAGTTAACTTAATTTCTTGCGTAGAAGTTGTGGAAGAGTAATGAAGCTTGTTGCGTTTGTTTCACGCAAATGCAATGAGTTGATTTATCTAATTATTTAGAAATACAACTTTTGCTTCCCAACTTCTAAAAATATAAAAGTTCTTTAGAAAAATTGGACAAAAAACAACATTTAGAACCGTACTAATTACTTCTATGAAGTGGTTCATTTAGTTTTGACTTGGGTCAGCGGTTGCTCTTCTCCTTCCCGTGCACACTGCCACACGGCACCTGAACCCTCGACTACGGCTGGAAGGCGGGGAGGTGAGCGCGTGTTCACTGTGTCCTCTCATTGCAGGTCAGACCCTCGCGCAAGCCGGACGCTTCAATTGGCACCCGGGTCAGCCCAAACACGAGACCAGCAACCGATACGTGTATATGAACAGGGACGGCGTACTCATCAACACGGATAACTCTTACAAGCTGGCGTTTGCCTGCGAGAGGGCTCTGGCGGCTGACGGCACTAGCGTCTCCCAGCAGTAATATCACAGCGGCTTCGTGGTCGCATTAACTCGTGGCCTGTGGTTTTATGCAACTTGAAATAAGGGAACAAGCGGATAAGGCCCCACTGTGTCCTAGATTAAATGTTGTAATGCATGAATGTCTGTATCAGGCAGTTATCTACACTAATATTATAAAGAGGAAAGATTTGTATTTTTTTGTGTGTGTATGTTTGTAATGAATAAACTAAACTACCGTGCCGATTTCAAAAATTCTTTTACTATCGGAAAGCTACATTCACCCAGTGACTTAGGCTACCAGGAGGGGGGGTTTCATCCTGAAACTACCCGTGCGAAGCCGGGACGAGTCATTAGTATTATATATAACGCTCTACCTTTTTTTATATACTACTTGAATTATGGAACAAGCAGATGGCCCACCTGATGTTAAGCGGTAACCTCTGCCTATGAACAGTGCATTACCTCACAGGTCACATCCACCTAGGACGCACTCTATGTGGCATTGCACTGCGCCCGCCACCCTGAGACATAAAGATGAAAAGTCTCATGTGCCTGTAATTTCACCGGCACCCATACCCTTCAAACCAGAACACAGTAATGCGAGCATTACTTCTTTCTCGGCAGAAATAGGTATGGTGGTAGTACATCCCCGGATGAACTCTTTCACAAAAAGCTCTACTACTACTACCTGTTGCCATGAAATCAATTGATAGTCCAAGAAGTATATTCAATAGTAGGCTAAAAAGCTGTTGCTGGAAGAGTGCTATTACTCTTTAGATGACCTCATTCTTATAGTTAATTCTAGGTGCTATTGCTGATAACACCTCATTTAACAAGCTTTTATTTAACTTGCAATGTTTGTATATCCGGGTGGAATCTTGCATCTGAATTTTAAAGCAGTTATCCTCAACCGATTGAGATGAAATTTGGCATACCTGTCAAGTTCCGATGACAATACAATATGATGATGACAGCGAGCTGATCTGATGATAGAGACGGAAGGTGGACAACGGATCTCCTCGAGGGATAATAGTAGACTGGCCGTGTTTAGGCTCATTGTGATCAGCACACGGTTACGATCACTAACTTATAAAAGCTTGTATACTTTATCTTATTAACTTAAAACTTATTAAATATTATTCTGACTTCTACAGAATATGAATTTATATGTAATTTTGAATAGGTAATTCGTTATCTTTGAAAATAAATTGTTTAAAGTCTTGATAGATGTTAACTGTTGGAAAGGCTAATTAGGAATTCATACACAGTGACAATTTCCTTTCACTCGCACTTGTGCAAAATCCATATTCCTCGCCTATATCTACCTTTCTTTGTCTCACCCGCGTAAAAGTGGGATACCTAATCACGGAGCTGTTTTGAATAAGCGACGCCCGCGCCATCCCAGTGCAATTTCGGTAACACTACGATGCATTCATATAATAACGAAGAACAATAAGAAAAATCAATTAATATCACTAATTAACGCGTGTGATGCCCCAAACATTACGAAGACCATGAACAAATGCCGTGTGTGTACATGTGAAAACTGACAATCAAAATTCGACGATATATTGGTGAAATTTGCAGCAGCAGACCACGGGTGAGTCCTTTCATATTTTCCTTCCTTTCCGTCACTGTGTATTGAGTTGGGATAAAATAATTAGCACTATAATCAACAAAAGTAAAAACAAAGAATCTTAGCGCAATCATATGGTCCAATCGATCAGGATTTACGTTGATTAGTTGCGATTTAATTATTACTACGCAGATAGGCGGACGCCATCTTTGTACAAAATGTCTAATACGCAAGAACGCAGTTTGCAAAAATTACAAAATAAACTAGCAGCGCTATATGGCCGAATTCAGGGAATACACGATTCTATATCTCAAATAGGAGATGACCCAGTAAAAATCGAGAATTATCTAGCTGATTGTTTCACGGTAGACACATTACGTGATGATTTTATGGTAACCATAGAGGAAAGAAATAGCTTTCAATTAACCATTCCGGATGGACCTGTGCCTAATTACAGCTCACTTATTGCTTTCGAGCAGCTTTATACTAAAATCAAGTACAAATCACATCAACTGACGTCACAAATGGCTGAAAATAATAGCCGTGACGAAAGGAGTTCCCTAGTCAAATGCGAAAAGCCTTCATCAATAAAGCTACCGCGATTAGAGCTCTGTTCATTTGACGGTGAAAATGAATCATGGCCTATTTTCTACGAGATGTTCAAGTCAGCTATTCACAACAATCCTAGCCTTACCGATGGTGAAAAAATACAGTACTTAGTCGGTAGGTTGAAAGGGAACGCCCTAAACATTTGCAAAGGTATTTTACCTACCGCGGAAAATTACTCTGTGATCTGGGACGCGTTAGTAAACAAATACAATGACAAACGAGTGCTGGCCGCTGCGTATTTGGATAAATTGCTAAATTTACCAAGCGTGAATGAGAAATTCCCCACTCAACTGGAGGATTTTATTGATAAATTCTCATCACTTCACGCTGCGCTTAAGCAGTTAGACTTAGATAGCCTTGAAGATTTCATGTTAGTGCATCTGGCGTGTAAAAAAGTGGGATTGGAAACTGTAAAATCATTTGAGCTCAAATTCCATGAGATAAATAATAATAAATCAAGTTGTTCTGAATTCATCAACTTCGTACGTAATCAATCTCACGTTTTGCAGCGCGCGCACAATAGTGCGAATTCAAGTTCAACTACGAAAGCGGGCAGTATTCAGACGCGTAAAAATAATAATACGTCATCTTCAATGTCGGGAACGCGCACGTCGAATAATAATAATAATGCCAAAACATTCGTCAATGTGCAAGGAACGACATGTTTGTGTTGTGGGAAGAGTGATCATTCTCAATTGCCCCAGTGCACTAAATTCCTGTCAATGATCCCTAATGATCGATACAAATTAGTAAAATCCAATAAACTTTGCGTAAACTGTTTAGATAACTCACACGTAATAATAAATTGTACTGATTCGCAACGTTGTAGCGAATGTTCGCGTAGTCACCATAGCTTGTTACATTTTCCGAATAGCAAAATAGGAGCGAGAAGTAACGACCGAAATAGTACGTCGGCAGTGACAGTAGGAACAGCCGTCGCCACACGCGCGCCTGAGTCCGCCCCTGCCGCGTCATCGGTGGCATTATGCGCCATAGGAGAATGTACCGCCTCGGTAGCCGCGCCGAATGAAGTCAATCAAAATCGTATGTCTTCCGTCCTGCTCGGCACCGCACAATGCAATGCAATAGATGCCGACGGAAATATTGTCCTACTAAGAGCTTTGGTAGATAGCGCGTCTCAAATGGATTTAATAACAACGGAGTGTTGCAATCGATTAAAATTAAAGTTATACGATCACCAAAATAAATACGTGTCAGGCGTAGGTGACGTCACTAATCCCATTGAAGGAGTTACTTGCATAACGATTCGGTCTCGCTTCGATAATTCGGTCAGGTTTACTATTCAACCGGTGGTCGTAAATCGTATCACCAGCGAATTACCTACCGCGAAAATAGATACGACGCAACTTGATTATTTAAATGGTATTCAGTTGGCAGATAGCAATTATTGCTCCCCCTCGAATATTGACCTCATACTGGGGACGGACTTATTCGCTAGAATTCTAGGCCCGAATTCAATATCTCGTTCTGCCGGTGAACCCGTCGCGATTGAAACCTTACTAGGTTACATAATAATCGGAAGGGCTCCGGTCATTAACCCTACGTGCAATATTGTTCGTTCATATTGCACTGTAGAATCTCTGGAAAATTGTATGAATCGGTTTTTCGAGTTGGAAGAGGTGCCTAATGCGCCCAATTGCCTAACTAAAGACGAACAAGCTTGCGAAAATTACTATTGCGATACAACGCGCCGCGAATCTAACGGGCGATATGTCGTCTCGCTGCCGTTTCAAAGCGACCCATCCGCGTTAGGCGACTCAATGCGTACGGCCGAGCGTAGGTATTTATCGTTAGAGCGCCGGTTGTTATTGAATCCCGCTATTAAAGAGGAGTATGACGGCGTGTTCAAAGATTATCTTCAGCGAAACTACATGCACCCCGTAGGTACTGTGGCGGAAATAGGTACGAGTAATGATCAATACGTAATCCCGCATCATCCGGTAATTCGTAACGATAAAAGTACTACCAAAATGCGAGTAGTATTAAATGCAAGCAATAAAACTTCCACCGGTAAATCGTTGAATGATTTATTGTATACTGGAAGAAATCTACAAAATGATTTGTTCCAAATAATACTGAAGTTTCGGTTGTTACCAGTGGCAATAAGTGCCGATGTTCGTCAAATGTTTTTGAGGATCCTAACTGACCAAAATGACACAAAATACCTAAGGCTGTTGTACAGGTTCGATAAGGACGATCCTATCACCGTATTTGAAATGTCTCGAGTAGCATTCGGTTTATGCTGTAGTACATACTTAGCTATACGTACAGTGCGTCAACTTGCATCCGATGAGCGTATGAACTTTCCTAATGCAGCGTCATTGGCTGAGTCAGATTTATTCACCGATGATCTGGCCACTAGCTGCTCGTCAGTAGCTAAGGGTGTCGAGCTCTCAAATCAGCTGATCGAGTTATTCGCAGCTGGAGGGTTCGAGCTAGTAAAATTCTCTAGTAACTCACCCGAAGTTATGGCAGGAATTCCCGCGGCTCATCGTGTGTCTGAGGCAGTGGAGTTCAGTCCGGACAGTTACCTAAAAATACTTGGGCTGGTTTGGATACCGGCTGAAGACGTATTTGCTTTCAGCGTCAACCCTGAGCATCGCGAGTAAACAAAACGGAATATCCTATCAACTATTGCCCGTCTGTGGGATTTAATGGGATTCGTAGCCCCGGTAACTCTTCTATCAAAACTGATAATAAAATCCTTGTGGGAAGACAATGTTGGATGGGATGACATTCCCCCTCCCACTATCGTATCTTTATGGCAAACAATTGAATCGGAGTTGCCTATGTTGCAAAACATTAAGTTGCCTCGTCACATAGGCGTGAATGACAACTGCATTGTCTCAGTAGTAGGCTTTGCAGATGCTTCGGAGCGCGCCTATGGCGGTGTGGTATATATACATGTTCAGTTCCCGAACGACAATCATTCGGTAATTAACTTAGTTTGTGCTAAATCGAGAGTAGCGCCGTCAAAAACTGTGATTACACTGGCAAGAATGGAATTATGCGCTAATGTAATACTCGCTCGATTAATACGCTTAGTTATTACTGCCTACACTGGACGCTGTCAAATATCTAATATTTACGCGTTCACGGACAGTACAGTGGCACTCGCATGGATTCATTCTTGCCCCACTCGATGGCAAACATTCGTCGCTAATAGGATATCCAAAATTCATAATGAATTGGATCCGCGACACTTCCATCACATTAGTGGAAAAGATAATCCCGCTGACTGCCTCTCCAGAGGCCTCACACCCGCTCAGTTGATCGAGCACCCACTCTGGTTCAATGGGCCTCCGTTTGTCCGATTGCCTGTTTCGGAATGGCCAGTGCCGTACTTCGATCCCACAGCTGTAGTTGAAGAAATACCGGAAATAAAGGTAAATGTCCTGGCAACCACAGCTGCGGCTCCTACTACGACTCTTGTGTTCTATGAACTCGCGGCGAAAGTGTCTTCATGGTCGAAATTGCTTCGAATAGTAATCTATGTGCTTCGGTTTGCGAAAAAGCTACCTCGGAAATTTGTGGTTTCTCATTTAGATCAAGCCGAAGAATACATAATAAAGGACTTGCAAAAGATACATTTTTCCAGCGAAATCAAGAGTGCCGAGTGCGGTAATAAATTGCCGCCGGCTTTTCTAAAGCTCAATGCTTTTATGAAAGATGGTGTGTTCAGAGTAGGTGGTCGACTAGTTCACTCGGAGTTGGATTACGATAGCCGTCATCCATTATTACTCCCTCGCAAAGATCACATAGTAAATTTAATTATTGATCACTATCACCATAAATATCTCCATACCGGTCCTCAATTGTTAATGTCTTTACTGAGACAACGGTATTGGATATTGGCCGCTCGTAACATAGTACGCAAACGTGTGCAGCAATGCAACATATGTTTCAAGGTTAATCCTCGAAACATAACACCGTTCATGGCTGACCTACCGGCTTGCAGGGTCCAAGAAGCTAAAGCGTTCTGCCATACTGGCATGGATTACGCAGGACCTCTGCACATAGTGCCATATCGTCGCCGTGGAGTGCACAGTATAAAAGCGTACTTATGTTTATTTGTTTGTCTTGTCACCAAGGCAATTCATCTTGAATTAGCGTCCGACTTGAGTACTGACTCGTTTTTAAACGCGTTAAAAAGGTTTATATCGCGCCGCGGGCCCGTAGCGGTTCTTTATTCAGATAATGGTACGAATTTTATCGGAGCGAAATCGTATCTCGATGCAATGTATCAACTGTTAGAATCTGAACAGTACAAAGACGAATTCGCCAACGTAGCACGCGATAATCGAATCGATATCAAGTTCTATCCACCTCTAAGTCCGCACTTCAATGGGATGTCGGAGAGTAACGTCAAGAGCGTTAAAAATCATCTAAAGAAGATAGTAGGTAGTCAATTACTGACATTTGAGGAAATGATTACAGTTCTCGCGCAAATCGAGGCCATATTGAACTCGCGTCCTCTTTCGGTGTTAAGTAGTGATCCCACTGAGCCACTGGCGCTCACGCCCTCGCATTTTCTAGTCATGACACCCTTAAAATCTCTGCCTTCAGAGGATTTAACTAATGCGAATGGTACTCTTCTTCATCGCAAACGTGTAGTTGATCACTTAGTGCAATCGTTTTGGAAAAGGTGGAAGGTAGAATACCTTAATACTTTGCAAGTCCGTAGTAAATGGCTAACCCACACAGAGCCCATTCTGGAAGGTACCGTTGTTCTGTTAAAATCTGAGAACAGCGCTTGTCTAGACTGGCCTTTGGGGGTCATAGAACGCACGTATCCCGGAAAGGATAAAATTGTTCGTACCGTGGACGTGCGCACTAAATCTGGTCTTTATAAGAGATCTTTGGTGAAGGTTTTTCCATTGCCTAGCCAATAAAAAATAAAAAATACATTAAAATATATACAGTCCATTAAATATCGATAACTTCAATTAAACTAGTTAAATTACAAGTAGAACCTTATTAAAACTGCGTTAATTACTCAAATATATATCTAATTAGTTAGGTTAGCGCTTTTTGAAGGATTGCATCCTGTCAAACTCGGGGGCATGGAAAGGCTAATTAGGAATTCATACACAGTGACAATTTCCTTTCACTCGCACTTGTGCAAAATCCATATTCCTCGCCTATATCTACCTTTCTTTGTCTCACCCGCGTAAAAGTGGGATACCTAATCACGGAGCTGTTTTGAATAAGCGACGCCCGCGCCATCCCAGTGCAATTTCGGTAACACTACGATGCATTCATATAATAACGAAGAACAATAAGAAAAATCAATTAATATCACTAATTAACGCGTGTGATGCCCCAAACATTACGAAGACCATGAACAAATGCCGTGTGTGTACATGTGAAAACTGACAATCAAAATTCGACGATATATTGGTGAAATTTGCAACAGCAGACCACGGGTGAGTCCTTTCATATTTTCCTTCCTTTCCGTCACTGTGTATTGAGTTGGGATAAAATAATTAGCACTATAATCAACAAAAGTAAAAACAAAGAATCTTAGCGCAATCAACTGTGTTTCTTATATAATTTCTCATTTTTTTTTTTTTTTTTTTTTTTTTTATTTGGTTCACAACTCGAGTTATACACATAACAACTTCTTACAGTACTACGTTTTTCTCATATTTAATTGTATCCTATTTTATTATGTTCCAAACATTCAAACACGAATATAATTGTTTTATGAATAAATTGAATGAAATGATAGTCCATCTGATGCTAAGAGGTACATTAACTCATAGGTCACGTGCACCTAGGACGCGCCCTATGTGGCATTGCAGTGCGCCCGCCACCCTGAGACATAAAGATGAAATGTCTCATGTGTCTCTAATTTCACTGCCGTTCTTCAATCGGAATTAGACATGCGCGCCGCGTCAGGACCACGCCGCCGCGGCGTCAGGACCACGCCGCCGCCGCGTCAGGACCACGCCGCCGCCGCGTCAGGACCTAGCCGCCGCCGCATCAGGACCACGCCGCCGCGGCGTCAGGACCACGCCGCCGCCGCATCAGGACTACGCCGCCGCGGCGTCAGGACCACGCCGCCGCCGCATCAGGACTACGCCGCCGCGGCGTCAGGACCACGCCGCCGCCGCGTCAGGACCACGCCGCCGCCGCGTCAGGACCACGCCGCCGCGGCGTCAGGACCACGCCGCCGCCGCGTCAGGACCACGCCGCCGCCGCGTCAGGACCACGCCGCCGCCGCGTCAGGACCACGCCGCCGCCGCGTCAGGACCACGCCGCCGCCGCGTCAGGACCACGCCGCCGCCGCCGATTGGTATTAAACATTAAGATATTAAAAAAATCCATCTCATTTTAAATGTTTCGTCTATTTTTAGTCGCCGGCCTTGTTGTAAGTGCGAAAAGATCTCGGCTGAGCCCTGCGAGAGTCAACAAAATTATATTCATCCATATATAATACGCGTTATGCAAGGAAAACGGTGATCTTGAATGAAAGCACGGTTCTCTTTACACAAATTGTAATTGTAAAGATTTCAATTAAACTATTTAGTTTTAATGTTCTTGCTTCTGACTGAATTAACATATATCCCAAAAAAAACTGTATGCCCAAAAAAAAAAGGCGCGCCGCCACAGCCGTCCGTTTCAGGCCAGCGCGCCGCCTCTGCCAAATTCAGGCTCGGTGCGCATTTCTAATAGGAATACAGCAATGCGAGCACCACTGCTTTGCAGCAGAAATACATGGTGGCAGTAGGTATGCATGCCTGATGAGCTGTGGGCCAAAATAACCACTATGTGGAGCCCTAACACAGCTAGACGGCGTCGCGGCAGACCATGCGCAGGAGAAATAAACACTTTTATCTCAGATTGGCAAACAATAGCACAGGATCGTAATGACTGGAGGATATGGGAAGAGGCCTTTGCCCAACAATGGGATGATTCAGGTTAACACTAACAGTAACAGTAACTATCACAAAAATATTTATTATTACATAATTTTACAGGGTATTTTATTTTTTTAAACTACGTATTTACGTTGGCTGAACGAAGTTCTCCACTGACATGCATGTTACAATTTGAAAAGTAGGTATACCAAAATTTATGCGAGTGCACAAACCTCTCAATCTTTACGATGAAACAAATAAACTGAAAATGACACTAGCGTACGTCATCATTGTGCATCGACAAGTGACAAATACAGAACGTTCACCGTAAGATGGCACCTGGAATGGAGTTTTTTTTTTTAAGGTTGGCACTATTCCCAAGGTAGGGGGACACATGTATGGGGGTCTGTATGACCATATACCTTTTTATTGGGTCGCTACCATGCTGGGGGCGGTACAGAACTCAAGAAACAGTATCTGCTAAACATTTTATGTCAGCTATACTATTATCAATACCATCAGCACATTGGTAATTACAATAAGAGAATTAAAATAAGTTCATAAACAGGATAGTATTTTTTCTACCTTTTCCTTTACATATAATTATATCAAAGTGATTTAAAATCACAAATTAAAAAAAAAAAATAAAGACAGGCAAGTTCTTAATTAAACCATTTACATTAATAACTAGACTGACTGCAAGTCTAATTAACTTTTGCTGATTCTCTTTACATCTTACATTTGACTGGCTTTTAAGTTGGTTTACCTTTTTTTCTTTGAATCAGTTTCTCCTTGTTCTCGAGGCACCACACAGACGCTTATTCCAACCTAGTAGTAAGAAGATTCATCAAATAAAGCCAAGACGTGGACTCTTTCCGCCATTTTTGAAATGAGACGTCGTCTGCGTCTATTTTATTTATTTTCCTAGAGTTTTTTTGTTTTTTTTTGTGTTACTTTGGTTAAACAATAAAGCTCGTTTGAAGAGTACAAGTTTAGTGAAATGAAATGGAAGTGAATTGCGTGACTTTTCAAATTGGTGCAAATAGTCAATCAAAGTTTTACTAAAACGGCCACTGTTTTACTAAAACATGACTTGACCATTACTTTGACGACTTGGAAGGAGTGTAACATTGCAAATTATTTTTAAAATATAATAAAGTTGAAAATGCCAAATACACAATCCGTGCGATACCAATTATACAAAAAAAAACCCCAAAGTTGTGTTTGTTGCCTGATTCTTCTAGGTTTGGTCGCGTTGGAACAAGAGTCAATTTATTTTGTAAGTTGATTCAAAATTATCCTTATGCTATCAATGAATAAAATACTTTTGACTTTGACTTTTAATTTTGAGACTGGTAGCCATTATACAATGACTAAAGAATCCCATTATAACATCGGGAGGTATATAATAGTGTTAGTAATTTTGCATTAATTGAACAGTTTAGGTAGATGTGTTTACAGTAGAAACACATAGGTATATACATACAACTTTTGTATTAAAAAAGGTCACGTTCACATAGAAAAACAAAGTGTACATAGAAGAAAACTACTTAGTAAGACGTAATTTTTTTTTATACTACCAAGGTAGCAAACAAGCTTACGGCCCACCTGTTGGTAAGCGGTTACCGTAGCCTATGAACGCCTGCAATACCAGAGGCATCACACGCGCGTTGCCGACCCTTTAAAAATTTCCAAACACCCCCTTTCAAGAACCCCATACTGTAGTCGCTCGGGAAAACCTCAGCAGGGAGATAATTCCACAATCTGAGCGTTCGCGGGAGGAAGTTTCTCTGAAACCGCACAGTCCGGGACCACCCTGGCTCTAAGGTGTGATCTAACTTATTCCGAACCTAACTACTTATAAAACAATTTTTACCTGATATGTCTATAGGGGTGGCTTTACCTATAGTGCAGGGGGTGCGGCGCACACGGGCGCGGGGTCTCAGGGGGCGTCTCCAAAGACCCTGCACCTGAGTTATAGCCAAGGCGTGAGGTTCTCTCCTCGAGCCAAAAACACACTTTATTTTCGAGGATCGCTCAGGGGAGCGCCTTTGTAGTTTGAAATGTTTGCTGCACCCTCTTTGAGGTAAAAACACCGTTATTTTTTCAAGATACTTTACTCTCCTTTTTAGTTGAAGTAATTTTAGCTCTCTAAGCCACAGCTTTTTTAACTTAATTTTATAAATCTCAAGCAAGGTAAATTGTTCTTTTTTAATTTATTTGGATCACCAACGACAGAAGGACAGTCGTGCAAAAATACAATTCTACTTAAATCTAGTGGTCTTGTATAGTTATTATTACCATTTTTAATAAGTGACCACTTTAATTATAATAAATGCTATTAAGATATGTGGGGGGGAGTACAAAGGGGAACCGAAGCTGAGTTCGCACCCGAACGCAAGATAAGCTAGAGTCGGCTCATGAATATTGTGCCAAAAGATAAATACATTTATTTACAGAAATAATAATACAACTAATACAAGTAGATATTATGTTAAATATTTTAAAAATACAAATGAAACAGTTGTGCTACCTGAAGACTGCTGCTAACAATCTAAAGGTAGCTCAACTGATCCAAATCACTATCAGACGGAAGCGTCCCTGAGATGCTGACTGCATTACCACGCTGAATGGCAATACTAATGCATCGAGCTAGCTCTCGGGTCACGCTTCAACCAGACACCTAGATATAATTATGAAAACGCGAAGGGCCCCGATAAATAAGATATAAATAAAGAAACAATAAATAAGTAACTGAATTGTGGACTCCTATAGACTGATAATGATGATTATGATGACTCCGATAACAATACGCGATCACCTAATGATTTTTCATAAATATTTTAAACCTACTTTGAGCAAAACATTGTTGTTAACAGACACAATAACTAGGATAATATAGGAGGAAATCAGGTATGACATCATACCTAGCCTATAAACATTAAAAGTTACATTATAAATTGATTTAAAGTATTAATAATGACCTCATTGTATTGTGTTTTAAACATAGCTTCGTTATCAGCCACCTGCAGCACAAGGACAATGAACCTATTTATGATGAGCACGTAGCTCTACTTAGGTAGGTACCGAGTACTCATTATATACTGTGATAGGGTTTTCTTAATCACCGATATAGCTCTTAGACTTACAAGCTGGCAGGAGCCATAGCTCATAGAACCAACAACGGTTAGGGAATACAGGTCCTCGAGAGGCAACACGAACAGGACGACGCAGGGTAGAAAAGAAAGATAGAAATATATTTTGATTTATAGCATCAACAATATAAAATCTATTACATTTATTAACAAAAGTTCTAAAAAACCGGCCAATGCTAAAGATGACTGCTTATTCCAACGGCCCTTGCACTAGACTGAGCTGAGGACCAAGCTTACGATTATCAAAATGATTTATTAATCATCATCAATAATCATTTTTGAAGACCTACCCATAGACACGCCACAAGTACGGGTTTGATGAAAAAAAAAAATGAGTTTCGGTTCAAAGTATGGGGAACCCCATTTTTTTTCTTTTCTATTTTTGTGATTTTTGTGCAAAAATCATAATGCGGTTCACAAAATACATCTACATACCAAGTTTCAACAGCATAGCTCTTATAGTTTCGGTATAAAGTGGCTGTGACATACACGGTCAGACAGACAGACAGACCAGACAGACATGAAGAATCTATAAGGGTTCCTTGTCTTGTTGACTACGGAACCCTAATAAAAGTACTAAATGTGTTACAAAAATTAGATACTAAGATGTTAGTTGGTATCTACTGCTCTCGTTGATTGGTTCGACGACATGTTAGAGGTCGCAGGTTGGAGGTGTTTTTTTTTTAATTTTAATTTATTTATTCACAAACATTTCCTTTATATAACTAAAACGTCTATAAAACCTTCAGAACCTTCAGGTATGCTTCAGATGATTCTGTTGAAAGAAGCCTATCCAGAGGTTGTGTTCTACAGAGACCTCTGTTCAGAGGTGGTGACGACCTCTGTGGCACGGCGGGCGAAGTTTCGCCTGCGACGCAGGAGGTTGCGGGTTCGATTCCCACCAACAAATATTTGTGCGATCTGCAGATATTTGTTTAGGGTGTTCTGGGTATAAAAATATCTATCAATGTAGTGTATTGTATTAAGTATATCAGTTATCTAGTATCCATAACACAAGCTCTGCTTAGCTTGGGGCTAGATAATGTTGTGTGAACTGTCCAGCATTATTTATTTATTTATTTATTTTTAATGATAATTGTAGTTGAACTGTAATTGCATAATATAAGAATGGCTTTCTTTAGAAAATAGTAGAATTAGGCCCTGGTATGTTTTTTTTTATCATACAATCCAATGATATATAAATAAAATAAAATAAAAATAAAATAAAATGAGCCTTTATTTCTACTACTGTAATAATACTTATACTTAACTCCTTTTATTCATTCTTCCGTAATAGTCGCCTCCTTGGCGTAGGCCTCCCCCATTTCCTTCCACAATTCTCTGTTTCTGGCCTTTGACATCCAGCCTGATCCAGCTATCTCTATGAAAATGTCCTCCCATCGCTTTTCCGGTCTACCTCTACCTCTTGTTTCGTCCCTTGGTATCCACTCCGATATTCGTTTAGCCCATCGACTGCTATCCATCCGACATGCGTGTCCTGCCCATTTCCATTTATGGGATCTTATAATTTTCCATGATCCAATGATATATATAAACCTAATAATTTAAGATTATTACCTTCTTTGTTCTTCTAAGTCTAATATTATCATAGCTGCCTACTAATTCAAATAGCAACGAATAAATGATGTCATATTGTTTTCGGGTTTTTGAATCTGGAGGAAAATATAATTTTAGCTAAATAATTTGGTACCTAACCTACCTACTGGGAATCCCAAAAGCCTCATTCTACGATCACGACAACTATGCAATCCACCCGGCTTTACCTATTATATATACCAACTTACGACAAGTGATTCGCCTTGAACTAAAAACTCGTAAATACACACAATGTAGGTTACATTTTTAACATTAACATCTGACTTCAAAAAATATTTGTTAACAATTTCAAAGGACATTTTCTCTTGGTACATAGGTTGATGACCTCCTTTTTTGAAGTCAGTTAACATCTGAAAATAATCTTGTATGTAAATGATAAGCGGTCTTCAGGTAGCACAACTGTTTCATATGTATTTTGTACATACCTTGTATTGATATGTGTATTGTGATCGCAATATTGCAGGAGAGGGACTAAGCGTTAGCTGAGTCAGTCGTGGGAAGCAATGGCGGCGATGAGCTCACCACTTGTCACGTCTTTATTCCACGATGGTGCAACACACTGTGAAAAGAGGCCTATTGTGGCTCTGCCTACCCCTTCGGGGAAAAAGGCGTGTGTCTATGTATGTATGTATGTATGTATGTATTTCAGGAGAACTGTATACAACATTCGAAGAATTTATGAAAACTTTGTTATTGTTTGTAGCAGAGTTTTTTTGTGAAAGAGGTAATCCGGGAAAGTACTACTACCATACCTATTTCTGCCGCAAAGCAGTAGTGCTCGCATTGCTGTTTTTTTTTTTTTTTTTTAACATTGATATACCTTTGTTTGACCACGATCTCACCTGTTGGTAAGTGACGATGTGGCCGAAGATGGAGCACAAAGGTCTAGAAAGCACCTATTCACTCTAGCCTTCAAGAGACCACGATTATATTTTTCAGGAAAGACAGACGACGGTAGTGTATTCCACTCCTTAGCAGTTCGCATTATAAAGGTAGAACCAAAACGTTTTGTGCGAATAGAAGGTATATCAATGAGGTAAGGATGGTACTGAGCCGTAAGTCTGCTCGTCCTGTGATGAAAAGGAGATGGTGGGATCAGATCGTGCAGATTCTGGGAGCATTCCTCGAAATGTAACCAATTAATGTGCTGTGTTCCGGTTTGAAGGGTAAGGGTGCCGGTGAAATTACAGGCACATGAGTCTTTTCATCTTTATGTCACAGGGTGGCGGGCGCAGTGCAATGCCACATAGGGCGCGTCCTAGGTGGAGGTGACCTGAGTTAATGCACTGTTCATAGGCAGAGGGTACCACTTAACATCAGGTGGGCCATCCGCTTGATCCGTCATTCCAATTAGTATAAAAATAACACCTCATTTAACAAGCTTTTATTTAACTTGCAATGTTTGTATATCCGGGTGGAATCTTGCATCTGAATTTTAAAGCAGTTATCCTCAACCGATTGAGATGAAATTTGGCATACCTGTCAAGTTCCGACGACAATACAATATGATAGTGACAGGAGCTGATCTGATGATGGGACGGAAGGTGGACAACGGAACTCCTCGATGGATAATAGTAGACTGGCCGTGTTTAGGCTCATTGTGATCAGCAAACGGTTACGATCAATAATTTATAAAAGCTTGTGTACTTTGTCTTTTTATACTTTTCACATAAAAACTTATTAAATATTATTCTGACTTCTACAGAATATGAATTTATGTTTAATTTGGATAGGTACTTCGTTATCTTTGAAAATAAATTGTTTAGGGTCTTGATAGAAGTTAATTGTGTTTTTAATATAATTTCTTATATTGAATTGTATCTTATTTTATTATGTACCAAACATTCAAACACGAATATAATTGTTTTATGAATAAATTGAATGAAATGATAGTCCACCTGATGTTAAGCGGTACATTAACTCATAGGTCACGTGCACCCAGGACGCGCCCTATGTGGCATTGCAGTGCGCCCGCCACCCTGAGATTTAAAGATGAAATGTCTCATGTCTCTAATTTAACTGCCAATCTTCAATCGGAATTAGACATGCGCGCCGCGTCAGGACCACGCCGCCGCCGCGTCAGGACCACGCCGCTGCCGCGTCAGGACCACGCCGCCGCCGCGTCAGGACCACGCCGCTGCCGCGTCAGGAGCAGGACCTAGCCGCCGCCGCCGATTGGTATTAAACATTAAGATATTAAAAAAATCGATCTCATTTTAAGTGTTTCGTCTGTTTTTAGTCGCCGGCCTTGTTGTAAGTGCGAAAAGATCTCGGCTGAGCCCTGCGAGAGTCAACAAAATTATATTCATCCATATGTAATACGCGTTATGCAAGGAAAACGGTGATCTTGAATGAAAGCACGGTTCTCTGTACACAAATTTTAATTTTAAAGATTTCAATTAAACTATTTAGTTTTAATGTTCTTGCTTCTGAATTAACATATATCCCAAAAAAAAATGTATGCCCAAAAAAAAAAGGCGCGCCGCCACAGCCGTCCGTTTCAGGCCAGCGCGCCGCCTCTGCCAAATTCAGGCTCGGTGCGCATTTCTAATAGGAATACAGTAACGCGAGCACCACTGCTTTGCAGCAGAAATACATGGTGGTAGTAGGTACGCATGCTTGATGAGCTGTGGGCCAAAATAACCACTATGCGGAGCCCTGACACAGCGAGACGGCGGGGCACGGTCTGTATTTAGACCCTTGCGGTGGGTCGCTAACATGCTGGAAGCGGTACAGAACTCAAGAAACAGTATCTGCTAAACATTTTATGTCAGCTATACTATTATCCTATTATCTTGTATTGTTAGACTACAAAGGTCTTTTTATTTTTCTTCTCTCTATTACGTTTTTTTGTGCACTGCCTACATAAATGTATCCACAATACACAAAGGTTAGCTGGTAGAGAATGCTTCTTAGCATTAAGTTCGCCTATGTACATTGTTTGTTTTGTGCAATAAAGAATATTCTATTCTATTCTATTCTATCAATACCATCAGCACATTGGTAATTACAATAAGATAATTAAAATAAGTTCATGAACAGGATAGTATTTTTTCTACCTTTTCCTTTACATATAATTATATCAAAGTGATTTAAAATCATAAATTAAAAAAAAACTAAAGACAGGCAGGTTCTTAATTAAACCATTTACATTAATAACTAGACTGACTGCAAGTCTAATTAACTTTTGCTGATTCTCTTTACATCTTACATTTGACTGGCTTTTAAGTTGGTTTACCATTTTTTCTTTGAATCAGCTTCTCCTTGTTCTCGAGACACCACAAAGACGCTTATTCCAACCAAGTAGTAAGAAGATTCATCAATTATAGCCAAGACGTGGACTCTTTCCGCCATTTTTGAAAGGAGACGTCGTCTGCTTCTATTTTATTTATTTTCCTAGAGTTTTTCGTTTTTTTTTTGTGTTATTTTGGTTAAACAATAGAACTCGTTTAAAGAGTATAAGTGTAGTGAAATAAAATGGAAGTGATTTGCGTGACTTTTCAAATTGGTGCAAATAGTCAATCAAAGTTTTACTAAACCGGCCACTGTTTTACTAAAACATGACTTGACCATTACTTTGACGACTTGGAAGGAGTGAACATAACAAAATATTTTTAAAATATAATAAAGTTGAAAATGCCAAATACACAAGCCGTGCGATACCAATTATACAAAAAAAACCCCCAAGGCGTGTTTGTTGCCTGATTCTTCTAGGTTTGGTCGCGTTGGAACACGAGTCAATTTATTTTGTAAGTTGATTCAAAATTATCCTTATGCTATCAATGAATAAAATACTTTTGACTTTGACTTTGAATTTTGAGACTGGTAGCCATTATACAATGACTAAAGAATCCTATTATAACATCGGGAGGTATATAATAGTGTTAGTAATTTTGCATTAATTGAACAGTTTAGGTAGATGTGTTTACAGTAGAAACACATAGGTATATACATACAACTTTTGTATTAAAAAAGGTCACGTTCACATAGAAAAACAAAGTGTACATAGAAGAAAACTACTTAGTAAGACGTAATTTTTTTTTATACTACCAAGGTAGCAAACAAGCTTACGGCCCACCTGTTGGTAAGCGGTTACCGTTGCCTATGAACGCCTGCAATACCAGAGGCATCACACGCGCGTTGCCGACCCTTTAAAAATTTCCAAACACCCCCTTTCAAGAACCCCATACTGTAGTTGCTCGGGAAAACCTCAGCAGGGAGATAATTCCACAATCTGAGCGTTCGCGGGAGGAAGTTTCTCTGAAACCGCACAGTCCGGGACCACCCTGGCTCTAAGGTGTGATCTAACTTATTCCGAACCTAACTACTTATAAAACAATTTTTACCTGATATGTCTATAGGGGTGGCTTTACCTATAGTGCAGGGGGTGCGGCGCACACGGGCGCGGGGTCTCAGGGGGCGTCTCCAAAGACCCTGCACCTGAGTTATAGCCAAGGCGTGAGGTTCTCTCCTCGAGCCAAAAACACACTTTATTTTCGAGGATCGCTCAGGGGAGCGCCTTTGTAGTTTGAAATGTTTGCTGCACCCTCTTTGAGGTAAAAACACCGTTATTTTTTCAAGATACTTTACTCTCCTTTTTAGTTGAAGTAATTTTAGCTCTCTAAGCCACAGCTTTTTTTAACTTAATTTTATAAATCTCAAGCAAGGTAAATTGTTCTTTTTTAATTTATTTGGATCACCAACGACAGAAGGACAGTCGTGCAAAAATACAATTCTACTTAAATCTAGTGGTCTTGTATAGTTATTATTACCATTTTTAATAAGTGACCACTTTAATTATAATAAATGCTATTAAGATATGTGGGGGGGAGTACAAAGGGGAACCGAAGCTGAGTTCGCACCCGAACGCAAGATAAGCTAGAGTCGGCTCATGAATATTGTGCCAAAAGATAAATACATTTATTTACAGAAATAATAATACAACTAATACAAGTAGATATTATGTTAAATATTTTAAAAATACAAATGAAACAGTTGTGCTACCTGAAGACTGCTGCTAACAATCTAAAGGTAGCTCAACTGATCCAAATCACTATCAGACGGAAGCGTCCCTGAGATGCTGACTGCATTACCACGCTGAATGGCAATACTAATGCATCGAGCTAGCTCTCGGGTCACGCTTCAACCAGACACCTAGAAATAATTATGAAAACGCGAAGGGCCCCGATAAATAAGATATAAATAAAGAAACAATAAATAAGTAACTGAATTGTGGACTCCTATAGACTGATAATGATGATTATGATGACTCCGATAACAATACGCGATCACCTAATGATTTTTCATAAATATTTTAAACCTACTTTGAGCAAAACATTGTTGTTAACAGACACAATAACTAGGATAATATAGGAGGAAATCAGGTATGACATCATACCTAGCCTATAAACATTAAAAGTAACATTATAAATTGATTTAAAGTATTAATAATGACCTCATTGTATTGTGTTTTAAACATAGCTTCGTTATCAGCCACCTGCAGCACAAGAACAATGAACCTATTTATGATGAGCACGTAGCTCTACTTAGGTAGGTACCGAGTACTCATTATATACTGTGATATATTTTTAAATCCATCAGGGTTTTCTTAATCACCGATATAGCTCTTAGACTTACAAGCTGGCAGGAGCCATAGCTCATAGAACCAACAACGGTTAGGGAATACAGGTCCTCGAGAGGCAACACGAACAGGACGACGCAGGGTAGAAAAGAAAGATAGAAATATATTTTGATTTATAGCATCAACAATATAAAATCTATTACATTTATTAACAAAAGTTCTAAAAAACCGGCCAATGCTAAAGATGACTGCTTATTCCAACGGCCCTTGCACTAGACTGAGCTGAGGACCAAGCTTACAATTATCAAAATGATTTATTAATCATCATCAATAATCATTTTTGAAGACCTACCCATAGACACGCCACAAGTACGGGTTTGATGAAAAAAAAAAATGAGTTTCGGTTCAAAGTATGGGGAACCCCATTTTTTTTCTTTTCTATTTTTGTGATTTTTGTGCAAAAATCATAATGCGGTTCACAAAATACATCTACATACCAAGTTTCAACAGCATAGCTCTTATAGTTTCGGTATAAAGTGGCTGTGACATACACGGTCAGACAGACAGACAGACCAGACAGACATGAAGAATCTATAAGGGTTCCTTGTCTTGTTGACTACGGAACCCCAATAAAAGTACTAAATGTGTTACAAAAATTAGATACTAAGATGTTAGTTGGTATCTACTGCTCTCGTTGTTTGGTTCGACGACATGTTAGAGGTCGCAGGTTGGAGGTGTTTTTTTTTTAATTTTAATTTATTTATTCACAAACATTTCCTTTATATAACTAAAACGTCTATAAAACCTTCAGAACCTTCAGGTATGCTTCAGATGATTCGAAGCCTATCCAGAGGTTGTGTTCTACAGAGACCTCTGTCCAGGGGTGGTGACGACCTCTGTGGCACGGCGGGCGAAGTTTCGCCTGCGACGCAGGAGGTTGCGGGTTCGATTCCCACCAACAAATATTTGTGCGATCTGCAGATATTTGTTTAGGGTGTTCTGGGTATAAAAATATCTATCAATGTAGTGTATTGTATTAAGTATATCAGTTATCTAGTATCCATAACACAAGCTCTGCTTAGCTTGGGGCTAGATAATGTTGTGTGAACTGTCCAGCATTATTTATTTATTTATTTATTTTTAATGATAATTGTAGTTGAACTGTAATTGCATAATATAAGAATGGCTTTCTTTAGAAAATAGTAGAATTAGGCCCTGGTATGTTTTTTTTTATCATACAAACCAATGATATATAAATAAAATAAAATAAAAATAAAATAAAATGAGCCTTTATTTCTACTACTGTAATAATACTTATACTTAACTCCTTTTATTCATTCTTCCGTAATAGTCGCCTCCTTGGCGTAGGCCTCCCCCATTTCCTTCCACAATTCTCTGTTTCTGGCCTTTGACATCCAGCCTGATCCAGCTATCTCTATGAAAATGTCCTCCCATCGCTTTTCCGGTCTACCTCTACCTCTTGTTTCGTCCCTTGGTATCCACTCCGATATTCGTTTAGCCCATCGACTGCTATCCATCCGACATGCATGTCCTGCCCATTTCCATTTATGGGATCTTATAATTTTCCATGACCCAATGATAGGTATATATAAACCTAATAATTTAAGATTATTACCTACTTTGTTCTTCTAAGTCTAATATTATCATAGCTGCCTACTTATTAAAATAGCAACGAATAAATGATGTCATATTGTTTTCGGGTTTTTGAATCTGGAGGAAAATATAATTTTAGCTAAATATTTTGGTACCTAACCTACCTACTGGGAATCCCAAAAGCCTCATTCTACGATCACGACAACTATGCAATCCACCCGGCTTTACCTATTATATATACCAACTTACGACAAGTGATTCGCCTTGAACTAAAAACTCGTAAATACACACAATGTAGGTTACATTTTTAACATTAACATCTGACTTCAAAAAATGTTAACAATTTGTTAACAATTTCAAAGGACAATTTCTCTTGGTACATAGGTTGATGACCTCCTTTTTTGAAGTCAGTTAACATCTGAAAATAATCTTGTATGTAAATGATAAGCGGTCTTCAGGTAGCACAACTGTTTCATATGTATTTTGTACATACCTTGTATTGATAAGTGTATTGTGATCGCAATATTGCAGGAGAGGGACTAAGCGTTAGCTGAGTCAGTCGTGGGAAGCAATGGCGGCGATGAACTCACCACTTGTCACGTCTTTATTCCACGATGGTGCAACACACTGTGAAAAGAGGCCTATTGTGGCTCTGCCTACCCCTTCGGGGAAAAAGGCGTGTGTCTATGTATGTATGTATGTATGTATGTATTTCAGGAGAACTGTATACAACATTCGAAGAATTTATGAAAACTTTGTTATTGTTAGTAGTAGAGTTTTTTTGTGAAAGAGGTAATCCGGGAAAGTACTACTACCATACCTATTTCTGCCGCAAAGCAGTAGTGCTCGCATTGCTGTTTTTTTTTTTTTTTTTTTAACATTGATATACCTTTGTTTGACCACGATCTCACCTGTTGGTAAGTGACGATGTGGCCGAAGATGGAGCACAAAGGTCTAGAAAGCACCTATTCACTCTAGCCTTCAAGAGACCACGATTATAGTTTTCAGGAAAGACAGACGACGGTAGTGTATTCCACTCCTTAGCAGTTCGCATTATAAAGGTAGAACCAAAACGTTTTGTGCGAATAGAAGGTATATCAATGAGGTAAGGATGGTACTGAGCCGTAAGTCTGCTCGTCCTGTGATGAAAAGGAGATGGTGGGATCAGATCGTGCAGATCCTGGCAGCATTCCTCGAAATGTAACCAATGAATGTGCTGTGTTCCGGTTTGAAGGGTAAGGGTGCCGGTAAAATTACAGGCACATGAGTCTTTTCATCTTTATGTCACAGGGTGGCGGGCGCAGTGCAATGCCACATAGGGCGCGTCCTAGGTGGAGGTGACCTGAGTTAATGCACTGTTCATAGGCAGAGGGTACCACTTAACATCAGGTGGGCCATCCGCTTGATCCGTCATTCCAATTAGTATAAAAATAACACCTCATTTAACAAGCTTTTATTTAACTTGCAATGTTTGTATATCCGGGTGGAATCTTGCATCTGAATTTTAAAGCAGTTATCCTCAACCGATTGAGATGAAATTTGGCATACCTGTCAAGTTCCGATGACAATACAATATGATAGTGACAGGAGCTGATCTGATGATGGAGACGGAAGGTGGACAACGGATCTCCTCGAGGGATAATAGTAGACTGGCCGTGTTTAGGCTCATTGTGATCAGCACACGGTTACGATCACTAACTTATAAAAGCTTGTATACTTTATCTTATTAACTTAAAACTTATTAAATATTATTCTGACTTCTACAGAATATGAATTTATATGTAATTTTGAATAGGTAATTCGTTATCTTTGAAAATAAATTGTTTAAAGTCTTGATAGATGTTAACTGTGTTTCTTATATAATTTCTCATATTTAATTGTATCTTATTTTATTATGTTCCAAACATTCAAACACGAATATAATTGTTTTATGAATAAATTGAATGAAATGATAGTCCATCTGATGTTAAGCGGTACATTAACTCATAGCTCACGTGCACCTAGGACGCGCCCTATGTGGCATTGCAGTGCGCCCGCCACCCTGAGACATAAAGATGAAATGTCTCATGTGTCTCTAATTTCACTGCCGTTCTTCAATAGGAATTAGACATGCGCGCCGCGTCAGGACCACGCCGCCGCCGCCGATTGGTATTAAACATTAAGATATTAAAAAAAATCGATCTCATTTTAAATGTTTCGTCTATTTTTAGTCGCCGGCCTTGTTGTAAGTGCGAAAAGATCTCGGCTGAGCCCTGCGAGAGTCAACAAAATTATATTCATCCATATATAATACGCGTTATGCAAGGAAAACGGTGATCTTGAATGAAAGCACGGTTCTCTGTACACAAATTTTAATTGTAAAGATTTCAATTAAACTATTAAGTTTTAATGTTCTTGCTTCTGAATTAACATATATCCAAAAAAAAAATGTTTGCCCAAAAAAAAAGGCGCGCCGCCACAGCCGTCCGTTTCAGGCCAGCGCGTCGCCTCTGCCAAATTCAGGCTCGGTGCGCATTTCTAATAGGCATACAGTAATGCGAGCACCACTGCTTTGAAGCATAAATACATGGTGGTAGTAGGTACGCATGCTTGATGAGCTGTGGGCCAAAATAACCACTATGCGGAGCCCTGACACAGCGAGACGGCGGTGAACGGGTCTGTATTTAGACCCTTGCGGTGGGTCGCTAACATGCTGGAAGCGGTACAGAACTCAAGAAACAGTATCTGCTAAACATTTTATGTCAGCTATTCTATTATCCTATTATCTTGTATTGTTAGACTACAAAGGTCTTTTTATTTTTCTTCTCTTTATTACGTTTTTTTGTGCACCACCTACATAAATGTATCCACAATACACAAAGGTTAGCTGGTAGAGAATGCTTCTTAGCATTAAGTTCGCCTATGTACATTGTTTGTTTTGTGCAATAAATAATATTCTATTCTATTCTATTCTATCAATACCATCAGCACATTGGTAATTACAATAAGAGAATTAAAATAAGTTCATGAACAGGATAGTATTTTTTCTACCTTTTCCTTTACATATAATTATATCAAAGTGATTTAAAATCATAAATTAAAAAAAAAAAAAGACAGTCAGGTTCTTAATTAAACCATTAACATTAATAACTAGACTTTGACTGCAAGTCTAATTAACTTTTGCTGATTCTCTTTACATCTTACATTTGACTGGCTTTTAAGTTGGTTTACCTTTTTTTCTTTGAATCAGTTTCTCCTTGTTCTCGAGGCACCACACAGACGCTTATTCCAACCTAGTAGTAAGAAGATTCATCAAATAAAGCCAAGACGTGGACTCTTACCGCCATTTTTGAAACGAGACGTCGTCTGCTTCTATTTTATTTATTTTAAATAAATAGTGTTTTTTTGTTTTTTTTTTTGTGTTATTTTGGTATCATTTTAAACAATAGAGCTCGTTTAAAGAGTACACTTGAAATAAAATTACTTCCATTTTATTTCACTACACTTGTGACTTTTGTGTGAAAATATATTGCGTGACTTTTCAAATTGGTGCAAATAGTCAATCAAAGTTTTACTAAAACGGCCACTGTTTTACTAAAACATGACTTGACCATTACTTTGACGACTTGGAAGGAGTGTAACATTGCAAATTATTTTTAAAATATAATAAAGTTGAAAATGCCAAATACACAATCCGTGCGATACCAATTATACAAAAAAAAAAACCCCAAAGGCGTGTTTGTTGCCTGATTCTTCTAGGTTTGGTCGCGTTGGAACAAGAGTCAATTTATTTTGTAAGTTGATTCAAAATTATCCTTATGCTATCAATGAATAAAATACTTTTGACTTTAACTTTGAATTTTGAGACTGGTAGCCATTATACAATGACTAAAGAATCCCATTATAACATCGGGAGGTATATAATAGTGTTAGTAATTTTGCATTAATTTAACAGTTTAGGTAGATGTGTTTATAGTAGAAACACAGGTATATACATACAACTTTTGTATTAAAAAAGGTCACGTTCACATAGAAAAACAAAGTGTACATAGAAGAAAACTACTTAGTAAGACGTAATTTTTTTTTATACTACCAAGGTAGCAAACAAGCTTACGGCCCACCTGTTGGTTAGCGGTTACCGTAGCCTATGAACGCCTGCAATACCAGAGGCATCACACGCGCGTTGCCGACCCTTTAAAAATTTCCAAACACCCCCTTTCAAGAACCCCATACTGTAGTTGCTCGGGAAAACCTCAGCAGGGAGATCATTCCACAACCTGAGCGTTCGCGGGAGGAAGTTTCTCTGAAACCGCACAGTCCGGGACCACCCTGGCTCTAAGGTGTGATCTAACTTATTCCGAACCTAACTACTTATAAAACAATTTTTACCTGATATGTCTTAGATAGAGGTGGCTTTACCTATAGTGCAGGGGGTGCGGCGCACACGGGCGCGGGGTCTCAGGGGGCGTCTCCAAAGACCCTGCGCCTGCGTTATAGCCAAGGCGCGAGGTTCTCTCCTCGAGCCAAAAACACACTTTATTTTCGAGGATCGCTCAGGGGAGCGCCTTTGTAGTTTGAAATTTTTGCTGCACCCTCTTTGACGTAAAAACACCTTTATTTTTTCAAGATTCTTTACTCTCCTTTTTAGTTGAAGTAATTTTAGCTCTCTAAGCCACAGCTTTTTTAACTTAATTTTATAAATCTCGAGCAAGGTAAATTGTTCTTTTTTAATTTATTTGGATCACCAACGACAGAAGCACAGTCGTGCAAAAATACAATTGGTCTTGTAAAGTTATTATTACCATTTTTAATAAGTGACCACTTTAATTATAATAAATGCTATTAATATATGTGGGGGGGAGTACAAAGGGGAACCGATGCAGAGTTCGCACCCGAACGCAAGATAAGCTAGAGTCGGCTCATGAATATTGTGCCAAAAGATAAATACATTTATTTACAGAAATAATAATACAACTAATAGAAGTAGATATTATGTTAAATATTTTAAAAATACAAATGAAACAGTTGTGCTACCTGAAGACTGCTGCTAACAATCTAAAGGTAGCTCAACTGATCCAAATCACTATCAGACGGAAGCGTCCCTAAGATGCTGACTGCATTACCACGCTGAATGGCAGTACTAATGCATCGAGCTAGCTCTCGGGTCACGCTTCAACCAGACACCTAGATATAATTATGAAAACGCGACGGGCCCCGATAAATAAGATATAAATATATAAACAATAAATAAGTAACTGAATTGTGGACTCCTATAGACTGATAATGATGATTATGATGACGCCGATAACAATACGCGATCACCTAATGATTTTTCATAAATATTTTAAACCTACTTTGAGCAAAACATTGTTATTAACAGACACAATAACTAGGAATATATAGGAGGAAATCAGGTATGACATCATACCTAGCCTATAAACATTAAAAGTAACATTATAAATTGATTTAAAGTATTAATAATGACCTCATTGTATTGTGTTTTAAACATAGCTTCGTTATCAGCCACCTGCAGCACAAGAACAATGAACCTATTTATGATGAGCACGTAGCTCTACTTAGGTAGGTACCGAGTACTCATTATATACTGTGATATATTTTTAAATCCATCAGGGTTTTCTTAATCACCGATATAGCTCTTAGACGTACAAGCTGGCAGGAGCCATAGCTCATAGAACCAACAACGGTTGGGGAATACAGGTCCTCGAGAGGCAACACGAACAGGACGACGCAGGGTAGAAAAGAAAGATAGAAATATATTTTGATTTATAGCATCAACAATATAAAATCTATTACATTTATTAACAAAAGTTCTAAAAAACCGGCCAATGCTAAAGATGACTGCTTATTCCAACGGCCCTTGCACTAGACTGAGCTGAGGACCAAGCTTACGATTATCAAAATGATTTATTAATCATCATCAATAATCATTTTTGAAGACCTACCCATAGACACGCCACAAGTACGGGTTTGATGAAAAAAAAAAATGAGTTTCGGTTCAAAGTATGGGGAACCCCATTTTTTTTCTTTTCTATTTTTGTGATTTTTGTGCAAAAATCATAATGCGGTTCACAAAATACATCTACATACCAAGTTTCAACAGCATAGCTCTTATAGTTTAGGTATAAAGTGGCTGTGACATACACGGTCAGACAGACAGACAGACCAGACAGACATGAAGAATCTATAAGGGTTCCTTGTCTTGTTGACTACGGAACCCTAATAAAAGTACTAAATGTGTTACAAAAATTAGATACTAAGATGTTAGTTGGTATCTACTGCTCTCGTTGTTTGGTTCGACGACATGTTAGAGGTCGCAGGAAGTTGGAGGTGTTTTTTTTTTAATTTTAATTTATTTATTCACAAACATTTCCTTTATATAACTAAAACGTCTATAAAACCTTCAGAACCTTCAGGTTTGCTTCAGATGATTCTGTTGAAAGAAGCCTATCCAGAGGTTGTGTTCTACAGAGACCTCTGTCCAGAGGTGGTGACGACCTCTGTGGCACGGCGGGCGAAGTTTCGCCTGCGACGCAGGAGGTTGCGGGTTCGATTCCCACCAACAAATATTTGTGCGATCTGCAGATATTTGTTTAGGGTGTTCTGGGTATAAAAATATCTATCAATGTAGTGTATTGTATTAAGTATATCAGTTATCTAGTATCCATAACACAAGCTCTGCTTAGCTTGGGGCTAGATAATGTTGTGTGAACTGTCCAGCATTATTTATTTATTTATTTATTTTTAATGATAATTGTAGTTGAACTGTAATTGCATAATATAAGAATGGCTTTCTTTAGAAAATAGTAGAATTAGGCCCTGGTATGTTTTTTTTTATCATACAAACCAATGATATATAAATAAAATAAAATAAAAATAAAATAAAATGAGCCTTTATTTCTACTACTGTAATAATACTTATACTTAACTCCTTTTATTCATTCTTCCGTAATAGTCGCCTCCTTGGCGTAGGCCTCCCCCATTTCCTTCCACAATTCTCTGTTTCTGGCCTTTGACATCCAGCCTGATCCAGCTATCTCTATGAAAATGTCCTCCCATCGCTTTTCCGGTCTACCTCTACCTCTTGTTTCGTCCCTTGGTATCCACTCCGATATTCGTTTAGCCCATCGACTGCTATCCATCCGACATGCATGTCCTGCCCATTTCCATTTATGGGATCTTATAATTTTCCATGACCCAATGATAGGTATATATAAACCTAATAATTTAAGATTATTACCTACTTTGTTCTTCTAAGTCTAATATTATCATAGCTGCCTACTTATTAAAATAGCAACGAATAAATGATGTCATATTGTTTTCGGGTTTTTGAATCTGGAGGAAAATATAATTTTAGCTAAATATTTTGGTACCTAACCTACCTACTGGGAATCCCAAAAGCCTCATTCTACGATCACGACAACTATGCAATCCACCCGGCTTTACCTATTATATATACCAACTTACGACAAGTGATTCGCCTTGAACTAAAAACTCGTAAATACACACAATGTAGGTTACATTTTTAACATTAACATCTGACTTCAAAAAATATTTGTTAACAATTTCAAAGGACAATTTCTCTTGGTACATAGGTTGATGACCTCCTTTTTTGAAGTCAGTTAACATCTGAAAATAATCTTGTATGTAAATGATAAGCGGTCTTCAGGTAGCACAACTGTTTCATATGTATTTTGTACATACCTTGTATTGATAAGTGTATTGTGATCGCAATATTGCAGGAGAGGGACTAAGCGTTAGCTGAGTCAGTCGTGGGAAGCAATGGCGGCGATGAGCTCACCACTTGTCACGTCTTTATTCCACGATGGTGCAACACACTGTGAAAAGAGGCCTATTGTGGCTCTGCCTACCCCTTCGGGGAAAAAGGCGTGTGTCTATGTATGTATGTATGTATGTATGTATTTCAGGAGAACTGTATGCAACATTCGAAGAATTTATGAAAACTTTGTTATTGTTAGTAGTAGAGTTTTTTTGTGAAAGAGGTAATCCGGGAAAGTACTACTACCATACCTATTTCTGCCGCAAAGCAGTAGTGCTCGCATTGCTGTTTTTTTTTTTTTTTTTTTTTTAACATTGATATACCTTTGTTTGACCACGATCTCACCTGTTGGTAAGTGACGATGTGGCCGAAGATGGAGCACAAAGGTCTAGAAAGCACCTATTCACTCTAGCCTTCAAGAGACCACGATTATAGTTTTCAGGAAAGACAGACGACGGTAGTGTATTCCACTCCTTAGCAGTTCGCATTATAAAGGTAGAACCAAAACGTTTTGTGCGAATAGAAGGTATATCAATGAGGTAAGGATGGTACTGAGCCGTAAGTCTGCTCGTCCTGTGATGAAAAGGAGATGGTGGGATCAGATCGTGCAGATCCTGGGAGCATTCCTCGAAATGTAACCAATGAATGTGCTGTGTTCCGGTTTGAAGGGTAAGGGTGCCGGTGAAATTACAGGCACATGAGTCTTTTCATCTTTATGTCACAGGGTGGCGGGCGCAGTGCAATGCCATATAGGGCGCGTCCTAGGTGGAGGTGACCTGAGTTAATGCACTGTTCATAGGCAGAGGGTACCACTTAACATCAGGTGGGCCATCCGCTTGATCCGTCATTCCAATTAGTATAAAAATAACACCTCATTTAACAAGCTTTTATTTAACTTGCAATGTTTGTATATCCGGGTGGAATCTTGCATCTGAATTTTAAAGCAGTTATCCTCAACCGATTGAGATGAAATTTGGCATACCTGTCAAGTTCCGACGACAATACAATATGATAGTGACAGGAGCTGATCTGATGATGGAGACGGAAGGTGGACAACGGAACTCCACGATGGATAATAGTAGACTGGCCGTGTTTAGGCTCATTGTGATCAGCAAACGGTTACGATCAATAATTTATAAAAGCTTGTGTACTTTGTCTTTTTATACTTTTCACATAAAAATTTATTAAATATTATTCTGACTTCTACAGAATATGAATTTATGTTTAATTTGGATAGGTACTTCGTTATCTTTGAAAATAAATTGTTTAGGGTCTTGATAGAAGTTAATTGTGTTTTTAATATAATTTCTTATGTTGAATTGTATCTTATTTTATTATGTACCAAACATTCAAACACGAATATAATTGTTTTATGAATAAATTGAATGAAATGATAGTCCACCTGATGTTAAGCGGTACATTAACTCATAGGTCACGTGCACCCAGGACGCGCCCTATGTGGCATTGCAGTGCGCCCGCCACCCTGAGATTTAAAGATGAAATGTCTCATGTCTCTAATTTAACTGCCAATCTTCAATCGGAATTAGACATGCGCGCCGCGTCAGGACCACGCCGCCGCCGCGTCAGGACCACGCCGCCGCCGCGTCAGGACCACGCCGCCGCCGCGTCAGGACCACGCCGCTGCCGCGTCAGGAGCAGGACCTAGCCGCCGCCGCCGATTGGTATTAAACATTAAGATATTAAAAAAATCGATCTCATTTTAAGTGTTTCGTCTGTTTTTAGTCGCCGGCCTTGTTGTAAGTGCGAAAAGATCTCGGCTGAGCCCTGCGAGAGTCAACAAAATTATATTCATCCATATGTAATACGCGTTATGCAAGGAAAACGGTGATCTTGAATGAAAGCACGGTTCTCTGTACACAAATTTTAATTTTAAAGATTTCAATTAAACTATTTAGTTTTAATGTTCTTGCTTCTGAATTAACATATATCCCAAAAAAAAATGTATGCCCAAAAAAAAAGGCGCGCCGCCACAGCCGTCCGTTTCAGGCCAGCGCGCCGCCTCTGCCAAATTCAGGCTCGGTGCGCATTTCTAATAGGAATACAGTAATGCGAGCACCACTGCTTTGCAGCAGAAATACATGGTGGTAGTAGGTACGCATGCTTGATGAGCTGTGGGCCAAAATAACCACTATGTGGAGCCCTGACACAGCTAGACGGCGTCGCGGCAGACCACGCAGGAGATGTCGCGAAGAAATAGACACTTTTATCTCAGATTGGCAAACAATAGCACAGGATCGTAATGACTGGAGGATATGGGAAGAGGCCTTTGCCCAACAATGGGATGATTCAGGTTAACACTAACAGTAACAGTAACTATCACTAAAATATTTATTATTACATAATTTTACAGGATATTTTTTTTTTTTAAACTACGTATTTACGTTGGCTGAACGAAGTTCTCCACTGACATGCATGTTACAATTTGAAAAGTAGGTATACCAAAATTTATGCGAGTGCACAAACCTCTCAATCTTTACGATGAAACAAATAAACTGAAAATGACACTAGCGTACGTCATCATTGTGCATCGACAAGTGACAAATACAGAACGTTCACCGTAAGATGGCACCTGGAATGGAGTATTTTTTTTTAAGGTTGGCACTATTCCCAAGGTAGGGGGACACATGTATGGGGGTCTGTATGACCATATACCTTTTTATTGGGTCGCTACCATGCTGGGGGCGGTACAGAACTCAGGAAACAGTATCTGCTAAACATTTTATGTCAGCTATACTATTCTCAATACCATCAGCACATTGGTAATTACAATAAGAGAATTAAAATAAGTTCATAAACAGGATAGTATTTTTTCTACCTTTTCCTTTACATATAATTATATCAAAGTGATTTAAAATCACAAATTAAAAAAAAAAAATAAAGACAGGCAGGTTCTTAATTAAACCATTTACATTAATAACTAGACTGACTGCAAGTCTAATTAACTTTTGCTGATTCTCTTTACATCTTACATTTGACTGGCTTTTAAGTTGGTTTACCTTTTTTTCTTTGAATCAGTTTCTCCTTGTTCTCGAGACACCACAAAGACGCTTATTCCAACCTAGTAGTAAGAAGATTCATCAAATAAAGCCAAGACGTGGACTCTTTCCGCCATTTTTGAAAGGAGACGTCGTCTGCTTCTATTTTATTTATTTTCCTAGAGTTTTTTTTTTTTTTTTGTGTTATTTTGGTTAAACAATAGAACTCGTTTAAAGAGTATAAGTGTAGTGACATAAAATGGAAGTGAATTGCGTGACTTTTCAAATTGATGCAATTAGTAAATCAAAGTTTTACTAAACCGGCCACTGTTTTACTAAAACATGACTTGACCATTACTTTGACGACTTGGAAGGAGTGAACATAACAAAATATTTTTAAAATATAATAAAGTTGAAAATACCAAATACACAAGCCGTGCGATACCAATTATACAAAAAAAAAACCCCCAAGGCGTGTTTGTTGCCTGATTCTTCTAGGTTTGGTCGCGTTGGAACACGAGTCAATTTATTTTGTAAGTTGATTCAAAATTATCCTTATGCTATCAATGAATAAAATACTTTTGACTTTGACTTTGAATTTTGAGACTGGTAGCCATTATACAATGACTAAAGAATCCCATTATAACATCGGGAGGTATATAATAGTGTTAGTAATTTTGCATTAATTGAACAGTTTAGGTAGATGTGTTTACAGTAGAAACACATAGGTATATACATACAACTTTTGTATTAAAAAAGGTCACGTTCACACAGAAAAACAAAGTGTACATAGAAGAAAACTACTTAGTAAGACGTAATTTTTTTTTATACTACCAAGGTAGCAAACAAGCTTACGGCCCACCTGTTGCTAAGCGGTTACCGTAGCCTATGAACGCCTGCAATACCAGAGGCATCACACGCGCGTTGCCGACCCTTTAAAAATTTCCAAACACCCCCTTTCAAGAACCCCATACTGTAGTTGCTCGGGAAAACCTCAGCAGGGAGATAATTCCACAATCTGAGCGTTCGCGGGAGGAAGTTTCTCTGAAACCGCACAGTCCGGGACCACCCTGGCTCTAAGGTGTGATCTAACTTATTCCGAACCTAACTACTTATAAAACAATTTTTACCTGATATGTCTATAGGGGTGGCTTTACCTATAGTGCAGGGGGTGCGGCGCACACGGGCGCGGGGTCTCAGGGGGCGTCTCCAAAGACCCTGCACCTGAGTTATAGCCAAGGCGTGAGGTTCTCTCCTCGAGCCAAAAACACACTTTATTTTCGAGGATCGCTCAGGGGAGCGCCTTTGTAGTTTGAAATTTTTGCTGCACCCTCTTTGAGGTAAAAACACCGTTATTTTTTCAAGATACTTTACTCTCCTTTTTAGTTGAAGTAATTTTAGCTCTCTAAGCCACAGCTTTTTAACTTAATTTTATAAATCTCAAGCAAGGTAAATTGTTCTTTTTTAATTTATTTGGATCACCAACGACAGAAGGACAGTCGTGCAAAAATACAATTCTACTTAAATCTAGTGGTCTTGTATAGTTATTATTACCATTTTTAATAAGTGACCACTTTAATTATAATAAATGCTATTAAGATATGTGGGGGGGAGTACAAAGGGGAACCGAAGCTGAGTTCGCACCCGAACGCAAGATAAGCTAGAGTCGGCTCATGAATATTGTGCCAAAAGATAAATACATTTATTTACAGAAATAATAATACAACTAATACAAGTAGATATTATGTTAAATATTTTAAAAATACAAATGAAACAGTTGTGCTACCTGAAGACTGCTGCTAACAATCTAAAGGTAGCTCAACTGATCCAAATCACTATCAGACGGAAGCGTCCCTGAGATGCTGACTGCATTACCACGCTGAATGGCAATACTAATGCATCGAGCTAGCTCTCGGGTCACGCTTCAACCAGACACCTAGATATAATTATGAAAACGCGAAGGGCCCCGATAAATAAGATATAAATAAAGAAACAATAAATAAGTAACTGAATTGTGGACTGAATTTTATAGACTGATAATGATGATTATGATGACTCCGATAACAATACGCGATCACCTAATGATTTTTCATAAATATTTTAAACCTACTTTGAGCAAAACATTGTTGTTAACAGACACAATAACTAGGATAATATAGGAGGAAATCAGGTATGACATCATACCTAGCCTATAAACATTAAAAGTAACATTATAAATTGATTTAAAGTATTAATAATGACCTCATTGTATTGTGTTTTAAACATAGCTTCGTTATCAGCCACCTGCAGCACAAGGACAATGAACCTATTTATGATGAGCACGTAGCTCTACTTAGGTAGGTACCGAGTACTCATTATATACTGTGATATATTTTTAAATCCATCAGGGTTTTCTTAATCACCGATATAGCTCTTAGACTTACAAGCTGGCAGGAGCCATAGCTCATAGAACCAACAACGGTTAGGGAATACAGGTCCTCGAGAGGCAACACGAACAGGACGACGCAGGGTAGAAAAGAAAGATAGAAATATATTTTGATTTATAGCATCAACAATATAAAATCTATTACATTTATTAACAAAAGTTCTAAAAAACCGGCCAATGCTAAAGATGACTGCTTATTCCAACGGCCCTTGCACTAGACTGAGCTGAGGACCAAGCTTACGATTATCAAAATGATTTATTAATCATCATCAATAATCATTTTTGAAGACCTACCCATAGACACGCCACAAGTACGGGTTTGATGAAAAAAAAAATTAGTTTCAGTCCCCATTTTTTTTCTTTTCAATTTTTGTGATTTTTGTGCAAAAATCATAATGCGGTTCACAAAATACATCTACATACCAAGTTTCAACAGCATAGCTCTTATAGTTTCGGAATAAAGTGGCTGTGACATACACGGTCAGACAGACAGACAGACCAGACAGACATGAAGAATCTATAACGGTTCCTTGTCTTGTTGACTACGGAACCCTAATAAAAGTACTAAATGTGTTACAAAAATTAGATACTAAGATGTTAGTTGGTATCTACTGCTCTCGTTGATTGGTTCGACGATATGTTAGAGGTCGCAGGAAGTCGGAGGTGTTTTTTTTTAAAATTTTAATTTATTTATTCACAAACATTTCCTTTATATAACTAAAACGTCTATAAAACCTTCAGAACCTTCAGGTTTGCTTTAGATGATTCTGTTGAAAGAAGCCTATCCAGAGGTTGTGTTCTACAGAGACCTCTGTCCAGAGGTGGTGACGACCTCTGTGGCACGGCGGGCGAAGTTTCGCCTGCGACGCAGGAGGTTGCGGGTTCGATTCCCACCAACAAATATTTTTGCGATCTGCAGATATTTGTTTAGGGTGTTCTGGGTATAAAAATATCTATCAATGTAGTGTATTGTATTAAGTAGTTGTGTTGTAGTTGTATTGTGCCAGTTCAATTCTGCTCCTGGCTCGCAGACTTTCTGAGGGAAAGATCCATTCGAGTAGTTATTGACGGCTGCTCGTCGGATCAATTGGCTATTAACGCCGGGGTACCTCAGGGGTCAGTGCTATCTGCCACACTGTTTCTGCTGCACATTAATGATCTGCTAATGCCCGGTATCATTGGGTATGCAGACGACAGCACAGTTGTGGAGAGATATGTTTCCACTGCGCGAGCTAGGCAGAATGAAATTCAGGAGTTAAGAGATGAGATGCTGCAGCGTCTGAATTTGACTCTCAAGGCTGTATCCGACTGGGGCGATGCCAATTTAGTCATGTTCAACGCCTCTAAAACGCAGGCTTGTCTCTTCTCGGTGAAAAAAAGTCCGTTTCTCCAAGTTCCTGTATTCCGTGATGTACCTGTTGCTATAGGAGATCACCTCGAGCTCTTAGGTGTTTCGCTCACGCCTACTCTCAACTTTGGCTCCTACATCGAGTCTAAGGCAAAAACAGCTGCCATGAAGCTAGGCATCCTGAATAAGGTAAAGCGTTACTTCACACCAGGACAGCTTCTCAGTTTATATAAAGCACAAGTCCGGGCTGGTATGGAGTACTGCTGCCATGTTTGGGATGGCTCGGCCAAACACCAGCTTGCTGCCTTGGACTCGATCGAACGTAGTGCTTTCAGGCTTATAGGTGAGCAACATATGGCGGAGACTAAGATCCAGAGTCTCGAGCACCGCCGTAAGGTTGCATGCCTTGTGATCTTCTATAGGTTACATTTCGGTGAATGCTCCCAGGAACTGCACGATCTGATCCCACCATCTCCTTTTCATCATAGGACGAGCAGGCGCACGGCTCAGTACCATCCTTACCTCATTGGTATACCTTCTTTTCGCACAAAACGTTTCAGTTCTACCTTTATAATGCGAACTGCTAAGGAGTGGAATACACTACCGTCGTCTGTCTTTCCTGAAAACTATAATCTGGGTCTCTTCAAGTCAAGAGTGAATAGGTGCCTTCTAGACCTTTGTGCTTCATCTTCGGCCACATCGTCACTTACCAACAGGTGAGATCGTGGTCAAACAAAGGTCTATCAATGTTAAAAAATAAAATAAAAAAAAAAGTATATCAGTTATCTAGTATCCATAACACAAGCTCTGCTTAGCTTGGGGTTAGATAATGTTGTGTGAGCTATCCAGCATTATTTATTTATTTATTTATTTTTAATGATAATTGTAGTTGAATTGTAATTGCATAATATAAGAATGGCTTTCTTTAGAAAATAGTAGAATTAGGCCCTGGTATGTTTTTTTTTATCATACTAACCAATGATATATAAATAAAATAAAAAATAAATAAAAAATGAGCCTTTATTTCTACTACTGTAATAATACTTATACTTATCTCCTTTTATTCATTCTTCAGTAATAGTCGCCTCCTTGGCGTAGGCCTTCCCCATTTCCTTCCACAATTCTCTGTTTCTGGCCTTTGACATCCAGCCTGATCCAGCTATCTCTATGAAAATGTCCTCCCATCTCTTTTCCGGTCTACCTCTACCTCTTGTTTCGTCCCTTGGTATCCACTCCGATATTCGTTTAGCCCATCGACTGCTATCCATCCGACATGCATGTCCTGCCCATTTCCATTTATGGGATCTTATAATTTTCCATGATCCAATGATATATATAAACCTAATAATTTAAGATTATTACCTACTTTGTTCTTCTTAGTCTAATATTATCATAGCTGCCTACTAATTAAAATAGCAACGAATAAATGATGTCATATTGTTTTCGGGTTTTTGAATCTGGAGGAAAATATAATTTTAGCTAAATATTTTGGTACCTAACCTACCTACTGGGAATCCCAAAAGCCTCATTCTACGATCACGACAACTATGCAATCCACCCGGCTTTACCTATTATATAAACCAACTTACGACAAGTGATTCGCCTTGAACTAAAAACTCGCAAATACACACAATTTAGGTTACATTTTTTACATTAACATCTGACTTCAAAAAATATTTGTTAACAATTTCAAAGGACAATTTCTCTTGGTACATAGGTTGATCACCTCCTTTTTTGAAGTCAGTTAACATCTGAAAATAATCTAGTATGTAAATGATAAGCGGTCTTCAGGTAGCACAACTGTTTCATATGTATTTTGTACATACCTTGTATTGATAAGTGTATTGTGATCGCAATATTGCAGGAGAGGGACTAAGCGTTAGCTGAGTCAGACGTGGGAAGCAATGGCGGCGATGAGCTCACCACTTGTCACGTCTATATTCCACGATGGTGCAACACACTGTAAAAAGAGGCCTATTGTGGCTCTGCCTACCCCTTCGGGGAAAAAGGCGTGTGTCTATGTATGTATGTATGTATGTATGTATGTATGTATGTATGTATGTATTGCAGGAGAACTGTATACAACATTCGAAGAATTTATGAAAACTTTGTTATTGTTAGTAGTAGAGTTTTTTTGTGAAAGAGGTAATCCGGGAAAGTACTACTACCATACCTATTTCTGCCGCAAAGCAGTAGTGCTCGCATTGCTGTTTTTTTTTATTTTATTTTTTTAACTTTGATAGACCTCTGTTTGCCTACGATCTCACCTGTTGGTAAGTGACGATGTGGCCGAAGATGGAGCACAAAGGTCTAGAAAGCACCTATTCACTCTAGCCTTCAAGAGACCAAGATTATAGTTTTCAGGAAAGACAGACGACGGTAGTGCATTCCACTCCTTAGCAGTTCGAATTATAAAGGTAGAACCAAAACGTTTTGTGCGAATAGAAGGTATATCACAGTGAACACCGGTGAAATTACAGGCACATGAGACTTTTCATCTATGTCTCAGGGTGGCGGGCGCAGTGCAATGCCACATAGGGCGCGTCCTAGGTGAAGGTGACCTGAGTTAATGCACTGTTCATAGGCAGAGGGTACCACTTAACATCAGGTGGGCCATCCGCTTGATCCGTCATTCCAAGTAGTATAAAAAAAACTTAATACAATATACCTACATTACATGGATAGTTAATTTTTATTATATATAGAAAATACCCAGAACACTCTGAACAAATATCTGCATATTGCAGAAATATTTGTTCCGAGGCGGAAATCGAACCCTTAATCTCCTGCAACCATGGTACCACAATGGACATGGTAACACCCATATCCAGATCAAATTTTACACATCATGCAAACATTCCACTCGCACTTGACTGAATTTGTTATCAATTTCTGGTTTTACCTCATCACGGGTATATAAGCAACACGCATGTCGTGTGTGGAGTATTATGAAGCTTGGTGTCCTACCGCTCAGAACAGTGTCCTTATTGCTTCAGAGTTTGAACAATGTTTCTTAAATCAACCCTGATATTGTTTGTGTTCTACGTCTCCTATATTGAAGGTGAGTTGATCCAGTTGCTATGCGTTTAGTCAGCTATTCTTCTATCAAGTAGGTACCTACCATATAAACCCTAGTTGTTATGATATTATTACTGTAGTGTGTGCCATACCCCCTAGTCTATAATTTCAGGACGTATTTAGTAGCAATGATTTTTAACTTAATCGAAGCTAAGAACAGGCTAAGATGTTTTCTGTTTTTGACTTTATTAATTCAGAAAAAGTAGTCATTACGTATCAAATTAAATTAAATCACCAAATTATAGTAGTAGTAGAGCTTTTTTGTGAAAGAGTTCGTCCGGGGAAGTACTAACACCATACCTATTTCTGCCGCAAAGCAGTAGAGCTCGCATTGCTGTGTTCCGGTTTGAAGGGTAAGGGTGCCGGTGAAATTACAGGCACATGAGACTTTTCATCTTTATGTCTCAGGGTGGCGGGCGCAGTGCAATGCCACATAGGGTGCGTCCTTGGTGAACGTGACCTATGAGGTAATGCACTGTTCATAGGCAGAGGTTACCGCTTAACATCAGGTGGGCCTCTTGCTTGTTCCGTCATCCAAGTAGTATAAAAAAACAAAAAAACTGTTATAAATTGTTCACTCATAGCTGGTGACCCATAGTATTTTTTTAACTCGGACACAATCGTGGTTACATAATTATTTCATTTTTGACTTTATTTGCTTAGATTTGTTATGCATTCTTCTTAGTACTTTTCGATTTTGTTCGCGCCATGGCTATTAGCGTAACAATAACGACAGATAGTTTCCAAAGTAGTTGTTTTTTTCAAATTGATTACATATCAATAGATTTTGTATTTAACGTACCTTATAACTATACCTGATTTATAACTATAACACAATATTTAACAAAGTTATCTGTGTTTGAACAATTTTTTCTCCGAATATTAACTTGTATGCGATGTCTAATAAGTTGTCACGTCACTATCGGTACAAACTCAATTATTAGTCGTTGTGTTTGCGCAACTTCCTTCTAGCGATTGACACCGGTTGATCGGGTTGCCACTTTAAACACTTATTAAAAATAACGATTTTTTTACGTAGCTTCTGAAACTGCATTATGACTAGGTATAAATGCACTCGTGTAATTTAAACTCACAGTCGTGTTTTAATAACTCCTGTTATGTGACAGTTTCGTAAACAACTAGGTATATTATACGTGTTTAAAATGGCTGCCCGATCAGCCGTTTAATATTTTTTTAAATATATAAAATAAAATAAAAAGTTGTTTACCGGAAAGTTTAAAACATTCCATAACCAAAAGTGTTTCTTTCTATACGGTTGGTGTAAATTTGGTAGAACTTGTACCAACCAACTTTTAGTTAAGTTGTCTTTCATGATTTTAATTCTTAACTTTTCTTTCGTTTGATTAACGTTGAATTCATTTAATTGAGTGGTTAGTTTTTATAATAATTATAGTTCGAAAGTAAGAAACTAAATAATCAAGTTGCGGTTTAGTTATGATTAAATAAGCGACCTAAAAATTAGCGATGCTTGCAAATAGAAAATAAAAAGAGTAGTTCCTGTTTGATCCATTGAGATTGATCCATTGGAGTTTGATCGTCCTGTTTGATCCATTAACATTTGTAGCCTTCAAAAAGCAGTCGTTTTAAATACATGCCAGATAACTTGGAGATTCTTGCAAACCGACCAACTTTATGTCTCAAGAGGAACAACAACAAACAAACCATAACCATGACACTCACTTGGCCTAGGCCCGTAAGTGCTCATTAATACCGGCTTCTTAAAGCCGAGAGCAAATCACATCACATCACATCACATCACATCACATCACATCACATCACACTAATATTATAAAAGCGAAAGTTTGTGAGTGTGTGAATGTGTTAGTGTGTTTGTTACCTCTTCACGCTGAAACGGCTAAACGGATTTGGATGAAATTTGGAATGGAGGTAACTGGACTCCCGGAATAACATATAGGCACATTTTTATTCCGATATTCCCTCGGGATCGAGGAATACGTCATTAATCGTAATCCATCCACGAACTTTTATATCATGTTACTTGCTGCTACGGAACCCTTCATGGGCGAGTCCGTCTCGCACTTGGCCGCTTTTTGTTTAAAAGTGTTTATTACTCATTTTGAACAGCTCACGGTTCTGCTTAATAATTTAATCGCCATCTCGGATGTAGTTTGTTTTGTAAAAGAAAATTTTCAACTAAAATCTTTTTATATAAATAAATAAATAATGCTGGACAGTTCACTCAACATTATCTATCCCCAAGCTAAGCAGAGCTTGTGTTATGGGTACTAGATAACTGATATACTTAATACAATATATTACATAGATAGATAATTTTTATTATACATAGAAAATACCCAGAACACCCTGAACAAATATTATATATTTATATTTGATGGACCTAGTTAGAAACTTGTTTGTTGTACAGGACTCTAAAGGTTAGACTAGATATTAGTATTTGTTAATAATTTAAACTCGATAGCCTGATCGTTTCCTGCGAAAAAACGATTTGATAGACAGACATACGGACAAAAAAGTGATTCTATACCTAATTGATTGTGTCAGTCCTTGTGAGGTAAGCAACCCTGGAAACGAAATCTATTATTCGATCTATTGAAGCAATATCGTAAATCAACTTAGCAATATCTGTTGTCAATAAAGTTGTGGCAATAATATTGGTTCGACATCAAAAGAAGTGCCAAATAAGGACTAAAACGCTAAAACCGCGTTATTTCATGTTTTACGCCCTTATAGGTCGTACGGTGTTTTATGTATAGAACAGTGATGTGTCTAGCTTGTACTAGACTCTTAGTACCGTGGAGAGAAATAAGTCCCAACCCAACCGAATTAAACTCGTCCGAGACAGTACGAGATGGGATCTTCAAAATAAATATTATGTTTCGTCCCAACTGGACCGAATACTTTTTCCTACTTTATTGAATATCAGGTAATGTCAGCTAGAAAAGTTTTAGACCGTTATGGATCCGATTTTGGATGTGTAACATCTTTCCTCCCGCTTTCCTAAAAAGGGACGGAAGTTCGGACGAAGCTTCGACGGAGAAGGGACGGACGCTTCATGTTACACAACAAGAAGGCGCATTTTCCGAGAGGTTGGCAGCGCGCATTTTTCGGAGAGGTTGGCAGCGCGCATTTTTCGGAGAGGTTGGCAGCGCGCATTTTTCGGAGAGGTTGGCAGCGCGCATTTTTCGGAGAGGTTGGCAGCGCGCATTTTTCGGAGAGGTTGGCAGCGCGCATTTTTCGGAGAGGTTGGCAGCGCGCATTTTCCGAGAGGTTGGTATTTATTAGCCATGTTGCTTATTACAAACGAGGTAATAAGAGACTATCAACGTACAGCCTAAACCGTAAGACCTAGAGACCTGAAATTAGGAGGCCATGTTCCTTTTATGATCTAGGGGTGCACTAAGACAGAAATTTCCGATATTAGCTCTCTAAGGGGTCCAAAATGGGCTTTTTATATACATCAAAATGCTCTGTATTGCAGAAACCGTTGGTAGTAGAACCTTGAAAATTTTAAAGGAGATTCCTCAATTAAAATTAACAAACAAGTATTTCAGCGGTACCTGAAATTTTCCTGAAAAACGGCATGGGAACGTTTTCTTTGTGAAAGAAAAATACTTTAGTTTTTACAACGCATCTGGTCGTAGAGACTTGAAATTTGGATAGTGTGTTTCTTTTAAGGTGTAAAGTTGTACTAAGAAATTAATTTGGAAAAAATATTCTCTTTAGGGGTAATAAAGGGCTTTTATTGTATACACTTTGCGTTTTGCAATGCACAGCTTAAACCACTGGACCTAGATACATGTAGCTTGGAGGATGTATTTATTTTTGGGTGTAGGGTTGTACTAAGAAAGGATTCTGGAAAATTCACGCTGTTAGGGATCCAAAACGGCTTTGAATGTAAAACGCTTCGTGTATCGGAAACCGTTGGTAGTAGATGCTTTAAAATGCACAGGTAGATTCCTTAAACAAAAGTAGCACATATATATATCAGCGGTACCTGAAATTTTACTGAAAAAAGGTATGGGAACGTTTTCTTTGTAAATAAATATACTTTACGTTTTAGCCAGATTTCAGCGTATTTCTACGATTTAAAAGTTAGCTTAGTTGGTGTAGTAGTTGAGATCAAAATATTTCTAGGACCTTAGGGTTAAAATGGGACCCCTAAATTGAAAAAACTTGAGTATGGTATCGTTTTAAAGGTTCTTTCACGGTGTTGTAATTGAGATCAAAATATTTTCAGGAACTCAAGGTTAAAATGTAACCCATAAATTGAAAAACTTGAGTTAGGTAAAAAAATATGAGAGACACTCTTATGTATTACCAGTCAAGGGAAAAACCAGCTTAAAAATCCACGCACACTTAAGTCAAGCAAAAAACCAGTTAAAAAATCCGCACAAGCTTAAGTCAAGCAAAAAACCAGTTAAAAAAATACACAAAAACTAGTTAAATAAATCTAAACAAAAACCAGTTAAATAAATCCGCAAAAACCAGTTAAAAAAACCAGCTACCGCAGCGAATGCTTTGCTAAATATTTAGGTAAATTAAATACATAAAAACACACACATAAGTCAAGCAAAAAACCAGTTAAAAAAAATACACAAAAACCAGTTAAATAAATCAGCAAAAAACAGTTTAAAAAAACCAGCTACCGCAGCGACTGCTATGCTAAATATTTAGCTTACTTAGAGACATTTTTATGTCTCTAAGTTAACTAAATATTTAGCATACACACACACTTTTTTACACACACTTAAGTCAAGCAAAAAACCAGTTAAAAAAAAGCCTGACCGACTGTCTGACTGACTGACTTTAGACTCCTAGAGACTTTAAATTTGGAGGCTATGTTCCCTTTATGGACTAGAGGTGCACTAAGAAAGGAATTTCCAATGTTCGCTTTCTAAGGGGTCCAAAATTGGCTTTTAATATACAACAAAAAAGCTCAGTATTTTGGAACCTTGAAAATTTAAAAGGAGATTCCTCTAATATAATTCAAAATCAAGAAAGTTAACAGGGAAAGTTTTATTTGTAAAAAAATAGTTTTTACAACGCATAGCCTAAATCACTGGTCGTAGAGACTTGAAATTTGGAGAGTGTATTTATTTTAATGTACTATGTATAGATGTACTAAAAAAGAAACTTATAAAATTGTCCTCTTTAGGGGTCCAAAAAGAGCTTCTAATGTATATTCTTTACGTTTTGCAACGCACAGCCTAAACCGCTGGACCTAGATACATGAAGTTTGGTGGATTAATTTCTTTTTGGGTGTAGGGTTGTACTAAGAAAGGGTTTTTGAAAAATCAACTTGGAAGGGGTCCAAAACGGCTTTCAATGTAAAACTTAAATGTTTCGTATTTCGGATACCGTTGGTAGAAACTTTAAAATTCACAGGTAGATTCCTGAAATAAAAAAAGCAAAGAATATGCTTCAGCAGTATCTGAAATTTTACTGAAAAGAGGTATGGAAACGTTTTCTTTGTAAATATATACACTTTACGTTTTAGCCAGATTTCAGCGTATTTCGACAATTTAAAAGTTAGTTTCTTGGTGTAGTAGTTGAGATCAAAATATTTTCAGGACCTCAAGGTTAAAATGGGACCTCTAAATTTAAAAACTTAAGTATCGTGTCGTTTCAAAGGTCGTTTCACATTGTACTAGTTGAGATCAAAATATTTTCAGGACCTCAAGGTTAAAATGGGACCCCTAAATTGAAAAAATAGAGTATGTGTCCTTTCAAAGGTAGTGTCACGGTATCGTAGTTGAGATTAAAACATTTTCATGAACTCAAGGTTATAAAGTGACCCCTAAACGAAAAAACTTGAGTATGGTGTCGTTTCAAAGGTTGTTTCAAAGGTCGTCAGCTACCGCAGCGACTGCTATACACGCTAATTGACACATAAAGTAAAAATTAGAGACACATCAAAACACACACACTTAGTCAAGCAAAAAACCAGTTAAAATAATCCAGCTACCACAGCTACTATTATGCAGACTATAAATATTGACACTAAGTTAAAATAGAGGCATGTTAATACACAAACTTAAGTGAAGCAAAAAAACAGTTAAAAGATCCAGCTGCCGCAGCGACTATTATGCACACTATAAATATTGACACTTAGTTAAATTAGAGACACATAAAAACACACACAATAGAAAAGCAAAAAACCAGTTAGAAAATCCAGCTACTGGAACGACTGCTATGAGTGCTATAAATATTGACACATAAAGTTAAATTAGAGACACATATAAACACACACACTTAAGTCAAGGAAAACACCAGTTGACAAATATCAAGCCACCGCAGTGACTGCTATGCACGCTATAAATATTGAGTAGAGATATACATAGAAACACACACACACACTTAAGTTAAGCTAAAAATTTCCCCTTGAAAGTGGCCGTCTCAGTCACTATAAATAAACAAGGACAAACGTTAAAAGTGGCAGGTATTCACCTGGGCAGCCCTGATGTACTGCAGTAGATTTATTTCTGATTCTACACCCAGGCACAATTTTGTTTTTTTCCGTGCTAAGCATGTTGCAAACAGCTCATGCTAATGACCTTTTCCAATAATGTTTTCCATGAAGTAGGTACCTAAACGACTGAGTTGCGAGCTTGGACTTCCATGGTTGCGAGCGACGAGTTCTGTCAGCTAGGATCCATCAGGAACTACACATTCTCATCGTCTTAAAACTTGATGCGTTTTTCTTCGATGTCGAGTGGTTGTCTGGACCGCATGTGGCTGGTGCATACGCGTGGATAGTGAATTAAAGAATTGTATTTTTTCTATAAATCTGTTAAACTGCGGGTGAAACCGCGGGGCTCAGCTAGTTAACCATAAATAGAAAAATAATTATAATAGGAACCGTTTAAAAAATCAGTTAATTTCCAGGTTCAAGCAGAGATAGCCGACCTGGTTATGAACACTACCCTGACCTCGGGGGGTGGCTCGGCCTGCACTCGCAGCCTGCCGACTGGAAGACAGCGAACAGCTCCTGCCAGAGTGAAGGTAATGATCGTACACTATCGTATATTAAACCAGTCAAGTGCGACACGGACATGCGTGGAGAGGTTTCCGTACAAGTACAATTGTTTCGTAGTTAGAGATTAAAGGGTTGTTAACCAGTTATAAGACGATAATTTTCTGTTTCGCTTTCTTGACAGAGAGACTGTCAGGCCGATAACATGATAAAAATATTAGCTGACAGTATCAGTTCCATCACCTTACCCCATCACGAACAATGTCTAAACTTCAATAACTCCTCTTCGTTCTCAGATGCTGTGCTGGCTTCCCCCTGGACAACTGCGTTCAAATCTGCGATTAATCATCTGCAATCCGATGGAGAGCAGTCATTGGCGGTTCTGTACTCCGGAGTCCATGCCATGTGGGAGCTCTCTTTTGTGAATGGTTAGACTGTACACACTTGTATGGGTCAAAAAGTAACGAGTCTCGAGCATCGCCGTTAAGTTGCATGCCTCTCCATCTTCTAAGTGGTTCCGTAGTTTTACGATAAGTTCATTGTTCTTAGTAGTTTTAGGACAAAAAAGGTTCATATCAAAATTGAAGAAATTTATAGAAGCATGAAGTGGAATCACATTGAAATGTTATTGTAAAAATCACTGAGTTTTGGTATATTAATGTGTCGTTATGACCAGCCGAGCAATAACCGTCCTTCGGCTGATGGCAATACGTGACATTGTTGCAGAACTGTCGGCGGGGTTGAGCGAGTTGGAGCGGTGTGGCGTGTTCCACGCGAACGGGTCCTTGGGCGAAGTGAGCTGCGAACAACGGCTGCCCTACGTCTGCTTCGCGCGAGAACCTACCGCACCATCACACGGCTGTGCGTACCTTGCCCTTCTCTTTTTATAATAATGGCTTCTGAGGAATGCTCCAAATAATTTCGCCATTGTCAAGTGATATAATTAGTTTATAATGTTTTTAATCGGCTCAATGTAATGTTCAGGCACTGAAGGCAGGCGCGGGTACGAGTTCCAGACCCCGCTGCACGGCTGGCTCAAGCTGCACCTGCAGCCCGCCAACTGGAGGGGCGCCAGGGTCCGCTGTCACCTGGAAGGTAACCTCACTGCGCACACTCCATCCCAGGAAGTGTCAGCTCACGGCTGGCTCAAGCTTCACCTGCAGCCCGCCGACTGGCGGGGCGCCAGGGTCCGTTGTCACCTGGAAGGTAACCTCACTGCGCACACTCCATCCCAGGAAGTGTCAGCTCACGGCTGGCTCAAGCTTCACATGCAGCCCGCCGACTGGCGGGGCGCCAGGGTCCGCTGTCAACTGGAAGGTAACCTCACTGCGCACACTCTGACCCCGGGAAGTGTCAGCTCACGGCTGGCTCAAGCTGCACCTGCAGCCCGCCGACTAGAGGGGCGCCAGGGTCCGCTGTCCCCTGGAAGGTAACCTCACTGCGCCCACTCCATCCCAGGAAGTGTCAGCTCACGGCTGGCTCAAGCTTCACCTGCAGCCCGCCGACTGGCGGGGCGCCAGGGTCCGTTGTCACCTGGAAGGTAACCTCACTGCGCACACTCCATCCCAGGAAGTGTCAGCTCACGGCTGGCTCAAGCTTCACATGCAGCCCGCCGACTGGCGGGGCGCCAGGGTCCGCTGTCAACTGGAAGGTAACCTCACTGCGCACACTCTGACCCGGGAAGTGTCAGCTCACGGCTGGCTCAAGCTGCACCTGCAGCCCGCCGACTAGAGGAGCGCCAGGGTCCGCTGTCCCCTGGAAGGTAACCTCACTGCGCCCACTCCATCCCAGGAAGTGTCAGCTCACGGCTGGCTCAAGCTACACCTGCAGCCCACCGACTAGACGGGCGCCAGGGTCCGCTGTCACCTGGAAGGTAACCTCACTGCGCACACTCCATCCCAGGAAGTGTCAGCTCACGGCTAGCTCAAGCTTCACCTGCAGCCCGCCGACTGGCGGGGCGCCAGGGTCCGCTGTCACCTGGAAGGTAACCTCACTGCGCACACTCCATCCCAGGAAGTGTCAGCTCACGGCTGGCTCAAGCTTCACCTGCAGCCCGCCGACTGGCGGGGCGCCAGGGTCCGCTGTCACCTGGAAGGTAACCTCACTGCGCACACTCCGACCCGGGAAGTGTCAGCTCACGGCTGGCTCAAGCTGCACCTGCAGCCAGCCAACTGGAGGGGCGCCAGGGTTCGCTGTCACCTGGAAGGTAACCTCACTGCGCACACTCCATCCCAGGAAGTGTGAGCTCACGGTTGGCTCAAGCTACACCTGCAGCTAACTGACTTGAGGGGCGCCAGGGTCCGCTGTCACCTGGAAGGTAACCTCACTGCGCACACTCCATCCCAGGAAGTGTCAGCTCACGGCTGGCTCAAGCTTCACCTGCAGCCCGCCGACTGGCGGGGCGCCAGGGTCCGCTGTCACCTGGAAGGTAACTTCACTGCGAACACTCCGACCCGGGAAGTGTCAGCTCACGGCTGGCTCAAGCTTCACCTGCAGCCCGCCGACTGGCGGGGCGCCAGGGTCCGCTGTCACCTGGAAGGTATCCTCACTGCGCACACTCCATCCCAGGAAGTGTCAGCTCACGGCTGGCTCAAGCTTCACCTGCAGCCCGCCGACTGGCGGGGCGCCAGGGTCCGCTGTCACCTGGAAGGTAACCTCACTGTACACACTCCGACCCGGGAAGTGTCAGCTCACGGCTGGCTCAAGCTTCACCTGCAGCCCGCCGACTGGCGGGGCGCCAGGGTCCGTTGTCACATGGAAGGTAACCTCACTGCGCACACTCCATCCTAGGAAGTGTCAGCTCACAGCTGGCTCAAGCTACACCTGCAGCCCGCCGACTAGAGGGGCGCCAGGGTCCACAGTCACCTGGAACGTAACCTCACTGCGCACACTCCGTCCCGGGAAGTGTCAGCTCACTTATTAATTATCTAATTATCCTGTATGATAAACGATAATTTTATTTAAAATTCTGTATGTTACAGGATATTTTAAATTAAAATTCCTGTTTTAAGCCCAAAAAAATGAAATCTGTTGAGCCGTTTTAGAGGCTTGTCGAGTCATACTTTCAGACGTTTGTGGATATGGTGTCTGTATCTATTGTGAGCATTTATTGTCTGTTTAAAAACAGACAGACAACAGTTCTAAAAACAGACATTAATGATAAGGCATCGTATAAATAGTAGTTTTCACTTTATTTTAATATCACAGAAAGACACTTCCATTTAGCTATTTGCCCCACTTGCACCAGCAAGCTTTATCGCATCTCGAATAACTCTTACGACTTATCTTAAACAAAAACTCAAGGTCAACTCGCCTCATTCGAGATTAAACGGCTGTGTGTAGCATGTCTTAGACAGCGCCCTCTGTGTGCAGGTGCGTTCTGTTGTGTTTAGCCTGTATCAGACAGTGCCCTCTGTATGCGGGTGCATTCTGTTGTGTGTAGCGTGTCTCAGACAGTGCCCTCTATGTGCATTTGCATTCTGTTGGGTGTAGCGTGTCTCAGACAGTGCCCTCTGTGTGCAGGTGCATTCTGTTATGTGTAGCGTGTCTCAGACAGTGCCCACTATGTGCAGGTGCATTCTGTTGTGTGAAGCGTGTCTCAGACAGCACCCTCTGTGTGCAGGTGCATTCTGTTTTGTGTAGCGTGTCTCAGACAGTGCCCTTTTGTGTGCAGGTGCATTCTGTTTTGTGTAGCGTGTCTCAGACAGCGCTCTCTGTTTGTAGGTGCGTTGTGTTGTATGTAGCGTGTCTCAGACAGTGCCCTATGTGTGCAGGTGCATTCTGTTGTGTGTAGCATGTCTCAGACAGAGCCCTCTATGTGCAGGTGCGTTCTGTTGTATGTAGCGTGTCTCAGACAGTGCCCTATGTGTGCGGGTGCATTCTGTTGTGTGAAGCATGTCTCAGACAGCGGCCTTTGTGTGCAGGTGCGTTCTGTTGTATGTAGCGTGTCTCAGACAGTGCCCTATGTGTGCAGGTGCATTCTGTTGTGTGAAGCGTGTCTCAGACAGCACCCTCTGCGTGCAGGTGCGTTCTGTTGTGTGTAGCCTGTATCAGACAGTGCCCTCTGTATGCAGGTGCATTCTGTTGTGTGTAGCGTGTCTCAGACAGTGCCCTCTCTGTGCAGGTGCGTTCTGTTGTATGTAGCGTGTCTCAGACAGCGCCCTCTGTGTGCAGGTGCGTTCTGTTGTGTGTAGCTTGTCTCAGACAGTGCCCTCTGTGTGCAGGTGCGTTCTGTTGTATGTAGCGTGTCTCAGACAGCGCCCTCTGTGTGCAGGTGCGTTCTGTTGTGTGTAGCGTGTCTCAGACAGTGCCCTCTGTATGCAGGTGCATGCTGTTGTGTGTAGCGTATCCCAGACAGTGCCCTCTCTGTGCAGGTGCGTTCTGTTGTATGTAGCGTGTCTCAGACAGCGCCCTCTGTGTGCAGGTGCGTTCTGTTGTGTGTAGCGTGTCTCAGACAGTGCCTTCTGTGTGCAGGTGCGTTCTGTTGTGTGTAGCGTATCTCAGACAGTGCCCTCTATGTGCAGGTGCGTTCTGTTTGTGTAGTGTGTCTCAGACAGCACCCTCTGTGTGCAGGTGCGTTCTGTTGTGTGTAGCGTATCTCAGACAGTGCCCTCTATGTGCAGGTGCGTTCTGTTGTGTGTAGCGTACCTCAGACAGTGCCCTCTATGTGCAGGTGCGTTCTGTTGTGTGTAGCGTGTCTCAGACAGCGCCCTCTGTGTGCAGGTGCGTTCTGTTGTGTTAAGCGTGTCTCAGACAGCGCCCTCTGTGTGCAGGTGCGTTCTTGGCGTCTCCGTGGAGTGCTGAGTTCTCGGCGGCAATACGCAAGCTGCAATCTGCTGACGACGGACAAGCCACTGAGGACTCGATCCCGGCGCTGTACTCCGGAGTTCACACGACGTTCGCTGAAGGAGTGGTTACATATGTCAAAGGTTAGATTGAACGTAGTAGTAGGGCTTTTTTGTGAAAGAGTTTGGACGGGGAAGAACTACCACCATACCTATTTGTGCCGCAAAGCAGTAGTGCTCACATTGCTGTGATCCGGTTTGAAGGGTATGGTTGCCATTTAAATTACAGGCACATGAGGATTTCGTCTTTGTCTTAGGATGGCGGCCGCAGTGCAATAACTTATAGGGCGCGTCCTATTTGGGTGTGACCTATGAGGTAATGCATTGTTAAAGGCAGAGGTTACCGCTTAACATCAGGTGGGCCATCTGCTTGTTTCGTCATTTACGAAGCTTAGATTATACAATATCTTAAGTACAAGGGTGAGGAATATTTCCAAACTATCTCGAGCTGAAGAGAATGACAACGATTGGGACCATTTGGGAATTGGGAACAACTGGGAATGTGATGAAATAGAAAATCCTACTTAACCCGGAGGTGGATATGTACTGGTTCATTAGAGAATATTGATGCTATGAAAACAGAATAATTTGAGCATTAATAATGATTCCTAAGATGGTAAAGATACTGAGAATGGACAGAGCACCGTATTGATGACGAGGCCGTCCTGATAGACCTCCCGTCATATAGATATAGATATTGTCCCACCCACGGACCGACGACATGTAGAAGCCACGGCCTTCGAGCGTGGTCGCGGTCAGTGCTCTTGGAGAAGGGCCTCTAAATGGTCAACGAAACGTCAGCAGGAGAATAGTAAAGTGCATGGTGTATAGTCGCAATTTATAAAATAACATGTTAAACGTGTCAAAAAGTCAGTGTATAGGGGCGGCTCAAAGAAGCGCATTGGAATTCAATGGTGGAGGCAAATGTACAGCAGCAGATTTCTACAAGCTAATGTAATGATGAAGATTAATAATTGTTGCAGGAGAGCCGGCTATATCGCTGGAGCCAAGTGAGCTGGCGCAGCCGGAGCGGTGCGGCGTGTTCTATGTAAACGGCACCACGGGCGATGTCGCCTGCACGGAGGAACTACCCTTCGTCTGCTACGCACCGGCAAATGCACGGGAACATGCACCGACAACTGCACCTACACCTGCACCCACACCTGCACCCACACCTGCACCCACACCTGCACCCACACCTGCACCCACACCTGCACCCACACCTGCACCCACACCTGCACCCACACCCGCACCCACACCTGCACCGACACCGGCACCAACACCTGCGCCGACACCCGCGCCGACACATAGTTGTGAGCAGAGGAGTTCTGGTAAGTCTCAGTTGTGCACGAATGTAGCCTCAATACGCTTAGAATCCCTTCACCATACTGTTTCTGTCACCAATGTTCACGAGGCCCTTATCTCCGCCATCACACTAAAAGCTGGTATATCATCATCATCGTCATGCAAAAAAATAAAAAAAGAAGAAACAAGGTTTTTATTTTTGTTTTTTAAAATAGGATTTACTATTTTTTGGTGTACAAATCTTAAAATCTTAGTTAATAATAAAATCATCATAGACGTCCAGTGTTGGACGAGGGCTCCTTAATAAATGCAATGTGGGGGGTAATGCTATAATCACCACGTTTATGTGTGAGTGAGATAAGCGAGTGCGCACTTTGTGTGAGTGAGAGTAGCGAGTGAGGCACAGGTCTGACGATGAGTCCACATTGAACTCGTGCGCGCGCACAAGACGCCCTGGATCATTACCGTACTGTACACACCATTAGTATAAACAAGGGTAGATAATGAGGGATGTCTTCAGTTACAGGAACATTTCTCAGATCTCAGGTTAAAAGAATCCCAACAAAGACGTTTTCAATGTAATAATGAGTCCCACTGCTACCTGCGCACAATAAGCTCTGAGACCTGAACATGTTTGTTTATTAATTTATTTATGGTTGATAGCTTCTACCAAAATAAAAAAAAAGCGTTCAAGTGCGAGTCGGACTCGCCCATGAAGGGTTCCGTAGCAGCAAGAAACATAATATAAAAGTTCTTGGATGGATTACGATTAATGACGTATTAAAAAAAACTACTTACTAGATCTCGCTCAAACCAATTTTGAGTGAAAGTTTACATGGTAATGTATATCATATATTTATTGTAGTTTTATCATTCTCTTATTTTAGAAGTTATGGGGGGGGGGGGCACACTTTTTACCACTTTGGAAGTGTCTCTCGCGCAAACTAATCAGTTTAGAAAAAAATGATATTAGAAACCTCAACATCATTTTTGAAGACCTATCCATAGATACACCACAGGCATAGGTTTGATGGAAAAAAAAAATAGTTCTAAGTATGGGGAACCCCAAAAATAATTGTTTACGGAACCCTAAAAAGTATGGTCGGGCCTTACCCATACAAAACGTCCGTGAAAAATAAGTCACAACTACACAACACACGTACGTTACGTCACTCGTTACCGTCACAAAGACCGACTGAAGAAAAGTGAGGGAGCTCACTAACTTTATAATCCTCAAAACTATCGTTCCCTAAGGCCCGTCCATACTTTTTTATTATGGTCGAAGGTTGATAGTACCAAGTCGGGCGTTCACAAAGAACCTTCCAATTCTAAATATTTTGAATCAATTATTAACCAATCAATTAAAAAATAGACTTCTTTGTTCCCGGTTAGATGATAAGTGCGTGGATACCTACAATTGTGTGTGTGAAGCTACAATAACTAAGCCCGTTACTAACTATATTATACATTTTGTTTTGGTACAGCTCAATAAGAATCAGAGTACCCAGACAAACCTATTAAGGTTAATGGGTACAATAAAAAACTAAAACCTGTATTTTTGAATGATTGAATATATAAAAAAGAAAAATATATAAGACCATAATTATTATAACATCACATCACATCACACTAATATTATAAAGGCGAAAGTTTGTGTGTGTGTGTGTGTGTGTGTGTAGTGTGTTTGTTACTTCTTCACGCAGAAACGGCTGGACATATTTGGATGAAACTTGGAATGGAGATAACTGGAATCCCGGAATAACACATAGGCATCTTTTTATCCTTATATTCCCACGGGATCGAGACTTATGCCGGTGAAACCGGGCGTTGAGCAACTGACTCACAGACTATCAACATACAGTCTAAACTGTAAGTCCTAGAGACCTGAAATTTGGAGGCTATGTTCCTTTTATGGTCTAGGGATGCACTAGGAAAGTAAATTTAGATATTAGCTCCATAAGGGGTCCAAAATGGGCTTTTACTTTTCAACAAAAAAGCTCTGTATTTCGGAAATCGTCGGTAGTAGTACCTTGAAAATTTAAAAGAAGATTCCTCAAATAAAATAAACAATTACGTATATTAGCGGTACCTGAAATTTTCCTGAAAACTTAAGTAAAAGAAAACTTTAGTTTTTACAACGCATAGCCTAAACCACTGGTCGCAGAGACTTGAAATTTGGAGAGTATTTATTTTAAGGTGTAAAGATGTAGGTACTAAGAAAGGAATTTGAAAAAAAAAACCTCTTTAGGTGTCCAACAAAAAAGGGCTTCTCATGATCTTAGTGTTTTGCAACGCACAGCCTTAACCGCTGGACCTAGACACATGAAATTTGGAGGATGTATTTCTTTTTGGGTGTAGGATTGTAATACAGTTAAAATAATACGTTGTACTAAAAAAGGATTCAGGAAAATTCACACTGTAAGGGGTTCAAAACGGCTTTTAATGTAAAACTAAAATGCTTCGTATTTCGGAAACAGTTGGTAGTAGATATTACGAAACAAAAAATGCAAACTTTATGTGTCAGGCAGTACCTGAAATTTTACTAAAAAAAGGTATGAGAACGTTTTCTTTGTAAATAAATACACTTTACGTTTTAGCCAGATTTCAGCGTATTTTGACAAATTAAAAGTAAATATCTTGGTATAGATCTAAATATTTTCAGGCCCTCAAGGTTAAAATGAAACCCCTAAATTGAAAACCTTGAGTATGGTGTCGTTTCAAAGGTCGTGTCACGGTGTCGTTGTTGAGATTAAAATATTTTCATGGTTATAATGTGACCCCTAAATTAAAAATCTTGAGTATAGTGTCGTTTTAAAGGACGTTACACGGTATAGTTGTTGGGATTAAAATATTTTCAGGAAATCAAGTTGAAAATGGGACCTCTAAATTTAAAAACTTGAGGATGGTGTCGTTTCACGGTGTAGCCGTGACGTTGTATTGACGTACAAAATATAAAAGACACACACTTATGTATTAGAAGTCAAGCATGCACGACTGCCATGCACGCAAATTGACACATAAAGTTAAATTAGAAACACATAAAAACACACACACTAAAATCAAGCAAAAAAACCAGTAAAAAAACCACCAACCGCAGCAACTGCTATGCATGCTGTAAATTTAGATATTAAAAATATTAGAGACGCATAAAAGCACACACATATATATCAAGCCAAAAAATCAGTTAGAAAAATCCAGATACCGTAGCGACTGCTATGCACGCCATAAACATTGACACATACAGTTCAATTAGAGACATATAAAACACACACACTTAAATCAAGCAAAAAACCAGTTAGTAAAATCCAGCTACTGCAGCAAATGCTATGCATGCTATAAATATTGTCATTAAAAACATAAGATAACAAAATCCAGCTACTGCAGAGACTGCTATGCATGCTATAAATATTTTCATTAAAAAACATAAGATATACATAGAAACACCCACACTAAAGTCAACAAAAAAAAACAGATAATAAATCCAGCTACCGCAGCGACTGCTATGCACGCTATAAACATTGACACATAAAGTTAAATTAGAGACCTCTAAAAACACACACTTAAGTCAAGCCAAGAAACCAGTTTAAAATATCCAGCTACCGTAGCGACTGCTATGTTAGCCATAAATATTGAAACATACAGTTCAATGAGAGATACCTAAAAACACACGGTTAAGTCAAGATAAAAACCAGTTAAAAAATCCAGCTACCGCAGCGATTGCTATGCACGCTATAAATATTGACATTAAAAACATTAGAAACACATAAAAACACACACACACTTATGTCAAGCCATGAAACCAGTTAAAAATATCCAGCTACCGTAGTGACTGCTATGCTCGCCATAAATATTGACACATACAGTTCAATTAGAGATACCTAAAGACACACAGTTAAGTCAAGCAGACATCCAGTTATAAAAATGCAGCTACCGCAGCTACCGCAGCGACTGCTATGCATGCTATAAATATTGTCATTAAAAAACATTAGATATACATAGAAACACCCACACTTAAGTCAACAAAAAAATCAGTTAATGAATCCAGCTACCGCAGCGAATGCTATGCACGCTATAAACATTGACACATAAAGTTAAATTAGAAACCTCTAAAAACAGACACCTACGTCAAGCAAAAATCAGTTTAAAAAATCCAGCTACCGCAGCGACTGCTATGTACGCTATAAATATTGACATTCAAAACATTAGAGACACATAAAAACACACACACCTATGTCAAGCCAAACAACCAGTTTAAAATATCCAGCTACCGTAGCAATCCCCTTGAAAGTGGCCTTCTCAATCACTCTAAATAAGATTCAAGGACAAACCTCAAAAGTGGCAAGTATTCATCTGGGCAGCCCTGATGATTGCAGTAGATTTCTGATTCTCCTTACACCCCGAGACAATTTTGATCTTATCCGTGCTAAGCATGTCGCAAACAGCTTATTCTAATGACCTTTTCCAATAATGTTTTCCATGTTTTAAATAGAGAGTTGTGAGCGACGAGTTCTGTCAGCTAGGATCCATCAGGGACAACTCATTCTCATCGTCTTAAAACTAGGTGCGTTTTTGTTCGATGTCGCGTGGTTGTCTGAATCGCATGTGGCTGGCAATACGCTGATACGCGTGGATAGTGAATTTAAGAATTGTATTTTGTCTATAAATCACTGTTTAACCGCGGGTGAAACCGCAGGACTCAGCTAGTCATCTATATTACTTTGCTATCACGCAGCATAAATGCGATGAGAGGCAATTTTTTTATAATAAAATATAATTGAAAAATATGTTATTAAATATTGAAGGATCTTTGAGAATGCTCAACTTGGTTAAACCGCAGATAAAATAAATAAAACATAATAGAACTACCGCACCAGGTAGGTACGAATAGTAGCGTGACTTGGCATTTTTACATTGAAAATGTTTTTGTTCGGATCTCATTTCTAAAGGGTGTTTTGGATCGAGCCTGAAAGTAACATTCCTATATCAGCAACTCCCACTCCTTTTCCCCCTCTTGCCTCTTCTCCCTTTCACCTTCCCATTTCATTCCCCACCCTTTCCCACCCCGTTTCCATCCCCATACTAACCTTCTTCGAAACCAGCCGCTATCATATCTTTTGAAGGTTCCGTCTCCAATGGGTGCTCACGGAACCCTATTACTAACCCTCCGCTGTCCGTCCGTCAGCGCGCTGTATCTCATGAGCCGTAACAGGTAGACAGCTTAATTATACACAGAGTATGTATTTCTATTGCCGCTAAAACAACAAATAATTCAAATAAAAGGGTAATGTAAAGGGGGCGTGAAAATGCGGGGTATTATTGTTTAGGTCGTATTTAAGAGTTTCAAAGTCAGTTTTTTTGGTCGATCTTAACGTTCGCTGTGTCTCTTGAACCGTAGTAAGATTATTAAAAAAGTTAGAAACACTATAGTCTCTAAAACAGAAAATAATGAAAGTAAAAAAAAGTTAATAATTACAGGGGGTCCTTATAATACAAGTTTGTTGCATAGGGGCCCCTTTATATGTATAATTATTTAATTCTATTTAGTTCTTTGTTGTTATAGCGGCAACAGAAATACATCATCTGTGAAAATTTCACCTGTCTAACTATGCCTATATCCACTGCTGGACATAAGCCTCCCCCATAGAATGCCGCCACGAACGGTCTTGAGCTGCCTCCATCCACCGCCTTCCTGCGACCTCTATAATGTCTTTGCTCCATCGAGAGAGTTGGGGGGCGCATTCCTCTTCAGCGTCGTCCGGTGTGTGGTCGCCACTCGAGAACCAACAACCAAACCATCACTTAGTGCCGATCCAGTAATAAAGCTCACTTTCACCGACCGACTAGGGACCCCTAACGCTAACGAGATACTTAACTCATGTCAAATATAGTTATATATGTAGTCGTTTAACTTCCTGTATAGTATGTATTGGTTGGTGAAAATGGTCATAATATTCTCTATATCATGTGTATCAGGAACTACGAGTACCATGTCACCACTACACACAGACCACGAACAAGTATTTGTAGAAAATGCAAAGTTTTGTCTCGCTGTGGGAATCGAACCCGCACCTCTCTCGTCTCAGCTGGCTACTTACCGCCGCGCCACGGAGGTCAACATCATAATGTATGTCGCTGACTGTGCAATAAGTGGATCTTCATTACTATACTGCTGCCTGTCGACAGGATGTTCTAATTACCTACACTACGGACACGCGAGCAATACCTTTTTGACAGGTTCATTAAAGCAATAAATTTAAGTTAAAATTAATAACAGATCCTGTAGAACATACTTTCTTTCGCAAATAGATTAAATTGGTTGTGTGTTAGTTTTAGTGTCATAAAAATTTAATTTGTTTACAAAATAGCATATAAACGCTACTGTCAAAATTGAGTTTTTAGCGTGTCCGTGCTGTCAGTAAACCAATACTCTCGTGCGCAGGATACGAGTTCTCCGACCGCACACAGCACTGCTACAAGCTACACACGCAGACAGCGAGCTGGGTGGATGCGAACAGAACCTGTGTGGCGGAGGGCGCGCGACTCGCCGTCGCCAACAGTGAGGACGAGGAGAGGGTCCTCGTGGAGCTGAGGCAGCGATATGAGGCAGTGACCACGTTCTCGGTATTTGTCGGCATCTACCATCAGGCCGGTGTATGGCGGACTGTCGATGGTGAGTTGTGTGCGGGGCCTCTCTCACCGAGCGCTGCAAAGTGCCTGTTAGCTCATACTTGGTATATTTTTCATACATTGGCCCTTTCTCACCAAGTCATGTAATGGGACTTATAATTAACTATAATATAATCTGTGCTTATAATTTACCTGAAGCTAAGTAGAGCTACCTATATGCTGCAGCCATTATAATCTGGCATATCCATAATCTGACGACCTCAGTGGCGCGGCGGGTGAAGGTTCGCCTGCGATGCAGCAGGTCGCGGGTTCGATTCCCGCTTCGGAACAAAATATATTTGTTAGATATGCAGGTATTTGTTAGGGTGTCCTGGGTATTTTCTATGTATAGTAACAAATATCTTTCTTTGTAATACTAGGGCGTAAATAAATAGAGCTTGACAGTTCACACAACATTATCTAGCCCCAAGCTAAGCAGAGCTTGTGTTACGGGTACTAGATAACTGATATACTTTATTCGATACACTACATAGATAGATATTTTTTATTATAAGTACATAGAAAATAACCAGAACACTATACCTGCAGATGGTACAAATATTTGTTCCGAGGCGGGAATCGAACCCGCAACCTCGAAGGCGAACCTTCGCCCACTGCGCCACAGGGGTCTTCATATAATTATTTGTACGTGTGTATATCACTGAATTCCTCCTAAACGGCTGGACCGATTTTGATGAAATGTTTTGTCTGTGTTTGAGTGGGTCTCTGGATGGATGGTTTAGATTCACAACTGGACCCGGTAGGTGGCGTTGCACCGGGACCACGTGAACGAAGTCGCGAGCGGGCTGCTAGTATATCTTTAAGATGTTCTTCGTCACAGTGGGAAGATATTAATGTAGGCACGGCCACCACAGGCACTCGAACCCGCGACTCGTGAGCCGGCAGGCGGGGTGGGTGTGCACTATGCCGGGGGCTCTCGTCGCATTTTTTTTACGTTTTTTTATTTTAACTGCGGGTATGATGGAACTAGGAGGTTGCCCACCTGATGTTGAGCGGTAACCACTGCCCATAAGGTGGTTGCTTTAAATAGCAACAATAACTAAGAAATGTTAGTCCATACAAGACATTTCAATGTCATTTTTGCTGCACTGCATTAATGCAGTGTATTCTTCAACCAAATAAGATTTGCCGCAAATAAGGACCACTGAAAAAGCCAACAAAAGTCAATTTCAGTGTAAAATTATACTCTGGTTGCCCATTATATTTGGTAAATAACATTAGTATGGAAAAGCAACCACCTTAACTATCCATTACCACATAGGTCACATCATCTACGATGTGCCCTATGTGTCATTGCACTGCGTCTGCCAAGAAATAACTAACTACGGTGTAATTTCACCGGCACTCATACCTTTAAAACTGGAACTCAACAATGCGAGCACTACTGCTTTGTGGCAGAAATACTTATGGTAGTAGTAATTCCACGGACGAACTCTTTAAAAAAAGCTCTACTACTGCTAACCATGGTGTGTCCGGCCTAAGAATAGACCCATCTATCTCCTCCCGTGGATGTCGTAAAAGCCGACTACGGGAATAACCGGATTGTTGATAAGATTCGTTATAAGATTTGTCCTGGCTGCTAGCTTATGGAATGGGTTATTACTGGAGGAAAGCGTTAGCCGAGTCAGTCGTGGGAAACAATGGCGGTGATGAGCTCACCACTCGTCACGTCACTATTCCACGATGGTGCAACCCACTGTGAAAAGAGGCCCATTGAGGCTCTGCCTACCCCTTCGGGTAAAAAGGCGTATGTCTCTGTATGTATGTATGTATTTATGTATGTATGTATGTATGAATGTATGAACGTATGTATGTATGTATGTATGTATGTATGTATGTACTAGTGGTAGAGTGCTTGTGTTCACTGTGTCGTCTCCTTGCAGGTCAGACCCTCGCGCAGGCCGGACGCGCGAACTGGTACCCGGGTGAGCCATCATACGAGGATAGCCACCCCTACGTGGTCATGTACAGTGACGGCACACTCGTCAACGTGCCTGATTCCTTCAAGCTCGCGTTCATCTGCGAGATGTAATCGAGCTAACAGCGCGTGTGCTCACTGCGCAGCGTGTCAGCTATAACGGTGACGTCACACGCAGCTGTAGTACATCGCACATTGATCTTACATATTTTATTATAAAGACATAGTATAGGTCGCAGGAAGTCGGTGGATGGAGGTGGCTCTAGACTATCGACATGACATTCTATGAGGTAGGACTATGTCCAGTAGTGGACTTTTAATATGGAAATAATACTTATTCTAGCATTTTGGTTAATGTATTCGCTCATCGTGTGACGTCACCTTAAATAATACAAACAGCCATAGTTTTAACATACTAGTGTCCGCGCGTGGCCTCACTCGGCTGGTCGCGCGGTATATGTCCCTATCCTAGTGTGTATCTATGGTGTGAATTTCATAGAAATTGGTTCAGCCGTTATGAACTGATGATTGAGTAACATAGAAAGATCCTCTAGATGATTGAGTAACATAGAAAGATAAATAAATACATAAATAAATAATGCTGAACAGTTCACAGAACATTATCTAGCCCCAAGCTAAGCAGAGCTTATGTTATGGGTACTAGATAACTGATATACCTAATACAATATAATACATAACACATGTTGTAAATATACATAGACACTACATAGATCTTCTAGATGATTGAGTAACATAGAAAGATATTATAGATGATTGAGTAACATAGAAAGATATTCTAGATGTTTGCGTAACATAGAAAAATCTTCTAGATGATTGAGTAACATAGAAAGATATTCTAGATGATTGAGTAACATAGAAAGATCTTCTAGATGATTGCGTATCATAGAATAATCTTCTAGATGATTGAGTAACATACAAAGATATTCTAGATGATTGAGTAACATAAAAAGATCTTCATAATGATTGAGTAACATAGAAAGATCTTCTAGATAATTGAGTAACATCAAAAGATCTTCTAGATGATTGAGTAACATAGAAAGATCTGCTAGATGATTGAGTAACATAGAAATATCTTCTAGATGATTGACAAACATAGAAAGATATTCTAGATGATTGCGTAACATAGAAAAATCTTCTAGATGATTGAGTAACATAGAAAGATCCTCTAGATCTAGATCACTATCAGGCTTCATAAAGTTAGTAAATCGTTTAAAGGACAATGTGTACGCTTTGTTACCATTTTTCCTGCGGGGGTATAGGGTGAATTTTGAGTAAATAAATTATTCTGAATGCTTTGTAATTTTTTAATGTTTATAACCCTACACTCCAACTAGGTACTTAGAATTAATTTAATTATGCCAGCTAATTACAGTCAGAGAGAAAAGTGGGTTTTCCTGAGATGAATTGCAATTGTTGTTCCTAGAAAAATCTTTACCGTCACAAGGTATTAAAATTATAACTAGAAGTATTGGGCGCCACCAATAGAAAGGAATTTCTATTGGAAAAGTAAAAGTTTTTCACGATCAACGGATAGGACAAATGTAACCAATGCCTCTGGTTCCCGTGGAATCACCTTCACCACCATAGATATTGACCGATAACCGAATGGGCTACCGTGCAGGTTTATGCTGCTTCGCTGCAGTGGTGTGACCATGTACAGCAGTTATCCGGTCAGTAGGCTGACTCGGAAAGGGTAATAAGTTGTTTTGCTTGCACCAGGCAACTTCTTCCAGTAAAATAAAAAAACCCTGCAATGAGCAGAAGAACTCAGTTAGCACCTGCTATCATTTGAAACTATAAAGGCATATTGAAGACACAAAGGAATTTAAGGACCATGTGTTAATTAAGTACTACTGTAAAAAAATAGGAAAACCCACCTGTACGGGCAACGTCCAGGGTTTGTGTAGAAAAACCAGCAGTGAAATATGCTTCTTATTATTCCTCCAGACATCAAAATACGGCGAAAAATGCGTGGGGAATATATGTGGCGTCACCTTATAAGAATGTATCGCCAGGGCTAGAAGAGAGTTCCTCCTGTTAAAACAATGAAAGTGCGTCATGCCAAGACAACCATAGGAAAAAATGCTCGAGTTCCCCTAGCCTTTTCACAAAAGCGATTCCAGTCTCCAACTAACGCAAAAGTGGCTAGGTCTGGCGAGACTTCTGTCCCGTCGAGGCTTGCACTACCAATCACAAAAACATATCACCGTCACAAAACACTCTCGAACATAACAATAACATTTACATCTTTATCATAGTTCTTTATCAAAACAAAAATACATCCCAAAACAGGTCATTGACCTCTTTTTACAGACTCAAAAATTCGGCACCCGGCCAGAATGTCAAACTGACAACTTTACAAGCACAGAGCGGAAACCCTATTTTTTAACCATCTACCACAGAGTATCTACAAGACCAAAGGGAGAAAACATCGAGCAACGCAGGCCTCCGTACCGGAGGGGAGACGCCATAGAGCTGTCAACCGATACATATTTATTCAGAAATATTTGGGGGGGGCTTCACGCACTCACTTACACTTTAATGCACACTTTTGTAACCAGTCGTTCTATCGCTATAAACGCACACATCTATAAAGAGCAACACATCAAAAAACTTTATACACACATAGATGCTTTCTGTGTACAAACATCATGTTATGTCACAAAATTGACAGTAACATCCGTTCTAGGGACTTCCAGCACTCAAGTCGATAAATGAATAGTATCGATAACTTTTTGGTAAGAACTTACTTTGCCTACCACCAAGGGTCATTTAAAGGATTTAAGGGCGGCTAGGGATGAGGGGAGGGGTTGAACGCTCTCTGTGAAGGGGGAGTTGCGGAACCGCCCCACTTTTCGAGGATAGCATAGAGATCATTTTGTGGATAACTATGATATTTTAGATTAGTAAAAGGCAGTAGTAGGCTTGAGAGAGAGGGGGTAAACGCGGAAACTTAGAGTATAGAGAAAAATCAAGAAAATTTTGAGTACCCCAGGTACAACCTTACTTTACAACAACTCATGAGATGATTAGTTCTTGGGAAAATTGAATTAGAATTTTGTTCAAAGCTTACAATAATTTCATAAAACTATGGGCTGGCAAGTCAAAAGAGACGAAAGGAAAGGAAAGGAAAAAACGCTTTACTTAGCTCCCTTCTTCCTACTAACCTATATAATCCATGACGGTTCTGGCCTCGAAATATAAAATGTATTATATATATCTGTCATTCACTGTTATTGTCAAAAACCAAAAATCATGATCCTAAGTGCCAAAAAACTAGATTAGTCATTAAAATTTATAAATAGTTTTTTTTTATTTCAGGCATGATTATCCCACGACACAGGGGATCCTAGTGTGGGATCAGAACTATGTAGGTATGTGTTGGGTGTGTTAAGTTATGTTGTTGCTAAACGATGGTAGGTAAAGTAATACTTAGCGCTATATATAGTGAACAGAATATCGCGTTGAAAAAATTATACCTAGCTATGTTTTTTTTTCATTCTTTCGTCAATCAAATAGGATTTGAATAGGAAAATCCCACGACACAGGACGGACACTCATGACACGACTTTTCTTGAAAAGGAGTAAACGAGTTAAAACTGGGAAATGCTTTTGTTAATTTATCGTGATCACGTATCCCACAACCTAGGTAGGCATGCAACTTTTTACGAAAAACTATCACACCTCTAGATTTGTAATATCACATAGTAATTTAAATTCATGTCTAGATAAGTTCACTCTTGAAAAAACTAGTAAAAATAACTTGGAAGCCCTTGCAAGCCTAGCTAGTAATATCTTGGAGCAACACGGCCGCCGCTGGAGGTCACACGAGAGAGACACGAGGAGGTCGCGGCGGGGGGCGACATCAAGTAAAGGCGTTCCCCTCTGGCTATGCACAATTTCATTTGGGCATACGCGTTAGTAAAACTGTTTTACTAAATGTTTTAAAAACTATCCGTTGTCATTTAACATAGTAATTTAAATTCATGTCTGTGTTTAAATATAAAAAATCAAGGAAAAGAAGCTTGCTAGCCCGCACCAAGCATGTTTTGCTTTTGCTAGTAATAAAATTGTATCATGATGGGCCGATTGCTCTGTCAGACTGAATCGATCGTGTGACGCATAGAGTAAAAAGTGTGACAGTGCTACAAATACTAAAATGCCGAATCGTTACATTTTCTGCTGTAAATCAAGGTCTGGAACATCGAATTTACGAAAAGATGGTGCTTCACATTGTACCTAAGTGAATTTCATTATGTATATATATATATATATATAATGAAATTCAAAATATATATATATATATATATATGTTTACATACATACATACATAGACACACGCCTTTTTCCCCGAAAGGGTAGACAGAGCCTTAAATGGGCTTCTTTTCACCTTGGTTTTCACCAGTTCTCAATAATATATATTTATTTTTATTTTATTTTTTGATGTTGGACACAGTTTACACATTATTATCTAGCCCCAAGCCAAGCAGAGCTTGTGTTATGGACTAGATAACTGATATACCTAATACAGTACATTACATAGATATTTATTTTGTTTATTTTGTTACATAGAAAATATCCAGAACACCCTGAACAAATATCTGCAGATCGTACAAATATTTGTTCTGAGGCGGGAATCAAACCCGCAACCTCCTGCGTTACAGGCGAACCTTCGTCCACCGCGCCACAGAGGGCGTCAATTTATGGCATAAAATGAATAATTTCAAATTAAAATCATAACAGTTACCTACCTGGTTACATACCAATACCTTCATGGTGATTGGATTAACGGTTAGAAAGTTAGGTTAGGTTAGGCTATGGCGTCTCTTAAATAATATAAATCAAATTTCAATAGTTTGTAAAACACAATAAACGAGCATTTATTTTATCGATAAAAAATCTACTTTATTATTGAGGCACATCACTACTTTAGTAGTATACAAGAAAACACGGGCAACTTACTTTCAGGAATTTTTGAGAAATAAAAAAAAACTGTTAAATGAGCACAAAGCTATTTCAGTGTGCATTGAGGCTGTTATTGTTACATACATACATACATAGACACACGTCTCTTTCCCCGAAGGGGTTGGCAGAGCCTTAATGGGCCTCTTTTCACAGTGGGTTGCACCATCGTGGGAGATAGACGTGACAAATAGTGAGCTCATCCCTGCCATTGCTTCCCACGACTGACTCAGCTAACGTTATTGTTATTGTTAGCAGTTGCTTATTTAATTATTTTTTATTATGGTTACGAACAGTCTACACATGTTATATATTTGACGACCTCTGTGGCGCGGCGGGCGAAGGTTGGCCTGCGACGCAGGAGGTTGCGGGTTCGATTCCCGCCTCGGAACAAATATTTGTGCGATCGCAGATATTTGTTCAGGGTGTTCTGGGTATTTTCTATGTATAATAAAAATATTGTATTAAGTATATCAGTTATCTAGTACCCATAACACAAGCTCTGCTAAGCTTGGGGCTAGATAATGTTGTGTGAACTGTGTCCAGCATTATTTATTTATTATTTATTTATTTATTTATATATGAGGTACAAACTATATACCTATCTTTAGCTACAGGGGAAACCAATAAGGGCCTTTCATTTTCAAATAAAAAAAATGTAGTTTGATTTGGGTCAATTGATGGCCCTGAATCAACTGTGGTTGTCAAAATTAACAAATGCATCGTCTGTTATTTTGTGTGATAGTAACAAAATACCACAAAAATATATCACTACGTTGTTGACTTTTACATGTCACTTTATTTATACAGTTAAGTACACAGCAGCGACATCTATTTTCAAGGGTTTATAGATGATTTGATATGGCCGTGAAAACCCCTCATTATAGGCAAACACAACGTGCGAAGATTGTACAGTAACCTAACAATTGGCGATCAACGATTTTTTTAAAGCATCTTTATTTACTTTTAACTGAAAAGAGTAAAGTTATTTAAGGTGGATGCGCACGCTTGCGGCGTGAAATTCAAATTTTTTGGTGTTTTTTGCCCATTACAGCTCATCAACACTTCTTCAGATAACGAAAGTTGAGTTCGCGACAACTAGGAGACCTAACACACATGTTTTAATTGATTGTATCTCATAAATATCATCAGTTTAGCTACGATACCCCTAAACAAACAAAAACACTGTAAAAATGTGTTTAGGGGTATAATAGCTAAACTGATGATATTTATGAGATACTATCAATAAAAACATGTGTGTTAAGTCTCCTAGTTGTCGCGAACTCAACTTTCGTTATCTGAAGAAGTGTTGATGACCTGTAAAGGGCAAAAAACACAAAAAAAATTGAATCTCGCGCCGCAAACGTGAGCATTCACCTTAAGTATGATCAATATAACCGATTTTGATCAAATTAACCACGCTGTTTTATTCTTATATAAACTAGAAGCAACCCGCGGTTTCACTCGCATAAGTCTTGATCCTGTGGGAACATCTAAATAAAATTTAAAACTTTTCCAGTGGTCCAGCTATCGCCGTTCTTAAATTTCATCCAACCCTTAGAAAATTTTGCATTTATAATATTACATACATACACACATACGTAAACTCACGCCTGTTTCCCAGAGAAGTAGGCAGAGACCATGTATTTCCACTTGCTACGATCCTGGCATACCTGTTTTGCTTGATTCACTCACATCACATTCTTCATATATGCTCATTGGTTAAGGGCGCTCTTGGCCTGGCCATGCTCCAGATCGACTCTGATCTAGTCTGAATACCTTCACCGAGGTCTCCCCCTTCCAACTGTCCCATTCATGCTCATCTTATGAACTAGTTTCGTCAATCTACTATCATTCATCCTTTAACCAATAACCCAAACCATCCAAGCATATCTTTCTCAATCCTTGTCACTATACACGTGCTCTTTCATTTTACAATGCTTTCTTAACACACAGTTTCTTATTCTATCTCTCAAAGTCCACCATACATACTTCTCAAACCTCTCATCTTCAGTGCATTTATTTTACTTTCATGTTTATTCTGCCTTAGCAACTTTCGCTACCACCATACATTAGTTTTGGCACTAACACTCCTCTATGCACATCCAGTCGTGCCTTTTTGGATACGTTCCGGCTGATAATAAGGCGTTAAGTTCACCTGGTTTCCAGAATTTACTCTCATTTAAATATCATCTTCATGCTTGCCATCTCTTGTAATCAAAGTTCCCAAATGTACAAACTTTTTCATGTTACACTTGTTGTTAATAGTAGTGTGATTTAATTATATTTCTTTAAATATAGTTGCACATGACATTTACGTTGACATATCATCATACACCTCTGCGAGGCATAATTAATCCTTTTACCATACTGGTTCTTTCACCATTGGTCACTAGGCCCCTTTCAGGGACACTATATCTCAAGCTGGTCAGTGAACCAAGAAAGAGCCCGTGACACGAAGTAGTAGTAGTTAGTAGTTACCGGTTAGTTAGTTAGTTAGTGGCCATCAAATACATATACACGTTATTCCACATGTCACATGATGTCGAACGTGTTTAATGAATAGTATTTAGTAATCAAGGATATTAAGTAATCATCCACATCTTGGCTTACTGACATTACACGTTATATACATGTTTATGTCAGCAGAATTAATCCTGAAATGCACATTATGTATTATACACATTTATATCTACGCTTTTGGTCACTTTTATGTCGCCCCTGTGTCAAACGATTAAGTGGAGCTTGGCTTTCATTGCGAATAAATCACGTAACTTGGCAGTGATTTTAGAGTAATGAATGACCAGTGTACTGAAGTGCAGTCGCAGTGAAGAGTGAACCAGTTTTATTGAATAAAATATTCACGGTTTGTTTTGTTAAACCGTTCAGTTTTATTATTTTACCCCGAACACGAACTCAAAAATTACAAAATCTGAGATGGCCAGTTTTGTTTTTATACGGCTTAATTTTACTTGGTCAATTTTCATGCAATAAGTTATAATAATTTAATTGAAATTCAGGTACATGTGAAAGGAAACACTATCTTTTTGTAAATTTGATGATCCAATCATTTTTTTACAGCATAAAACTGAACAATTCGGCATTTTTCTTAGAGCACTATCTCCCATGCGAGTCGATTCAGTCTGACAGAGCGATCGGCGACAGCTAGTTTTTTATAAGCTGTATGCCCTCGAGGGCATTCAATTTAGAGGGGAACTACAGCGGGGAATGCCTTTGATGGCGTCTCCATTCCGTGTTGCTCGATGGGAGAAAACATCACCTTAGTACTCTGGGTCTACCCCTTTGATTTCTCCACGTAACAGTGACCCCTCAACTCGGAAGAATTTTGCTACCCTAGGAGCGAAATTCCGGCTGGTCCTCCAGCCTTATTGCAACTCTAGTAACTGCAACAAAACAGAACTCCCACAAAACTTGTAGCTCCTCTGTGACAAGGTACTATCACACTCAAACCAACAAAACTTAATGGAACTTCCCGAAAACTCAAATACAAGACATTCGAGGAAAAAAAAGTGAAAACAGCGACAAATTCAAACTTCTAATAATCTACAATTAAATATAACTACCTTTACAACCTACTTTAATTTCGACGAATTCAATCGCCCAAACACAAAGTCGGACGACCTCACGGCCCGACAACAACCCAACAAACTCCAGCGTTGTGTGGCTCCAAGCCACGCGACGCAAAACACAGAGCATCCAAACGATGACAAAACAAAAAAAATAAAAAAACGACCCCACTCCTAACCCAGCCAGGGCCAACAATACCACCTAACCAAATACTTACTTACTCCGCAAGGGGACAACAAACACACTACCTACAGCAGAAAGATAATTGGATTCACCAGTAAGAACGGCGACGGCGGCTTACTGCGGGTACAACGACGACTTACGGCGACTGCAACAAACGATAACTGACGGCGCCTTACAACAACTGCGACTACTTAAATAGAAGTAAGGACAAGATTATAGATAAATACTAATATATGTATATATATATATATAATATTCATTTCTTTAAGCAATCGAACCCCTAAATGTAACCAACTGCCAGGACGGATACTAAACAACCACAAAATATTCCCTACTGTCCGAGCTTTCTTTCACATTTCTAATCAACCACTATCCGTCTTAAGATACTGGATGTGCCACGAGCCTAAATTTTTACCAGTGCTACAACTTTGTAATTCATAGACCAAGGACGAACGCTTACTTATAACAAGACATTTTTCATATTTAGGAGCAAGCTTCGCCATAAAGAACTTGCTAGCATCGCTCTGGGGAAAAGTTTTCTTCCAAACTACGTCACCGACTTTGAACTCACACATCTGGCGTCCCTTGTCATAATAAACTGCACTTCTAAGATGGGCCTTAGCGATCGCGTCTTCCACATTACCAAAAATGTCACTCAATACGCCAAGCTTAGACATGTACTCTTCGCGCGAAGCACATGCAAGATCTAAAGGAGACGAGCTAGAGGGTCCGTAAAACTTACCACTAGGGACAGCTTCGCGACCATGTACAACAGAAAAGGGAGTAAATCGAGTCGACTCATTCACAGCGGTGTTCAAGGCAAACTGAACTTTAGACAAGGTAGTATCCCACGAACGATGATCTTTTTTTACAAGGATGGAAATCGCAACAACGATGGTCTTGTTGTACCTTTCCACTGTGTTAACTTGTGGACAATAACGAGGAGTGAAGTGAATTTGGGGAATGTTGTATCTCTGGAACAAGGCCTGAAGCTCACTTCCAGTGAATTGCGTCCCATTATCCGCAATCACTGTGCGCGGAATGCCATGTGCCAGGAACACACCACTCTCCAAGTGTTGCGCAATAGACTTGCCTACTGCTCTTCTGAGAGGAAACAAAAGACAGTATTTGGAAAAGCAACAAACAACCACCAGCAAAAAGGTAAATCCCGCCCTCGAACGGGGTAGAGGTCCAACCAGATCCATACTTATCGTCTCAAAAGGGCGTGAGCAAACTTTAGGGTCACCCATGAGGCCCTTGGGTGGCTCCTGCGAATGCTTGTATGCCGCACAAATCTCACAAGAATTTACAAATTTGACCACGTCTTGATACATACCACACCAATAATAGCGTAACGCTACTTTCTTAAAAGTTTTGAAGATACCAAAATGAGGCGAAGTGTCTTGACAATGACAGAACTCAAGAACTTCGGCACGTTTATAAGAGGGAACGACTTCTTTCCAGTCAAATTCACTCGAAAAACCAAACTTGTTCTTTGAATACCTACATAATTTACCATCGATGCGAGAATAATTCGGATAAGACCTTGGGAATCTCGTACATCTATCCAACAGCTTATCGAACCAAGGGTCAGTTAAAGAAGGGTCTATAACCACCACGGGGACTGCTCGCGAAAGCGCGTCAGGAACCACGTTATCCCTACCCTTTCGGTGTTCTATGACAAAATCGTAGGGAGATAACCGACAACCCCATCTTGCGAGTCGACCAGTGGGATTTGACAAATTGAAAAACCACTTAAGACTTGAATGGTCTGTAATAATTTTAAACTGAGGTCCTCCCTCCACATACGGTCGAAAATGTTCCACGGAAAACACTACCGCTAACGCCTCTCTCTCCGTTGCAGAATAGTTCCTTTCGGCCCTAACTAGCGACCGACTCGCGAAAGCTATGGGATGCTCTAAACCATCTTCGAGAACCTGAGTTAAAGTACCAGCTACACCATAACCCGAGGCATCACAATGTACGGAGAAGGGCCTAGAATAATCCGGGCACGCTAAAATAGGGGCGGACACAAGGGCCGATTTTAGGTTATTGAACGAATGTTCTGCTTCTTCGGACCAAAAGAAAGGAGGGGCTGACTTACGGGTGGAAGTAAGAGCATTTAAAGGGGCCGCAAGAGAACTAAAATCTTTGATAAACCGACGGTAGTAAGAAGCGGTTCCTAAGAACATTTTCACTTCTTTTCTGTTAGAGGGAGTAGGAAAATCCACAATTGCTTGTACCTTAGAAGGATCTGTACGTAGCCCTCTCTCATCGACTACATATCCGAGATATTTCAACTCCCTACGAAGAAATTGACACTTCGGAAAGTTTATCGTCAAGTTAGCAGAACACAGGCGTTCTTTTACACGGGACAACAAGGAAATATGTTCATCAAAGTCTTGACTAACAATGATTATATCGTCTAAATATACGAAAACCCTATCGTTGAAATCGGGGCCAAAAAGCTTGTCCATCAAGCGCTGCTGTGTAGCGGGAGATGAGGACAAACCAAAACACATCCTAGTATAATGAAAAAACCCGCGTCCTGGAACAGTAAACGCAGTCTTCTCACGTGAAGAAACCTCCAATGGAATTTGCCAAAAGGCGCTCTTGAGATCTATGGAGCTAAGGAACCTAGCATCCCTAAGTTGATCGAGTATCCTTGAGATATAAGGCAGCGGATAAGCGTCACGCTTGCTTACTGCGTTCAGCTTGCGACTGTCAATGCAAAAACGTAACTCGCCATTTGACTTGGGCGTGAAGAGAGTAGGGTTATTCCAAGCACTATTACTCGGTTCAACGACACCTTGGGACAGCATCTCATCGATTTGTCGATTAAGTTCCTTCAAACGCTCCGGTGACATGGGGTAGTATCTCTGTTTGATCGGAGGCGAGTCTCCAGTATCAATATAATGAGTGAGAAGAGAGGTACAACCTAAGCCTTTCTTCTCAAACGAAATCGCCTCAAACTGATCGACCATATCAGCAGCAACACGCTGCTGTTCGGCAGGGAGCTGATCAAAAGGTTGTAAAAACCTAATTTCCGCAACATCACGCGGCTCCTCAACATTCAAGAAACAATTTGGGTTATTAAAGATATTTGGAGCTATATTGAAAGCGCTCCAAAAATCAACCCCTAAAACTAAAGGCAAAGAAACCGCCGGTACAACATATAGTTTAAGAACGCGAACCATGTCGCCAAACTTAACAGGCAACATAAAATAACCTTGAATGGGAGAACGAGAGCCATTGGCGGTGGAGATGTGAGTAATGTCATCACACCCGTGGAGGGTAACTCCCGCTTCCACAAACATGTCAGAAACATTCCTACCCAGAAGGGAAAAGGAAGCACCAGCATCCAATAAACCCTTTATGGGTGTATCACCAACAACAACAGAAAGAAAAGGACGATTATCACTATATCTAAAAGAATCACGAACCGTCAAAACGTTCTTATTACTCCTATAGGACGAAAAGAAAAAAGACAACTGCTTTAAATATTTTTGCCAGTCGCCTGCATGATCAAATTTGACAGAATTATTTAATGGACGGTTCGAACTACCTAGTTTTTTGCAGCATCCAGCGGCGCATCAACTTTTGCAGGAACAACAGGCACCGGTTTGCAATTTGGACACCTGAGAGCGGTGAATCCCTGTTTACCACAACGAAAACACACAACAGCCTTCGAAGTACATTCAGACAAAGAATGGCCATCAACCCGACACCTAGCACAGAACTGCTTAACGGCGGCGACCATTTCATGCACCGGTTTCGCAACCTTGACACTTTTACACGCAAGATCAGGAGCTAGTAAACCACTAGTTGACTTGGGAGGCTCAACAAACGCTTGAGCATGATATTTTGCACACTCCAACATACGACAAAGTTCCTTTAATCGTTTCAAGGTGGTGATTTCTGTAGTAGCCAACGGCAACGTATACTCCGGCCGAACGTTCTGAAATACAATGTCAAACTTCTCCTTTTCCGACACAGTGTACGATAGCCGACTGAATAAATTTTGCATAATGGCCACGTAAGTCACGATATTTTCTTGAGGACCCTGAGTACGTAATCGGATCTCCTGCATGAGCCGTCGGTCAAAATCGTAAGGCAAGAACTCATCTGTCAAACTCTGTTTCAAGTCAGACCAATCGTGGAGCTCAGTTTTGACACCCCTATACCAGCATAGAACCTCTCCCTCAAATATTTCGGCGGCCGAGCCAAACAATCTTTCATCGGAGATGCCGCGTGAGGTGCATAATTCTTCCAACCTTTGAAGGAATGCACGGACGCACGTCGTGCCGTTGAACTTCAGGTTCAATGACGAAACAAGTTGTTGTTTACCCACCGGTATAACCGCAGAAGAAACGACGGGGCCAACCTCAGGGGTCAACTCTTTGCAAGAATCAAAGGTCGAGAACATATTATCTAATTTAGTCAACAACTTAGCCAACTCTTCATTTAGTTCGGAAACTGCAAGCTTATGTTCTAGTGTTTCGGGCTCTAAACGCGTCAGACGATGGAAAACATGATGTGCTAAAGCCTGGATACGAGTTAAATTCTTCAAGGCATGTGGCCGGACAAATGTCTTTTTAAGTTCCTTCAACTCCGCAAATTTCAAGCGGATGGCCGACAGCTCTGTCTCAATTTCACCCTCGAACGAGGTTATAGTATCGGTTGGAATATCCTTAACTAAAGTTCTTATTTGGACCCGCAAAGCAGCGACGTCCTCAGCAGGTACTGCATCACGAATGCGTACCTCATGTATAAGCTCGTCCCTATGCAAGGACTGGAAGGCAATGGGACGCTCACCCATGTTGAAAAACAAAAATCACAACGTAATAAACCAAAGTAAAAAAAAAAAATCCTAACCAGATATTTATGTAGCTGAGTGTACCGCACAACAGGTAAAAGTAATAATCAAAGTGTAAAAAAAAGTGTAAGTGTAGAATGATGTATCATATGAGTTTTGAGTACACCTGTATGTAAATAATACTAAAAACCAAAGTTTAATATTGCTAAAAGAGTTTTGCAAATCATCTCAAGTTACAATAAGTTCCTGTATGTAAATAAGATTTAAAACTAAAGCTTAATAAAGCTAAAAAGTTTTGTTTTAACCACACTAGAAATTGTTTCAGTTACAATAAGAAAATTTAAGTTAATAAGTAGTTAAGTTTATAAGTAGAAATAGGTATTTATAAGTATAACACACACACAATGTAAAAACAACAATTGCAATTCCCATCACAGCCAAATAGACATGATAGTTCTTCACGAAAAGCCTCGACGTTGGGCAGCCACTGTTACCATTTTTCCTGCGGGGGTATAGGGTGAATTTTGAGTAAATAAATTATTCTGAATGCTTTGTAATTTTTTAATGTTTATAACCCTACACTCCAACTAGGTACTTAGAATTAATTTAATTATGCCAGCTAATTACAGTCAGAGAGAAAAGTGGGTTTTCCTCAGATGAATTGCAATTGTTGTTCCTAGAAAAATCTTTACCGTCACAAGGTATTAAAATTATAACTAGAAGTATTGGGTGCCACCAATAGAAAGGAATTTCTATTGGAAAAGTAAAAGTTTTTCACGATCAACGGATAGGACAAATGTTACCAATGCCTCTGGTTCCCGTGGAATCACCTTCACCACCATAGATATTGACCGATAACCGAATGGGCTACCGTGCAGGTTTATGCTGCTTCGCTGCAGTGGTGTGACCATGTACAGCAGTTATCTGGTCAGTAGGCTGACTCGGAAAGGGTAATAAGTTGTTTTGCTTCCACCAGGCAACTTCTTCCAGTAAAATAAAAAACCCTGCAATGAGCAGAAGAACTCAGTTAGCACCTGCTATCATTTGAAACTATAAAGGCATATTGAAGACACAAAGGAATTTAAGGACCATGTGTTAATTAAGTACTACTGTAAAAAAATAGGAAAACCCACCTGTACGGGCAACGTCCAGGGTTTGTGTAGAAAAACCAGCAGTGAAATATGCTTCTTATTATTCCTCCAGACATCAAAATACGGCGAAAAATGCGTGGGGAATATATGTGGCGTCACCTTATAAGAATGTATCGCCAGGGCTAGAAGAGAGTTCCTCCTGTTAAAACAATGAAAGTGCGTCATGCCAAGACAACCATAGGAAAAAATGCTCGAGTTCCCCTAGCCTTTTCACAAAAGCGATTCCAGTCTCCAACTAACGCAAAAGTGGCTAGGTCTGGCGAGACTTCTGTCCCGTCGAGGCTTGCACTACCAATCACAAAAACATATCACCGTCACAAAACACTCTCGAACATAACAATAACATTTACATCTTTATCATAGTTCTTTATCAAAACAAAAATACATCCCAAAACAGGTCATTGACCTCTTTTTACAGACTCAAAAATTCGGCACCCGGCCAGAATGTCAAACTGACAACTTTACAAGCACAGAGCGGAAACCCTATTTTTTAACCATCTACCACAGAGTATCTACAAGACCAAAGGGAGAAAACATCACCTTAGTACTCTGGGTCTACCCCTTTGATTTCTCCACGTAACAGCTTCTATAACAAGATCCCAAGCGACGTGCTAAAGTTGTCGATAAACAAATTTCAAAACTTAATTAAAAATAAACTTTCTAAAAAAGCGTACAATAAAATCTCAGATTATTCAGATGATAATAAAGCTTGGGACTGTACTTGCTCCAACACTGCCAAAACAAATGTATATCTAATAACTAGTGGTCGGTGGTGCGCGAGCTGCAAGCAGCTCGCGTGACCGTTTTCTTGCTGTTGTTGTTGCATTGAAAATGGTTTTCGGGATGTTTTAGAAATTACCCTAAAAATGGGGAAATTTTATTAAACCAGGCAACACTAAATGTTCAATCACACGACCGACCCATTTAGTCATCCTGCTAAGGAGTTGCCGACAACTAATACGATACAATTAATACGATAAATACGTCGCCTCTTCGTTAAACTCAGTCGCTCGACCATCATTCCACTCAGGGGGTCAGTGGCTCGCTTCGCTCGCCACTTCCCCCCTTCGTGTCACGATGGTCTCGATAGCTCGATGACCCGCAGCAAAGTTAATTTGAAAATAGAAAACTAACGTAACATTCGTAATCAGTACACTCAAACTAATTAATACGATAAATACGTCGCCTCTTCGTTAAACTCAGTCGCTCGACCATCATTCCACTCAGGGGGTCAGTGGCTCGCTTCGCTCGCCACTTCCCCCCTTCGTGTCACGATGGTCTCGATAGCTCGATTACCAGCAGCAAAGTTAATTTGAAAATAGAAAACTAACGTAACATTCGTAATCAGTCCACTCAAACTAATTAATACGATAAATACGTCACCTCTTCGTTAAACTCAGTCGCTCGACCATCATTCCACTCAGGGGGTCAGTGGCTCGCTTCGCTCGCCACTTCCCCCTTCGTGTCACGATGGTCTCGATAGCTCGATGACCCGCCGCAAAGTTAATTTGAAGATAGAAAACTAACGTAACATTCATAATCAGTACACTCAAACTAATTAAAGCGATAAATACGTCGCCTCTTCGTTAAACTCAGTCGCTCGACCATCATTCCACTAAGGGGGTCAGTGGCTCGCTTCGCTCGCCACTTCCCCCCTTCGTGTCACGATGGTCGCGATAGCTCGATGACCCGCAGCAAAGTTAATTTGAAGATAGAAAACTAACGTAACATTCGTAATCAGTACACTCAAACTAATTAGAGCGATAAATACGTCGCCTCTTCGTTAAACTCAGTCGCTCGACCATCAATCCACTCAGGGGGTCAGTGGCTCGCTTCGCTCGCCACTTCCCCCCTTCGTGTCACGATGGTCTCGATAGCTCGATGACCCGCAGCAAAGTTAATTTGAAGATAGAAAACTAACGTAACATTCGTAATCAGTACACTCAAACTAATTAAAGCGATAAATACGTCGCCTCTTCGTTAAACTCAGTCGCTCGACCATCATTCCACTCAGGGGGTCAGTGGCTCGCTTCGCTCGCCACTTCCCCCCTTCGTGTCACGATGGTCTCGATAGCTCGATGACCCGCAGCAAAGTTAATTTGAAGATAGAAAACTAACGTAACATTCGTAATCAGTACACTCAAACTAATTAAAGCGATAAATACGTCACCTCTTCGTTAAACTCAGTCGCTCGACCATCATTCCACTCAGGGGGTCAGTGGCTCGCTTCGCTCGCCACTTCCCCCCTTCGTGTCACGATGGTCTCGATAGCTCGATGACCCGCAGCAAAGTTAATTTGAAAATAGAAAACTAACGTAACATTCGTAATCAGTACACTCAAACTAATTAATACGATAAATACGTCGCCTCTTCGTTAAACTCAGTCGCTCGACCATCATTCCACTCAGGGGGTCAGTGGCTCGCTTCGCTCGCCACTTCCCCCCTTCGTGTCACGATGGTCTCGATAGCTCGATGACCCGCAGCAAAGTTAATTTGAAGATAGAAAACTAACGTAACATTCGTAATCAGTACACTCAAACTAATTAAAGCGATAAATACGTCGCCTCTTCGTTAAACTCAGTCGCTCGACCATCATTCCACTCAAGGGGTCAGTGGCTCGCTTCGCTCGCCACTTCCCCCCTTCGTGTCACGATGGTCGCGATAGCTCGATGACCCGCAGCAAAGTTAATTTGAAGATAGAAAACTAACGTAACATTCGTAATCAGTACACTCAAACTAATTAGAGCGATAAATACGTCGCCTCTTCGTTAAACTCAGTCGCTCGACCATCAATCCACTCAGGGGGTCAGTGGCTCGCTTCGCTCGCCACTTCCCCCCTTCGTGTCACGATGGTCTCGATAGCTCGATGACCCGCAGCAAAGTTAATTTGAAGATAGAAAACTAACGTAACATTCGTAATCAGTACACTCAAACTAATTAAAGCGATAAATACGTCGCCTCTTCGTTAAACTCAGTCGCTCGACCATCATTCCACTCAGGGGGTCAGTGGCTCGCTTCGCTCGCCACTTCCCCCCTTCGTGTCACGATGGTCTCGATAGCTCGATTACCCGCAGCAAAGTTAATTTGAAAATAGAAAACTAACGTAACATTCGTAATCAGTACACTCAAACTAATTAATACGATAAATACGTCACCTCTTCGTTAAACTCAGTCGCTCGACCATCATTCCACTCAGGGGGTCAGTGGCTCGCTTCGCTCGCCACTTCCCCCCTTCGTGTCACGATGGTCTCGATAGCTCGATGACCCGCCGCAAAGTTAATTTGAAGATAGAAAACTAACGTAACATTCATAATCAGTACACTCAAACTAATTAAAGCGATAAATACGTCGCCTCTTCGTTAAACTCAGTCGCTCGACCATCATTCCACTCAGGGGGTCAGTGGCTCGCTTCGCTCGCCACTTCCCCCCTTCGTGTCACGATGGTCGCGATAGCTCGATGACCCGCAGCAAAGTTAATTTGAAGATAGAAAACTAACGTAACATTCGTAATCAGTACACTCAAACTAATTAGAGCGATAAATACGTCGCCTCTTCGTTAAACTCAGTCGCTCGACCATCAATCCACTCAGGGGGTCAGTGGCTCGCTTCGCTCGCCACTTCCCCCCTTCGTGTCACGATGGTCTCGATAGCTCGATGACCCGCAGCAAAGTTAATTTGAAGATAGAAAACTAACGTAACATTCGTAATCAGTACACTCAAACTAATTAAAGCGATAAATACGTCGCCTCTTCGTTAAACTCAGTCGCTCGACCATCATTCCACTCAGGGGGTCAGTGGCTCGCTTCGCTCGCCACTTCCCCCCTTCGTGTCACGATGGTCTCGATAGCTCGATGACCCGCAGCAAAGTTAATTTGAAGATAGAAAACTAACGTAACATTCGTAATCAGTACACTCAAACTAATTAAAGCGATAAATACGTCACCTCTTCGTTAAACTCAGTCGCTCGACCATCATTCCACTCAGGGGGTCAGTGGCTCGCTTCGCTCGCCACTTCCCCCCTTCGTGTCACGATGGTCTCGATAGCTCGATGACCCGCAGCAAAGTTAATTTGAAAATAGAAAACTAACGTAACATTCGTAATCAGTACACTCAAACTAATTAATACGATAAATACGTCGCCTCTTCGTTAAACTCAGTCGCTCGACCATCATTCCACTCAGGGAGTCAGTGGCTCGCTTCGCTCGCCACTTCCCCCCTTCGTGTCACGATGGTCTCGATAGCTCGATGACCCGCAGCAAAGTTAATTTGAAGATAGAAAACTAACGTAACATTCGTAATCAGTACACTCAAACTAATTAAAGCGATAAATACGTCGCCTCTTCGTTAAACTCAGTCGCTCGACCATCATTCCACTCAGGGGGTCAGTGGCTCGCTTCGCTCGCCACTTCCCCCCTTCGTGCCACGATGGTCTCGATAGCTCGATGACCCGCAGCAAAGTTAATTTGAAGATAGAAAACTAACGTAACATTCGTAATCAGTACACTCAAACTAATTAAAGCGATAAATACGTCGCCTCTTCGTTAAACTCAGTCGCTCGACCATCATTCCACTCAGGGGGTCAGTGGCTCGCTTCGCTCGCCACTTCCCCCCTTCGTGTCACGATGGTCTCGATAGCTCGATGACCCGCAGCAAAGTTAATTTGAAGATAGAAAACTAACGTAACATTCGTAATCAGTACACTCAATTTAATTAAAGCGATAAATACGTCGCCTCTTCGTTAAACTCAGTCGCTCGACCATCATTCCACTCAAGGGGTCAGTGGCTCGCTTCGCTCGCCACTTCCCCCTTCGTGTCACGATGGTCTCGATAGCTCGATGACCCGCAGCAAAGTTAATTTGAAGATAGAAAACTAACGTAACATTCGTAATCAGTACACTCAAACTAATTAAAGCGATAAATACGTCGCCTCTTCGTTAAACTCAGTCGCTCGACCATCATTCCACTCAGGGGGTCAGTGGCTCGCTTCGCTCGCCACTTCCCCCCTTCGTGTCACGATGGTCGCGATAGCTCGATGACCCGCAGCAAAGTTAATTTGAAGATAGAAAACTAACGTAACATTCGTAATCAGTACACTCAAACTAATTAGAGCGATAAATACGTCGCCTCTTCGTTAAACTCAGTCGCTCGACCATCAATCCACTCAGGGGGTCAGTGGCTCGCTTCGCTCGCCACTTCCCCCCTTCGTGTCACGATGGTCTCGATAGCTCGATGACCCGCAGCAAAGTTAATTTGAAGATAGAAAACTAACGTAACATTCGTAATCAGTACACTCAAACTAATTAAAGCGATAAATACGTCGCCTCTTCGTTAAACTCAGTCGCTCGACCATCATTCCACTCAGGGGGTCAGTGGCTCGCTTCGCTCGCCACTTCCCCCCTTCGTGTCACGATGGTCTCGATAGCTCGATGACCCGCAGCAAAGTTAATTTGAAGATAGAAAACTAACGTAACATTCGTAATCAGTACACTCAAACTAATTAAAGCGATAAATACGTCACCTCTTCGTTAAACTCAGTCGCTCGACCATCATTCCACTCAGGGGGTCAGTGGCTCGCTTCGCTCGCCACTTCCCCCCTTCGTGTCACGATGGTCTCGATAGCTCGATGACCCGCAGCAAAGTTAATTTGAAAATAGAAAACTAACGTAACATTCGTAATCAGTACACTCAAACTAATTAATACGATAAATACGTCGCCTCTTCGTTAAACTCAGTCGCTCGACCATCATTCCACTCAGGGGGTCAGTGGCTCGCTTCGCTCGCCACTTCCCCCCTTCGTGTCACGATGGTCTCGATAGCTCGATGACCCGCAGCAAAGTTAATTTGAAGATAGAAAACTAACGTAACATTCGTAATCAGTACACTCAAACTAATTAAAGCGATAAATACGTCGCCTCTTCGTTAAACTCAGTCGCTCGACCATCATTCCACTCAGGGGGTCAGTGGCTCGCTTCGCTCGCCACTTCCCCCTTCGTGTCACGATGGTCTCGATAGCTCGATGACCCGCAGCAAAGTTAATTTGAAGATAGAAAACTAACGTAACATTCGTAATCAGTACACTCAAACTAATTAAAGCGATAAATACGTCGCCTCTTCGTTAAACTCAGTCGCTCGACCATCATTCCACTCAGGGGGTCAGTGGCTCGCTTCGCTCGCCACTTCCCCCCTTCGTGTCACGATGGTCTCGATAACTCGATGACCCGCAGCAAAGTTAATTTGAAAATAGAAAACTAACGTAACATTCGTAATCAGTACACTCCAACTAATTAATACGATAAATACGTCGCCTCTTCGTTAAACTCAGTCACTCGACCATCATTCCACTCAGGGGTTCAGTGGCTCGCTTGGCTCGCCACTTCCCCCCTTCGTGTCACGATGGTCTCGATAGTTCGGATAAGCTACACCAAAGTTAATCAATTTTTTCGACTTTTTTGTCTTTTTGGACTTTTTGGACTTTTTTGTCATTTTTGACTTTTTTTTTGACTTTTTTGACTTTTTTTGCCTTTTTTGACTTTTTTGACTTTTTTGACTTTTTTGACTTTTTCGACTTTTTTGACTTTTTTGAGTTTTTTTGACTTTTTTTGACTTGTTTGACTTTTTTGACTTTTTTGACTTTTTTTACATTTTCGACATTTATGACATAATATTTGTAATCAGCACCTCCATATTACTCGAAAACGACACCAATATTACAAACTGTCAAAAAAGTGGGTAAATTACCCTAATAATGGGGAGATTTTATTTCACATGCTGTACTTTAGGATACTGGTACATAATATTCGTACTCAGCACCTCCATATTACTCGAAAACGACACCAATATTACAAACTATCAAAAAAGTGGGAGAATTACCCTAATAATGGGGAGATTTTATATCACATGCAATACTGTAGGATATTGGCAACAAGTCTGTGAAAAAAGATTTTCCATCTGTCATTTTTGGTGGAAGAAAGTCGTTCGACAAAGTAGAGTCTAACCCTAAAATTCAAACTCCGCCCTCAGTCAGGGTTGCTAGCTAACAGAAATTAAAATGGTCAAATGTCATTAGAATGGAGCATTCCCACAATACCTCATCAAAATTTGATCCAAAATATCTCTATTTCTATTTTTCAGGGTTTTGGGGAAAAATCTTGGAAATTTCCCATGGAATGGGGAAAAATTATTTCTTCAGGCAACACCTTAGGATACTGGCAATATTTTCTATTCCGACAAAATTTTCGTCCGACAACTTTGGTAGAAGAAAGTTTTTCGTCAAAATATAGAGTCAAAATCCAAAAATACAAACACCGATTCCTCCCAGGGTTGCCAGCTTAAAAACTCCTAAATGGCCAAATGTCATTAGAATGGAGCATTTTAACAATACCTCATCAAAATTTGATTCAAAATGTAATTATTTCAATTTTTCATATTTTTGGGGAAAACTTTGGAAATTACCCTATAAAAGGGGAAATTTTATTACACCAGGCAACACACCTCATCCTATCACACTACCGACCCATACAAGTCATCCGGCTCAGGAGTTGCCAACAGTACCTTTTATCACGTGTCACGATGGTCTCGATAGCTCGATAACCTGCAGCAAAGTTAATTTGAAGATAGAAAACCGACGTAACATTCGTAATCAGTACACTCAAACTAATTAATACTATTAAAACGTCGGCCCTTCGTTAATCTCAGTCACTCGTCTCGACATTGAATAGTCACTCTCTTTAGCTCGGTAAGCTACAACAAAGCTAATTTTAAGAGAGAAAACACACTGAACACTGACACTGACACTGACACTGACACTGACACTGACACTGACACTGACACTGACACTGACACTGACACTGACACTGACACTGACACTGACACTGACACTGACACTGACACTGACACTGACACTGACACTGACACTGACACTGACACTGACACTGACACTGACACTGACACTGACACTGACACTGACACTGACACTGACACTGACACTGACACTGACACTGACACTGACACTGACACTGACACTGACACTGACACTGACACTGACACTGACACTGACACTGACTCTGACTCTGACTCTGACTCTGACTCTGACTCTGACTCTGACTCTGACTCTGACTCTGACTCTGACTCTGACTCTGACTCTGACTCTGACTCTGACTCTGACTCTGACTCTGACTCTGACTCTGACTCTGACTCTGACTCTGACTCTGACTCTGACTCTGACTCTGACTCTGACTCTGACTCTGACTCTGACTCTGACTCTGACTCTGACTCTGACTCTGACTCTGACTCTGACTCTGACTCTGACTCTGACTCTGACTCTGACTCTGACTCTGACTCTGACTCTGACTCTGACTCTGACTCTGACTCTGACTCTGACTCTGACTCTGACTCTGACTCTGACTCTGACTCTGACTCTGACTCTGACTCTGACTCTGACTCTGACTCTGACTTTGACTTTGACTTTGACTTTGACTTTGGTTGAGCCGAGTGACCGACCCGACCCGACCATACAACCGAAAAACTGACGTAATATTCGTACTCAGCACCTCCATATTACTCGAAAACGACACCAATATTACAAACTATCAAAAAAGTGGGAGAATTACCCTAATAATGGGGAGATTTTATTTCACATGCAATACTGTAGGATATTGGCAACAAGTCTGTGAAAACAGATTTTCCATCTGTCAACTTTGGTGGAAGAAAGTCGTTCGACAAAGTAGAGTCTAACCCTAAAATTCAAACTCCGCCCTCAGTCAGGGTTGCCAGCTAACAGAAACCAAAATGGTCAAATGTCATTAGAATGGAGCATTCCCACAATACCTCATCAAAATTTGATGCAAAATGTCTCTATTTCTATTTTTCAGGTTTTTGGGGAAAAATCTTGGAAATTTCCCATGAAATGGGGAAAAATTATTTCCCCAGGCAACACCTTAGGATACTGGCAATATTTTATATTCCCACAAAAATTTCGCCCGACAACTTTGGTAGAAGAAAGTTTTTCGTCAAAATATAGAGTCAAAATCCAATTATACAAGCACCGATTTCCCCCAGGGTTGCCAGCTTAAAAACTCCAAAATGGTCAAATGTCATTAAAATGGAACATTCCTACAATACCTCATCAAAATTTGATCCAAAATGTCTCTATTTCTATTTTTCAGGTTTTGGGGAAAAATCTTGGAAATTTCCCATGAAATGGGGAAAATTTATTTCTTCAGGCAACACCTTAGGACACTGGCAATCTTTTCTATTCTGACAAAATTTTCGTCCGACAACTTTGGTAGAAGAAAGTTATTCGTCAAAATAAGAAGTCAAAATCCAAAAATACAAGCAACGATTCCTCCCGGGGTTGCCAGCTTAAAAACTCCAAAATGGCCAAATGTCATTAGAATGGAGCATTTCTACAATACCTCATCAAAATTTGATTCAAAATGTAATAATTTAAATTTTTCATATTTTTGGGGAAAACTTTGCAAATTACCCTATACATGGGGAAATTTTATTACACCAGGCAACACACCTCCTCCTATCACACAACCGCCCTATACAAGGCATCCGGCTCCGGTGTTGCCCACAGTACCTTTTATCGATTTGAAAAATTGGCAAAATTTGTCGATTTTACAAAATGGCCGCCATACCATCCGCCATCTTGGATTTTAAAAAAGTTAGGATTTTCCCATATACACCAGGATGCTGGCAACATTTTTGCATAAACACAATTTTCGAGTGGCAACTTTGGTAAAAGACTAAAACTTGTCAAAGTTTAGTCGTCAAAAGTGCAAAAATTAAAGACGCCATTTTGGATCCGCCATCTTGTTTTTTTTATTTTTTTATTATTTTTTTTGTAAATCCCACCGTAAAAGCAATAGGATGCGCCGTTTAAACGGATCCGATCGGACAAACTTTCGAAAAATGGTTTTTGTCACCGCCGCCATCTTGGATTTTTCAAAATGTCAATCCCTAATTCCTGGTCACATCGACGACCCAAACACATTTCTAGAACATGTCCCATCACTAAAATGGCTCCTTCTGGGAGAACAACCATGTCAATGAGTCAGTGAGTGAGTCACCGTTGTCTAGCTTTATATATTATAGTTATATATTATAGAATAGAAATAGAATAGAATAGATAGAATAGAATAGATAAGATTGCAATCTATAATTATTTTATAAAAAGTGACGTGTCAAAGAGATTTTTTTAAAAATCCTATTGAATAAATGAAGTTGAATTTTGAATTTTGAATTTTGAGATGATTGAGTAACATAGAAAGATATTCTAGATGTTTGAGTAACATAGAAAGGTCTTCTAGATGATTGAGTAACATAGAAAGATCTTCTAGATGATTGAGTAACATCGAAAGATCTTCTAGATGATTGAGCAAAATAGAAAGATCTGCTAGATGATTCAGTAACATAGAAAAATCTTCTAGATAATTGAGTAACATAGAAAGATCTTTTAGATGATTGAGTAACATAGAAAGATATTCTAGATGATTGAGTAACATAGAAAGATCTTCTAGATGATTGAGTAACATAGATAGATCTACTAGATGATTGAGTAACATAGAAAGATCTTCTAGATGATTGAGTAACATAGAAAAATATTCTAGATGATTGAGTAACATAGAAAGATATTCTAGATGATTGCGTAACATAGAAAGATCTTCTAGATGATTGCGTAAAATAGAAAGATCTTCTAGATGATTGAGTAACATAGAAAGATCCTCTAGATGATTGAGTAACATAGAAACATATTCTAGGTGATTGCGTAACATAGAAAAATCTTCTAGATGATTGAGTAACATAGAAAGATATTCTAGATGATTGAGTAACATAGAAAGATCTTCTAGATGATTGAGTAACATAGAAAGATCTTCTAGATGATTGAGTAACATAGAAAGATTTTCTAGATGATTGAGTAACATAGAAAGATATTCTAGATGATTGAGTAACATAGGAACTTTCATCACACATCCATAATACAAACAGAATATCTTATTATTAGTACAAGTAGGTAACTAGAAAAATAAATAAATACATATGAAACAGTTGTGCTACCTGAAGACCGCTGTTAACGATCTAAAGGTATCTCGACTGATCCAAATTAATTTGTCAATTACTAGTACATTTTACTAATTCATGGTTCGGAAGATTAGTTGTCCGTCATATAACGACCGCTATATAGCGGCGCCCGCTATCATCAATCTAAGAACACACAGATAATGTACGTGATGCACATCTCCGCTGTATTACGGTCGTCATATGACGGACGACGCTTGTAAGGAACCCCTGACTGTAAGCACACTGTAATGTTAGGCGCAAGCCAGATAGAAGCGACGTAAGGCGAGGACGCGTCGCGGACAGGATAAATACGAGACACTGTCGCGACTTTTGAAATTTTATACAAGAGACGGGGCGCGGACGCGACGGTACACGTTGACTGCTTGAGCAAGCGAGACCCGCCCGGCAGTCATGCCACTCCGCGCCCCCTCCTCGCCCCCGCTGCGTCCGCGCCCCGTCTCTCCTGTGTGTTTTGAACAAAAGGCGTGGACATTATAGCGTTGTTACCGCGCCCCGTCTATTCTGTATGTTTTGCGTCGCGACGCATCTATACATTTTGTATAAAAGGGACGCGGAAGAGACAAATGTCTGCGCCCCGTATGCGTCTTACGTCTTTTCTGTCTGACCCGCACCTTAGGTATCCCCTATGTTGTTAGTAAGACACGAGGCGTTGTTAGATATCTGTAGACATGCTGTCGTATTCTAGAAACATACGTAGGTACCTATTATAATCATTTACAAAAACCAATAACGCGACATCTAGTAGCGTACGGAACACTTAACGCATGTCTATGAGGGTTTAGTTTTATAAGAACCTTTCAACTCGGCTTATTTATTGGTTAGCAATTGGTTAGCAAAGACTTTCTAATAACTCTTGTAGACGACGTGCCTCGCAAACCTAAAATTAATTACGTACAGTGCAGGTAGGCAATCGATGTACTTACCACAATAAATAATAAACTAAAACTACCCTCCGTCTGCGCGCGAGCGATGACGCAGTTGGCTTGTTAACATAAAACGAACGGCATCTCGTTACGCGCACACGGTCTGAATTTGGTTTTTAAAACCGTTAAAAAGTGTTGTTAATCTGGACTCTCACCACTTGGACTTAGTATCCCATACACTATCAACGCCAAAATATGTCACCTTTGTAAATTCGGACAATGACAAACAATTTTGATACACTGCCGGTTCACACTCTGGTCCTTCAAATGTGTTCAATAATCAAGCAGCAATGGACGGATAAAACTGTACAGAATTGATCATTTTTATGCGTTTTGTTTGTCTTTTGGTTCGGACACTGTTTGAGCGCTGACCCGAAATCTGTTTACTTTGAGGTCAGTGCTGGTTGGTGCAAATGGATATAAGATAAATAACTATCGTGTTCTCTCTCATTTATGAACTAGGAGTAAGAGAGCCAACAAATAGACGAGTAAAGTTCTTAAATACGCTGTAAGAATGGAAGTTGAATATTCTCGTTTATTAATTTTCGTAGGTTCATTATTTTTTTGTAGTTTCATGTTTACTACGTGTATCGCTTCCCTTATTGTGTATACTAAGTGTATCGCTACCCTAACACTCTATAATGTTCCTCTTCAGCCAGTATGGTCTACTTGAATTTGGAATAAGCCTGTTCAATATTCTGTATCTGACACAGATTAGCGAATAATAATTAATAAACTGGGCGGAATATCTTATTTCTCCAGAGATGTCAACTAGCTAGATCTGTTTTCCCAGAGATGTGACCTAGGTAGATCTGTTTTCCCAGAGATGTGACCTAGCTAGATCTGTTTTCCCAGAGATGTGACCTAGCTATATCTGTTTTCCCAGAGATGTGACCTAGCTAGATCTGTTTTCCCAGAGATGTGACCTAGCTGGATCTGTTTTCCACTCCCAAAAGCCCCCATATAGGAAATTGATTCCGAGATCACAAAATATATATTTTATTGATACAATATACAACTATTGCTTGTTTAATAGTAAATTGTTTTGTGAATAGGTTTGATCAAAGTTCACCAACACAAAGACGGGAGTCAGATGACCGTTTAGCCTATAACCAACTGTTTTTGAAAGATATTTAAATAATTAATCTGTCTCAGTGCCCGATGGTTACAGTAGCCGGGCGTTTATATGTTGGTGAACTTGTGTCTGACATCAACTGACGGTTACAGATAACAACACGTTGCATTTGAAATTGGTTTAATGCTCAATTACACCGACCAATTACGGGACACCTGACGTGCGGTAAGTGTCCCGTAAATATGTATTGGTGGTTGAAAATGAGCATAGTCGCTTATCACAGGTTCTTATGGCTTTCTCACCACGCGCACAGAATAGTTATGTGTCCTTGTAGATAAGGAGGTAGGCGCGGGTAGTACTCGCCACGTAACTATTCGTCCGTGCGACATTAGCTGCAAGCATCTTGCCCGGCGCCCTCGCGCCACGACGCTTCTATATCGTCACTGCAATTCATAAATTGCTATATTCACAGCCGCACAGTTACGTGGCGAGTACTATCCAGTATGCTGAACTGCACCACATACCACGTGACCTAAAATGTAAGATTCGTGTGTTGATATCATTTAAATTGTAATCAATATAACCAATAATAATTGGTTAATAAATAAATAATTGTTTTTCTCAAAATGAAACATGTTTTTATTTATATCCCAATAATAACCGACCGGGCGGGTATCGAACCCGCTAGAACGCGCTCACCACTATGCCACCGGTCCGCTCCGCGCATCGAGAATATGCTCAGTTCGGGTTGGTATCGGTAAGTGCCGTATCTATAAAAAAATACAAAAATAATACTGGACAAGTTTACACAACATTATCTAGTCCCAAGCTAAGCCGGAGCTTGTGTTATGGGTACTAGTTAACTGATATACATAATATAATACATTACATAGAAATATTTTTTTTATTATACAATGAAAACACCCAGAACACCCTGAACCTTATCTGCAGATCGCACAAATTATTAGTTCCGAGGCAGGAATCGAACCCGCAACCTCCTGGGACGCAGGCGAACCATCGCCAGCTGCGCCACAGACGTCATCAACCATGTTGCGTCATATACTACTTATATAATATGTAAGACAGTGTCAGCTCGGCGGCGGCTGCGCAGCAGAGTTTTGGCGCCAATGATGGCAATGTTGATGATAAGTGTTAAATTCAAAAAAATTGTTACTATAAATACTTAACTAACTATGTAGACAAGATGCACACATGTGACTAGTCACATTATCTTCATACTCATTTTTTATCCCCCGACGCAATAACGACGGGGTGTTGTAAGTTTGACGTGTCTTTGTGTGTGTGTGTGTGTGTGTTCTGCCTGTAACATCGTAGCTCCTGAACGGCTGAACCGATTTCGTTTTTTTTTAGTTCGAAAGGTGAATTTGTCTGGAGTGTTCTTAGCTATGTTTGATCAAAATCGTTTCAGCTGTTTCATTGCGTTGAGGCTTTTTTTAATTTTTACAAAATTAATTACTTGTAATTGTACTATTAAAAAGTTTTAATAGTACAATTACACAAGTAGTTTTTTTACTACCTATCCGTAAAAACCTTCAATAAGCTTTCTGATAAGTATTTATTAATTTGTAAGTCTTTTAATTTTAAGTCATATAATACCTCTGTAGCGTGGCGGGCGTAGGTTCGCCTGCGACGCACGAGGTTGCGGGTTCGATTCCCGCCTCGAAACAAATATTTGTGCGATCTTCAGATATCTGTTCGGGGTGTCCTGGGTATTTTTTATGTACAATAAAAATATCTATCTGTGCAATGTATTGTTTTAAGTATATTAGTTATCTAGTACTTACCCATAAAACAAGCGGTGCTTAGCTTGGGGCTACTTAATGTTGTGTGAACTTTCCAGCATTATTTATTATTATTAGTTTTATTAGCGATATACGCAAGCTTCAGCTAGAAGAATTGTAATTACCCCGTAATAATCGCATAACGACGGTTTTAAGACTGCGCCATCCACAGGCAGAAATCTTTATGCAAAAAAAACACCTCTAGATGCTTCAAAAAGCAGTATTTACTGAATGTCTCGTAAAATATAGATAAATTTACAAAACCCTTACAGTAAACCCTCGGCTTTGTTATATTCATTTTATTTATCTGATTTGTTTCCCAATAATAACGGCAAAAACAACGTTAAAAAAAACTATCGATAAAATATTGTCCTATCGTGTTTCTGCTATATTGTTAATCCCTCGGTATTATTAAGTAGTATCCATGCATATTTTAAATTTGAATATTTTACTTGATTTAATCTGTTAAAAATCAATTCTAAGATTAGGAATTTTGCGGCATACCCCACCTTAAGGAAACCCTTATTACTACTAACATATTACTTCTAACTATAAAATACTCCTATCACAACCGTTTAGCTGGCTTAGGGGGGGGGGGGGGGGGGGAGGACACATGACTCACATAATACCTCTGCAGTTTAAAGCTTAATATTGCGCAAACTGATCCATGAATTGAAAAACGGTTTTCACACACACACACACACACACACACACCTGCAATATTTTTATGTGACATATCCAACGACACCCCACACCTTGGAATAGGCGAGAAAACATATCCCCATTTTACGTGTAGGGGACGTGTCCTAAAAATAAAAATAAACTTTGTAAAGACAAAATTGTATATCATGACTTTGTCGGCGTGTTTAATTTGTACACCTACCCGTACAAAAATACAGCTTTTTAGTACCTGGCATTATCTGAGCTAAAACGCGGACAGACAGACATACGGTGGCCACAATGAAACTGTAAGGGTTCCTTGTGTTGTACTATGGAACCTTAATTTAACTTCATAGGTAAAAAAGAGCTCACTCACTCACATTATCATTTACTAGCAGCGCCCCGCGGTTTCACCCGCGTAAGTCTCGATCCTATGGGAATTTCAGGATAAAAATATGCCTTCCGAGGCTCCAGTTATCTCCATTCCAAATTTCATGCAAATCCGTCCAGCCGTTTCAACGTGAAGAAGTAACAAACACACTCACACACACACAAACTTTCGCATTTATAATATTAGTAGGAGTAGGATAGTAGGATTACAGAAGTAATAGGTATAACATTTAAAAATATCAACGAATCTTATCAACAAGTCCGTATTATGGCTATTATTATTAACTACCGGACCGACGTGCAGATTGCAGTTCGAGTTCAGTGACATACAAACGTACAGAACAACTATATATAATTATAAAGATAAAATAGTTGCCTTGGTACATTGATTTAATTTGTCCTTGTGCTAATAATGTATGTTGTTGTGTTTGATTATTGAGTGGGTCGCTATCACACTAATATTATAAAGGCGAAAGTTTGTATGTGTGTGTGTGTGTGTACTGTGTTTGTTACTTCTTCACGCTGAAACGGCTGGAAGGATTTGGATGAAAATTGGAATGGAGGTTACTGGAATCCCGGAATAACACATAGGCACCTTTTTTGAGAAAGGGCCAATGTATGAAAAATCTACCTAGGATAAGCTTACAGTCTCTTTTCAGCGCTCGGTGAGTGAGGCCCCGCACACAACTCACCATCGACAGTCCTCCATGCACCGGACTGCAGGTAGATGCCGACTTGCACCAAGTCCGTGACCCAGCTGTCGTGTAGCACTGCACGATATCGCTCTGACAGCTCCACGCATAAATATATGTTGTCCTTATCAATCTATCATCATTGACACAATAAATAAATGTTTATTGTGTCGGTGAACTCGTGCCATACATCAACTGACGGAGCTAACGACCCGTTGATGGGAGGTTATCAGAACATCGAGCAGTCTGAGCGCGACGAGCTTAGCGGCGCCGTCTGCGCCGGGGACACGGGTTCAAATCCCAAATTTTAGATACATAGATAAAGATAACTATTCAAACTACCATGGTTACATAGCCGTTAGCGTCCGTTTCTAGTGAACATTATTTACATACATACTTTTCACTAGAAACGGGTTATTTACCATGAGTTTTCCCGTGATCATGGCGCATGCAACTGTGCCGAAATATCGGGAACAATTAAAACTCCAAATTCTTGGTAAATATCCCGTCTCTACTGAAGTATAATATTATATTGTCATTGGAACAAAAGGTATGCCAAATGTGAAGTATTTTTCCTAGTGAACAGATTGATGGTCACACCAGACAATTGTTTGAAACTTCGTTCGTCAGATTGATTCCAGGAAACAAACAAACAACAAACAAACAAGCACATGTAAAAGCGAATTAAAGAAAAGTGTAATCTTCCCATACAAACCGCGCTGTGCATAGTTCGTTACAGTTGTATATAGTCCTGTTTGTAGTTAGTTTTAGTGCTACGAGTCTACGGTGGATCTACGCGGGCTCTACGTCGTAGAGATCTACGCTGGTTTGTTGCGAGATAGCGACAGCACTATCTGTGCCCGGCTTTTAAAAATATATGGCTAGATATACAGCATAGGTTTATGCTGACTTGTCTATATCTACCAAGTTATTATGCAGACGCAGCCTTATGCGCCTGCGCCTGCACCGGCTCCCATACCCTTCAAACCGGAACACACAACGCTCACATTACTGTCGGCGGCAGAAATTGTTATGATGCTAGTATTTTCCCGGACATAGATAGAAGATAGAAATACTTTATTGCACACCATAATATAAAAACAATTTACAAATTCTAATATTCAAAGCTAAAACTATGTATGTTGTACAATGGGCGGTCTTATAGCTTAGTAGCGATTTCTACCAGACAACCTTTGGATGGATAGGACTGTATAAAATAATTATGGGTATAATGATATACTAATTAAAATATAAATACGTTGATGTGCAGCGGCAAACACACATACTTACTTATAATACCTTCTAGAATATACTATGTAATTATTATACATTTAATACTATGTATGTACAGGGCGTCCCAAGACTATGCAACATGAAGAGAACTTCATTTTATTTTCCAATAACGATTCGATTCCTAGCGAAGCAAGTATTTTTTAAGGAAATCTTTGGATGCAGTATCTTTGGATGTTAAAAAAAAGTCTCCTTTCAGCAAAATATCCTATCTACAATAATTAAGGTACTTTCGCTTTATGTCGCATAGTCTTAGGACACCTGTATATATATTTAAAATATTATTCTGACTTATTATGATTACATTGTATACATATGAATATAAAAAACAAGCAAAAAGTCAGCGACAACAGGACAAGCAGTGTTCCTTGACCGTGGACATAAAAACATGTAGCTATTTAGCGCGTCTGATAGCAACAGGCAGAGCATTCCACAGACGGAAATGAAAACGTTCTTTGAGATATAATGTAGAGGAAGGATTACAAAATAAAATGTATAACAAATTTAGAAAGTGAGTATTCCGGCGAAGGCGTATGTGTAACCACTTGAGCTTACAGCGCTTTTCAGGAACGTGACATACCCTTTCACAAGTAATCAGGTGCTTAGTACCTACCTATATTCTGGTTAAGAGCTGTTGGCTTATCTAGCACGACGGGACTGCGCACGTGCCTATACCGTGATAGTGAGGACATTGAATCCCAATGTTTGTTTATACTTGAGATGTACTCATGTGCTACGCAAGTGTTTTTCTGCCCCATGACCTCCGTAATCAGCCTGGTTGTGCACCAGGTGATGCGCGCGCTGTTCAAACACTTATTATTTCTGTTAACAGATAAATGTTTCAAAAAGTAAAAATTAAAAAGAAAGCGTTGAAAGTATGGAACTACTGGTTTTTTCCAAACTTTTATTATAAAACATTTATTTACAGAAAGAATAATACAAGGTATGTACAAAATACATATGAAACAGTTGTGCTAACTGAAGACCGCTACAAGAGATCTAAAGGTAGCTCAACTGATCCAAATCACTACCAGACGGAAGCGTCCCTAAGATGCTGGCTGCATTGCCACGCTGAATGGCAATACAAATGCGTTGAGCCAGATAAGAGCCAGCTCTCGGATCACGCGTCGCTTCGACCTTTATTATTAATTTGCAATATATGTATGTTTGTCCGGGAGGAATCTAGCAACTGCATTTTCAAGCAGTTATCCTCAACTGATTGAGATATTATTTGCATACCTGTAAAGTTCCGATGAAAATGCAAAATTATGGTAACAACGAGCTGATCTAATGGATCGGAAGACAGAGACAGAGACGGAAGGTGGACAACGGAACTCCTCAAGCGATAATAGTGGACTGGCCGTCATTAGTCTTATGTTGAACAGCAAATGGTTAGGATTCCTAATTTTTTAAAAGCTTCCATTGAAAAATATTTTTTTCACAAAAAACTTATTTAAAGTCAGCTTATAGCTGGCTGCATGACATTCTTACCATACAAACGCTCTTTTTCAGCTCGTAAGTGATTATGAAGTCGTAACAATTTCTTCGTAAGTTATTTTGAAAGAATATGTATCCGAATTCCAACCAAGGGATCTGGCACTGGTTCTCATTTTTCATAGTGCCTCTCTTTCAAACATTAAGTTTGATGAAACAACCACGCCTGCGATGCGTCACGCAGTGCCACCTTAACATCTGAAAATAGTCAAGTATGTAAATGATAAGTGTAACATTTGCAACATTGCACTAAAACTAAATACAACATTCAATGCGTTTATGAAAACTGTGCGGTTGACCTCAACGATTTCAGAAAAAAATTCCAGAAAATATATTTAATTTTGTGAATTTTAACCTGCAAAATAATACCAATCTAACATAAAATATGTTGTTGACCCTCACATAACATAATATATGTTATTGACCCTCCGTTGGTAGCACCATTTTAACTGAACTACAACATCATACAAATCCCACCAAACGGAGGGTCAACAACAGATGTTAGATTGGTATAATTTTTCACCACAAAATTCTTAATTATTTTCTGCATACTATACTCTTTAGAGTTATTTTTACATTTTTATTATGTCTACAAAACAGTAAGCCTAAACTTTTTTTTTACTTTTCATAATGTTTCATGCATGTATTTGAGTTTTTAGTTAAATACTATTATAGTAAAACATAGTCCTGATTCCACAGTAAGGATTCCCTGTATCCTGGGTATCAGGAACTACGAGTACCACATGGTACCACAATACACAAATCCGTATCAAATATTTGCAGTTCATGCGAACATTCAACTCGCACTTGACTGAATTTGTTATCAACATGAGTTTGACCTTATCACGGGTATATAAGCAACAGGCATGTCGTGTGTGGTGTATTATGAAGCTTGGTGTCCTACCGCTCAGACTAGTGTGCTTATTGCTTCAGAGTTTGAAAAATGTTTGTTAAATCAACCCTGATAATATTTTTAGTTTACGTCTCCGATATTGAAGGTGAGTTGATCTAGTTACTACGCGTTTAGTTAGCTCTTCTTTCAAGTACCTATTTATATAAACCCTTGTTGTAATATAGTTTCATAGTATACTGTAGTGTTTGTCTTACCCCCAAGTGTGTAATTTCAAGACGTAATTTAGTGGAGTGCATCAATTAGTGGTGTAGAGTCCTTCAATTAGTAGTGCGTAACAGACACGCTATCTCAGTGAGTTAAAGACTTCAAACAATAAGCTAACTATCTATTGAACAACAAACGGGCGGAAGCAAGTTTGGCAATTCAAATCTCAAATTTTTTAAACAGGATTTTGCCTGTTCTCTGTTTTTTTAACTTTATTTTATTACTATTCGATTTTGGGCGCGCCATGGCTATTAGCGAATTTTCAACGACTCATAGTTACTAAACTTCTTTTTTTTTTTTTAAATTGATAATTATTAACCCACTGTAGATTCATTATTTAACGCACTTTACAACGATACCTCATCTAACTATAATGTCTAATTCGGCCTGTGACTAGTCATGACGTGACTTAGTCCCTCTACGCATTGTACTAAGTGATATCAAACGATTTGTAACTGTAACACAAATTATTTTTCAAAGTTATTTGCGTTGGAATTTATTTTCTAAACTAATTTTTTCCAAAAATATCACTTGTATGCTATGACTAATAACTTGTGACGTCACTATAGTATATGAACTTAATTAGTCTTCATATGAATGTGCAACTTTTTTCTAGCGATAAACACCTGTGGCTTGGTGCTTGGCCTCTTTTTCCTTGTATAGCCGAGACTAGAAACGAAGAAGTTATTTCTAAATCTGGTGATTTTCAGGTTTTAGACTAAGCTCGCCTGGCTATGCGTACTACGCTCAGCTCCGCGGCTCCCTCAAGCTGCACACGGACCCTGCGGACTGGCTGAACGCGAGGGTAGCGTGCCACGATGAAGGTAAATATATAGTAATAAATTAAATATCATCGACGAACCCAAGCTCTCCAGTTCACTAGAACGACTGAGTCTGCGCAGAAACATCGGCTCGCTCTGTGTGTTCTATCGACTCTATACCATTGTTTAGCATTACCCATGTAATGCTCTGAGGAAATGTTCAATCTCATACCCGCATCCAGGTTCTACCATCGCACTTCTCGACAACGCAAGGGAGCTCATCCACACATCATCGACACGTGGGTATCTCGTACAGCTCGCTTTACGAGATCTTTTCTCCCCCATACGTGCAAGTTGCGGAATGGGCTCCCTCCTGAGGTGTTTCAGCCAAATTACAACTTGAGCCACTTCCAAAAAAAAGTAAATCAAGGCAGGCAACGCATTGGCAATGCCCCTGGTGTTGCAGATGTCAATAAGCGATGGTAACCGCTTCCATCAGTTTGACCATATGCCAGTTTTTCGAGACATTACATAAAAGTTGCAAGTAAATGCTGCTAGAGTATTAAATATAATAATAACAATAATAGTAACGATTATGCTCTGCCCCCCCCCCCCCTCATCCCTATTTCCTAACTAAAAGTCTGGTGACTAACGTTGGACAAGTAAAATGACTATTATATCTATATCTATACTAATATTATAAAGAGGAAAGATTTGTACCTATTTTTGTATGTTTGTATGTTTGTAATGAATAGGCTCAAAAAGTACTGGGCTGATTTAAAAAATTCTTTCACCATTGGAAAGCAACGTTCACCCTGAGTGACATAGGCTACCAGGGGGGGGGGGATACGAGGGGGGGGGCTGTTTTTCATCTGAAACTACCCGTGCGAAGCCGGGACGAGTCGCTAGTAGTATATAATTTTACTCGTCAAACGTTGGTCACTTAAGGAATAGGGAAGGGCAGATCTATTATCGATATTAATGTCACATATGGGTATTAGGGTGCTTTTGCACTACGTCTGATCCGAATTCGATCCGAATCCGTGAAAATACGGTCCGGAGTAGTCATTTCTTTAACTCATTATGAAGTTCATCGCCGCTCCCTGTTCGCAGACGCTCTGTTGGCATCGCCGTGGAGCGCTCAGTTCACGTCCGCTGTGCGCGAGCTACAAGCGAATGAAGACCAGTCGCTGCCGGTCCTGTTCTCCGGAGTCCAGGTGCTGTTCTCTGAAGGAGTGTACAGGAACTATTTAGAAGGTAAAATCAGACTTCTTTGTGTGTATGCATCCTGGAGACTTACCAAGTACGATCTTCTTCATTTACGCTTTTGACATCCTTCGCAAAAAATCTGACAGTCAGGTTATCGGTACGACACTTAACACCGCAGCCGACGGCGGTCAGAGTCGCGATTCAACTCTGAAGTGCGCTGCAAGGCCCGCGCTGTCCCCGTAGCAGCGTGCACCCCGCGACGCTCGCGGGAAGGCTCGGCTTCAGACTGAGCCTATTTGTCGAATTCCAAAAGAGCTTAAAGTCGTTATTGGAATGTTGTTGCGAAATAATGACCATTAAAAGCTGTTGCTGATTGCTTTGACACCATTTCAACTTAGATTTAAAAAGTATTCTGTGTTTACCATAAAGCTGATACATCCGAACACAAAGGCGCGACCTTTAGTGGCCTTTGGCCCTGACGTGTTTATTCCACACAGCTACGTGCTTGCCCTTTTTACGTCTTGTAAAGACGCATTTTAGGGTGCATCCGTATTTGAACCCTTGCTCAGAATATTTACGATATCATTTTATTATTTATTAACCGGCCTCACGTAACCAAGTCCGATCGGGCTCGGCGACTTTTAACATAGCTGTGCTATCTATAATAACCAAGTCCGATCGGGCTAAATATATATTGCGCTAGAAAAATGGATCTAACGTACTAATTATTACGCCAAATCTAACCGTATTTTTCTAGTCTGGTCTCCCTGAATCATGCTACTCATTGACAATAATATTTGCTCTGTGCTAACGTAGTTTGATTTTACTATGGGAGTTCACTCTCCCTAAGTCGAGATTTGCTCTGCGGTAACAAATTGATCGTTTTTTTCCAATAATAATCTCAAAAGTTCTTAATAGATTACAACTTGTGATTACAAGGTTCCTAAAGGGAATTTCACATTGATTCTATTGGTAATCTCAGTTTTATGCTAGCTTTAGTAATTAGTTCGAATTTTACAATTAATTGAAGAGACATCTCCTGCCGCCATTTTTATTTTTGCAATACGTGTTCTAAAGATGCGCCCAGTACGCGACATTGCGATTTCTCGCAGCTAGAGAAGTTAAGACGCTCCTATTCAAGAACATAAGACATTAATGCCTCCAATACGTTCCGCTCGGGACTGAATTTGCGGCAAGCACATTCGTAGGACACACCTGAACCCACACCTGAACCCAGACCTTCACCCACACCTGCACCCACACCTGAACCCACACCTCCAACAACACCTGCACCCACACCTGCAAAAAATACGAAAAAATTGCGAACCAATAAAGTTCAATAGTTTCGTTCGATTTATTTAGTCCTAGAATAATAAGGAACCAATATTCATGTTGCTAATTCAAATTTATTTAAATTCCTCTACTAAAGCCACATAATGCAGAAGATCACTTATAGAAGAACTAACCATAATTTTTCGAGTATAATATAATATAAAAGATAATTACAGAAATCTCCAATTTATTGTTGTGACGACTCAGGATCCCCGATACGGAGGACCGATGATACGTCAACTGACTAGAAGTCAGTGGACGAGCGTAGTCACCATAACTAGAGGGAGTGCTTTGGTCTCTTGGATAATAATGAAGGTTTACGACTTGCCGCAGGATTGCCGGGTGTGTTGACGGAGTTGGAACGTTGCGGAGTGTTCTACCAGAACGGCACCACGGGTAACGTCAGCTGCACGGAGCGACTACCATTCGTTTGCTACGCACCTGGACACGCACCTGCACCCACACCGGCACCCACACCTGCACCCACACCTGCACCCACACCTGCACCCACACCTGCACCCACACCTGCACCCACACTTGCACACAAACCTAGCTGTGAAGGGAAGAAACCCGGTAAGTCTCAGTTTTCTGTGTCAGATCATTTCCAGTTGTGCATGAATGGAGCCTCACTACGAGACACATAGAGTCCTTTCACCACACTTGTTCTTTCAGCATCAGTCACAAGCCCCATTCCAGTGCCACCATACCGCAAACTGGTTACTGAAGACTTATTAAGAGTTTTTTAATTGCAACTATAGTTATGCGAGGTGCGGGCGTTCGCAGCGACTTACGGAGTAACTATTAAGGCAGGATTCGACCAACTGCCATATATAAACTATGCATGTAATAAGTAAAGAAACCTGTCGTTAAGGGGCCCCAATTCGATTTGAACTAAAATCTTGTATGTTCGTAAAATTCAATTTTTGAAAGAGAGGCACTGTGTAAAATGAGAGCTAGTGCCAGATCCTGTGGTTGGAATTCGGAAAATTCCGCTACTTACTTGCGAAACGGCAATAAACGCGCAAAATATTCTAAAACTTGTTCCAGCACGTACGTTTTTTTGAAAAAGTCTTTCAAGTTTGTTAAAAAAATGTTTGTAATTTAGATTCTACACAACATGGGCTAGATACTTGATCTTTTTTTTTTTTACTTTTACAGTTTGTAAGAACATTATGAACATACAAAGTTCAGGTAAAATTGTGCAAATAAGCTGATTTTTGAAGGCATATACAGATTTAAAGGTAAACAAAAAAAAACAAAAAAAGATCACGTACGTAGATATATTCTTCAAGATACATATTTGTACAAAACATCTGACGAAAAAATTGTTACAACTTTATAATCACGTACGAGCTGAGCACCAGCGTTTTTATCGAAAGTACTGGAATTGACTGCTCTTAAGTGCCTTTAGTGCCTTCACCACAATTTGAATTGGTTGGTGCATTCCATGAATATGAGAAACGAAGAGCAATATGTCACCACAACTCACAGTCCAGCATCAAGAATTTGTAAACTGTGGTCTCGCAGCAAGAACCAAACCCGCACCTCTCGCGTCTTAGCCGGCTACTCGGCCACCGCGCCACGGAGGTCAACATCATAATTAGTCGTTGACTGTACTAGGTGGATCTTCATGTGGTACGCGACTCGCTGCTTGTCGACAGGATGTTCTAACCGCACTATATACTCTCTAACAATTAACAACTCTTGGAGAGTGCACTCGTACCTCGAAAGGTACCAACAGACCCATTATAGGAACGCTCTCGTGTCTGTCTGTCTGTCACAGCCTGTTCTCTGCGAATCTACTCGACGAAATAATTCAAAATTTGGTATGTACAGAGTGAGGCGATTCAATCACGGACATATTGCGAAATTAATGATTTCTGATGCTGGGAGCTAATTATACTTATACTTATACGTGATAAAAGGAGAATAAAATAAAAATATAGCAGACATCATATGATAGAAATTCAAATTTTTTTTTTTTTTTTTTTTTTTTTTTTTATACTACTTGAATGACGGATCAAGCAAGAGGCCCACCTGATGTTAAGCGGTAACGTCTGCCTATGAACAGTGCATTACCTCATAGATCACGTCCACGTAGGACACAACCTATGTGGCATATATTATATCCTTAATTAAAATCCATTCAATTAAAAAGATATTAAAGCAATTCGTAATATGGTCACATATAGGTAGTTCATAAAGAAAACTTCATCGAAAATACTACGTCGCATGCCGTGGTGTGTCTGACTTAACAATTTACCCTCCATGTCTCCCACGGATGTTGTAAAAGCCTAAGGAATTACACCAGGGGATGGGCAGCAGCATCCACCTGAGTGCTCAACAACAATACTCGATCACCAATCTGTCTGGCAAGCGTGGTAAAATATATGTTTATGGCAAATCCTCCTATTGCAGTCTATGGGGGAGGCCTCGTCCAACAGTGGATGTCCAGAGGCTTGTGATGATGATGATGATGAGGCGCTAGCGAGTAGAATCAAATCAATCAATCAAATGTTTATTTCATTAACTTAAAGTCTACAATTTAACAGGGTTTGGACACTCCTTTTAAGCAAAAAATATGCTTGTGTTAGGAGATACCGCTCTTCTATATCCATCGTTTTTTTTTTTTTTTTTTAAGTAGTATTTGTACATAAACATAACATTAAACATTTTTAGCAACAAAACAGAGACAGAGACACCGCAGAGAAAAAGTTTGATAATTATTGTAACCTAATAATTGTAACCAAGTATGAGGAAGTGTATGTGGGTGTGGTGTGTGGTGTGTGAGGCAGTGTGGGTAAATGTAAGTACGGGCTCTCCTGCTACCACCAGTCTCTTAAGAGTCTGGGTATCACAGGAGAAACCCTGATGAGTGAATGTGAGTGAGTGTGTGTATCTGTGTTTGTGTGTGTATGTAGGTGGGTGTATGAAAGTGTGTGTGTGTGTGTGTGTTTAACTTATAACATAAACCTTCAGAGTAGAAGGGGCCTTCAGAGTTATTGTACCTCATCATCGAGGACGGGACAACATGGAGCATAGCCATCCTGTGCCGCGCGGTCCAAGGACACGGAGCGCAGATTAATTAATAGTTACTGCATACCTAGGTCACGGCGTGCGGTCGCGCCGCGCGGTCCAAGGACACGGAGCGCAGATTAATAAATAGTTACTGCATACCTAGGTCACGGCGTGCGGTCGCTCCGCGTGGTCCATGGACTCGAAGCGCAGATTAATGAATAGTTTCTGCATACCTAGGTGACGGCGTGCGGTCACGCCGCGCGGTACTATAGTTGCAGCAGAACTCGTAAACAGCCTCCTGACCTGAAGCAGAGTGACCAAGAAAGAACGATTAACATCATCACCATCATCACCAGCCTACAGAAGTCCACTGCTGGACATAGGCCACCCCCATAGAATGCTGCCACGAACGGTCTTGAGCCGCCCCCATCCACCGCCTTCCTAAGACCTCTATAATGTATTTGCGCCATCGAGAGGGCTGGGCGGCGCATTCCTCTTCGGCGTCGTCCGGTGTAAGGTCGCCACTCGAGAACCAACAGCCAAACCATCACTTAGTGCCGATCCAGTGCTAAAGCTCACTTTCACTGACCGACTAAGGGCCCCTAACGCTAACGAGATACTTAACTCCATCGACGTAAATAAAATGAATGGACGGGCCTTAGGGAACGATAGTTTTGAAGCTTCTAAACAGACCTAGCTAGTACACTTCGCTTCAGTCAGTCTTTGTCACGGCAACGAGTGACAGCTATGCTGAAAAATACCAAAATTAGATACCTTGGTGATACAATGCCTTCCTGTGCTTTTCTGCAAGTGCAAACAACACAAGAAATACAAATAAAGCTTCAGGCATCGCATTTCATTCGTAAGTAAAGGTTTTGTTATATAATTTTCATCAATTGATAAAAAACTTATAAATCGTCGTGTAGTAGGAAAACTACATAACTAACACATTTTGCGAAATCGAATTTATTGCATGGTTATGATGGCCCATACATGTCGATGGACACGTCTTGCTCTAGAGGACGAGCGACAAGGAGGACTACGCCCCAGGACATTATCTCAATGTTCCCCACTCTGAATGAAAGTTAACAGACACAAGTTTATACTCGTAGATAGTTTTAATTTTAGTCGACATACCTTTTTATTTTTGATACTTTGAATTATTGTGTTCCACAAATTGATTTCATTTTGTTGATTTTATAAGCATTAGTCGTATGATAAGTTTGTTATGTCACTTACTTTGAATTTATAAGTCTGCTAAAATAATGTAGGTGTTTCAGTAGTTTTCTAATATTCAGTCTTGATAAAAAGAAATGATTATGAAGACGACCTCTGTGGCGCGGCGAGCGAATGTTCGCCTGCGACGCAGGAAGTTGCGGGTTCGATTCCCGCCTCGGAACAAATACTTGTGCGATCCGCAGATATTTGTTCAGGGTGTTCTGGGTATTTTCTATATATAATAAAAAATATCTATCTATGTTAATATTGTATCAGTGTATCAGTTGTCTAGTACACATAACACAAGCTCTGCTTAGCTTGGGGCTAGATAATGTGGTGTGAACTGTCCAGAAATATTTATTTATTTATTTATTTATTATAAGTTGGTTTTATTTTAAAATGTATTTTAATATTATTTAAATCTATACACATGGATAGGATTGTCATATTCAAATAAGTAAATAATAGATCATTTCATGATTTCACTATTATGGGAAAATTAAATAATGGCACTTATCATTAGCCTTTTGAACCTCAGTGGAGATCATTGACGAGGGAAAACTATTTGACATGCAAAAATAAATAACTGCATCAATTATTCAAAACTTTGGCGAGGGAAACATACATAGTCGTTTTTTTATTTTTTTCTCTTAATCAAAAGAACTAAAATTTATTATCATTAAATTCAAAAATAGATACAGTACCAATCTATTACATATCAAAACACGGACTGCAAAATTAGTTAAGATAAAAAAGTTATTGCCATTTTCGACGCAATAAAACAGTAAATCGCGTTTTTCTCGCGATTTTGGTTTTGTTGTTGTTATTAGTTATTTAGTTTTCCAACAACAGCGACGAAATATTTGACAAGACTTCACGCATGACGGATGGTCCGGTACAGACTGCAAAAAAATCTGATGCCTAAGGGGTATCGTATTGATTTAGAATTGTAATTTGCATTATTTACGTCAAAACATTGCTAAGCACGTCGCTTTAGGTAATTGCATATAATATGTAATGGCATGTTAATTAACCTTATAGCTTTCCAAAAAAAATCTAAGGTAAACAAAAATAGATAGAAGTCATAAGACGAGCAAGAACAGACGACTTTTGGAAGTGGAATACATTTTCCCGTATTTGCTCTGATCATTTTCTACACAATGAATTTTATACGCCAAAAAACGGTTAGTAGTAGTAGAGCTTTTTTGTGAACGAGTTCGCCCGGGGAAGTACTACCACCATACCTGTTTCTGCCGCAAAGCAGTAGTGCTCGCATTGCTGTGTTCCGGTTTGAAGGGTAAGGGTGCCGATTAAATTACGGCCACATGGGACTTTTCATCTTTATGTTTCAGGGTGGCGGGCACAGTGGAATGCCACATAGGGCGCGTCCTAGGTGGACGTGACCTGAGGTAATGCACTGTTCATAGGCAGAGGGTACCACTTAACATCAGGTGGGCCATCTTCTTGATCTGTCATTCCAAGTAGTATAAAAAAACTCATTGTCCAAAATTCTTAAAACTGCACTCTGCAGTTTCTTAAATACTGGAATTTTTATACATTTATGTTTCCGTACGATTTTTATGATATTTTCTTAGTTTATTGAGTGATGAAAAATATATTTGTCACAAATTGATTGAGCTGAAGACTTTAGGTGGACTTGCTTTTCTATTGATTTATATTGTGTATGTTTGAGAGCTGAAAAATAGATACGAAACTACATAACTACATAAAACAGAAGGGAACCATGTATTTTGTATTGTAAAAGTTTCATTCAATAATTGCATTTTTTTCGGCGATTTTTTGTACTATAAACCTACTGAAATAACTTTAGAAAACACATTGCATCTGTTAAAGTATTAAGTATTAAAAAAATACAGTTTTTAAGAAGTTCAATAATTTAATTTCACCTAGTTTATTTACAAGACCGCCAGGAGTGGCGCTATAGAGAAGAGGCCTTTACTCAGCAGTGGCTGGATAGATAGATAGATAGATAGATAGTTTATTTGTTGACCGTACCCTAAATCCGAATTGTCTTATTTTTCATGGACGTTTTGTATGGGTAAGGCCAGTCCATTTATTTTACTTTGGTCGAAGCTTAACTCATGACAAATCTAGTTTTCAGAGAAACCTGTCAATATGACAAACGTTTAGTGTCCTATAAAGTATGTATTGGTTGGTGAAAATGGTCATAATATTCTCTATGTCATATGTATCAGGAACTACACGTACCATGTCACCACAACACACCATCGAGCAACACGGAATGGAGACGCCATCAAAGGCATTCCCCGCTGTAGTTCCCCTCTAAATTAAATGCCCTTGAGGGCATACAGCTTATAAAAAACTAGCTGTCGCCGATTGCTCTGTCAGACTGAATCGACTCGCGTGGGAGATAGTGCTCCAAGAAAAATGCCGAGTTGTTCAGTTTTATGCTGTAAAAAAATGATTGGATCATCAAATTTACAAGAAGATGGTGTTTCCTTTCACATGTACCTGAATTTCAATTAAATTATTATAATTTATTGCATAAAAATTGCACAAGTCAAATTAAGCCGTATAATAACAAAAGTGGCCATCTTAGATTTTGTAATTTTTGAGTTAGTGTTCGGGGTAAAATAATAAAACTGAACGGTTTAACAAAAAAAAACCGTGAATATTTTATTCAATAACACTGATTCACTCTTCACTACGACTGCACTTCAGTACACTAGTCATTCATTACTCTAAAATCACTCCCAAGTTACTTGATTTATTCGTACTGAAAGCCAATTCCCTTACGACTACCCTGCCCACTCTTAAACCGAGCTCCACTTAAGCGTGTGATAGAGGGGCGACATAAAAGTGACCAAAAGAATAGATATAAATGTGTATAATCAATGTGCATCAATGTGCATGTCAGGATGTATTCTGCTGAAGTAAACATGTATATAACGTGTAATGTCAGTAAGCCAAGAGGTGGATGATTACTTAATATCCTTGATTACTAAATACCATTTATTAAACACGTTCGACATCATGTGACATGTGGCATTAACGAGTATCGTATTTGACGGCTATGTAACCACTAACTAACCGGTAACTACTAACTACTACTACTTCGTGTCACAGGCTCTTTCTTGGTTCAGTGCCCAACTTGAGATATAGTGTCCCTGAAAGTGGCCTGTGACCAATGGTGAAAGAACCAGTGAGGTAAAAGGATTAAATGTACTTTGCAGAGGTGTATTATATGATATGTCAACGTAAGTGTCAAGTGACACTATATTTAAAGAAATAAAATTAAATCACACTACTATTAACAACAAGTGTAACATAAAAAGTTTGTACATTTGAGAACTTTGATTACAAGAGATGGCAAGCATGAAGATGATATTTAAATGAGTGTAAATTCTGGAAATCAAGTGAACTTAACGCCTTATTATCAGCCGGAACGTATCCAAAAAGGCACGACGACTGGATGTGCATAGAGGGGTGTTAGTGCCAACACTAATGTATCTGGTGGTAGCGAAAGTTGCTAAGGCAGAATAAACATGAAAGTAGAATAAATGCAGTGAAGATGAGATTTGAGAAGTATGTATGGTGGACTTTGAGAGAGAATAAGAAACTGTGTGTTAAGAGAGCATTGTAAAATGAAAGAGCACGTGTATAGTGACAAGGATTGAGAAAGGTATGCTTGGATGGTTTGGGTATATATAAAGGATGAATGATAGTAGATTAACGAAACTAGTTCATATGATGAGCATGAATGGGACAGTTGGAAGGGGGAGACCTCGGTGAAGGTATTCAGAATAGATCAGGGTCGATCTAGAGAATGGCCAGGCTAAGAGCGCCCTTAACCAATCAATGAGCATATATGAAGAATGTGATGTGAGTGAATGAAGCGAAACAGGTATGCCAGGATCGTAGCAAGTGGAAATTCATGGTCTCTGCCTATTTCTCTGGGAAACAGGCGTGAGTATGTGTGTATGTTTGTAATATTATAAATGCTAAATTTTCTAAGGATTGGATGAAATTTAGAACGGCGATAGCTGGACCACTGGAATAGTTTTAAATTTTATTTAGATGTTCCCATAGAATCAAAACTTATGCGAGTGAAATCGCGGGTTGCTTCTAGTTTATAATAAGAATAAAACTACGTGGTTAATTTTATCAAAATCGGCAATATTGATCATACTTAAATAACCTTACTTTTTTCAGTTAAAAGTAAATAAAGATGCTTTAAAAAAATCGTTGATCGCCCATTGTGAGGTTACTGTACAATCTTTGCACGTTGTGTTTGCCTATAATGAGGGGTTTTCACGGCCATGCCAAATCATCTATAAACCCTTGAAAATAGATGTCGCTGCTGTGTACTTAACTGTAAAAATAAAGTGAAATGTAAAAGTCAACAACGAAGTGATATATTTTCGTGGTATTTTGTTACTATCACACAAAATAACATAGGTACGATGCATTTGTTGATTTTGACAACCACAGTTGAGTCAGGGCCATCAATTGAGCCAAATTGAATTTAAAAAAAAAAAAAAAAATGAAAAGCCCCCATTGGTTTCTTATGTAGCTATAGATAGGTATATAGTTTGTACCTCTTCATATATGCATGTCGGATCCTCAAGATCCCTCCGAGCGGCAAAAGGCAACTTAGGGGCTTTCCAGTGGGTCTCGTGCAAATGAGGAAAATTCAAAAGAGGTTTTACTAAGATTTTATTCAAACTGACTTTGAACTTGATTTTGTATTTTGTTGATTAAATCGTGTGCACTCTGCCAACGCCGATGTAATAATGAGCTCTGGCGCTTTCGTACGCTCCTTTTATATCCGAGCGTCGATCGCTTTGTGTCTTTGCGTAAACAAGACTCGGGCGCATTCGTTTGGGTGGCGTGACACGACAGAATACGATTGTTCGCAGCCGTACACGTGGTGTTTATAAGCCTTCAATTTCAGTAGATCTATTCTCCAGATTCATCATATGACTTCTCTCTCCGACATACATGTGTAGACTGTTGGTAAACCTAATATTTTTATATCAAATAAGCAACTGCTAACAATAACAGCCTCAATGCACACTGAAATAGCTTTGTGTTCATTTAACAGTTTTTTTTATTTCTCAAAAAATCCTGTATGTGAGTTGCCCGTGTTTTCTTTTATACTACTAAATTAGTGATGTGCCTCAATAATAAAGTCGATTTTTTATCGATAAAATAAATGCTCGTTTAATATGTTTTACAAGCTATTGAAATTTGATTTATATTATTCGGGAGCCATAGCCTAGCCTAACCTAACTTTCTAACCGTTAATCCAATCACCATGAAGGTATTGGTATGTAACAAGGTAGGTAACTGTTATGATTTTAATTTGAAATTATTCATTTTATGCCATAAGTTGACGACCTCTGTGGCGCGGTGGACGAAGGTTCGCCTGTGACGCAGGAGGTTGCGGGTTTGATTCCCGCCTCAGAACAAATATTTGTACGATCTTCAGATATTTGTTCAGGGTGTTCTGGGTATTTTCTATGTTAATGCAAAATAAATATCTATGTAATGTACTGTACTAGGGATATCAGTTATCTAGTCCATATCACAAGCTGTGCTTGGCTTGGGGCTGGATAATCTTGAGTGAACTGTGTCCAGCATCAAAAAATAAAATAAAAATAAATATATATATATATATATATATATATAATGAAATTAACTTAGGTACAATGTGAAAGAAAACACCATCTTTTCGTAAATTCGATGTTCCAGACCTTGATTTACAGCTGAAAAGGTAACGATTCGGCATTTCAGTATTTGTAGCACTGTCACACTGTTTTACTCTATGCGTCACACGATCCGTTCAGTCTGACAGAGCAATCGGCCCATCATGATACAATTTTATTACTAGCAAAAGCAAAACATGCTTGGTGAGGGCTAGCAAGCTTTTTTTCCGTGATTATTTATATTTAAACAAAGACATGAATTTAAATTACTATGCTAAATTACAACGGATAGTTTTTTCGTTAAGTGTACCACAAAATTGCATGGGATAGTAAAGGACTCGCTTCGCTCGCCCTAATGATCGGGCGAAAACAGTTTTACTAACGCGTATGCCCAAATGAAATTGTGCATAGCCAGAGGGGAACGACATCTTGACATGAATTTAAATTACTATGTGATATTACAAATCTAGAGGTGTGATAGTTTTTCGTAAAAAGTTGTGTCGTGGGATTTTCCTATTCAAATCCTATTCTTTGATTGACCAAAGAATTAAAAAAAAAAATTGCTAGGTATAATTTTTTCAACGCGATATTCTGTTCACTAGATAAAGCGCTAAGTATTACTTTACCTACCATTGTTTAACATTAACATAACTTAACACACCCAACACATACCTACATAGTTGTGATCCCACACTAGGATCCCATGTGACGTGGGATAATTATGCCTGAAATTTAATAAAAAAAACTATTTTACATTTTAATGACTAATGTAGTTTTTTGGCACTTAGGATCATGATTTTTGGTTTTTGACAATAACAGTGACTGACAGATATAATACATCGTATATTTCGTGGCCAGAACCGACATGGATTATGTAGGTTAGATGGACGACGGCAGCTAAGTAAAGCGTTTTTTCCTTTCCTTTCCTTTCGTCTCTTTTGACTTGCCGACCCATAGTTTTATGAAATTATTGTATGCATTAGTAGTAATGTAATGGGCGTTCTGGGCCACTTCGCTATCGCTCCGTGGCCCATTTCGCCCAATACATTGTTAAAAAGTTACATTAAAAATTGTCTTTGACCGATGTATTTAAGGAAGTTATTACGTCTCTTAGAGCATTCCATCGAAAACGCTCTTACGATGAAGTTCGTAAAACAACCGCTAACGTTACAATTCGAAAACATTACCATTGACTCTGAAAAACATAATTTTCGACATGGAAACCTTTTACCAAATTCAATACGTTGCATAATATGTGGTCCATCAAATTGTGGAAAAACTAATTTAGTAATTGGTTTACTGCTACACAAAAATGGTTTGCAATTTAGAAATTTATATTTGTATTCGAAAACTCTCTATCAACCAAAGTATGTATTTTTGGAACAGATTCTACGAATGGTTCCAAGTGTATCATTTTTTAAATATCGTGAAAATGAAGAAGTTCTTACTCCAGAGGCAGCAAAATGTGATTCAATAATAATATTTGATGACGTAGCGTGTGAAAATCAAAATAATATGCGTGATTATTTTGCAATGGGTAGACATAAGCATATCGATTGTATTTATTTAAATCAGACTTACAGTAAAATACCCAAACAGCTAGTAAGAGATAATGCAAATTTAATTGTCCTTTTCAAGCAAGATGATATAAATATGAGACATATATATGATGAACACGTCAACGCGGATATGACTTGGCAAGAATTTAGAAATATGTGTTCAAACATATGGAAAGAACCATATAGTTATTTAGTGATAAATAAAGATTGTGAAAAGAATAAGGGATGTTATAGAAAAAAATTTGATACATTTGTTGTGTTTAATTAGTTGTATAAATAATTATTGCATATAATAATTTGATTCAGTAACAGTTTCACTACTCAAAGAATAAAACGTGTTCTATAGTAATCGAAAAGATATTATTATAGTTTATTAAAACATGGAAAAAAATCTAAAGAGACAAATTGTGAATGCAGCAGCTGCTGTTAGAAGAAAGGTTCGAAAGATGCGGGATATTGAAACTGAAAAAAATGATGTTCTGGAAACTGTTTTTAAACCAATTACAAATTCTCTCAATCAATTAGTTGATGAAAAGAAAGATACTATTAAAGTAAAAGAAAATGAAACTAAATTAAACACATTAAGTCCATTAAACTTTGATACAACTCTTAAGAAGAGAAAGCCTAACGTTGGATTTAATGATGATAACTCTAATGATGAGTTAGATGAGAAAGATGATTGTTCAGAAAGTTCTGGATATGAATATGATGTGAATGATGAATCTTTCAAATCAGCTGATACAAGTGAACCTAATCAGAGCTCTAACATTTCATCGTGGTCTATTTCTTCTGAAGCTTTGGGTAATGTTCCGTTTGGTGTGAGAAATGAACGTGGTAAGCTCATGATGGGTTCAGCACGTGTGGTGGTTTCTAATGATTACATTCAAGTTGGTACAAATAAGTACAAAAAAACGTTTGGAATAAATGAGCTTTTATTCAAAAGATTGCCTGATTCAACAGCAATCACTGCAGAAGATTTGAGACATTATAAGTTAATGTTGTTAGAAACAAACGTTCATCGAAGAGACTATGATTCACGCAAACCAATTAAAAGTAGCAAAGGACGAAAGTACTTAAACATAATAAAACCACTATTCAAGCTACGTAAAGTGTCTGTAAGTACTGATGGTAGTCAGTCAAACTTATACCAAGGAGAAGGGATACCATTATTAAAGAAATGGAAAAAGAATGTTGATTACGTTTACTGGGATGATCCTAACGAATTGATCGATAGATTAAAATTATTAATTGCATCTCAGGATGCTGGTAACACTGGGTTGGATAATGAAATCATATGCATTATAGAAGAATTGCGTGAGAGTGGTATTATACCATGATAAATAAGATGAAATACATCATTTTGTTTCATTTGAACTTTATCTCTGACCCCTATCAGTTCATCATAAGTAAAATGGATAAATTTGGTCATCACATTCATAAACGACTGCGATTACCAGAATTCTTCGAAATCTTTGACAAGGCATTGATGAAAACAGAAAACGAAGAATTCGATTTGTTATCAACGAGATTGACAGGTGTTACAAATCCTTTGAGACCGAACGATGCAGCTAACAAAGAATACGTAGATAAGCACTGTGAATTATTTGCAAACAAGCAAGAAGTTTATAACACTCTAAACGCTTTAAAATCGGATATTGAAAAATATATTCAGCATTTTAGAGAAGACTACTACACAAAGATTGAATTAGAGAAGTTCATTAAATCAAAAAATGAGTAAGCAACAAGTTGTTAATGAAATTCATAAAGCTGCACGTAAAAACTTTATTCGACGGTTTGTGGTATTAAAGGGAATTGATGACTTATGGCAAGCTGATCTTATAGACTTTCAAAATTTAAAAAGTTATAACAACAACTATGCTTATATATTAGTAGTATTAGATTGTTTTTCAAAGTTTTCTTGGGCTATTCCAGTCAAAACTAAGACTAAATCCGAAATAGCAAATGCATTTAATACAATTTTAGTCACCACCCATCGTCAGCCAATTAATTTACAAACAGACATGGGTACAGAATTTTATAACGATGAATTCAATAAAATAATGATGTTTCATAAAATTAACCATTATTCTACATACTCCATAAAAAAAGCCTCTATAGTTGAACGTTTAATTAGAACTTTAAAAAACAAATTATATAAATGTTTCAGTTTTAATGGTAGTTATAGGTGGGTTGGGAGGCCTTTGGAAAGTGTTATGATTACATACAATGATACAATACATCGAATTACAAAATATAAGCCGAACGAAGTTAGTCAGTCAAATCAGGATATAGTCATGAGAAACATAAAAAGTTCACAGATGATAAATATGAAATCAAAGAAAAGTAAATTTTTTATAGGAGATGTTGTACGTATAAGCAAATATAAAAGTAGCTTTCAAAAAGGTTATACACCAAACTGGACTACAGAACTATTTCGTATTAAAAAAATTAATAATTCAAAACCTTTTACTTACGTAATTCAAGATATGTATAAACAGCCGATTTTAGGAACTTTTTATGAAGAGGAACTTCAGAAAACTAGCTGTCCTAATGTTTATCTTATTGAAAGAGTTTTAAGAAAAAAAGGAAGCAAACTTTTTGTCAAATGGTTAGGTCTCCCTGATAGTGAAAGTTGTTGGATCGAAAAACGTACAATTTTATGATCGTGTAAGAAAATCTATAAAATTATATATTAGTAGTAAAAAACAGTCATTAATAACTCGGCAATGCGAGGTGGAGGACTGATTAATAGTTTAATAAATAGTTTACCCTTTGAAGTCCATTTACCTGGATATAATTATTGTGGACCCGGGACACGATTAAGAGAACGATTAATAAGAGGTGATAAAGGAGTTAATCAGTTGGATAGTGCATGTATGCAACACGACATTGCATATAATAACTCTAATAACTTAGAAGATCGACACAGAGCTGATTTGGAATTAATAAGCATGGCTAAACAGCGAATGAAATCCAAGAATGCAGGAAAAGGAGAGAAAATAGCTTCGTGGTTGGTTAACAAAGTCATGAAAACCAAAGTAAAACATGGTGCAGGAACTAAATCATTTAAATCTATTATTTCTACTATAAGTACTCGTATCAAGAAGCTAAAACCAAAAAATAATTCTAAAGCTATACAAATAGCATACTCTGCTGCAAAAAAACTCGTTAAAAGTAATAAAGGAGTTCGTTTGCCTCGCATCATACCGTTACCGAAGACGGGTGGTATTCTTCCCTTGATACCAATTTTTGCTGGATTGTCTGCATTAGGTGCATTAGCTGGAGGAGCTGCAGGTATAGCTAAAGCTGTAAATGATCACAAATCAGCTAAAAAAAACTTTGAAGAGGCGCAAAGGCACAATCAAATTATGGAATCTATTGCTATAGGGAAAGGTTTATATATGAAACCTTACAAGAAAGGCAATGGGCTTTATGTAAAAAGTTCAAAAAACTAATGAAAAGGTTACCCAATCGTGCTCTCACCAATATTGACATATTAGAATATGCTTGTGGACTCATACCCTATTTTAGAGGTGTTTATATGAGAGATGAATTACCAAAAAAACCAAAAGCCATTGAATGTGCTATCGTTAATTTAGATAGTTCAGAGAATGAAGGAACACACTGGGTAGCCTACGTAAAGTATTTTGATTATTGTGAGTATTTTGATAGCTTTGGAGATTTAAAACCTCCGTTAGAGATTGTTACATACTTAAAAACGAATATAACATACAATTATTGTAATTATCAAAAATTTGAAACGTCGAATTGTGGACATCTTTGTTTAAAGTTCCTTCAGAAATTTTGGAAAAATAAATGTAAATAGATTAGGTACCTATACGAATTAAATATGTATAAATTTAAGAACTAGTTTTATTTAATTCATTTGTATAATGTCTTTCACACTGTCTATAACCGGTAATACAACGATTTTATCATCTAACTTTTATCCTGCTTTAGAATTTGATGGAGATTATGAATGTGCTCTGCTGTATTTGTCTACATTTAATTCAATTCCTAATATTGACTCAAAAAACAATAAATTTCATTATGGTCATAATGAAATCATAGAGATACCGGAAGGTGCCTACGAACTTCAGGATATCAGTGATTATTTAAAAGCGAAAGTCAAAAATGCAACCTTTAGTTTATTTTGTAACAATAACACTTTGAAAACTTTTCTGTGTTGTGCAAAGGATATACATTTTGAAAAAGAAAATTCTCTTGGTACTTTACTAGGCTTTGGTAAACAAACTCTGAAAGCAAATATAATAAACGAGTCACAGTTTCCTGTTAACATTTTATCAACGACTGTGGTCAGGGTTGAATGTGATATAGTGAGCGGCTCATATATTAATGGAAAATCAAGCCACATAATTTATGAATTTGCACCCAACGTACCACCAGGATATCGACTGATAGAAATACCTAAAAATATCATTTATTTTCCTATTAATCAAAATAACGTTAGTACTATTAACATCAGATTATTAGATATTCATAATAATTTGATAAATTTACGGGGTGAAGAAGTTCAAATATATTTGCATATGAAGAAAAGATGATTGATTATAATAAATATGCTAACATGAAAACAAAACACATCAGTGCTAATCGGACAACCTGCAAAGGAACAGCTCAAAAAACAAAAATTACAAAAGAAAATAAAAGGTTTCTAAAATTCATCGGACTTTTGAAATGAGTATTTTAGACATATCAAGTTCTCCAGCATACGATAACACCATAGATGGTATTGAATATCATTCGTATAAACCATACGTAACAAGTTTTAACAGGAATGATGAAGTTCGCATTCCGATCAATCAACAAGATTTATACATATTACCATCAGCCAGTACCCTTTATTTGGAAGGAACAGTAAAAATTGTCAAAAAGGATACGAGACAAAAAGTTGCAAGCTTTGAATTTACAAACAATCCATTACTTTTTCTCTTCCAAGATATTCGATATGAGCTTAATGGAGTCGAAATAGATAAAATTAAAAATGCTGGTATTACTACAACTATAAAAAGTTTATTATCCATGAATGAAAATGAAGCTAAAATATCAAAGGCTTGGGGTTGGGATATAGATGGTACAAAGGATCATGGAGGCAGTTTTTCAGCTTCAATACCACTAAGTAATATTTTAGGTTTTGCTGAAGATTATAAGAAAATCATCATAAACTGTAAACATGAATTGATATTATTACGCAGTAATACCGATTTAAACGCATTGAAAATTCCATCTACTGAGGTGGTTGAAGACATAATAATAAATAAATTAGTTTGGCGCGTTCCACACATTAAGGTGTCTGACAAGGAAAAAGTTCGTTTACTGAAGCTTTTAGAAAAAGATCGACCACTAAATTTCGCGTTTCGAAATTGGGATCTGTATGAGTACCCATTGCTACCTCAAACCACTAAGCATACATGGTCAATAAAAACCTCATCACAGATAGAAAAGCCGAGATATGTAGTCATTGGTCTACAGACCGGTAGAAAAAATGTAGCAGAGAAAGATATGTCATGCTTCGATCATTGTAATTTAAGAGATGTCAAAGTGTATCTTAACTCTACATACTATCCGTATGAAAGTCTTAATGTAAATTTTATAGATGAAAAATTTGCTTTATTATATGAACAATATGTAAAATTCCAACAGTCTTATTACGGACGCAGGAGCGAACCGTTGCTGAGTGCATCTGAGTTCAAGGAAAAGGCACCGCTCTTTGTTATCGATTGCTCTAGACAGTGTGAAAATCTTAAGTCAGGCCCTGTAGTAAGCGTACGTGTGGAGCTTGAAAGCAACTCGGAGATACCTAATCATACGTCAGCATATTGCCTCATTTTAAATGACTGTCTAATAGAGTACAGACCACTTAGCAATTTAGTGAAGAAGATAACATGAATCCTGATACTGTTATCGTTGACCTACAAGGATTTAAGGATACAAAAAGCACCTTTATTATAAAAGAATTTGCAATTTTTATCAATGGATACACTCAAACTTTTCTTGTCAAGCCTCCGTACTCATTTAATAACTTGACAAACGATGAAAGAAGGCAAGTTCGGTGGTTAGAAAAAAATCGTGGAATTTTTTGGAGTGAAGGATTTATTGACTACAAAGAGTTTAAGCGTACTATTACTCCATATTTAAATAATAAAAAAATTATTTGTAAGGGAACCGAAAAAATTAAATGGATTCAGGATTTGTGTCAGAACTGTAAAATTATAGATATAGGTGACAAAGGCAGTCCTAATTTTTTTAAATTGTATAATGATTATGAGAAATTAAAATGTATAAGTTTTAACTGTGTAAATCATAAGAATAAGTGTGCTTTAAAAAATGTACTGTGTATTAAGATGTGGTGTGATGACAATAATTTTTATAAATTTCTACCTAAACTTTTTAAATAATTTAACTTTTTAATGAATTCTAAGGATTTGTTACTTAACTATATTTATTTTTTGAAATAAAAATCATTTTACTTATTAAATATTTTATTTTTATAACTCTAAGAACTAGGTAGAAACATTAAATTTACTTACGTAATTACTCATTTATTCACACAACTTTACGTATCACACGCAATATTTTCTGATATAGCTCTAATAATTCTCTCAGTTTTGTCCATAATATCGTCCACAAATTCTTTCACTACATATTGCGCAGATAAAATCACGTTATTTTCACTATCACATGTGTCACTTATGTCTGTTACTTTTATCTGAATTAATCTTCTCCCTGTGCATGCTTCTCGGGTTAGTACATATGAAGATCGCTGCACTCGACGTTGACGCTTTTCAAGGACTTCGCAATGTAATGTTTTTTTTGGTTTTCGTTTGGGTCGCTTTAGTTTTTTGGTCTTCAAGTCGAGCAGCGGGAAGTCTTCATCAGGATTTTGTGCACAGTGAAATAGCAGATCCTCAGTGTTTATCCCGAAGAGTCCCTCCGGAGTCTCAGAATCCTTAGTTAAGAAGTCAGCCATATCTGAGAATAAAAAATATACTAATATTATAAATGATAAAGTTTGGATGTTTGGGTAACCGCTATCAGGTGTTTATTATACAGGTTAAGAGGAATTTATCCAATGTACCAGGCAAGCAGCAGGCTTCAGGAATAGTTTTGTTTGTTATTCTTCGATTTTGATGAAATTATTTGATAGATATATAGATCATTAAAACCTACAATAAAGACTAAGAACACGGGTGAAAACGCAGGCGAGAGCTAGTAATTATATCACTTACTTACACAATATTTGAAGCTGAATTGAGATAAATTATGTTGAAAAGTAAATACACTTACCGTAAGTATTAGATAGTTGAAATCTGTATACGTTAGTTACCACCGTTGTTTCGAAACAGAATGAATCAAATAAATGTATTTTCTGCAATGTCGATAAATTCATGTTAAGACATGTTCTAACCAGCTCATGCAAAGTACACGCACAAACTACATAGTACTTACTTAGTTACTTATTTGCTGCGTAAGATAATTGCAACATACTACTATCGCTTCTGATTCATGTAATGAATGGTATAAGTTTTTACTGTGGCTTCTCTTGTCAGTTTTACTTAGTTTGATTACAATAATTTTAAGTAGGACTTTAATTTTAAAATTGAGTAGGTACGTGATTTCTAAGAAGAATAATAAAATAATAACAATGTTTTTAATCATCAAAAAATATATTTATTTTCTTAAAACTACTAAAATTTAATTCTTTTTAATAATGTTTACATTCTAGGTGGTTATCTATATTTAAACACACAGTTTATTTATATAGATCTTAATAGCTAGGTATACATTTTAGGTAGGTACCTATTTTATTTATTTTCTAAATACATTACTTAATAGTTAGGCTTACATTTTCGATGGGTACCTACATATAAACATAGTAAAAAAGTAAAAACTAGATATATCAACTCATATCCCAAGAATGGATACGTGACCCCATGCTCTGCTTGATTTTTTATTACGTGAAATCAAACGTTTATCGTCATTACTAGAGAGTGCTATTTTGTTTACTGAACGTGTGAATATATCATGTTTTATGCTCTTAAATAATATATTCTTCCTTCGTAAAATATCTTCAGTTTCCAATGTGTTTTTATAGTCTAACATATCTAAATCACGTACGACACATGCCTTTATTCCTTTAGCCTTTTTTATTTCAGTGTGGGTATTTTTTATACAGTACAGTTTTGAGCGCAACCCCACAAATTCCATTATTATTTTCCCTCCCATTTCATCTTTAAAAAGACCTGGTACTTTTTTATTCATTATTGGTAATTCATGATAATTATCTAGAGAAAAATTACTGGTATCGAAATATTCCATAAAATTTATTTTTAACTCTTGATAAAATTGTTTTGTTTTGATATGATAAATGAAACTGTCTGTATCAGTGTAACACATCTGTAAATGGTTTCCGTAGAATGGTTGAAATATTGAATAATGAAAATCATACATATGTGCTTTTGACAATTCAAGTACTGTGAATCCTATATACAACGGCTTGTCTAAAACTATACGACTGGGTTTCAATTGAATTGCAACTAAATTTTCTGTAAATACTGAAGCACTATGAAAATTGGGACTAGCGATTAGGTTTTTTGCACTATTTCGTTTTTTTGTTTTATTGTTTTGATCAATCCACTGATTTATTAGCTGAACGTTGACTTTTTTTCGGTTATTTTCTAACGTCTTTCCAAAAACACTATTATTGAGCAGTTTAAAAAAATCTTGTTCAAAAGTTGACGTGGCTTTTTGCCGCAAACTTGTATTAAGATCAATATATTGTTTTAAGTAGGCACTTTGTCGAAACGTAATAACACGATGGATTTTTCTCAATATTAAACCATGTTTGATACATATTTTTAAATGCTTGTAATGTATCACATAGTTAAATTTATCATACAAATTAGGAATAAGCTTCGGATGTTTTCCACCAGGTGGAATATCTTTTTCAGGGCAAAATGGTAAGTCGTTATGTTTGCAATGTAAATTTTTAGGATAAATCAAGTCTACTTCTAGAATGAAGCCATACTCATCATCGTCTAAAACACTGTTAACATCCAATTTATCGATTTCGGTTTGATTGAGAAATCTAAAGTTTGATAACGGTAATGTTTGACTCATGCTGTATCCATAGAGATTGTTACAATCTATATATACAATGTAAGATTCTGGCATCAACGGATCATAATCTTCGATAAATTCATTATTGGCTTTTGCATATCTTTGTGAACACATACATACTCCACCTCTTATGCCTGATTGAATCATATTTATCATATCGAAATCATCAATGAGTTCCAATTCAATGCCAGTTTTATAAAGCATCGCATCGAATGATAAACTAGGTGCAGTTACATAAAAAGCAGGATCTAAGCAATAGTGATGTTTACAAGTTTTTCTAAAATTTTCAAAGATATCAGTCAACAACAACACGTCTGTTTTTAAATATAAATCAGTATATTGTCCCAAGTCCTGAATACCGAATTGATCCCATACCATTAGTGCATGTAAATAATCTTCGTCTGAAATGTGTTCGTTGTTTAAAGAGCTATAAAAACTGTTTTTACATGGAAGATATTGCTCATTGTAGCGTTCCCATGTGTTCATATACTCGTATGGGTAGACACCTTTACTAGTAAGAAGCGAAAACTGTGATTCATTTGGAAAAAAATGATTTAAATGAATGAAGTCAATAGTTTTCATCGTTTTAGCTAATTTTTCTAAACTGGTTCCCAAAAATTTGAAAGAATCAACAAACCGCAATTGTACATATTCATTTTTGGATATTGGAATAAATTTAGTAAATGATATGTAATTTTCTTTTGTTTTAGGAATAATTCTTACTGACCCAGGTGCTTCCCCCAATTTTTTTATGAACAAGTGGCAATCGTAACCTGCCAAATTATGAAAAAAAATTGGAACAAACTTTGGGACTTTATACTGTAAATTGCAGAAGCTGTGAGCTGCTCCACGGTACTGACCTGTAATATGGCAGTGATCTCTAACCCTATCACCAAATAAAAAGTTCTGACAAATATGGCATCGAATGGCATTTTCATAGTCTATAGCATCAATAACGCTAAATTCTATAGACACATTTTGTGACAAAATTTCATGAATATTCTTAGCGTCTTTGTAAAGAGACGAAACAAATTTGTCAACACAATCAAATCCCCGATACGATACAAATTTATTATAAGAAGGGTTGACAGAACAGACAATATTGTATGCGAACGCTACAGGCACATGTTTTTGTATGGTATGTGTATAAGTACCTTCAGTTTGTAATTGTGTAGTGTTGCATACATCTATCAACATAGTTTCAAAGTCAGCGTAAATTATAAATGGTACGTCTTGCTTCCGATCAAAATTTTTAAATTTTATAACAGATCCCTTTTTTGGTAGCACGGTAACGATACCATTACACGTGTGATTTTCCACACTATCTGCTGTTGTAAAAAACAGTAAGCATGTATCACAAAAGTATATTTTCCCATTATGTTTGGTTATTTGACTTCTCACCAGTCGCGACAAGTTTTTTATGAGACAATAATGCGATTTTAAACTATTTTCTATGTATAGTAAGTGTATAATTGTTTTATTGATAGAAGGTTCTGATTTGTAGAGTGGACCAATAACTTTTTTATTTTTTTCCAGACCATAAATTATGAAACTTAATTGCGGATTATTATTTTCAAAAACCTTTATATCAGACAATGTCATGGGAAATAACATATTATCAATGTTCAATACATCACTAAAATGTGGGTATGATGTTATTCTATTTTGATGTTTCTTAGCAGGATAGAGAGCTGCTACTACACACCATAAGAAACAATACTGATCTATGTTACGAATATTTAAACAAGCTTTTTTTTGTTTAATGAACCTCGGTAAATCGATAAAAGAGCTACCACCAAGCGGTTGAAATTTATTTACATTTATTTCTAAACTAATACAATACAAAAAACCCCAACCCGAATCACGGTCTTGAAATTCATCAACTTTCGTTCGTAATGTATCCCTCAACGATAAAAACAATGACTCAAAATCATAATTACTATAGATAGGAGTGTTTTTTGTACCAAATGATTTGATTTCTTGTTCATTATTTTTGAATAATAAAAACTTTGAGAAAAGCTCAAAGTTTGCTTTTATACATACATGTTTTTGTAAGCATTCGTCTAAAACATGCTTTATTTTATCTCGGATTGAGTTTAAAAAAATATCAATATTGATTTGGTTTTCATCTTTTGCTAATATTCTATAAGAAACAATTCGACACCGAAACGCTGAGGTTACAGTATCAACCCCATCAATATGTGGCTGACTTAAATTGTTTTGTCTATGTTTATTACTACGTAAATGCCCAATCCAAAACCTATTACATACACTTATTTTGCATACTTCACAGAACGGCATTTCGATGATATTATACTTACTTAGTGTTAAAATGCTAGCTATCTTTATTGGAAAGCTTTTTGATAGCTCCAAAACCACTTTTTAGAATATAGTTTAGTTTATAATGCATAAAATCATCATAAAAAATCCTAGCTATAACCATAGATGTTACATCTATGGGTATAACTATCTATATTGCAAAGTATATTTGTTAGCTTTAGATAGCACAAGCAAAATGTATTTTTTACTATAACATTAAAATTGGTTTTTATTTATAAGTGATTCTGTTAGAATAAAATGTTGGTTCACAGTCCTTAAATCGTTTAAATACTGTAGTAAACAACTCTTGCAGAGTTTCCCACTCAGGACTGTGTTCACCTAGTCGTAATTTAACCGATGTTAAAGCCTTTTTGTACCTTTCTTGCGGGTCGGTGTTTTCAACGTCCTCAACGCGATAGAACTTCAGGTCACAGAAGAAGTCACCATCGCTGATCGCTGCGGTGCGGCGGGACTGTCCATCGGAGACTCGTGACGTAAATGATGATGTATTCACTGCATTGCCACGAGCCTTGATGCTTGGTGAGGAGCTGGTTTTTTCTTCTGCCTTTAAGATGGTGAAAATATTTTTTTTTGATTTTTTGTTCCTGTGAGCGAAAAAGATATTGTTAAGGTGAGGTATAACGCAAATTACCAATCTAAGATTAGATTTTGAACTGACTAAATCAAGTATAATATTCATATAAAAAAATATGCATGGATAATACCGAGGGATTACTCAAACAAAAAAACAATAGGGTAAAAAATTATCGACAAAAAAATTGAATTAAAAAATTTGATAAATTTAATCATTGCAGTAAAATGGAGGGATCACCCACAGGGTTTTTAAAATTATCTATTAATCTTTTTCAAGCGGCATGTACTTTTTTTGTATGAAGATTTCTGCCTAGGGTTGGCGCAGTCTTAACGTTGTTGTTTAATCAATCAACATGCTTGTATTATTTTTTTATTTCTATGAAATGCTATATTTTAAAACAAATCATAGTTTTGAGTGAAAGAGTCCATGAAAATCGTTGAGTCAAGGGACATACATGATATAAGTGTTTTCAGGTTAAGGTGATTTGTCACCCCAAATTCTGTTACTATCTAACTCAAGTTTGTTAGTTATATTTACCAACGGAACTCTTCTCGATTAGGAGAGCGGGTGACACCCGCAGCTGCTGCACTGGCTGGAGATGTCTTACGTTTCTGCACCTTAGCTTTTGATGTCGCTGACTTCTTGATTGGTTGAGCAACTAGCATTGATGTGGCCGAGCTGTCGTATTCTGAATCATAATCCGACCTGTAAATAATAAAATACATTACAATATATGTATACTAATCGCTGCAAATGCAGGGGGGGTGTGCGGTTGCACTCGCCTAAACGCACATCCTCTATAACTATGTTCAGTTATGAATGAAGACTGAAGAACTTTGGAAACAGATTTTTATTGCAATCTTTCACAAGTTTCGATTCAGATTGAATTTATTTTTTTACTCTGGTTCAGATTCAAGATATTTTTTGTAAAGAAAGGTATTTTTGTATTTTTTTTGTAGCAAAAAATAGGTGCTCCTAATTTAATAAAAAAAGTTTATTAAATTAGGTTAATAAACAGGCTAGGTATGTTATTCTAACACAGATATGATAAGTAATCAATATTTTGTGGTATATATTTTTGAGTTATTTCAGTTATTAACAAAATTATCAAGCAAAAATATGCAAAAAGTTTCCAGAAAAACCGAAAGAAAAGTAGAGAATTTGTACCGAAATTGGGAACTGAATTTTCAAACTTTTTTTTGTTGTGTTTTCGAGCATTTCCTTTCATCAGACCGGTGTTAATACGTGACAAAATTATTCTACTATCAAATTTAATCGCAGGATATATCCATAGTCGTCAAAAATTCAAATTTAGAACAAAATAACAAAAGACGTCTGCAAATGTTCAAATTGTTGCGTGGGCAGTTAAGGCGCTATAGGTTCAACGAACATTTTTGTATGAGGCGAAGAAGGCGAGCTCACGCTATGATACCGGGTTTTTATGTATAAAAAAATTATATAAAAATGACGTTCAAAGTTTTGTTTAATTTTGTTGATGAATTCACTAACTCAAATATTAACTAACATGTAACCAAATGTTTCAAAAATTAAAACGTGAGAGAAGTGAGTGAAAAATAGCATTTAAATTTTAAAAAGGAGGTATATTTGTTATTTTTTTTTTATCGAGTGAAGTAATTCAAATATTGTATTGAATTATTGATTTCACTAGATAAAAAGCTCAAGAATATCATATATTTTTTTCTTCATAGAAAACTATGGAAATTCTTATCAAAAACTTTAAAATTCTAGAGACATTTGAGAACCTATCGCGCCTTAAGACCGTGTAAAATTCGGCTCCTAAATTCGCAAACATCTTGGGACATTATTTTTTCTGGTATGAAAGTTGCGCGGGCATGTGAGTGGTAGGTAGTTGGTTTGTGTTAGTCGTAGGAGAAGCCGCGGATCACTACACTACCAGTAAAACATGATCCAAGCAAAAAAAAAAAAAAAAATTCGCTGGCTTATCTGTTTTGTGCGACATTTGTTTGTTTGTTTACAAAAAATATCTCGAATAACCAGAGTATAGAATACAAGTAATAATGCTGGACAGTTCCACACAACATTATCTAGCCCCAAGCTTAGCAGAGCTTGTGTTATGGGTACTAGACAACTGATATACTTAATAAAACATATTACATAGATAGATATTTTTTATATAGAAAATACCCAGAATACTCTAAACAAATATCTACAAATCGCACAAATATTTGTTCCGAAGCGGGAATCGAACCCGCAACCTCCTGCGTCGCAGGCGAACGTTCGCCCGCCACGCCACAGGGGTCATCAAAACATAGCAAATAATAACAGAGTAAACTTACGAACATTTTCGTTGATGGTGTTGATATCGCAGTGGGTAGGCAGCGGTAGAGAATGCTTGAATATGTGGTGACTGCGTCGAGGCAGAAGTACTAGCAGCGTAGTAGCGTTGTACTGCAAGGCGGCTAGTGCAGCTGGGCGGGTGGCACTTCAGGTGGCAGCAGTGGGCGGGCGGAGAATCACTGGGATGACACTCGTACAGCACTTGATTCTGATCGCTTGACGAATAGACTGATTTTAATTCGATTCAATCCAAACACTGTTTTTATATGAAAATTTTGCTGGATCAAGCAAAAATTTAAATTACATATAGCAAACATTTTATCAATAATGTTGAATAAAAAAGTATATTTTATTTTGCACGTTACCAATTATTGTAAACAAGAATTTAAATAAGATAAATAAAATAGCATCATCATCATCATCATCATCATCATCATCATCATCATCATCATCATCATCGTCATTGCTGTTAGTTATAATTGACGACTAATGAACATTGAAAAACTGACCAAGTGCGAGTCGGACTCACGCATAAAGGGTTCTGTTCCATTATCACCATTATCATTACTATTATCTATAACAACGACAAAATATCACGTATGGTGTATGGGAGCCCTCTTAAATGTTTATTAGTATATGTTGTTATAGAGGCAACAGAAATATATAATCTGTGAAAAAATCATTTTGTCTAACTATTACGGTTCATGAGATAAAGCATAGTGATAGACAGACAGAAAGACAGACGAATGGACAGCGGAGTCTTAGTAATAGGGTCCCGTTTTACCTTTGGGTAAGGAACCCTAAAAAAACTAATTTAATGTTGTCTGACCTATTTTCACTTGCTTTTTTTATTTTGACATGCCACCCTCTGATAAAAATGTTTATAATCCATGTTGCTACGTTTTTATAAAATAACCATATGTCATGACAAACAAATATATCAAATTCGTTGATTGTTATTTGACGACAAAGTAAGCCGCTATATTGCAACATTGTTGAACACAAAATGTTGTAGTCATCATACAAAATATATTTCAAACTAGTTAGTTCTGACTTTACCAATTTACATTTACTGTTTTGAAATAAATGTAAATCATTAGGTATCATAATCAACCTATTATAATACCTATTGGAAGGATATATAGATAGATAGAATATTCTTTATTGCACAAAACAAACAATGTACATATGCGAACTTAATGCTAAGAAGCATTCTCTACCAGCTAACCTTTGTGTATTGTGGATACATTTATGTAGGTAAGTATCTCCATGCTTGGTAAGTAAATGTTATGTATACACTAACGTAATACAAACTCTATATGAGATGAGTTGAGATGGAGAGAGAGATAGAAATAAATATTCCTAGGACAGATAAACAACGTTTTGGAATAAAATGTTAGACAAGAACGATACATATTTTGACTCTAGTCAAGAAAATCTAGTCTAGAAAGTTTCAATGCTGCATGTTTTAATTATTGACTGCAACTTATAACAACAAAACATCAAATTAGTAATAATACAATTTCTAAGAATCCAATAAGACCTACTTCACAACCTTGATACTGTTTGATCAAATTATATTTTATAAGAGTATGTGAACCAAGCTATAGGCTGTTTGTTAGCAGAAAATATTTGCATTTGATAGTAACATAGCATAACTCCAACAGTCATCTAGTTCCTCACTAGGATTCTTTGCGTTGTAAGTATCAGGAACTATGATTACCATGGTAACACAACACTCAGTCTCGAAACAAATATTTAAAAATCATACAAAACATTTGTCTCGCATAGGGAGTCGAACCCACAACCTCTCACACCTTAGCAAGCTACTCTACCAACGCGCTACAGAGATCGTCAATAGTGAGGGTGAAATTATGAGTCTCTTATCTATACAAGTACCACTGGTGAGTATAGTAGTTCAGTGTACCTACTTATTTACTTACAAAATGTATATTCTTATTATATTTTGGAATGTAAGTGAGTATGAACCTTCTTATATGTTTTCGATTTTGTTTGTTCATAAGCAGTAGCCAATGTATAATATAATTACTCTGTAAGACGATAATGCTGAGGATGAGAAATATCACTACTGTGGGACACACTTGTTGTTGACTTCGTTACACTTAACCTGATTCTTCCTGAGACATCAAAACACACGTATATGGATTTATAAGTCTGTAACGATGAACCATAAGTTTACATTTTCAGGATATTAGGTAGATATTTACTCTCAGATTCGTTGGATTTCCAGAAGAGAAAAAAACTGCGACCGCTGAATTTAGTTTTAATTTTTGTTTACTGTTATCTAGTGTGGGCACAGTGCAATACCACATAGGATGCGTCTTAGGTGAACGTGACCTATATGGTTATGCACTGGTCATAGGCAGAGGGTACTGAATTTAGTTTTCATTTTTGTTTACTGTTACCTAGTGTGGGCACAGTGCAATACCACATAGGGTGCGTCCTAGGTGAACGTGACCTATGTGGTAATGCACTGGTCATAGGCAGAGGGTACCGCATCAGGTGAGCCTTCTGCTTGATCCACCAACCAAAGCAGTATTTAAAAAAAAAAAAAAAAAAAAAAAAAAAAAAAACATTTTTATTTACAAACCTTTATTATTTGCCTTTTCAAAATAATCATCTTATATTTTTTTCATTCGTCATTCTTTCTCAATGATAACTTAAAATAATAATGAACTGTGGACTGTCCTGCTAAATACGTAAAGCATGGTATACCTATATGAGCATCTAACAGCATGCAATAATGCGTTCTCAGCATAACAGCAGAATTCTAAGTAACAAACGAGTAAGTGTGAGACATGAAACCTAATACATTTCTTTATCGCATAACCATTATACTGATTATGGTTATAATACTGGTTAGGTACCTATGTTATTATTAAACTGTTAAGACTCTTTCATCTTACATTTTTTACGTTAGTACTATTAATGTCCCTAGGACGCGTCCTTGGCATTACACTGCGCCTGCTGCTCTTAGACAAAGATAAAAAGGTAAAATAATAAAAAAAAATAAAAAAAAAAAAAATATAAAAAAAAATAAAAAAAAATCAAAAAAAATCAAAAAAAATAAAAAAAAATCAAAAAAATTAAAAAAAACTCTGTAATTGGGCGGAATGGACCACGAGCGACAGCGAAGTGGACCAGAACGCCCAATTACTTTACTACTTGCATTGAACAAAATTCTAATTAAATTTTCCCAAGAACTAATCATCTCATGAGCTAGTGGTTGTACCTGGGGTACTCAAAATTTTCTTGATTTTTTCTCTATACTCTAAGTTTCCACGTTTAAGAGAGAGGGGGTAAACGCCCCCTCTCTCTCCAGCCTACTAAAACTACTACCTTTTACTAATCTAAAATTTCATAGTGATCCACAAAATGATCTGTATGTTATCCTCGATAACTACTCCGGAACTCCTCCTTCACAGAGAGCGTTCAACCCTTCCCCCCATACCTAGCCGCCTTGATATATATATCCCTTATATCCCTTCATTGATCCTTGATGGTAGCACAGAATATATATAGTAGGCAAAGTAAGTTCCAACCAAAAAGTTTTCGATACTATTAATTTATCGAGTGCTGGAAGTCCCTAGAACGGGTGTTACTGTCAATTTTGTGACATAACATGATGTTTGTACACAGAAAGCATCTATGTGTGTATAAAGATTTTTGATGTGTTGCTGTTTATAGATGTGTGCGTTTATAGCGATAGAACGACTGGTTACAAAAGTGTGCATTAAACTGTAAGTGAGTGCGTGAAGCCCCCCCCCCAAAAATTTCTGAATAAATATGTATCGGTTGACAGCTCTAAGGCGTCTCCCCTCCGGTACGGAGGCCTGCGTTGCTCGATGCAACACACAGACCACGAACAAGTATTTATAGATCATGCAATCATTTGTACCGTAGCGGGAATCGAACCCGCACCTCTCGCGTCTCGGCCGGCTACTCTACCGCCGCGCCATGGAGGTCAACATCTTCTAATGTATGTCACTCACTGTACATTAAGTGGATCTTCATAACTATACTGCTGCCTGTCGACAGGATGTTCTAATTACCTACACTATGGACACACTAGCAATACAATTTAGACAGGTACAATTAAGTAATAAATTTAATATAAAATAGATAACAGATCTTTTAGAACTTACTTTCTTTCGAAAATATATAAAACTGGTTGTGTGTTAGATTTAGTGTCATAAACCTATAATTTATTTACAAAATAGCATAAAAACGCTCCTGTCAAAATTGAGTTGTAAACGTGTCCGTGCTGTCAGTAAACCAATACTTTCGTGCGCAGGATACGAGTTCTCCGACCGCACACAACACTGCTACAAGTTCCATACGCGGGGAGCGGTCTGGTGGGACGCGAACACAACCTGTGTGGCGGAGGGCGCGCTACTCGCCGTCCCCAACAGTGCCGCTGAGGAGAGGGTCCTTGTGGAGCTGTGTGAGCAATATCCTCCATCAGCGATACACGACGCCGACTACACGGGCGTGGTGTATGTCGGCATCTACCTGCAGGACGTTGCATGGAGGACTGTCGATGGTGAGTTGTGTGCGGGGCCTCTCTCACCGAGCGCTGAAAAGTGCCTGTTAGCTTATCCTAGGTTGATTTTTCATACATGGCCCTTTCTCACCAAGTCATGTAATAAGACTTATATTAATGTAGTAACTATTATGTAATCTGTTCTTATAATTTAACTGAAGCCTAAAAAACTACCTATTGGCTGCAGCCGCTTCACCTATATAATCTGACATATCCATAATCAGTCGCCCTCTGTGGCGCGGCGCCCGAAGGTTCGCCTGCGACACAGGAGATCGGGGGTTCGAAACACACACACATTCTTACACATTCTCACCACAGGCTTCGATACTCCAGATAATTGCAAACCATCTTCTCTATTGAAATTTCTGTACTTAGTAATCTCAATTGCCTCTTGTACCATTCTTGGTATGTAATGTCGCTCTGTCGAGATTTTTTAGTAGTAGTAGAGCTTTTTTGTGAAAGAGTTCGTCCGGGGAAGTACTACCACCATACCTATTTCTGCCGCAAAGCAGTAGTGCTCGCATTGCTGTGTTCCGGTTTGAAGGGTAAGGGAGCCGGTGAAATTACAGGCACATGAGACTTTTCATCTTTATGTCTCAGGGTGGCGGGCGCAGTGCAATGCCACATGGGGCGCGTCCTAGGTGGACGTGACCTATGAGGTAATGCACTGTTCATAGGCAGAGGTTACCGCTTAACATCAGGTGGGCCATCTGCTTGCTCCGCCATTCCAGTAAAATAAAGAATAAACAAAACAAAGATTACCTGCGGACTGTGTAGCTCGATCCAATGATTTGAGCCAGATTCCAAAAGGTGTTCGCTATGGCTGACTTATGTATGTCCCTGTTCTTGACCGCTCGTATGTGCTCCTTAACCCGACACGCTATCGTACGTTTCGTTTGGCCAATGTACGAACTCCCACAGCAACAATCAATTTTATACACCCCTGGCTTTTCAAGTGGAAAACTTTCTTTTGGTGAACGCAAGTAGTGCGATATCTTCTTTAAGGGAGTGAAGATGGTCTTTACGGAAAACTTTTGCAGGACTTTCGCAATTTTGTCCGTCACCCCCTTAACATATGGCAGAAACGCTGTCTTACGTTCAACTCTGCATCTGTGGGGTCTTGGCCTAGGTCGGGATGGTAATGACCGAAGTTTATATCCATTCTTACGTAACACATGCTGGACATGAGCTAGCTCACTGTCAATGTGATTCTCATCACACAGGTCAACTGATCGGTTGGTGAGAGATGTTAACACTGAATTGAGCTGCCGAGGGTAGTGGTGCGAATCAGCATGATAATATCGGTTCGTGTGTGTAGGTTTTCATGGTAAATATCCCGTTTCTAGTGAAAATTATGTACATAACCATGTTAGTTTCAAAAGTTATACTCTTTTCGCCTATATTTGGTAAAATACATTAGTATGGAAAAGCAACCACCTTAACAATGCATTACCACATAGGTCACATCACCTGAATGCGCCCTATGTGTTTTTTGTATTATTTCTGTGTGGTAATCAATAAAGTGTTAATCTATCTATCTATCTATCTATGTGGCATTGCCCTGCGCTCGCCACCCTGAGACATAAAGATGAAAAGCCTCATGTGCCTTTAATTTCACCGGCATCCATACCTTTCAAACCGGGACACAGCAATGCGAGCACTACTGCTTTGCGGCAGAACTAGTTACGGTGGTGTATATCCTCGGTCGAACTCGTTAAAAAAAACTGTAATACCGTGCTAACCGTGCTGTGTCCGGCCTAATAATAGTCCCCTCTGTCTCCTCCCAAATAGTTACGGTGGTAGTACATCCCCGGTCGAACTCGTTAAAAAAAACTGTAATACCGTGCCAACCGTGCTGTGTTCGGCCTAATAATAGACGCCTCTGTCTCCTTCCGTGGATGTTGTAAAAGCCGACCAAGGGTCTTGTTGATAAGATTCGTTGGTATAAGATTTGTCCTGGCTGCTAGCTTATTATTAAGTAGTAAGTAGTAAGTAAGTAAGTATAAAGTTTATTTTGATACACCATACATAGTTTTTTTACATAAATACAGTTTAATTATAGTACGTGTACATTATGAAAGATATGTATAGTGCAGTCAAAAAAGGTCCATGCTCAGCATAATGCTGCAGTGACCTGCAGCGCTGATTTTCAGCACGGACCTCGGTTGACGCACGGACATGCCACGAAAGTTAACAGTTAAGTTAACACGAAAGTATTAAGAAAGGAGACCAATATTCTTAACATGAAAATTAACTAAACATATGACACTAGGCGAATTATAAAACAAACAAAAGGGTCTAAAAGGAATACAAGTTCATGGTAACGGTTCGGTAGGTAGGTATATTAATTTTTTTCATTATAAAATGAAAAATGAAATGAAATGAAAAACATTTATTTGGCACAAACAAAAAAAACAAACAGAACAAACAGAATGCTAGGAAAAAATAGGACAAAAAACAGAAAAATAAATAAAAAATAACAACCAAAAACATACAAAAACAGATACAAAAACAGGGACATAGTAGGGACTACGCAAAGGTCACGACGAAAATAGCATTTGTCTGTATTATTAAAAGTAAGATAATCTAGCAGGTAACAAAGAACTTATAAGAACAGCTCATGAACTTAGGTAGCTATATAATATCTTGTAATATTATTTATTCTGTGATAATATTCAGATAAGTTATCATTGGTTTAGGCTTAAAGTGATCTGAACTAAGCAGTAGATAGTATCTAACTCTGGGTAGTAAGGTAGGCAATTAAATAGTTACTAAGTTAGATTTAACCAGCAGTTAGGTACGTTCGTAGTATTGTTGGCTTGTTTTTTAGTACATTTATATTTACGTAGGTACATGGAGGTCTACAGAAGTGCTTTGATTGTTTTGACAAGTCTTCTTCTACACGAATTCGAGTTGCCAGCGAGCCATCTTCTTTGCGCAAGTATATACGACCGTTCTTGGCCCAGCAATATCTCCATTGGTGGTGGCGACTTTCCTCTTTTGCCTTGGCGAACAGCTGCCGGTTCAATTTGGTCAACCGCTCGTTGATAAACAGCCGAGCGGGCGGCCCCTCTAGCCCTAGATCAGCGCTCGTGAGTCCACGACGCTCGCGCGCCCTCTGCAGGCATGTGTCCCGAGTTATGCGACTAGAAAACCGAATTACTACCTTTCTAGGCCACACATTGAGTGTGGTGTCTTTTTGTAACACCTGTGATGCTCCTGAACGTTCAATAGATACTATTTCACGCTCTTCCAATGTGACACCAATATTAGTGGCTGGGGGAACGATATTATAAAGATTTTATCACCGTTGTTCTGGTAGACCTACTAACTCTAAATTATATAGTAGGCCCTCCTGCTCACTGTCATTGAGTGAAAGCTTTAGGCCTAGAACAGTTTGCTCGAGCTCACTTACGGTAACTGTATTCCTTTTATCACCCAAATAATTTTCCAAATCTGTTGTTATATTTTTCAAGTTGCTAACTTTGCTCACACAAATATTCAGGTCTGTTTTCAATGCTGTTTGATCCTTTTTCAGTTCTCCCAAGGCAGGTCGTATCTCCCTTAATTCATCTTTAAAAGACTGGAATTCTAACAGCAAATCAGCCTTCATGCTTTCAAATTGAGCACGCATCTCCACGAGAATGCATGCAAAGGCATCTCGTGACACAGGCTCACACTCAGGATGGGCACCATCAGTGGGCAGATTGATATCTTGCTTGATTGGCTACCCGGGTGCCGTCCCTTCGGCATTTTGGGGTGGCAGTCTACACATCGCCATTTGCTGTTGATCGGGGCTCCGACTGGAAAACCACCGACGCATTCACGATGGGTAGAAGTTGAACATTTGGGGCATGTAACACCATGTTTTGCAGACATAAATTTTGCACAGGCAACGCATTTAAAGCGCGATAGGTTCTCAAATGTCTCTAGAATTTTAAAGTTTTTGATAAGAATTTTCATAGTTTACTATGAAGAAAAAAATATATGATATTCTTGAGCTTTTTATCTAGTGAAATCAATAATTCAATACAATATTTGAATTACTTCACTCGATAAAAAAAAAATAACAAAGATACCTCCTTTTTAAAATTTAAATGCTATTTTTCACTCACTTGTCTCACGTTTTAATTTTTGAAACATTTGGTTACATGTTAGTTATTATTTGAGTTAGTGAATTCATCAACAAAATTAAACACAACTTTGATCGACATTTTTATATAATTTTTTTATACATAAAAACACGGTATCAGAGCGTGCGCTCGCCTTCTTCGCCTCATACAAAAATGTTCGTTGAACCTATAGCGCCTTAACCATTTTGGTATAGTAGCACTCCCAGTTAAACAAAACACTTAGTTATACACCACTATTTTTTTCCGAGGGTACTTCGATTACCAGTCCGTCTGCTGATGATTTTACAATGATAATTGTGTAATTACTGCGGGATATTATCGTGAGATAACATTCACCACGCTTAGTTGTATTGCTGTTGTTTATTGTGTTAACTTTTCAGAAGAGCACAATCACTTAAAACTTTATTTTGCGACAAAAATAAACAGAGCAGTTTCGTTCCGTAACATGTCTGTGACGTCACTCCACGTATTATGGAATGTGTTGTTACTGGAAGAAAGCGTTAGCCGAGTCTGTCGTGTGAAGCAATGGCGACGATAGGCTCACCACTCATCACGTATGTATTCCACGATGGTAAAACCCACTGTGAAAAGAGGCCCATTGAGGCTCTGTCTACCCCTTCGGGGGAAAAAGCGTGTGTCTATGTAGTGTGTATGTACTAGTGCTAAAGTGCTTGTGTTCACTGTGTCGTCTCCTTGCAGGTCAGACCCTCGCGCAGGCCGGACGCGCGAACTGGGACTCGGGTCAGCCATCATACAAGGACAGCAACCCCTACGGGCTCATGCACAGAGACGGCACACTCAACAACTGGTCTGGTGACTACAAGTCCGCGTTCATCTGTGAGATGGCGTAATCGAGAAGCACGTGTACTCACTGCGCAGGCGTGCCAGCAATAACGGTGACGTCACACGCAGCTCTAATACATATCACACATTGAGATAACATAATTACTATATAAAAGAACATCTATCTATAAAGACATAATATCAGTCGCAGGAAGTCTGTGGATGGAGGTGGATCAAATGTTTAAATTATAATTATAATTTGTTAAGGGAAATTAAAGAAATGTATCCATGCATAATTTTAATCTGAATTTTGTACTTGAGACCTTTAAATTTTTAAAAATAATGATAATTAATGTAATGATAGATTAAAAATACTCCATAAACTACGTTTTTATGCGCCTTAAAAAGTGTATAATAACCTCGGAGGATCTTGATAACCATGCAAGATTAGATTTTAATATCTTAGTAGAACGATGCGCCTCACGTTTGAAGCGTTTACTTGTAGGCTTGTATGGTGCCGGTGCTCTGTGTATTGTGTTTGTCCTCTTGGGTCATCGAGACCGCCAGAGGGTTATTATACTCATTTTACGGCGCATAAAAACATCGATGTTATATTATTTTTTGTCTACATTAAGTATTTTGTTCATATTTGTTTTCTTATGTACCTACCAAACCTGTTAGTTTATGTTTAAACCTCTCAATCAATGTATCATGAGTAAGTGAAACCCTTTAGAATGCTCCAAAAAACGTGCTTTTTTGCTCTAACTCGCTCGAGATATAGCGTTTTTTTTAAGTTAGGTCGGCATTTCTTAATTTATTTGGATTAAGGCTGCGTCCCCAGTAGGCAAACTGTTCGCTGCCGATTGAGTTGGCGGCGTACTCAGTCGGCAGCGAACAGTTTGCCTACTGGGGATGTAGTCATAAAATGCATTGCTATAGAGTCGTGAGCTACCCTGAAAGTTTCAGCTGGATAGCTAATCGGGAAGTGCTCGCAATTTGAGTAACAAGAAGATTTATCCCCAATACAAGATTTTAAAATATTAGTGATCGGATCCGTGTTCTGGTCATACTGAGCCTAAACACGGCCAGTCTACTATTATCCAACGAGAAGTTCCGTTGTCCACCTTCCGTCTCCATCATCAGATCAGCTCGCTGTCACCATCATAGTGTCTTGTCATATGAACTTGACAGGTAAACCAAATTTCAGCTCACTTGGAAATTGAAAAGTCACCCTTATCGCCTCCTGTGAAAACTTATTATTGAGTAGTTCCAATGGCCATAAAGTCAAAGTCAAAGTCAAAAGTATTTTATTCATTGAAATCACAAGGATCATTTTGAATCGTCTTAAAAAATAAATTTACAGTTACTCCTGTTCCAACGCAACCAGACCTAGAAGAATCAGGCAACAAACACGGTCTGTTTTTCTTTTGATGATCCTTCTTACTACTAGGTGGAGAGCGCCTGTGTGGTGCCTCGAGAACAAGTTGAAGCTGATTCAAGGAAAAAAGGAAAACCAAATTAAAAGCCTTACTTAGGTAGGCAGTCAAAAGTAAGATAATAGAGAGAATCAGCAAAAGTTCATAAGGCAGCACACACTACGCTTGATATACACATAAATAACACATCAGTAATAAATTATATGCAGGTACAGACATTGCAAATTGACAAATTAGGTGTCGAGGGGCAGAGCGACATCAGGCCACGCGGCTTTATCATTAACATAGTCATGTAGTGTGTAATACGCTTTCTTAATTAAATTATTCTTTATGTAAGATTTAAATCTTCGAATCGAAAGTTTAGAAGCACTTTCTGGAAGTTTATTATAGAACCGAACAGAATTCCCCATAAAAGACCCACTTACTTTTTTTAATCTAAATTTGGGAATACTCAGTTTATTTTTATTTCTCGTGTTAAAACAATGCACGTCACTTTTTTTCATAAATCTATCTAAGTGTTTATGTGTATATAATAAGGTTTCGTAGATGTATTGCGATATTACGGTGAGAATGTTAATTTCCTTAAAACGCTCCCTCAAGGAGTCACGTGGCTTCATTTTATAAATGGCACGTATTGCCCGTTTTTGTAAAACAAATATTGCTTGGATGTCTGCTGCTTTCCCCCACAGAATGATGCCATATGACATAACACTATGGAAGTAGCCAAAATAAACTAGCCTAGCTGTAGCTTCATCAGTAAGCTGCCTTATCGTACGAACTGCATATGCAGCGGAACTAAGTCTACCCGCAAGTGCCTCAATTTGTGGTCCCCACTGCAAACTTGCATCAATATTAAGTCCTAAGAAAACAGTAGAGTTTACAAGATTGAGTGTCTCGCCATTTACTTTAATATTAGTTGGGTAATGTTTTACATTTGGCAAAGTGAATTTAATGCATTTAGTTTTTTTAGCATTAAGCAACAGATTATTTACTGTGAACCAATCAAGAACTCGCGATAGTGATTTATTTAGATCATCGTAATTAGCTTTTGACCTATCAACTTTGAAAATTAAAGACGTATCGTCAGCAAATAAAACTATATCACATATGTCTTTTACATAAAAAGGGAGATCGTTAATGTATACTAAAAATAGAAATGGGCCTAGTATTGAACCCTGGGGCACTCCCATAACAATAGACGATCCTGAAGACCTTTCACCACCAACGTCAACTTTTTGTACTCTATTGGATAAGTAAGAATTTACAAGGTTAATTGCCTGATTTTGGATGCCATAATGTTTTAACTTCAAAATTAGAGTAGCATGACTCACGCAGTCGAATGCTTTGGATAGGTCGCAGAATACTCCGATCGCGTCTTGCGAGTTTTCCCATGCTTGAAATATGTGTTCCAAAAGCAAGGTACCAGCATCAGCTGTTGATCGACCCTTGGTAAATCCAAATTGATGACTATGAAGTAGTCTGTGGAAGTTAAAGTGTGACAATAATTGAGTAAGAATAAGTTTTTCAAAGATTTTACTCAACGCGGGCAATATAGAAATCGGCCTATAATTAGCTGGATCTTTTGCATTTCCAGACTTGAACAAAGGAATTAATTTACTATGTTTCATAAGATCTGGAAAGATTCCGTCGTCAACACATTTATTAAAAATGTAGGCTAAGCATGGAGCAATATCAATAATTATAATACCTAACACCTTTGTGGATATTCCCCAAAGATCTTCAGTATTTTTTATATTAAGTGACTTAAATGTCTTAACAATACTATCGGCATTTACGTATCTAAAGCTAAACGCGATCTCACATTTAGCAACACTTAGTTCCAATAAAGTAGATGCTCCAGAGGCAGATGATTGTAATGACTGGGTTACAATAACTGGTATATTAGAGAAAAAATTGTCAAAGGCATTCGCGACATCAATCTTTTTTGTCAATATTGTATTGTTTATGTTTAATTTGATCTGCTTATTGCGTGGCTTAGATTTACCTGTTTCATTATTAATTAATTTCCAAGTTGCCTTAATTTTATTCGATGATTTTTCTATTTTTTTTCTCAAATGTAATGATTTAGCTGCACGACAAACTTTTTTAAAAGTATATGAATAGTTCTTTATATACAAAATAAACTTTGGGTCATGCAACATTGATTCCCTAGCCGCATAGAGATCATATAATTTATTCCTACTTCTATAGATACCGGGTGTCGCCCAATCAGCTAACCCGACATTAGATTTAGCTATACATGTTTTTAACTGAAATATCTCAGTATGTTGCTCATTTATCAAATTAGACAAGGAGGTAAAAAGGTCATTTGGATCATCTACGCATGGTAAAAGGGGTATTTTAAGTTCAATACTGCTCTGAAACTTCATAATTCGACTTCCTGTGATAGGCCGATAAGTGAATTCCTTAGGTTCATCTACCAAATTACAAGTAAATATAGCACTGTGACCGTAATGATCCGAGGTGAAATGTTTAATTACTGCTTTATCAATTGGAACACTACTGCAATATATATTATCCAAACAGGTGGCTGATGTAAGTGTCACCCTTGTAGGTTCTTCGAAAAGGTGACGTAAATTGAAACATTTAAATAAGTTAAGAATTCTCTCAGATAGAGGATTCACAGGAATATCTATATTGAAATCTCCGCAGACTATTAACATTTTACTACGTCCAAAAGTTTTAAGCAGTACTTCTTCCATAGTGGATTCAAATAACGCGAAGTCCGCGTCAGGGGGACGGTAAACACTCACAATGATATGCCGCTCAAGCTCAACACACGACAGCTCAATAGTCCTCTCAATAGTGAGATTTGCAACATCTTTACGTTCTTTGCATTTTAAATTATTTCGAGCAACAATTAAGGAACCGCCACGTATGGCGTTCTTGCGTTTGAATGAACTTACAATATTATAATTCTCATAATAAGGGAGTAAATCAAATTGTAATAACCAGTGTTCAGTAACACACATGATATCTATATTAAACATGTTTAAAAATAATTCTAATTCTAATATTTTGCTGGGAAGGCCTTGCACATTTTGATGTACTACATGTAATGTGCCAGGCTTTCTCATTGTCGGACTCGTCAGTTTAAACAAATATTGTCAGCTGACCCTCCTGCTTGTGTGCCCCCATTAGTAATACTACTAACTACAGGCACGTCGATTAACTGCGTTATAGTACTTATAACGGGATCAAAAATATTAAATGCTAACAATTTAGCAATTATCAGTTTACTATGTCTACTAAGAAGCACAGTATCTCTGGTCAAAATAAAATTACCAATAAAATTATTAGTATCAAAAAACAAAACGTCTCTATGACGACAAGTCAAATTATAAAATATTAAATTAAGATTCCAAATTGCTTGATTGTCTTTGGAACTCAAAGATTTTGAGTACGGGAATGCACATAAAATTAATTTTCCCAAACCTGAATCTAGCTTATGTAGCAAAGTCTCAACTAGCTTAATTATATCTAGTCGCATGACACCACTACTCTCACCTAATTGAACTATCAGAGTGGTGTCATTGTCAAAGCGATCTTCGCTCTTTATACAATCTATAAACTTATGAATGGGGGCATTTTCAAAGCAATTATTAGTGACAACTTGCCCTAACTGATCACTTAGTAGCAAACCCATGCCAACGCCTATCTTATCAGAATACATCTCTAGTCTACACCAAATATGGTGGACTAAATAGCACTTTCTGAAAGCACATGCTTGATTTGTTGCTAAAAATACCGAAATCTCCATATATGTGCCTTTATTATTCAAATTCAAATTCAAATTCAAATTCAAATTCAAATTCAAATTAATTTATTGCGATTTATGGGTTAGTTACTGGTGGTTAGTGCTACAATTAAATGTTCAGCCATAATCGGCTTTTAACGCATGCAAAATATACATAAATCAGTCAAAATAACTCTAGATTAATAATTAAAAATCACATAAGTAATCCTATTTAGTCACCTATTCCTAGTCATTACATTTTTATCACCAAGGAATTCTTGTGTACTATAAGTAAGCTTTTCCTGTTGGCATCTTTTTCAGTCTTCCCTTGAACACATTAAGACATCTAGTACAGATTTAGGAAGATGATTATAAACACGCACGATGATTATTTGAGGAGTTCCCTCAATTCCTCATGGATCCCGTCATCAGAACCAGATTTTGATGAAAATGGGACCAATCCAGAAGAACATCGTGCCAACTAAAAAAAACGGTTCATAAATTACGGAGTTATTAAAAAAAACTCGCGTCTAGCTTCTCCTTTTTTTTGAAGTCGATTAAAAAAACAGCCATAAGCTAATAAAGTTAATGCACCATTTAACTCACAAAACCAACACCATCTGTTAGGTGTAGGTACCTTCTACCTAGATTACTAAAAGGCATAGCCGATGAACTAATATTAGGTACCTACTCATTGAATTACATAGTTCATAGTTTCTTTATTAATAAGTAATTATAGATACATGTCAAAAATAATAATACAAAAAAATTAATAAACTGGTATGTCTAGTAATTATTTTAAACAAACAAAAAACATGATGATAGCTTGTTGTTGTGACGGCCGCGCCCCAACTCACCACGATCCGACTCGCTCTGCTCGGATTAATTAGAAAAATACCTAACGGAAAGGCCCGACTGGCCAGGGATCCATGAGAGCGGTGCAAGACAATGGACGTCATGCAAGGGTAACTTAAGGTTAATTTAGAACTTGTTTCTGTTGGATATACTCGCTTGCGACGTGAGATTGCATTCAATGGTCCATCCTGTTCAAGATCATTTACACATATATTGGTTAGGATTTATAAAAATTCAAATTGTTGCTAGTTTTACAAAAACGTGTCTATTTTAGTATTTGACGTAATTTATAAAAAAATGGTGTTTATGCTGTTGTTTATAATCGCTATGAGTGTTGGAGCCGATTCAGCTTTGAAAGGTAAGATAACTACCTACCCCTTACCATTACCACATATACAACATTTCGGTTACATTTCGGGGAATGCTCCCAGGAACGTCACGACCTGATCCCACCATCTCCTTTTCATCATAGGGCGAGCAGACGCACGGCTCGGTACCATCCTTACCTCATTAGTATACCCTCTATTCGTACTAAACGTTTCAGTTCTACCTTTATAATGTAAACTCCTAAGGAGTGCAATACACTACCGTCGTCTGTCTTTCCTGAAAACTATAATCTGGCTAGGCTAGAGTGAATAGGTGTGTAGAGTGAGTGGTGTGTAGGTGTGTCTTGTGAATAGGGTGATTTAGAAGGTAGAACTGAAACGTTTAGTACGAATAGAGGGTATACTAATGAGGTAAGGATAGGTGTCTTCTAAATCTTTGTGCTCCATCTTTGGCCACATCGTCACTTACCGACAGGTGAGATCATGGTCAAACAAAGGTAATAAAATAAAGGTAATAAAATAAAACAAAGGTATCAAAGTAAAAAAAAAAAACTTTACACTGAATATTACTCTCAAGTAATAAGCATCCGGCTGCAAGTCTCTGATGAGCCACCACATCAAACATTATCTTAATTTTTTCATTAACATAATTTCATCTTAACATTATTTTAAGTTAAGATATTGAAACATGTTATCTATTTCAAAAACCACTTCAAAAAACCTCGCGATATATATGTACAATTGTACAAATCGTGATAATAATATTCTACTAAAAAGAAATACCTATTATACCGACAGGCTTTACATGGATTTTAAAGTAGGTAGGTACTTGCATAACTTATTATCTTGACAATATCTTGAACTATTTTGCTCATATTCGAAATTTTTGACAAGAATCAGAATCGGCCGGCAAATACAAATACAAATACAAATGTTTACAAATACAAATGTTTTATTTACAAATAATAGTGGCTATTGATAATTAACAATGGGTACCGCACTAGGACAAGCCTGTATCGCGGATACCCGGACTAAAATTAACAAGAAAGTTTATTTATGAAGAGAAAACAATATGCGAGGCAAACATTGCAAAAACTAAATTTAAACAGTACTATAACAAAAAAAATGACGCCGCGCCGCAGCAACATTTCTCACTTTAGCAAGAAATCCAACACCAATTAAAAATCGCAGACGATAAACAAATACAATGACATTGTAGAACCTGTTTATCAAGTTTAGTCTAGATGCGTTGTATGACCTGAGGCGCTAGTCTGCGATGTAAGGAGCAACTTACGTGGCTTGTGGTGTATACTACATGGATCTGTGTACGGGATTTGAGGCTCTCAAGGTGCCTGCTAGGGGCGCGCTTCGGGTTTCCATACTAAACTCCGTGTAGTGTACACCACACGCCACACACGCCGGTGGGTAAATTGCGCTAATTCTGAAAGTATTGGGGCCCAAGGAGGACCATTTGTAACAAATTCAAAGTCAAAGTACAAAGGATTTCATTCATTGAAATCTCAAGGATCATTTTGGATCGTCTTTAAAAATAAATTTACTCCAGTTCCGACCTAGAAGAGTCAGGCAACAAACACGGTCAATTTTTTTTTGATGATCCGTCTTACTACTAGATTAAGAGCGCCTGTGTGGTGCCTCGAAAACAAGTGGAAGCTGATAAAAATAAAAGGAAAACCAACTTAAAAGCCTTAGGTAGGCAGTCAACAGTAAAATGCTAGAGAGAATCAGAAGACAGCACACTCTACGCTTGATTCTACTCATAAATTACACATAAATAATAAATTATATGTAGGTACAAACATTGCAAATTGACAAATTAGATGTCGAGGGGCAGAACGACATCAAGCCACGCGGCTTTATCATTAACATATTCATGTAGAGTGTAATACGCTTCTTAATTAGTTTATTTATGATAGTAAATGTGAACATGATAGTGGTCCAATTAACCCTCTCACTATTTCTAGAACTTTTAGTGATTTTTCTGAAAAATGTTCTAACTTGTGACCTATTTTTTTTAACCATGAAACATACCATACTACTTTAGTTTTTATCTGTCACGGTTGTCTGTTATACTAAAGTCAAAATTAAAGTAAAGTAATTATATAAGGTCAATAAAAAGGTAGGAAAAGTTCGGAATGTTATCAACATATATAAAAATAGTACCTACATTGTGATACAAGAGTCATAAATAGTACCTACATTGTGATACAATAGTCATAAATAGTACCTACATTGTGATACAAGAGTCATAAATTGTACCTACATTGTGATACAAGAGTCATAAATAGTACCTACATTGTGATACAAGAGTCATAAATAGTACCTACATTGTGATACAATAGTCATAAATAGTACCTACATTGTGATACAAGAGTCATAAATTGTACCTACATTGTGATACAAGAGTCATAAATAGTACCTACATTGTGATACAAGAGTCATAAATAGTACCTACATTGTGATACAAGAGTCATACATAGTACCTACATTGTGATACAAGAGTAATAAATAGTACCTACATTGTGATACAAGAGTCATAAATAGTACCTACATTGTGATACAAGAGTCATAAATAGTACCTACATTGTGATACAAGAGTCATAAATAGTACCAACATTGTGATACAAGATTCATAAATAGTACCAACATTGTGATACAAGAGTCATAAATAGTACCAACATTGTGATACAAGATTCATAAATAGTACCAACATTGTGATACAAGAGTCATAAATAGTACCAACATTGTGATACAAGATTCATAAATAGTACCAACATTGTGATACAAGAGTCATAAATAGTACCAACATTGTGATACAAGAGTCATAAATAGTACCAACATTGTGATACAAGATTCATAAATAGTACCAACATTGTGATACAAGAGTCATAAATAGTACCAACATTGTGATACAAGATTCATAAATAGTACCAACATTGTGATACAAGAGTCATAAATAGTACCAACATTGTGATACAAGATTCATAAATAGTACCAACATTGTGATACAAGAGTCATAAATAGTACCAACATTGTGATACAAGATTCATAAATAGTACCAACATTGTGATACAAGAGTCATAAATAGTACCAACATTGTGATACAAGATTCATAAATAGTACCAACATTGTGATACAAGAGTCATAAATAGTACCAACATTGTGATACAAGATTCATAAATAGTACCAACATTGTGATACAAGAGTCATAAATAGTACCAACATTGTGATACAAGAGTCATAAATAGTACCAACATTGTGATACAAGATTCATAAATAGTACCAACATTGTGATACAAGAGTCATACATAGTACCTACATTGTGATACAAGAGTCATAAATAGTACCTACATTGTGATACAAGAGTCATAAATAGTACCAACATTGTGATACAAGATTCATAAATAGTACCAACATTGTGATACAAGATTCATAAATAGTACCAACATTGTGATACAAGAGTCATAAATAGTACCAACATTGTGATACAAGATTCATAAATAGTACCAACATTGTGATACAAGAGTCATAAATAGTACCAACATTGTGATACAAGAGTCATAAATAGTACCAACATTGTGATACAAGAGTCATAAATAGTACCAACATTGTGATACAAGATTCATAAATAGTACCAACATTGTGATACAAGAGTCATACATAGTACCTACATTGTGATACAAGAGTCATAAATAGTACCTACATTGTGATACAAGAGTCATAAATAGTACCAACATTGTGATACAAGATTCATAAATAGTACCAACATTGTGATACAAGATTCATAAATAGTACCTACATTGTGATAAAAGAGACGTAAATAGTACCAAAAAGTTGAGTAAGTTTACCATCGTCACGAGTTTATAAAACATACGACACGTACACGTAAGACGTGTATCGATGTAGATGGGAAAACCTAAAACAGGTAAATAACACCGTAAGCTGCCAAATACTTAGGTACCCTAGCAATCTTGAGATTATGTTTTCTTTGTATAAAATCGACATCATTTCATATAACTACTTTTTTTAAATTGGCTTCGCACGGTTTGTGCATTTGCCGTTTTCAAGTATTGTTATTGTATATCCGATAAAATTTGTAGCGTTAAGTGTAACGCTGCCGAATTAGATGGAGTGCCTTCCAATTCGGCAAAGTCACAGTCAAGTCATGTTTAAGCAAAACGGGGGCCGTTTTACGAAAACTTTGGTAGTAGTAAAGTCCTTTTTATTTAATTTCACTACACTTGTGCTCTATAGACGAGCAACATTGGTCAAAATGCCACCAAAAGTACACAAAATAACTCCATAAAAACACTAGGAAATAAAATAAAATGAAAGTAGACGTTTCATTTCGAAAATGGCGGCCTACAAGGTTTTTTTTTAATGGACTGAAAATATACATGTTGAGGATTAATATAAAGAACTTCTTGGATTGAATGTACGTTTAATATTGTAGGTTTATTGATTTACAGAGAGGTTCTAGTTAAAATATATTAATATGGTGCCGATGTGTCGGCGGTCAACGGCTAAGTGCGTTCTCGTCCCCCCGCGCAGGGAAGCGAGGGGCGAGGCTTCTCGTGTGTATTTGTTTGCGTAAACAATACACTTTTATTGAAATTTTTAAGCAGTTTTTAACTATAAGAAAACTGGCTAAGAGTCTCGAGCCTTCACGAATTTTAGCAAAAAAAAACACTCAAATTCTACGGCAATCAAATACAGTTTATAATAATATCAATAAACTTTGTTAAGTTACTAATTACCTATTAGTTACTAATTACCTATTAGTTACTAATTACCTATTAGTTACTAATTACCTATTAGTTACTAATTACCTATTAGTTACTAATTACCTATTAGTTACTAATTTTCTTCGTATAAAGTCGACACTATTTTATTCTCAGTTTATTAAAACTCTTCGTTAGTAAACTTTTCAATTGGAATTTTTCAAATGTACAGTAAAGTGTACAGTAAATGTACAGATATCGCACAGGCACAGGGCGGTAAAATTAACTTTCAATATTTATGTTTACTGGCCTTTGTAAGTAGGTACACATTTCATGCAACTGTATATAAAAACTTTGAAATTGACGTGAGGCTGGAGCGGTTTAATTGGATCTCCGTAATGTTGCAAATGGTCCTGCCTGACCCTCCTACCGCTTGGCACACGATCTGCCGAACAATCTGTATATTAACTTACCAACAGGGCAGTGTGAGCTCAAACCGCACCCTTCAGTGGAATACCGATGCGTCCTTCTCGGCGCCACCGTAGGCACGCGAGCGTGCAATGCTCACGAGCCTGTTGGCACCATCGTCAACCCTCAATGTGCGGCCAACTACTACTCACCGGGCACGCTCACCTACATGCAATGCCTCAACGGCGACTGGAACCACATCGCAAAATGCGTACCAGGTTTGTAGACAACAGTGTATCTCAGTAAGTACCTACACGCAGTGTGCGTGGGCTTCTGCTACCGGGAGAGAAACAAGGCCGAAATCACTGATCCTTTATTCTCATAATTTGGTGCTCATAAATGATAGTTTTTTTTTTTTTTTTAATTATATTATATTAATCTAGAATCCACATTTGGTATTCGGTTCGTTTACGAAGTAGGTAGGTAGGCGCGCATGCAAGGTTAACGAAAACGAACAGTAGAACAACATTTCAGAAGGATTAGTCATAAACGCTGGGAATAAAGATTCAAGACTTGCAACCACGAATAGTACAAAGCAGTGTAGGACAGACCTCCACGCGATGTGAGATCATGACGATATGAAATAAGTTATTTTTTTATACTACCTACTTAGAATGATGGAACAAGCAGATGGCCCCCACCTGATGATAAGGGATACCCTCTGCCTATAAACAGTGCATTATCACATAAGTCACGTCCACCTAGGACGTGCCCTATGCGGCATTGCACTGCGCCCACCACCCTGAGACATAAAGTTGAAAAGACTCACGTGCCTGTGATTTCACAGGCAACCATACCCTTCAAACCGGAACACCGCAATGCGAGCAGTACAGCTTTGCGTCAGAAATAGGTATGGTGGTAGTACTTCCTCGGACGAACTCTTTCACAAAAAAGCTCTAATAAATTAAGCTGTAAGTAATTGTAGTGTGAGCTGATCTAAATAAGCATCTCGCAAACATCAGCTTTATTTATTTATTTATTTATTTAAAAACTTTCACACAAGACAATAGTGCAAGGAGGACTTAATGCTAACAGCATTATCTGCCAGTCATCCGTCTGTCGTCAGCTTTCATAAGAATGAAAACCGCATTGAAATCAGACCAGCCGTTTCGGAGCTATGACGCCACAGATAAACAGACAGATTGACGACACACTATGGCCTCAAACTTATAACACCCTTGTCTTTAGACGGGTGTTCAAAATAAACATAGATAGATAGATTAACTCTGTAAGAAATACAAAACTTAACTAAATAATAGGAATGCACAATGTGCGCTCTTATCGCTTATAACGATTTCTTCCAGACAAACGTAGGACGGAGAGGGCTTTATGAAAGAATGGGACAGTGGTGACAAAGACACATCAATATCTATTTTATATTTATAATTTTTCAAGGAAAATTCTAAAAGGTTGGTAAGGTAGGGTTACGAGCTATACCGGTTGGGGCGTTGTTGAGATACTGGGGTCCTAGAGAGGGTAAAAAAAAGTTGGAATATCAGATCAAATGGGATGTCATATGAAAGTCCCTTGCTTCGAAATTGCAAAACTATTATTATATTATATTATTACTATTATTATATTTTTCACATATGTAGTTTTTGAAATATTAGGGTAAATCGAAAATGTAAAAACCCGAAATTTCTAGGGTACTTCCACTAATCCCACAACGCTGAAATTTGGTACGTTTGTAGCTTTTATGACACAAATACTGATAAAAGTCTAAAATTGAAGAATTTTGAAACTTGTACTCTATTTATTTAAACAATAACCAACATTCATGGGAATTTGAACGACGTTGTAGGAATAACATTTCGAACCTTTTAACTTACATCTCAGTAAACGTATTTAGAAGTCGGTTAGAAAGGTATTTGTAACTTTTGTGCAAAACTACAGGGAGAAGTAAAAAATTGAGGATTGTCCTTGTAATACCATTTTTTTGCGTTGAAAAACGTAATCTTTGATGCTTATGTAGCAAATTCACAACTAGATGGCGCTGCTAATTATGTCTGAAAGTTAGATTGCGCTATCGATGCGTTTTATAGCTTGGATATGAAGTACCGTGACAAGTACGTTTTTATTTTATTTTATTAATCTAGGATTCACAGTTATCTTATAGTAAGTCTTAAACTTTACACTATATGCTATTCTGAAACCTATTTGAAGCCACATTCGGCACACAAAACGGCAGGAAAGCCGGATAAGACGTTCAATTTATAGCAAGTAGCTCCAGGTGTGTACAAACGCGCCGGTCGGATCGTCTTAGACAAAGATATTTGCGTGCCAATGTAGTCTAAAGCTCACCTCTTTACAGAGCGCATGTATTGTCGGGAACCACGATATGTAACTAGCCTAAAATACTCAATAAAAGATTATGTCTGATAGAGTATTTAAATTCAGACCCTATAAATTTGATTATATGAATATTGGCGCAAGAAAAAAAAACCCTAATGACGTTCATTTTATTTTATACTCACTGAGCAGGTAATCACTACGTACATAGATATTTTTTCGAGATAAATAATGTAACTTACCTGTATCGCGTGTATTCGCGAGGTCTCAGTTCGGGGCGAACCACTAGTTAGAAAGTCATTGAGTCTCTTTATTCATGTCCAGACTGCGGGAGAGTGACTCCAGACAGCATGGTGCTGGTGGTGGGAGGACACCGCGTGAAGAGAGGGCAGCTCCCGTGGCACGCGGGGGTCTACAGGAGGACTGTCACCCCTTACCAGCAGATCTGTGGAGGGTCACTTGTTAGCAATAACGTTGTCATATCAGGTAAAAAAACAGTACAAATTCTTCTATCCTGGTACACTGAGCGATTCATTTTATTAACCACCCTACTACCTTTGTTCTTTGCGAAGAGATTCTAATTATAGTAGTATATTAAATTTCTTTCGTTGTTTACAAGTAATAGATATAGGTCTACTCGCTTGTCTTACCGCTTTGACAGATGCTATTGCCGTGTTTATGGTACTCGTAGTTCCTGATACCCTGGCCACAGGGGATCCTAGTGTGGGATCATTGTTTCTTACACTGGGAATCAGGTCTATGTATGTGTTTGTTATATTTTTTTATGTTATGTTATGGTTTGTTAACTGTCTGTTTCGGCCACGATATCATCTGGGCGTAGTCCGCATCAGAATATAAGTTTTTTGTTTTTAAAAATATATGTTTAACAAGTTGTTTATGAAATTAGTGATCGGAACCTAATAATCAGTACTAGCACTTATGTGTTGTTTTTAATTCCAGCTGCCCATTGCTTCTGGAGTGACTTGGAGAAGCAGCTGCCAGCTTCGCAGTTTGCTGTAGCCGTCGGCAAGCTGTACAGGCCGTGGGACAATCCCGTGGACCAAGCTCAGAAGTCAGATGTAAGCAACCTTAATATAAAGGAAAACAGAGCAGTACGAGGAATGGATGGGAGTCATTAAAATCACATCAAAATAATATTTCGATATCTTGATTGATAGTCTCCCATAGAACCAAAGAAAAAATACTTAAATGAGTAGGAGCTATTCCATTATAAGATAGGCCTTTTTCGTTCAGGTAAAAGTGATACATCTACCCGAGCGATACCAAGGCGCCGGCGCGCACGATCAAGACGACATTGCCGTGATGGTCGTCGCGCGCGAGTTCCAGTTCAACACCTACGTCCGGCCGGTGTGCCTCGACTTCAACTATCACTTCGAAGTACAGCAGCTGTATCCTGGAAATCACGGAAAAGTATATAATTAACTTTTCAGAGGGGAAACTTCTGGGATTGGTAAAATCAACAATATGCTTGCATTATTGTGTCCAAGTATACAGGTATTTTTTACATACAATAGTAACACACACTAAAATTCAATTATTTGTCCAGCAGCAAGTACGGAAACGAACCATCTCAGCTGGCTATCTGCCACTCCACAGAGGTTATTGAATGGCTGAAAATGTGTCTAGATTTGTATTGGTACTCAATTATTAATAACGAAAAAGATTCGGTTGAATGAGTTCGTTAACTGAAAGAAGTCCTCAAGATATCCCAGAAGATGAGGATGGCAGCGGACCAGCCTCATCTTCCGAAGAACCAGGCTCATTGGCGCGCCGTGCGAGGGACCTGTGTCCAGTGTACTGCAATATATCGATGATCTTGGTGGCGAAAAAGCTTTAGATCTAAACTAAAACTGAATCGGGACTCAAGTACTTGCCCATAGAGTTTATGACAGTTTTCATCGAATTATGTTTAGTACTTACCTACTTAGTAGAATTCCTTGTGAAATTGTTCAACCAGAGAAGTACCATATCTATTGCTGCCGCAAAGCACTATGATGTGTAGAATACCCCCTTCCCGGGCTTATAGGGATATTATATTACACCCTGTATACTTAAATGTGGCTTGATTTTTGTAAAGACTACTATCTGCCAGACGTCGTTCCTTCTTGGGAATGGGTATATGGTTCGTAGTGTCTGATCTGTCTATATCTTAAACCATTGCAACTGGACCACTACTAAGTATAAGTTTTAATATCTAAATCTACAAACCAATATTTGTTTTTAATTCCTGTGCATTAATTTTACGTACAAGCCAATACATTTTTAGACCTTATTGTTTGCTGCAGGTAGCAGGCTGGGGCTTGACGGCTGCAAACGGCAACGTATCGTCAGTGCTGCAGGTAGTGGACCTGCCTTACGTGGACATACGCACTTGTATAATCAATTCTCCGCCTGAATTCGGCGAGTACATCACCAGCGATAAGATCTGCGCCGGCACTCTAGAACGTAAGATAATCTCAACAAAAAAACAGTTTGATTTGTGGCCATTTGTATGAACTTGTATGGCTTCCACCCGAGGACACTGGTTGGCAAGTGTTAAAAGGTAAACTTCTATCTAGACCATAGTTTGCCATCGTCGGGCGAATTGTCACTTACCAACAGGAAATGGCAGTCAAACAAAGAACTATCGTTGATATCAAGTCAAAAGTAACGAAACAATAGACAAAACAACTCTAAGCCACAACATTAGGTATACAATAATTTTATGCAGCTTTATCTGCATGCAACACGAAAATTAAAAACAAAAAATAGATCCTTTTGAAATTTTTACAACAGATACGTCCTCTGATCACCGGAACCTTCAGTTATTAAATGTGGAAGCAAGCGGTCCAGTAACAAAAAAGTACAAAATGGCGGACATTTTTTTCAATTTTGACTACAGATTCGTGTTCTCTGGTCCTATTACGGAAAAGAATGGGGCCAATAACATTTATTTTTGAAACTAATGCTACCGGTCTTTGCTACTCTCACTCACTCAACCATCGACTGGTTTATTCATCCAGTCCTACTAGAAATACGATTTAGATTATTTATTTATTGTTTAATATTAATCTTAAACCATAAATACGATGATCTAACTATTTGGAAATAATCAGTGGGTCAGTGGCTTGCTTCGTTTGGCACTTTCCTTTTCGCTTGACGCCCGGCCTCGTGGAGATCGTTTCCATGTACGATGTTCGCACGAGCTTCTGGCTCCATGCTGGTTTATAAACTCTTGCAATTGTTTTTAGGGTTCCGTAGTCAAAGACAAGGAACCCTTATGGATTCGTCATGTCTGTCTGTCTGTCTGTCCTTGTATGTCACAGCCTTTTTTTCCGAAACTATAAGAGCTATACTGTTGAGACTTGGTAGGTATATGTATTCTGTGAACCGCATTAAGATTTTTACACAAAAAAAAATATAAATAAACAATTATTTTTGGGGTTCCCCATACTTAGAACTGAAACTCTGTTTTTTTTTCATCAAACCTATACGTGTCCTATCCATGGATAGGTCTTTAAAAATGATATTGAGGTTTCTAATATCATTTTTTTCTAAACTGAATAGTTTGCACGAAAGACACTTCCAAAGTGGTAAAAAGTGTGTTCCCCCCCCCCCCCCCCCCCATAACTTCTAAATCAGGGAATGATAAAACTAAAAAAATATAATTGATGTACATTATCATGTAAACTTTCACTCAAAATTGGTTTGAACGAGATCTAGTAAGTAGTAGAGCTTTTTGTGAAAGAGTTCGTCTGGGGAAGTATTACCACCATACCTATTTCTGCCGCAAAGCAATAGTGCTCGCATTGCTGTGTTCCGGTTTAAAGGGTAAGGGTGCCGGTGAAATTACAGGCACATGAGACTTTTCATCTTTATATATCAGGGTGGCGGGCGCAGTGTAATGCCACATAGGGTGCGTCCTAGGTGGACGTCCGTCATTCAAGTAGGTAGTATAAAAAAATAAAAAAAATAAAAAAGTTTTTTATTTTTGGGGTTCCCCATACTTAGAACTGAAACTAAAAAATCATTTTTTGCTCATACCTATACGTGTGGGGTATTCATGGATAGGTCTTCAAAAATGATATTGTGGTTTCTAACATAATTTTTTTCTAAACTGAATAGTTTGCGCGAGAGACACTTCCAAAGTGGTAAAAAGTGTCCCCACCCCCCTAACTTCTAAAATAAGAGAATTATAAAACTTAAAAAAAAAAATGATGTACATCACCATGTAAACTTTCAACCAAAATTGGTTTGAACGAGATCTAGTTAGTCGTTTTTTTTTAATACGTCATAAATCGTAATCCATCCCAGAACTTTTATATTATGTTACTTGCTGCTACGGAACCCTTCATGGGCGAGTCCGACTCGCACTTGGCCGCTTTTTTATTATTATTTTAGCAATTTCCAATCTTCGTTAAAAGATAAATCGAAGTTGCCAATGAAACTTCATTTTTTATTTGATCATCTGGTTTTGTTAGCATTCGACTATTAATTTTTATTTATCTCTTCCTTGTTTTCGGCCTTGGAGTTTTATTTTTCAATCTTCGATACAAATATGTTTACAATAATTGAAAAAACCGGTAATAACTCACGTAGGTACTTGTTCCGAGTCAAACACCCGACTCGAGTTTCTGGGACTTAATACCCCCTTCCTCAAGGAGTATACGCGACGGCTTCGCGGCTTTACCGGTTTTTTTTTTTTTTTTTTTTTCAATTATGGATATTACTCACGGAAGTTTTAAATATGTTTACGTTGCAAATTATTATTTTTGTTCTCTTATTAACTCTTATTAACTTATCTTATTAACTAAAACACATATTTTTGTGTAGTCGTCAGATGAACCTTTAAAAATAAACATACACATAAAGAAAAGGGTAAGTATAACTTAGACGGTCACCAAAATATTTTTTAGATTCTTAATATTATGATCCAAAATAAATTAAATACATACATACATACATAGACACACGCCTTTTTCCCCGAAGGGGTAGGCAGAGCCTCAATGGGCCTCTTTTCACAGTGGGTTACACCATCGTGGAATATAGACGTGACGAGTGGTGAGCTCATCGCCGCCATTGCTTCCACGACTGACTCAGCTAACGCTTTCTTCCAGTATTATCACATTTTATAAATAAGCTAGCAGCCAGGACAAATCTTATACCAACGAATCTTACAAACAAGTCCGGGTAATCCCTAAGTCGGCTTTTACGACATCCACGGGAAGAGATGGAGGGGTCTATTCTTGGGCCGGACACACCAAATTCTGTTTCTAAAATGGATTAACGGTCACCAAATTCTGTTCCTAAAATGGATTAACGGTCACCAAGTTCTGTTCCTAAAATGGATAAACGGTCACCAAATTCTGTTCCTAAAATGGATTAACGGTCACCAAATTCTGTTCCTAAAATGGATTAACGGTCACCAAATTCTGTTCCTAAAATGGATTAACGGTCACCAAATTATGTTCCTAAAATGGATTAACGGTCACCAAGTTCTGTTCCTAAAATGGATAAACGGTCACCAAATTCTGTTCCTAAAATGGATTAACGGTCACCAAATTCTGTTCCTAAAATGGATCAACGGTCACCAAATTCTGTTAGGTTAGGTTAGGTAAGGTTAAATATATAATATTTAGTCGAAAGTGTATTTTAAAGGCGTCCATATAGTTTCATGGCAGTCAATAATACGAAAAAAAGGATTTATTTCATAATATTTTAGGAAACGTAATTTGGTGACCATTTATCCATTTTGGTATCCATAGGTAATTTTTTGGGCGGTGTTTAAACAGAAGCCTAAAAATAATACCCAACAGACACATACGTAGTCCTAATCCCACACTAGGTTCCCTGTGTCGTGGGTATCAGAAACTACAAGTAACGGAACAAATATTTGTAGATCATACAATGTTCTGCAGCGGGAATCAAACTCGCAACCTTTCGCAGCCGACGAAACTCGCCGACTTTCGCTTTTGACGCCGGATGCGCTACATAGGGCGTCAACATTTATAATTATGTTACAATTAAGGTGGGATGTGCCGCAAAATTCCTTAAATCAAGTCAAGTCCAATATTCAGATTAAAAATATGCATGAATACTATGTACATTATAATACTATGTACATTATAATACTATGTACATTATAATTCCAAGGGATCACTGTACCAGAAACACGATAGGACAATTTTTTTTTGATTAAAATAAAATCCCAAAGTCACCTCAAACTTTTGGCTACATTCGATTTAAACGGTGCATATTATTGGGTAAAAATTTTGATAAATAAAATCAATACGACAAAGGCGAGGGTTTTTAACCTTTAATACCTGGCACTGCTCGAAAAACCGGTTTCGATTTTTTGGTTTTCCGAGCGGCTCCTGGTATTATTAAAAGCTTTTATTTAACTTGCAATGTATGTATATGTTTGTCCGAGTGGAATTTTGCAACTGAATTTTGAACAAGTTAGTCTCGTGACATTGAGCTGAAATTTTGAATACCTGTCAAGTTTTGATAACAATACATCGTTGTAACAATGGTGACAACGAGCTGATCTGAAGATGGAGACGGCAGGTAGACAACGGAACTCCTCGATAGTTAATTGTAAACTAGCCGTGTTGGGCTAATTTTCTCAGCTCACGGTTCTAATTACTAATTTCATCGTCATAACTTTTTATTATTTTATGAAGATGTCTGCCTGCGGTAGGCGCAGCCTCACGTTTTAGCTTTGTTTTGAAAGATACGTTGGTGTAGCGATCCATCTAACTTTGCCTATGGTGAGATTATGGAAACCTAGCTTGAGTTGGCTTAGGTTCATCGAATTCATGTCAAAAACTAAAATCGAGGCTGACTCATTGTTTAATTGTTTGTCTCACAGCTGACACGGCGCTCTGCAGAGGTGACAGTGGAGGGGGGCTCGCATATTCCTCATCGCCGATGGGCGCTGAGCGATACTACCTGCGCGGCGTCGCGTCAACCGCGCCGTCCAGTGACAACGCCTGCACCACTGCCGCCTACACCAGTTTCACGTCCATCACGAAACATGAACAATTTATCAAACAATTCTGGATCGAATCGTAATGGAACTCTTTTAGTATCATACCCTACTTGATAACATTGCCTGTACCAGGGCGGTCCGTTAACCACGATATGGAGAATCCAAACAAATTGTTTATACTTTAAGCCTTGGCCAACAGCAGTGGGTTAAAAAACTGGGTATATTGATATCTTATATAATGTATGTTTTGTAACATCATACCTCTTACCGGCAAGCTATAGGAAGCCACTCGAAGCTACAATTTATAAAAACCTATGAAAGCTATCAATTGAAGTTCGGTGACTCAAAACTAAATAAAACTATTAGTTTCTATACTTTGCCTATGTTTGAAGCATTTTTGAGTACCTATGTCTGTGGCATGGTCACCGTGGCATGGTACACTGCAAGAGGTTGGAGTCCATACAAATAAAGTTAATAAAAAAAATTGTTATAAAGACCACAGAATAAATGATTATTATTCTTAAGCATGTATACATACATTTGTTAACAGAAAGAAAGAATAATAGACAGGTTTAGTGTTTAACTGAGTCAGTCCCTGAGGTATGGGAGCGGTACGAGAGGGGTGTTTTCTTCTCTCAAATTATGAGATGAGAGAAGCCATGCTTCATTTTGACGTAACGTAATACCTGTAATACAAGTAAGTTTATACAAAATTTAAAAAATACAAATTAAACAGTTGAGCTATCTGAAGACTGTTACAAGCGATCTGATGGTAGCTCAACTTATCCAAATCACTACCAGACGGAAGCGTCCTTAAGACGCTAGCTGCATTGCCACGCTGAATCGTAATACTAATGCGTTGAGCCAGATAAGAGCCAGCTCTCGGGTCACGCGTCGCTTCGATCAGACCCCCTAAAATAATTTTGAATAAGCGAAGGTCCCTCGTACCCCACGGACCCAGAGTCTCGAAGCATGTTATTATTAGAGTGTTGATTCGTTGGTGCAAGGAAGTTATTTAATCGAAGTGCAAGGATGAAATAAATATGATATCGTGTAGGACATTCCAATATACTGTCATACCTGGTATGACATATTGTCTGGATTGTCCTTAACTTCTTGCCAGTGTGTGGCTGGGGGCACCGTTACGAAAACTATTAGATTCCACACATCCCTCTTCCAGGGAGGAGTTCCCCCTCCCCCTGCCTATTGCCTAATTCGTGCAGCATGCATGATTCGAATGATGCCCCAATGTCCTGTTACCGTTGAAGTCACATTTAGCAGCTTATTATTAGCAGAGGGGATAGTGCTATATAGGCAAGTTAGTATAGAGGCCAGCGTCTAGTGGCGCATTCAGGCACTTAACTTGTATTATTAGCAGAGGGGATAGTGCTATATAGGCACTAACTAGTTAGTATAGAGGCCAGCGTCCAGTGGCGCATTCAGGCACTTAAGGTGAATGCTCACGATTGCGGCGGGAGATTAAATTTTTTTGGTGTTTTTTGCCCATTACAGGACATCAAGACTTCTTCAGATAGCAAAAGTTGAGTTCGCGATAACTAGGAGACTTAACACACATGTTTTAATTGACAGTATCTCATAAATATCATCAGATTAGCTACGATACCCCTAAACAAAAAAAAACACTGTAAAAATGTGTTTAGAGGTATCATAGCTAAACTGATGATATTTATGAGATACTATCAATTAGAACATGTGTGTTAAGTCTCCTAGTTCTCGCGAACTTAACTTTCGCTAACTGAAGAAGTGTAGATGAGCAGTAATGGGCAAAAAACACCAAAAAAATTGAATTACGCGCTGCAAGCGTGCGCATCCACCTTAACTAGTATTATTAGCAGAGGGGATAGTGCTATATAGGCACTAACTAGTTAGTATAGAGGCCAGCGTCTAGTGGCGCATTCAGGCACTTAACTAGTATTTCAATTTCTTCCATGCAGAGGTGAATTCCGTTGCCAGGATGGTAGCTCTATAACAGCTACAAGCTACTGCGACGGCGCCAGAGACTGCGCCGACGGCTCTGACGAGACGGAGGATGCGTGTGTCACGAATACCTGCTCCGGGTTCCTGTTCCGGTGCGCATACGGTGCGTGCGTCGACCGAGGAGCCACCTGCAATGGGGTATGTCAGCACCACCTTCTTTTGCGTCCAAGCAGAGTTTAACATTTTGTAGCGATTTCCAGTCGACGCACTAAATTTGACTTTCATTCCAGCGGTAAAAATTAAGTTAAATTTCCGTATTTAAGTAAAATCCGTATAAAATCGTTGCGTGGCTGAATGACTGACTGACTGACTGACTGACTAACTGATTGACTGACTGACTGACTGACTGACTGACTGACTGACTGACTGACTGACTGACAATCAACGCACAGCCTAAACCGTAAGTCCTAGAGATCTGAAATTTGGAGAGTACGTTCCTTTTGGGGTTTAGGGGTGCACTAAGAATGAAATTTTGAAAATTCGCATGCTAAGGGATCCAAAATGGGCTTTTAATTTACAAAAAAAAGATGTATATTTCAGAAACCGTTAGCAGTAGAACCTTGAAATTTTACATAAAGTTTCCTCAAATAAAATAAATAAACACGTGTTTCAGCGATTCCTGAATTTTTCTTGAAAAACGGAAAGGGAACGTTTTCTTTGTAAAACAATAAAAAAACTTGAGTTTTTACAACGCAAAGCCTAAACCGCTGGTCGAAGAGACTTAAAATTTGGAGAGTGTATTCCTTTTAGGTTGTAAAGGTGTACTTAGAAAGGAATTTGGAAAATTCGCCCTCTTAGGGGTCCAAAAAGGGCTTTTTACGTATACACTTTGCGTTTTGCAACGCACAGCCTAAACCGTAAGCCCTAGAGACTTAAAATTAGGACGGTACTTTTCTTTTGTGGTTTAGGGGTGCATTAAGAAAGGAATTTTGAAAATTCGCATGCTAAGGGGTCCAAAATGGGCTTTTAATATACAACAAAAAAGCTCTGTATTTCAGAAACCGTTAGCAGTAGATCCTTGAAATTTTACATGGAGATTCCTCAAATAAAATTAATAAACACGTGTTTCAGAGATTCCTGGATTTTTCTTGAAAAATGGAAAGGGAACGTTTTTTTGATAAAAAATAAAAAAAACTTTAGGTTTTACAAACTACTGGTCTTAGAGACTTAAAATTTGGAGAGTGTATTCCTTTTAGGGTGTAAAGGTGTACTTAGAAAGGAATTGGAAAATTCGCCGTCTTAGGGGTCCAAAATGGGCTTTTAACGTATACACTTTTCGTTTTGCAACGAACAGTATAAACCGCTGGACCTAGGCACATGAAATTCGGAAGATGTATTCTTTTTTGGGTGAGGGGTACACCCCTCACCCAAAAAAGAATACACTTCGAAACTAAGAACACTAAGAAAGGGTTTTTGAAAAATCACCTTGGAAGGGGTCCAAAATGGCTTTTAATGTAAAACTAAAATGATTCGTAATTCGGAAACCGTTGGTAGCAGATACATGAAAATGCACAGGTTAATTTTAAAAAAAACAGCAAACATAAATTTCAGCAGTACCTGAAATTTAGCTGAAAAAACCAATGGGAACATTTTCTTTGTAAATAAATACACTCTAGGTATAAGCCAGATTTCAGCGTATTTAGACAATTTCAAAGTTAGTTTCACGGTGAAGTCATTAAGATCAAAATATTTTCAGGACCTCATGGTTAAAATGGGATCCCTCAGTTGAAAAATATGAGTATGGTGTCATTTCATTTCATTTTCATTTATTTAATTCAATAACAATTTACAATCGTATCTTCATAGTCGTCGTTTCATAGGTCATGTCACGGTATCGTTGTTGAGATTAAAATATTTTCAGGACCTCAAGGTTAAAATGGGACCCCTTAATTGTTAAACTTGTGTATGGCACAGTTGTGCAGAGATATGTTTTCACTGCGCGAGCTAGAACAGAATTAAATTAAGGAGTTAAGAGATGAGATGCTGCCGCGTCTGAATTTGACTCTCAAGGCTGTATCTGACTGGGGTGATGCCAATCTAGTTAAGTTCAATGCCTCTAAAACGCAGGCTTGTCTCTTCTGGGCGAAAAAAAGTCCGTTTCTCCAAGTTCCTGTATTCCGTCATGTACCTGTAGCTACAGGAGATCACCTCGAGCTCTTAGGTGTTTCGCTCACGCCTACTCTGAACTTTGGCTCTTACATCGAGTCTAAGGCAAAAACAGCTGCCATGAAGCTAGGCATCCTGAATAAGATAAAGCGTTACTTCACGCCAGGACAGATTCTCAGTTTATAATGTTACGCGCCAACACAGAATGAATATGGCACCACAGATAAAATCATTCGGCAACACATTTAACGCCATCTATTGACGAATAGCTGAACCTGTGGCTCTACCCATAGAGTAAGGATGTGTCAGAGAAGTGTAGCGAGAGCCTGCTATCCTGTTGTTAGAGCAGGATAGATATAGTTCCCGATAGTTCTAGACTATGGTAGACGTTTCTACAGATTGCTCGTAATTGTTAGAATATTCGAGACTCTAAGACGCTCGTATATAAAGTCGTAAATTCATTCGTGGAGAGCAGTTGACTACTAGCTAAGTGTGTGAAGTAATCAAGAGACCTGAGAGGGATAATTTAGAACAGCGTAGTATAGTGCAAGTGAAGTGGTGAGAGTGATAATTTTGAATAGTGCGGTTAACGGAAGTGTGAATTTGTGCTTTTTGGATTATTTTATTAAAAAGTGTTAATTTGTTCACCGGTGTTTTAAGAGTTTATTTTATCCTGAACCCTAGCTCGTAACAAATTGGTGTCAGAAGTCGGGATAAAATAATGCCGGTACTTCCAAAGGACGATACGGAAGGTATCAGGACGCGCAGTCAACGGCAGTTGGAAATGGATGTCAGGCGACTTGAAGGTTCACCATCACAAGTGCATCGCCAGATTCCTGACCCAATGGTGGAGCCAGCTGCTGGATCATCCGGGGTTTCACCACCATCAGCGGCCCAAGCTCCCGCTTCAATTGATTTTGCTGATTTAATGGCAATGCTTCAGGAGCAGGCCCGTCGGCAGGAGGAGCAGGCCCGTCGGCAGGAGGAGCAGGCCCGTCGGCAGGAGGAGCAGGCTCAACGCATTGAGGAGCAGCTGCGCCGTGATAAAGAGGAGCAGACTCGTTGGCAGGAGGAGCAGGCTCAACGCCTTGAGGAGCATCTGCGCCGTGATAAAGAGGAGCAGACCCGTCGGCAGGAGGAGCAGGTTCAACGCCTTGAGGAGCTACTGCGCCGCGATAAAGAGGAACAGACTCGCCTCATAAGGGACCTGTACGTGACTATTGGGAAAGAACTCCGGGATGTAAAATACCAGGTACAAAACCAAGAGAGTCGCATCTCCAAAGCTGAAACCCAGATCGCCGATGTTAGAAAGGCTCTGGGTGTGCTGAAGTCTGGAGATGGGAACGTGGCTTCAGTGGTTGCTACACCTACAGTCCGAGGCTTCAAGGTGCCGCCGTTTGATGGAAGCTCTTCGTGGTCAGCCTACAAGATCCAGTTTGAGGCCGTGGTCAAGGCCAACGGATGGACCACAGCGCAGGCTATGACTGCCCTTACTCTAGGCCTTCGTGACCAGGCGCTTACCATTTTAGAGGCCCTCGGAAAGGAATTCACCTACGAACAGATGCTCGAAGCATTGGAATCCCGCTATGGTGATGCACATTTGGAGCACGTGTTCCGCGCTCAATTAAAGGAGAGAGCGCAGCGTCACTCTGAGAACCTACAGCAGTGGGCTCTCGAAATAGAAAAGCTGGTTCGAAAGGCATATCAATCGTCACCGGCACTCATCGACAGTAATTTAGTCCAAGCCTTTGTCGATGGAATACGTGACCTTGAAGTACGGGCTGCTGTGAGACTTGGGCACCACGAATCTTTGAAGAACGCTTTGGCGCATGCATTGGAGGTGGAGGCCGTAAGACCGGGTGGTTGGCTTCCACCTACAACCAGCAGGGAAACGAGTAAACGCCAGTACTGCGGGGCGAGTGCTGGCCGGTTTTAGAAGAGCCCCAAGAATTTTGATCTCACAAGACCATGATGGTAACGCGGATGCGCTACCAGGAAGACCTGGTCCGGATATGGGACGGACCATACCGTGTTGTGACCAGGATTAAAGATGTCACGTATCGAATTCAGAAGGGGCTGCGAGGTACACCTAAGATTGTACATGTAGATAGATTGGCGCGATATTATGGGCCTAACGATGCTCGGGACGAGCACGTCTAAGGAGGGGGCAATGTTACGCGCCAACACAGAATGAATATGGCACCACAGATAAAATCATTCGGCAACACATTTAACGCCATCTATTGACGAATAGCTCAACCTGTGGCTCTACCCATAGAGTAAGGATGTGTCAGAGAAGTGTAGCGAGAGCCTGCTATCCTGTTGTTAGAGCAGGATAGATATAGTTCCCGATAGTTCTAGACTATGGTAGACGTTTCAACAGATTGCTCGTAATTGTTAGAATATTCGAGACTCTAAGACGCTCGTATATAAAGTCGTAAATTCATTCGTGGAGAGCAGTTGACTACTAGCTAAGTGTGTGAAGTAATCAAGAGACCTGAGAGGGATAATTTAGAACAGCGTAGTATAGTGCAAGTGAAGTGGTGAGAGTGATAATTTTGAATAGTGCGGTTAACGGAAGTGTGAATTTGTGCTTTTTGGATTATTTTATTAAAAAGTGTTAATTTGTTCACCGGTGTTTTAAGAGTTTATTTTATCCTGAACCCTAGCTCGTAACAATAATAAAGAACAAGTCCGGGCTGGTATGGAGTACTGCTGCCTTGTTTGGGATGGTTCGGCCAAATACTAGCTTGCTGCCTTGGACTCAATCGAACGCAGAGCTTTCAGGCTTATAGGTGAGCAACATATGGTGGAGACTAAGATCCAGAGTCTCGAGCACCGCCGTAAGGTTGCATGCCTTTCGATCTTCTATAGGTTACATTTCGGGGAATGCTCCCAGGAACTGCACGATCTGATCCCACCATCTTCTTTTCATCACAGGACGAGCAGGCGTACGGCTCAGTACCATCCTTACCTCATTGGTATACCTTTATAATCTTCGGCCACATCGTCACTTACCAACAAGTGAGATCGTGGTCAAGCAAAGGTCTATCAAAATAAAAAAAAATAAAAAAATGTTGTCGTTACAAAGGTCGTGTCACGGTGTCGTTGTTGAGATTAAAACATTTTCAGGACTTCAAGGTTAAAATGGGATCCCTAAATTTAAAAACTTAAGTATGGTGTCGTTTCAAAGGTCGTTTGACGGTATCTTACAAAATATAAGAGACATAGTCAAGCAAAAAACAGTTCAAACAGTTCCTCTACCCCCTCCCCCCCCCTCCCGCCCCTTAATCCTATAGCCATAATGTAGCTTTCTATGGGTTAAATAATTTTTAAAATCGGTCAAGTACTTTTTGAGTTTATCGATTACAAACAAACATACAAATACGCGAGTGAAGCCGCGGGTGAAAGTTAATAAACCATAGCCTATGTTACTTGCAGATAATGTAGCTTTCTACAGGTGAAATAATTTTTAAAATGGGTTAAAAAGTTTTTTAGTTTATCCAATACAAACAAAATTATTTTACACCTTGGGTTACATTATTGGAGTTTTAGTAAGGATTCCTAATTTTTTGGAAATATAATAATAAACAATCAAATCTTTCCTCTTTATAATATTACAGATTGTGAGATTTGCGAGTAGAAACTGCGCTTGGGAGAATAAATTACATACATACCACAGATTAATTAATAGTGTCTAAACCGAGTTACCTTAGCGGTGCGCGCAGTGCGATTTTCTAATAAGATCACACACACACGTAAGTCCAGCAAAAAACCAGTTATAGTTATTATTATTATTTATTATGGATAAAATAATGTTACGCATACGAAGTCGCGGGTAACAGCTAGTTTTTCATATAATGGCTTCTGAGGAGTGCTCCAAACAATTTTGCCAATGTCAAGTGATATAGATTATTATATTTTATAGTCAAGTCGTCAAGAGTCTCCATCAAGTCTAACCCAGTATAAACAGTGGCAGAAAAATTGAGTTTTTACAGAGAAAAATCCATCATTTTGAAAAAACACGCAATACACCTAAATTTCAATACATAACACATGTGCTATTTATCCAAGTTACACCAGTTAAAATGCCAATAATATTATACGAAAAAACAAATTAAAATTTAAATAAATAAAAATAACGACGTTTCTTTCAAAAATGGCAGATTGAAACCCCCGGCGAATAACTTTTACAAAATTAAATTTTTGCAAAATTTTTAAAGATTTTTTTGCAAGATTTATAATTAAAAAATGACATTCAGAATTTAAATACACGCTATAAAAACAATATACTTGTCACAAAACACAGACTAGCTAGTAGCTAATAGCATTAGAAAATTAGTCACCCCAAATTCTGTCCCTATCTAACTCAGTAAAGTTCAGATAAGCAAGAACGGGACGGAACAAAGCACGCGAAACAAATAGTGAGCGAAAATTACAAAAACCACAATTGTATCAAGTGAATGGCTATTTAAAAAAACTAAACCTCATTTGTTATAAATCTAAAAATTGCCTTTATTTTTATGAAAGAATAATTAAAATTGCTTGAGATGTTTAGAAGCAGTAGGCTTTTTTGTATAAACCATAGGAAACTTTGTTTAATTATTCCCTTCGACCAAGTTGGTTTTCCTTTTTTCCTTGAATCAGCTTCCACTCGTTCTCGAGGCACCACACAGGCGCTCCCCACCTAGTAGTAAAATGGATCATCTAAAAAAAAACAGACCGTGTTTGTTGCCTGATTCTTCTAGGTCTGGTTGCGTTAGAACAGGATTAAATGTAAATTCAAAATGATCCTTGTGATTTCAATGAATAAAATACTTTTTGACTTTGACTTTGATTTTGAGACCGAATCGAAGTTTATTTCTGTCAAAATCAACAGCAAATTAAACATAAAGATGAAAAGTCTCATGTGCCTGTAATTTCACCGGAATTTCAGTGAAATTACAGGCACATTCTTTACTTCTTTGACGACCTCTATAGCGCGTCGGGCTAGTAGCTGGCTGAGATGTATAGGTTGCGGGTTCGATTCCCGCTGCACGATTAATGTTTGCATGATCTGCAAATATTTGTTCTGGGTCTGGGTGTTATGGTACCATGGTACTCGTAGTTTCTGATACCCACGACAATAGGAATCCTAGTGTGGGATCAGGACTATGTATGTGACTGTTGGGTATTATGTTTTGTTATTTACTACACGTAGTTCTCATGAAAAAAAGTTGAAATTATAAGTAGGTATTACCTACTTATTCTAAGCTTCATTGTTTTTTTATTGGTTACAAATATCTGAAAATATTTGTTCTGAGGCGGGAATCGAACCCGCAACCTCCTGCATCGCAGGCGAATGTTCGCCCGCCGCGCCACAGAGGTCGTCAGAGGATAATAATTATGTTGACTTCAAAACAATGGCACTCGTGTTTTTCAATATTTTTTATGAATTTATTTTTTATTCTGTTAAAAAGTGAGTGAAGCCGCGGATGGACACTAGTAATACATATTTAATAAAGTAATATGCAGGTGCAGGACTGCGCCGACAAATCTGACGAATCTGGTATCCTGTGTGGCGAGATCACCACCAATAAGTAAGAACATAGACCTACATCAGAGTAAATAAAATGGTTAGTCCTATTCTTATGGGTCCCCGAGAAGATCAAGTGCACTTGACAAGTCTACGTGCTTGACGATTTTACTTGACGAGGGACTTGACGTGACTTGAAGGTGCCGTTAAGTCCACGTGCCGCAGTCGTTTACCGCCCTTTGCCCAGAAAAGTGGTCGTCGCAAAAATTATATTCTGAAAGTTCGATGTTCCAGCAGCAAATTAATAAAAACTTGTCAAGTCGCGTCAGGTCGCATCAAGCCAAGGTGGTTCAAGTGCCTGCAATCAAAATTTTTGTCAAGTATGGCCCAGCCCGTAGATACTTGACGGGACTTGTCAAGTCAACGCTGTAAACGATCAATATTCACTTCAAGCACGTAGACTTGTCAAGTGCACTTGATCGTCTCGGGGACCCATTAGAATTCTATTATACTGTACTCATTTCTAGATCAGAAGCCAGCCCGTGCATCCTGCCGCCGTACCCGGAGCACGGCGCATACACCGCCGACATTGCGGGGGCGGAGCCCGGGCAGGGCTACGAGCGCGTCACGCTCTCCAACGTGACTTGCGAGCGAGGGTACGCCCTGCGGGTATCTACCTCTCGAGAGTTCAGCTGCTCCCACGGCGTGTGGACGGGGAGCGCGCCGAGATGCGTCTGTGAGTATCTGTACTGTGTGGACGGGGAGCGCGCCGAGATGTGTCTGTGAGTATCTGTACTGTGTGGACGGGGAGCGCGCCGAGATGCGTCTGTGAGTATCTGTAATGTGTGGACGGGGAGCGCGCCGAGATGCGTCTGTGAGTATCTGTACTATGTGGACGGGGAGCGTGCCGAGATGCGTCTGTGAGTATCTGTACTGTGTGGACGGGGAGCGTGCCGAGATGTGTCTGTGAGTATCTGTACTGTGTGGACGGTGAGCGCGCCGAGATGCGTCTGTGAGTATCTGTAATGTGTGGACGGGGAGTGTGCCGAGATGCATCTGTAAGTATCTGTACTATGTGGACGGGGAGCGTGCCGAGATGCGTCTGTGAGTATCTGTACTGTGTGGACGGGGAGCGTGCCGAGATGCGTCTGAGAGTATCTGTATGTGTGACGGGGAGCGTGCCGAAATGCGTCTGTGAGTATCTGTACTGTGTGAGGCGCTCTCTGCGCACACTGGCCTGACTCATCATGACTCAATATTAATTCATAACTTATTATTAAGGTGAGGTATGCCGCAAATATTGCTAGTCTTGGATTTGATATTCAACAGACTAAATCAATTACAATATTTAAATAAAAAATATGCATGGTTATGACCTTATAATTCCAAGGGATCACTGTACCAGAAACACGATAGTACAATATTTTCTCGATATAAAAAAAAAATCAAAGTTATACGACTATTTTCTGCCTAGATTCGATATTACCTATTGGATAAAAAAAATTAGATTAAAAAAATCAATACAACTAAGTCGAGGGTTACTATAATGGTTCATTAAAATTATCGATATTTTATGAGATATTCAATAAAAACCGCTTTTTCGAGCGCCGCGAAGTGTTTTTTTTTATACGGAGATTTCTGCCTGTGGTTGGCGCAGTCGTAATTGTTTGTTTGTTACATATCGAGAAACTAATTTATATTAGTTTAATTTCTCATTCGCCGACTATTCGGCGCTTTACGAATACATTGAATACGCTAACGACACATTGAATGAAGTACCTAGTAAACCATAGCACTTCATAAAAGAAACTAGTGGTTCGCCCCGAACTAAAACCTCGCGAATACAGGCAATCTGGTTACCTACTCTTTTATACATTTATCTGTGAAAGTTTCGTGTTGCGAATGATGACTCACGGCTAAGACGATTTTTGACAATTATTGTCTCAATCACGGAGTGGGCTATGGAGAGACCTTTGCTCAGATATATGATATAATCCGTATCAAGGTGATCCATAGAAACACAAAACCACCGACGTGGCCTTCACAATTAACAAGTTGATGTGGCAATGGGCAGGCCTCGCAGACAGACAACCGCTGGGAAATAAAATTGGTGTACGCTGATACAATGAACGACTGACTCGATGAATGAATGAATGAATGAAAATACTTTATTGCACACCTTACAAACTAGTTAATAACAAGACATAACAATTAAAAAAAAAAAACTAAGTGTACAATTGGTGGTCTTATCGCTAAAGAGCGATCTTATTTAATATTAAAATATTTAAACTGTTTTTATTCCATAGCAATCTGCGGCAGCTTCCTCACACCCGACAACGTATCAGGTAAATTATTATAATTACTGAACGAGCGAAGCAAGTTCTTTGAATTCAACTTTGAAGAATCAGCGTTTGTATGTAGGTATGGATGTATGTATGTATGCTTGTCCGATAAAAACTTCCGTACCGTTCTTCTTCTTTCGTGTCGATGTCTCACTCAAAGCCATTTTGGCATACAAGGGCGTGTGGCATGGTTTGGGACTGGGCACCACAGTCGCATTGCGTCGCGGAGGCTGCAATCATACCCTTCTTGCTGAGATTGCATCTGCAGCGGCCGACTTGAGTGCGCTGTCTGTTAAGGGTCTTCCTCACTGGCCAGGGTAGTTGGTGACCAGGGGGTAATTCCTCTGCAGGTGTTATATAGCCAGGTGGAAGGGCTTTTTTTAACGTCCATAGATCGGGACGAGCATCACTTGCATTTGTTGCATTACTTGAGGTGGCTGAAGTGGAGCGTAAAAAACCTTTACGGCTTATTAAGCGCTTTTTTGGTGGAACAGCGCCATACAGAGAATGTCGGTCATCAGATTCTTGTTTTTCTTTTTCTGTTCCACAAGCAATTTCTCGCCGGATGTCAGGTGGCGCTATACCCGCTAAAGGGTAGAGCTTGGGGTTGGCTTTAGACACCCGGTCATTATTCGACAGGTCTCGTTTAGGGCAACGTCCGAGAGGGCGTGGCACGAACGATGCCACACTAGGCATGCGTACTCGCCAGCAGAGAAGCTGGGGGAGAGACCTGTAGTCCGAAGGACTGACTTTGGCTTTTGTTATCTGGCAGTGGCTTTTGAATGTAAGTGTTCTGTCCAGAGTGAAGGTATACTGGGTTTGGACAGTGTTTTGTGGCCATGCCACGCCATTTCAGCTGAAGTGGACGGTTAGCTAGATGGTTCCGCAAATGGAAGACACAGGACTGCGTCTTTGTAGGGTTTGACGTCTCAGGGCGTTGACATCATAGTATTTGCCTAGGTCTTGCAAAGAGTGCGTCAGATGTTTTTTAGCTTCCTCAAAAGTATCTGTTTGCGTAGCTTAAGCCAGGTCATCAGCATACAAAAATCTATGTGTGTTAGGAGGACAGGGCTGGTCGTTTGTATATATCGTCACTAGAAAGGCAAAGTCGCTGAAGCGCCATTTTGGCCAAATTGAGTTATATATATATATATTTATATTTGATTTGGAATCGGCGGATTTTTATGCGTCGAATAATCGGGATTTCAAATCAATCCAAGCATTTTTTTGGTGGATTTTAGAGTTATTTTGACTGATCGACGCTTAAAACCGCTTTTTTCACACCTATGCTGTTTCAGTTATTTTTCCATCACTTACTTGGAGCATGAAAAACACGTAAGTGATTATTCAGGTTGCTTGTATAACATCCTATAGCACTTCAGCAACTTTACCTTACTCCCAAACACTCCGAATCTACGGCGTTTCAGCGAAATGGCCGCTTGTGATAGTTCAACAAAGATGTAGTTAAGTCGAAAGAACTGACTGATAAGAGCATAATAATGTACATATTTTAGTAATGTTTACGTTTCCTTATATTTTAGTTTAAGGTAGATTAGACATTATGAAGCAGTATATTCGACCAAAAGTGATTGTGTTGATTAACAAATTATGAATGAATATTCCTACTACATGGGCCCCGTCATACGCCTGGGCGTATAACTCTTGTTTTTTCCAGTTACCTAGTATCCAGATACTAGGTACCACCCCCCCCCCCCCCCCCCATGGTACCCACTAGGTAGGCAAACCTTAACTAAAACTGGAAAAAACAAAATCCTCATGGGTAATTGATCCAGTGGACACGCTTACTGTAAATGAGTATAAAAGCACACTGAAAACTGTTCACTCGTCACACATTAGATCAATAGAGAAAAAAAACCTTTGAAAAGATTAGACTGAGAGGCATATTTTATTTGAAGATTCAGAAATACCTAAAAAAATCCTAAAAAGAAAGATTTACAATAATCAATCAATCAATCTACAAAAGAAAAAATAATTCCTCGCAATAAGCAAATCCAGGTACCAGATGTGAAAGTTATAAAACCAGCCAAATCGTCATAAAAACCCGTGAAGAACGAACAAACGTCCAGCAAGCTGAAAATACAATACAGGAAGTACTACATATTGAACCTGATGACACTCCCAAAAATGTTAAAAGTTTTTTTCTTAATTACTTTTCCAATATAAGATTTTTCTGGAGCTTATAATAGATTCTTAGATACTTAGATACTTCAAAAGAAACAAATGACCCAAGGAAGAAAAAAAATAGAAAAAATAAGATAGAAGAAAGGAAAAGTAACAGGAACCAGAGAAGCAAATTAAGTATGTATAAAAGTCTATCCTTGCACTCCTGAAAACTACTACCAGGGGTGTAATAATATAACAGAGCACAAGAGAGTGGCTGTTTTTAATTTTTATTGGAGTCTTGGTGCACAAAGAAAAAAAGATTAATAAATAAATAAATAAATATTGCTGGACAGTTCACACAACATTATCTAGCCCCAAGCTAAGCAGAACTTGTGTTATGGGTACTAGACAACTGATATACTTAATACAATATATTACATAGACAGATATTTTTTATTATATACAGTGTGAGTCTTTATAATGTGCACATATTAAAATGTCGGTAACTTTGGTTAATTTTATCGACGGAAAAAACTAAAAAAAAAAACTATAATTTTTTTGATTATTTTAAGACGCTTTTTAGGGTTCCGTAGTCAAAGACAAGGAACCCTTATGGATTCGTCATGTCTGTCTGTCTGTCTGTCCGTGTATGTCACAGCCTTTTTTTTCCGAAACTATAAGAGCTATACTGTTGAAACTTGGTAGGTAGATGTATTATGTGAACCGCATTAAGATTTTACACAAAAATTAAAAAAAAACAATTATTTTTGGGGTTCCCCATAAATAGAACTGAAACTCAAAAAAAAAAAAAAACATCAAATCTATACGTGTGGGGTATTTATGGATAGGTCTTCAAAAATGATGTTGAGGTTTCTAATATCATTTTTTTCTAAACTGAGTAGTTTGCGAGACACTTCCAAAGTGGTTAAAAGTGTGTGTCCCCCCCCCCCCGTAACTTCTAAAATAAGAGAATGATAAAACTAAAAAAAAATATGATGTACATTACCATATAAACTTTCACTCAAAATTGGTTTGAACGAGATCTAGTAAGTAGTTTTTTATTTCTGGGGTTCCCCTAACTTAGAACTGAAACTCAATTTTTTTTTTTATCGATACTATACGTGTGTGGTATCTATGGATAGGTCTTTAAAAATGATATTGAGGTTTTTAATATCATTTTTTTCTAAACTGAATAGTTTGCGCGAGAGACACTTCCAAAGTGGTAAAAAGTGGGGGGGGATATAATTTTCCCCATAATTTTCTAAAATAAGAGAATGATAAAACTAAAAAAAATATATAATGTACATTACCATGTAAAGTTTCACTCAAAATTGGTTTGAACGAGATCTAGTAAGTAGTTTTTTTTTTAATACGTCATTAATCATAATCCATCCAAGAACTTTTATATTATGTTACTTGCTACTACGGAACCCTTCATGGGCGAGTCCGACACGCACTTGGCCGCTTTTATTAAATTTTTGTTAGCTACAATGGCCTCCATCTAAACTAAACGGTGTAACTTTTAAACTAAACGATCGATTTCAATGAAACAAACTGATTAATGATTAAAAACAACAGACTCTGTTCATAAAATAAAAAATTGTAAGAAAAACAGCCCCCAATTGAAAATTAATATGTTTTTTCACAAGAATCAGCTTAATTATCAATATTTTTCCAGTAATTTTAAAATTTTGCAATGAAAGCCCATCTTAACCTAAATTTTTTATTACTTTACGTTATTCTACATTATATTGTCTATCTTATAATAGAAATTACATGTTTATAACTCAATCACAACATTTATTATCAATTAAAGAAAGGCACTCCGGACGCACCATTCATTATTTTCCTAAGGAGGTTTAATATGGGGTGATAAAAAAAAAGAAGTCAATAAAAAACATTTATTCCACGTAAAATCTAGTGCATAAGGTTCTCGAAATGTCCAACTCTTTTTTGCAAGCACATAGTCGCGCGATGCACTATTTGTTGAGCAACTGGTGAGCAAGGCCTTTTTTTAACAGTTGATAAGAAATGATGTGATTTAGTTATAAACTTGCGATTTTTACTATCAGATATATAATACATTGTAAAATAACTTAAAGTAATAAAAAAATTAGGCATAGAAAGGCTTTTATTGAATTTTTTTAAAATTACTGGAAAAATTATTCAAAATTAAGCTGATTCTTGTGAAAAAACATCTTAATTTTCAATTGAGGGCTGTTTTTCCTATATTTTTTTATTTTATGAGCATTTCTGTAATTTTTAATCCTTAATCAGTTTGTTTCATTGAAATAGATCGTTTAGTTTAAAAGTTACACCGTTTTGTTTAGATGGAGGCCATTGTAGCAAACAAAAATTTAAAAAGCGTCTTAAAATAATAAAAGAAATGATAGTTTTTTTTTGTAGTTTTTCCGTCAATAAAATTAACCAAAGTTACCGACATTTTATTGACGGCTGGTCGTCGGATCAATTGGCTATTAACGCCGGGGTACCTCAGGGGTCAGTGCTATCTGCCACGCTGTTTCTGCTGCACATTAACGATCTGCTAATGCCCGGTATCATTGGGTATGCAGACGACAGCACAGTTGTGGAGAGACATGTTTCCACTGCGCGTCCTAGGCAACATGAAATTCAGGAGTTAAGAGATGAGATGCTGCAGCGTCTGAATTTGACTCTCAAGGCTGTATCCGACTGGGGTGATGCCAATCTAGTCAAGGTCAATGCCTCTAAAACGCAGGCTCGTCTCCTCTCGGCGAAAAAAAGTCCGTTTCTCCAAGTTCCTGTATTCCGTGATGTACCTGTAGCTATAGGAGATCACCTCGAGCTCTTAGGTGTTTCGCTCACGCCTACTCTCACCTTTGGCTCTTACATCGAGTCTAAGGCAAAAACAGCTGCCATGAAGCTAGGCATCCTGAATAAGGTAAAGCGTTACTTCACACCGGGACAGCTTCTCAGTTTATATAAAGCACAAGTCCGGGCTGATATGGAGTACTGCTGCCATGTTTGGGATGGTTCGGCCAAATACCAGCTTGCTGCCTTGGACTCGATCGAACGTAGAGCTTTCAGGCTTATAGGTGAGCAAATTATGGCGGAGACTAAGATCCAGAGTCTCGAGCACCGCCGTAAGGTTGCATGCCTTTCAATCTTCTATAGGTTACATTTCGGGGAATGCTCCCAGGAACTGCACGATCTGATCCCACCATCTCCTTTTCATCATTAGACGAGCAGGCGTACGGCTCAGTACCATCCTTGCCTCATTGGTATACCTTCTATTCGCACAAAACGTTTCGGTTCTACCTTTATAATGCGAACTGCTAAGGAGTGGAATACACTACCGTCGTCTGTCTTTCCTGAAAACTATAATCTGGGTCTCTTCAAGTCTAGAGTGAATAGGTGCCTTCTAGACCTTTGTGCTCCATCTTCGGCCACATCGTCACTTACCAACAGGTGAGATCGTGGTCAAAGAAAGGTATAACAATGTTAAAAAAAATAAAAAATAATGTCGACCTATCAAATCTCGAGGAGTTATTTGCACAAGAAATTTGTATGTCGAGTTTTCTTTGCACATGGATTTTGTATCGAGTATTTTTTGCGCAATCAGGTTGTATAGGAGTTGTTATTGGAGGGTGTTGCATTGAGATTGAGGTTCGAGTATATTGGTGAGTTCTAAATTCAAACACCAAAATAGTGATTAAAATTGCTTTTTATTCACTGTTTTCAGTAATAAGCTTTTTAGAGGGGGAATACTAGGTATAAAATAGTTTTTGACTTTGACTTTGACAAGGAATTTGACTGACTGTGCATGTCTAATTTTTCGATAAGTACTCGTACTTTTCAACGATGCATAATGATTTTCTTGCAATGCTGCCATCATGACACATGATTATCTTGTGTTGATAACTGACTTCACAGAAGGAGGTTATCTATTAATTCGTCAGCTACTTCATTATCATCATCATAATCAACATCCTCAGCCTACAAAGTCCACTGCTGGATATAGACCTTGCCCAAAGAATGCCGCAACGACCAGTCTTGAACCGCCTCCATCCACCGCCTTCCTGAGATCTCTATAATGTCTTTGCTCCATCAAAAGGGTTGAGGGGCGCATTCTTCTTCGGCGTCGTCCAGTGTGTGGTCGCCACTCGAGAACCAACAACCAAAACATCACTGAGTGCCGATTTTGTACTAAAGCTCACTTTCATCGACCGACTAGGAGCCCCTAACGCTAACGAGATACTTATCTCATGTCAAATATAGTTTTCAGAGAAACCTGTCAAAATGACAAACGTTTAGTGTCCTGAAAAGTATGTATTGGTTGGTGAAAAAGGTCATAATAATATTCTCTATGTCATGTGTATCAGGAACTACGAGTACCATTTCACCACAACACACAGACCACGAACAAGTATTAGTAGATCATGCAAACATTTGTCTCGCTGTGAGAATCAAACCACCAGGCTAGAGTGAATAGGTGCCTTCTAGACCTTTGTGCTCCATCTTCAGCCACATCGTCACTTACCAACAGGTGAGATCGTGGTCAAATAAAGGTCTATCAACGTTATAAAAAAAACCCGCACCTCTCGCGTCTCAGCTAGCTACTTACCGCCGCGCCACGGAGGCCAAAACCTCAAAGTATGTCGCTGACTGTGCAATAAGTGGATCTTCATTACTATACTGTTGCCTATCGACAGGATGTTCTAATTACGTACATTATGTACAAGCTAGCAATACCTTTTTGACAGGTTCAATTTAGGAATAAAACAGATCCTTTAGAACATACTTTCATTCGAAAAAAGATAAAATTGATTATGTGTTACATTTAGTTTCAATCAATTTTAATTTGTTTACGAAATTGCATAAAAACGCTACTGTCCAAAATTAGTTTTAAGCGTGTCCCTGCTGTAAGTAAACCAATACTCTTGTGCGCAGGATACGAGTTCTCCGCCCGCACCGGACACTGCTACAGGTTTCACACGCATGCAGCGAGCTGGGAGGACGCGAACAGAACCTGTGTGGCGGAGGGCGCGCGACTTGCCGTCCCCAACAGCGCCGCCGAGGAGAGGGTCCTCAGGGATCTGTATCAGGGATATCCTCATAAAGCGATACACGACACCGACTTCAAATACTGGATGTATGTCGGCATCTACTGGGAGTCTGGTGTATGGCGGACTGTCGATGGTGAGTTGTGTGCCTCTCTCACTGAGCGCTGAAAAGTGCCTGTTAGCTTATCCTAGGTAGATTGTTCATACATCGGCCCTTTCTCACCAAGTCATGTTATAAGACCTATATTGATGTTGTAACTATTATATAATCTGTATTTATAATTTTACTAAAGCTAAGTATATTTACCTATTTGCTGCAGCCATTATTACTTATATAATCCGGCATATTTACTGAAGTTCTTTAGTCAGGATCTTGCAAACAGTTAGTGGACCCCTACCTATTTCTTTCGGTGTGCCCCAGGGCAGTATTTTAGGGCCCACTCTGTTTAATTTATACATCAATGGTATGCATTGACCTCCCTATCAAAAATACTGAAATTATTTGTTATGCCGATGACACTGGCATTTTATTTCATGGGTCAAATTGGCAAGAAGCACTATCACTGGCTGAACTTGGAATGTCTCAGATGAGTGTATGGCTTCGTCAGAACCTACTTACTTTAAACACAGACAAGACCAAGTATCTTTGCTTTCACAAAACTGCTGCCTCAGCCCCTCCTAGTAATGACATTTTAAAATTAAAAATCCATTGTTTTTCTTGTGCAGATCACGCCTCCTGCAGTTGTGAACAAATTGTCAGAACTAAATTTATTAAGTATTTAGGAATTTTTATAGTCAAAAATTTTAATTTAAAAAACATTGAATGTCTGTTAGGCTGTACCATATTTCTTCTGTGGCCGTACTAGAAAAGTCACTTAGAGAATTAAAAAATAGGCTAGAAATTTTATATTTATGCTCCTTAGTAATAATGTAATTACAACCAACATTCATCAAGCTTTTTATAATTAAACTCTTATTAAACTACGTAAGACAGATACAAATATAAACAGTTAACATTATTCGTTTTTCGTAACTAACTAAACTCAATATAACTCAATATAAATGTTCTGCCTTGCCTCGAAAACAAAAACACAATAACAGATAGGGTTAAACACATTTAAAAGTAAATTCAAACACATAGTAAGTAACTAACTAACCAAATACTAAACCATATCAATCCACAATTTAATGAAAAACGTTTGTAAATGCAAGTTTCTTAAAAAAAAACGGATTTGCCTGAAATAGATCAACATTCATAGAATATATAGTGTTAAATAACTTTGTAGTTCTTACAAAAAAGGAGTTCTGTCTATAATTAGTGGACCAGGTTGGTGTACAAAGTTTAAGGTAATTACTCCGAAGTACTGCTCACTGGGAAGTTATTAATTTAATTTCCGAACGAAGAGCAGGGCAGTCAAGTTTACCCAAAACATGACTGTGAAGAAAAGTGAGGTCTGCTGCTTCATAAAACACACATTATATTAAGAAGGTAAAAAAATAAAAAAACAGCAATTGAAAACTTCTATAATCTTCTTAAATCTTCTGTACATGAATATGTCACTGTATTCCTTCTAAACGGCTGGATCGATTTTGATGTGATTTTTTGTTTGTGTTTGAGTAGGTCCCTGAATGTATGGTTTTGTTTAACAACTGGACCCGGTAGGTGTCGTTGCACCAGGACCACGTGAACGAAGTCGCGAGCGGGTTGCAGTGGGTATATCTTCTGCGTCACAGTATGAAGATATTAATGTAGGCACGGCCACCACAGACACTCGAACCCGCGACTCGTGAGCCGGCAGGCGGGGTGGATGTGCAATAAGCTGTTTTTCTTTTCTTTTTTTTTTAACTTTAACTTTGTGAATGATGCAACATGCAGGTTGACCGCCTGATGTTAAGCGGTAACCTCAGCCCTTAACAATGCATTACTACTCAGGTCACATCAGACCTGTCCACCCGTCCTACTCTATAATGAACAAGTACCCCAATCTGAAGATGCAAAATACCAGGGAATGCATCTGGATCGTCGCTTAACCTGGCGAAAACATATCTGGACCAAACGGAAACAACTCGACTACAAAATTCGTAGCATGTACTGGCTCGTCGGGCGCAAATCCTAACTCACAAACAACAGCAAAATGTCGGTTTATAAAACTATAATTAATCCAATTTGGACCTACGGCATTCAGTTATGGGGCTCTGCAAGCCTTAGTAACATCGAAATACTGAATAGATTTCAAAGCAAGGCCGACAAAGCATCCGAAATTTGCTAAATATACCTCCCCATATGAGTAATAAGTATGTGTACATGGATATCAAACTGAAAATAGTAAAACAAGAAATAGAATCCTACAGCTAAATATATTATATCGATGAGCAAAAGCTATCAACTAAGACTATATCATCATAGGAACGAACTTGCTGCTCAACGAACGGGTAGCCTTACTTTTTCAAGACTGAAAAGACACAGTATACCAAGTCTAGTGGAAAGATTCACAGAGAAAGATTGAGAGATGACTCACTGGACTTATCTCCCTCTATTCAATACAAAAAACGGATCAAATCGGACAGCAAATTGGATTGTTGTTATGAAAATAGACCGCCAATAAGCAGGATACATAATAAAAAAACAAAAAAAACATAGGTCACATCACCTAGGACGCGCCCTATGTGGCATTGCACTGCGCCCGCTACCCTGAGACATAAAGATGAAAGTCGCATATGTTTGTAATTTCACCGGCACTCACACCCTAAGTGGAACACAGCAGTGCGAGTCCTACTGCTTTGCGGCAGAAATGGGTATAGTGGTAGTACTTTCCCGGACGAACTCTTTTACAGAAAATCTCTACTACTGCTAAAGTGTGCGTGTTCACTGTGTCGTCCCATTGCAGGTCAGACCCTCGCGCAGGCCAGAGACGCAAACTGGCAGCCGGGGTGGCCATCTGCACTCGAGTACATCTACCCTTACGTGACCATGCGCAGAGACGGCCGTCTGGACACTTGGTCTGGTTCCTCCAAGTTAGCGTTCATTTGTGAGATGGCATCGACATAACATAGCGCGTGTGCTCATTGCGCAATTGTCCCGACATAATTAGCCAACAACGGGGCCACGTAACTATATATGCGGCCGCGCGACATTATCTGCAAACACTTCACGCCACGCTCCGCTCGACTTAATCGCTCTAGATTGTCACTGCATGCCCTGTCGCTATATTCACAGCCGCATAGTAACGTGGCGCTATGCCCAGTATGCTGAGCTGCACCACGTGACATTCTCGCTAGCGAGTACACTGTGTCTGCGTGTCTGCACATAGCTCATGTCTCTAGAAGCTTCGTTGCATACATCGTTACTCTCTAGCAATAATTATATAAGATCTTCGTATTGATATTTTGTCTCCTTGTAACTGATTTAACATATAATAATTATATTTCACATAAAACATAATCTTTCGTTTTATTATCTTTGTTGAACTTTTGAGCGCACGTCCATACTAGATAGTACGTACGCTGCGGCACACATTGCGTCTGTTACTAGATAGTACCTACGCTGCGGAACACATTGCGTCTGTTACTAGATAGTACGTACGCTGCGGCACACATTGCGTCTGTTACTAGATAGTACCTACGCTACGGCACACATTGCGTCTGTTACTAGATAGTACCTACGCTGCGGCACACATTGCGTCTGTTACTAGATAGTACCTACGCTGCGGCACACATTGCGTCTGTTACTAGATAGTACCTACGCTGCGGCACACATTGCGTCTGTTACTAGATAGTACCTACGCTGCGGCACACATTGCGTCTGTTACTAGATAGTGCCTACGCTGCGGCACACATTGCGTCTGTTACTAGATAGTACCTACGCTGCGGCACACATTGCGTCTGTTACTGGATATTACGTACGCTGCGGCACACATTGCGTCTGTTACTAGATACTACCTACGCTGCGGCACACATTGCGTCTGTTACTAGATAGTACCTACGCTGCGGCACACATTGCGTCTGTTACTAGATAGTACCTACGCTGCGGCACACATTGCGTCTGTTACTAGATAGTACCTACGCTGCGGCACACATTGCGTCTGTTACTAGATAGTACCTACGCTGCGGCACACATTGCGTCTGTTACTAGATAGTGCCTATGCTGCGGCACACATTGCGTCTGTTACTAGATAGTACCTACGCTGCGTCACACATTGCGTCTGTTAATAGATAGTACCTACGCTGCGGCACACATTGCGTCTGTTACTAGATAGTACCTACTGTAATGATTTAGCCTTTGTTAGTCTGACTTAAAGGAACCTCTTCGGTTGTTTTGGAGGAATTAAAACATAAATACTATTTTAGAATAGAATCTTTGTTTGAACTTAAATATTGAAGGAACCGTAGGAAACAAAATGTCAGGATAAATAGACTTAGTTGAAGGCTCGGGGAGAGGAAGAGCCAGTATAGTTTCTCGCGGAAGCGCTGCCGGTCAAGATTGGAAAAGTAATTAAACTTGATGATAGTGTAAAGAGTTAATGCGCCTTGAGCAGCCTTCTAAAAGGACAAGAGGGCTGTTTCAAACGGAAATCGCAAACTTAGCTGTTTTGCGTCACTGACAATATCATGTAAATGGTGACATGATGGACCTCAGAAGATAGAATCGCGTTTCTAGATCAGATTGGGCATCCTAGACTGTATTTTGGCTTCCGTTTTAAAGGCCTGCAGAAGCCCACGACTTTGCGTTTTACTAGAGGCGGAGGTGAGGATGTTATTCAGCAAGTCCATCACGTCATTGTGACACTCATAATTATCTGCCTTTAGTGAAAACGTCGTCGTTCCCGGGGGTACTTGGTACATGTCCTAGGCACTCCGACCAGGCCTGACATCCCTGGCCATGGCCTATGGCCATGTCGCCTCTAGTTTCTTTAGAATAGGTATCTTAGCATTGCACTTCGCTGAGAGACAAACACAATTAAATTTCACCAAAATCTGAGCTCGCGTGCTCTAGATTTTGCCACTTACTCACCCAGAATAGATAGGTATTTAAGGTACACAATAAGTCGTCAGTAATATTGCGTTCCTTAGACCAGGATTACTGCTTGGCACACCTCATAACCCTAGGGAATAAGCTAGTACTCTGACATTCACACAAAACAAGCACTAATAACTAAATAACAAGCAAACGTAAGCTTGGATATTAAAAACACTTCTAGCTAGGAATATTAGTTAGGCCACACTATCGGGCGCGAACCAACTATGAATAAAACAAAACGAATTCAATAACAAATAAATATATCATCATAACCTAAATAAACTAAGAACTGAAATCTATTATGTTGTACTGTAAACTCAGGAGGATTTCCTGAGAAGTCTAGCTCAACGGGCGTCCAATAGAGTCTTCAAGTTAGAGCCGAGAGGCTGTTTTAATACGGTATTCGTAGATTTAAACCCATTTCAGCTATGCGGAGCCGTGCTGAGGAACCCTTCTGTAGAGATAAACAGAACTTCCAATAATCATGGGACCTTGAATCTACAGGGCGAAGATCTTTTGGCCTTATGAGAACAGTTTCTTGACTTTTATTTGGGAGAATCCCCGCCTTAATTAATCTTTGAGGATTCAGTGTGACGCTTAAGAGCTGAGATTTTGTAGGAAATCTTCCTGTACTTCGAAGTAACTTATAATTCCTGAAAAACATATATTATATACTATTTATTGACTGTGAGATCAATGTTCACAAAATTTTACAACATTAGGACAATTCTGAGGTTCATTTGAGAATCTTGGAGAGAAAATAGAATAGCTTCCCTCTGAACTCTCTTTGAAGTAAGAGATCAAACGTACAGACAAACTGATAAATAATCCCCTTAAAAGCTGAGGAGGACCGTCCAAGTACATGTGATGGGGTCCACTGGTGGTCGCGGTGGCGGGGCGGCACCTTTACTGCAAAACCCAAATTATTAAATACCATTTCAAAGATTTCCATAAAGAACTGAGTAACTGCTAAATTTTCACAACGTAGAGTTCTTCCCAATAAATGATCTCGCAGGCCTCTGGTATTTAGTTCTTATTTTAAAATCTCCTTTAGGGAAATACGGTCCTAAAAGGGGGGGTTGTTACACTACGCTGCGGCACACATTGCGTCTGTTACTAGATAGTACCTACGCTGCGGCACACATTGCGTCTGTTACTAGATAGTACCTACGCTGCGGCACACATTGCGTCTGTTACTAGATAGTACCTACGCTGCGGCACACATTGCGTCTGTTACTAGATAGTACCTACGCTGCGGCACACATTGGGTCTGTTACTAGATAGTACCTACGCTGCGGCACACATTGCGTCTGTTACTAGATAGTACCTACGCTGTGGCACACATTGCGTCTGTTACTATGTAGTTATCAGAACACAAAGTGAATGACTCTGCGCGTGATCTATCTACATGTAAGTTTTTTTTTTTTTTTTTAACTTTGATAGACCTTTGTTGGACCACGATCTCACCTGTTGGTAAGTGACGATGTGGCCGAAGATGGAGCACAAAGGTCTAGAAGGCACCTATTCACTCTAGACTTGAAGAGACCCAGATTATAGTTTTCAGGAAAGATAGACGACGGCAGTGTATTCCACTCCTTAGCAGTTCACATTATAAAGGTAGAACCGAAACGTTTTGTGCGAATAGAAGGTATACCAATGAGGTAAGGATGGTACTGAGCCGTACGCCTGCTCGTCCTATGATGAAAAGGAGATGGTGGGATCAGATCGTGCAGTTCCTGGGAGCATTCCCCGAAATGTAACCTATAGAAGATTGAAAGGCATGCAACCTTACAGCAGTGCTCGAGACTCTGGATCTTAGTCTCCGCCATATGTTGCTCACCTATAAGCCTGAAAGCTCTACGTTCGATCGAGTCCAAGGCAGCAAGCTGGTATTTGGCCGAACCATCCCAAACATGGCAGCAGTACCCCATACCAGCCTGGACTTGTGCTTTATATAAACTGAGAAGCTGCCCTGGTGTGAAGTAATGCTTTACCTTATTCAGGATGCCTAGCTTCATGGCAGCTGTTTTTGCCTTAGACTCGATGTAAGAGCCAAAGTTGAGAGTAGGCGTGAGCGAAACACCTAAGAGCTCGAGGTGATCTCCTATAGCTACAGGTACATCACGGAATACAGGAACTTGGAGAAACGGACTTTTTTTGGCCGAGAAGAGACAAGCCTGCGTTTTAGAGGCATTGAACTTGACTTGATTGGCATCACCAGTCATACAGCCAGTCGGATACAGCCTTGAGAGTCAAATTCAGACGCTGCAGCATCTCATCTCTTAACTCCTGAATTTCATTCTGCCTAGCTCGCGCAGTGGAAACATATCTCTCCACAACTATGCTGTCGTCTGCATTCCCAATGATACCGGGCATTAGCAGATCGTTAATGTGCAACAGAAACAGTGTGGCAGATAGCACTGAACCCTGAGGTACCCCGGCGTTAATAGCCAATTGATCCGACGAGCAGCCGTCAATAACTACCCGAATGGATCTTTCCCTCAGAAAGTCTGCGAGCCAGAAGCAGAGTTGAACTGGCAGTCCGTAGGCAGGAAGCTTGCCAATAAGGTTAGCGTGCCAAACCCTATCAAAGGCCTTCGAGACGTCTAATAAAACAGCTAGTGCTTCACCGTATTTCTCAATGGCCTCGCTCCAAATGTGCGTGGCATACACAAGAAGGTCCCCAGTAGACCGGTTTCGGTGAAATCCGTATTGGCGATCACTGAGGAGGTCGTTACCTTCGAGGTATGCAAGGAGCTTCCTACTCAGTATACGCTCCATACATTTACAAAGTAGGGAGGTGACCGAAATAGGGCGGTAGTTTGAAGGGTCAGCACGGCTGCCTTTCTTGGGTACAGGCTGCACGTTTGCGAGCTTCCAAGATTTAGGGACTTCACCAGTTTTAAAAGAGAGGCGGAAAAGTCGCGTTAATACTGGAGACAACTCAGGGGCACAGGTTTTCAACACTATAGCCGAGATACCATCCGGACCGCTAGCTTTATTCACGTCGAGACTACGTAGCGTTCTGAGCACTTCCTTTTGCTGGATGCGAATTTCCTGCATTGAAGCTTCGCACCGAGGAAGGCTGGGTGGAGTTTCGCCAGAAGTGTCAAGACGTGAAGCCTCCGCAAATTGAGGAGCAAATAAATTTGCTTTCTCAACCGCAGCTTGAGCTAGGGACCCGTCCGGTTTCAGTAGTGGAGGGAGTGAAGGGCGGCTGAAGTTCGCTTCCACGGACTTAGCCAGAGACCAGAAAGCTTTACTTCCCGCAGGGTATGCGGCAAGCTTAACCCCAGACGGCCAATCCGATCGAAGCGAGCCTTCCGTATCACCTTCTTGCAAGACTTGGCGGCTTTGTTAAAGGCTTTCTTCTTAATCCGTGCATCCGAGGTTTTACCGTTTCTTGCGTCAACCCAGGCTAGGTAAGCCACATATTTTAGCGGTTCTGCACTAGTACACGCGCGACTGAACCATGGGCGAGCATTGCCTGAAGGTGAAGCGTCGGAGAATGGAATAAAATACTCCATTGCTCTTTTGATCACCTCCGAAACGGCATCAGCACAGACCGTCAGGTCACAAGAAGAAAAGCAGGTTTGCCGCCAAGGATAAGAAGCGAAGAAATGTCGAATCTCATCCCAATCTGCTGACTTATAACGCCACACTCGCCTACTTCCTCTGGGTGAGGGATCGGGTGGCGAGTATGACGATACAGACCTCACCACACAGTGATCTGATGTACCCAAAGGAGGCAAAACTGATACTGAGTGGTGATCCGGCTCGTTCGTCAGCAGAAGGTCCAAGCAGTTGGCTGTGTGGTCCTCAACGTCTGGAATTCTGGTTGCCTCATGGACCAGCTGAGTGAGATTTAGCGTGAGTGCAAGTTTGCACGCCTCTCTCCCAGCATGGTCGGTGAGCTGGTATGGGAACAGCCACTGTTGATGGTGGGCGTTAAAGTCCCCCAGAATCACCAGTTGGGCGTCAGGATAACGTTGTTGGGCCACATCCGCCGCTTCACATATGTAGTTGAACAACCTGGTTGTCTCGTAGTCTCCAGAGTGATACCGATATAAGCCAGCATATATAATTTTATCTGAGCCGGTGTCCACCAAAGTCCATAAAACTGAAAAATTGGGTTCTTTAAGGTCATGAAGACGCAGACAGCAAATGTCTTCCCGGACAAATAGACAGATACCAGCTTTGGGTTTAAAGTTGTGCTCCAGAGCATAGCCTGGGTATGTGAGGTATGCGGTATCGGCAGGACATAGAATCTGCGTCTCTGTGAGGAATAATAAGTGAGGCTTGGAGGTCTCTAGGTGGTGGTGGACCGGATCGAGATTGGAGTGCAGCCCTCGAATATTCGAGAGGTGCACTTGAAGCGAGAGGAAGTGCTTCCGCTGTAGAAACGACTTATTATTTTTGAACTTTTTCATGGTTGTTATGAGTGTTTAGGTTAGTGGGAAAAACGGCTATTAAGCGAGGCACTGGTCAGCGAAACCCTAGAGACAAACAGCAGGCTCCTGCGCCAGTGGGAGACTAGACTGGAGACTGCGGGGACGCCCGAACCCCCCCAGGAATGGCCATCGGATCCTCTCATCCGGTCGCCAACCGGCACGATTGAGCATTCTGGGATTTTTCGCGAGGCGGCGGGGCAGCCTTTCATGAGTGGCTAACTCACTATTTGGGCCCCCTACAACCTGCGGTCGGCCAGCGGAGAACCGTGCTTCGGATCCCGCTACCCTGCAAGCCTAGCCACCCAGCACACTTGCACCGCTGCGGTCTCTAAAACGCACATGCTGAATCCAGTGCACGAACTGCTCAAACCCGTCACTTCCACGATGGCTACACTGGACATCAGTCCGAAACACGACAATGTCGCTTCACGGACTGGCTTTGTCCAGTGGGTGGTGACAAGCCACGGCCGAAGCCTACCACCAGAAATGTTGTTACCCGTTTGGCACCACCCAGAGCACGTGGGTAACGCAAGGGTATTTTCCTACGGACGCGGGTAACTTCGATCTCCAAAATTTCATTATGTTACTCATTGAATAAGGTCAATTTTATATAAAAATGCTTATTTTTCATTCAAACCTTTTAAAAATTGTAACTGCGTCTGATAATGATGATGATGATGAAGTTAGTAGTTGGGACCGTGAGCTGATCACAATGAGCTCAAACACGGCCCGTCTACTATTCACCATCGAATTCCAGCTTCCGTCTCCATCATCAGATCAGCTCACTGTCACCATCATATTGTAATGTCATTGGAACATGACAGGTATGCTGAATGGGAAGTGCTCAGTAATTCAATCGTAACTTCGTTCGTTTTTTCCTATGAAGAAAATTTCGAGTATTAGATAATAGAGGGAAAACTGTGACCTAACTTCGGAACCCTACGCGATGCGTGGTCCCAAAAGCACGTGGCCAATATTTTATATCCCATTCTATTATTAGTTTATCTAACTGGTGGTTAAAATAATCAGAAACTTTTTTCACTTCTTTGGCCTCCATATTGTTTTCAGAATCATAGTCTGCCAACGCTAAGCAGATAACTTCATACAAAAAAAACGCTTTGCGTCGCTTGATTAAGCCATTTTAATTGAATGACTCGTTAAATTTAGTTAATTTTACAAAACCTTCACAAAGCCTTCAGTTTTGTTGTATTGATTTGATTTATCTAGTTTTTGATTCAATTAGCTGCGCCACAAACTATGGAATGAGCTTTCATCTGAGGTTTTCCCGCTTGGTTACGACATGTGTCGCTTCAAGAAAAATTATCAATTATATTCCTTCAGGGTAGGCAGCGCATTTCATGCAATAAATTATTATTTCATGTTTTATTTCATTTCATCGACAATACCCGCGGTGTTGCCGGTGTCCTTAAGCGGCGGTGACAACTTTACATCAGAGGGGCTAGTCTGAAAATTTGACAAGCAACTTACACGGCCGTGTGGTGTACACTACACTGATTTTTGTACGGGGTTTGAGGTTCTCAAGGTGCCCGCTAGGGGCGCTCTTCGATTTTTCCATACTACAATCCGTGTAGTGTACACCACACGGCCGTGTAAGTTGCTTGTCAAATTTGCAGACTAGCCCCTCAGGTGGGCCATAAGCTAGTTTGCCTATTAGTTTAAAAAAAAAAAAAAAAAAAACTGCCATTAGAAACAATCGAATCTAGCCAAAAGTTATAGTTAAAGTGTTTCGTTCTATTTAGAACATATTGTCGTATCGTGTTTCTGGTACCTACACTGATCGCTCGGAATTTTGTTGTATAATTCATTGCATATGGTTTTCCTGCAATACCGCCATCATGACACACTTGCTAGATTATTTTGACTGACTATTTTGATTTAAACTGACTTCACAAAAGGAGGTTATCAATTGATTCGTCAGCTACTTATACTAACTTATTATAATAAAATTATAATCAGTTAAAAAGATCAATGGACGCGTTTCTGTTGACATTAGACTATAAAGAAACAGAAAATTTGTTGATTAGCAATAATTAATGAATATACACAAGGAACATAATACTATCAAGCGAAAGGGTATGTATTCTGCACACGAGAGCTGTAAGAAGTATTTTCACGCACTGCACTTGCACGCCCCAATATAAAATACACACCCACACAGAAGAACACACACACACACACACACAAATATACACATACACGCACACACACAAACACACTCACGTAAACACGCACATATTTCAGGGAATTGAATAGTGGTAAATAGTAAATAATTATTAATAAGTTGAATGTCTTTATTTCGGAAAGAAAATAACTACAACTAATACAAGTAAATCTCGTAGCTATATCATCTTTCAAATTTATAAAAATTATAGAGAGTCCGAAGCGAGTCACTATGACCCTACAATTACAGGCTCAGTGGAGACCTAGTGTGGGGAATAGAGCTTAAATTGGTACAAACTTAATTTTTGTTAGTAACGCTGTATGAATTAATGTAAAGCTACTTAATTAAGCTATTTGTATTTGTGTTTATGTAAACCTTACTAATGTACCGCCAACTATAAGAGAAAATAAACATTACTTTACTTTACTTTACTTTACTTTACTAATAGGTATGATTACGAGCCGTTGGTTAGTCATATTTCGTTGTTTAGTTCTTTCGATGATGTGTAGGAAATTATCTCGACGTAGACTCTCGAAATGTTGATCTGGGTAAATATTTTTAGAAGTTGGTTAGAAAGATAAAGGCAGTGTAGTAGGTAACCTACTTACATTACGTGTATTTGCGAGGTCTCAGTTCAGGGCAAACCACTGATTTATCTGCTAAGCAAATGTCTTTCCATCGCTGGAACATTTTTTTATTTGAACGAATTACTGAACTGAACAAGCTTATGGCCAACTTGCAATACCTCACAGGTCATGCCCACCTAGCACTTGCCTTTCCTGGCACTGCATTGCGCCCGTCACTCTGAGACTTAGAGAAGAAAGTGTTATGTGCCTGTAATTTCACCTGCACTCATATCCTTCAAACCGGAACACAGCAATGCGAGCACTACTGATTTGCGGCAGAATTAGGTATGATATAGAGAGCTATGTCGATATACGATGTTCTTCTTAGGACTTCCTTATTTTGGATCATCACGTAGGTAATTAAACTCCAAGCATAGCTTGCTCGATGGCATCTGTGAGTAGAAGATATAGCGTAGTATCCCGAACGCTGCTCATCCAAGTTGGATTCGTTGGCTGAGTTCTTTGTCGACGTTGAACCTTCCTAGTTGATCATCTGATACAAATGGGCATAGTGATATGGGTGTGACATGACAAGATGTTCGTCAAGCCCAAGTTTATTTTAAGACCCACCATATAAGAGACGGTATTGAGGACTCTGAACATTGTGCCAAGGTCCTCCAGCAACACTGCCGTGATGACATCAGTATGTCAGAGATGAGTACCTATCCGCCATTGATGTCGATGGCATATCCGTTACAAGCAGAACTTTGAAACATCTCCGTGATAGAAGTCGGTCGTTAGCTCAAAAGCTGACGCACTTGTCTCTTTTTTTAATTTATATTTTTGTACAACTTAGAATGACGGATCAAGCAGATGACCCACCTGATGTTAAGCTGTAGGTACTATCTGCCTATGAATAGTACATTATGACATAGGTCACGTACGCCCACCTAGGACGCACCCTATGTGGCATTGCACCACACCCGCCACCCTGAGACATAAAGATGAAAAGTCCCATGTGCCTGTAATTTCACCGGCAATCATAACCTCCAATCCAGAACACAGCAATGCGAGCACTACTGCTTTGCGGCAGAAACAGGTATGGTAGTAGTACTTCCACGGACGAACTCTTTCACAAAAAAGCTCTACTACTGTTTGTCTGCTGTAGGCCTGTAATACCCTGTTCACTGTAGAGTATGCCATCTGGATTTTGATACAATAACTATCTTGATCAAGGCTAGCATTGATGTTCACTACCTATCCTTGAAAACCTTCAATAAGCTTTCTGGTAGGTATTTTAAATTTTTATTAATTTGTAAGTCTGTTAATTTTAGGCCTTTGGTTTTCCCTCAAATAAATATAATTAAAAATAATGAAGAAATAGTATCTACAATAAGTTATTATACCTATCTTTTTTTTAAACACGCTTTTTTTGTTTTATATCGGAACCGCAGGCTGATCAAATGAGCGCAAACACTGCCAGGCTACTATTAATCAGCGAGGAGTTCCATTGTTCACATTCCGTCTCCACCATCAGATCAGCTCGCTGCCACCATAATATTGTATTGTCTAATTAACGGTGTCGAATTTCGCAGTCGGCGCTGAACTTCTCGGTCAACTTGATTCGAGCTGGTTTGATTTTGTTGAGCTTCGTAGCGGCAATCCTTCCCCTCCCGAAGGCAGGCGAGTTCACGTGTTGAAGAGGAGTCCTTTCAGCGGACGGAATGTGTCGCAGCTCAGGTACCTAGTTTCGCAACGAATAACAAACTTAGGATAGTAAGCCGCAGCTAAGACGAACTACGAAAAGCAACCTCAAACTTGGAAGGACTGTAGCTGTAGCTTGACGAACTCTTTCACAAAAACCTATGCAGAACTGTTTCATACTCGTATCTACATGATATGGTATCTTTAAGTCTTATTCGTCACTGAAGATGACTTAGAGCCTCTGTCACCATCGGCATACTATGGCTTGTATTCTATGAGATAGCTACGTAGGACGGTAAGTATGGAAACAGAATGTCACGGAAGTTTGTCTATCTTCTGTAGGATGTAGGCTGCTCCCTTTATTTCAGTGATGTTCTTCGTTTGGTATCACGTCGGGAGGGACCACTGTAGAGGTGCATCGGTTTATTCACTTAGGAAGTAGACCAATGCTCCGTATACTAATGTTCAGACTTCTGGTGAGGATGGGATACTGCAGATGAAATACGTACCTAGCATTTACACTTTACCCGGACTTGCTTGTAAGAATCGTTGGTATAAGATTTGTCCTGGCTGTTAGCTTATTTAAGGAATGTGCAATTAGGTACTGGAAGAAATCGTTAGCAGAGTCAGTCGTGAGAAGCTAACCACTTGTCACATCTATTTACCACGATGGTGCTACCCACAATGAAAAGAGGCCCATTTGAGGCTCTGCTTACCCTTCGGGGAAAAAGGCATGTGGGTAGTTCTTCGAAATTTCATTCTTCGACTGATTCATCTGGGCAATTTTTTTTTTCACTTTCTGATCTGTCGCACATGTTCATATGAAAAAAGGTAACCAAAGAACATATATTTCAATGAGGGGCTTGTTTTTATGAAGTAGTTTCCAAGATATCTACGTTCAAATATTTTGTGCCCAGATGAATCAGAATTTGCTACAGATGAATCAGAATCGGAAATATTATATTTAAATATTTGGCTCTGTATTAAGAAAATAATCATATTTTAACAACTACAATAATTTGTATTTATGAAAACAATTATCAGTGATCATATTACCGAAAAAATGTGATGAATGAACAATTATTCTTGTAAAACATTTTTAAACGGCGTTCTTATACATAGACCTAAATGCATACAAATTTGTGTTATTTTTTCTACATTATATTTTATTATGCTTATTACTAGGTTTTTTTATTTTTTTTTATTTTAACATTGATAGACCTTTGTTTAACCATGATCTCACCTGTTGGTAAGTGACGATGTGGCCGAAGATGGAGCACAAAGGTCTAGAAGGCACCTATTCACTCTAGACTTGAAGAGACCCAGATTATAGTTTTCAGGAAAGACAGACGACGGTAGTGTATTCCACTCCTTAGCAGTTCGCATTATAAAGGTAGAACCAAAACGTTTTGTGCGAATAGAAGGTATACCAATGAGGTAAGGATGGTACAGAGCCGTACGCCTGCTCGTCCTGTGATGAAAAGGAGATAGTGGGATCAGATCGTGCAGTTCCTGGGAGCATTCCCCGAAATGTAACCTATAGAAGATCGAAAGGCATGCAACCTTACGGCGGTGCTCGAGACTCTGGATCTTAGTCTCCGCCATATGTTGCTAACCTATAAGCCTGAAAGCTCTACGTTCGATCGAGTCCAAGGCAGCAAGCTGGTATTTGGCCGAACCATCCCAAACATGGCAGCAGTACTCCATACCACCCCGGACTTGTGCTTTATATAAACTGAGAAGCTGTCTTGGTGTGAAGTAACGCTTTACCTTATTCAGGATGCCTAGCTTCATGGCAGCTGTTTTTGCCTTAGACTCGATGTAAGAGCCAAAGTTGAGAGTAGGCGTGAGCGAAACACCTTAGAGCTCGAGGTGATCTCGTATAGCTACAGGTACATCATGGAATACAGGACCTTGGAGAAACGGATTTTTTTTGCCGAGAAGAGACAAGCCTGCGTTTTAGAGGCATTGAACTTAACTAGATTGGCATCACCCCAGTCGGATACAGCCTTGAGAGTAAAATGCAGACGCTGCAGCATCTCATCCCTTAACTCCTGAATTTCATTCTGCCTAGCTCGCGCAGTGGAAACATATCTCTCCACAACTGTGCTGTCGTCAGCATACCCAATGATACCGGGCATTAGCAGATCGTTAATGTGCAGCAGAAACAGTGTGGCAGGTAGCCCCTGAGGAACCCCGTCAATAGCCAATTGATCCGACGAACAGCCGTCAATAACTACTCGAATGGATCTTTCCCTCAGAAAGTCTGCGAGCCAGGAGCAGAATTGAACTGGCAATCCGTAGGCAGGAAGCTTGCCAATAAGGTTAGCATGCCAAACCCTATCAAAGGCCTCCGAGACGTCTAATGAAACAGCCAGTGCTTCACCATATTTCTCGATGGCCTCGCTCCATATGTGCGTGGCATACACAAGAAGGTCCCCAGTAGACCGGTGTCAGCGAAATCCGTATTAACGATCACTGAGGAGGTCGTTACCTTCGAGGTATGCAAGGAGCTTCCTATTCAGTACACGCTCCATACATTTACAAAGTAGGTCAGCACGACTGCCTTTCTTGGGTACAGGCTGCACGTTAGCGAGCTTCCAAGATTTAGGGACTACACCAATTTTCAAAGAGAGGCGGAAAAGTCGCGTTAATACTGGAGACAACTCAGGGGCACAGGTTTTCAACACTATAGCCGAGATACCATCCGGGCCACTAGCATTATTCACGTCGAGACTACGTAGCGTTCTGAGCACTTCCTTTTGCTGGATGCGAATTTCCTGCATTGAAGCTTCGCACCGAGGAAGGCTGGGTGGAGTTTCGCCAGGGGTGTCAAGACGCGAAGCCTCCGCAAATTGAGTAGCAAATAAATTTGCTTTCTCAACCGCAGCGTGAGCCTGGGACCCGCCCGGTTTCAGTAGTGGAGGGAGTGAAGGGCGGCTGAAGTTCGCTTCCACCGACTTAGCCAGAGACCAGAAAGCTTTACTTCCCGCAGGGTATGTGGCAAGCTTAGCCCCCAGACGGCCAATCCGATCGAAGCGAGCCTTCCGTATCACCTTCTTGCAAGACTTGGCGGCTTTGTTAAAGGCTTTCTTCTTAATCCGTGCATCCGAGGTTTTACCGCTTCTTGCGTCGACCCAGGCTAGATAAGCCACAGGTTTTAGCGCTTCTGCACTAGCACACGCGGGACTGAACCATGGGCGAGCATTGCCTGAAGGTGAAACATCGGAGAATGGAATAAAATACTCCATTGCTCTTTTGATCACCTCCGAAATGGCATCAGTACAGACCGTCGGGTCACAAGAAGAAAAGCAGGTTTGCCGCCAAGGATAAGAAGCGAAGAAATGTCGCATCTCATCCCAGTCTGCTGACTTGTAACGCCACACTCACCTACTTCCTCTGGGTGAGGGATCGGGTGGCGAGTATGACGATACAGACCTCACCACACAGTGATCTGATGTACCCTAAGGAGGCAACACTGATACTGAGTGGTGATCCGGCTCGTTCGTCAGCAGAAGGTCTAAGCAGTTGGCTGTGTGGTCCTCAACGTCTGGAATCCTGGTTGCCTCATTGACCAGCTGAGTGAGATTAAGTGTGAGTGCAAGTTTGCTCGCCTCTCTCCCAGCATGGTCGGTGAACTGGTATGGGAACAGCCACTGTTGGCGGTGGGCGTTAAAGTCCCCCAGAATCACCAATTGGGCACCAGGATAACGTTGTTGGGCCACATCCGCTACTTCACAGATGTAGTTGAACAACCTGGTTGTTTCGTCTCCAGAGTGAGACCGATATAAATTAGCAACATCAGCATAGATAATTTTATCTGAGCCAGTGTCCACCAAAGTCCATAAAACTGAAAAATCGGGATCTTCAAGGTCACGAAGACGCAGACAGCAAATGTCCTCCCGGACAAATAGACAAATACCAGCTTTGGGTTTAAAGTTGTGCTCCAGATCATAGCCTGTGTATGTGAGGTATGCTGTATCGGCAGGACAAAGAATCTGCGCCTCCGTGAGGAATAATAAGTGAGGCTTGGCGGTCTCTAGGTGGTGGTGGACCGGATCGAGATTGGAGTGCAGCCCTCGAATATTCGAGAGGTGCACTTGAAGCGAGAGGAAATGCTTCCGCTATAGAAACGACTTATTATTTTTGAACTTTTTCATAGTTGGTTTGGAGTGTTTAGGTTAGTGGGAAAAACGGCTGTTGAGCGAGGCACTGGTCAGCGAAAACCTAGAGACAAACAGCAGGCTCCTGCGCCAGTGGGAGACTAGGCTGGAGACTGCGGGGATGCCCGAACCCCCCCAGGAATGGCCATCGGGTCCTCTCATCCGGTCGCCAACCGGCACGATGGAGCATTCTGGGATTTTTTGCGAGGCAGCGGGGCAGCCTTTCATGAGTGACTAACTGACTAGTTGGGCCCCCTACAACCTGCGGTTGGCCAGCGGAGAACCGTGCTTCGGATCCCGCTACCCTCCAAGCCTAGCCACCCGGCACACTTGCACCGCTGCGCTCTCTAAAACGCACATGCTGAAACCAGTGCACGAACTGCTCAAACCCGTCACTTCCACAATGGCTACACTGGACATCAGTCCGAAACACGACAATGTCACTTCACGGACTGACTTTGTCCAGTGGGTGGTGACAAGCCACGGCCGAAGCCTACCACCAGAAATGTTGTTACCCGTTTGGCAGCACCCAGAGATCACGTGTAGGGACGCAAGGGTATTTTCCTACGGACGTGGGTAACTTCGATCCCCAAAAAACGAACTCTTACTCGAATCGAATAGGTACTCTGAACGTCTACATATTTGAAGAAGAAAAGCATATTGCCCCAAATGCGATTATTTTTGTGTGATCATTATCATCAGCATACACAAACCCCCGCTCCCCCCCGCTATAGGACTTATACTTATACTACTTAGACACGAATAATAAAGTCACAAACTTGTCACTATCTACACCGCTATTCGGTTCATTCCCGTTGTCCACGTTGAGCTTGTCTACGTTGACGTAGACAACGGAAATATAATAAAATAATTAAAAAACATTCTCGATGTTCACGTTGGCTTCGTCCAATCCAACGTGGACAACGGGAATGAATAAAATAATTAAAAAACGTTCCCGATGTCCACGTTATCATATTATGATAAAATTGATAGACCGAATCATTTGTATACAAAATGTAAATTAAAACTTCCTATGTATACCTCGTCCTATTTTATGGAAGAATGTATTAAAAAAATTGCTACAAGTTATATCCACTGCACTCCAACAGTCTTCAATGCAACATTATCGGAAATAAAGGACTTTGGACTGGATAATGTATTTGAAGACCCGATGGCATTGCTTGGGGGGTTCGGGCGTCCCTGCAGTCTCCAATCTAGTCCCCTACTGGCACAGCAGCCTGCCGTATGTCACATTCCCCGAAATGTAACCTATAGAAGATCGAAAGGCATGCGACTTTACGGCGGTGCTAGAATCTCTGGATCCTAGTCCCCGCCATATGTTGCTCTCCTATAAGCCTGAAAGCTCTGCGTTCGATCGAGTCCATACCAGCCCAGACTTGCGCCTTGTACAAACTGAGCAGCTGTCCCGGTGTAAAGTAACGCTTTAGCTTATTCAGGATGCCCAACTTCATAGCAGCTGTTTTTGCTATTGACTCAATATATGAGCCGAAGTTGAGAGTCAGCGTAAGTGAAACAACTAAGAGCTTAAGATAATCTCCAATATCTATAGGTACATCCCGTAAATTGAGAACCTGAACAAACTGACTTTTTTTCACCGAGAAGGGACAACCCTGCAATTTAGAGGCGTTGAATTTAACTAGATAAGGATCGCCCTAGTCGGACACAGCCTTGATAGTCAAATTCAAACGCTGCAGCATTTCATCTCTTAGCTCCTGAATTTCATTCTGACTAGCTCGAACAGTGGAAACGTGTCTCTCCATAACTGTGCTGTCATCTGCATACCCAATGATATTGGGCATGAGCAGATCATTAATGTGCAGCAGAAACAGGGTTGCAGAGAGCACCGACCTCTGAGGTACCTCGGCATTGATGGCCAATTGATCCGACGAGCAGCTGCCAACGACTACTTGAATAAACTTAGAGCCCGCTCACCAAGCCTTACTTTAAAAGTGACGCTCACGGAGACGCAGATTCAATATCCTCACGATACAGCATACCTGACATACCCAGGCTATGCTCTGGATGGAGCACAATTTTAAACAAAAAGCTGGTATCTGTATTCATGCCTGGGGCGACATTTGTTTTGTGCGCCTGCGTGATCTTGAATTATTATTTTTGTAGATTTTGGTGGATAAAGGCTCAGATAACATCATTGTATTTTTATTGTAACTTCACCTCCCCTCACGTTCTTTACAATCCTGTCCATCTAACGGTTGCCTGGAAGAGATCGCTCTTAGCGATAAGGCCACCCACTGTATCACCGTGAACTAGTTTGTAAGATAATATAAGTATGTTGTTATTTTATTATTCTAAGGTGAGTACAATAAAGAGTTATCTATCTATCTATCTATAACAGGAGTTCCCAAACTTATTTTGTCTACTACCCACTTTGAGAATAAATTATTTTTTAGCGCCCCCATAATTATGATTAGAATCCCCATTTTTTCACCTGCTTAAAAACCACTATAACTTAAAATTAAATTAATTATTGTGAGCTATATTAGCGGAGATGCATGCACAAATCAGGTTATTTAACAAAAACTTGTTAAAACATGATTGCCCGCGGTCTATTATCTACGAAAATGACCTATCTAGGAATACTAATAACTATTAAAATGCGAAAGTGTGTCTGATTTGACACCCCCGTTTTTTATGGGTCTCTTACCGCCCCCCTTTAGGCCTGCAGCGCCCACAAGGGGGCGTTATCGCCCACTTTGAGAACCCCTGATCTATAACATCATCTATGCCAGTCTATATCGTTCACACTCTGGAGATCAGGAGACAACCAGGTTACTGTGGCGGATGTGGCCCAACAACGGTACCCTGATGCTCAACTAGTGCTTTTGGAGGACTTTAACATCCAAAACCAAAAGTGGCTGTTCCCATACCAGCTTAGCTTGGGCCTTCTAAAACAGTATATAATAATTCTGGGAAAGCGAGAATATTGTAAGATAACAGAAATTAACTACTACACAAAAAAGCGTTCCTTTCGTGCTGGAGAGGAGAAAACTTCGTTATTTTATGATTCATATGGTGTTTTGACCGTATGAATCAGGCACAGATGAGTCAGGATTTTGCCTTCAATCATGTATAACTCATCAGATATACAGACTTCAGTATTGTTATTTTTCTACACGAATCTATAACCCAAAAGCATCACACGAAATACAGATTGAAGCTGGGAAAGAATAAAATAAATTTTATAAAGTAGGCATTGTAATCATTACTCCACCTGAACCAAGAACAGATGAATCAGACATTGACCTTAGTAACACCGTGATCTAAGCCAGCCAGCCGCACGTCCACCTTCTGGCTCATCCGTTGCACGACTGGCTTCCCCCCGCGTGGGAAGTCAGACTCTCATTATTACTACCCAACCAATTAGGGTCAAGCGAAGCTTACGCCATATTAATCAGTATTATATGCCGGACACTTCTTAATTACCGATTTATAAACATATTAAGGTAGTTATAACCAATTCACATTTTTTTTGTACAAGAACATTTCATTTTCTTTCAATATAATTATAATTTATATTGATTTATCAAAGGGAAAATGCGACATCGACCATTTTGTTCCGGAAAATGGCAAGCGGACGCGTCATATGAATCAGAAGAACTAACTTCTAATATTTTTAATTTATACCTACACTGCAATTATTTTAAAAATATTATTTGTCCCAGTTAGGGTTAAAGCTAAACTATATGTATAAAAAAATAACACGCCGTTTTGTTAGTTGGTTTCAGAAATATACCCACAGACATCGAAAATTTTGTGTCTGAAGAACTACCCATGTGTCTTTGTCTGTAAATATGTAGTACTACATTACTATTATTGAAGGTTACAAAAATGTCTTAACCCTAAGACCGGCGCTAAGTGACCAGTGCCAGCCACCTCTCGCGGCGCGGGGCGAGCTGATATATTCAATTGACACTGTGTGACCCTACACACAATATCATCAAAAACCTTTTTGAAATATGCCGCTTTATGTGATTAGATGGTGGAAGAGGCCCTATTCTTCATGTCACGTGTTCTTTATTGGTCACCTTTAATTAAACTAGTGACTAGCTTGAGATGGACCTGAAAAGTCCGATGAAAAGACGATCCATCGTGTTGAAAGTATTCAGCGTAAAAAGGCTTTACCCCCTTCCTAGAAAAGAAAGAAAATACATTGATTTATCTCCATAGGACACACACAACATAAAGTAGTAACAAATTAACAAAACAGGACAATGTTAATTATCTTACATCTACAAGTGTTTTTGGGTATCTCTAATTGAACTGTATGTGTCAATATTTATGGCGAACATAGCAGTCACTACGGTAGCTGGATATTTTAAACTGGTTTCTTGGCTTGACATAAGTGTGTGTGTTTTTATGTGTCTCTAAGGTTTTCAATGACAATATTTATAGCATGCATAGCAGTCGCTGCGGTAGCTGGATTTTTTTAATTGGTTTTTTGCTTGACTTAAGTGTGTGTGTTTCTATGTATATCTAATGTTTTTTTAATGATAATATTTCTAGCGTGCATAGCAGTCGCTGCGGTAGATGGTTTTTTTTACTGGTTTTTTGCTTGACTTAAGTGTGTTTGTATGTGTCTCTAACTTAACTTTATGTGTCAATATTTATAGGGCGCATAGCAATCACTGCGGTAGTTGGATTATTTTAACTGGTTTTTAGGTGTCTCTAATATTTTGTAATATCAAAATTTATAGCTTGCATAGCAATTGCTGCGGTAGCTGCTTTTTTAACTGTTTTTTTGCTTGATTTTATTGTGTGTGATTTAATGTGTTTCTAATTTAACTTTTTGTCAATTTGCGTGCATGGCATTCGCTGCGGTAGCAGGATTTTTTGAACTGTTTTTTTTGCTTGACTTCTAATACATAAGTGTATGTCTCTTATATTTTATACGTCAATAAAACGTCACGGCTACACCGTGAAACGACACCATACTCAAGTTTTTAAATTTAGAGGTCCCATTTTAACCATGACTTCCTGAAAATATTTTAATCCCAACAACTATACCTGTAACGTCCTTTGAAACAACACTATACTCAAGTTTTTCAATTTAGGGGTCACATTATATCCACGAAAATGTTTTAATCTCAACAACGACAACGTGACACGACCTTTGAAACGACATCATACGCAAGGTTTTCAATTTAGAGGTTCCATTTTAACCTTAAGGTCCTGAAAATATTTAGATCTCACTTTTAAATTGTCAAAATACGCTGAAATCTGGCTAAAACGTAAAGTGTATTTATTTACAAAGAAAACGTTCACATACCTTTTTGCAGTAAAATTTCAGGTACTGCCCGACACATAAAGTTTGCATTTTTTTTTAATTTCGTAGTATCTACTACCAACTGTTTCCAAAATACGAAGCATTTTAGTTTTACATTAAAATCCGTTTTGGACCCCTTACAGTGTGAATTTTCCAGAATCCTTTTTTAGTACAACGTATAGTAATATTTTAACTGTGGTACAATCCTACACCCAAAAAGAAATACATCCTCCAAATTTCATGTGTCTAGGTCCAGCGGTTTAGGCTGTGCGTTGATCTAAGATCAACGCTAAGATCATCAGAAGCCCTTTTTTTGTTGGACCCCTACAGAGGTTTTTTTTCCAAATTCCTTTCTACGTACCTACATCTTTACACCTTTAAATAAATACTCACGAAATTTCAAGTCTCTACGACCAGTGGTTTAGGCTATGCGTTGTAAAAACTAAAGTTTTCTTTTTCTAAAGTTTTCAGGAAAATTTCAGGTACCGCTGATATACGTATTTGTTTATTTTATTTGAGGATTCTTCTTCTAAATTTTCAAGGTACTATTACCGATGGTTTCCCAAATACAGAGCTTTTTTGTTGTATTTTAAAAGCCCATTTTGGACCCCTTAGGGAGCTAATATTTAAAATTACTTTCTTAGTGCATCTCTAGACCATAAAAGGAACATAGCTTCCAAATTTCAGAACTCTAGGACTTACAGTTTAGGCTGAAGGTTGATAGTCAGTGAGTCAGTCACGCAACGCCCAGTTTCACCGGCATAGGTCTCGATCCCGTGGGAACATAGGGATAAAAAGGTGCCTTTGTGTATTCCGGGATTCCAGTTATCTCCACTCCAAATTTCATGCAAATCCGTCCAGCCGTTTCAGCGTGAAGAAGTAACAAACACACTACACACACACACACACACACACACACACAAACTTTCGCCTTTATAATATTAGGGTGATAGAAATAAGTTTTTTGTGAAAAAAATATTTTTCAATACAAACTTTTATAAAATTAGTGATTGTAACCATGTGCTGATCAAAATGAGCCTAAACACGGCCAGTCTACTATTATCCATCGAGGAGTTCCGTTTTCCACATTATGTCTCTATCATCAGATCAGCTCACTCTCACCATAATCTTTTATTCTCTTCTGAAGTTGATAGGTATGCCAAATTTCAGCTCAATCTGTTGAGGATAACTGCTTTAAAATTCAGCTACAAGATTCCATCCGGATTCCACCCAGATAAACATAAATACATTGCAAGTTAAACAAAAGCTTGTGAAAACAAGTAATTAATTTTGTAAAAATTAAAAAAACCCGGCTGAATCGATTTTGATCAAACAAAGCTAAGAACACTCCCGACAAATACACCATTCAAACAAACAAAAAACAAAATAGGTTCATCCGTTCGGGAGCTACGATGGGCAGACAGAGACAGACACACACACACACACACAAACACACAGACACGTCAAATTTATAACACCCCTTCGTTTTTTGTCGGGAGTTAAAAACATTTTGACGACCTCTGCAGCGTGGCGGGCGAAGGTTCGATTCCCGCCTCGGAACAAGATCTTGTGATAGAGACAGAAGGTGGATAATGGAACTCCTCGATGGATAATAGTAGACTGGTCGTGTTTAGGCTCATTGCGATCAGCACACGGTTCCAATCACTAATATCATAAAATCTTGTATCGGGGATAAATCTTCTTGTAACTCAAATTGCGAGCACTTCCCGATTAGCTATCCGGCTGAAACTTTCAGAGTAGCTCACGACTCTATAGCAATGCATTTTAAGACTGCATCCCCAGTAGGCAAACTGCTCGCTGCCGACTGAGTTCACCCCCAACTCAGTCGGCGGTGAACAGTTTGCCTACTGGGAACGCAGCCTTAACCCAAACAAGTTTTTTTTTTTTTAACAGTCGTGTCGAGCTATTTCGCTTGTTTACTATCCCTTGAGTCGCGGGCAGATCACGGCAAAAATAATGGATGGGCTGACTCATCACTAAATCGTTAATTGCGGCCTAATGAATGGACGGATAATAAAACTAATACCACTACAAGAATCCTCTTGAAATTTCTTATTGGTTTCTTTACAAGCAACTTTTTTTTAAAAACTTACCGTTTTGTTGAAAAAAATTAAAATAAACATTTCCTCACTGTGGCTAAATTGTCAGCGCAACTGACCACTAACTTTGAGATCACAATAAACATCTTCATAAAGCCCTTTCTAGTAGTTTATTGGTAATAACACATGGTCTATATCCTAAAAAACATTATTATTGCAGTCATTTACACTCAAATATTCAGAAAACACACAATTTTCTTTATTTTATAAGACTGATGACCGCGGCAACAAAATGGCGGCCGATGTCGATCGAATATTATTTGTTTACTAACTTAACTTTAATCGTAAAAAAGTGGTTATTGCCTCTTTGTCAGTCTAGCATCATGCCTCTATGGAATAGTGTTGCAATATCTGGCATCCGGTTCCTAAATAATGATTAATAGACAATATAATAAACCCTCTATGGACTGTGTTGGCCGACACATGGAGGATTTGAAGGTATGCGGAAAATAGTGTGTCGGCCGACGCATGTGCACGCCAAGCAGTTAAATTAAAAAAACCCCCAACGCTGAACGGCTGAACCGATTTTAATCAAACAAAGCTAAGATCAATCCCGACAAATACATCTTTCAAATAAAAAAAAATTAAATCGTTTCATCCGTTCGGGAGCTACGATGGGACAAACACACACACACACACACACCCACAGACACGTCAAACTTATAACACCCGTTCGTTTTTCATCGGGGTTTAATAAAAGAAGGAATACGACCTAACTTAAAAAAACGCTATATCTCGAGCGAGTTAGAGCAAAAATAACACGTTTTTTGGAGCATTCTAAAGGGTTTCACTTACTCACGATACATTGATCGAGAGGTTCAAACATAACCTAACAGGTACATAAGAAAACCAAAATGAACAAAATATTTAATTAAGACAAAAAATAATATAACATCGATGTTTTAATGCGCCGTAAAAAGAGTAAAATAACCCTCCGGCGGTCTCGATGACCCAAGAGGACATACACACACAATACACAGAGCACCGGCACCATACAAGCCTACAGGTAAACGCGTAAAACGTGAGGCGCATCGTTCTACTAAGATATTAAAACCTAAGCTTGCATGGTCATCAAGACCCTCCGAGGTTATTATACACTTTTTAAGGCGCATAAAAACGTAGTTTATAGAGTATTTTTAATCTATCATTACATTACTTTTATTTTATTTTTAAATTAAGAGATCTTAATTACAAAATTCAGATTAAGATTATGGATACATTTATATTATATTAAAGCCCTTAATTTCTCTTACTAAATTATAATTATAATTTAAACATTTGATGCAACAATTCAATAATTTTAAAACATGCTATTAAATCTATTAATTACTTATAAATAGGTAATATAAGCTTTCTTAATATATTTTTTGTATAAATGTATTCGATACTTAGACATAATAAATTCAGGTTTTATTGTGTTTTGGTAAGTCCTCGGAATTATAATCTATGCATATTTTTAATTTGAATATCGGAAATAATAAAATAACAAATACAAGTTAATACAAGTAGGTGTGTACAAATGAAACAGCTGTGCTAGCTGACCGCTGCTTTTATTTTGTACTAGCTGAGCCCCACGGTTTCACCCGTGTTTTAACAGATTTATAGAAAAAATACAATTCTTTAATTTTTTATCCACGCGTATGCACCAGCCACTTGCGGACCAGACAACCACTCGACATCGAAGAAAAACTCATCAAGTTTTATGACGATAAGAATGTGTGTAGTTCCTGATGGATCCTAGCTGACAGAACTCGTCGCTCGCAACCATGGAAGTCCAAGCTCGCAACTCAGTCGTTTAGGTACCTACTTCATGGAATACATTATTGGAAAAGGTCATTAGCATGAGCTGTTTGCGACATGCTTAGCACGGAAAAAAATAAAATTGTGTTTGGGTGTAGAGTCAGAAATCTACTGCAGTACATCAGGGCTGCCCAGATGAATACCTGCCACTTTTAACGTTTGTCCTTGACTATTTATAGTGATTGAGAAGGCTACTTTCAAGGGGAAATTTTTAAGTAAGTGTGTGTGTGTGTGTATGTGTGTTTCTATGTATATCTCTACTCAATGTTTATAGCGCGCATAGCAGTCACTGCGGTACCTAGCTTGATATTTGTGGTGTTGTTGTTTTCCTTCAACTGGTGTTTTCCTTGACTTGAGTGTGTGTGCTTATATGTGTCTCTACTTTAACGTTGTGTCAATATTTATAGAACTCATAGCAGTCGTTGCAGAAGCTGGATTTTCTAACTGGTTTTTTGCTTGACTTTTGTGTGTGTTTTTATGTGTCTCTAATTTAACTTAGTGTCAATATTTATAGTGTGCATAATAGTCACTGCGGCAGCTGGATCTATTAACTGGTTTTTTGCTTGACTTAAGTTTGTGTGTTTTAAGGTGTCTCTAATTTAACTTAAGTGTCAATATTTATAGTGTGCATGATAGTCGCTGCGGCAGCTGGATCTTTTAACTGGTTTTTTGCTTGACTTAAGTTTGTGTGTTTTTACGTGTCCCTAATTTAACTTTATGTGTTAATATTTATAGCATGCATAGTAGTCGCTGTGGTAGCTGGATTATTTAAACTGGTTTTTTGCTTGACTAAGTGTGTGTGTTTTGATTTGTCTCTAATTTTTACTTTATGTGTCAATTAGCGTGTATAGCAGTCGCTGCGGTAGCTGGATTTTTTTAACTGTTTTTTTTTTGCTTAACTGGTAATATATAAGTATGTGTCTCTTACATTTTGTACGTCAATACAACGTCACGTCTACACCGTGAAACGACCTTTAAACCAAAACCATACTCAAGTTTTTTAATTAAGGGGTCCCATTTTAACCTTGAGGTCCTGAAAATGTTTTAATCTCAACTACGATACCATGACACGACTTTTGAAACGACACATACTCTATTTTTTCAATTTAGGTGTCCCATTTTAACCTTGAGGTCCTGAAAATATTTTGATCTCGACGACTACATTGTGAAACGACCTTTGAAACGACATGATACTCAAGTTTTTAAATTAAGAGGTCCCATTTTAACCTTGGAGTCCTGAAAATATTTTGATCTCAACTACAACACCAAGAAACTAACTTTTAAATTGTCAAAATACGCTGAAATCTGGCTAAAACGTAAAGTGTATATATTTACAAAGAAAACGTTTCCATACCTTTTTTCAGTAAAATTTCAGATACTGCTGAAGCATAATCTTTGCTTTTTTTATTTCTGGAATCTACTTGTGAATTTTAAAGTTTCTACCAACGGTTTCCGAAATACGAAGCATTTTAGTTTTACATCAAAAGCCGTTTTGGACCCCTTACTGCGTGAATTTTCCAGAATCCTTTTTTAGTACAACCTTACACCCAAAAATAAATAAATTCACCAAACTTCATGTATCTAGGTCCAGCGGTTTAGGCTGTGCGTTGCAAAACGCAAAGAATATACATTAGAAGCTCTTTTTGGACCCCTAAGGTGGTCAATTTTCTAAATTTATTTTTTAGTACACCTTTAAGCCTTAATATAAATACTCTCTCCAAATTTCAAGTCTCTACGACCAGTGATTTAGGCTATAGATGCGTTGTAAAAACTATTTTTTTTCTTTTAAGAGAAAACTTTCCCTGACAATTTTCTTGATTTTGAATTATATTTGAGGAATCTCCTTTTAAATTTTCATGGTTCCAAAATACTGAGCTTTTTTGTTGTATATTAAAAGCCAATTTTAGACCCTTTAGAAAGCGAACATTGGAAATTCCTTTCTTAGTGCACCTCTAGACCATAAAGGGAACGTAGCCTCCAAATTTCAAGTCTCTAGGAGTCTAAAGTCAGTCAGTCAGACAGCCGGTCAGGCTTTTTTTTTTACTGGTTTTTGCTTGACTTAAGTGTGTGTTTTTATGTCTCTAAGTTAACTAAATATTTAGCATGTGTAGATTTTTTTGTCTGGTTTTTGCTTGACTTAAGTGTGCGTGGATTTTTAAACTGGTTTTTTGCTTGACTGGTAATACATAAGAGTATCTCTCATATATTTTTACCTAACTCAAGTTTTTCAATTTAGGGGTTACATTTTAACCTTGAGTTCCTGAAAATATTTTGGTCTTAATAACTACACCGTGAAACGACCTTTAAAACGACACCATACTCAAGTTTTTCAATAAAAGGGTCCCATTTTAACCCTAAGGTCCTAGAAATATTTTGATCGCAACTACTTACACCAAGAAGCTAACTTTTAAATCGTAGAAATACGCTGAAATCTGGCTAAAACGTTAAGTATATTTATTTAAAAAGAAAACGTTCCCATACCTTTTTTAATTAAAATTTCAGGTACTGCTGAAATATATATGTACTATTTTTGTTTAAGGAATCTACCTGTGAATTTTAAAGTATTTTCTACCAACGGTTTCCGATATACGAAGCATTTTAGTTTTACATTAAAAGCCGTTTTGGACCCCTAACAGCGTGAATTTTCCAGAATCCTTTCTTACTACAACCCTACACCCAAAAAGGAATACATCCTCCAAGCTTCATGTATCTAGGTCCAGTGGTTTAAGCTGTGCATTGCAAAACGCAAAGTGTATACAATAAAAGCCCTTTATTACCCCTAAAGAGAATAATTTTTCCAAATTAATTTCTTAGTACAACTTTACACCTTAAAAGAAACACACTATCCAAATTTCAAGTCTCTACGACCAGATGCGTTGTAAAAACTAAAGTATTTTTCTTTCACAAAAAAAAACGTTCCCTTGCCGTTTTCAGGAAAATTTCAGGTACGCTGAAATACTTGTTTGTTAATTTTAATTGAGGAATCTCCTTTAAAATTTTCAAGGTTCTACTACCAACAGTTTCTGCAATACAGAGCATTTTTGATGTATATTAAAAGCCCATTTTGGACCCCTTACAGAGGTAATATCGGAAGTTCCTGTCTTAGTGCACCCCTAGATCATAAAAGGAACATGGCCTCCAAATTTCAGGTCTCTAGGTCTTACGGTTTAGGCTGTACGTTGATAGTCTCTTATAAGTCTCGATCCCGAGGGAATATCGGGATAAAAATGTGCCTATGTGTTATTCCGGGAGTTCAGTTATCTTCATTCCAAATTTCATCCTTATCCGTCCAGCCGTTTCAGCGTGAAGAAGTAACAAGCACACTAACACATTCACACACTCACAAACTTTCGCTTTTATAATATTAGTGTGATTAGGGTAGTCCACCTTTGGACACAAGCCTCCACAAACCTCCGTTTGTCTTCCATAACTGTTTATTTGTCTTTCAAAGATACATCTTGCAGTTTTTTTATTAACAGACTTTTAAAAAATTGGGAGGTTCTCAATTCGTATGTTTTTTTCTTCCGTCATGTCAATTTTAGACGATAGTTAATGATCGATTTCAAAACAAAGCTGTTTGCGTATATTGTTTAAAGCTTGGAGCAAATTATCCGTTTTGTTTGATTTTTCTATGTAGGTACAGCTTTGCTAATTTGCAGGTACGCTAATTTTTAGGGTTCCGTACCTCAAATGGAAAAATGGAACCATTAAAAGATCACTTAGTTGTCCGTCCGTCTGTCTGTCTGTTAAGACCCTTTTTCTCAGGAACGCGTGAAGGAATCAAGCTGAAATAAATTATCAAATACTCAAATCTTCAGTCCCTTGACGCTGAGAAGAAATCAACTGACATTAAATAATCTGAATATAAACTTGACGAAGACATATATAATGAATTTCAGACATAGAAATAATATTAATATTGACATGAATATAAACTACTTGGGTATAAAGATAAATGAAGTTAACAGTACAAAATTTTTGGGACTCACTATAGATAATGAAATTAATTGGAAACTGCATATTGACAATATTTGTAATAGATTGCATCAGTTCGCGTACGCTCTTTTCAAACTGAGTCGAGTAACGAACATGTCTGCAGTTATTACAGCCTATCATGGCCATGTAGCGTCAATCCTAGGTTACGGCACAATATTTTGGGGTAACTCAACAGCAAAACTGAGAATTTTTAGGGCACAAAAGCGTTGTGTCAGAGCCATTTGTGGTCTGAAAAGGAGGGACTCGTGTAAGTCCCATTTTATTAGACTAAATTTTCTAACACTGCCTGCCCTATACATAAGTGAGGTTGCTGTTTTTGTCAAAAGCAACCCTGAGCTATTTGAATGGTTTGCAGTTGGAAGCCGCCTAGAGGGTAAATTACGCAATGTCTCATGTCGAACACAGCTATTACGCAAAAGTATTTTCTGCATGGCGCCTATAATCTTCAACAAGATACCATTATCTGTTCGATCATTGTCAAGTTTAAATGTATTTAAGCGCAAACTTAATGACATTTTGGTTGAAAAAGCTTATTATACTGTATATGAGTTTTTGTGTGACACCAGTATTTCAACTTAATTTCTGGGTAGGTAGGTATTATACAAATAATTTCTGAGTACAATAAGACTCGACATGTACGCATTTTATTTTTATTTTTAATTAGTTATTTTTATTTGTTGACATGTTTGATTATCTTTAGTAAGTAGGAAACTGAGTAGATTGTTACATTTTCTTGAAATTCGTGCATATTCTTAATTATAAATTTGCCGATCTGTTTGTATAAATTGGCCAATTCGACTTATCTGTATAATGTTTGTACGCTGAAAAGCAGAATCTAGCGATCTTACCTACAACCGAACATCTAATGCTGTTTGTATTGTACCTAGATTCATAAACAAATAAATGATTTATGATTTATGATTTATGATTTAACTTTCTAAGCCCATGCAATCAAAAAATACAGCTGTTTACGCTGCAAATTTTCGACACTCGCAGGGGAATCAAAACCTACAGGGTACTTCCCGTAAACTCAGAACCTTGAAATTTGGTACGAAGCAACGTCTTATAGAAAAGCATAAAGTTTTAGTTACATTATATAATCAAAATATTTTTAATAATTTTAAACTTACTACCCCTTTCCTCATGATGACTCATTTAGCACTAAAAATACAATAACTTTTACTTATATACCTACAGGTTTGTACGGAACCCTCGATGCGCGATTCCAACTCGCACTTGACCGGTTTTTTTTACAGTGTCATGGGTACTAGATAACTGATATATTTAATACTATACATTACATAGACATATATTTTTATTATACATAGAAATTACCCATAACACCCCGAACTAATATCTGCAGATCTTATAAATTTGTTCCGAGGCGGGAATAGAAGCCGCAACATCTTGCGTCGCAGGCGAACCTTCGTCTGCCGCGCCACATAGGTCGCCATTTAGTTTAGATTTTGTATTTCTGTACTTCGACCAAAATAATAATTCTGTGCTAGAAATCTGTTATCTCACTATGCATAGTATTATTTTATCGTTGCTAATATCATAAATGACAAGGTTACTATGTTTGTTAGTCAAGCACGCAACTGTTTAACCGATTTCAATGTAATTTCGTACACAGATTTCCTGCCATTCATAAATCGTGAGGTGTATAGGATTTTTGGGTCTGCAAATTACAAAAGTACGTGCCACACAAACCCTTTATTTCCTTACAGTACATACACTATAGTCCACCATAGGCGATGGTAGCCTAACGGTTCAATAGTGCAACTCAGAATCCAACGATACAGGGTTCGATCCTAGGCTCCGCACCAATGACTTTTCTAAGTTATGTGCGGATTTCCATCGCTCTGTGCTTCGGAGAGCACGTTAAGCTGTCGGTCCTGGCTGTTATTGATTAATAACAGTCGATAAGCCATGTCAGAGGCCCTCGGGCGGCTTGACAAACTCTGACAACAGAGGCCAGCACTACCTCATACGAAACGAAACGACTATAGTCCAGTGCGCGATATTGCGATTGTTCACTAGTTGGCCGGTTACTATATTATATAGCACATTAATAAATTACATTTTCTTCGTAAATACACAAGATATAAACTAACGACATCACATTAATAATGGATGGAAATATAAACTATATGATAGACTGAGAACAAAACAAAAATTAGGTAAAGTTAGGATAAAGCAACTGAAAAAGAACTCAAGCAGAAAAAAAAACAATAATGAGAAATAACATAATTAGAACAGAAATCAATTATTAAAGTCAGTAAAATTAAAAAGTAAAATCATTATAAAAATAATAGATGATTATTTAATCAACTAAAAATTCATAATTAGTCAGTACACATAACATTAGTAACAATAGAAAAAAAACAATTAATATAACATCATAATAATTAAACACATTGGATAGTAATAAATTAATTGTAGTCATAAAAGCAATGCTCAATCAGCCACTTTCTGAGTTTGTACTTAAAAGAGTGCGTCTATGGCGCACCACAGTGATAGTTGTACTTAAAAGAGTGCGTCTATGGCGCACCACAGTGATAGTTGTACTTAAAAGAGTGCGTCGATGGCGCACCACAGTGATAGTTGTACTTAAAAGAGTGCGTCGATGGCGCACCACAGTGATAGTTGTACTTAAAAGAGTGCGTCGATGGCGCACCACAGTGATAGTTGTACTTGAAAGAGTGCGTCGATGGCGCACCACAGTGATAGTTGTACTTAAAAGAGTGCGTCGATGGCGCACCACAGTGATAGTTGTACTTAAAAGAGTGCGTCGATGGCGCACCACAGTGATAGTTGTACTTAAAAGAGTGCGTCGATGGCGCACCACAGTGATAGTTGTACTTAAAAGAGTGCGTCGATGGCGCACCACAGTGATAGTTGTACTTAAAAGAGTGCGTCGATGGCGCACCACAGTGATAGTTGTACTTAAAAGAGTGCGTCGATGGCGCACCACAGTGATAGTTGTACTTAAAAGAGTGCGTCGATGGCGCACCACAGTGATAGTTGTACTTAAAAGAGTGCGTCGATGGCGCACCACAGTGATAGTTGTACTTAAAAGAGTGCGTCGATGGCGCACCACAGTGATAGTTGTACTTAAAAGAGTGCGTCGATGGCGCACCACAGTGATAGTTGTACTTAAAAGAGTGCGTCGATGGCGCACCACAGTGATAGTTGCTGGAAGGCACGTACACGGCTGGTCCCATCAAATGAAGCAACTTCGACGTTTTCGTGAGCTGCCGTGGAAGCGCCCGCAGTCTGTGCGCATGCCTAGTATTGAATAAATGATCGTTTCCGTACCTTACATATTCATCTAAGATATTACGTACATACACCGTAGCAATAATTTATTTCTTGTAAGTGATTTACAAAAATAGAAAAGATTACACATTTTTACAATGTCATTGATGAAGTTAACAATTATATGATAATAGACACAGTAGTTAGTAGTAGTAGTGTAATATTTTAATTTTAGAAAGCCTTTTTGAATAATACTGTCTACTTAGATATATATTCAGAAAGATTAACAATGTGGTCAGGTTGTTATTATAAAGTGAGAGCTTTGTCCTATGAACGACTTACGAGCTCTGCCCAATCTAGTTGTTGGACGAGCAATCTTATTCCTGTTTCTAGTATAGTATGTATGTCTATCGAACAGTCATAAGTCTTTGTGTTGGTGAACTTTGATCAAAAGGTACCTATTTACAAAATCAATAAATGAAACGGAACGAGCACAATTTGTATATTACTTAGAGAATTTAAAAATTATAAGTAAATTATTTAAATTAAATTGTAGCCAAGTATATTATAAAGTTAATTATAGAGCCACCTCCATCCACCGACTTCCTGCGACCTATGTTATGTCATTATAATAAATATGTAAGATCAATGTGCGATGTATAAGAGCTGCGTGGGACGTCACCGTTATTGCTGACATACCTGCGCTGTGAGCACACGCGCTATGTTAGCTCGATTACGCCATCTCACAGATGAAAGCGTACTTGTTGGAACCATACCAGTTAAAGATTATGCCGTCTCTGTGCATGTCCGCGTACTGCAACCCGTCCCGGACTGATGGCGCACCCCGCCCCCAGTGCGCGTGTCCGGCCTGCGCGAGGGTCTGTCCTGCAAGGAGACGACACGGTGAACACAAGCACTCTAGCAATAGTACATACATACATACATATCTGCATAAACGACTTTATGCCCAATGGGGTAGACAGAGCCTCAATGAGCCTCTTTTCGCAGTGGGTTGCACCATCGTGGAATATAGTTGTGACGAGTGGTGAGCTCATCGCCGCCATTGCTTCCCATGACTGACTCGGCTAACGCTTTCTATCAGTAATAACACATTCCATAATAAGCTAGCAGCCAGGACAAATCTTATAACAACAAATCTTATCAAAAAGATACTTAGTCGGTTTTTACGACATCCACGGGAGGAGACTGAGGGGTATATTTTAAGGCTGGAAACACCACGTTAGAAGTGGTGGAGCTTTTTTTGAAAAAGTTCGTCCGGGGAAGTCCTACCACCATAACTATTTAAGCCGCAAAGCAGTAGTGCTCGCATTGCTGTATGTATGGGTATGTATGGGTGTCGGTGAAATTACAGGCACATGATACTTTCATCTATTATGTCTCAGAGTGGCGGGCGCAGTGCAATGCCACATCGGCCGCGTCCTAGGTGATGTGGCCTATGTGGTAAAGCATTGTTATGGGCAAAGGTTACCGCTTAACATCAAATGGGCAACCTGCTTGATCCATCATTCACTCAGTTCAAAATAAATTTAAAAAAAAATAAAGCGTCGAGGACCCCTGGCATAGTGCACACCCACCCTGCCTGCCGGCTCACGAGTCGTGGTTTCGAGTGCCTGTGGTGGCCGTGCCTACCTAAGTAACTGTCTACTGTGACGAAGAACATCTTAAAGATATACTAGCAGCCCGCTTGCGACTTCATTTACGTGGTCTTGGTGCAACGCCACCCACTGAGTCCACTTGTGAATCTAAACCATCAATCCAGAGACTCACTCAAACACAGACAATACATTTCATCAAAATCGATCCAGCCGTTTACGAGGAATTCAGTAACATAAACACGTACAGAAGAATTATATATATATATATATATATATATATATATATATATATATATATATATATATATATATATATATATATAATGTTGTGTGAACTGTTCAGCATTATTTATTTACGCCATAGTATTACAGATATTGTTTGTCATGCATAGGAAATACCCAGAACACCCTGAACAAATTACTGCAGCTTGTACAAATATTTGTTCCGAGGCGGGAATTGAATACGAAACCTCCTGCTATAAAAACTAACATTACAATTGCTATACGAACAGATTATATAATAGTAACTACATTAATATAAGTCCCATTACATGACTTGGTGAGAAAGGGCCGATGTTTGAAAATCTTCCTAGGATAAGCTGACAGGCACTTTTCAGCGCTCGGTGAGAGAGGCCCCGCACACAACTCACCATCAACAGTCCTCCATACACCGTCCTGACGGTAGATGCCGACATATACGCAATGCGGGTTTCGGGCGTCGTGTATCGCTTCATCAGGATATCGCTGATACAGCTCCACGAGGACCCTCTCCTCGGCTTCACTATTAGCGACGGCGAGTCGCGCGCCCTCTGCCACACAGGTTCTGTTCGCGTCCGCCCAGCCCGCTCCCCGCGTGTGAAACTTGTAGCAGTGGCTTGTGCGGTCGGAGAACTCGTATCCTGCGCACGAGAGCATTGGTGTACTTACAGCAGGGACACGCTTAAAACTGATTTTTGACAGTAGCGTTTATATGCAATTTCATAAACAAATTAAAGTTTTATGACACTACATCAAACACATAACCAATTTGATCTTTTTTCGAAAAAAAGTATGTTCTGAAGGATCTGTTATCCGTTTTGACCTTTAATTATATATCCAGACAATTTTTTTTAATTCTATAAGGTTTTGACTTATATCTCTAGGTAAATTGAACCTGTCAAAAAGGTATTGCTAGTGTGTCCATAGTGTAGGTTATTAGAACATCCTGTCGACAGGCAGCAGTATAGTAATGAAGATCCACTTATTGTATAGTTAACGACATACATGAAGGCTTTGACCTCCGTGGCGCGGCGGTAGAGTAGCCGGTTGAGAACCGAGGGTTGCAGGTTCGATTACCGCTACGGTCCAAATGTTTGCATGATCTACAAATACTTGTTCGTGGTCTGTGCGTTGTGGTGACATGGTACTCGTAGTTCCTGATACACATGACATAGAGAATGATATGACCATATTCACTAACCCATACATAATTATTTTACGGGACACTAAACCACAGAATAAATTGTCATATCGACAGGAAAGTGGAGTGTTGGTAATAAGGTTCTGTTGGCACCCTTTGGAGACGGAAACTTCAAAAGATATCATAACGCCCGGTTTCGGAAGAAGGTTAGTATGGGGAGGTTAACGGAGAGAGGAAAGGGTGGGGGAGGGAATTAGGAAGATGGAGGAGAGGGGAGGCATGTTCGGGGTCGGAGGTTTAGCATAGCTACTTTAAGGCTCGATATAAAACACCTTTTAGAAATAAGATCCCAACAAAAACATTTACAATGTTAAAATGTTGCCAAGTCACGCTACTACCTACCTACCGCAACCAAGTTCTGATATGTTGTACTTATTGTATCTGTGGTTGTACCAAGTCGGGCATTCTCAAAGATCCTTCCATATTTAATCATCTTCAATTAATAAACCATATCACTTCTTGAAACGTGGCTATGAAAAGGTAACATTTTATTTAAAAAAAATTGCCTATAGATAGAAGATTCAGTACAAACAATTTGATGAATTTGTTGAGAGAGTTCTGTGACACCGACAGACGAAAGTGCGGTCCCGTATTTTTTACTAGTTAAAATTCGAAGATGGCACAGAAAGCCATCGAAAGTGCAGTACGCGAACGACATAATCTCGTGGCCGACCTCACTAAGAAAATTTGTGATTTAGAATGCAAGGTGATCGATCAAAACTCGATAATTGCTTCTCAAACTGAAGCTATCTCAAAACTCAAATCAGCTGTTGAGGGTAGGAATCCTCAAATAAAAGCGAATATGAGTCCTGCGCCGGCCGCTGGCCCCGCCCCCTCGACCCAGTCAGCGCTGCAGCGACCAGTGAGACAAGTACGTTTAAACGCCATCGCTGCCAAAGCCGCGAAAGCCGCTGAGAATCAAGGTACATCTACTAACGCGTCATCAACTCCGCCTGACGTCACCCGTTCAGTGCAGGGGAAACGAGCAAGTGTGGCTATGAAACCGGTGATTTCTACGACGATCGACCGCGCGGTCGAGATATTGGACAGCACAAAACTCGATCAGGACTCTGATGACTGGAAGAAAGTGGACCATAAACGGTCACAAAAACGGAAAATTGTGAGCGGAAGTGGGAAAGCGGACAATGAGCTACAAACTGTAGAACAATTAAGATATCTGCAAGCCTGGTCTTTCAGACCGGAGACAACCGTTCAGAACGTTATGAACTACATCAATAGAATCGAGCAATGTAAGGAGTACTTTGTCGAGAAACGGACCATTAAAACGGACAAGTTTTCATCGTTTGTTATTGGCTTCCTGGAGCACTTGTATGGAAAACTCAGCTCGCCGAGTTCGTATCCACCGCTAGTGAAGGTGTCGGACTGGTTTCTCGTGCGCCCCCGCGGCCCCCGCGGGGACACTGCAACTACATCGTCGGCCGGCATCGCCTCGCCCGCCGCCAGTCGCGGCTAGCGTCGGCGCAGTGTCACTACCCCTAAACGGATGTTCGGTACTAGATAATGACTTCTTTGGCATAACAGTATGTCTGCAAAACATACAATCCCTCAGTAAAAAAACTCATAGACTAGAAGTGATTCTGTCAAGTGTATTAGCGTGTCATGTACTCGCACGAACAGAGCACTTTGTACTTGACGGTAATATGAAGTGTGTTTCCATTTCTGGCTATAAATTAGCTTCGTGCTACTGTAGGAGTAGTTTGACTCACGGTGGTTCGTGCTTATTTGTTAGGGAGGGGATCAAATGTAAAGAAAATGTTGACTTGTGCAAATTGTCGGTTGAACGATACTGTGAGATTTCTGCTATAGACTTAGTGGATTATAACTTCTCTGTAATCTGTGTTTATAGAACTCCTTTAATAAGTACTCTTGAATTCCTTCCTCACTTGGAAGGTTTGTTGCAGGTGGTCAGTGTGTCAGGACTCAACTGTATAGTTGTAGGTGACTTTAATATTAATTCTTTGGATCGATTGCATTGTGACGCGAAAAGACTCTCAGATATACTGTCGTCCCACAATATGACTAATTCGTTGGACTTTCCGACAAGGGTAACGAAAAATACCTCAAGCTGTATCGATCATGTATACACGAACTTGCCGGCTGATAGCGTTAGCTCGTCACCCGTCATCACTAACATCAGTGATCATTCGGCGGTACGGTCAAAAATATACTGTGATAAGCCATCGACTGACAAACAGCTACCTTATATCAGGAATTTATCAGCGATGAATTGCAATAACTTCGTAGCATCGTTACTTGGCGTGGATTGGCAAGATATCGGACGGCGTAATCTTTCGATAGATACATACGCAATGGCCATAGTTAATATTATTAGTAATAAACTCGACATTTGCTTCCCATTGAGGCAAGCAAAGGCTAGAGCTACCGTGTCGTGGGTTACTGACGAGATAGACAACTTTAGACTTTTACTATTTGACATGTTTGACTTATATTATAAAATGAATGAATGCGAATCAATTGAATTATTACTATGTGACTTGAATATTAAATATGACGAATTAATTAAATCTAGGAAAATTGAATACTTTACTGATATTATTACTAAAAGTAAAAATAAATGCAAGTCAATGTGGCGGGTTGTAAATTCCGAGAGAGGAAAGTACATTACCTGAAATTTAGACTTTACTAATGCAATTGTGGATGTAAATGGAAAACCATTTCAGTCAAAAATGGATGCTGTGAATGCAATGAACTCGAGGTTTGTCGGGGCTGCTGCAGCATGCGGTGCGCCTCAGGCCAATATGTCCAGTGTGCGCGGTGCTTTAGGGGCCTCGAGACCGGCAGCTGATCGGTCACTGCGACTGTGCCGATTTACTGCTGATGAAGTTTATCGTATCATCACGAAACGAATTCCACCCAAGCCTTCGAAAGACGCGTATGGTATTTCTATGAAGCTGTTAATTATGGCAGCGGGTCCTGTCTCTCCTATCCTAGCCGATCTCTTCAACTCGTGCTTGCGAAGTGGTACCTTTCCGACTTGCCTGAAGCTCAGTAAGGTATCACCATTATACAAAGGAAAAGGGAGAAGAGCAGACATAAATTCCGGCGGTGGCTAAGGTACTTGAGAATGGGATCTGTTCTCGACTCACGTCTTACTTGGCTGCCACAAATGCGCTATCAGATGCTCAGTACGCGTACTGTGAGGAACGACCACGTCGCTAGCACGTGAGGTGCTACGCAGGGTTATGGGAGCCCGAGAGAGGAAACAGCAACTTGCTGTACTCTGCTGTGAACTCTCAAAGGCGTTTGATGTGGCCGATCACGAAGTGCTCGCATTCAAGATGGAGCATTACGGCATACAGCATGCTGCACTAGGCGTGCTCACAAACTTGATGAAGTCAAGGTCTCAGGTGGTGGTGGGAGGGGGTGGCATGACAAGGTCTTGCCCGCTGACCACGACCATGGGAGTGGCGCAGGGTTCTGCTGTATCTAATATATTGTTCTCGCTACTACTTAATGACCTCCCGGAAGCTGTAGATACCGCGGAGGTGCTTATGTACGCTGATGATGTAGCTGCAGTAGTGTCCGCGGCTACACTGGACTGCCTTGAACCTAAGCTAAACCAAACAGCCTTTCAGCTGGCCGGATGGTTTAGTGACAATGGATTAGCCCTAAACTTGACAAAGACACACTTCATCCATATATGTCTGTCGGGGCGTCCTTTACGGTCCTTGCGGGTGGGAAAAACATTGAGCAAGTGGACAGTACCACGTTTCTGGGATTTGAGCTTGACAGGACGCTCACCTAGGAATCCCATATTGATAAAGTGTGTGGAAAACTGGGTGGCGCATGCTATGCGCTCGGTCAACTGTCGAGGATTTTGCCTAGACACGTGGTGCGGTCCTGTTACTTCGCCACTGTCCACTCGCTCCTTCAATACGGTGCTGAGCTGTGGGGGCGCGCTGCCGACTGGCAACGCGCCTTTCGCATGCAGAAGCGAGCCGTCAGAGCGATAGTCCACATACCACAGGTAAACTCCGCGAGACCATACTTCAAAGAGCTAGAAATATTAACGCTCCCATCCATCGTCATATATCATGTTGCGGTATACGTTCGGACCAACTTCGGGTCGTTCAGTAGGTACAGAGATTGGCATTCGCACAATACCCGACGAGCTGATAGGCTTACCACCGTGTCCCGCACTCTGGCTAAGTCAGGTAAGCTAACTCACGTAATGGGGCCGACAGTATACAATAGGCTACCTAGTAGTGTGACTGAGGCAGCTAGTCTTAACGCGTTTAAATATAAACTGAAACACTGGCTCATAAGCAACACCTTCTACAGTTATGAGGAGCTAATGACTGATAATTGAATATTTTTGTTATTTAATTGTTCTAATATTGTTCTATTTTTTTTATTATTTGTATTATTTACTCATTGTTATTTATATTGTAATCTATACTGCAGTATAGTTAATATATGAATGTGTACGTGTAATAATCGTGTATACTCTTACCAAATAAATGATTATTGATTATTATTATTATTGGTTTTGATGATGTTTTACCTGATATGATTATGATGGAGAGAAGGAAGAGAGGTATTTGCCCAGCAGTGGGACACTGCGGTCTCTTATTTAATAGAGTAATAATTTACCTGATACGTTGCCGGGTATGAGGGAGCCGCCGCAGATCGCTGTGGAATAACAGTTTATACATTTTAATCCCATCCTATTAATATTATAAACGCGAAAGTTTGCAAGGATGTATCTTTGTTACTCTTTCACGTAGAAACTACGAGATAGATTTGGATGAAATTTGGAATGGAGATAACTGGACTCCCGAAATAACACATAAGAACATTTTTATCCCGATATTCCCACGGAATCGCGACTTACGCGGGTGAAACCGCGGGGCGCTGCTTGTATTTAATAAGATCGAGTCAGTTGTTCATTGTGTCACCGGACATACGGAGGGACACGATGGATAACTAGCTGCACCCCGCGGTGTCACCAGCATGTCTCGAACCCGTGGGAATAAAAAATAGCTAATGTGTTATTCCAGAAGTCCAGTTATCACTTTTTCAAATTTCATTCAAATCCGTCCGTAGTGTGATAATTATTTGGTGATTAATCTCACTATATAATATACACATACATATATATAACATCATAAATGTTAACGTTACGATGCTCGGATATTTAGATGTTTGTATGTTTGTTAATCAATCACGCCGTAACAGCTGAACTGATTTCAATTAAATTTTGTACAAAGATTGTCTATGACCTGTGTTGAGCTACTTTTTATCCTGGTCAAACGCGAGCGAAGCCGCGGGCGTACAATAGTAGTTATGAATGCATAGTCAATCATGACGCATGCGCCAGTGTGCACGGAGTGTACCTCACACAGTATAGATACTCACAGACGCATCTCGGCGCGCTCCCCGTCCACACGCCGTGGGAGCAGCTGAACTCTCGAGAGGTAGATACCCGCAGGGCGTACCCTCTCTCGCAAGTCACGTTGGAGAGCGTGACCCGCTCGTAGCCCTGCCCGGGCTCCGCCCCCGCAATGTCGGCGGTGTATGCGCCGTGCTCCGGGTACGGCGGCAGGATGCACGAGCCGGCTTCCGGTCTATAAATAAGTCTAACTTTTAGGGTTCTGTAGTCATCAAGACAAGGAACTCTTATAGTTGCGCCATGTCTGTCCATCTGTCTGTTCGTGGCTTAGCGCAGAGACTCTTAGTATCAGAGCGCTGTAACTTGGCGGATATACATATTAATCACGCCGACAAAGTAGCAAAATTAAACATTGAAAAAAATTTTTTGGTGCGCCTTCCCTTTAGCTTAATTGGAGATGAATTTGATTTTTCTAATGTATGCTATGGTCGTTGGATAGGTTGTTTAAAAATATTGAGGGGGTGTGAAAGCCATTGTTCGCTTCAGGGACCCGTTCAGAATAAGCCAGCCGTTTGAGAAAACAAATAGTTAGAGTGTAATCCCCCCCCCCCCCCTTCCACCCGTTAGACAGAGGCAGTTGTCTTTTGATTTGTGAGAAAGTCATGGTTGTAGTAAATATACATACATACATAGACACTTTTATCAGGGTAGACAGAGCATCAATGGGCCTTTTTTCACCGTCGGTTGCAACATCGTGGGAATATATACGTGACAAGTGGTTGGCTCATCGCCGCCATTGCTTCCCATAACTGACTTGGCTAACGCTTTCTTTCAGTGATAACACATTCCTTAATAAGCTGCCAGGATAAGCCTGCATCAAACACTGCTCGCATCCAAAGTACCTAGGGGTAACGTTGGATAGGACTTTGAGCTTCAAGTCCCATTGCCACAAAACCAAGCTCAAGGTTGGTACGCACAACAACCTTCTCCGCCGCCTTACTACCACCAAATAGGGAGCAGCACCGACACGTATGGCACTATGCTTCACTGCATGCGAATTTGCTTGTCCTGTTTGGCAAATGCCAAAGTTGTTAATGTTGCGCTGAACGACACTCACCGCACGATAACTGGTTGCCTGAAACCGACCCCTCTAAACATACTTTACCCGTTAGCAGGCATTGCTCCACCTTCTATCTGACGGGATGTCGCTTGTGCAACAGAGAAGGTGAGACAAGTATTCCGAACGGCGCCAATTAGAATAAGATAAACAGATAACAGAAAATTGTTATAGTAAGGTCAATATAAATAAGTTCATAACTTTAAGAAACAGATAAAAATAGTATAGATAATAAAAATAAACAGTGCAACGGATGCAACAAGTGGGGTGAATGTTGCATGACGCATCTCACAAGCGCTTGAGTACTTCCTTCTCTTTTCTTCTTCGGCGAATTTTAGTACGGATGCGACGGGGCGTGAAATATGAGAAGGAGCGTCAGTATATACAACACTGATATCAAATAACGACTCCCGCTGGGCGTCCCATACGCCGCGGCAAGAAAGGTCTCCACGTAGTCCACAGTCACCTTCGGAGATGATGGGTTCTTTGACTACGTTTCTCCATGCATGTTGACATAAGTCGCAGAACGGACGCCTAACGGAAGACCAGCGCAGGTTGTTTACAACCTGCATATGCTGAGTTAGAGACCTTTTTGTAACAGCAAATCTAACTGTAATTTTGTGTAATTTCATGTTTTATTTTGTTTATACCTGTGTTGTTACAAATAAAAAATATTCTATTCTATTCTATTCTATTCCATTCAGAATAGATGTCTAATTTCATTATGACGACGTGTTATAAGACCACTTGTTTTACAGCATAAAGCGTGATCAACGTTGAATTCATCGCAGCCACAGCCGTCACATGATTTTGACATATAGACCGGTAATCTGTGGTAGCGTAATGCAAGTGCATCTCTGAACTCCAATGGGGAAAGATCGATGTGGTCTTTCTTAGTCGGAATGATATCGTAGTATCTATTTAATAAGTTACAAGCGTCAATCGGCTTCCTAACTAGATCCTAGTACCATTTTTTTTTTTTAATAAAATGTAATAATTCACTGAAAGCAAATGTGTAAAGCATTAAACTACTATTTTCTGTGGCGTTCCATATTGCGGCTAGCGGCCCGCCGGCATAGACAATGTTATCGAGTAAGGTAACAAGTTCTAATTACGATTCGATCCAGTACTGCTTGACGAAGTGTTCATGTCTCGATAGCTGCGTGAAGCTGGTGTATGCAGCCGTGTTGCAGTGGTCGTCATTGGACGGCGCGGTCGACACGATGCCGCGCAGATAGTATCGCTCAGTTCCCTTGTGTGTCTCAGCAAACGCGAGTCCGCCACCACTATCCCCTCTGCAGACTGCTGTGTCAGCTAAAACATCTAAATTTTAACACCCTATACTTATAGTGGGACGACCTCTGTGGCGCCGCGGCAGGCGATGGTTCGCCTGTGTTCGATTCCCGCCTCGGAACAAATATTTGTGCGTTCTGCAGATATTTGTTCAGGGTGTTCTGGGTGTTTTCTATGTATAATAAAACATATATATCTATGTAAGTTATTATAATATTAAGTATATCAGTTATCTAGTACCCATAACACAAGCTCTGGCTTAGCTTGGGGCTAGATAATGTTGTATGAACTTGTCCAGCATTATTTTTTATTTTATTATTTTTTATAGTGGAAAAAATTACACCATCAAATGACAAATGCGTCCATGTTGTGATGTCAGAATATCTGATCAATGGTTGTAATCTGAATCAGCTAGTCTACCATGAAGATGACAATCCGCAACTTCGGAACGAAACGAAGCACGAACGAAAGACGTAGCTTTTGCTACCATGAAACATCATCGGATTTATTTCTTTCGTTCGGGAACCATAACGTATGTTCGTGAGTGAATGAAGGATGACAAGTCTGTTTTCGCTTACAATCTAACACTGCTAAAAATGAATTGGTATAAAACGAATAAATTAAAAATACATTCGTTTGTGAAGTACACTGTAGCATTTATAAACCACTGGAATTTGTCGCATAAAAATGTTTACCACACTGACGTAGACATGGCGTATTCTCAGTATGGTATCTTTATCGTAAGTCTATATTAAAAAAAGTGCATTTAGGTACACCAAATAAGTTCACCTTTAACACATTTATAACTTCAAAACATCATCACAATCATTAATCAACCACTTTTAGATGCATTGAAACCATTTTAACAATAAAATTAGTATTTACGAAAGTAAAAAGTTACCTCTTGAGCTTTCGTGTAATTTGAGGTTAAAATCACGAAGAACGTGCTGTCAAAGTACCGTAACTTCGTTTGTCGGGCCACTTCATGGTAGGGTTTGGGACGAACGAAACGTCACGGGCCGTCATCGGGCCCGATTTCGGAAAGAGTGTGTTTCATGGTACGAATTGCCCGAAATTTCGGTCCGAAACTTCGGATTTTCGCTTCATGGTAGACCTACAGTTTTTTGTAACGGGCTTTAGTTTAACGGACTTCCCAATGACATCAGGGAAAAAAATGCTCATAACGGAGTTCAAATATTTTAACATAGCCATCAGCAGCCATATTTTACTTGTTTTTTTGCTAAATCGGTTGCGCGCAGTGTATTCTATTTATGACCGGTTACTGGCCCAGTATACTACCCTGAAGGGGGCAACTCTACTGCGTTCAGTAGGTACACAATCCGCTTAGTACACTAGCTAGTGTACAGAGTGCTTTGATTCCGCCCAGTGCACTACCTAGTGTAACGGGCAGTTCTTCTCCAACCTAAGTACTACCTACTAACCTACTTACCTACCTACCTACACTACCTACTAAGTGTACGTAGGGTAGTTTTACTCCTCCCAGTACACTACTAAGTGTACGTGTGGTGGACCTCATCATATTTATTGAAGTGAGGTTGAATTTAATTAATATAATTAATAAAAGATCGTGTCAAGCGCCCGTTGTCGTACGTAGTATAGAAACGTGGATCGTACCGTTATCTATGTCACATACGTACTAACTGCGCGGCACAGTCTCTCTAGTAGTTAGTACGGATGTGTAGTTATACTCCACCCATTACACTTATAAGTCTACGCAGGGTAGTTATACTCCACCCATTACACTACTAAGTGTACGCAGGGTAGTTCTACTCCACCCATTACACTACTAAGTGTACGCAGGGTAGTGTCACGGTGCAGCCGTGGACAGGTAGGTAGTCTAGGTTTTAGGTTCCTATCCTACCCGATAGAAGAGCTAGGGTAGGTAGAAAAACGATTAGGACATTTTTATACATATATTAAACTTAAAATGCTAACAATAAGATCACTGAATAGATTGTTAAACTTAGAGTCTTTAGTGTTATGCTGAAGGCAGAAGTGCAGGCAGAGGGCCAGAGTAGCAGGCAGAAGTGCAGGCAGAGGGCCAGAGTAGCAGGCAGAAAGCCAGACGGCTATGGGCCGGGGTATGATCAAGGGTCTCAATCTCAGCAGTAGAATAGGTCTCAAAAGGTCACGCTTGTAGAAAAGAACACTTGGACACACGCGTAGTACGGAACCCAAGAACAGGTGTGGACTCTCCACGGTACTGTCCTGTGAGCTGCAGATCGGAAGCACGTGGTCTAGGCGTCATGGTGAAGAGCGCGCCCCTTGTCTGCGAGGTGGCTCGTGGCAGGCTGGTAGCAGCAGGTAGGGCTGGAGACAGCTGGTAGACAGCAGGTAGCTGGTGAGTCCGGTTGGTGGCTGTGAAGCCACCAACCGTAAGGTTCGACCCGTAGAGTTGGACCCTGTAAAGATCACGTAGTTGTAGTGACAGGCTTGATTCTTCCCCCTGGTGTAACTTGGTTGAAAGTCGCCTCTAGGTGCCGCAGACGTGGCTCGCAGGGGTAGGCAGTACGTGGCTTTCAACCTTATTACACCGTAGGGTTTACAACAGAGATTAAGAACTAGTTAGTCAGAAGGACAGACATAGTAGTAGACAAGTGGACGTGCTTTAAGTGTGATGCTAGAATTTACAACATTAAGAAAAATAAAGATAAGAACATCAGATTAAACAGTGCTAGTTAGAGTGTAGTATATTTAAATAAACTCACCAAAATGGGCGTATAGTCTAAGTTTGTAGTGGTTAATCAGCGCGTTGCTTTAGTTGAATGGGCCTGGCACATGCGTGCGTCGGGTTTTATAGCCGCTAGGGAGCTATATAATTACACTATGTATGTGTGGGTAACTATTGTCCGTTAGTTTTTTGTCAACAACCTACTTGTGTGAGTATGGAAGCTTCTAGAAGTTTTTATAATAATTTTGTAATGTTACAGTATCGCCCCTCCCAGAGAAAGGGTTTTTCCTGATAAAACCCGCTAGAACTGCAACCTATCTCTTGATGACTCTACATTCATACTGTCTTTCATACTTCAATCTTTTATTCATCCCGCATTAGCCTCAAGTCATAGAAGGCTTAAGAAGCTACAACTAGAATATATTTACTTTGATGTGTAAATATACTCATATCAACAAGAGTTTTAGTTGTTAGTGTAATAGAGGCTTTATCATTTAGAAGGGCAAGTGTTATTTAGTACTAGTCTGTATGTAAGTTAATGTTCTAATATAAATTCTAAGTGTCTCTATCATTGTAGAGTTGTTTAAGTTTAAGTTGTTAAGTGTAGATTAGTATTAATTTAGAGAAGCTGGCATTTTAGGCTTATTTTAGATGTTTGCCATAATCCGCATCCTAGTCAGAATTGGCTTGTTTAAAGAGTTTTGAAGCAATCCGCTCTGTTGTTAGAGGCTTATTTTTAAATGAGTTTTCACCGCTCATATTGCTTCTTAGAGTGTTCTAATAGGTTTAGTTTAAGTAATTATTAAATATTACAGTTATGATAAGAAAATATTTAGTGTTAACTCTATAGTTCTATTTGTAGTTAAAGTTGTATGAGTATAAGATAAATTAAGAGTTGATTCTATGTTTCTATTTGTAGATGCAGTGGAAAAAAAAAAATTTTTTTTTGTAAGTGTTGACTCTATGTCTCTATGAGAAGTGAAAAGGAAAAAAAAATTTAGTGTAAGATCTATGTTACTAAAAATTATAAGTGTTTGCTCTATAAAAAAAATGTAGTGTAAGCTCTATAAAATTTTTTTTGTGATTGAGTAAGTGAGTGAGTTTTTGTAATAGTGACTGTTGTTTATGATACTGTATGTCGCTCTATGTGTTGGAGTTTCAGTTTAAAGGCTAATCGAGAAAAAAAAAATTAAGGAAGTTTAAAGTCATCCAAAAAAAATAAAAGTATTAAGTAAATGCAAGTTCTTAAATAGGTAAGTGTTTTCTATTATTAAGTCAAGTTTATTTTATTTTGTGTTTACTTGTCTTCATATTATTTATTGAATTTATCCTAATTGTTTATGTTTATTATTTTTATCAATGGGATTAAAAAAATATTTTTACAAAGTTATTTTTTTTTTGTACTGAACTTATGGTGACATCTGTTGAGAAAGTTTCTAAGTTATCTCTAGTTCATTATTACTAATATAGAGGGCCATAGCAATATTGTTTAACCGCCATTTGTTGGGAAGGTTTAGTATTAATGTCTTTTGTTTCCTGTTGGAAATCATAGATGGCAGTAATAGTATCTTTTAGTAGGTATGCGTAGGTTTTCTAGTAAGCACCTGACCTGTAGGGTAGGCAGGAATATTTTAGTTATCTGTTTGTATTAGTACTAATAGGGTTTGAATGTAGATGAATAGGTAGATAATAATTTGTGATTTTAAGTAATGATTAAAGATTTAAATAAATAGCATTAATTAATTTGTTTAAGTTTGATTTCTCATAAATATTTTAATTAATATTGTAACAATTTTGTTTCTGTTAAATAAGACACGCGTGAGTTGTTTACGAACTATGCATTCCTGACAGAAAATAAGGTAAGTAGGTCAGGCATGTTCGCTCAAGTACCTATTTGAATGTGTTTGTAATGAATAGGAAAGATGTTAAGAATTATGGCTTAATCAAACTCTGATAATGTTTTATTTTAGGATAGTATTTAATAAGATATACCTAAGTGAGAATTTACCGTTATTTGATAAAGTAGTTGAGGTCTTTAGTAAGTATTGTATTTTTAAGTACCTCAACGATAAATAAGTGCTTGATAGTAAAGCAAGGTATTTAATTATATTTTATGACCTCCTTTGCAATTTTTAGGGGACTAGGTGTCCTTATATGTTTTACATAAGTTAGATAAAAGGTATTATACATAATTGATTAGGTACATAAAATACGTAGATTAAAGTGTTGTACTTAGTAAAAGTTTAGTGTAGGTAAGGCTTTATTCTTTAGTGAGTTTTTCTAACATATTATTTCTATTCGCTTAGGTTTTAGAATTAGGCAATAGTAAATGATTATCAGACTAAATCATTCATAATTTAGCGAATAGCTACTTTTGCAAATGTAAGTAGGTAGGTTCATTGGTCATTTGATCGTTTAGCTTAGATAAGAAATTCATTTCAGAGAGTTTTAGCCAAGGAATGTTGGTAGGTAGGTATGTAGACAGCGTGTTGTTTTGACAAACAGTTTATAGTAGGTAGTTTTCTGGAAGATTCTACCGGTCAACAGTGACGATGCCTGTGACGTAATGTGATGTTGTAGCCATCAACATATTGTATTTTGTTTTTCTAGTAGCTAGCTTTATAGCAGTTTTGTAGGTTTACAGATTATTAGTATTTATATAGTAGTACATAGTTTGCTGGTTTTTAATGAGCTTTCAGAATTATAGATTTTAGATATAGATACTCATACATACTTAATATAGATATAGATACATAGTTAGTTAGCTAGTTAGTTGTTTTTCTTAGATTTAATTCTTGCGTGAGGTCTGAAATGAGTATGTTATAAAATAGATTACTATAGGTAATAGTAAGCTAGCATTTAGTGATGGCTTTTTTTTTATATCGGAGTCACGACCCGCTCCGTTTGTTCCACCGAAGGTTTAGTCCCTTGGGAGAAAAATGCAGATATCCCGCCAGAGATGTAGGGTCTCGGCAAGAAAGTATATTTCGCAACATTTTAGGTTTGTTGACCTCTGTTGCGTTGGAAAGTTTTTATGAATAACATACTCAAGACCGCCTCGCACATAGATTGAATAAGCATTTATTAAGTAGGTAGTATAGTTTTATTTTGTTATAGTTTAGTCTTTAGAATGTAGGTAAAGTTATTTTCTAGTTCAAAGTTAACTAGGTTATAGGTAATAAGTCTTTAGTCGACCCACACTCACACGTAGGATTAGTTTTATCAAGTAGATAGTAGGTAGTTTAGTTTCTAGATGATTCGTTGGTAGGTACGTTCAAAGTAGTTTACAGTTTTATAGCTAGTTTAGGTAAAAGTATTTGCATAGATTACGAATTACGATTAGTGTAGATTAAAGTTACGTTTAGTTTAGTATAGATTTTAAGATTTTAGTGTATACGTAGGTAGCTACGATGTAGATTTTACGTTTCTAGTTTCAAGTTTAGTTTTCGTAAAAGGAATAGTATAGATTTTAAGTTATGTTTCTGGATACGTGTTGTTTACTATTTCCAACATTCTAGTGTCAAGGTCAGTTGTAAGTCAAGCTTAGTGAATCAATGAAATTGCATGATAGATACATAGATAGATAGATTGTTAGTTAGGTAGATAAGTAGGCAAATATTATTCTTTATAGTGAATGAGTTTAATATCCTTTATGATAGTTTCCGTTCATATCTACTAGTTTGTAGACCAGATGAACGTTTGAGTGAGATTCTACATTTTAGATATTTAGTTTCCATTGTTACGACGAACTAGCACTGTTTACGCAATAATGCAGGTACACAGAAATGGTTAGAATTACACAGTAACACACAGATAGGTATACACAGATAGATATAGCTGTAAAGAATTATACACAATTAGACAATAGATAGTAGTATACACGATTAGACAATAGATTATTAGCTTTGGTACAATAATAATTTCTAGTAGCTATTATTATGATACCGCCACGATGCAATAAAGGCGAGCTTACACCTCTGTTCTTGTAGGTATGTTGTTCCGAGTTTTTACCAAGCGTTTGTAAATGACAAAAATAGGTATGAGACAATAGTTTGAGACTGAGATTGAGAATGAATAGGGCACCATTATCATGTTGATATGGGCCGGAATAGGTATAGTGAATATATCTCTTATGGTAGTAAAGAGAGAATTGTAAAGAGAGTTGGAAAGAGAGTTTTAAAGAGAGTTGGGCGCCACTGTCACGTGGACACCTACCAACAGATCCCCTCCACGGGGACAGACTCCACCTCCGAGTGCCAGCTCAAGAATTAGATGTCTCAGGCCGGGAGGGCAGGCTTGTCTCCGAGCAGTGAAGGCAGATGCTGTTGGGTTACGGGGTTTGATTAAAGAGAGTTTCAATCTCAGCAGTAGAATAGGTCTCAAAAGGTCACGCTTGTAGAAAAGAACACTTGGACACACGCGTAGTACGGAACCCAAGAACAGGTGTGGACTCTCCACGGTACTGTCCTGTGAGCTGCAGATCGGAAGCACGTGGTCTAGGCGTCATGGTGAAGAGCGCGCCCCTTGTCTGCGAGGTGGCTCGTGGCAGGCTGGTAGCAGCAGGTAGGGCTGGAGACAGCTGGTAGACAGCAGGTAGCTGGTGAGTCCGGTTGGTGGCTGTGAAGCCACCAACCGTAAGGTTCGACCCGTAGAGTTGGACCCTGTAAAGATCACGTAGTTGTAGTGACAGGCTTGATTCTTCCCCCTGGTGTAACTTGGTTGAAAGTCGCCTCTAGGTGCCGCAGACGTGGCTCGCAGGGGTAGGCAGTACGTGGCTTTCAACCTTATTACACCGTAGGGTTTACAACAGAGATTAAGAACTAGTTAGTCAGAAGGACAGACATAGTAGTAGACAAGTGGACGTGCTTTAAGTGTGATGCTAGAATTTACAACATTAAGAAAAATAAAGATAAGAACATCAGATTAAACAGTGCTAGTTAGAGTGTAGTATATTTAAATAAACTCACCAAAATGGGCGTATAGTCTAAGTTTGTAGTGGTTAATCAGCGCGTTGCTTTAGTTGAATGGGCCTGGCACATGCGTGCGTCGGGTTTTATAGCCGCTAGGGAGCTATATAATTACACTATGTATGTGTGGGTAACTATTGTCCGTTAGTTTTTTGTCAACAACCTACTTGTGTGAGTATGGAAGCTTCTAGAAGTTTTTATAATAATTTTGTAATGTTACAGTAGTTCTACTCCACCCATTACACTACTAAGTGTACGCATTGTAGTTATACTCCACCCATTACACTACTAAGTGTACACCGGGTAGTTCTACTCCACCCATTACACTAATAAGTGTACGCAGGGTAGTTATACTCCACCCATTACACTAATAAATGTACGCAGGGTAGTTATACTCCACCCATTACACTTTTAAGTGTTTGCAGGGTAGTTTTACTCCACCCATTACAGTACTAAGTGTACGCAGGTTAGTTCTACTCCACCCATTACACTACTAAGTTTACGCAGGGTAGCTGAACTACTCGAGCGAGTAAACAGTAGCAGACATTGTATAAACTGCTTGAAACCGTATACCGATATACGAGGAGTAAGATGTAAATATCTCAACTAAATGGTAATATGGTAATATCAGTATAAATGATGGTAATATCGGTATAAATGGTAATATGGTAATAATGGTAATATCGGTATAAATGGCGCGCATTGGGAGAGGCCTATGTCCAGCAGTAGACTGATGCAGGCTTATGATTTTGACGATGAAATATCTTATATGAAATATTCACGCAAATAAAATGGTAAGATTCAGTACGATTCACGTTCCATTGTCAAGGCTTAACTTACACTGTAGAGTGCCGGCGCAGATCTTATCGTTAGTGATGAACTTGCGGAAATTAGGCGGAGAATTGGTGAAACATGTACCCAGTTCCACGAAAGGCAGCTCCACCACTCGCAGCACTGGTGAAGGGTTGCCGTTCGCAGCCGTCAATCCCCAGCCCGCTACCTGCGGGGTTAGTACATTACTGCAGCGGACGACAGAATAATAACACACTTATGTGGGCAAGGCTTATAGAACTAGTAGTGCGCAAATATTAACAGGTTAAAATCGGTACCCATGCACTACATGTAGTGCATTGTAAAGGCAGCTGTGAAGACCATGCGTGACGTGAATTCGATGACAAAAAAAAATGTTTACGCTGTAATTACGGCTGGCGAGTAGCCGGCTGAGATGCGAGAGGTTGCGAGGACATTTCCGCTGTAATTACGGCTGGCGAGTAGCCGACTGAGATGCGAGAGGTTGCGAGGACATTCCCGCTGTAATTACGGCTGGCGAGTAGCCGGCTGAGATGCGAGAGGTTGCGAGGACATTCCCGCTGCGAGACGAACGTTTGTATGATTAGTAAATATTAGTTCTGAATACAATGGTACTCGTTGTTCCTGATACCCACGACACAGGAAATCAGAAACCAAGATCAGAGGGGCTAGTCTGCAAATGGAACAAGCAACTTAAACGGCCGTGTGGTGTACACTACATGAATTTTAGGGCCTCTTCTGTTTCTGATTGATATAAATGATCTACTTTAAATAACTAGTCATTCCATGACCCTATTTGCTGATGATAGTACTGTTTTATTCGTGTTGTTTTCTTTTACTGTTGTTTTCGTCATAACTAGCTGGAAACCCGCGACTTCGTACGCGTAATATTATTTGGAGTACAACTACATGTATAGACTACGTTATATCTCTGTGATAGGCTTGGTCCTCATATTATTATATAATCCACTTGATTACTACCTACAAGATTATATTGTTACGCTTAGTATGTAGCTGTAACCCGTTATTTTATCCCATAACTCTGCGCAATAGCACAGATTATATTGTAACGCTTAGTATGTAGCTGTAACCCGTTATTTTATCCCATAACTCTGCGCAATAGCACAGATTATATTGTAACGCTTAGTATGTAGCTGTAACCCGTTATTTTATCCCATAACTCTGCGCAATAGCACAGATTATATTGTTACGCTTAGTATGTAGCTGTAACCCGTTATTTTATCCCATAACTCTGCGCAATAGCACAGATTATATTGTAACGCTTAGTATGTAGCTGTAACCCGTTATTTTATCCCATAACTCTGCGCAATAGCACAGATTATATTGTTACGCTTAGTATGTAGCTGTAACCCGTTATTTTATCCCATAACTCTGCGCAATAGCACAGATTATATTATTTTTTACATTATAGTAATAGTATTTTCTAGTTGTTGTGGTAGTAGTATGTTTGGTCTTTTAGGTCTTTACTTGGGGACTCAATCCACAATTTATGAAAGAAATGACGTCATAGTTTTATAAAATTAAATTTTAATATATTTTTTCTATTTATATCATCTTACTTTGGTGGTATTTTAACCGGTGTAACTTTTTTTTTATTTATCTTAAAAAATTAACACAAGCAATGTATTATGTATGTACACTCAAAAGACCCTTATGAGTTTGTTCAGAGTGTATCAAAACTTACATATAAAGACCACATGAACGAAATCATACGAATTTTTAAAATTCCTTTCTCAGTGCAATTCTTCGCATCAATAGTCTTTCTATCTCTCTAGTTCCAGTGGTTTCGGCTCGGGAGTTTTAAAAACCAATGTGCCTTTTTTCAGTAAAAATTTGGGAAATGCTGAAACGTGTTCTCTTATGTTTAATTCAGAAATTGTTATGTACAATATCAAGTATTCACTACTAATAGTTTCCGAGAAACAGAGCTTTTTTTGTTTTGGTAAAAAAGTAGTTTTTTGACCCCCTATTTTCCAAATTTATTTCTTTGTACACTGCTACGTTGTAAAAAGAATACACCTTCCAAATTAAAAGTATCTGGGTCTAGCGGTTTTAGCTCGGAATGTTATTACAATCAAAACAGTCCTGTGACTTGTTGCAGTAAAATTTCTGGAAATGCTTAAACCTTTTTTGTTAACTTTATTCGACAAATCTACACGTTAAACAAGTGTCTACTACGAAGCGTTTTCAAAATACAGAGCTATTTAGTTCAACTTTAAAAACCCAATCAAAACATCCTTGTGCCTGTTTGCAGAAAAATTTCAGGAAATGCTGAAACATCTTTTGTTAATTTTAGTTGAGAAAGATGACGAATTTTTCAAATTTCTTTCTTATTGCGTCCCTACGCCCTATAAACAATACACCCTGCAAGTTTTAAGTCTCTACGTCCAGGAGTTTTGGCTCGGCGATAATGAATCAGTCAGTCAGTCAGTCAGTCAGTTGGTCAGTCAGTCAGGTTAAGTTATTTAATAGATGTAGGTAGATAACAAACAATACGCTTAAGCTTTAACGGACACGCATAGTCTATAGGACCTTCGTTACCTTTCCGAGATTTCCAGACCGCAGCTGCTGTGCCTCGAAAATGATCTCAAAATCTATACACACAGGCAACACGTACTGGTTGAGTTGAAACTTATTTGTGACAATGAGTATGGCTATGTCCGCCTGAAAGTTAGTTTCGGCGCCTCGGAAGTGCAGGGGCAGATGTATCTCCTTCACCTGAAAGAGATAGTTAAATAAATAAATAATACTGGACAGTTCACACAAAATTATCTAGCCCCAAGCTAAGCAGAGCTTATGTTATGGATACTAGATGACTGATATACTTAAAACAATTACATTAAATAGATAGGATATTTTTTATTATACCTAAACATTATTTTATATTTATTATTTTTTATTAAAGAAAATACCCAGAACACACAGAGCAAATATCTGCAGATCGTACAAATATTTGTTCGGAGGCAAGAATCGAAGCCGCAACCTCCTGCTTCGCAGGCGAACCATCGTCCGTCGCGCCGCAGAGGTCGTCAGTTAGTTCATATCAGTAGAGACGCGACATGTCACTGCAGTGCAGGTTCATATCAGTAGAGACGCGACATGTCACCGCAGTACAGGTTCATATCAGTAGAGACGCGATATGTCACTGCAGTGCAGGTTCATATCAGTAGAGACGCGACATGTCACCGCAGTACAGGTTCATATCAGTAGAGACGCGACATGTCACTGCAGTGCAGGTTCATATCAGTAGAGACGCGACATGTCACTGCAGTGCAGGTTCATATCAGCAGAGACGCAACATATCACTGCAGTACAAGTTCAACTCTCAGGGGGCGATGGTAGCGATGGTAGATGAACCTAACGGTTCAATAGTGCAACTCAGAATCCAACGATACCGGGTTCGATCCTAGGCTCCGCACCAATGACTTTTCTAAGTTATGTGCGGATTTCCATCGCTCTGTGCTTCGGAGGGCACGTTAAGCTGTCGGTCCCGGCTGTTATTGATTAATAGCAGTCGATAAGCCATGTCAGAGGCCCTCGGGCGGCTTGACAAACTCCGACACCAGAGGCCAGCACTACCTCATACGAAACGAAACGACGAGGGGGTGAATTTTAGAAATTTCTTGCTTTGTGTACTATAACCACAATAAGAATGTTGTCAGTCAGTCAACCAGTCAGTCAGTCAGTCTAAAAACTATTTCATACATAAATTCATTCATTCATTCCATTTCATTTTTTGAGTTTTTAATGACGTTGTTGTTCAGTCAGGCTGGACACTATTGTTTCCAATGCACTACGCTTTACAATGTTGCCCTGTACGGCCAAGCTCCTACCGTGCAGTATCGTCATCATCAGCTGTTAGACGTCCACTGTTGAAAAAGGCCTCCCCGATTTAATGGGGGATTTTCAAAATCACCACGCTTGGCAGGCGGATTGGAGACCCTGTACTGGTGTTGAGTTCTCAGGTGGATGCTGCTGCCCATTCCCTGGTGTATCAATTTACCGTCATGATATGGTACCAGTGCTTACATCTGACTTCTGAGCTTGGTCCACCAGGTCGCCCCACTGCCTGGACAGCTTGCCGAGTGCTACAGCAAACTGCGAAGCTGGCAGCTGCTTCTCCAGGTCAGTCCAGAAGCAATGAGCAGCTGGAAATAATAAGATGCGTGTTATTGCATATACAAAAAACTATTTTGAACATTTAAGACTAACATGTTAGTTTCAAAATTATTGTTTTTTTCAATAGTCAAGATGCAATAGTATTTATTGATAAAAAATTCAGATTTTACACGTCAATGGTAGGTACATTTTTATCTACATTAATCAGGGTAATTGGATTAATAGAGATGCTATTGAGTGTTCAAGGCAAGTAGCCACTGTTGTCGATATCCTATTAGGAAAATCGACAATATTTGACATATTATGGGCCGACAGTATATCGCATAGTTTTTTCCGCTCTTTAGTCATTTCGCCTACACAATTAACATTAAAATCGCCTATTACTACGCATTCCAAATCTAGTTCGTTGTTCTTGTCGAGCAGACCTTCTAGGTAAACAAAGAAATTGTCAGCTTGAATCACATTAGATCTATAAACACTTACAATTGTCAGGTCAAAATCAATTAAACCTACCGCAAATATCTCTCAGTATTGTTCGGCAGAAAGATTTACTAAGTTTACATTCTCTACGCACTTCAACCTGTCACTAATAAATAAACATGATCCACCGCGAGTTAGTAACGTTCTACAATAGGACGAGGTTAATTTGAAACCATCGATAGACACACATTTTAAGTTGCTTTCTCTGAGCCAATGCTCCGTGATAGCGAGTATATCACACTTCAACTCACTCCCTAACAAGGCTTCCAGTCTCCCGGTTTTGATGTCAATGGAAGCGATGTTCTGATGGCATACTACAATTTTATCACATGCATTACTACCGCTCACTGCGCTCCGCCATCCGCGTCCGCCGCTGCAGCGGACGAGTCGCCGCGGCCGGCTGCAGTGTCAAATGCCCCTCGCTCCTGTGAGTGGCGGGGGGACCTCCGAAACCAGTTGGATATTTTTACACCTTGCGGCCATGATTTGGAAGAAAATGCTAATTAGCTTTAACTTCGCCTATGTACTGCCTTTTTATCTTGTGCATTAAAGAATTTATCTATCTATCTATCTATCTATCTATCTATCTATCTATCTATGATTCTGATGTGTACAGTTGGTCATAGAATGCTTGCGGGAATCCAATTACGAACGCAGCATGCTTATCCGTTTTAATGTTCCTCTTTTCAACTGTGTAGTCTTCACATTTTTCTATTTTATTAATATGATTGCGTATGTTTTCAACTGTTGCTTGAGGTTTGCATGACCAAACCTGAATAAATTAAAATTGCTCCACTGTTTGGAGTCCATCTTCAGCCTTCTCTGAGCCCGTCAATATTTGTCGTACATCAGTCTGCCGGCGTTTGCGAGTTACTATTCGCCAATCGTTGCACTCATTGTTGTCAGCTGGACTTTGTTCCAATTGTCCGGTCATCGATGATTTTATTGTCAGACTATTTATAATACTGGAGGCAGCGGTAGTACGGTTGTCGTTAGGTGGGCATTGTTTGTCTCCATCACACTCATTCAATTCAGTGCCGGTAGATTGTCTCACCTTTCCAACAGTAGTCTTACGTATTTTTGCAGCCGCTGCCTGCAGCGCTTGAGCCCGCCGTGATGTTGGCGGCGGTGACCATGCGCGCCTGCCGGATCAGTCGCTGCATCGCTGATTGGGACTGCGCACTCGCAGCTGTTGACGTCCGTGCGATTGCTGTCTGCTTACTAGCCTCAAATTGCAGCTACAGCTAATTAAATGCTTCCACTTGTCCAGTTATTAAAGCGTTTTGATCGCTTACCGTTCCTTCTTGTGTCGTGATTCTATCCTAGAGTTCGGTAATAAGTTTGTGGAGTTTACGCACAGCATTTTCAGGGGCCTTTAGTGCCATTTTTGTAATTAGAAAACACAGAATACGGAAGAGCACTCCTCGCACTTCTCGCTTCGTAGCTAAAGTAACGAGTTGGTTGCTGGCCAATTGGTGCAACATTAATGTTTCAGCCAAGATTGTCTATCTTCCAGGTCTACTGACGAACAAGGTTGAAATTTGGTACCTTAGAGCAATGCGGCATTACCAAAACACAATACAGACATTACCCTACATACATACATACATACATAGACACACGCCTTTTTCCCCGAAGGGGTAGGCAGAGCCTCAATGGGCCGCTTTTCACAGTGGGTTGCACCATCGTGGAATATAGACGTGACAAGTGGTGAGCTCATCGTCGCCATTGCTTCCCACGACTGACTCAACTAACGCTTTCTTCCAGTAATAACACATTCCATAATAAGCTACCAGCCAGGACAAATCTTATACCAACAAATCTTACTAACAAGTCCGGGTAATCCCTTAGTCGGCTTTTACGACATCCATGGGAGGAGATGGAGGGGTCTATTCTTAGGCCGGACACACCACGGCTATTACCCTATCACCGACGAATAGCGTCAATAAATGAATTCTATATTACAAGCTTTTATTTAACTTTCACTGCATGTATGGGTGGAATGTTGCTACTGAAGTTTTAAGCAGTTATCCTCAACCCATTTAGATGATATTTTGTATCAAGTTCCGATGACAATAGGTACAGTATTATGGTGACAGCGAGCTGATCTGATAATGGACATGGAAGGTGTACAACGGAACTTCTTGAGGGATAATAGTAGACTGGCCATGTTTAAGCTCATTATGATCAACACATGGTATCAATCACTAATTTTTATAAATGCTTGTATTGAACAAGTTATTAATTTTGTTATAATTAAAAAACCCTCAACGCAATGAAACGGCTGAACCAATTTTGATTCAACATAGCTAGGAACAATCCCGAAAAACTCACATTAAAAAAAAAAAATTTTCCTCCGTTCGGGAGCCACGGACAGATACACACACAGACACACACACACACAGACACACACACACACAGACACGTCAAACTTATATCACCCCGTCGTTTTTGCGTCGGGGATTAAAATATATTTTTCTTAAAAAACTTATTATGATAATTTTGGGGCCAAACTAGAAATGTAAATCATATTGTATTGTCATTAGAACTTGATAGTTATGCCAAATTTCAGCTCAGTAAGTTGAGGATAACTGCTTTAAATTTTAGTTCCAAGATTCCACCTGGATTCCATCCAGACAAACATACATACATTGCAAGTTAAATAAAATCTTGTAAAAATTATGTAGAATATATCGTTAGTATACAGAAGGCTCAAGCACCAAACGGTGCACCCTTGTAAACACTTCTGTAAAAGATAAGACTTTATAGCATGAGGTAATGAGTTGTAAACTCGGATAATTAATTTATATGTTATTGAAGAACGTGAACAGTGTACCTGACACCACGACTCTGTTGCTGATGAGGGAGCCGCCACAGACCTGCTCGTACGGAGTCTCAGTCTTCCTATAGATGCCCGCGTGCCACGGGAGCTCCCCCCTCTTCACACGCTCTCCTCCGACCACCATCACCTCCCCTGCCGGACTCACCGTGCCGCACTCTGAAACGAGTCAAGACACGTTATTGGCAACTATTGTTCACCCGTGCACGGCTTCGCGTCCCCGTTCAATCAGGATGGAAGTTGCATAAAGATGCAATAATGTATGTTAGTAAGATAAGATAAGTCAACAAGTAAATATCTTACTGACTTATTTTTACCCTTAATAAGAAACCCACCGTTATTTTCAACATGTTTACAAACCTGGTATGCATTTTGCGATGTAGCTCCAGTCGCCTCCGAAGCATAGCATGTATCTGAGAGGGTCCGGTGAGTAGTAGTTGGTCGCACACTTGGGGTTGACGACTGTCCCAGCGGGCTCCTGAGCACCGCACACTCTGGTGTCTTCGCCGGTGCCGATATAGCACCGGTACTCCACTGAAGGGTGCAGATTGAGCTGACACTGCCCTGTTTGGTATGTTACGGTAGGCTATTATATTAGTCTAACTACATAGAGGACTTATGTAAGGAATCATTTGGTTGGTGACCCGAAATCAGTAGGGACTGATGTGTGGGGAAATCTTAAACCGTAAGAGAAGTCTTTAACAAGATTTTGTGTATCTTGCAATGTATGTTTGTTTAAGTCAAATCAAAGGTTCCGATGACAATGCAATATGATGGTGACAGCGAGTTGATCTGATGATGGAGACGGAAGGTGGACCACGGAACTCTTCGAGGGATAATAGTAGACAGGCCGTGTTTAGGCCCATTCTGATCAACACACGGTTTCAATCACTAATTTACATTTACAAGCTTTTCAATATTCTTCATTATTCTTTAAGTGATTTTTTGACGGATACATAATATAGTGGATAGTTTTGTATTTTGTTACTATTAATATAATTGTTGACATGTGTATTTAAGTAGTATAATGTATGTGTTTAATTATTAATGTTTTTTTTGTAGTGTTACACTCTTTTCTAAGTAAATATAAGTATTAAGTATCGACAAAAAAAAATAAACAAACAGTTTCTTCTTCTTTACTGTATGTAAAATCCTGCGATGTGTGTGCCTGGTGATAAGCACCACGAGCTGCCCTGCTATGTCATCAACCCGGGCCCTTCCGATACACCTTCAAGATACACGGACACACAGGCAGCACTTTGCTCGAAGCATGCCTGACTCCAGACAAACATGATTTAAAGGACCATGACTTACCACCTACCAGGCCGGTCGGCGGCTGGGATAGCAGTCTAAAACTGTAAGCTTGGACACGTGCGAACAGCATGCTCTACTACGCCGCCATCCCCTTGAGGACCGTGTACCACCAGCGGAGGCCCCCGGCCCCGCCACGTGCCCGTCAGCACGCTCTACTACGCCGCCGTCCCCTTGAGGACCACGCGCCATCAGCGGAGGCCCCCGGCCCCGCCACGTGCCCCTCAGCACGCTCTTTAGCACCGCCGTACCCTTGAGGACCGCGCGCCACCAGCGGAAGCCCCCGGCCCCGCCACGTGCGACAGCACACCTTACTGACACGCTGACTTGCAACATACCACCAGCACGCATTATAAGCGTCGCCGCCGCCTCCCTGGGCGAGCTGCGCGCTCTCCATAGCAGGCTAACTAGCCCTACCACGAGCCAACGCACACCTTACTATGACGCCGCCAATCCTGGCCGCGTCGACTCGCCACACTGCCTTGGGGACAATCTACCACCACGTGTCTTGGACATCCACTAACAGGACAGTACGAGTCCGTCTTGTTTCCATTCACCACCTTTGCCACCTTCTGTAGTCTTACCTGACTTGTGTTAGCATATGAGAGATATTACAATTGCACCCCATACCCATAGCCGTTACTTTGGAGATTAATCTTAGGCCCTTCAGGCATATTACGAGTATTCTATAAATTCGCTCTTCCAGCATCTTATTATACCTTATCTTACCTTACCTATTATCTGTGTTAGGAGCTTACTTAATAAAACTTTTTACTTACTCGCATCTTTTACTTACTACCATCGACCAAAGTAAAAAGGATGGACGGGCCAGGAAACGATAGTTTTGAAGCTTCAATACAATCATACTGCGACTTACGGACGGACGGAGTACAATCATGCTGTGACTCGCGGACGAACTGAGTACAATCATTATATATTTATTTAAAAACTTTCACACAAGACAATAGTTTTTTATATGTATGTTAGTTTTTAAGGTGTTTATGTTGCTATGGGCTTATTTTTTAGGTTTTTATACATTTTCCAATAAGCCTGAAATAAAGATATTTGATTTTTTGATTTTGATTTGAAAAAAATAATAACAAAATGTTAGACAAATTCACACAACACAATCTAGCCCCAAGCTAAGCAGCGCTTCTGTTATGGGTACTAGATAACTGGTATACTTAGATAGATATTTTTTTATTATTCATAGAACATACCCAGAACACCTTGAACAAATATCTGCGATCGCACAAACATTTGTTCCGAGGCGGGAATCGAACCCGCAACCTCCTGCGTCGCAGGCCAACCTTCACCCGCCGCGCCACAGAGGTCGTCAAAATGAGTGAATTGATTATAAACTGTGTTTATTGATTATAAACTGTGTTTAATTGATTATAAACTGTGTTTAATTGATTATAAACTGTGTTTAATTGCCGCAGAATTGGAGAGTTTTTATTGCAAAAATTCGTGAAGTCTCGAGAATCTTAGCCAGTTTTCTTAAAAACTCAATTCTTAAGGAGTTAAAAACTCCTTAAGAATTTCGACAAAATATTATTTTCTCAGTCCATTAAAAGAAAAGCCTAAATATCAGGAGTTTTTTTTAAATGTTTTTTCGCCATTTTGAGAAGAGACGTTGTCTACTTTCATTTTATATAATTTCCTAGTGTTGGTTATTTTGTTTAATTTTGTAGGCATTTTAAACAATGTTGCTCGTCTAATTAGATCACAAGTGTAGTGAAAGTGTAATGCGTGACTTTTCAACTAACAAAGTTTTTGTAAAACAGCCACGATTTACTAAAACATGACTTGACTGTGACTTTGTCGAATTGGAAGGAGTGTAACGCTGAATTTTTTATCGAATATACAATAATTATATTTGAAAATGGCAAATGCACAAGCCGTGCGAAGCCAATTATAAAAAAGTAGTTATATAAAATGACGTCAAGTTTATACAAAGAAAACATAATCTCGTGATTGTTAGGGTAGCTAAGTATTTGGCAGCTTATGATATTATTTACCAGTTTTCTGATTTTTTTTTCACATACACATGGTGTAACATAATATCCCTATAAGCCCGGGGAGGGGGTAATCTACACATCAAGGCGAATAACTTTAGTTCTACGACTTTTTAAATTTCGCAGTTTTTAATTCATGAAATGTCAGGTAAACACCCTGAAATTCCTCAAGAAATGTTCCTAACACAGCATGAGGATGTTACGGTACGTTATGGTACCTTACGTAGGGCTGCCTCACGTTCCCCCCCGAGGGTGCCCGCCTTGCCGTGGCCGGGGGGCTTAGTAACCGTGGCTTGGTCACCCGCGGTGAAGCTAAGAGGGGCCCGTGGTGGACCGCTCCTCTGGGCTTTGGCTACAAGCCCTGAATGAAGCGGTACCAGTAGGTTGCGGTGCTATGCGGGAAGCAGCGCAACTGAGGTGGGCTGCGGCGTTGTATGGCACAGCGGCTGAGGAATTGAGGCCGCGGCGGGAGAGGAGTGCCGGTATTGCGGTGAGCCGCTCTCCCTACCTTCCGCGGCCTTGGCGGGGTCGCCACCGTTTGATGGCAGACGCGGTGGGGCCGCAGTGGAAGAGGAGTGTCGGTATTGAGGTACACCGCTCTCCCTATCCTCTGCGGCCGAAGTGGCAGGCGATGGGGCCACTGACCTGACCCGTCGCATAGGGACCTCGAGCGTCTAGACACGGGGTCGTCTGGCGCTCATTGGCTTGGTCCCGTGGTGGTTGCGGCATGCCATGTGGCTAACTGTAACGGGGGGCGTCCCGGTCGTGACTGTGGGTGTCATTCCCGGGGTGTCCCCAGAGAGGGGTCCGGAAACGGACGGCCGCGGCGGGTTCGCGGAAGAATGCGAAAGCGTCCCCGTGTTCCCGCCACAAGCGGCAGTGGTGGAACCCGTGGAGTTTTAGTGGGTTGGAGTCCCACATAACCTTGTTGTCTCCTCGTGGCAGCAAGGTATGCGAGCGCATTTCACCACGTCAACAAAAAAAAAGGGCTGCCTCAAGTTGTGTTATTATTATTATTATTATTTAAAATTATAGACGAGCAGCTTTCGCTGATGTGCCTATTTCTTGACTTATATTATTATTTTAATTTATTTTTGACTTTAATATAACTGACAAACGTGACAGATAAATTTTCATGGTCAAAAAAATTTGGCCACAAAATTGAAATTTTTTCAGTTTTTTTAAAAATAGTTTTAGAGATAGCGGTGATGCTGGAAATGTTTAATTGGACCACCATCAAGTTGCAAATGGTCCTCCCTGGGCCCTCATTGCGCTAACTCTGAACGAATTTACCGAAGTCCATTCAGACTTTACCAATCAACTACACTGGCGTGTGTGGCGTGTGGTGTAGGTACACTACACGGAGTTTAGTATGTAAACCCGAACAGCGCCCCTAGCGGGCACCTTGAGAGCCTCAAATCCCGTACACAGATCCATGTAGTATATACCACACGCCGCGTAAGTTGCTCCTTACATCGCAGACTAGCGCCTCAGGTCATACAACGCATCTAGACTAAACTTGATAAACAGGTTCTACAATGTCAAAGTATTTGTTTGTAGTCTGCGGCGCAGCGCCATTTGCCGACCAATTTTGATAATATTATTTTCAACACACTTGCTCATAAAGTGGCTCTAATTTCACCGCAATTAGGCACATAATGACACCTGTAATCAAACTGTGACTTTTTCATTGTTATTATTCACTAGTGAGTTATAGGGACAGTTGAACATTTACACAGAGTGTGTATTTCTGTTGTATTATTATTTTCTTGACAAGTGTGTTGAAAAACGTCGTATGATACACGTATGTATTGATGATTACCGTCCTCGGCTCTCTTAAGACCCTCACCTAACGGCTCGGGTCTCAATGGCGTCTCAGCGGTAATCACCAACATAGCACACTAGTACCATAATGTACTATTACAAGACTTTCGAATTAGAGCAAAATCGGTCAAGAGGTTGTCAAGATATAAGTTAGCAAGTAGGTACCTACTTCAAAATCCACGTAAAGCCTGTCAGTTTAAAAGGTGTTTCTTTGTAGTAGAATATTATTATCACGATTTATACAATTGTACATATCTCGTGAAGTTTTTTGAAGTTGATTTTTGAAATAGATAACTTCTTTCATTAACTTAACAGCTAATTAAAAACTTAAGTTAATGTTTGATGTGGTGGCTCATCAAAGACTTGCAGCCGGACGCTTAGTACTTGATAGTAATATTATTTAAAGATTTATTCTTTTTTTTAACATTGATTGACCTTTGTTTGAGCACGATCTCACCTGTTGGTAAGTGACGATGTGGCCGAAGATGGAGCACAAAGGTCTAGAAGACACCTATTCACTCCAGCCCTGAAGAGACCCAGATTATAGTTTTCAGGTTGACAACCTCAGTGGCGCGGCGGGCGAACGTTCGCCAGCGACGCATGAGGTTGCGGGTTCGATTCCCGCCTCGGAACGAATATTTGTGCGATCTGCAGATATTTGTTTAGGGTGTTCTGAGTATTTTCTATATACGAGTATAATAAAAACTATCTTATCTATGTTAACTATTTTATTAAGTATATCAGTTGTCTAGTACCCATAACACAAGCTCTGCTTAGCTTGGGGCTGGATAATTTTATGTAAAATATCCAGCATTATTTATTTATTTATTTAGGAAAGACAGCGAAGACGTTATTGTATTGGTGGTGACAGAGGATATAAGTCATCTTCAGTGACGAATAAGCCTTAAAGATACCATATCATGTAGATACGAGTATAAAACAGTTTTGCATAGGCTTAACCAAGTTATACTTACTAACAAATCTTAACCGTGACTTAGAAGGCACCTATTCACTCTAGCCTTGAAGAGACCCAGATTATAGTTTTCAGGAAAGACATCCGACGGTAGTGTATTCCACTCCTTAGCAGTTCGCATTATAAAGGTAGAACTGAAACGTTTAGTACGAATAGAGGGCATACTAATGAGGTAAGGATGGTACCGAGCCGTGCGTCTGCTCGCCCTATGATGAAAAGTAGATCAGATCGTGAAGTTCCTGGGAGCATTCCCTGAAATGTAACCGAATCGTTGTATGTATGGTAATAGTAAGGGGTAGGTAGTTACATTACTTACCTTTCGAAACTGAATCGGCTCCGACACTCATAGCGATTATAACCAACAGCATAAACACCATTTTACTACAAATTACGTCAGCTACTAAAATGGACACGAATTGTAAAACTAGCAACAATTTTAATTTCAATAAATCCTAACTAATATGTGTAAATGATCTTGAACAGGATGCCACATTGAATGCAATCTTTCGTCGCAAACGAGTATATCCAACAGAAACAGGTTTTAGATGTTAACCTTAAGTTACCCTTGCATGACGTCAAAGCAATAAGCGACAGAACGGAATGAGGGCTTTTCATTAAAGAATTTAAAAAAAAACGATTTGTCTCGATAGATGGCGCTGACTCAAATGTATGTGAAATTACAGGCACATGAGACTTTTCATCTCTTCATTTCATTTCATTTTCATTTCATTCATTTCATTTCATTTTCATTTCATTTAATTTCTTTTTCATTTCATGTCTCGGGGTGGCGGGCGCAGGGCAATGCCACATGGGTTGCGTCCCAAGTGGACGTGACCTATGAGGTAATGCACTGTTCATAGGCAGAGGTTACCGCTTAACATCAGGTGGGCCATCTGCTTGTACCGTCATTCAGCAGTATAAAAAAAATGTACCTGTCAAAATAACAAATGCATTGTCTGTGCTTTTGTGTGATTAAAATGACGAAAGAATTGGTTCTTTAGTCATTGTGTGATTATCACGAAAATATATCACTACGTTGTTGTCGTTGACATTTCACTTTATTTTGACAGAGCTACTTTAGCTTGCACAGAGCTGGCGCCATCTATTATCAAGGCTATAAACATGATGTGATACGGCCATGAAAACCCCTCATATGATGTAGGTACCTAATATTTGTTCATCAGCTATGCTCTTTCAGTAATCTAGGTAGAAGTTACCTACACCTAATAGACAGTGTTGGTATTGAGAGTTAAATGGTACATAAACAAAACTGGCAAAGACACTTCAATTTATGACTGATTATTTAACCAATTTCAAAACAAGGAGGAGGTTCTCAAGTTGCGTGTTTTTAGGGTTCCGTAACCAAACTATGGAACCCTTATAGATTCGTCATGTCTGTCTTTCTGTCTGTCTGTCCGTATATGTCACAGCCACTTTTTTCCGAAACTATAAGAGCTAGGCTGTTGAAACCTGGTAAGTAGATGTATTCTGTGAAACACATTAAGAATTAAAAAAAAAAAATGGGGTTCCCCATACCTACTTAGAACTGAAAATAAAAATAAATAAAAATAAAAACATGCGTGTGGGGTATCTAAGGATAGGTCTTCAAAAATGATATTGAGGTTTCTAATATATATTTTTTCTAAACTGAATAGTTTCCGCTAGAGACACTTCCAAAGTGGTAAAAAATGTGTCCCCCCATAACTTCTAAAATTAGAAAACGATAAAACTAAAAAAAAAAAGATGTACATTACCATGTAAACTTCCAACGAAAATTGGTTTGAACGAGATCTAGTAAGTAGTTTTTTTTAATACGTCATAAATCTTAATCCATCCAAGAACTTTTATATTATGTTACTTGCTGCTACGGAACCCTTCATGGGCGAGTCAGACTCGCACTTGGCCGTTTTTTTTATATTTGTTAACTCATATCTCCGTCATTTATGACCCGTTTTAGAAAATGTTTTTTTGTTGGCAATACATAATTCCAGATTGGTCCCATTGTCCTCAAAATGTGGTTCTGATGATGGGATGCATGAGAAATTTTGACGACCTCTGTGGCGCGGCGGGCGACGGTTGGCCTGCGATGCAGGAGATTGCGGGTTTGATTCCCGCCTCGGAACAAATATTTGTGCGATCGCAGATATTTGTTCAGGGTGTTCTGGGTATTTTCTATGTATAATAAAAATATATCTATCTGTGTAATATATTGTATTAAGTATATCAGTTATCTAGTACCCATAACACAAGCTCTGGCTTAGCTTGGGGCTAGATAATGTTGTGTGAACTGTCCAGCACTATTTATTTATTTATTAATATTATAGACACACATATAGCGATTTTGGTATTTTCAGCAACAAATCGAGCACGTGATTTCAGAAAGTGTTATTTAGTCCACCATGTTTAGTGCAGACTAGTGATGGCCATTGGAACTACTCAAAGATAAGTATTTCACGGGTGGCAAAAAGGGTGATTTCCTGATCTGATGATGGAGACGGAAGCTGGACAAAGGAACTCCTCGATGGATATTAGTAGAGTGGTCGTGTTTTGGCTCATTGTGATCAGCACACGGTTCCGATCACTAATATTATATAATCTTATATTGGGGATACATCTTCCTTGTTACAAAAATTGCGAGCACTTTCCAATTAGCTATCTGGCTGAAACTTTCAGGGTAGCTCACAACTCTCTGGCAATGCATTTTAAATCCATAAAAAGGAAGGAATGCAGAACTTACTTTAAAAAACACTATATCTCGTATATAAGCGAGATCGAGAGGTTCGCAAACCTGAAAACATAACCTAACAGGATTGGCACATAAGTGTGACATAAGAGAGCGAAAATTAGCAAAATATTTAATGTAGATTAATATTAATATAATATCCATGTTTTTATGCGCCGCAAAAAGAGTAAAATAACCCTCCGACCCAAGAGCGACCGACCTCTCGATGACCCAAGAGGATATACACACAAAATACGCACAGCACCATATATGCCTACTACAGGTAAACTCGTAAAACGTGGGGCGCATCATTCTACTAAGATATTAAAACCTAAGCTTGCACGGTCACCAAGACCCTCCGGTTATTTACACTTTTTAAGAAGCATATTTTTTTCTTTTTTTTATCTACATTATATTTTTTAAATTTCAGAGGTTTGTACTAAATTCAGATTAAAGTGATACTTGCATATTATTTATATTATTATTTAAGACATTTATTTCTCGTAATAAATTTTAATTATAATATAAACATTTCATGCAAGTAATCATTAATATTATATTAATATATGATTTATTAAAACATGCCATAAAAAAGCAGCCAAGTGCGAGTCGGACTCGCCCATGAAGGATTCCGTTGCAGCAAGTAACATAATATAAAAGTTCTTGGATGGTTTAAGATTTATGACGTATTAAAAAAAACAACTTACTAGATCTCGTTCAAACCAATTTTCGTTGGAAGTTTACATGGTAATGTACATCATATATTTTTTTAGTTTTGTCATTCTCTTATTTTAGAAGTTACGGGGGAGGGACACATTTTACCACGTTGGAAGTGTCTCTGTCTCTCGCGCAAACTATTCCGTGTAGATTTTTTTAATATCATATCATTAATATCATTAATATTTTTGAATGTATTTTCTTTATAACTTAAGTGTCTTAAGGCGCTATAGGGCCAACGAAAATTTTTATGTCAGGGTGTGAAGCACGCGGGGTCGCCCCGCCCACTGAGCGGGACGCAGGATGCGCCGAGTTCAATGACCCGAATTCTATCGGCGGGTAAGAGCGTTTTCACACTTTCCGATCCGATATCCTTATCGGAACACGTTTCCATACATTTTGTCGGTATCTGATATTGGAGACCGATAAAATGTATGAAAATTACGGCCGATAACGGTATCGCATCGGATAGTGTGGAAACTCTCTAAGGCGCCTTGCTATTATTTTCGCACATACGGTCATAAAGTAGTACAATATGCGCACAAAAAATAATAAGTTTTAGTGCTAGTAATAAATAAATAATAAAGAATTTTTACGTAAGTTTTTGTATTATTTCTGTTGGATATTTGGATAATCACATTACCTATAAAAATGGATCGTAAGGAAGGTATCTAATTGTGGCAGAAAATCAGATGTTCCATAAACAAAATAAGTACCTCATGATTCGATCCTAAGAAATTACCTCTCCGTCTCCTCCAGTGGATGTGTGCAGTGGTCTGTCCGACCTAAGACTAGGCCCTCCGACTCTTTCTGAGGAAGAGTGCAGAGGTGTGTGTCCGGCCTAAGAAATTACCTCTCCGTCTACTCCAGTGGATGTGTGCAGTGGTCTGTCCGACCTAAGAGTAGGCCCTCCGTCTCTTTCTGAGGAAGAGTGCAGAGGTGTGTGTCCAGCCTAAGAAATTACCTCTCCGTCTCCTCCAGTGGATGTGTGCAGTGGTCTGTCCGACCTAAGAGTAGGCCCTCCGTCTCTTTCTGAGGAAGAGTGCAGAGGTGTGTGTCCGGCCTAAGAAATTACCTCTCCGTCTCCTCCAGTGGATGTATGCAGTGGTCTGTCCAACCTAACAGTATACCCTCCGTCTCTTCCCGTGGAAGAGTGTCGTGGTGTGTGTCTAGCTTAAAAAATTACCTCTCCGTCTCCTCCAGTGGATGTTTACAGTGGTCTGTCCGAACAAAGAGTAGCCCCTCCGTCTCTTCCCGTGGAAGAGTGTCGTGGTGTGTCTGGCCTAAAAAATTACCTCTCCGTCTCCTCCAGTGGATGTTTACAGTGGTCTGTCCGACCTAACAGTATACCCTCTATCTCTTCCCGTGGAAGAGTGTCGTGGTGTCTGGCCTAAAAAATTACCTCTCCGTCTCCTCCAGTGGATGTTTACAGTGGTCTGTCCGAACAAAGAGTAGCACCTACGTCTCTTCCTGTGAAAGAATGCCGTGATGTGTTTCCGGCCTCAGAAAATACTTCTCCGTCTCCTCACGTGGATGTGTGAAGTGGTATGTCCGGCCTAAGAGTTACCCTCCGGTTTTTCCTATGGAAGAGTGCTGTGGTGTTTGTCGGGCCTAAGAAGATACCTGTGCGTCACCTCACGTGGATGTGTGCAATGGTCTGTCTGGCCTAAGAGTAGACCCTCCATTAGTTCCCGTGGAAGAGTGCCGTGATGTGTGTCCGCCCTAAGAAAATACCTGTCCGTCTCCTCAAGTGGATGTGTGAAGTGGTATGTCCGGCCTAAGAGTAACCCTCCGTTTTTTCCTATGGAAGAGTGCTGTGGTGTTTGTCCGGCCTAAGAAAATACCTGTGCGTCACCTCACGTGGATGTGTGCAGTGGTCTGTCTGGCCTAAGGGAAGACTCTCCGTGTCTTTCCATGAAAGTGTGCCGAGGTGTGTGTCCGGCCTAAGAAAATACCTGTCCGTCACCTCACGTGGATGTGTACAGTGGTCTGTCTGGCCTAAGGGAAGACCCTTCGTGTCTTCCCGTGGAAGAGTGTCGTGGTGTGTGTCCGACCTAAGAAAATACCTGTGCGTCACCTCACGTGGATGTGTGCAGTGGTCTGTCTTGCCTAAGAGTAGACCCTCCGTCTGTTCCCGTGGAATAGTGCCGTGATGTGTGTCCGGCCTAAGAAAATACCTGTCCGTCTCCTTCCGTGGATGCATTGAGCATCACATCAATCTACAAATTCTACCTATATCATTCTACAATTTTCAATGTAATAACTACTCATTTTGATTTCTAGCACAGATAATGTATGGTAGTAAATGTGTTACTACCATACATAACATACATACCATACCACCATCCAAAGGGCGTCGACGATTTTGGCATAGTCGTCAGCCGCCATTTACTTTTATTTTTAAGTTAGAGGCGCACTTTAAAAAAATTACATTTTCTAGAGGGTATGGGTCATTCGCAAAACATCCACTTCTCATAATGTACACCGCACTTTTAAAACTATTTTTTTTTTCAAAAAAGCTGGATATGGGTTACTGGCTCACTGACTCATTGACATCGTTATTCTCCTAGAAGGAGTCGTTTTAGTGATGGGTCATGTTCTAGGAAAGTGTTTAGTCCGTCTGTAAAATCTGTCATTTCAAAAATCCAAGCTGACCAAAACCTTTCTTCGAAATGGTGACCGATCGGATCCGTTCAAACGACGCATCCTACTGTTTTTTGGGAAAGATAGAAGAAAAAAATAAAAAAAATAAAAAAATAGATTACTGCTCTAAAATGGGTTTTTCAAACAGACTTGTCCGACTAGACTTTGGTGAATTAAAGTTTTTTACTAAAGTTAACACTCGAAAATTTGGTTTATATTGAAATGTTGTAAGCATCTTGGTGTATATAGGGTGCAAAATCACAACTTTTTTAAAAACCATGATGGCGCATGGCGGATTGTTTGGTGGTCATTTTGTAGAATCGTAAAGTTTTCAATTTTCAAATTGAAAAAAGAGACTGCGGGCAACACCGGAGCTTGATGACTAGTAAAGGGCTATCGTGTGGGAGAACAAGTGGTGTTGCCTGGTGGAAATTGCAACTTTTTTACTTTTCGTTACATTTTACTTGTATTTATATTTTACTTTTAAAACCAAGAAGTAAAAATTTTATCATATGAAAAAAGTAAAAAGTCTAAAAAAAAAAACTCAAAAAAAAAAAAATTGAAGTCATTTTATGAAAAGTCCAGTGTACATATTGCGAATAAAGGAGATGTCCAGAAGTGGTATAATATTCTGAGAAAATTTCAGAAGTTATGAAATATATCTAAAAAAAGCTTATTTATTGGGCTACTCGATTATATAAATTTTATATATTATAAAACCTCCGTTTCCGAGAAAATAATAAAATTGTTCTTGAAGGGAAAACATAATGAAACAAACATGCCAAAACCACACGTGTGTAATAAATAAATAAATAAATAATGCTGGACAGTTCACATAACACATTTCACATTTTTTATCTAGCCCTAAGCTAAGCAGAGCTTGTGTTATGTGTACTAGATAACTGATATACTTAATACAATATATTACATAGATAGATATTTTTTATTATACATAAAAATACCCAGAACACCCTAAACAAATATCTGCGATCGCACATAAAATAAATATGCTATTTCGTCTTCTTCTGCCTGTGCCCATAGATATGATGACTAAAATATTCTTCTTGAATGGAATACGTGCTAACACACAATTTACAATACATTTATCTGTGCCCTGAGCTACCTGAAAAATACATATGTTTATAAGGAGGCGAGGAATGTAGGTACCTATGCATATAGCTAAAGGTACTATTATCATTACAGGCAGCTCCTATCTATTAGTGAACTCTACAACAGTGTAGGTAGGTATCTACTTAGAATGTATCCTGAACCTACACAGAACAGATAAACTAATAAGTGAAGTATTAGTAATAACGCGACAACATGGAACGAAGGTAGGATAGTCGTATGAAAAGTTCTTTGTGGTTGTCTGTCTGCGGCCTGTCTCGCTAGCTAGAGAGTATCAAAATTCCTTAGTCTGCCTGCCAAAGAGCGTCAAGTTCACCTTTTGGGAGTGTTACAAGTTCTAACTTTATTTTGAAAAAAAAACATCATTTGAATCAAGTTTAAAAAAACTGAGGTACATTTATTATTTTTCATTAGCTGCAAAATAGCCAAATAATTAATGCCCTTTCTCCGTAAATAACTATTATGTTGCTTAGAATTTCTAGTTATTTTTATACCGGCCTTCATATATATTTTTTGGACATCTCCTTTAGTCTATTTTAGCAAAAAAATTGAGTGTATATTTTGCGAAGTGGAGGTTATGCGAAGTGGTCATATTGAGAATAAGTGCGATGTACATTACAAGAAGTGGACGTTTTGCGAATGAGTTGTATCCTCTAGCCATAGCACAATAACTAGTGGGTCGGTGGTGCGTGAGGTGCTGCAGCTGGCGTTCAGTTTTCCTTTGTCGCTTACTCGCGTGTATGCACAAACCTCTACAAACCCCTGCAAACCCTACCAACACTACAAACCCCTACAAAATCCTACAAACCCTACAAACTCCTTCCAACGCCTACGAACCTCTATAAATCTACTTTGATTTTGACCCTTAACCTTGACCTGTACCTGTACCTGTACCTGTACCTGTACCTGTACCTGTACCTGTACCTGTACCTGTACCTGTAATTATACCTGTACCTGTACATGCTCCTGCACTAATTAATACGAATGTCGCCTCTTCGTTTATCTCACTCACTCGACCATCGTTCCACTCAGTGGAATCGTTCCACTTCGTGTCACGCTGGTCTCGTTAGCTCGATAAGTTACAGCAAAGTTAATTTGAAGAGAGAAAACTAACGTTATATTCGTAATCAGCACCCACAAATTACTTGAAAACGACACCCATATTAGTTTTTTCTGATCTTATCATTTTATAGGGTTACCAGCTTACCTACTAACTTACCCACGTAACCAAAAAATTTAAGTAATATTCGTAATCAGCAACTACAAATTACTCAAAAACGACACCCATATTAGTTTTTTCTTATATTACCTTTACGCAGGGTTGCCAAGTTACCTTCCTACTCACTTACATACGTACCTGACTGCAAATTTGATGATTTATTCGCAATCGAACGTTACTATCGTTTTTTTCAGTCTCTCGATTATACAAGCACCGTTTCCTCCCAGGGTTACCAACAATATACAAATTTATATAGTCAAAGGTTATTTTTAAGGGCTTCCTTCATAATACCACATACATTTTAGTATCAAAAACTTAATTATTTATATATATTTGGAGAAAATCTAAGAAATTGCCCTAAAAACGGGGAAAATATTTCCACCTGGCAACACCACTTGTCCTCCCACACAACAGCCCTATACAAGTCATCAAGCTAAGTGTTGCACACAGTCTCTTTTTTTCAATTTGTAAATTTTATATTCCACCATTTAACAAAATGGCCGCCACACCATCTGCCATCTTGGTTTTGAAAAAAGTTAGGATTTTCGTATATTCACCGAGATGCTGGCAACATTTCTGCATAAACAAAATTTTCGATTGTTAACTTTGGTAAAAGACTTTAATTAACCAAAGTCTAGTCGGACAAGTCTGTTTAAAAAAGCCATTATAGAGCAGCCTTCAATTTTTTTTTGTTTGTAACATTTTTCTTTAATCTTTCCCATAAAACAGTTGGACGCGTCGTTTGAACGGATCCGATCGGTCACCGTTTCAAAGAACTGTTTTGGTCAGGACCAAAAGTGCGGTGTACATTATGAAAAGTGGACGTTTTGCGAATAAGCCGTATCCTCTAGCCATTTATGTACAGTTTTCAAAGTGCGCCACTAACTTGAAAATAAAACTAAATGGTGGCTGACGACTATGCCAAAATCGTCGACGCCCTTTGGATGGTGGTAGCAAGTAACACATTTACCACCATACATTTTCTGTCCTAGTAATCAAAATGTAGTTAACATTGAAAATCGTATCCTAATGCAATAGGTGGAATTAGTACATTGATGTGATGCTCATTGCATCCACGGGAGGAGACGTAGAGGTTTTTTTTTGGCTGGACACACACCACAGCCCTCTTCCATGGGAAAAAACGGAGGGTTAATCTTAGGCTGGACATACCACTTCACACATCCACTTGAGGAGACGGAGAGGTTATTTCTTAGGCCAGACAAACACCACAACACTCTTCCATAGGAAAAAACGGAGGGTTACTCTTAGGCCGGACATACCACTTCACACATCCACTTGAGGAGACGGAGAGGTATTTTCTTAGGCCGGACACACATCACGGCACTCTTCCACGGGAACAGACGGAGGGTCTACTCCTAGGCCAGAAAGACCACTGCATACATCCACGTGAGGTGACGCACAGGTATTTTCTTAGGCTGGACAAACAACACAGCACTCTTCCATAGGAAAAAACGGAGGGTTACTCTTAGGCCGGACATACCACTTCACACATCTACTTGAGGAGACGGAGAGGTATTTTCTTAGGCCAGACAAACACCACAATACTCTTCCATAGGAAAAAACGGAGGGTTACTCTTAGTCCGGACATACCACTTCACACATCCACTTGAGGAGACGGAGAGGTATTTTCTTTGGCCAGACAAACACCACAGCACTCTTTCATAGGAAAAAACGGAGGGTTACTCTTAGGCCGGACATACCACTTCACACATCCACTTGAGGAGACGGAGAGGTATTTTCTTTGGCCAGACAAACACCACAGCACTCTTCCATAGGAAAAAACGGAGGGTTACTCTTAGGCCAGACATACCACTTCACACATCCACTTGAGGAGACGGAGAGGTATTTTCTTAGGCCAGACAAACACCACAACACTCTTCCATAGGAAAAAACGGAGGGTTACTCTTAGGCCAGACATACCACTTCACACATCCACTTGAGGAGACGGAGAGGTATTTTCTTAGGCCGGACACACATCACGGCACTCTTCCACGGGAACAGACGGAGAGTCTACTCCTAGGCCAGATAGACCACTTCACACATCCACGTGAGGTGACGCACAGGTATTTTCTTAGGCTGGACAAACAACACAGCACTCTTCCATAGGAAAAAACGGAGGGTTACTCTTAGGCCGGACATACCACGTTACATATCCACGTGAGGTGACGGACAGGTATTTTCTTAGGCCGGACAAACACCACAATACTCTTCCATAGGAAAAAACGGAGGGTTACTCTTAGGCCGGACATACCACTTCACACATCCACTTGAGGAGACGGAGAGGTATTTTCTTTGGCCAGACAAACACCACAGCACTCTTCCATAGGAAAAAACGGAGGGTTACTCTTAGGCCGGACATACCACTTCACACATCCACTTGAGGAGACGGAGAGGTATTTTCTTAGGCCAGAAAAACACCACAACACTCTTCCATTGGAAAAAACGGAGGGTTACTCTTAGGCCAGACATACCACTTCACACATCCACTTGAGGAGACGGAGAGGTATTTTCTTAGGCCAGACAAACACCACAGTTCTCTTCCACGGGAAGAAACGGAGGGTCAACTCTTTGGTCAGACAGACCACAGCACATCCCACATCCACTAGAGGGGACGGAGAGGTAATTTCTTTGGCCAGATCTCTACTCCTACTAGGTATGTAGCTATCTAAAGTAACAGTATGAAGTCAGAGTTTATTTGCAAAACAAATCGGATAATGTATTTGTTTACCTAGGTTTACTTTTACTTACCTTTGTCACAGAATAAATAATAGTACAAGTACCTATGTTGGCTCTTTTCATAATTATGATTTGCGAGTAGCCTGACTTGATAGTTTCCATTTCATCCGTAGTCACGTGACCGATGGCGGGAAAATTGACACAGACCCTGCCTCGATGCGGTCTGCGACCGGTCTGAGCAAGCCGAGCGCACGCTCTGGTACTTATATTTGTGTTTAAAAAATTATATAAAAAAATCCCTTTTAGTTTTGCTAAATTTTGTTATTGACTTCACTAATTTAAATAAAAATGAACATGACACCAAGTGTTTCATAAGTTAAAACGTGAAAGAAGTAAGTCAAAAACATGATTTCAATTTTAAAAAGGTGGTATCTTTGTGTTTTTTTTTTATTGAGTGAAGTAATTCAAATAGTGTATTGAATTAATGATTTCACTAGATAAAATGATCAAGAATATCATATATTTTTTTCTTCATAGAAAACTATAAGAATTCTTATCAAAAACTTTAAAATTCTAGACACATTTGAGAACCTATGGCGTCTTAATTATAGAACTGAAACTATTGTGGTTGGGAATCATATAAAATAAATAAATAACGGCTTATTACCACTGCATTTCGTCGCTTTGCTGACGTTTCGAGGCTGAATTCAGAAGCCTCTTCATCATCAGGTATCAAGCTAAAATTCATACATATTACTCAAGTCTACTGATCCTTGGAGCTGTGAAAAAACCAAACTTCTAAGCCAACGCAATCAAAAGATACAGCCGTTTATGCTGCAAATTTTCGACACTTGAAAGGGAATCAACTCCTTTAGTTTCAAAAATAAAATAAAGTCTCGTTTCAGCAATATAAATTCAGCAAATCAATATCTACAATATTTAAGGTAGTTTCCCTTCATGTCGCATGTTCATGTCTTGGGACATCCTGTATAGCACTACCCTTCTTTAATCAGGTCGCCATTAATCGAAGTTATAATCAACTGTGTGTTGCGGTAGCAGAATACCAATTTTCAGTCAATTCAAAATACAATCTCAATTTAGTCAACTTTCATTATGGTTTTAAAATAATTAAGAGATTTGTCATTCTGTATGTATGTAGGTACACATACGAGTCTAGTTCAACTGGGCGGGTTCAAATTTTAGTGTAGATTATTTGACGACCTCTGTGCTGCGGCGGGCGAAGGTTCGCCTGCGATGCAGGAGGTTCCGGGTTCGATTCCCGCTTTGGAACAAATATTTGTACGATCTGCAGATATTTTTTCAGGATGTTCTGGGTATTTTCTATGTGGGTATAACACAAATATCCATGTATGTAATGTATTGTATTAAGTATATCAGTTACCCATAACACAAGCTCTGCTTAACTTGGGGCTAGATAATGTTGTGTGAACTGTCCAACATTATTTAGTCATTTATATTATTAGGTTATTTGGCGAGCCCACATGTTAATGCATTTAATTCTTCCATTGCTACTGCTTCGTATAACCGGTTCTGTCTCGGTGTTAGGTCAGTGACCAGCTTCTGGCATGCCATTGACACGAAGGCACTAAGTTGGAGCTCGAGCGAGAACTTTTGAGAAAGTAAAAAATTAGAGGCAAAATCAATGTTAGCGAACGTGCCGCGATGTCATACCTACTTTGATATGCTACCGCTTACCAGCCTCCACCACGTGTTGACTGTTTTTTTTAACTCAACTTCTATTTGACCTGTTTTGACTTATTTGACTATGTTGACCTAGTTTTATTTGAACTTTTTTTTATTGTAATAAAAACAGGGCTCTGTCGCTGAGCGAACACCTCTTTTTTTTAAAGACCGTATTATCGCCCAATCGCTAATCACAAATCAAATTCAGCAACAAAAATAAAACTAATTTGTAACTAAACATTTCGGAACTGATAAATAAACTTCATACGATAAAGGATTAGTCAATATACTACTTATGACAAAACCCAACATTTAACATTTTAGAATAACCTAAAATAGATCTTCTTTTATTGGCATTACGCACATATTCCATCAACACAAGAAAATGGCTCCACGCGGGCGGGTGCGCGGGCAAATACTAGTCAAATATATAAGAATTAAAGTTCTGATTGACTGACTGAGAGACAATGCACAGCCTAAACTACTGGAACTAGATAGGTACTTGAAGTTTGGAAGGTATATAACTTTCAGGAGGTTTTCCAGAAATGGACCGGGAACGTATTCTTTGTAAAAAAAATACTCGCACAGCCTAAATCGCTGGTCGTAGAACATTGATATTTGGAAATTGTATTCCTTTTAGGGTGTACGTAGACTTGCTACTACTACGCGGCGGGCGAAGGTTCGTCTGCGACGGTGGTTGCGGGTTCGAGTCCCGCCTCGGAACAGATACTTATACGATCTGCAGGGTTTTCTGGGTATTTTCTGTTTATAATTAATTGACGACGTCTGTGGCGCGGCTGGCGAAGGTTGGCCTGCGACGCAGGAGGTTGCGGGTTCGATTCCCGCCTCGTAACAAATATTTGTGCGATCGCAGATATTTGTTCAAGGTGGTCTGGGTATTTTCTATGCATAATAAAAAATATCTATCTTTGTATTATATTGTAATAAATATATCAGTTATCTAGTACCCATAACACAAGCTCTGCTTAGCTTGGGGCTAGATAATGTTGTGTGAACTGTCCAGCATTATTTATTATTTATTTATTTATTATAATAATATATATACAGTTGTGGTCATATAATTAAGAACGATTTGAAGTTCTAGAAGTTTTTTATTTAAATCGTATCACACACAGAGATGTGTACCTTCTGAGAAGCAACTAGTTATGTTATATAATAGTCACATTAATAGAGCAACCTGACTTAAGAATAAAGTATGAAATCGCTAACTATTTTTTGCACATTTTATTGATTTTATCAAAGTAACACATTCAAATGGTACTGAAACTGGACAAATAATTAAGAACGATTTATTTAACTGCTCGGGAATTGTTTTGTATGACACTTAGATTTAAAAAAATCACAATATTATGTAGCACAGGAAACATAAAAAGAAATTTAATAAATATTTAACTAAAATTAATAGTTAATAGCATATCCACGGCTTTTAATTACAGCTTTACACCGGCGAGGCATTGACTCTATTAATTTTTGACATTTCGCAAGAGAAATAGAGTTCCATTCTTCTAAAAAAACGTCATACAGCTCTCTTAAATTTCCACACTTTGTATTTGAAACCTTTTTCTTTACTTCAAACAACAGATTATCTATTGGGTTTAGATCTGGACTGTTAGCAGGCCAGTCTAAGACAGAAACTAATTGCGCTGTAAGAAATTCCTTTACGGTGCGTGCAGTGTGCTTTGTATCATTGTCATGCTGGAATGTCCAAATGACCGGTAGAACGTCTTCAGCGTATGGTAATATTGTTTCTTCCAGTATATTTTTGTATTAGAACTGATCCATGTTACCTTCTATTAACTTTACAGGTCCTACACCATGTCCAGAAAAGCAACCCCAAATTTTCACATTTCCACCACCGTGCTTTAATGTAACTTTCGTGTACTTTGGGTCGAATGCTGTATTCGGGGGACGTTGTACATATCGTTTTCCATCAGAACATACTCTGTTTATTTTCGTCTCGTCAGAAAAAAGTACATTTTTCCACTGTTGCACAGTCCAGTTTTCATACTTTCTCGCAAATGCAAGGCTTGCCTGTGGCAAAGTTTTAACATGGGTACCTTTCTTGCTATCCTACCGTGCAATTTTTCTTCTACCAAACGTCTTCGAATAGTGCGTGCTGAGATTGCTGAAGGGTTGTTTTCACCAAAATATTCTTTTCTAAGCTCATTGGACCCTTTAAAAGGATTTTGTTTTGCCATACGAACGATGTTTCGGTCATCTCGAGGAGTTGTTTTTCTCTGTTTAGGTACACGTGGAACATTCGAAGTGGTTTGATACGTAGCAAAATGCTTTACAGCGTGGAAAACCATCGTTTTTGAACATTGCAGATGGTCGGCTATCTTTTTATAAGACCAATTCTTCCGGCGAAGTTTTATTATTACTTCCCTTGTAGATTTATCACAACTTTTATTTCTTCCCATTGTTTTTTCTAAAGAAGCAATCACCTTTAATCTTTTACAGCACGTAATGGCGCCAAAATTATACAAACAGTAACAAATCGACTGAGTGTTCTCTATTTAAATTTGATTAAAGGTATAAACTACTTACCGTTCTTAATTACGTGACCAGCCAGTAATAAGGAATACTTTGTTTAAAAGTAGTGTAAAAAGTTTGCTTATTGTTTTTTAGCCAATCATGTGTATCAATGAATACAGTGGTAATATGGAAATGTTTTACGATACCGAGAGAAATAAAAACAAATGCATACAATTAGTTTTGCATCTTAGTTGGAAAAAATCTTCCCTTTATATCAGCGTTCTTAATTATATGGCCACCACATTAAAAAATATCTATCTATGTAATGTATTTTTTTTAAGTATATCAGGCATCTAGTACCCATAACACGAGCTCTGCTTAGATTTGGGCTAGATAATTTTGTGTGAACTGCCCAGCATTTTTTTTAAAAATAATTATAGTCTATTGGTATCTCCAGTCTTTCAGGTTGATTTCTGGACTTATAAATAAAATAGTTTGGATCTTGTAAATGATGTGTGTATTCTTTAACAATATTAACGGTAACAGACAAAAGTGACAGTTCCTATGAAAACTATATGACAGCCGCGCACAGCGACGCCGTTGCTCCTCAAAAGTAGTAGGCGTTTCCAACACATAGCTACCCCTGCACGCCCGCCACAGACACTGGAACCCTCGACTCGTGAGCTGACAGGCGGCGCTGGTGAGCATTATGCCTGGGGCTCGCGTCGCAGTGTGTCGCGTGTTCACTGAGTCGTCTCCTTGCAGGTCAGACCCTCGCGGAGGCCGGACGCGTGAACTGGGCGCCGGGTGAGCCATCAGGCCAGGACAGATAATCAGGACAACATGGTTAGAGTAGCCGGGTGTTTATATGTTGGTGAACTTGTGCCATACATCAACTGACGGTTATAGCTAACACGTTGATTGTTTTAATATAGGATGTAGTAACGGGTAAGTATCTAGATTACACTTGATTTCACCAACTTTAACGGGTCACCAGCCGCACAGTTACGTGGCGAGCTTTGTTACACAGTACGCTGAACCACGTTGCCATCGTGACCTACCTAAATTATAAGATTTTGCGTATTGATATTTTGTTTAATTGGGTTTATGAAATTTAATTATTATCTCACTGATATAAATGTAAAAGTTTGGATGTTTATGTATTAATCAATCACGCCGAGACGGCTAAACCAATTTCAATGAAGATATATTCTGAGTTGGTTTAAAATATAGTTTACTTTTTATCCTTGTATAACGTGAGCCGCGGGCATACACTAAGTAATAAATATGTATTTACAACAAAAACTTCATAATCTATCTTTAATGTCCCGATAATAACCGTTCGGGCGGAGTTCAAACCCGCTGGCACGCGTCACCGGTCTAATCCAATTCAGCTCGGGATGATATCGGCTCAAAGCCCATGAAAAAATTGATTTACATAATATAAACTTTTAATTTACATACATACATACAAAGACACACGCCTTTTTCCCCGAAGGGGTAGGCACACCCTCAATAGCCTCTTTTCACAGTGGTTTTTTCAAATGGCCTTTAATTTAATTTTGATTTTATTTTACCATGTACATTACCATACCATGTTTAACTACGTTTGCAGCTATAGGATCTTTTACGATTATTAGATTATAATTTTACAATAAAAAAATAGTTATACCCTTCGACCAAAGCTTTTTTTATTTTTTTATACTTCTTGGATTACTGAACAAGCAAGAGGCCCACCTGATGTTAAGCGGTAACCTCGGCCTATGAACAGTGCATTACCTCATAGGTCACGTCCACCTAGGACGTGCCTCATGTGGCATTGCACTGCGCCCGCCACTCTGAGACAAAAAGATGAAAAGTCTCATGTGCCCGTAATTTCACCGGCACCCTTACCCTTCAAACCGGAAAAAAAAGTAAAGGCTGTACCATTATTAGTGAGTTAAGTAATTTTGTAAAGACTCTTAATACAAACCTGTGAACACCTTAACCCTTTCACAAACTATATAATCAAAGAAAGAGAGAGTCTAGGGTTAACATAGCGACCAGAAGTGACTTCTTAATACAAGGTAAAAATGAAAAAATAAAAAGCCTGATTTAAAAACTGAGCATCACGTTTCCGTGATTGCTCTGGGTATCAGATAAACGTTTAGTAATAGAGACACGCTTGAAACACGTGTAAATTGTATTTTGGTCTATTTTGAAACACTTACGATGGCGGTATAGGCTACCTACTATATCAGTAATATTAACAACTCACTCTGTTTTAACGGCACTTTACTCCTACAAAGCTGAAACTCCTTTCTTCGACAAAATAACTCCAGAAATTCAATTAACAATCCGATGTCGCCGAACCGCCATCGTCAGTGTTGCCTCCGCATAAAAATATCCATTTCACATGACAGTTGCAATCAATTCGACAAAAATAACTTTATATGCTGGACATAGAGCCAAATTCTCTAGGAGCTAACAGTAAGTATCTGCATTTTGCAAACTGGATTTCGGTTTATGCTTAATTTTATTAGGTAATGATATTGGACTAAAAGTTAGAAAAAAACAGCCAGCAAATAATTCATGAAAATAACTGAAATGAAGGTGAAACTTCAGGCAGAATAAACTAAAACGGTTAATAAACTTGAGATGGAGTTTCTCACACATATAGGCGAGAAATAAATCAGTTCCTGTAATCAGAATCAGTAATCAGTACCAAAATTTAGTGTGAATCTTAAAATGTAAGAAAAAGCTAGTTAAAATGTAAAAAATAAATTTGCAAAGTAACTATTTTCGTAGTTACAACCATTTTTTCCTTAACTATCAATCATAAGATGTTTTTATTACCTTCAGCATATAAAGCACAACGCCGAGGGAAAGAAACTTGTTGTTTTTTATGATTTTCAAATTAATAAACACGTGATTTTCGCTATTCTGTCACTTACTAACTTACCTGAAATTTAATGAGTTAGACTGTGACAAAATTTGACGTTCATCGACGCCTTAATGAAAGTTAGCCGCAATGCGATTCATTTGGGAAATTTCCAATCAAAATGCACGTAGACCCCCACGTAGACCTCCGTAGCACGGCTACGGCGTTGAGCCACATGTAGCACTAATCGAAATCTTGTTACAGGCTTTTATTTAATTTGCGTTCCTGTCTGTGGGGGAGGAATCTTGAAACTGAATTTTGAACCATTTCTACGCAATCGATCGAGCTGACATTTTGCATACCTGTCAAGTTTCGATTACAATACAATTTTAATGTAAAAACGAGCTGATCTGATGATGGAGACGGAATGTGCACAACAATCACCTGCCTGCGCCTGCGCTCGCGTGGTGCCAGGGGGAGGGCGCGGCTTCACCTAGGAAGATGGACTAAGGGTACGGAACGGAAAAACGACTGTCGTGTGACAATATATTTGTTTCTCTCTAACATAGGATAGCAATCTATCTTCTAGGATAGGAGTAAGAAGGAACACTCTATGCTATTTAAGCACTCACTCCATACTTATTATACCTCCATGGGCTTCACTCACGTGGTGCCCAGGAGGCGGGGCTTCACTCGCGTGGTGCCCAGGGGGCGGGGCTTCGCTCGCGTGGTGCCCAGGGGCGGGGCTTCACTCGCGTGGTGCCGGGGGGCAGGGGGAGAGGGGGGAGGGCTTCCTCCATTCGGTACACTTCACTAGAATAAAGCGTAGCTTATTACTCAAGGCTACAACCCCTTTCACTTCCACAATCAAAATCGGTTCAGCCGTCACAGTACAAACAGAACAAATACCAAACCTTCGCATAATATAAAAGCTCACCTGATGATGGAGACAGAAGGGGGATAATGGAGGCTCCTCGATGGATAGTAATAGATCGATCGTGTTTGAGCTCATTTTGATCAACTCACTGTTTTTATTACTAATTATATTATCATTATCATATTAGTAGTAATACATTTCATAAAAGCTTTTGTTAATACAGTTTTCAACATATAACTATACTTTGTTACCAGTTTTAGTTTAGCAAGTTAGTAGAAAATATAAATCCGTGAAATTTCTACCTACCCCTTCTGAGAAATGGCGTGAGGTTATTGATGTTAGCACTACGTTGTGTTCGCCGTCGTGTGTTTGTATTCCAATGATGTAACTTGTTTACAACGACTATTATCAGTTCGACATATTTATCTACGTATTTCTAATTTTTTACATAATTAAAAAATAATTGGCAAGTACAATTATTTACTATATGATAATTTTATCAGCTTATTTCGGTGCTTACTGAAATATAATCTTAAAGTCAACATTCTTGTAGGACAAGAAGCGATAGTTAAGAGCTAAGAGGATATTATTTGGGAAGGATGTGGTTAGTGAGTGCAACCCCCTTTTGAGTAGCGAAGGTTGCAGGAAGTCAGTGGATGGAGGCGGCACAAGACCGCTCGTCATGCCATTATGTGGAGAGACCTGTGACCAGCAGTGAACTTCTATAGGCTGATGATGATGATGACGGTAACGTAATGGCGCTCAAAATATATGTAGGTTGAAGATTGACAAATTCTAACAGACGCAAACGTCCCTAGTACAAGTTGTAAAAGTGTAATTGGTGGTTCCGTAGAGCAGATTTTGGTTAGATTTTAAGGTAGTTGTTACGATTTAAGGAATCTTTACTAATCTTGGTGTCTCTGGGTTCGGCTGCACGTCCTCTCAGCACACTGGTGATGCCATGTTTTTGTTATTGTAATTTTACTGTTCAATAAACGTTATTGTATTGTATTGTATTGTATTGTACTGGTAAGCGGTGGTTAGCTGCATGTTACTGTCAGTAGATGTATAGTATTGTACTGGTAAGCGGTGGTTAGCTGCATGTTACTGTCAGTAGATGTATTGTATTGTACTGGTAAGCGGTGGTTAGCTGCATGTTACTGTCAGTAGATGTATTGTATTGTACTGGTAAGCGCTGGTTAGCTGCATGTTACTGTCAGTAGATGTATTGTATTGTACTGGTAAGCGCTGGTTAGCTGCATGTTACTGTCAGTAGATGTATTGTATTGTACTGGTAAGCGCTGGTTAGCTGCATGTTACTGTCAGTAGATGTATTGTATTGTACTGGTAAGCGGTGGTTAGCTGCATGTTACTACTATCAGTAGATGTATTGTATTGTACTGGTAAGCGGTGGTTAGCTGCATGTTACTGTCAGTAGATGTATTGTATTGTACTGGTAAGCGGTGGTTAGCTGCATGTTACTGTCAGTAGATGTATTGTATTGTACTGGTAAGCAGTGGTTTGCTGCATGGTACTGTCAGTAGATGTATTGTATTGTACTGGTAAGCGCTGGTTAGCTGCATGTTACTGTCAGTAGATGTATTGTATTGTACTGGTAAGCGGTGGTTAGCTGCATGTTACTGTCAGTAGATGTATTGTATTGTACTGGTAAGCGGTGGTTAGCTGCATGTTACTACTATCAGTAGATGTATTGTATTGTACTGGTAAGCGGTGGTTAGCTGCATGTTACTGTCAGTAGATGTATTGTATTGTATTGTACTGGTAAGCGGTGGTTAGCTGCATGTTACTGTCAGTAGATGTATTGTATTGTACTGGTAAGCGGTGGTTAGCTGCATGTTACTGTCAGTAGATGTATTGTATTGTACTGGTAAGCGGTGGTTAGCTGCATGTTACTGTCAGTAGATGTATTGTATTGTACTGGTAAGCGGTGGTTAGCTGCATGTTACTGTCAGTAGATGTATTGTATTGTACTGGTAAGCGGTGGTTAGCTGCATGTTACTGTCAGTAGATGTATTGTATTGTACTGGTAAGCGGTGGTTAGCTGCATGTTACTGTCAGTAGATGTATTGTATTGTACTGGTAAGCGGTGGTTAGCTGCATGTTACTGTCAGTAGATATATTGTATTGTACTGGTTAGCGGTGGTTAGCTGCATGTTACTGTCAGTAGATGTATTGTATTGTACTGGTAAGCGGTGGTTAGCTGCATGTTACTGTCAGTAGATGTATTGTATTGTACTGGTAAGCGGTGGTTAGCTGCATGTTACTGTCAGTAGATGTACGAAAACAACTGTCGCATAGCTTTGAGCTAATAAGCCGTTTAACAGTTATGTGTTGATGAACTTTTGCCATTGTTTATCGTATAATTGGTTCCTTCTTGGTCACCTAGCTTTAGGTTGTATCCCAAAAAATGTAATTGAGAGTCATTAGATACGCTATGATGTTACAGTGCACGTCGCAATGCCTCCTGGCACAGTGCGCTCTGCAAACCGTATACCCTCATGATGTAATCCTGCGACGTTTGAGAGCATGTAGTATTGCTACACATTCATCACATTTCATCATTCTACACATTCATCATTTGCTCACATTCATTTAACGAGTGCGAAAATTCATTGACACACAACTGAGATTCAAACCAGCGAATTTGGGATCGGAAGTCATGCTCAATTTGTACTACACACTGTTCTTTGCACAAAATATTATTAAACGTGATGACCCCTTACCTAATCTCCTGCGCAATTCATCTTACTGCCTCGCGGCCGTATTCAAGTTACTATTACGATACAACCTCACCATTGTTGTCTCTTTTTGTATCTCCTGCTCGTGCCTAACAGGAGACAGACCGACAATAAGGGTACACAGAGCTTATCGTCTGTACATTTTCACCAATTAACATTTTACGGGACAGATTTACATTCGTTTTCATTTTTTTTCTCCACATAATCACAGACACCATGTTATTTTAATATTCAGTTTAATTAATAAGCTAAATGTTATCTCGCACGGCAAATATCGACTGAAAAATCTAGTTTTTTATGAAATGCCATATCTCTTATTCTCTATCCCGATTACGGAGGCCTGCAGTGCTTTAAGATCCCGATATACACAGTTTAAAAAACAATTGCATCTACATTCAAACCTTTGCAAAAGATCAGTAAAAAAAAGTAGGACTGAGCCTGCTGATCGTAGTTTCGACGAATAAGTTCAGACATAAGGATCTTGACTGGAATAATAACTACATAGTAACAGAAGCAATGTGAGCCGTAGCGTAGGTACTATCTACTATGGACGTTCGCTGAATAGGTCAACAAAGATAAAAAAAACGACAGATTATGAGTTTTATGAGAAATATAATGATTAAATGTTAAATCTGTTACAAAAAAACAAAATATCAATACGAAGATCTTATATCATTATTGCGAGAGAGTAACGATGTATGCAATGAAGCTTCTAGAGACATGAGCTATGTGCAGACACGCAGACACAGTGTACTCGCTAGCGAGAGTGTCACGTGGTGCAGCTCAGCATACTGGGCATAGCGCCACGTAACTGTGCGGCTGTGAATACATCGACAGGTGGAAAAGTGACGATCTAAGAGCGCTCAAGTCGAGGGAGCGTGGGCGAGGAGATTGCAGCTAATGTCGCACGGCTGCATAGTTACGTGGCAAGTACTATTCTGTGTGCAAGTTGAGAAAACCGTAAGAAGCTGTCACTATGCTCATGTTCAACACAACCAATACATATTTACGGGACACTTACCGCATGTCAGGTGTCCCGTAATTAATTAAGTAAATAATTGGCACAAGTTCAACGACATATAAACATTCGTTTTCAGTAACCATTCATGACATAATCACTGAAAATGTGTTTCTAAAACAGTTGGTTAGACTAAACAGTCATTATCCGCCCGACTAAGTGTTGGTGAACTTTGGCCCAAAAGGGCAAACTTTGTACGTTTTGGGCCAAAGTCAAATGTAAATTACAAATGTCAACAATTTCAAATTACTATCATACTATTATGAACATACTTTTATGTCAAGATCATACAGATAAAAAAAGTACATATTTATAAAATATTATATAAGGAGAGACGAGGATCTTTGAAAATAATTTTGAGTACACTAGGGGCCGTATTCACAAACAACAGAGCAGTATCCAAAGTATTCAGTGTTACGTATTGTGGGATCTGCGAATCATGGCGCAATGGCGTGTTGTGATTGGTTGGAATTTTCTTCCTGGCTTACAGCCGTTTTCAAGAACCTTGCTTAGCAATTTTTTGTCTCTCTTCCTCCAAGTTCATGTGTGTGAGAGAGACTGACAGTAAGTTTTTATATTCCATTTTACCAATGAAAACGTATTATAAGGAACACTTAACGCACTTTTTGTTGTTTCACGTGACAGGTTCTTATGAATAACTTACAAATAAGGTATGCATGAAGTGTCCCGTACACTTTAAGTGTCCCGTTATTGGTTCAAGTAGATGCTAGTCCGTGTGGTTCTTGAATACATTACGCTACATATATCTGACCGCGCTTCATGTCTTATTTACAAGTTGTTGTTTATGAATAAGATATACGTAACGTGAAAGTGTTTGATAAACTTAGGGCACAGTAAATATAGAAGCTAGTGTCTCCTTACAAGCGTCGTCCGTCATATGACGACCGTAATACAGCGGAGATGTGTATCACGTACATTATCTGTGTGTTCTTAGATTGATGATAGCGGGCGCCGCTATATTGCGGTCGTTATATGACGGACAACTAATCTTAGAAATTATGAATTAGTAAAATGTACCAATAATAAGTTATTCTGTTTGTATTTATTATGGATGTGAAATTTACACTCAAGTTACTACTCTTTCTATGTTACTCAATCATCAATTCAATATGGCTGAATCAATTTCGATGAAATTCTGTAATTAATCACCGAGCACGGTGCGCAACCGAGCGAAGCCTCGCGCAAACACTAGTATGTTATAACTGTGAGTGTTTGTATCATTTAACGTGACGTCACACGATGAGCGAATACATATTACTGCTATAATGAGTATTATTTCCATTTTCAAAGTTCACAGCTGGGCATAGGCTTTCCTCACAGAATGTCATGTCGATAGTCAAAGTCAAAGTCAAAGTCAAAAGTATTTTATTCATTGAAATCACAAGGATCATTTTGAATCGTCTTAAAAAATAAATTTACAGTTACTCCTGTTCCAACGCAACCAGACCTAGAAGAATCAGGCAACAAACACGGTCTGTTTTTCTTTTGATGATCCTTCTTACTACTAGGTGGAGAGCGCCTGTGTGGTGCCTCGAGAACAAGTGGAAGCTGATTCAAGGAAAAAAGGAAAACCAAATTAAAAGCCTTACTTAGGTAGGCAGTCAAAAGTAAGATGATAGAGAGAATCAGCAAAAGTTCATAAGGCAGCACACACTACGCTTGATATACACATAAATAACACATCAGTAATAAATTATATACAGGTACAGACATTGCAAATTGACAAATTAGGTGTCGAGGGGCAGAGCGACATCAGGCCACGCGGCTTTATCATTAACATAGTCATTTAGTGTGTAATACGCTTTCTTAATTAAATTATTCTTTATGTAAGATTTAAATCTTCGAATCGAAAGTTTAGAAGCACTTTCCGGAAGTTTATTATAGAACCGAACAGAATTCCCCATAAAAGACCCACTTACTTTTTTTAATCTAAATTTGGGAATACTCAGTTTATTTTTATTTCTCGTGTTAAAACAATGCACGCCACTTTTTTTCATAAATCTATCTAAGTGTTTATGTGTATATAATAAGGTTTCGTAGATGTATTGCGATATTACGGTGAGAATGTTAATTTCCTTAAAACGCTCCCTCAAGGAGTCACGTGGCTTCATTTTATATATGGCACGTATTGCCCGTTTTTGTAAAACAAATATTGCTTGGATGTCTGCTGCTTTCCCCCACAGAATGATGCCATATGACATAACACTATGGAAGTAGCCAAAATAAACTAGCCTAGCTGTAGCTTCATCAGTAAGCTGCCTTATCGTACGAACTGCATATGCAGCGGAGTCTAGAGCCACCTCCATCCACCGACTTCCTGCTACCTATATTATGTCTTTATTATGTTAGATCAATGTGCGACGTATTAGAGCTGCGTGTGACGTCACCGTTATTGCTGACTCCCATGCACAGTGAGCACACGTGCTTCTCGATTACGCCATCTCACAGATGAACGCGCGCTCGTAGGAACCAGTCCAGTTGTCAAGTGTGCCGTCTCTGTACATGACCCCGTAGGGGTTGCTGTCCTCGTATGATGGCTGACCCGGCCTCCAGAGCGCGCGTCCGGCCTGCGCGAGGGTCTGACCTGCAAGGAGACGACACACTGAACACAAGCACTCTAGCACTAGTACATACATACACACTACATAGACACACTACATAGACCCGGGTGCCAGTGCGCGCGTCCGGCTTGCGCGAGGGTCTGACCTGCAAGGAGACGACACAGTGAACACAAGCACTCTAGCACTAGTACATACATACACACTACATAGACACACTACATAGACCCGGATGCCAGTGCGCGCGTCCAGCCTGCGCGAGGGTCTGACCTGCAAGGAGACGACACAGTGAACACAAGCACTCTAGCACTAGTACATACATACTCACTACATAGACACACTACATAGACCCGGGTACAAGTGCGCGCGTCCGGCCTGCGCGAGGGTCTGACCTGCAAGGAGACGACACAGTGAACACAAGCACTCTAGCACTAGTACATACATACAAACTACATAGACACACTACATAGACCCGGGTACCAGTGCGCGCGTCCGGCCTGCGCGAGGGTCTGACCTGCAAGGAGACGACACAGTGAACACAAGCACTCTAGCACTAGTACATACATACAAACTACATAGACACACTACATAGACCCGGGTACCAGTGCGCGCGTCCGGCCTGCGCGAGGGTCTGACCTGCAAGGAGACGACACAGTGAACACAAGCACTCTAGCACTAGTACATACATACACACTACATAGATCCGGGTACCAGTGCGCGCGTCCGGCTTGCGCGAAGGTCTGACCTGCAAGGAGACGACACAGTGAACACAAGCACTCTAGCACTAGTACATACATACACAATACATAGACATACTACATAGACCCGGGTACCAGTGCGCGCGTCCGGCTTGCGCGAGGGTCCGACCTGCAAGAAGACGACACAGTGAACACAAGCACTCTAGCACTAGTACATACATACACACTACATAGACACACTACAAAGACCCGGGTACCAGTGCGCGCGTCCGGCTTGCGCGAGGGTCTGACCTGCAAGGAGACGACACAGTGAACACAAGCACTCTAGCACTAGTACATACATACACACTACATAGACACACTACACAGACCCGGGTACCAGTGCGCGCGTCCGGCTTGCGCGAGGGTCCGACCTGCAAGGAGACGACACAGTGAACACAAGCACTCTAGCACTAGTACATACATACACACTACATAGACACACTACACAGACCCGGGTACCAGTGCGCGCGTCCGGCTTGCGCGAGGGTCCGACCTGCAAGGAGACGACACAGTGAACACAAGCACTCTAGCACTAGTACATACATACACACTACATAGACACACTACATAGACCCGGGTACCAGTGCGCGCGTCCGGCCTGCGCGAGGGTCTTACCTGCAAGGAGACGCGCAGTGTACTCTAGCACTAGTACATACAAACTACTATATAGTGTGTGTAGTGTGTATGTATGTACTACTAGTAGTTTGTATGTACTAGTGCTAGAGTGCTTGTGTTCACTGCGCGTCTCCTGCAGCACTCTAGCACTAGTACATACATACACACTACATAGACACACGCCTTTTTCCCCGAAGGGGTAGGAAGAGCCTCAATGGGCCTCTTTTCACAGTGGGTTGCAACATCGTGGAATAAAGACGTGACGAGTGGTGAGTTCATCGCCGCCATTGCTTCCAAAGTTTGACTCGGCTAATGCTTTCCTACAGTAACAACACATTCCATAATAAGCTAGCATCCGGGGAATCTCTTCGTCGGCTTTTACGACATCCACGGGAGGAGACGGAGAGGTCCATTCTTATGCCGGAAACACTAAGGTTAGCAGTATAAGACCTTATTATTAAAGAGTTCGTCCGAGGAAGTACTACCTCCATAACTATTTCTACCACAAAGCAGTAGTGCTCGCATTGCTGTGTTCCAGTTTGAAGGGTATGAGTGCCGGTGAAATAACAGGCACATGAGACTTTTCATCTTTATGTCTCAGGGTGGCAAGCGCAGTGCAATGCCACATAGGGCGCGTCCTAGGTGATGCGACCTATGTGGTCATGCATTGTTAAGGGCAGGACACCAGGTGGCAACGTGCTTGTTTCATCATTCACGAAGACAAAATATTAAAAAAAAAATGCCTACTGTGAATATTTGTCTACTGTGACGATGAACATCTTAAAGATATACTAGCAGCCCGCTCGCGACTTCGTTCACGTGGTCCCGGTGCAACGTCACCTACCGGTCCAGTTGTGAATCTAAACCATCCATCCAGAGACCCACTCAAACACTGACAAAACAATTCATCAAAATCGGTCCAGCCGTTTAGTATGAATTAAGTGTCATACACACGTACAAACAAATTGCATATGTGTATATACTAGCTAAGCCCCACGGTTTCACCCGCGGTTAAACAGTGATTTATAGAAAAAATACAATTCTTAAATTCACTATTCACGCGTATTAGCGTATTGCCAGCCACATGCGATTATGCGATCCAGACAACCACGCGACATTGCACAAAAACGCACTAAGTTTTAAGACGATGACAATGAGTTGTTCCTGATGGATCCTAGCTGACAGAACTCGTCGCTAACAACCTCTTTTTAAAAAATGGAAAACATTATTGGAAAAGGTTATTAGAATAAGCTGTTTGCGACATGCTTAGCACGGATAAGATCAAAATTGTCTCGGCGTGTAAGGAGAATCAGAAATCTACTGCAATCATCAGGGCATCTACATCAGGGCTGCCCAGACGAATACCTGTTTTTTGCTTGACTTAACTGTGTGTTTTTAGGTATTTCTAGTTGAACTGTATGTTTCAATATTTATAGCGTGCATAGCAGTCACTGCGGTAGCTGAATTTTTTTAACTGGTTTTTTGCTTGACTTAAGTGTGTGTTTTTAGGGGTCTCTAATTTAACTTTATGTGTCAATGTTTATAGCGTGCATAGCAGTCGCTGCGGTAGCTGGATTTTATTAACTGATTTTTTAGTTGACTTAAGTGTGGATGTTTTTATGTATATCTAATGTCTTTTGATGGCAATATTTATAGCATGCATAGCAGTTGCTGCAGGAGCTGGATTTTGTTATCTAATGTTTTTTAATGACAATTTTTATAGCATGCATAGCAGTCGCTGCAGTAGCTGGATTTTATTAACTGGTTTTTTGCTTGATTTAAGTGTGTGTGTTTTTATGTGTCTCTAATTGAATTGTATGTGTCAATATTTATGGCGTGCATAGCAATCGCTACGGTATCTGGTTTTTTTAACTGGTTTTTTGGTATGTTTGCTTTTATGTGTCTCTAATATTTTTTAATAACAAAATTTTTAGCGTGCAGCAGTTGCTGCGGTAGCTGTGTTTTTACTGTTTTTTTGCTTGATTTTAGTGTGTGTGTTTTTATGTGTTTCTAATTTAACTTTATGTGTCATTTTGCGTGCATGGCAGTCGCTGCGGAAGCAGGTTTATTTTTTTTTTTTTGCTTGACTTTTAATACATAAGTGTGTGTCTCTTATATTTTATACGTCAATACAACGTCACGGCTACACCGTGAAAGGACACCATACTCAAGTTTTTGAATTTAGAGGTCCCATTTTAATCAGTGGCGGAGCGTGCCTTGTCGGGGCCCCGTATAAAAATTTTTTTGGAGGCCCTTATATGGAGGTAAAGATTTTTCACAAAAGAAAAAAAATATTGTGAGAAGTAATATTTATTTATCACATAATTTACCCATTTTACAAATAAAAATCGAATTTTAAATATTCACTCTCCTTGCCTTTTTATCGGCAAACTGATTTATTAAATCATTTATGGCTGATGATGATTTTAGTTTTTCTAAAGTTTCTGCCTCTATGGACAATAGTGAGATGTCTGACAGCCGTTCTTGTCCCATCGAAGTTCTTAAGTAATTTTTTATTAGTTTTAATTTTGAAAAACTTCTTTCTGCCGTTGCGGTTGTAACTGGAAGGGACAAGAATAAAAAGCATGCTGTGATTACCTCGGGAAAACTGGATGCAAGACTATTGAATTTTACTAGCAATAATTCAATGAGTTCTTTAATGGAATAAATTTTTTTAATTTCAGAATTTAAGCATGTTTTTAGAGCCTTTAATTGGTCACAAAGATTAAGTGAGATGTCTTTACTGTATTTAGCAGGCAGTTTTCCGGAAGCGTTTAATATCTCTTCGCTTGAAGAAGATAGGAGTTTCTCCGGTTGTAATATTTCGAATATACTATTCAGGTTGCAAAGGCTCTGAAATCTTTCTTTAGTTTGAGAAATTAATATATCTAAACAGCAATAGTATACATTGACTTTGAAATAGGATTCCGGGTCGGAAATTCTCTCATCTTGTGATAACTCATCAAAAAAACGCTTCATTATCTTTCGCCTACTGTTTTTAAAAACAGTTGTTACCCCCCACTTTTTTGCTAAATCTTTGGATTCATTTAGCAAACTATTAAATGAATTCTGATTTTTTAATTGGCACAGTCTATTTAAAAGATTACTTAATAAAATACTAGATTTCTGTAAGTCATTATTTTCATGCTGTAGAGCTTTAGAAACAGGATTAATAATTTCAAATAGTGAAGAAAAAAATGTAACGAGCTCTAAGAAATCAAAACTCTCTAAAATATTAATTATACTTTTACATTCTTCACGTTCATCTTTTTTATTTGAAATTAAATTTAGTTGGTACAAAGTTTTCATGATTAGTAAAAAAAAAAAATTTACTGCTAATAAAGCGTCGTTCCTAGAAGACCATCTGGTAGGACATACCTTTTTAAGGGTAATCAAATATTTTTCAGATGAATCGTCACTTAGCATAGCCCAGCGTTTTATACTATTGCCAAAAAAAGTATATATTTTTTCTAAATTATCGAAAAAAGTCGATACTTCACGAACATGTCTCGCAGCATCGTTCAAAACCAAGTTTAAAGCGTGCGCAGCACAATGAACATAATCGGCATTTGGAGCATGCTCTTTTATTAGGGTTTGTAATCCTCCATACACACCCGACATAACATTTGCTCCATCGTATCCCTGTCCTCTACATTTAGTCAAATCAATTCCATATTCTTTAGTCAAATTTAAAATGACAGTTTTCAGACCTGCAGCACTGCAATCGGTTACTGCTATGAATCCTAAAAAGGACTCACAGATTTTTATTTCTTTAGGCACATTATCATCATTTTCTGTAACCGAGATATATCGAAAAACTACAGATAGTTGGTCAATTTTTGACAAGTCTTGTGTTGTATCCAGAATTATTGTCAGAAATGGAGCTTTTTTAATTTCTGAGATAATACTGTTCCTAACGTTAGTACCAAGCAAACTAATAATTTCGTTTTGAATCGTAGGGCTTAAATAATTTATTTCACCTTTCGGTTTTAGAAAAAGTTCTTTTAAATTTGCATCATAGTTAGATAGCAGACGTGAAATTGCCATAAAATTGCCAGAATCAGAATCATGCCCCCTCAAAGGTAGATTACAAGATACTAAAGTAATTATAACATTAATTATACGATGCAGTACATCTCTCCAGAATGTAATTTTACTATCGATTTCACTTTTCAATAGAGTATCGATGGTATTTCCTTGCAACCAATTATTATAAGAGAGTGAGGCACTAATATGCTGCTGTGACTTTTCATGGTCAAGAATAGTTTGTGTGAAATTGCTTCTAACCGAAACACCGTTAACCCAAGCAGAGGAGTACGATTTGTTTTGACGATCTGCCAATAACCAACAGAAGTGACAGTACGGTTTGTTTAAAACGTTAGAATAACATAACCATGGTCTTATAATTTTTATGCCTGCCTGATTGAAATATGAATAATAATAAGCTGAAAAAGGTCGGTTATTTTCTGAAACTTTTGGAAATGGTCCTTGTGGTTTAAATGGACCCAATTTAAAAATTATTTTTCGTTCGCATTCAGTTAAATTGTCACCAAAATTTCCTCTATCTGATGAAATTATATTACAATCTGCATTATCTGCAGATATATCAGAATCGTTGACTTGGGGTTCCTCGATTTCTGGATGGACATCCGATAAAGTATGTGCTTGGCTTTCTTCTATTTCCGGATGGATATGTGACGAAGAACATGCTTCAGAAGAATCTAAAAATAAACGAGTAATTGTTAAAAAATAAATACGAATGCTTTGATACTAAACTAAAAAGAGTTATATATAAATAAATAACGTTACTAAGGGTCACAGTTAGAGAGTGTTCAGTTCAGACGCACACAGATTCTACGCGGATTGTGCTCGTACCTATTAGTAGATACAAAATCACCTGCAGCCCGTCCGTGCATTACTATACACCTGCGTGCTATTTAAATGCAGCGCGTAGTGTAGTGGCCATACAAAACGAGAACCCGAAAGCGAGTCTGCACATCTGAAGTTCTCAACACGCAATTAACGATACGATACGGACTGATAAACAAACAACAAAACAAATCGATCCTATAGATAAGTTAGAATTTTGTTTTTTTAAATCAAGGCACGGAACCCTAAAAACAGTATAATTGTGAAAATCGAGGGGGGAGACAACTTTTTGTGACGAACAGATGGACAGACCGAAATTAAAAGATTTCCTTGTTTATCACTACGGGCCCCTAATAAATGGGTTGGGTAGTAGTGTAGTACTTACCTTTCCAATCTAAATCACTCACAGTATCTTGTCTCTGAAAAAATGAAGAAATTTTGGGCACTTTTTTTATAACCTCGTCCCTTTTCTGTTTAATTTTTCTTTTCTTAGCGCCGCTGGGATAATCTCTTTTCCTTTCACTCATTTCTTTTACAAATTGTTACTAATACTGCTAAACCAGAAGAACAATATTGTTTGTACTGAATTACAATGTAATGCACATTTATATAAAGCGCGTAAATAAACAGTGCACTGCACTCCGTGGTTTAACATCCAATGCAAAGTACAACAACGTACACGTACATCGCGATATCGATGAAGGATTCCCGGGGATTCCCCGCTGAGTTGAAGATGAAGTAAGTAAAACGGGGAAGTCCCGCAGCCCGCCATAACGATGTAGTGTTGCCAACTTTTGAACGCACGCTTAAGGCGGGAAAAAAAGGAATTGCTTTATAGAATTTTGTCATTTGTAAAATAAAATAAATTAGAAAGTTTTTATTCTTTTTCCTTACACACTTTGGGGGCCCCCGTGGCCCGGGGGCCCCGTATAATTGATACGGCAAATACGGCGGTAGCTACGCCCCTGCATTTTAACCTTGAAATCCTGAAAATATTTTAATCCCAACATCTATACCGTGTAACGTTCTTTCAAACGACACTATACTCAAGTTTTTAAATCTAGGGGTCACACTATACCCATGAAAATGTTTTAAGCTCAACAACGACACCATACTCGAGGTTTTCAATTTAGGGGTTCCATTTTAACCTTGAGGTCCTGAAAATATTTATATCTCAACCAAGATGCTAACTTTTAAATTGTCAAAATACGCTGAAATCTGGCTAAAACGTAAAGTGTATCTATTTACAAAGAAAACGTTCTCATTCCTTTTTTTAGTAAAATTTCAGGTACTGCCTGACATAGAGTATGCACTTTTTTTTTTATTTCGTAGAATCTTACTACCAACTATTTTCGAAATACGAAGCACTTAAGTGTTACATTAAAAGCCGTTTTGGACCCCTTACAGTGTGAATTTTCCGGAACCCTTTTTTAGTACAACGTATAGTATTATTTTAACTGTGGTATAATCCTGTTCGTCCGGGGAAGTACTACCACCATACCTATTGTTCGTCCGGGGAAGTACTACCACCATACCTATTTAGTAGTAGTAGAGCTTTTTTGTGAAAGAGTTCGTCCGGGGAAGTACTACCACCATACCTATTTCTGCCGCAAAGCAGTAGTGCTCGCATTGCTGTGTTCCGGTTTGAAGGGTAAGGGTGCCGGTGAAATTACAGGCACATGAGACTTTTCATGTTTATGTCTCAGGGTGGCGGGCGCAGTGCAATGCCACATAGGGTGCGTCCTAGGTGGACGTGACCTATGAGGTAATGCACTGTTCATAGGCAGAGGTTACCGCTTAACATCAGGTGGGCATCTTGCTTGTTCCGTCATCCAAGTAGTATAAAAAAAAAAAAAAAAAAAAAAAAAAAAACCTACACCCAAAAAGAGTCTAGGTCCAGCAGTTTAGGATGTGCATTGCAAAGGCTAAGATCATTAGAAGCCCTTTTTTGTTGGACCCCTAAAGAGGTTTTTTTTTTGAATTTTTTTCTTAATACCTACATCTTTACACCTTAAACTAAATACTCTCCAAATTTCAAGTCTTTTCGACCAGTGGTTTAGGCTATGCGTTGTAAAAACTAAAGTTTTCTTTACAAATTAAACGTTTCCCTATCGTTTTTCAGGAAAATTTCAGGTACCGTTGATATACGTATTTGTTTATTTTATTTGAGGAATCTTCTTTTAAATTTTCAAGGTACTACTACCGACAGTTTCTGAAATACAGAGCTTTTTTGTTGTATATTAAAAGCCCATTTTGGACCCCTTAGGGAGCTAATATCTAAAATTACTTTCTTAATGCATCCCTAGACCATAAAAAGAACATAGCCTCTAAATTTCAGGTCTCTAGGACTTACAGTTTAGACTGTATGTTGATAGTCAGTGAGTCAGTCACGCAAAACCCCGTTTCACCGGCATAAGTCTCGATCCCGTGGGAATATAGGGATAAAAAGGTGCCTATGTGTTATTCCGGGATTCCAGTTATCTCCATTCCAAATTTAATCCAAATCCGTCAAGCCATTTCTGCGTGAAGAAGTAACAAACACACTACACACATACACACACACACAAACTTTCGCCTTTATAATATTATATATATAAGTGTGATATATATATATATATATATACAGTGGTGGCCATATAATTAAGAACGCTGATATAAAGGGAAGATTTTTTCCAACTAAGATGCAAAACTAATTGTATGCATTTGTTTTTATTTCTCTCGGTATCGTAAAACATTTCCATATTACACCACTGTATTCATTGATACACATGATTAGCTAAAAATCAAAAGGCAATATTTTTACACTACTTTTAAACAAAGTATTCCTTATTACTGGCTGGTCACGTAATTAAGAACGCTAAGTAGTTTATACCTTTATTCAAATTTAAATAGAGAACACTCAGTCGATTTGTTACTGTTTGTATAATTTTGGCGCCATTACGTGCTGTAAAAGATTAAAGGTGATTGCTTCTTTAGAAAAAACAATGGGAAAAAATAAAAGTTGTGATAAATCTACAAGGGAAGTAATAATAAAACTTCGCCGGAAGAATTGGTTTTATAAAAAGATAGCCGACCATCTGCAATGTTCAAAAACGATGGTTTTCCACGCTGTAAAGCATTTTGCTACGTATCAAACTACTTCGAATGTTCCACGTGTACCTAAACAGAGAAAAACAACTCCTCGAGATGACCGAAACATCGTTCGTATGGCAAAACAAAATCCTTTTAAAGGGTCCAATGAGCTTAGAAAATAATATTTTGGTGAAAACAACCCTTCAGCAATCTCAGCACGCACTATTCGAAGACGTTTGGTAGAAGAAAAATTGCACGGTAGGATAGCAAGAAAGGTACCCATGTTAAAACTTTGCCACAGGCATGCCCGGCTTGCATTTGCGAGAAAGTATGAAAACTGGACTGTGCAACAGTGGAAAAATGTACTTTTTTCTGACGAGGCGAAAATAAACAGAGTATGTTCTGATGGAAAACGATATGTACGACGTCCCCCGAATACAGCATTCGACCCAAAGTACACGAAAGTTACATTAAGGTGGTCGCTTTTCCATACAAACGTATTAGCACAAATATGGGCAAACAGAGTATAATTTTACACTGAAATGACTGTTGTTGGCTTTTATATTGGTCATTATTTGCGTCAATACATATTTGGTTGAAGAAAACAGTGGATTAATAGCGAAAATAACATCGAAATTTTAGTTCATTTATGTCAGTGTGTGAGTGTACACTGACAGTGTAACACACATAGCCGCAGATTAGACAACAGTTACAAGTCTCTTACACGCGACGTTGTCAGCTCGTGACTTACGCCGGCTAAGCGCTGTTGCCGCTTCGATCTGTCATATCATAATTAGCTCGGATAGATAATATTAGAAAAACAAACATTTAGGATTGGACATGTGTATGCGAATCAGCCAGACAGCCGGAGGCCGCAATGCATTGCAAGGTCTCTACATATGAACTTTGTATAAATAATGGGAGAAAATTAAATTACAAACAACTAGACAGAAATTACAGACAAATATAATATTATCTTAATTACGTAAAAATTAAATTAAATACAAACTACTAGCTGATCATAATTACCTATATATTTACGCACAAGGTTTTTTGAACTGAGACCTCACGAATACACACGGTTTAGGTAGGTTACCTTATTTATTTCGAAAAAATATCTATGTACATCCACATGTGGTTCGAAAAGTTAGACCTTCAACGTCGTTAAAATTCCTAGAAACGGGAGGTCAACAAAGAATGTTATACACTGGTTGTTATTTTATAGAGTAGGTACCTACAAGTTTCAAGATTCATAAATTTTAGACTTTTCCCAGTATTTGTATCATAAAAGCTACAAACGTAAAAAAAACAGCGTTGTAGGATTAGTGGAAGTACCCTAGAGGTTTTGTTTTTTTACATTTTTGATTTACACTAACATCTCAAAAACTAAAATAGTTTTGAGATGTCGAAGCGAGGAACTTTCATATGACACCACATTTGATCTGATATTCTTACTTTTTTTTACCTCCTCTTGGACCCCAATATCTCAACAACCCCCCCGACCGATATAGCTCATAACCTTACCAACAAATTGTACCAATACTATCACCTCCCAATCAAATTTCATGACGATCGGATTAACGTTTCGGAAGTTATGCTCGGACAAACATACATACATACATACATACAAACGCCAATTCTTCCAAGTTGAATCAGAGAACTCGCTCCGCTCGTTCAATATTTAAAAAAAAAAAACATAGTATTGCCTTGTTTCAGTCGAAGTCAGTTCTGTGTAGGTAGGTGAAACTACAATCTTCAAACAAATTCGTTGAAATGATTCCTAGGGGTCTTATTCATTATAATTGCGAGTTAGGGTCTTCGGAAGATTCAGATATGCAGGCCCAGGGTGGGTATTGAACATTTTGCCTCCTGCTTAGAAGACAACAGTTCATCTTACTATGACATGTTATGTCTGTTCGTGTATGTCACAGCCACTTTTTTCCGAAACTATAGGATCTATGCTGTTGAAACTTGGTAAGTAGATGTATTCTGTGAACCGCATTCAGATTTTCACAAAAAAATAGAAAAAACAAAAAAAAATGGGGGTTCAGTTCTAAGTATTAGTACTTAGAACTGAAACTCAATTTTTTTTTTCATCAAACCCGTTGGTGTGGGTATCTATGGATAGGTCTTCAAAAATTATATTGAGGTTTCTAATATAACTTTTTTCTAAACTGAATAGTTTGCGCGACAGACACTTCCAAAGTGGTAAATATAAGATTTGTGACATTTAATATTATGATTCCTTATTATTATTCACTAGTATTTTACCTTGTTTCGTTGCCATAATTATTACTATTGAATTATATTGTAAGAATAAATACTATTAAACCGTAGGTTAGAAACTAACATTATTATTAAAATTGCATGCTAACTAATGGCGAAATATGCTGGTCCTAAGATTAAATAATCTTATATATATTTTTTCATCCTCTTGTACCATATTTCATGCAATAAATTATTATTATTTATTTATAAAAAAGTCTCCCCCCCCCCCCCCCCCCAACCCCGTAACTTCTAAAATAAGAGAATGATAAAACTAAAAAAACAAAATGTACATTACCATGTAAACTTCCAACGAAAATTGGTTTGAACGAGATCTAGTTAGTAGTTTTTTTTTAATACGTCATAAATCGTAAACCATCCAAGAACTTTGATATTATGTTACTTGCTGCTACGGAACCCTTCATGGGCGAGTCCGACTCGCACTTGGCCACTTTTTTTTTTAATTTCCATAATATTATTTGCATGCAATGCATATCAGCCGGCCTAGCCAAATGACATTCGCTTCGAAGCGATTCCATTCCTTTCTAGGCGCTAGTCCAGATGGTACGTTCCTAAGCACTAATTTATTACTAGTAGGTAATTGTGTTTATACAATTTAATTGAATTAATTAATTAAATAATAATTATTTTAATTTTTGTTTTTTATTTTGTTTTTTTTTGTTTTTTGTGTTTTTTTGTTTTGTGTACTGTACTAGCCATTTCACCGCAGCTTGGCAAACAAACAAACAAAGAAAACAACAAAGTTTACATATTTACAGGTAATTAATTTTGTAAAAATTAAAAAAAAACCCGAACGAAATAAAACGGCAGAACCGATTTTGATCCAACAAAGCTAAGAACACTCCCGACAAATACACCTATCAAAAAAAACAAAAAACGATTTCGGTTCATCCGTTCGGGAGCCACGTTGGGACATACAGACACACACACACACACACAGACACGTCAAACTTATAACACCCCTTCGTTTTTCGTCGGGAGTTACAAAATACAAAATAATAGTAAAGATAAATAAAAAAACATAAAAAAGATAAATATTTTATACATACAAATTAACAATCTTTTTTTTTAAGGAGAATTAGCCTTTTTGAAATACAATCCTTTCCCTCATTGTCTCGCAAGTCACAAAGGCCTCGAAATTAAAAAAAATATAATTAATTTTTATTGAATGGGTTATCCTCTTTTTTAACCCCCGACGAAAAACGAAGGGGTATTATAAGTTTGACGTGTCTGTGTGTGTGTGTGTCTGTCTGTCCCATCGTAGCTCCCAAACGGATGAACCGAAATGGTTTTTTTTTGTTTGAAAGGTGTATTTTTCGGGAGTGTTCTTAGCTTTAGTTGATCAAAATCGGTTCAGCCGTTCAGCGTTGGGGTTTTTTTTTAATTTTTACAAAAATAATTACTAACTCAACTATAATCTGGACCTCTTCAAGGCTAGAGTGAATAGGTGCCTTCTAGACCTTTGTGCTCCATCTTCGGCCGCATCGTCACTTACCAACAGGTGAGATCGTGCACAAACAAAGGTCTATCAATGTTAAAAAAAAAAAAAAAAAAAAAAAAAACTTGTTGAAAATAGGGTCAACTGCGGATTTCCTCAATGAAGAATTGTTACTTCGTCGGCTTTATTTCTCAAACTCAAGACATCACAATAATGGAAATGGAGCGCGACGAATTATTCCCATTTGTCACACTGATCTGTCCCCCCTAAGGTGACAGTTAGAACAAAAAAGTTGGATCTGTCCCCCTGTTGCGTGATTGGGTGATGGCTGGTACATTTGCGTGTAATTTTAATTTTAATTTTAGATTATTGTATGGAACCCTTCGTGCTAGAGTCCGACTAGCACTTGGCAGTTTTTTTTATAGTTTATGATACCAATTGGCAAACTAGCATACGGCCTGATGTGAAGTGGTCACCGTCGCTTATAGACACCGGCAACACCGGGGGTAATTGTCGATGCGCTGCCTACCCTGAAGGAATTTATGACCATTTATCATGAAATAAAACATGTCGTTGCCTTCGTCGCGGCCTTACTTGTGCTTTGTAAAGCAATAGCCATTGATGCGGCGTAAAATAAAGTTTCTATGTGCATTATATTATGGGGGAGGCCTATGCCCAGCCGTGGACTTCAGTTGATGATCTATCAATAAAAGCTGAAAGTAAATAAATCTTTAGAAAAAAAGCGGCCAAGTGCGAGTCGGACTCGCCCATGAAGGGTTCCGTAGCAGCAAGTAACATAACATAAAAGTTCTTGGATGGTTTACAACTTTTGATATATTAAAAAAAACTACGTACTCTCTCGTACGATCTCTTTCAAAACAATTTTCGTTGGAAGTTTACATCATAAGTGTACATCATATTTTTTTTTTAGTTTTATCATTCTCTCTCGCGCAAACTATTCAGTTTAGAAAAAAATGATATTAGAATCCTCAATATCATTTTTGAAGACCTATCCATTGATACCCCACACTGGTTTGATGAAAAAAAAATGTGTTTCAGTTTTAAGTATGGGGAACCCCAAAAACTTATTGTTTTTTTCTATTTTTGTGTGAAAATTAGTTTCGGAAAAAAGTGGCTGTGACATACACGGACAGACAGACATACATGACGAATCCATAAGGGGTCCGTATTTTTTTTTTCGGAACCCTGAAAAACGACTTCATAGCTAGGAATTTATACCCAATACAACATAAATACATACATAGACACACGCCTTTTTCCCCGAAAGAGTAAGCAGAGCCTCTCATGTGCCTCTTTTCACTGTGGGTTGCACCATCGTGGGAAATACACGTGACAAGTGGTGAGCTCATCGCCGCCATTGCTTCCCACGACTGACTCTGCTAATGCTTTCTTCCAGTATAAGCAGTCAGGACAAATCTTATACTAACGAATCTCACAAACAAGTCCGGGTATAAGACTTAATAAAATTAGTGTGCTGATGAAAATGAGCCTAAACACGGCCAGTCTACTATTATCCCTCGAGGAGTTCCGCTGTCCACATTCCGTCTCCATCATCAGATCAGCTCGCTTTCACCATAGTATTGTACTGTCATCGGAACTAGATAGGTACGAGTATGCCAAATTTCAGCTCAATCGGATATTGCAGGAGACACCATTGTTGCCACCCGTGAAATATAGTAGTAGTAGAGCTTTTTTGTGTAAGAGTTCGTCCGGGGAAGTACTACACCCATACCTATTTCTGCCGCAAAGCAGTAGTCCTCGCATTGCTGTGTTCCGGTTTGAAGGGTAAGGGTGCCGGTGAAATTACAGGCACATGAGACGTTTCACCTTTATGTCTCAGGGTGGCGGGCGCAGTGCAATGCCACATAGGGCGCGTCCTAGGTGGACGTGACCTATGAGGTAATGCACTGTTCATAGGCAGAGGTTACCGCTTAACATCAGGTGGGCCATCAGCATGTTCCGTCATTCTAGTAGTATAAAAAAAAAAAAACATTCTGAATGCAAATGCTTGACTTGTTGCTGAAAATACCGAAATTGATATATGTGTGCCTATAATATTTGAGGAGTTCCCTCACTCAATCTTCATGGATTCCATCATCAGATTTTTTTTTAATGAAAATGGCACCAATCTGGAAGTATATCATGTAATTTTTTTTCCTAATCGTTACGTAAATGGTATGAGGTAACAAACATAATAAAAAACTCTGGAATTGATAACCTCCTCCATTTTTTGAGGTCGGTTAAGAATCGAGTACCTACTTTTTGATTTGAAATAAAGACACACCACAACACTCACTTCACAAACATAATATTGGCTGAAGCAGAATCAGTGTATTTTGTAGATCATTACAAAAACATTTATAAAAAAAAAATAGTCTGGTATCGAACCCAGTACTGTGGTTTTGGTGTCGAGAGATCTAGTCACTGGTTCACAAAAAAAAAAAAGTAAAAAAAAAATACAAAAAATATAGGCAGTATAGAATCGAACGCAGTAACGTGGTTTCAGAAGTTCTGAGTCGACAGTCCAAGCCGCTAGTCCAACCATTTTGAAATTCGCGCGCCGAAATTAGCTTATAGTTCTAATACAATAATATCCTTGACTGTGTGCGTGAGTAGGCTTTCATATTGCTCGGAATTTGCTCGGCACAAGTATGTTAAAACTAGAGACTAAAATAACCTGAAATATATCTAGTTACATAGCAAATAAACCACCATTTGCGTGAACGTTAGTGTTATGACATAATATGCACATTTTAATTCATAAATACATAAAATACTTCAAAATTTGGCAACAGCGCCATCTATTGACGCTGTTGTGCCTAGCTGACCACGAGGAACAACCTTAAAGCACGGTGGTGGAAATGTGAAAATTTGGGGTTGCTTTTCTGGACATGGTGTAGGACCTGTAAAGTTGATAGAAGGTAACATGGATCAGTTCCAATACAAAAATATACTGGAAGAAACAATGTTACCATACGCTGAAGACGTTCTACCGGTCATTTGGACATTCCAGCATGACAATGATCCAAAGCACACTGCACGCACCGTAAAGGAACTTTACAGCGCAATTAGTTTCTGTCTTAGACTGGCCTGCTAACAGTCCAGATCTAAACCCAATAGAGAATCTGTGGTTTGAAGTAAAGAAAAAGGTTTCAAATACAAAGTGTGGAAATTTAAGAGAGCTTTATGACGTTTTTTTAGAAGAATGGAACTCTATTTCTCTTTGGAAAGGTCAAAAATTAATAGAGTCAATGCCTCGCCGGTGTAAAGCTGTAATTAAAAGCCGTGGATATGCTATTAACTATTAATTTTAGTAAAATATTTATTGAATTTCTTTTTATGTTTCTTGTGCTACATAATATTGTGATTTTTTAAATCTAAGTGTCATACAACACAATTCCCGAGCAGTTAAATAAATCGTTCTTAATTATTTGTCCAGTTTCAGTACTATTTGAATGTTTTACTTTGATAAAATCAATAAAATGTGCAAAAAATAGTTAGCGATTTCATACTTTATTCTTAAGTCAGTTTGCTCTATTAATGTGACTATTATATAACGTAACTAGTTGCTTCTCAGAAGGTACACATCTCTGTGTATGATACGATTTAAATAAAAAACTTCTAGAACTTCAAATCGTTCTTAATTATATGACCACAAATGTGTATATATATGAACACCTCTGTGGCGCGGCGGGCGAAAGTTCGCCTGCGACGCAGGAGGTTGTGGGTTCGATTCCCGCCTCGGAACAAATATTTGTACGATATGCTGATAGTTTTTTTGGGTGTTCTGGGTATTTTTTATTATACAATAAAAAGTAAATAAAAAATATCTATCTATGTAATGTATTTTAAGTATGTCAGTTGTCTAGTATCCATAACACATGCTCTGCTTAGCTTGGGGCTAGATAATGTTATGTTAACTGCCCAGCATTATTTATTTACGCCTGCTTTTGTGTGTCCGGCCTAAAAAAAGACCCCTCCGACTCCTCTCGTGGATATCGTACAAGCCAACTAAGGGATTACCCGGACTTGTTGTTAATACTCGATGGTACAAGATTTGTCCTGGCTGTTAGCTTATTATGGAATGTGTTATTACTGGAAGAAAGCGTTAGCCAAATCAGTCGTGGGAAGCAATGGCGACGATGAGCTCACCACTTGTTACGACTATATTCCGGGATGGTGCAACCCACTGTGAAAAGAGGCCCATTGAGGCTCTGCCTACCCTTTTGGGGAAAAATGCGTGTGTTTATGTATGTATAGTACTACATAGAAAGATATTTTTTATTATATATAGAAAATACCCTCAACAAATATCTGCAGATCGTATGAGAAAATATTAGTTCCGAAGTGGGAATCGAACCCGCAAACTCCTGCGTCACAGGCGAACATACGCTCGCCGCGCCACAGAGGTCGTCATATTATGGATATGTCAGATTATAGGTAATAATGTCTGCAGCAAATAGGTAGCTCTACTGAGCTTTAGTTAAGTTATAAGCACAGATTATATAATAGTTACTACATTAATATAAGTCCCATTAGATGACCGTGGGAAAAGGCCAATGTATGAAATATCTACCTAGGATAAGCTATAACGGGCACTTTTCAGCGATCGGTGAGAGAGGCCCCGCACACAACTCACCTTTGACAGTCCGCCATGCACCGGCCTGCAGGTAGATGCCGACGTACACCACATACGTGGGCGAGGCGTCGTGTATCGCTTCGTAAGGATATCGCTGAAACAGCTCCACGAGGACCTTCTCCTCGGCGGCACTGTTGGGGACGGCGAGTCGCGCGCCCTCCGCCACACAGGTTCTGTTCGCGTCCCACCAGCTCGCTGTCTGCGTGTGGAACTTGTAGCAGTGTTGTGTGCGGTCGGAGAACTCGTATCCTGCGCACGATAGTATAGGTTTACTGACAGCACGGACACGTTTACAACTCAATTTTGTCAGTAGCGGTTTTATGCAATTTTGTAAACAAATTTAAGTTTTATGACACTTAATCTAACACACAACCAGATTTATTTATTTTCGAAAAAATTATAATCTAAAGGATCTGTTATCTTTTTTAACTTAAATTTATTGCTAAATTTAACCTGTCAAAGAGGTATTGCTCGCGTGTCCATAGTGTAGGTAATTAGAACATCCTGTCGACAGGCAGCAGTATAGTAATGGAGATCCACTTATTGTACAGTCAGCAACATACATTATAAGATTTTGACCTCCGTGGCGCAGCGGTCGAGTAGCTGGCTGAGACGCGAGAGGTGCGGGTTCGCTTCCCGCTACGGTACAAATGTTTGCATGATCTACAAATACTTGTTCGTGGTCTGTGTGTTGTGGTGACATGGTACTCGTAGTTCCTGATACACATGATATAGAGAATATTATTACCATTTTCACCAACCAATACATACACCTATACCTACAGGACACTAAACGTTTGTCATATTGACAGGTTTCTCTGAAAACTATATTTGACATGAGTTAAGTATCTCGTTAGCGTTAGGGGCCCCTAGTCGGTCCACAACCGCGCGGCAAGACCGCACGCCGTGACCTAGGTACGCAGTAACTATTCATTAATCTGCGCTCCGTGTCCTTGGACCGCGCAGCGCGACCGCACGCCGCGCGCCGTGACCAAGGTATGTAGTAACTATACATTAATCTGTGATCCGTGTCCTTGTAGCGCGCGGCGCGACCGCACGCTGTGACCTAGGTATGCATTAACTATTCATTAATCTGTGCTCCGTGTCCTTGGACCGCGCGGCGCGACCGCACGCCGTGACCTAGGTATGCAATAACTATTCATTAATCTGTGCTCCGTGTCCTTGAACCGCGCGGCGCGACCACACGCCGTGACCTAGGTATGCAATAACTATTCATTAATCTGTGCTCCGTGTTCTTGGACCGCGAGACGCGACCGCACGCCGTGACCAAGGTATGCAATAACTATTCATTCATCTGTGCTCCGTGTCCTTGGACCGCGCGGCGCGACCACACGCCGTGACCTAGGTATGCAATAACTATTCATTAATCTGTGCTCCGTGTCCTTGGAGCGCGCGGCGCGACCACACGCCGTGACCTAGGGTATGCAGTAACTATTCATTAATCTGCGCTCCGTGTCCTTGGACCGCGCGGCGCGACCACACGCCGTGACCTAGGGTATGCAGTAACTATTCATTAATCTGCGCTCCGTGTCCTTGGACCGCGCGGCGCGACCACACGCCGTGACCTAGATAAGCAGTAACTATTCATTAATCTGCGCTTCGTGTCCTTGGACCGCGCGGCACAGAATGACTATGCTCCATGTTGTCTCGTCCTCGATGATGAGGTACAGACTCCGAAGGCCGGTCCCTTCTACCGGCCAAGAGCGAGACGCACTCGCACAAAGAGGGATCCGCACCATCGTACAACATTAACACTATTGACTTTTTAGGGTTCCGTACACAAAGGGTAAAACGGGACCCTATTACTAAGGCTCCGCTGTCCGTATGTCTGTTCGTCTTTCACCAGTTTGTATCTCATGAACCGTGATAGTTAGACGCTTGAAATTTTCATAGATGATGTATTTCTGTTGCCGCTTTAAAATCAAATAATAACAAAGAGAATAAAATAAATATTCCAGGGGGCTCCCATACAACAAACTTGACTTTTTTGCCGTTTTTATAGATAATGGTACGGAACCCTTCGTGCTTCGTATCCTACTCGTACTTGGTCTGTTATTTTTATTATTAGGGGCCCCTTTAATTATTTATTTTTACTTTGTTTTTTTTCTGTTTTAGAGACTATAGTACTAATATTTATTCAGTGCTATAATGTTTCTTGCTGCTTTTTGAAAATTTGAAGTCCTTAAATCTTTTACGGTTCTAGAGAGAGACACAGTGACTGTAAAGGTCGACCAACAATTCTGACTTTGACGGCCTCCCTTGACTTTATTTTCCTTTTATTTTGAAAATATAAATACAATCTTTTTCTACATACGCAGCCCGCATTTGTACGCCCCCCTTTACATTAATTTAATTACCCTTTAATATTAAATTTTAATATACAGGGTGTAACATAATATCCCTATAAGCCCGGGGAGTGGGTATTCTTCACATCATGGCGAATAACTTTAGTTCTACGACTTTTTAAATTTCGAAGTTTTTAATCGCCTTGTAAAAATCCTGAAATTCCTCCAGAAAATGTACCTAACAAAACATGAGGCAGCCCCTCGCAAGGTACCCTAGCGGACCGTAACGTCCTCATGTTGTTTTACGTACGTTTTTGGAGGAATTTCAGGATTCTTACAAGGCATTTCATGAATGAAAAACATCGTTATTTAAAAAGTCGAAGTATTAAAGTTATTCGCACTGATGTGTAGAATACGCCCTCCCCGGGCATAAAGGGATATTATGTTACATCCTGTATTTAATGCAAATATGCAAGTCTCGACAGAGTTTACTTATTTCAGCCTTTCGGGGTCGAGACTCTGGGTTCGTGGGGTACCGGGGCCCTTCGCGTTTTCAAAATTCTTTCTGGGCATCAGTTCGAAGCGACGTGTGACCCGAGAGCTGGCTCTTATCTGGCTTAACGCATTAGTATTGCCATTCAGCGTGGCAATGCAGCCAGCATCTTAGGAACGCTTCCGTCTGATAGTGTTTTTTTTGTATACTACTCGAATGATGGATCAAGCATATGGCCCACCTGATGTTAAGCAGTAACCTCTGCCTATGGACAGTGCATTTTCACATAGGTTACGTCCACTTAGGACGCGCCCTATGTGGCATTGCACTACGTCCGCCACCCTGAGACATAAAGATGAAAAGTCTCATGTGCCTGTAATTTCACCAGCACCATACCCTTCAAACCGGAAAACAGCATTGCAAGCACTACTGCTTTACGGCAGAAATAGGCATGGTGGTAGTACTTCCCCGGACGAACTCTTTCACAAAAAAGCTCTACTACTACTAAACTGATTTGGATCAGTTGAGCTACCTTTAGATCGCTAGCAGCGGTCTTCAGGTAGCACAACTGTTTCATAATATGTATTTTGTACATACCTTGTATTAGTATTTGTTCTTCTCTGTAAATAAATGTATAATTTATTTATATTATTTGTCGTTATAGCGACAATAGAGATACATACTCTGAGGGGCTAGTCCGTGAAAACCCTTGAAAAGTGGTGTTTTTAAAAGCCAAGAACTTCCCGAATTTAGCTTTATTCTTAACAATATTTAAATCAGAAGAGCGTTCGTTGTTCTGATTCAGGCTGAAAAAAAGTAAGGAGTTTTTTAAAATTCCTTCTAGATTTTGTATAAATTGAAAAGCTACCTACCCCTTTTCACAAAATACATTATGAGCTAAAATTTACGGAATTACAGCTATTTCTCAGAAATAAAACACTTTAGTATCATATCTATACACTTAGTTAAGTAGTTAGTTAAGTAAGTTGGGGTTTTTAATCTTATCACACAAAAGATGTGTAAAAACACGAAGACATTTTTAATTCGCCGTATCTACACGATTTCTACGCCATTTTCTGTCATTCCGTGGTTCTACACGGCGCTATAAGGGTGGCCCTCGTTAACTTTATCATTCACAGGTGAAAACAGGCAACCGGATACTTCATATATATCATTAAAAAACTTGTACTATTTTACTGAAAATTGTTGGTTTTCGTTGTAATAATTGTAATTCGGGTATAAGGAAACCCATGCAAATTCCTATTTATTTGAGGTTTGTGAAAATTTACGGGACTGACATGGTTTGACAGTTCCATCATACAGTCATGAACACAAACCAATTCTACTTAGGAAATTGTAGGCCTCCGTAGTTTCTCGATGCAATTCTACGGTAGTATACTCACGAAGGAGTTCATATCGTGACCAAAAGAGTTTCGCTTATCGATTTTCCTTAGAATATACCTAGCTCTTTAAGCTAAGCGATTTTCGTTTTTTTATGAAAATTTACTCGCTTATTTCCCGACTTACTAGTGAGGAAGGGTATGTTTTTTTTTTATTTATACTACCATTACATATTTACCTTTGTTTGGATGTTTGTTACTAATAATAATACTGGTACTTCAAATTTTGATATCGAAACAATGTTGCTATTAAAAAAAGATCCATGCTGTATTGGAGGTGGAAGATGAATAAACTGGTCAAGTGCGAGTCGGACTCGCGTGGAGAGGGTTCCGTACAAGTATGCTACTATATAAATTACTCTGTAAACATAGTAGCAACTAGACCAATGGAACTTAGAAGTCCTCGATTAGTCCTTGGTGAAATGTAGCCACACATTTTCCACACATTTTCTCTTCACGAATATTTTCGTTTCCTGTAGGAATTTAAAAACGTATAGCAAAAATAAACGAATTCTGATTTTGGGTACTAATTTTGGACGAAATTAAAAATATAAATTACTAGCTAGGTATACTGTAAACCGCGACTAAATTCGGATGCGTAATATTATTTGTAGTACAAATATATTGACTGGGTTATCTATGACATACTAGTTTCTCATAGATAATCCAGATGATCAATATAAATTTTATTGTAAGTTAGGTATGAGGTATGAGGTTCACGTGTTTTTATGAGGTTGATCATGCATCAAAATGTATCCTAAATATAATCACCGTAACATATTATACGGTGGATATCTGAACTATATTTTTTATTATGTGAGACTAAATGCTACCTTTAAGAATAGTAACATCATACATAACATATACGGTGCTTAAGACAGTGTTGATATTCTTTATTGTACTTATCTACTACGTAAAAAAAAAGAAATTTAATCTTATCATCGTCTTGCTTAGTAAACGAAAACTGTACGAAACAGTAATCGTAGACATTACAATCGTAGGTATACTAGAGGTTACTATTGATTTTGAGACGCAGGAGGGCGAAGTATGTTCAAGTTTTTAGTAGTAAACAGTCTTTTCGTTATAATAAATACATTTTAATTTTCATTATAATTTCATTTCATTTCACGATATAATAAACACAGTTTTAAAGGGAACGATCGTAGCGATCGTACATATCAAAATCGTAACAGATAAATATTTACAAAATCTATGACACTGATCACTTATAAACTTTAGGCGCAAATATCTCGTAACAATACTTCTTGTAGTTACGGTTGTTGCAGACTACATATTTGTACACTGGTGGTAATAGCATAGCTCTCTCCATCCATAGCCCGCTGTGCTACTTTGAGCTCTTGTGTGTATGTGTGTGTGTGTGTGATAGTTAGCGATCACGTCTTAGTCACGTAAGTCATCTATGGCAACACGCACTAATTAAGATGACTGAAATAAAGTCCTCGAGTGGCGACCAACAACCGGACGACGCAGTGTAGGCGGGGAACTTCCGATGTACCAAACATTATAAAGGTCGCAGGAAGTCTGTGGACGGAGGCGACTCAAGACCAGTCGTCGTGGCATTCTATGGAAATGTTCTATTTCCAGCTGGGCTGATGATGATGATTAATAAAAATAAGGCAAGTAAATTAAAACATATTATGTTTGTTTTCCCCTAAATTCTACTTATAACTAATTTTTTGTATTTTTGTTGTGTATATCTAATACGGATCAGCGATTGTTAAAAATACTTTTCATGTATGAGGGCCCACTTTTATTTTGAATTTTAATAGAATAACAAACAATACATGTTTTTAGGGTTTGAATTTCCTGTATCCTTTCATAAAGAAGCCAAACCAATTAATGACATATTTCAAGAAGTAGGTAGATTTTAGAGTCTGAGAATTGAATCTTACGACAACGCGTTATGCATATTTTATATACGGTTTGTCCTGTCACGGTCGCCAAAACTTGTTGAGGATTAATATAAAGAACTTCTTGGATTGAATGTACGTTTAATATTGTAGGTTTATTGATTTACAGAGAGGTTCTAGTTAAAATATATTAATATGGTGCCGATATGTCGGCTGTTCACGGCTAAATACGTTCTCGTCCCCCCGCGCAGGGAAGCGAGGGGCGAGGCTTCTCGTGTGTATTTATTTGCGTAAACAATCTCCGCCTCCTTGAAAAGTGAAGATTCCTGTTCCTTCTAGGGAAGATCCATGAGAGGGCAAATTCTGTTTATCGCTCGTCTTACGATTCCCTTGCTGCTTGTTTGAAAGTCTGAAAAACGACAAACACCATCAGAGCCTCTGTAGATGGCTGTGATCCTTCCTAATGGCCACTTCATGGGTCTTCTTCATGGCATTCGTCTCTGATAAGCACCAATTGATTGGGTTTGATGTCAGGTTGTCTGTTTTGCCATTTTGTTCGCTGCTGCAGTTCGCATATATATTTGCGGCTCCATCTGTTCCACATGTGCTGCCTCGCTTGCTCTATGAGGGCGTATCTGTGGAGTCGGCTTGGATTAACATCTTTTACATCAGGGACAGGTAATGATGTGAGCGGTCTCCCTGCGAGGACATAGGAACTAGCGGTCTCGAATTAAAAATGGCATCTATTTGGCAAAATATTGTAGTGAGCTCTTCGAATATGAAATGAGCGTTACCTACGACCCTTTTCAAATGGAATTTAGCTGACTTCACAGCTTTTTCGTATAGCCCCCCGAAATAGGGCGTGTATACCCGCGAAAATTTGAATTTAATGCCTTCAATAGCTAAATCTGACACAGACTCTGAACAATTCATGACTAGGGCAGCAATATCTCGGCTTGCACCGACAAAATTGGTGCCGTTGTCACAAAATATCTCGCGACGCTTTCCTTGGCGAGACATAAAGCGTCGCAAGGCCAATATAAACGCTTCTGTGGTCAAATCACTAACGAGTTCTAAATGAACCGCTTTAACCTTGAAGCATATAAACACACAGAGATAGCATTTTATTAGCCTGGCGCCACGACTCCTTTTGTTGACGATTAAAAAAGGTCATGCATAATCAGTTCCTGTTATTTCGAAAGGAGAACCTGGTGATAATCTTACAGAAGGTAAGTTACCCATAATCTGTTTGCAACTGCTCCTTTCATTCGTTTGCATCTTAAACAATGCTTACATACTCGTCTTGCTAAGCATCTCCCACCAATGGGCCAGCATTGTTCTCTGACGACTGAAAGAAGCAATTGCGGCCCGGCATGTATTAATTTCATATGATAATAGTTCATGATGAGTTCTGTATACCGATGTTTACTATTCAAAACAATAGGATGACGTTTTTAAAACTTGTAATCTGAGTTTTCAAACCTCCCACCAACACGAATCAAGCCGGTTTGTTCATCAACCGTGGGGGTTAAATTATGCAATGCAGGTATTGCGTTAAAATTATTTTTGTAAATATAAAAACTTTCTAGTTGTAAAAATTGAGCTAGCTTCAACTCACTGTTCTCTAATTCTTCAACAGTGAATGGCCCGATTATTTTCACCTTTTTTCGGCAAATAATAATAAATCTACTGACAAACGCGAATATACGAAGTAATATTATAAAACTTGAATATCGCTCAAAATCAATAATTGACTTTGGATTTGTATCAATATTTGAAAAGTGAACTCTCACCTCAGGTAAGTTCATATTTTGTGTTTCGCCGCGCCGCTGGTCAGGCCACTGATCTTGTGGGCTTTTTAGGTATGTAGGCCCACTACGTTGCTCTAATGACTCGAACCTCTTGCGTGCGATATAACATGAATCGCCTAACGTTTCAGGCTTCGCTTTTAAAGGCAACGTGACACAGAACCTCCCGTCCTCAAGCCGTCGAATGTGCTGCTCGAAATGCCGCTCGCACTCCATCTCTTCCAGAGACCTGACTGGCTTTTGAGGAACTTCTTCGGGTTTCCAAAATTTACTGAGTTGACTTAGAATTTCATGACTGAAATTACACACCAGTTTAGTTTGATTAACACTATTATCGCTACACATGACTGGTCCCGATATCAACCAGCCAAACATGGAATTCTGTAAAATAGGCAATTGGCTACATAATTTGATTTATTCTGTACATAATATGTCCCAGAACACGTCCGCTCCTAACAACAAATCAATTTTTGCAGGCATGTTATAGTTAGAATCAGCAAGATTTAAATTTTTTGGTTCCTTAACCCTAGATACATCAACTTCATTACCTGGAATCGAATTTGTTATATTGTTGATAACAAATGCATTGACTGACCTGCTAAATGTATTTGTGCGGGACTGTACTTTAAAGTGACAGCGCTGTAAAACTTCGAACGGTTACGCAAACCGAGTCTACATTCTCAGTTGGAAGGCACAGGTTTTTTATTAGTTCTTGATTGATGAAAGACGATTCCGTTATCTAGCAGGCAGCGTGCTTCCACAAAATCATTTGAATTGATACATGAAACCTTGACAATAGCTGTCTATAGTAAAACTTGATAGCAATGCAAGTTGAAAATTAAATTGGACTACTAGTAACCTCTTGCTTGTTCTCTGCAATCGGTTTGTCAAAATGCAAAAGCGAATTGTGTTTGTGACTTCATATTTTGCAAGTCAAAGACTTGCATTCTGGGGCTAAATGTCCGCTACGTAGACAGTTGATACAATGTTTCTAAATTAGGTACCTCCCTCAGAGATCCTTTATATTCCTCCCATTTAATACTTGTTACGCTATCTAATTTCGCTGAAAATATAAATATAATCAGAGTGTCCCAATTATCAGTTTTTTCATATTTTATTTATTTTATTTTATTTTTACAATTTTGGGAAAACTTACAGCTAAACACAAATATAATGAAACAATGGGTAAGTACTTAAAGGCTAATTACAAGTTTCCACGTATAGCAGTTAAAATTATACAAAACAGTCCCTAAATGTAGACGGATTCCACAAAACAAATAAGTAGGTACATTAATAAGTACCCATTAAAACTATTGCTTTAAAAAATATAAGTCACTCGCCAAGCGTTTCATACGCTTAGCAGTAGTGTTATAAAAGTCTAGTTCATCACATTTATCTACCATTATATTAAAACATCTGCTTGCTCTGTTGACAAACGCATTTTTTCTATAATTGGTCCTAGCCACAGGCACGTATAGGAGTTGCGGCCTACGTAAGGAAGCAGTATTTGTACGCATACCAATCTGTTCCAACAGCTCCGGACAGTCCACAGAGCCATTAGCTATGTTCAATAAAAAGCATAAATCAGCAGTCTCCCTACGTAAATTTAGAGGAAGAAAATGGAACTTACGGCATCTATCAGTATAATTGGATAAGAAAATCTTAGCCCTAAATTGAATATGCCGCAGGAAACGTTTTTGAATACGCTCGATCCTCGATACGTATACGTCGTAACAAGGGTTCCACACCTGTGATGCATATTCCAGGTGGCTTCGAACATATGCACAATAAAGAATTTTGAAGGTCTTAATGCTGGAGAACTCGGACGACATTCTGAGGACAAAGCCCAGTGCTCGAGATGCCTTTTTAACAATGTTATCAATGTGCTGGTCAAAAAGAAGTTTATCATCAAACGTTACACCTAAATCCCGAATAAAATCAACCCTGGTTATGTACATGTCACGAATAACATAGCTAAATTTCAGTGGAAATGGTTTGCGGGTATAGGAACAGACGTAGCACTTTGATACATTTAAGTCTAGCTTGTTTCTCAGACAATATGATTGGAACCTGTACAAGTCACTCTGTAAACAGACCGCATCTTCGGAACTACGTATTGGGCTGAAAATTTTCATATCGTCTGCGTATAATAAAATTTTGGAGTGTTGGAAACATAAATGGACATCATTAACAAATATAGCGAAGAGTAGAGGTCCCAGTAAAGAACCCTGAGGTACACCAGATGGGACACTCATGAAAGAGGAGGAATAGCCACTCAGTACTACCGTCTGACATCTATTGCGTACATAAGAGGAAAACCAACGATATAAATTGCCCCGATATAACGTATTTAATGCTCTCAAATGTTTCGCAATATGGTCGGCCAGAGAACGCAGTGAACTTGCTTCACTGGTAATCGGCGCGTCGAACATAGCCTTACAGTACATACTACATACTAGTACATACTAGCTTACGCTTGTCATTAAATCCGTCTCACAGGAGTTTCCAGGCGATATCATAGTTACGGCTCGATAACTCTAAGGATGCTATCACAGAGGCTGCGGAACCGGTAAGTGCACTTTTCAAATATTGATACTTGTTTATGCTTGCAATGGAATCATTGGTATAAATCATAGAAGTATACATATCATGAAATTCCAACCATTTTGATCCGTCACCGTCAAAATTAGGTATTTTAATTTGAGGTAACTTAATATTCGAAGTTTCTTTGGTTGTACTCGAACATGAACTAAGCGAGTCAGACTCAATAACATTTTTATATTTATCTATTATTTCTTGGGCCTCCGCCATACATTTATAAAACCGATTTTCACTAGATTCCCTCTCGATCTGATTTTCCGGATTTTCCTGCTTAACTTCTATGCTAGTTTGAATAAGATCATACTCTTCAAATAGTCCTTCCAACTTTTTTAATCGTGTTTTTGTTTCATGGCATCTAAGTTTACTTATGGTAACTAATGGCTTCAATTCATCTAAATATTTTTCAAAAGTAGTTAGCCTTCCTTTTATGGAAGCCCTTTTAGCCTTAAGCTCCTTTAACTCGTCTGCGCCAGCCATTGTAATGCAGACAAAAAAGATCAAATGTATAAATACCTTTACTCGAAGCAAACCTTAAAAACAGCTGTGATGTCGAGCGAACACAATAGGTAATATGCACGGAATACGTCGTCACCGACAGGTAGATAAGAGTGCATAGATTTAGGTAGGTATCTATCAACTGATTGCGCTTGCACTCGCTTGATTAACCTGGAATTGACATGAAATGTGATTAATTTCACTAGCTTTCACTGTTTACGATCAGGGCCTTTTATTTTACGTAGGTATTTCAATTAAGTTAGTTACCGTTAGTCACAGGTTACTATTATTGAAACTGCAAGCTATAGGTATCAAAGGAAATGCCCTAAGTATGTTTAAATCCTACTTAACAAACAGATTTCAGGTAGTCAAAATAGACAAAATCCAAAGTAAACAATCACCTATAACATGTGGGGTCCCACAAGGTTCTATATTGGGACCACTACTATTTTTAATCTACATAAATAATATCCACGAAATAGGCTTGCATGGCGACGTAACATTATATGCCGATGACACATGTTTATTTTACTTCGGAACTTCAATAACTGACATATTACCACGAGCGCAATCAGATTTAAATACCCTTTTCTCTTGGTTTCAGCACAACCTATTGACTATTAATACATCTAAGACATCCTACACCATCTTTAGGGCAAAAAATAAAATAATTCCCCCTCATGACCCATTAAGAATTAATAACATACCCCTACAGGAAAAAAATAACGAAACGTATCTTGGTTTACGAATGGATAGCTGTTTGACGTGGAGCACACACATTGAACACATCAAAAGTAAACTTTCATCCATTATCGGGCCACTTTATAATATCGTTCGGTGTATTCCACGCCGAATTCGCTATACCATATATAATTCCCTGGTCAAACCACACCTACTATATCTAATTGAAATCTGGGGCAGTGCCGTCAAAACAAAATTAGCTGAACTTCAAATTATGCAAAACAAAATTGTAAAACTACTCTTTCACTATCCTTATTTAACTCCTACCTCACAAATCTATAACGAAACCAAGCTAATGAACATTAAACAGTTATATTTTTACAACACGTGCATACTTGTCCGTAAAATATTAAAATGCTCTCTCCATACTAGCCTGTCCTTTAGGACAGCGCGACAAGTAACAAAACAAACAACACGTCGAGCCAGTTTTCTGGTGCTACCGAAGACTCGCACTAACTACGGCAAAAAAATGTTCACTTTTGAAGGCGCACAGCTTTATAATAAAATACCCGCAACTATAAAAAACGTAAGGTCATTCAATGTTTTTAAAGCCAAACTTATGGAGCATGTTCTTGATAAACTCTGACTCTAATGAAGTACCTATCGACATAATAAAACCTAAGTTTCCAGATGCTATTCATATCTACTTATCTACTCATACGTACGCTACCTACTAGAACGACCTACCTATTTTTATATGTACCTACCTATGTTAAATATTTTCTCATGTAAGTGACTTTTGTCTTTTTGAGAATAAATATCTTTAAACCGATTAAGTACCTATTTTCCGACGAAAACATAAAATAAAGTTGAAATGATGTGATAGATAGGTAAAAAACAATATGTTTCACCTACAAGAGGATAAATAACGTTTAGCAAGCTTAGCGTAGCATATACCTAAACATGTAGGTAATATAAAATAATGCCACGCAGAAATGGGAAGATGTTTTCTCTATGGAATGCTATAATACCGATGTATTATTGGTATATTGAATAGAAAAATATATAAGTATCACTAATATTTACGTGAATATGCTACTATAGCATTGTTGTAGTTTGACTTAGCCAAAGAAACTCTGCTCAAAGCGCGTGGGTAGGTATTTGATGGAAGCCTTTGCGAAACAAAATTATTTTGGAACTCGAGCAAGCTAGACGAAAATGAATTAGGAATAAGTTAAGGAACGGGCAAACCTCCCTTTCAGAAACCAACTTTACTGTCACACACTGCAAATCCTTTAGTATTTTCTTTGTTTCTTCCAGTCCAATCCAATATTTATCGTTGCATTCCAAAGGTCGTTTCCAATGCTCCATACAAAATGTCCACCGGCCGGCAGCTTGTAAATTGCAGACTCGTGTTTTTCTTGTCAAACGGTCGCCAAAACACTTCTTGTATTGAATCTACGTTGAATATTGTAGTTCTATTGATTTACATTTATAGCAATGGTAGCCTAACGGTTCAATAGTACAAACCAGAATCCAACGAAACCGGGTTCGATCCTAGGCATAATTTACCAATGACTTTTCTAAGTTATGTGTGGATTTCCATCGCTCTCTGCTTCGGAGGGCACGTTAAGCTGTCGGTCCCGGCTGTTATTGATTTATAGCAGTCGATAAGCCATGTCAGAGGCCCTCGGGGGGCTTGACAAACTCTGACACCAGATGCCAGCACTACCTCATACGAAACAACAACATTGATTTACAGATAGGTTCTAGTTAAAAATATATTAATATGGTGCCGATATGTCAGCGGTCCACGGCTAAGTGCGTTCTAGTCCCGCGCAGGGAAGCGAGGGGCGAGGCTTCTCGTGTGTATTTGTTTGCGTAAACACTACATTTTACATCTAAATTAGAATTTAGAAGCCGATACATGTTTGAAAAATTATCTTACCAGGCATGTCAAATGCAACGTCCTCGCCGCGCCGAAGACAGTTTTTTTATGCCAATTTCTAGGTGGCCAGTATGTTTCAATTACGTGTATTTCTTCCAACGAAGTTTGTAGGTACCTATATAAGTTATTTGTTTCTTAATCCGTCTTTTTGTACAAAATAACTCGAAAAACTGTAACTATTTTGACGAGATAGGATTTAATTAGTAGCTTTAAATAATAAAATCACTGCATGAGCGTTTTTTAGACATCCTTAAATGTGTACTTATGTGTGTATTAGTGGATGAAAGTTTGTATAGAAAAAAAACATCAGTAGGAAGTTTGGCAGAATAGTGAGTTTTGAGGCGGAGAAAACGATCTAACTTGGGCCCTGCTGGGAAAAATCCCGATTCCCAAGATATTTTCCTGAGCAAGGTCCGTCGTTCAATACCGGTTTATTGGGTTGTATGGGTTTTTACGAGGTTTTAATGGTTTCTTAAAGTTCAAGACTTGTATGAACTCTAGGGAGGTAGGGTAGGGTAAACCTTATGTTTTTAGGAGTTTGAAGTGGTTTTTTAGAGGTTTGTAGGGCTTCTTAGTCTGTGGAGTTTTTTTTTTATGTCTTCGCTGCTCGAGCCAGTTCCGCTATTTGTTTTTTTTTTTTATCTGTTTTTGATGCCATTTTGTTCAATTTCCAAAGGCACGTGTGCCTGCAAATCCCAATTTTTAGGGATACGTAACAAAAATTACGGAACCCTTATGGATTCGTCATGTTTATCTGTCTGTCTGTCTGTCTGTCCGTGTATGTCACAGCCACTTTTTTCCGAAACTATAAGAGCTATGCTGTTGAAACTTGGCAAGTAGATGTATTCTGTGAACCGCAATAAGATTTTCACAGAAAAATTTAAAAAAACCAATAAATTTATACTTAGAACTGAAAATAAAAATATAAAAAAATTAAAAAAACATCATACCTTTACGTGTATCTATGGATAGATATTTAAAAATTATATTGAGGTTTCTAAAATATTTTTTTTCTAAACTGAATAGTTTGCGCGAGAGACACTTCCAAAGTGGTAAAATGTTCGTAGTAGAACCATGAAATTTGACATGAAGATTCCTCAAATAAAATTAACAAACACCTGTTTCAGCGATTCCTGAAATTTTCCTGAAAAATGGCAAGGGAACGTTTTCTTTGTAAAAAAATAAAAAAACTTTAGTTTTTACAACGCACAGGCTAAACCGCTGGTCGTAGAGACTTGAAATTTGGAGAGTGCAGTCCTTTTAGGGTTTCAAAGTGTACTTAAAATGGAATTTGGAAAATTCGCTCCCTTAGGGGTCCATAAAGGGCTTTTAATGTAATACACTTTTAGTTTTTCAGCGCACAGCCTAAACCGCTGGACCTAGATACATGAAATTTGGAGGATGTATTAATTTTTGGGTGTAGAGGTGTACTAAGAAAGGATTTTGGAAAATTCACCATGTAAGGGGTCCAAAACGGCTTTTAATGTAAAACTAAAATGCTTCGTATTTCAGAAACCGTTGGTAGTAGATACTTGAAAATTCACAGGTAGATACTTTATATAAAAATAAAAAAAATATGTTTCAGCAGTAACTGAAATTTTGCTGAAAAAAGCCACGGGAACGTTTTGTTTGTAAATAAATACACTTTAAATTTTAGCCAGATTTCAGCGTATTTTGACGATTTAAAAGTTAGTTTCACAGTATAGTCATTGAGATTAAAATATTTTCAGGACCTCAAGGTTCAAATGGGACCCCTAAATTGAAAAACTTGAGTATGGTGTCGTTTCAAAGGTCGTTTCACTGTGTCGTTGTTGAAATAAAAATATTTTCAGGACCTCAAGGGTCAAATGGGACCCCCAAATTGAAAAACTTGAGTGTGGTGTCGTTTCAAATGTCGTTTCACGGGGTGGTTGTTGATGTTTAAATTGTTGTCTGCACGCCGCGCCGGGTATTTTTCCAAACTATGCGCAGACGAAGTCGCGCGCGGGTCATCTAATATTATATATAAGCCCAGACGAACAAATTGATTGAAGCGAGCCTTCCGTATCACCTTCTCGCAGGACTTGGTGGCTTTGTTATAGGCTTTCTTCTTAATCCATGCATCCGAGGTTTTACCGTTTCTTGCGTTAACCCAGGCTAGGTATGCCGCATATTTTTGTGCTTCTGCGCTAGCACACGTGGGACTAAACCTTGGGCGAGCATTGCGTAAAGGTGAAGCATCGGAGAATGGAATAAAATACTCCATTGCTCTTTTGATCACCTCCGAAAAGGCATCAGCACAGTCAGTCGGGTCACAAGAAGAAAAGCAGGTATGCTGCCAAGGATAAGAAGCGAAGAAATGTCGCATCTCATCCCAGTCTACCGACTTGTAACGCCACACTCGCCTACTACCTCAGGGTGAGGGATCGGGTGGAGAGTATGAAGATATAGACCTCAACACACAGTAATCTAACGTTCCCAAAGGAAACATCACTGATTCGGAGTGGCGATCTGGCTCGTTCGTCAGCAGAAGGTCCTGGCAGTTGGCTGTGTGGTCCTCAATGTCAGAAATTCGGGTTGCCTCTTAGCCGAGTGAGATTAAGCTTTTTTTTTTAGCTTTTGCTCCCAGCACGGTCAGACAATAACTGGTAAGGGAACATCCACTGTTGGTGGTGGGCGTTAAAGTCCCCTAGAATCACCAGTTGGGCATCAGGATAACGTTGTTGGGCCACATCCGCCGCTTCACAGATGTAATTGAACAACCTGGTTGTCTTGACATCTCCAGAATGTGATCGATATAGACCGGCGTAGATAATCTTACGCAAACAGCAAATTTCGTCCCGGGCATGAAGATAGATGCCAGCTTTGGGTTTAAAATTGTGCTCCAGTACATATCCTGGGTATGTGAGGTATGCTGTATCGGGAGGACATTGGATCTGCGTCTCCGTGAGGAATTATAAGTGCGACTTAGTGGTCTCTAGGTGGTGATGGACCGGATCGAGATTGGAGTGCAGCCCTCGAATGAGAGGACGTGCTTCCGCTGTGAGCACAACTTGTTATTTTTAGTCTTTTCCATGGTTTTTTGAGTTAATTAAGTTTTGTGGGAAGACGGCTGTTGAGCAAGGCACTTGTCAGCGAGCCAAGAGACATAAGGCAGGTTCCTGCGCCAGTGGGATACTATACCCTGGTTCTGAATTCGAGATATTTTTTGTAAACAAAGGGGATAACATTGCAAAAAAATAAGTGCTTTAAAATAAGGCCAATAAACAGACTAGGCATGTTATTCTAACTCAGATCTGATAAACTATAAAGTAATCAATATTTTGTCGTATATATTTTTGAGTTATTTCGCTTCTTAACAAAGTTATCCAGCGAAAATATATTTCTTAGTAGAAAATATTTCATGTTACTTGGAACACTGCAGAGATTCTAAACAATTGGCTTTGTTTTGAAAGCCGGGCCCATTATGTTAATTTCATTCGTTTCTCCTCATTTGTCGAATACGAATGTGCTTTTCAGCACAGTTTTACAATGGAATGGTCATACCGTATCAATGGTAAGAGTTATATTTAACATTTTGCCGTTTACTCATTGGCTCGTCAGGTAAACTTAGGTAGGTAGAGGGTTTGTATTTATTTGGCGCAAATTAAAGGCGCATACCACGCGAGCGAACCCGCTAGTGGATATTACAAAAATGTAATACCGTAGGAAAAGCCGCGCGTCACTACTAGTAAAACATGACCCACGAAAAAAAATGATTTTACCACTAGCTTGACTCTTTGACGGTGACATTTGTTTGTTTACACGATTGTTGGCACGATGGAGCATTCTGACATTTTTGCGAGGCGGTGGGGCAGCATTTCATGAGTGACCTCATCATCATCATGGAGTCATGCCTTTGACTCACTCGGCCAGCGGAGAACGGTGCTTCGGATCTCGCTACCTTCCAAGCCTAGCCTGCCGGCACACTTGCACCGCTGCGGTCTCTAATGCGCTCATGCGCTGAGTCTAGTGCAAGAACTGCTCAGACCCGTCACATCCACGATGGCTGCACCGGACATCAATCCGAAACACGACATTGTCGCTTCACAGACTGGCTTACGGTGGGTGGTGACAAGCCGCGGCCGAAGCCTACCACCAGAAATGTTGTTGCCCATTTAGCACCACCCAGGGATCAATTGTAGGGTTGCGAGTGTGTTTCCCTACGGATGCGGGTAACTTTGATCCCCAAAAAACTAGTTTAAACTAGTTTTACTATTGTAAAATAATACTAGTTAACTTTGATCCCCAAAAAACTAGTTTAAACTAGTTTTACTATTGTAAAATAATACTATTAAAACTTCCGTGAGTGATATTCATAATTAAAAAAAGCGGCCAAGTGCGTGTCGGACTCGCCCATGAAGGGTTCCGTAGCAGCAAGTAACATAAAATAAAAGTTCTTGGATGGATTACGATTAATGACGTATTAAAAAAAACTACTTACTAGATCTCGTTCAAACCAATTTTGAGTGAAAGTTTACATGGTAATGTACATTTTTTTTTTTTTTAGTTTTATCATTCTCTTATTTTAGAAGTTATGGGGGAGGGGACACACTTTTTACCAGTTTGGAAGTGTCTCTCGCGCAAACTATTCACTTTAGAAAAAAATTATATTCTAAACCTCAATATCATTTTTGAAGACCTATCTATAAATAGCCCACACGTATAGGTTTGATGTTTTTTTTTTTTTGAGTTTTAGTTCTATGTATGGGGAACCCCAAAAATAAAAAACTACTTACTAGATCTCGTTCAAACAAATTTTGAGTGAAAGTTTATATGGTAATGTACATCATATATTTTTTTTAGTTTTATCATTCTCTTATTTTAGAAGTTACGGGGGGGGGGGGGCACACTTTTTACCACTTTGGAAGTGTCTCTCGCGCAAACTATTCAGTTTAGAAAAAAATGATATTAGAAACCTCAACATCATTTTTAAAGATCAATCCATTTCCAAGCCAAATCCAAAAGAAAAAAAAAAACGAGTTTCAGTTCTAAGTATGGGGAACCCCAAAAATAATTGTTTTTTTATTATTTTTGTGTAAAAACCTTAATGCGGTTCACAGAATACATCTACCTACCAAGTTTCAACAGAATAGCTCTTATAGTTTCGGAAAAAAAGGCTGTGACATACACGGACAGACAGACAGACAGACAGACATGACGAATCCATAAGGGTTCCTTGTCTTTGACTACGGAACCCCACAAACCGGTATTAACACACGTTGTTTTTATTTTAAAATAGTTTGGTAAATGCGCTTTGTGTTAGCAGTGTGTTTTAGTAGGCCCAATTAAATAAATATCTAGTAGAAGAATAATTCCGTTAAGTGACGAAAAGTCACAAAGCGGTAATTAGGGCGCAAAAAAAATCAGCTATGTGGCAAAATCGAGTGAAAAAAATTCTAGCACCTAGAAGTATTGTATTGAAAAGCAAAAACATACAATTTTTTATGTATCTACACCAAGTCTAATTATTTGCATACCTAGTTTTTAAATTTTATTACTAGTTTGTGAAAAATCTGTTTTTGGATTCTCCTGAAAAGTTAGGTTTGTTTACATGGCGGAATTTGCATGTGCAGCGACGATATGTACTTACAAAATTTGTTCATTCATAGATTCATAAACCCTTGGATAACAATACCCAGTATAGTCTTCTCTTCGCTTGTGTTGGAAAAACGCTTACGAAGTTATCGCAGAGTAAATCTAAAGAGTTATTATTAATCCATGCATAGTTACTCTGGTATAAGATGGAAATTGGTCGAATCCTGCCTTAATAGTTACACCCTAAGTCGCTGCGAACGCCCGCACCTCGCATAACTATAGCTGCAATTAAAAAACTCGTAATAAGTCCTCAGTGACCAGTTTGTGGTATGGTGGCACTGGAATGGGGCTTGTGACTGATGCTGTAATAACCAGTGTGGTGAAAGGACTCTATGCGTCTCGTAGTGAGGCTCCATTCATGCACAACTGGAAATTATCTGACACAGAAAACTGAGACTTACCGGGTTTCTTCCCTTCACAGCTACGTTGGGGTGCAGGTGTGGGTGCAGGTATCGGTGCAGGTGCATCTCCAGGTGCGTAGCAAACGAATGGTAGTCGCTCCGTGCAGCTGACGTCGCCCGTAGTGCCGTTCTGGTAGAACACTCCGCAACGCTCCAACTCCATCAACACACTCGGCAATCCTGCGGCAAGTCATAAACCTTCCTTATAATCCAAGAGACAAGAGCTTTCCCTGTAGTTATGGTGACTACACTCGTCCACTGACTTCTTGCCAGTTGACGTATAATCGGTCCTCCGTATCGGGGATCCTAAGTCGTTACAACAATAAATTGGAGATTTCTGTAAATATCTTTTATAAATTATACACGGAAAATTATGGTTAGTTCATCTATAAGTGATCTTCTCCATTATGTGGCTTTAGTAGAGGGCTGTAAATAAATGTTAATTAGGAACATGAATATTGGTTCCTTATTATTCTAGAACCAACAAAATCGAACGAAACTATTGAACTTATAACCAACTTCAAAAAAGGGGGAGGTTCGCAATTTTTGCGTATTTTGTGCGGATATGGGTGCAGGTGTGGTTGCAGGTGTGGGTGCAGGTGTGGTTGCAGGTGTGGGTTCAAGTGTGCCCTACGAACGTGCTTGCCATCGATTCAGTCCTGAGCGGAACGTATTGTAGGCATTAATGTCTTTGAATAGGAGCGCCTTAATAAATAATAAAATGATATCGTAAATATTCTGAGTAAGGGTTCAAATACGGTTGCATCCTAAAAGGCTTCTTTAATAAGACAAGACGTAAAAAGGGCAAGCACGTAGCTCTGTGGAATAAACACGCCAGGGCCGCGTACTAAAGGTCGCGCCTTTGTGTACAGATGTGCCACACGTCAGGGCCGCGTACTAAAGGTCGCGCCTTTGTGTACAGATGTGCCACACGTCAGGGCCGCGTACTAAAGGTCGCGCCTTTGTGTACAGATGTGCCACACGTCAGGGCCGCGTACTAAAGGTCGCGCCTTTGTGTACAGATGTGCCAGCATTATGGTTAGCACAGAATACTTTTTAAATCTAAGTTTAAATGGTGTCAAAGCAATCAGCAACAGCTTTTAATGGTCATTATTTCGCAACAACATTCCAATAACGACTTTAAGCTCTTTTGGAACTCGACAAATAGACTCAGTGTGAAGCCGAGCCTTCCCGCGAGCGTCGCGGGGTGCACGCTGCTGCGGGGACAGCGCGGGCCTTGCAGCGCACTTCAGAGTTGAATCGCGACTCTGACCGTCGTCGGCTGCGGTGTTAAGTGTCGTAACCTGACTGTCAGATTTCATGCGAAGGATGTCAAAAGCGTAAATGAAGAAGATCGTACGTGGTAAGTCTCCAGGATGCATACACACAAAGAAGTCTGATTTTACCTTCTAAATAGTTCCTGTACACTCCTTCAGAGAACAGCACCTGGACTCCGGAGAACAGGACCGGCAGCGACTGGTCTTCATTCGCTTGTAGCTCGCGCACAGCGGACGTGAACTGAGCGCTCCACGGCGATGCCAACAGAGCGTCTGCGAACAGGGAGCGGCGATGAACTTCATAATGAGTTAAAGAAATGACTACTCCGGACCGTATTTTCACGGATTCGGATCGGATTCCGATCAGACGTAGTGAAAAAGCACCCTAATACCCATATGTGACATTAATATCGATAATAGATCTGCCCTTCCCTATTCCTTAAGTGACCAACGTTTGACGAGTAAAATTATATACTACTAGCGACTCGTCCCGGCTTCGCACGGGTAGTTTCAGATGAAAAACAGCCCCCCCCTCGTATCTTCCCCCCCCCCTGGTAGCCTATGTCACTCAGGGTGAACGTAGCTTTCCAATGGTAAAAGAATTTTTTAAATCGGCCCAGTACTTTTTGAGCCTATTCATTACAAACATACAAACATACAAAAATAGGTACAAATCTTTCCTCTTTATAATATTAGTATAGATATAGATATAATAGTCATTTTACTTGTCCAACGTTATTCACCAGACTTTTAGTTAGGAAATAGGGGTGAGGGGGGGGGGGGGCAGAGCATAATCGTTACTATTATTGTTATTATTATATTTAATACTCTAGCAGCATTTACTTGCAACTTTTATGTAATGTCTCGAAAAACTGGCATATGGTCAAACTGATGGAAGCGGTTACCATCGCTTATTGACATCTGCAACACCAGGGGCATTGCCAATGCGTTGCCTGCCTTGAAGTACTTTTTTTTGGAAGCGGCTCAAGTTGTAATTTGGCTGAAACACCTCAGGAGGGAGCCCATTCCGCAACTTGCACGTATGGGGGAGAAAAGCTCGTAAAGCGAGCTGTACGAGATACCCACGTGTCGATGATGTGTGGGTGAGCTCCCTTGCGTTGTCGAGAAGTGCGATGGTAGAACCTGGATGCGGGTATGAGATTGAACAGCTCCTCAGAGAACTCCCCATTATAGAGTCGATAGAACACACAGAGCGAGCCGATGTTTCGGCGCAGACTCAGTCGTTCTAGTGAACTGGAGAGCTTGGGTTCGTCGATAATATTTAATTGATTATTTACCTTCATCGTGGCACGCTACCCTTGCGTTCAGCCAGTCCGCAGGCTCCGTGTGCAGCTTGAGGGAGCCGCGGAGCTGAGCGTAGTATGCATAGCCAGGCGGGCTTAGTCTAAAACCTGAAAATCACCAGATTTAGAAATAACTTCTTAGTTTCTAGTCTCGGCTATACAAGGAAAAAGAGGCCAAGCACCAAGCCACAGGTGTTTATCGCTAGAAAAAAGTGGCACATTCATATGAAGACTAATTAAGTTCATATACTATAGTGACGTCACAAGTTATTGTGACACAATTTTTTCCTAAAATATCACTTGTATGCTATGCATACAAGTGATATTTTAGGAAAAAATTAGTTTAGGAAATAAATTTCAACGCAAATAACTTACTAAAATAATTTGTGTTACAGTTATAAATCGTTTGATATCACTTAGTACAGTGCGTAGAGGGACTAAGTCACGTCATGACTAGTCACAGGCCGAAGTAGACATTATAGTTAGATGAGGTATCGTTGTAAAGTGCGTTAAATAATGAATCTACAGTGGGTTAATAATTATCAATTTAAAAAAAAAGAAAAGAAGTTTAGTAACTATGAGTCGTTGAAAATTCGCTAATAGCCATGGCGCGCCCAAAATCGAATAGTAATAAAATAAAGTTAAAAAAACAGAGAACAGGCAAAAAACTGTTTAAAAAATTTGAGATTTGAATTGCCAAACTTGCTTCCGCCCGTTTGTTGTTCAATAGATAGTTAGCTTATTGTTTGAAGTCTTTAACTCACTGAGATAGCGTGTCTGTTACGCACTACTAATTGAAGGACTCTACACCACTAATTGATGCACCCCACTAAATAACGTCTTGAAATTACACACTTGGGGGTAAGACAAACACTACAGTATACTATGAAACTATATTACAACAAGGGTTTATACAAATAGGTACTTGAAAGAAGAGCTGACTAAACGCGTAGTAACTAGATCAACTCACCTTCAATATCGGAGACGTAAACTAAAAATAAAATCAGGGTTGATTTAACAAACATTTTTCAAACTCTGAAGCAATAAGGACTCTGTTCTGAGCGGTAGGACACCAAGCTTCATAATACACCACACACGACATGCCTGTTGCTTATATACCCGTATAAGGTCAAACTCATGTTGATAACAAATTCAGTCAAGTGCGAGTTGAATGTTCGCATGAACTGCAAATATTTGATACGGATTTGTGTATTGTGGTACCATGGTACTCGTAGTTTCTGATACCCAGGATACAGGGAATCCTTACTGTGGAATCAGGACTATGTTTTACTATAATAGTATTTAACTAAAAACTCAAATACATGCATGAAACATTATGAAAAGTAAAAAAAACGTTTAGGCTTACTGTTTTGTAGACATAATAAAAATGTAAAAATAACTCTAAAGAGTATATTATGCAGAAAATAATTAAGAATTTTGTGGTGAAAAATTATACCAATCTAACATCTGTTGTTGACCCTCCGTTTGGTGGGATTTGTATGATGTTGTAGTTCAGTTAAAATGGTGCACCAACGGAGGGTCAATAACATATATTATGTTATGTGAGGGTCAACAACATATTTTATGTTAGATTGGTATTATTTTGCAGGTTAAAATTCACAAAATTAAATATATTTTCTGGTATTTTTTTCTGTTATCTTTGAGGTCAACCGCACAGTTTTCATAAACGCATTGAATGTTGTATTTAGTTTTAGTGCAATGTTGCAAATGTTACACTTATCATTTACATACTTGATTATTTTCAGATGTTAAGGTGGCACTGCGTGACGCATCGCAGGCGTGGTTGTTTCATCAAACTCAATGTTTGAAAGAGAGGCACTATGAAAAATGAGAACCAGTGCCAGATCCTTTGGTTGGAATTCGGATACATATTCTTTCAAAATATCTTACGAAGAAATTGTTACGACTTCATAATCACTTACGAGCTGAAAAAGAGCGTTTGTATGGTAAGAATGTCATGCAGCCAGCTATAAGCTGACTTTAAATAAGTTTTTTGTGAAAAAAATATTTTTCAATGGAAGCTTTTAAAAAATTAGGAATCCTAACCATTTGCTGTTCAACATAAGCCTAATCACGGCCAGTCCACTATTATCGCTTGAGGAGTTCCGTTGTCAACCTTCCGTCTCCGTCTCTGTCTTCCGATCCGTTAGATCAGCTCGTTGTTACCATAATTTTGCATTTTCATCGGAACTTTACAGGTATGCAAAATATCATCTCAATCAGTTGAGGATAACTGCTTGAATTGCAGTTGCTAGATTCCTCCCGGACAAACATACATATATTGCAAATTAATAATAAAGGTCGAAGCGACGCGTGACCCGAGAGCTGGCTCTTATCTGGCTCAACGCATTAGTATTGCCATTCAGCGTGGCAATGCAGCCAGCATCTTAGGGACGCTTCCGTCTGGTAGTGATTTGGATCAGTTGAGCTACCTTTAGATCTCTTGTAGCGGTCTTCAGGTAGCACAACTGTTTCATATGTATTTTGTACATACCTTGTATTATTATTTCTGTAAATAAATGTTTTATAGTAAAAGTTTGGAAAAAACCAGTAGTTCCATACTTTCAACGCTTTCTTTTTAATTTTTACTTTTTAAAACATTTATCTGTTAACAGAAATAATAAGTGTTTGAACAGCGCGCGCATCACCTGGTGCACAACCAGGCTGATTACGGAGGTCATGGGGCAGAAAAACACTTGCGTAGCACATGAGTACATCTCAAGTATAAACAAACATTGGGATTCAATGTCCTCACTATCACGGTATAGGTACGTGCGCAGTCCCGTCGTGTTAGATAAGCCAACAGCTCTTAACCAGAATATAGGTAGGTACTAAGCACCTGATTACTTGTGAAAGGGTATGTCACGTTCCTGAAAAGCGCTGTAAGCTCAAGTGGTTACACATACGCCTTCGCCGGAATACTCACTTTCTAAATTTGTTATACATTTTATTTTGTAATCCTTCCTCTACATTATATCTCAAAGAACGTTTTCATTTCCGTCTGTGGAATGCTCTGCCTGTTGCTATCAGACGCGCTAAATAGCTACATGTTTTTATGTCCACGGTCAAGGAACACTAATTGTCTTGTTGTCGCTGACTTTTTGCTTGTTTTTTATATTCATATGTATACAATGTAATCATAATAAGTAAGAATAATATTTTAAATATATATACAGGTGTCCTAAGACTATGCGACATAAAGCGAAAGTACCTTAATTATTGTAGATAGGATATTTTGCTGAGAGGAGACTTTTTTTTAACATCCAAAGATACTGCATCCAAAGATTTCCTTAAAAAATACTTGCTTCGCTGGGAATCGAATCGTTATTGGAAAATAAAATGAAGTTCTCTTCATGTTGCATAGTCTTGGGACGCCCTGTACATACATAGTATTAAATGTATAATAAGTACATAGTATATTCTAGAAGGTTATAAGTATGTGTGTTTGCCGCTGCACATCAACGTATTTATATTTTAATTAGTAGATCATTGATTACCCATAATTATTTTATACAGTCCTATCCACCCAAAGGTTGTCTGGTAGAAATCGCTACTAAGCTATAAGACCGCCCATTGTACAACATACATAGTTTTAGCTTTGAATATTAGTATTTGTAAATTGTTTTTATATTATGGTGTGCAATAAAGTATTTCTATCTTCTAACTATGTCCGGGAAAATACTAGCATCATAACAATTTCTGCCGCCGACAGTAATCTGAGCGTTGTGTGTTCCGGTTTGAAGGGTATGGGAGCCGGCGCAGGCGCAGGGGCATAAGGCTGCGTCTGCATAATAACTTGGTAGAAGTCAACAAGTCAGCATAAACCTATGCTGTATATCTAGCCATATATTTTTAAAAGCCGGGCACAGATAGTGCTGTCGCTATCTCGCAACAAACCAGCGTAGATCTCTACGACGTAGAGCCCGCGTAGATCCACCGTAGACTCGTAGCACTAAAACTAACTACAAACAGGACTATATACAACTGTAACGAACTATGCACAGCGCGGTTTGTATGGGAAGATTATACTTTTCTTTAATTCGCTTTTACATGTGCTTGTTTGTTTGTTGTTTGTTTGTTTCCTGGAATCAATCTGACGAACGAAGTTTCAAACAATTGTCTGGTGTGACCATCAATCTGTTCACTAGGAAAAATACTTCACATTTGGCATACCTTTTGTTCCAATGACAATATAATATTATACTTCACTAGAGACGGGATATTTACCAAGAATTTTGAGTTTTAATTGTTCCCGATATTTCGGCACAGTTGCATGCGCCATGATCACGGGAAAACTCATGGTAAGTAACCCGTTTCTAGTGAAAAGTATGTATGTAAATAATTTTCACTAGAAACGGACGCTAACGGCTATGTAACCATGGTAGTTTGAATAGTTATCTTTATCTATGTATCTAAAATCCGGGATTCGAACCCGTGTCCCCGGCGCAGACGGCGCCGCTAAGCTTGTCGCGCTCAGACTGCTCGATGTTCTGATAACCTCCCATCAACGGGTCGTTAGCTCCGTCAGTTGTTGTATGGCACGAGTTCACCGACACAATAAACAGGCGATTACTGCGACCCTGTGGTCGCAGTAATCGCCTGTTTATTGTGTCAATGATGATAGATTGTTAAGGACAACATAGATTTATGCGTGGAGCTGTCAGAGCGATATCGTGCAGTGACACTCGACACCTGGGTCACGGACTTGGTGCAAGTCGGCATCTACCTGCAGTCCGGTGCATGGAGGACTGTCGATGGTGAGTTGTGTGCGGGGCCTCACTCACCGAGCGCTGAAAAGAGCCTGTAAACTTATCCTAGGTAGATTTTTCATACATTGGCCCTTTCTCAAAAAAGGTGCCTATGTGTTATTCCGGGATTCCAGTTATCTCCATTCCAATTTTCATCCAAATCCTTCCAGCCGTTTCAGCGTGAAGAAGTAACAAACACAGTACACACACACACACACACACACTCAAACTTTCGCCTTTATAATATTAGTGTGATAGCGACCCACTCAATAATCAAACACAACAACATACATTATTAGCACAAGGACAAATTAAATCAATGTACCAAGGCAACGATTTTATCTTTATAATTATATATAGTTGTTCTGTACGTTTGTATGTCACTACACTCAGACTGCACTCTGCACGTCGGTCCGGTAGTTAATAAGAATAGCCATAATACGGACTTGTTGATAAGATTCGTTGATATTTTTAAATGTTATACCTATTACTTCTGTAATCCTACTATCCTACTCCTACTAATATTATAAATGCGAAAGTTTGTGTGTGTGTGAGTGTGTTTGTTACTTCTTCACACTGAAACGGCTGGACGGATTTGCATGAAATTTGGAATGGAGATAACTGGACTCCCGGAATAACATATAGGCACATTTTTATCCCAAAATTCCCACGGGATCGTGACTATCGCGGGTGAAACCGCGGGGCGCTGCTAGTAAATGATATTGTGAGTGAGTGAGCTCCTTTTTACCTATGTAGTTAAATTAAGGTTCCGTAGTCAACAAGACAAGGAACCCTAATAGTTTCATTGGGTCCATCCGTATGTCTGTCTGTCCGCGTTTTAGCTCAGATAATGCCAGGTACTAAAAAGCTGTATTTTTGTACGGGTAGGTGTACAAATTAAACACGCCGACAAAGTGATGATATACAATTTTGTCTTTACAAAGCTTTTTATTGTTTTTAGTATACGTCCCCTACACGTAAAGTGGGGATATTTTTTCTCGCCTATTCCACGGTGTGGGGTGTCGTTGGATAGGTCACTCAAAAATATTGCAGGTGTTAGTGAAAACCGTTTTTCAATTCAGGGATCTGTTTGCGAAATATTAAGCTTTTAACTGCAGAGGTATTATGTGAGACACGGCTGAACCAATTTTGATCAAACAAAGCTAAGAACAATCCCGACAAATACACCTTTCAAACAAAAAAAAAACTAAATCGGTTCATCCGTTCGGGAGCTATGATGGGACAGACACACACACACACACACAGACACGTCAAACTTATAACACCCCTTCGTTTTTCGTCGGGGGTTAAAAAAGGACTATGAACATAATGTGACTAGTCTACATGCATCTCTTGTATACAAATAAATACATATTCTTCCTTTTTTTCTTTCATCATTATACAGGGTGGGGCAAACTTTTGGACCCTTGAGGGTAGCTACCTTTTCTTTTGTAATTAGAAGGTTTTGTTCTTAGGAACCTTCTGTTTTATTTTGAAGAAAAAAATATTGCTTTTTTTAGATTTTTGAAAAATAGTACGGTTCGCCCAAAATAATGACATTTGTCAAAAAAAAAACAAGTTTATCTTAATCGACTCTATTTTCAACCAGGAACACTTTATCTAAAGTAACTTACCAAATCAAATCGTAAGTTTTGGCAATAATTAAAAAAAACAATTTCCATACACTTTCCTAAGAAGCGCCCTTCGCTGCAACAAAGTCCATTCGAACACGGAGAGCAATTTGTTCTAAATTCAATTTGGTAGAATGATTTACCTTCTACCTCTCTGAATGACAATACCGCTAGAACAAATAGGCGGGAAATATTTTTTTTAAATATTAAATCCGAAATGTCTCTTACGAGTCAACAGCGGCTAAGCTTAATAAAAGCTTATTTTCAAAATAACTGACTTGTTCAACCAGCGTTAGAAGCACTTCGTAGAGAAAATGAAGAAATACCACTACCAGACAAAAAAGTCATAAAAACCTCCCTTGCGATTTTTTTCTATGGGGTTACCAGAAAGATAAGGTATACGCTGGGCATTTCGAAAGTCCCGCCGAACTGAAAGACGGCATTCTAATATAAGTGCATTGCAAAATATGCATTACATGAAGGTAAGGGCTGCGTCGCAAAGTGTGTTAACGCGTGCCAATCTGTGTAGTCAAGTAAATGGTCTACACTTTGAACATCTCAGGAATTAAGTTTATACTTATGTTTTATTTTTATTATAAAGCAATTTATTTACTTACCAAACAAGTATTTTTTTTATTTAAACTCAATAAAATGGTAGTGTTTTGCTACTAACAAGTAACTAGATAGGTATGTTTCTTATTTTGGTCTGGAGACATTTTTACGTATAAACCATCGTCGTTACACATGGGTAGGGACATAAGCCTTCAAAGTTAGCCTACCAACTTAAAAAAGTAGTTACATACGGATTTAAATTAGGAACCATTGAATGAGTGACATTGTTGTTTTCACTTACTCGTTTTTTCATAGAAAATGTATGGGCATGATTTTTTTAAATTATTGCCAAAACTTACGATTTGATTTGGTATGTGACTTTGGGAAAAATGTTCCTGGTTGGACATAGAGCCAATTAAGACCAACTTATATTTTTTTGCAAATACTATTTTCTGAGCGAACCGTACTATTTTTTAAAAATCTAAAAATGGCAATATTTTTTTCTTCAAAATAAAACAGAAGATTCCTAAGAACAAAACCTTCTACCTAAAAAAGAAAAGGTAGCTACCCTTAAGGGGCCAAAAATTTGCCCCATCCTGTATATATGGTTTTGTAAAATTATCTTTATTTTACGAGATATGTGTTCGGCCTTAAAATAGACCCCTTCATCTCCTCCCGTGGATGTCGTTTAATCCAACTAAGAGGCCAACACCAACACCAGGCACCACCAGGCAGGTAACACCAGGCGATGGGCAGCAGCATCCACCTAAGTTCTCATCACCATACTGCGATCACCAATCCGCCTGTTAAGTGTGTTGGTGATGGCAAATTATTATTTGCCATCATTCATTTAAAAACAATTATTCATTTATTCATAAAAAAATATTCATTTAAAATTGGCCGTTTATTCATTTAAAAAACAATTAAAGAAAAAATTGCTAGAATCCCAAAAACTACCCACGGACAAGGCTGGCAGTCGTTTTAATCCTCAATTGTAATTGCTGATAGTGAAGTGTGTTTTTAATGAGAGTATCTCACAACAAGCTGACAAGATGACAAGTTTATATTATTTAGGTTTATAGTATAGTATAGTAAAGTAAGTTATTTAATAGTTAATGGCATTGTGTACCGCAGCAGCCACTATGCGCTCGTATGTGCGGCCACGGAAGACCAGCGCTATGGCACTAACTCTGCCATAGCACATGCTGAGTGGTTGCCTTTTTTGTAACTTTGATTTGAACGCCTACTTTAAATATTCGAATTTGTTGTATTTGGCTACGAAATAAATATTTTTTTATCTTTTTTTTATCTTTTCATCTCTATCAAATCCCCGCATTGAGTTGTGACAGCAGTGACCGTGTCCTGAGACCTGATGCTTTCACATGAGACTGAGTCAGGGTCTCCTTACAAGCGTGCTCATGTACGTATTACGGTCGTCATTTGTCGACCGCATGTATTTACATTTCAAAAGAGTTGAAGCTCGCGTACATCGCTATATGACGGCCGTATATGACGCAAGATGGTTATAGATACGGCGCTTTGAGCCGATACCATCCCCAACTGGACATATTCTCAATGCGTGGAGCGGACTGGTGGCGTAGCGGTGAGCGCGTTCTAGCGGGTTCGATCCCTGCTCATTCGGTTATTATTGGGATATAAAAAACATGTTTAATTTTTAGCAAAACTTTTATTTATTTTTTATGGTTAAATGGATTACAATTTGAATTATATCAACACACAAAATCTTACATAGTAGGTCACGAGTAGCATGTGGTGCAGTTCAGTATACTGGGTAATAGTACTCGCCACGTAACTGTGCGGCTGTGAATATAGCGACAGAATGAGTACCAGTGACAATATAGGAACGTTGCGGCGCGGGGAGCGTGGGGCGAGGTGTTTGCAGATAATGTTGCGCGGGCGCATAGTTACCTGGCGAACACTACCTACACCTACCTCCTTATCTACAAGGACACATAACTGATCTGTGCGCGAGTTGAGAAAGCCATAAGAACCTGTTATAAGTCACTATGCTCATGTTCAACAACCAATACATATTTACGGGACACTTATCGCATGTCAGGTGTCCCGTTACTGGTCGGTTTAATTGAGCATTAAAACAATTTCAAATTCAACATGTTGTTAGCTGTAACCGACAGTTGATGTCAGACACAAGTTCAACAACATATAAACACGCGGCTAATGTAACCATCGGTCACGAATACAAATTAATAAACTAAATATCTTTCAAAACCAGTTGGTTGTTAAACAGTCATTTGCCGCCCGTCTTTGTGTTGGTGAACTTTAGTACCTATTTACAAAATCCTATACTATTAAACGAGCAATTATTGTATTTTGTACTTAAAATATATATTTTGTGATGTCTAAATTTGAAATTTACTCTATTGGGCGTTTTGGGGGCAAAAAATCGATCTAGTTAGGTCTCATCTCTCGGAAAACGTGATATTCCGCACATAATATTTCGCTATTCGCTGATCTGTGTCGGTCACAGAATATTGAATAGTTTGCTATTCCTCCCTGAGCGCCTGAATTTGAATTTCGAACAGGCTTATTCTGAATTCAAATAGGCAAAACTGGCTGAAGAGGAACATTAGAGATTGCAAGGGTAGCGATACAAAAACTAGCTAAAATTGATAAATTATGTCAACTTTGCTTATTTATTGGTTGGCAAAGACTTTCTAATAACTCATGATGGACCATTCGATAACCTATCAACGCCATAATATGGCACCTTTTGATTGAGCTTCCGTTCTTACAGCCGTATTTAAGAACCTTACTTGTATATTTGCTGTCTCTCTTGCTCCTAGTTCTCAAATGACAGAGACGACAATAGTTATTTTTCTTTTAAATTCTGGATTTAATTATTATGTGTTAATTTAAAATGTAACAATGTGTATGTAGATACCCTTTAAATAGTTTAATTGATAACTGTTTGTCGTTCTAATTAAAGTAAAATATAAAATATATATTGTTATATTCATGTTCACAAACCAGCACTGACCTCAGAGTACATAGACTTCGAGTCAGCGCTCAAACAGTGTCCGAACCAGCACTGACCTCAGAGTACATAGACTTCGAGTCAGCGCTCAAACAGTGTCCGAACCAAAAGACAAACAAAACGCATAATGAATATTGAACACATTTTACTATAAATACATGTACTATTATATATTCTGTGCTAGAGTGTGAGACGGCAGCGTATCCAAATTGATTGTCATAGTTTGAATTTAAAAAGGTAACATATTTACGCGTTGATTGTGTATGGAATGCTGAGTCCATCGTAGAGTTACTAGAATGTATTAACCAACCAACATACCTCTGTGACCTCTGTGGCGCGGCGGGCGAAGGTTGGCCTGCGACGCAGCAGGTTGCGGGTTCGATTCCCGCCTCGGATCAAAAATTTGTGCGATTGCAGATATTTGTTCAGGGTGTTCTGGGTATTTTACTATGTACTATAATAAAAAATATCTATCTGTGTAATATATTGTATATCGACCGTAATACAGCGGAGAGGTACATCACGTACATTATCTGTGTGTTCTTAGATTGATGATAGCGGGCGCCGCTATATAGCGGTCGTTACATGACGGACGCCTAATATTACGAACCACGAATTAGTAAAATGTACTAGTAATTGACAAAATAATTTGGATCAGTCGAGCTACCTTTAGATCGTTAGCAGCGGTCTCCAGGTAGCACAACTGTTTCATATGTATTTAGTTTATTTTTGTAGTTACCTACTTGTACTAATAATAAGATATTCTGTTTGTATTATGGATGTGTGATGAAAGTTCCTATGTTACTCAATCATCTAGAATATCTTTCTATGTTACTCAATCATCTAGAATATCTTTATGTGTTACTTAATCATCTAGAATATCTTTCTATGTTACTCAATCATCTAGAAGATCTATGTAGTATCTATGTATATTTACAACATGTGTTTTATCTATGGGTATTTTCTATGTATAATAAAAATATCTATCTATGTATTATATTGTATTAAGTATATCAGATATCTAGTACCCATAACATAAGCTCTGCTTAGCTTGGGACTAGATAATGTTGTGTGAACTGTCCAGCATTATTTATTTATTTATCTTTCTATGTTACTCAATCATCAGTTCATAGCGGCTGAACCGATTTAGATGAAATTCACACCATAAGTACACACTAGGATAGGGACATTTACCGCGTGACCAACCGAGCGAGGCCACGCGCGGACACTAGTATGTTATAACTATGGCTGTTTGTATCATTTAAGGTGACGTCACACGATGAGCGAATACATAAACCAAAATTCTAGAATAAGTATTATTTCCATATTAAAAGTCCACTGCTGGACATAGTCCTTCCTCATAGAATGTCATGTCGATAGTATAGAGCCACCTCCATCCACTTCCTGCGACCTATACTATGTCTTTATAATAAATATGTAAGATCAATGTGCGATGTACTACAGCTGCGTGTGACGTCACCGTTATAGCTGACACGCTGCGCAGTGAGCACACGCGCTGTTAGCTCGATTACATCTCGCAGATGAACGCGCGCTTGAGGGAACCAGGCGTGTTGTAGAGTGTGCCGTCTTTGCGCATGAGCCCGTAGGGCTTGCTGTCCTCGAGATTTGGCTCAACCAGCCACCAGTTCGCGCGTCCGGCCTGCGCGAGGGTCTGACCTGCAAGGAGACGACACAGTGAACACAAGCACTCTACCACTAGTACATACATACATACATACAAACATACATACATACATACATACATACATACATACATACATACATACATACATACATACATACATACATACATACATACATACATACATACATAGTCACACGCCTTTTTACCCGAAGGGGTAGGCAGAGCCTCAATGGGCCTCTTTTCACAGTGGGTTGCACTATCGTTGAATGGTGACGTGACGAGTGGTGAGCTCATCACCGCCATTGTTTCCCACGACTGACTCGGCCAACGCTTTCCTCCAGTAACAAGTAGTAGTAGTAGTAGTAGAGCTTTTTTGTGAAGGGGTTCGTCCGGGGAAGTACTACCACCATACCTATTTCTGCCGCAAAGCAGTAGTGCTCGCATTGCTGTGTTCCGGTTTGAACGGTAAGGGTGCCGGTGAAATTACAGGCACATGAGACTTTTCATCTTATGTCTCAGGGTGGCGGGCGCAGTGCAATGCCACATAGGGTGCGTCCTAGGTGGACGTGACCTATGAGGTAATGCACTGTTCATAGGCAGAGGTTACCGCTTAACATCAGGTGGGCCTCTTGCTTGTTCCGTCATCAAAGTAGAATAAAAAAAAAAAAAAAAAAACAACCCATTCCATAAGCTAGCAGCCAGGACAAATCGTATAACGAATCTTGTCAACAAGTCCGGTCATTCCCGTAGTCAGCTTTTACGAGATCCACGGGAGGAGACGGATGGGTCAATTCTTAGGCCGTGTAACGAACCATTTTTACTGGATTCATTAGTATCTCACAAACGCTCAAATAAAATTATTATATATTGTTATCAAATAAATCGAGCGATACTTGAATAATGAGGTCGGAAACAATAGAGGGTTTGTTCTGTCGTTTTTTCAGAGAGTTGGACTGTGAGAATGTTTATATACAAAAAATATAAACATCCGATTTTCAGAATACATTGAAGCAACACACCAATTCCTGTTTAGGAATCGTATGAATAAGATTCAAAATTGAATGAAATGTTTTATCTTGGATGGCGACTTTAAAAGGAAAGGTAACAGCTGAAGGGAGATCAGTGCTGGATAATTCTGGGAGTAGTATCACGTTTGCGTGGTAACGCTGGGGTAAAAGATTAAATTGTGTTAATTAATTACGAAGTGATTTTAAAGTTCTTTTAAAAGCTAGAAATTTATACCTTGAAATATTAGGATTGATTCTATAAAGTGGAATAGTCCATAATAAGTGAAATTAAATATAATTTAGTGAAAGTTTAAATTTTGTGAAATATAAAAATAATTTGAAAGACCGCCCAAAATTAGAGAAATTAACTAGTTTCTTTTTGGTGATGTTTTTCAAGTGTTCTTAAATATTCAAAGTCAATGGGGAAGAAGTGTTTAGACTTGTGAAAAAGTGAACGGTCTTCGAAGAGAGATATTTGTTGGACTGTCGTAGTCAATAGAATATCTTCTATTTTAATGTTTTCAGGAATCCATTTTTTTGCTGGACAGGAAACCTCTATCCGCCTGAAAAGGTTTTCTAGTGAGTCCGCTAGAAAGGCAAAATCTCATCCCTCCTTAAACCTTAATCCTGACCTCTAGGCTCCGTCTGTCGCTTTAGGTTACACAGCGATAGATATCCTATCCTTAGTAGTTCAATCTAGGTATTCTGACCTTGCACCTCGTCAGAAGACATACACATTTAACTGCACATTTAAATCAAAATGAGAACGGTTTTCTCAAAGTTTGAATTACACACACCCAATTTAGCCAGGTAATTAGGCACACTCACGTAGGCATTGTACTAGTGCGTACGTAGACCAACCTTACAAATTGGCATTTTCTAAAATTTAATCAGAGTTTTAATTTAGTTTTTTATTATTCTTTCATAAAGGACCGGGTAAAATATTATTCAAACGTTTTAAAATACTAGATAAAAAAGAGAATCTTGTAATTGAATATTATCATTCTCGGAAGGAAAATTTCATTTAAATATAGTCTAGAATTTTCACAAGCGATTATTCCTACCTGGATAATCCAACTAGGAATTCTAATTATCCTACAGAGAATATTTAGAATTATTTGTAAGTAGGGGTATGAATCAAGTAGGGATTTTCCTAGGCTTCAGGAAGCCTTGATAAATCCCAAAGTTAACCAAAGGTGAAGGATGTATGTGGTTGATTTTGCGTTATTGATTAAATGTAAAATTCCCTGGAATGTTTGAAAATGACTAACAAACTTACTCCGACAGAAATAGGTTCGCGATCCTCTAAAATCCCTTGTATTAAAGTAAAAAAGAATTGATTTTAATTAGAATATCATTTGGATAAAACTCACGGACAATATTAGGTAATTACCTATGTCCAAGCGAGGGAGGATTGACCAAAAGCATTGGAAGAAATCCACCGAGGGCAGCGCGGACGGGGCTGTTCTCCAAAAGTCGCTTATCTCTGGATATGAACCTTATCAAATTTGGTTCATCCTTCAAATAATTAAAGAAATAACTTAAAAATTATATCTGAGAAGCAAATAATTTATACAAGTAATTTCCTTGTCATTTCCCTAATGGATCTTTTACAGATGCAAACCTGTCACGTAAAAGTATCTTGAAATAGCACAATACAAACATGTCTGTATTGAAGCCCTAAAGTCAAAATCAATAAACCTCAGAAATTGTAAAATCAGAATGTTCAAAATATTACTAGGAACTTTAATTGTAGCTTATTCTTTTACAAAGGAATAACAAACTATAATGGAAATAAATCTCTGGAGTAATCTTTTAATTAATTGTTCCGATGTGTACTGAAGTAAAATAAAATTTAAATAGGTATCTTTCCTATTAGAATTAGTAGCAACTATTACGAGAATATCGATAAAAGGGTAAAATATTTTATGTAGTTAGGATACGTTAAGACTCGACAATATTAACAAATAAAGAACTCGAGTTATTACAAGACACAACGTAGGTATATATCTAGACGATCATATGGCCAATTTATAGTGTTTAAGGAAGTAGGTAAGATTAAAGTTATCGTAACTCCACAGAGTAAAGTAGGAAGTCGGTGAGTGCGCGCGGTATAATAGGTAGTTAGAGTATTAAGGTAGGGGGGGTGTTACAATTTGGTGCCTACGCCAGGATTAATTTTGGTTATTAAGGATACTGCTAAGAAATAATTAATTATTGTAACGATAACTTTCTTAATTTTTAAAGCCATAGTAAAACTTGGCAATTTGTTGTCTGTGGTATGGGATTTGTTATTGTCGGGTCTTATTCACGGTATAATTTAGTTTTTTATTGTTGGTAGTTTCTTTCTAGTAGAGTTTTCGATATAAACAAAATATGTGGGTTATTAGGTCATTCTTTAACCCACCTACTTAGGAAACAAAGGATTATTGTTGCGAGAGTACTCCACTCAAATCGTGAGTGATTAGTTTCACTAAACAAAGCGTTGTTGTGTGATTGTTGTCGAGTGATCGTTACACTTGAGACGTGAGAACTTTCATTTCACTGAACAGGACATTGTTGTTGATTTGCTATTGACGCGTGGGTATTTTATGTCATTAAGTGGGTAGTGTGAACTACTCACTTTTAAGTAGCAGCAATTGAGTGGGTTGACAGATTGGTAATATTTATAAGTTGTTTATAGAAGTTCTTTTGATTTGGGGGTAATATTTATCTTAGTAACTGGTGGTCCGCCCCGAACTGGGACTTCGTAGGCACGCGTGGTTTAAGTGGATTTGGTTAATCGTTATTTAGGAGAGGTGTGAACCTAAGTACTATCGAATTCGGAACACGGAACGGTCTGCTAGCGATGCGCGACTATGAATAAAAGTATTCGACTTATTCAACTAACAAAAATATTCAACTAGTGCGACTGAAGTCGGTAAACACTGAATGAATTCATTCTTCCAATGCAGTACCACTAATTTTTTTCGTTACCTAGCCGACTCGCGGTTTTCCGTTGCGAATCGGGTGCCTCCGCCTGTTCTTCCACTATTTATTTCGGTACTTAACCGACTCGCAGTTTTCCGTCGCGAATCGGCTGCCTTCGCCGGCTCAGTGCTAGGCCCTTCATGTTGCGTGAAAGAGACGTTACCTAGATACTATCAGCTGCGCTCGTTACACATGCATAACGGTCTGTCTGGACTCTGGAGTTGTGTTTTTGATTTGAACTAGGTACCTGCATACTATACGTGACTCGTGCAGTCGACCACATGGGCAAGCCTATATTCATTGAAATGTTCCTTGTTCCGTGTACACAGAGATCATTTTGAGGCGCCGCGGTTCGTCTTCGTACTATTATTACCTACTGAATTAAAATAGTATTCGTTTATTCGACTAACTTTTTAGTAAAGCACTATTTTTTAATTCAACTTAACAATTAAATAGTGGCTAGTTGTTCGACTGTCCAATTTAGTTAAAGTCGCGCATCACTACGGTCTGCCATACCGCTGGGCCTTTTAAAGTAATCAATTATTATCTAAAAAAGAACAGGGCATTATTGTGGATGCGTGTGAGAGAGACGGACTCCACATGTTAGAGTAGTACAGATTAGTTGAGTATTCTAATCTTCAGCTCGGAACGCAATGAGCGACGCGAAGTTGTTGATTCGTGCAATATTGGCTGTTATGAGACGTTGCCACTCTGTTTTATTCGTATTGCCAAACAAGCGAGAGACAGAGACGATGTGCGTAACAGAGCGTAGTGAAAGAATGAGAGAACACAGTGACTCCGTTTTGTTCGGAAATTAATTACAAATAAGTCAAAACGTTACGATAATTACATTCTAATCTTTCCAGTAGCGACATCTAGGTGAAACTATGCGAGGCTGGTACCTATAACTATGGTTCGATTTTTCGGTCCGGGCTGTTAACTAGCTAAAGGAGGGCGATGACGGCTTGACAGGATTTAACGCCAGAGGTCGACACCGTCTCATACGAAAGCTACGATTTGTTTGCGATATAGAAAAATGAACACCTATCGTTGAGTAACTGAACTAACACGGGATTTAACGATCTTTCATAGAGTCAAATTCGACAACGCGAGGCGCGTCTGTTGATGTGGCTTTGGGTGTTTTGAAATAATAATTACTTTGTCATTTATAAAGTTCACAGAAACCTAGGACAAAATTAACACTAAGACTAATGTCTTTTAGAATCTTTATACCGAGTAAATCGCGATTAACAAAAGTTTTGAGTAGGTTCTGTGTTGACATCTGGTGCCCAGAGGAGGAACTCGGTTGGTTTGCTTGTATAAGATTCATCTCACGCGTTCTACACGATTGAAATTTGAAAGCATTTCTTTGCGAAGGCCGGAAGATGTCACTAGCAGTATGGTTAGCCGTAATTAGTCCATACAGTTATCTTTGTTCTGTATATACAAGGTTAATTTTTGAGACACCGCGGTTCATTTTCGTATTATAATTGCCTACTACATCAAAGTAATATTAGTTTCTCAAATGATAATTTATTTGGAACTTCTGACAATTAATATTGGAAAGTAACGATTAATATGATGTCGCAGAGCAAATCTCAACATAGACAGAGACAACACACTCGTGAACTTTCACTTTTTGAACGCCGTAGTAAAGTCAGATCAAATTGCCACAGAGTAAAAATTATTGTCATTTGGCAGATCGAATTAGGGAGGCCGGTCTAAGAAGGTACGGTTAGATTTGGCGTAATATTTGGAACGTTGGACCCATTTTTCTGGCGCAAAATATCTTAAGACTGATCGAATTTGGCTAGGATAGGTAGCACTGTTTGATTACGTGGGGCTGCGTATTCAACTAATTTTTTAGTATGGAACTGTTTCCCTTAAGTCGGCTTAAAAAAAAATTAAAATAATGGTTTGTTGTTCGACTGTCCGATTTAATTAAAGTCACGCGTTGCTAAAAGGAGCTGTTGGCAACAATTCCATCTAAAGCTCCAACCAAATCATCCGCAGTAGCTCACAGATATTAGAGACGAATGTGCGCTCGTTTGGGCTCTGACTAACTTGCGTAAAATTACGTAACATCATAAAGAAATGTATGAATTTAAACATTAAAACGTTATAGTGATATTACATATGTAAGAAAATATGTATGATTGAACAATACCAATAATAATTTGCTTAATGATTTTATCTGGGGGGGGGTTCACATTATAGATTGAATTCGCAAAAGTCAGGATATTTTAATAAAAATCGTGGGTTACTTTGACAGACAGATAGGAATATGACGGGTGGCGACTTAGGTTACACAATTGCTAAGTCTAGCCTATAAAACTTGGAAGATTAAGGGTTTCTTTTATAAACACGGGAGTTTAAAAATATTACGATTGTTTGACGGAAAATGGATTTTAAAATTTATTCTTAAAATAATTAAGTTTTAACAAACTAAATAAAATAATTAAAAAAACATTGGAGAGCGATTGCTGATTTCAAAAGTATAAAACTTGGGGGGGCGTTAATATGATATAAAAAAAAAAAAAACGGAAATAGTTCTTCGATGACAGTGATAATAAAAAATGAAAAATAATTATGATAGATAAATAATAATAAAAAAAAAAAAATATATAAAAATAAATTTAAAACTCTGTATTTATTTTGTAACCTTAATTTAAACTTTGAATAATTTTAATTAATTTTGATTGATTTCGATTAAAAATATTATATAAAAATAAATTTAAACCTTTGTATTTATTTTGTAACTTTAATTTAAACTTTGAATAATTATAATTAATTTTGATTGATTTCGATTAAAAATATTATATAAAAAATAAATTTAAACCTCTGCTTTATTTTATAACTTTAATTTAAACTTTGAATAACTTTGATTAATTTTAATTCGTTTTGAATAGATTTGATTATTTTTAATTTGACTTTGAATTAATTTAATTGACTTGATTACTTTTCACTAACCTTGTTTTAAGCATAATTTACTTATTTATTTATTTTATTTATCAAAGTTAAAACATGGTTAGAGATTAGGGAAGCTATATTATTTTGATTTCAGGAGGAAACCAGAATTGAAAAAAAAGGTTATAATTAAATAAACTTTAGGCAAGTTTATTTATTTATAAAAAAAAAAAAAAAAAAAAAGGGAGTGAAGTCTAACCGAAAAACGAAAAAGCTCAGAACGCTTTAAAAACAAAGAAACGGAAACAAATCGTAACCAATCAAACAAAAAAAAAAATGAAGCCTATACGAAAGCGTAAAAGGCCAGAGCGCCTTGGAAGTAAAGAGACGGAAACAAATCAAAATCAAGAAATCTTGGAGTTGGAAAGTTTTCAAAATTTGGAAAAGGAGGATAAATCTACATCAAAACATAAAAAATAAACAAATTCTACAATCAAGGAAAAACCAAAAAGTGGAAAATCCACGGGGGCCTTTTTAAGAACATTGAAACAGACCATGATGTCCTTAGCTACTAAAGTGGATGCCTTAAGCGAAGAAGTCAAAACATATAAAATTCAAGCGTCTAACGGATTGGAAGCGGAATCAGGTGGCAGAAAGTGGAGAGGAACACTGTAAAATAACCAATACGGAAACAACAGAACAAAATTTAAAATATTAAAATAAGAGATTTTGTTAAATTAATAAATAAAAATAAAAATAAAAATAAAAAAATTGTAACTGGAGGCTTGGGGGAGAGTTTACTTATAGATATAAAGTTCTGGTTGACCCTAGTTTTGAATTCAGAAAACAATTTGACCTGTAAAAGAAAACAGGATTATAAAAATATAAAGTAAAATTAATGTGGATCAATTGGGATTAGTATCCATAGGTAAAGGGGTGTGTCGGCGACTTTCCTCTTTTCAATCAAAATATTTTTTTATATTTTGAGATGTACAACGATTACGATCTTTAAACAGGAATTAAGAAGTCATTTTGATTTATATATAATAATAATTTAAAAAAAAAATTATAAAGTGAAACAAAATAATGTGTAATAAATACTATAACACAAACCACCATGAGTGGTAGAATAATAATTGTACAATATACAAACTGACAAATAATAAAATATTATTAAAAATATTTGGTTGACAACTTTTACGGATGAATTGTTCTCTATTAAATTCATTAACATACTAGAATTTGGATTTGAAAAGGGAAGGGTATTTAATTCAGAATTATAAAAATTTCTTTTTGGAGACTTAGTTTCAATTTACAAAAGAAACCTTAGGTTCATAGAGAAGAAATGAAAGTGAGAAAGGAGAAATGAAACAGAGGGAAAATTTGAGTAATGGAGTGAATAAAAAACAAAAAAACAATTTTGTATGAAAGAGTATGGAATGAATAACATATAATGAGAGATATTAAGGGTGATTGTGTGAATGTTTTAAAATCAGAATGAGGGCTCTGGGAAACTAAGGATCTGTAGAATGAAACACTTTACTAGGGTTGTATTCAACAGACATCACATTTCACAAAGGACGGTTGACTAAAGAGGGGTTTGGTGTTAGGTTAAAGTCAATAGACTATGATTCCCCGTCACAGAGTGCTTTAGTTAGCAGTTCTAATTATACGTGCGGCAAAATCGGTTTTTTGCCCGGATTAAGCACACGGACAACTCCAATGGTTAAATAAATGCATCGAATTATTGAGGTTGGTTTAGACATGTTATACGTGCTTGTCTGAGGATTGAAGACATTGGGAGGAGTAGATTGTAGTTGGCAAAGGAGCGCTCTCCAGGGAAACGTAATGTTGGTTGTTCCTAGGACTGTGCCGGCCTTAGTTCTACTAGGGATGAGATGGATCCACAACCCATTTTCCTTCGTGCAGTCTTTTCCAAGCTGGGATAATGAATCAGATAAACTAGCGACAACATGTAGTTGATGTCAATATTGGTATGAAGATGTACGTTATTGATTATTGGTCTAAATTACACTAATCAGCTAGGTACTCACGCACACAGGTGAAACACACATATCGATACTGTTTGAATTTGACCTTAGTAAATTGTAAAGAATTTTATTTTGCAATGGAGAACAAGACTTCTGAGAGTTGTTGTAGCCAAGTGGCTTAAGAATAAAATAAAAATAAAAGAATATATAATAATAAATATACAAATATATATATCGTAAGAAAAAAAAAAAAAAAAAAAAAAAAAAATACATTCAGAATATAAAGGAAACTGATTCCAAAATAAAAAAAAAAACACTGTCGAAAAGGGGTTTTGTAAATAAAAACCAAAAGGAGAAAATAAATTGATTCTGAAATTAATATACATATTTGTGAAGAGATGAGAAAGGATTTAGAGATTCTTGCCTTTTCTTCACTCGTGGTTAGAATTAACTAGTAAGTTTAGTACATACTTTGGCCAAGCAAAGCAGTGCCTATAATTAATTCATACTGATACGGGTGAATAATTATTCTTCAAAAGTCCCTGTCTGAATTTACTCAGTTTTAAGGTATGAAGAACCATGCCTAAAATTTATCTATGCTAATACCGGTAGATAAATTTTCTTCAGAGATTCCTGAGCTATGTGATAGCAAATATCTTACAAATTTATAGTATATGGAATTGATTTCAGAATTAATCAACATAAATAAATAAAGGTTGGGGTGTAAATAATATTCTAGTTGAATTGTTGAATTAACAGAGGCAGAATGACTGAATGAAAGTGTGGAAACCAGATGATTTGAAAAAAATATTTTGGGGTTGGGAATTAAATTAATAATGAAATAAAAAGCTTATGTTGATTCAACATGGATCTAGATGAGGATTAATTTTAATAAAGAATAGGGTAATAATAAAAAAAAAAAAATTTTTGGAAGATATGGTATACAAATATCATAATTATGATTGTACTAAACAATATTTGTGAGATTAATAGGCGAGGAAAATTTTCTCCGGACACAAAGTTGAGTGTCTGCGTAAATTTTGAGGGGCGACTGTAACGAACCATTTTTACTGGATTCATTAGTATCTCACAAACGCTCAAATAAAATTATTATATATTGTTATCAAATAAATCGAGCGATACTTGAATAATGAGGTCGGAAACAATAGAGGGTTTGTTCTGTCGTTTTTTCAGAGAGTTGGACTGTGAGAATGTTTATATACAAAAAATATAAACATCCGATTTTCAGAATACATTGAAGCAACACACCAATTCCTGTTTAGGAATCGTATGAATAAGATTCAAAATTGAATGAAATGTTTTATCTTGGATGGCGACTTTAAAAGGAAAGGTAACAGCTGAAGGGAGATCAGTGCTGGATAATTCTGGGAGTAGTATCACGTTTGCGTGGTAACGCTGGGGTAAAAGATTAAATTGTGTTAATTAATTACGAAGTGATTTTAAAGTTCTTTTAAAAGCTAGAAATTTATACCTTGAAATATTAGGATTGATTCTATAAAGTGGAATAGTCCATAATAAGTGAAATTAAATATAATTTAGTGAAAGTTTAAATTTTGTGAAATATAAAAATAATTTGAAAGACCGCCCAAAATTAGAGAAATTAACTAGTTTCTTTTTGGTGATGTTTTTCAAGTGTTCTTAAATATTCAAAGTCAATGGGGAAGAAGTGTTTAGACTTGTGAAAAAGTGAACGGTCTTCGAAGAGAGATATTTGTTGGACTGTCGTAGTCAATAGAATATCTTCTATTTTAATGTTTTCAGGAATCCATTTTTTGCTGGACAGGAAACCTCTATCCGCCTGAAAAGGTTTTCTAGTGAGTCCGCTAGAAAGGCAAAATCTCATCCCTCCTTAAACCTTAATCCTGACCTCTAGGCTCCGTCTGTCGCTTTAGGTTACACAGCGATAGATATCCTATCCTTAGTAGTTCAATCTAGGTATTCTGACCTTGCACCTCGTCAGAAGACATACACATTTAACTGCACATTTAAATCAAAATGAGAACGGTTTTCTCAAAGTTTGAATTACACACACCCAATTTAGCCAGGTAATTAGGCACACTCACGTAGGCATTGTACTAGTGCGTACGTAGACCAACCTTACAAATTGGCATTTTCTAAAATTTAATCAGAGTTTTAATTTAGTTTTTTATTATTCTTTCATAAAGGACCGGGTAAAATATTATTCAAACGTTTTAAAATACTAGATAAAAAAGAGAATCTTGTAATTGAATATTATCATTCTCGGAAGGAAAATTTCATTTAAATATAGTCTAGAATTTTCACAAGCGATTATTCCTACCTGGATAATCCAACTAGGAATTCTAATTATCCTACAGAGAATATTTAGAATTATTTGTAAGTAGGGGTATGAATCAAGTAGGGATTTTCCTAGGCTTCAGGAAGCCTTGATAAATCCCAAAGTTAACCAAAGGTGAAGGATGTATGTGGTTGATTTTGCGTTATTGATTAAATGTAAAATTCCCTGGAATGTTTGAAAATGACTAACAAACTTACTCCGACAGAAATAGGTTCGCGATCCTCTAAAATCCCTTGTATTAAAGTAAAAAAGAATTGATTTTAATTAGAATATCATTTGGATAAAACTCACGGACAATATTAGGTAATTACCTATGTCCAAGCGAGGGAGGATTGACCAAAAGCATTGGAAGAAATCCACCGAGGGCAGCGCGGACGGGGCTGTTCTCCAAAAGTCGCTTATCTCTGGATATGAACCTTATCAAATTTGGTTCATCCTTCAAATAATTAAAGAAATAACTTAAAAATTATATCTGAGAAGCAAATAATTTATACAAGTAATTTCCTTGTCATTTCCCTAATGGATCTTTTACAGATGCAAACCTGTCACGTAAAAGTATCTTGAAATAGCACAATACAAACATGTCTGTATTGAAGCCCTAAAGTCAAAATCAATAAACCTCAGAAATTGTAAAATCAGAATGTTCAAAATATTACTAGGAACTTTAATTGTAGCTTATTCTTTTACAAAGGAATAACAAACTATAATGGAAATAAATCTCTGGAGTAATCTTTTAATTAATTGTTCCGATGTGTACTGAAGTAAAATAAAATTTAAATAGGTATCTTTCCTATTAGAATTAGTAGCAACTATTACGAGAATATCGATAAAAGGGTAAAATATTTTATGTAGTTAGGATACGTTAAGACTCGACAATATTAACAAATAAAGAACTCGAGTTATTACAAGACACAACGTAGGTATATATCTAGACGATCATATGGCCAATTTATAGTGTTTAAGGAAGTAGGTAAGATTAAAGTTATCGTAACTCCACAGAGTAAAGTAGGAAGTCGGTGAGTGCGCGCGGTATAATAGGTAGTTAGAGTATTAAGGTAGGGGGGGTGTTACAGCCGGACACACCATGGTTAGCAGTAGTAGAGCTTTTTTATAAAGAAATCGTACGAGGAATTACTACCACCGTAAGTAATTCTGCCACAAAGCAGTAGTGCTCGCATTGTTACTTTCCAGTTTTAAGGGTATGAGTGCCGGTGAAATTACACCGTAGTTAGTTATGTATATGGGTGGCGGGCGCAGTGCAATGCCACATAGGGCGCATCCTAGGTGATGTGACCTATGTGGTAATGGATAGTTAAGGTGGTTGCTTTTCCATACTAATGTTATTTACCAAATATGGGCAACCAGAGTATAATTTTACACTAAAATTTACTTTTGTTGGCTTTTTCAGTGGTCCTTATTTGCGGCAAATCTTATTAAGTTGAAGAAAACACTGAATTAATAGCAAAAATGACATCGAAATATCTTGTATGGACTAAAATGTATTAGTTATTTTTGCTATTTAAAGCAACCACCTTAAGGGCAGAGGTTACCGCTTAACATCAGGTGGGCAACCTCCTTGTTCCATCATACCAGCAGATAAAATAAAAATAAAAAAAACAATGTGACATGAGCCCCCGGCATAGTGCTCACCCACCCCGCCTGCCGGCTCACGAGTCGCGGGTTCGAGTCCCTGTGGTGGCCGTGCCTACATTAATATCTTCCTACTGTGACGAAGAACAACTTAAAGATATACTAGCTGCCCGCTCCCGACTTCGTTCACGTGGTCCCGGTGCAACGCCACCTACCGGGTCCAGTTGTGAATCTAAACCATCCATCCAGAGACCCACTCAAACACAGACAAAACATTTCATCAAAATCGGTTGAGCCGTTAAGGAGGAATTCAGTGACATACACACGTACAAATAATTATATGAAGACCCCTGTGGCGCAGTGGGCGAAGGCTCGCCTGCGACGCAGGTGGTTGCGGGTTCGATTCCCGCCTCGGAACAAATATTTGTACGATCTGCAGGTATAGTGTTCTGGTTATTTTCTATGTATAATAAAAAATATCTATCTATGTAATGTATCGAATAAAGTATATCAGTTATCTAGTACCAGTAACACAAGCTCTGCTTAGCTTGGGGCTAGATAATGTTGTGTGAACTGTCAAGCTTTATTTATTTACGCCCTAGTATTACAAAGAAAGATATTTTTTACTATACATAGAAAATACCCAGGACACCCTAACAAATACCTGCATATCTAACAATGATATTTTGTTCCGAGGCGGGAATCGAACCCGCGACCTGCTGCATCGCAGGCGAACCTTCACCCGCCGCGCCACTGAAGTCGTCAGATTATGGATATGCCAGATTATAATGGCTGCAGCATATAGGTAGCTCTACTTAGCTTCAGGAAAATTATAAGCACAGATTATATTATAGTTAATTATAAGTCCCATTACATGACTTGGTGAGAAAGGGCCAATGTATGAAAAATCTACCTAGGATAAGCTAACAGGCACTTTGCAGCGCTCGGTGAGAGAGGCCCCGCACACAACTCACCATCGTCAGTCCGCCATGCACCGTCCTGCACGCTCGGTGAGAGAGGCCCCGCACACAACTCACCATCGACAGTCCGCCATGCACCGTCCTGCACGCTCGGTGAGAGAGGCCCCGCACACAACTCACCATCGACAGTCCGCCATGCACCGTCCTGATGGTAGATGCCGACATACACCCAGTCCGTGTCCCAGGCGTCGTGTATCACTGCCTCATATCGCTGCCTCAGCTCCATGAGGACCCTCTCCTCGGCCTCACTGTTGGCGACGGCGAGTCGCGCGCCCTCCGCCACACAGGTTCTGTTCGCGTCCACCCAGCTCGCTGCCTGCGTGTGTAGCTTGTAGCAGTGCTGTGTGCGGTCGAAGAACTCGTATCCTGCGCACGAGAGTATTGGTTTACTGACAGTAGGGGCACGCTAAAAACTCAATTTTGACAGTAGTGTTTATATGCAATTTTGTAAACAAATTAAAACACAATGACACTAAAACTAACACACAACCAATTTAATATATTTGCGATGAAAGTATGTTCTACAGGATCTGCTATCTATCTATTATTGCTATATTGAACCTGTCAAATAGGTATTGCTCGCGTGTCCATAGTGTAGGTAATTAGAACATCCTGTCGACAGGCAGCAGTATAGTAATGGAGATCCACTTATTGTACAGTCAGCGACATATATTAAGGTGTTTACCTCCGTGGCGCGGCGGTAAAGTAGCCAGCAAGGACGCGAGAGGTGCGGGTTCGATTCCCACAGCGAGACAAAACTTTGCATTTTCTACAAATACTTGTTCGTGGTCTGTGTGTAGTGGTGACATGGTACTCGTAGTTCCTGATACACATGACATAGAGAATATTATGACCATTTTCACCAACCCATACATATTATTTTGCGGGACACTGTATACGATTGTCATATTGACAGGTTTCTCTGAAAACTATATTTGACAAGAGTTAAGTATCTCGTTAGCGTTAGGGGCCCCTAGTCGGTCGGTGAAAGTGAGCTTTAGTACTGGATCGGCACTAAGTGATGGTTTGGTTGTTGGTTCTCGAGTGGCAACCACACACCGGACGACGCCGAAGAGGAATGCGCCCCCCAACCCTCTCGATGGAGCAAAGACATTATAGAGGTCGCAGGAAGGTGGTGGATGGAGGCGGCTCAAGAGCATTCATTGTGGCATTCTACGGGGGAGGCCTATGTAAGGCTGATGATGATGTGGATGATCGTTGGTGATGAACAATTTATCATCAACCCCGTGACCTAGGTATGCAGTAACTATTCATTTATCTGTGCTCCGTGTCCTTGGACCGCGCGGCGCGGCCGCACACCGTGACCTAGGTATGCAGTAACTATTCAATAATCTGTGCTCAGTGTCCGTGGACCGCGCGGCGCGGCCGCACACCGTGACCTAGGTATGCAGTAACTATTCAATAATCAGTGCTCCGTGTCCTTGGACCGCGCGGTGCGGCCGCACACCGTGACCTAGGTATGCAGTAACTATTCAATAATCTGTGCTCAGTGTCCGTGGACCACGCGGCGCGGCCGCACACCGTGACCTAGGTATGCAGTAACTATTCAATAATCTGTGCTCAGTGTCCGTGGACCGCGCGGCGCGGCCGCACACCGTGACCTAGGTATGCAGTAACTATTCAATAATCTGTGCTCCGTGTCCTTGGATTGCGCGGCGCGGCCGCACACCGTGACCTAGGTATGCAGTAACTATTCAATAATCTGTGCTCAGTGTCCGTGGACCGCGCGGCGCGGCCGCACACCGTGACCTAGGTATGCAGTTACTATTCATTAATCTGCGCTCCGTGTCCTTAGACCACGCGACGCGACCGCACACCGTGACCTAGGTATGCAGTAACTATTCAATAATCTGTGCTCCGTGTCCTTGGACCGCGCGGCGCAGCCGCACACCGTGACCTAGGTAGGCAGTAACTATTCAATAATCTGTGCTCCGTGTCCTTGGACCACGCGGCGCAGCCGCACACCGTGACCTAGGTATGCAGTAACTATTCATTAATCTGCGCTTCGTGTCCTTGGATCGCGCGACGCGACCGCACGCCGTGACCTAGGTATGCAGTAACTATTCATTAATCTGCGCCCTGTGTCCTTGGACCGCGCGGCACAGAATGACTATGCTCCATGTTGTCTCGTCCTCGATGATGAGGTAGAGTTTCTGAAGGCCGGCCCCTTTTACCGGCCAAGAGCAAGACGTACTCGCACACGGAGGGTTCCGCACCATCGTACAACATTTAGCACTATGTACTTTTTAGGGTTCCCTAACCAAAAATTATTACCACCAGGCAGGTAACACCAGGCGATGGGCAGCAGCATCCATCTGAGTTCTCATCACCATACTGCGATCACCAATCCGCCTGTTAAGTGTGTTGGTGATGGCAAATTATTATTTGCCATCATTCATTTAAAAACAATTATTCATTTATTCATTAAAAAAATATTCATTTAAAATTGGCCGTTTATTCATTTAAAAAACAATTAAAGAAAAAATTGCTAGAATCCCAAAAACTACCCACGGACAAGGCTGGCAGTCGTTTTAATCCTCAATTGTAATTGCTGATAGTGAAGTGTGTTTTTGATGAGAGTATCTCACAACAAGCTGACAAGATGACAAGTTTATATTATTTAGGTTAATAGTATAGTATAGTAAAGTAAGATATTTAATAGTTAATGGCATTGTGTACCGTAGCAGCCACTATGCGCTCGTATGTGCGGCCACGGAAGACCAGCGCTATGGCACTAACTCTGCCATAGCACATGCTGAGTGGTTGCCTTTTTTGTAACTTTGATTTGAACGCCTACTTTAAATATTCGAATTTGTTGTATTTGGCTACGAAATAAATATATTTTTATCTTTTTTTTATCTTTTCATCTTTATCAAATCCCCGCATTGAGTTGTGACAGCAGTGACCGTGTCCTGAGACCTGATGCCTTCACATGAGACTGAGTCAGGGTCTCCTTACAAGCGTGCTCATGTACGTATTACAGTCGTCATTTGTCGACCGCATGTATTTACATTTAAAAGAGTTGAAGCTCGCGTACATCGCTATATGACGGCCGTATATGACGCAAGATGGTTATAGATACGGCGCTTTGAGCCGATACCACCCCCAACTGGACATATTCTCAATGCGTGGAGCGGACTGGTGGCGTAGCGGTGAGCGCGTTCTAGCGGGTTCGATCCCTGCTCATTCGGTTATTATTGGGATATAAAAAACATGTTTAATTTTTAGCAAAACTTTTATTTATTTTTTATGGTTAAATGGATTACAATTTGAATTATATCAACACACAAAATTTTACATAGTAGGTCACGAGTAGCATGTGGTGCAGTTCAGTATACTGGGTAATAGTACTCGCCACGTAACTGTGCGGCTGTGAATATAGCGACAGAATGAGTACCAGTGACAATATAGGAACGTTGCGGCGCGGGGAGCGCGGGGCGAGGTGTTTGCAGATAATGTTGCGCGGGCGCATAGTTACCTGGCGAACACTACCTACACCTACCTCCTTATCTACAAGGACACATAACTATTCTGTGCGCGAGTTGAGAAAGCTATAAGAACCTGTTATAAGCCACTATGCTCATGTTCAACAACCAATACATATTTACGGGACACTTACCGCATGTCAGGTGTCCCGTAACTGGTCGGTTTAATTGAGCATTAAAACAATTTCAAATTCAACATGTTGTTAGCTGTAACCGACAGTTGATGTCAGACACAAGTTCAACAACATATAAACACGCGGCTGATGTAACCATCGGTCACGAATACAAATTAATAAACTAAAGATATTTGTTCAGGGTGTTCTGGGTGTTTTCTATGCATAATAAAAAATATCTATCTATGTAATGTATTATATTAAGTATATCAGTTATCTAGTACCCATAATACAAGCTCTGGCTTAGCTTGGGGCTAGATAATGTTGTGTGAATTTGTCCAGCATTATTTATTTATTTATTTATTTTATTTATTTATAAATATCTTTCAAAACCAGTTGGTTGTTAAACAGTCATTTGCCGCCCGTCTTTGTGTTGGTGAACTTTAGTACCTATTTACAAAATCCTATATTATTAAACGAGAAATTAATGTATTTTGTACTTAAAATATATATTTTGTGATGTCTAAATTTGAAATTTACTCTATTGGGCGTTTTGGGGGCAAAAAATCGATCTAGTTAGGTCTCATCTCTCGGAAAACGTGATATTCCGCACATAATATTTCGCTATTCGCTGATCTGTGTCGGTCACAGAATATTGAATAGTTTGCTATTCCTCCCTAGGCGCCCGAATTTGAATTTCGAACAGGCTTATTCTGAATTCAAATAGGCAAAACTGGCTGAAGAGGAACATTAGAGATTGCAAGGGTAGCGATACAAAAACTAGCTAAAATTGATAAATTACGTCAACTTTGCTTATTTATTGGTTGGCAAAGACTTTCTAATAACTCATGATGGACCATTCGATACACTATCAACGCCATAATGTGGCACCTTTTGATTGAGCTTCCGTTCTTACAGCCGTATTTAAGAACCTTACTTATATATTTGTAGTCTCTCTTGCTCCTAGTTCTCAAATGACAGAGACGACAATAGTTATTTTTCTTTTAAATTCTCGATTTAATTATTATGTGTTAATTTAAAATGTAACAATGTGTATGTAGATACCCTTTAAATAGTTTAAATGATAACTGTTTGTCGTTCTAATTAAAGTAAAATATAAAATATATATTGTTATATTCATGTTCACAAACCAGCACTGACCTCATAGTAAATAGACTTCGAGTCAGCGCTCAAACAGTGTCCGAACCAGCACTGACCTCATAGTAAATAGACTTCGAGTCAGCGCTCAAACAGTGTCCGAACCAAAAGACAAACAAAACGCATAATGAATATTGAACACATTTTACTATATACATGTACTATTATATATTCTGTGCTAGAGTGTGAGACGGCAGCGTATCCAAATTGGTTGTCATAGTTTGAATTTAAAAAGGTAACATATTTACGCGTTGATTGTGTATGGAATGCTGAGTCCATCGTAGAGTTACTAGAATGTATTAACCAACCAATATACCTCTGTGACCTCTGTGGCGCGGCGGGCGAAGGTTGGCCTGCGGCGCAGCAGGTTGCGGGTTCGATTCCCGCCTCGGATCAAAAATTTGTGCGATTGCAGATATTTGTTCAGGGTGTTCTGGGTATTTTTCTATGTATAATAAAAAATATCTATCTATGTTATATATTGTATATCGACCTTAATACAGCGGAGATGTGCATCACGTACATTATCTGTGTGTTCTTAGATTGATGATAGCGGGCGCCGCTATATAGCGGTCGTTATATGACGGACGCCTAATATTACGAACCACGAATTAGTAAAATGTACTAGTAATTGACAAAATAATTTGGATCAGTCGAGCTACCTTTAGATCGTTAGCAGCGGTCTCCAGGTAGCACAACTGTTTCATATGTATTTAGTTTATTTTTGTAGTTACCTACTTGTACTAATAATAAGATATTCTGTTTGTATTATGGATGTGTGATGAAAGTTCCTATGTTACTCAATTATCTAGAATATCTTTCTATGTTACTCAATCATCTAGAATATTTATGTGTTACTCAATCATCTAGAAGATCTATGTAGTATCTATGTATATTTACAACATGTGTTTTATCTATGGGTATTTTCTATGTATAATAAAAAATATCTATCTATGTATTATATTGTATTAAGTATATCAGATATCTAGTACCCATAACATAAGCTCTGCTTAGCTTGGGACTAGATAATGTTCTGTGAACTGTCCAGCATTATTTATTTATTTATCTTTCTATGTTACTCAATCATCAGTTCATAGCGGCTGAACCGATTTCGATGAAATTCACACCATAAGTACACACTAGGATAGGGACATTTACCGCGTGACCAACCGAGCGAGGCCACGCGCGGACACTAGTATGTTATAACTATGGCTGTTTGTATCATTTAAGGTGACGTCACACGATGAGCGCATACATATAACAAAATGCTAGAATAAGTATTATTTCCATATTAAAAGTCCACTACTGGACATAGTCCTACCTCATGGAATGTCATGTCGATAGTCTAGAGCCACCTCCATCCACTTCCTGCGACCTATACTATGTCTTTATAATAAATATGTAAGATCAATGTGCGATGTACTACAGCTGCGTGTGACGTCACCGTTATAGCTGACACGCTGCGCAGTGAGCACACGCGCTGTTAGCTCGATTACATCTCGCAGATGAACGCGAGCTTGAAGGAACCATACAAGTTGAAGAGTGTGCCGTCTCTGCACATGAGCACGTAGGGGAGGCTGTCCTCGTCGAATGGCTCACCCGGGTACCAGTTCGCGTATCCGGCCTGCGCGAGGGTCTGACCTGCAAGGAGACGACACAGTGAACACAAGCACTCTACCACTAGTACATACATACATACATACTGGTGGGAAATACTAGATGGTTCTTTTATTCGATTTAATGGACTGTAGAATAGGTTTGCGGTTTGAATACCTATGCAGTTGCACAGGTCTTCGGTAGGGAGAACTCACTGCTGCAGGTGGTAAGGCACAGGACATAAGTACAGCAGCTACAAAGGAAGGAGCATGCACGACGTACCTGTTGTCTCCGAAGGTCCTGGGGAACACTCCGCGCCAAGATCAGGCGTTGACCTGGCACCACGTACACAGTAATGTTCAATTTGGTGATGACACTAACACCTGGTCTAGTCTCTTCTTGGGTCACACACGTATTAGAGAAAGGTACACAAAATAGCGTTGATAATTTGGAAGTTCGCTCGCACGATCCGATTCACACGAGATTCAATTTGCTTCTGATTTTGAAATGGCGGGGCCCGAAGATGTCTTCGGTGTGATGCGGTGTGTCTCGGCCGTCAAACTGAGACGGCTATATGCGTGCGTGCATGCGGAAAGGAGAAAGGAAGAGGATTGGCCGTTACAACTGCATTTGTTGGTAACTAATGGATGAATATCCACCATCTTCCCCCCCTTGAAGTACTCCTTCAAAGCGAAAGGAATAAGAATATCATAGCGGTTAAAATTAATAATAATAGCGGTTAGCGAATGATAAACAAGTAATATTGCGGAAAAATAAAAAATAGCGGAGTTGGATAAAAATATCCGAAAAATACATAGCGGTATGGTCACCCTACTGTATAGGGAGAGGCGACAACTTTGTCGTCGGCCTGACATACGAACTATCACAGGTTTCTACTCGCGCACAACGAACTCTACCATCTTTACCGGGGAAAACCTCGGAAATTTTCCCGATTTTCCAAGACAGTGGAGGTGCGTTTTCGTTGTTCAAAAGAACGATAGTGCCTACTGTGAGTGGATTACTAGCGGTGTTCCACTTTTCACGCATTTGCAAATTATGGAGGTATTCATTCTTGAATCGCTTCCAGAATGTTTGGACTAGAGAGTCCATCAAAGAATGACGAGATAAAAGATTTGATCGTTCTCCACTCACATCAGCTGAGGGTAAGAAAAGTAGCGGTTTAGTTGAAAGAAAGTGCGACGGTGTCAAGGCGGTCGGCTCCGAAGGGTCAGAGCTCAGAACGTACAGAGGTCGGCTGTTCAGTACAGCTTCGATCTGGTTAAGCACTGTAAGCATCTCCTCATAGGTGAGGATCTGCTTTCCGATCACGCGGAAGAGAAGAGACTTGATACTCTTTATGTTTGCTTCCCAAATTCCGCCGAAGTGACTTCCTAGGGGTGGCGATCTCTTCCAGGTGATCTCGTGTTTAGCGAGTTCGTTATTAAACGTTTGATAGTATTCGTCAGATTTTAAGAATTCAAATAATTCCTTTAAGTAAGATTGCGATGCGATAAAATTGGTGCCGTTGTCGCTGTATACAAAGTAGCATGGACCACGCCTAGATAAGAAGCGTTTGAACGCGTCCAAGAAGGTAGCGGAACTGAGATCCGATGCTAGTTCTATGTGAACAGCTTTGGTAACTAGACACACAAAGACACAGAGATAAGCCTTTTGGCTACGTACACCTCGCTTTCTAGTCGTTGTGATATATAGCGGGCCAGCGTAATCGACACCTGTGTGTGTAAAAGCTTTGCAAGGTTCTACGCGACAGCTGGGTAAATCTGACATAGCGGGGAACGTAGGTTTAGGGTTGAGCCTAAAACAACGAACGCATTTGTGAATGCGGTTGCGCACTAGGCGCCTAGCAGATAGGAACCAATATTTTTGGCGCAATATTGACATTAGTAATTGCGGGCCAGCGTGACTATTTTCACGGTGGTACCAATCTACAATTAGTTCAGCGATGTGCCCGTTTTTAGGCATTAGAGCGGGGTGTTTCTGATTATAATCCAGACTAGAGTATGCGAGTCGCCCTCCGACTCGTGCGATTTCATTGGAGATGAATGGAGATAGCTTCCTTAAAGCGGTAGAACACGGCTTGTTCTTCTGAATATTCCGTATGTCACTAGCGAAACGACTTTGCTGAACAGCTTGAATAATTTTGGTCTCAGCGGTGTCTAGATCCTCAGCAGTGATAACGTCATTGCGAGGAAGCACTTTCAAAAAGCGAAGTACGAAAACTGTGGATCTTTGAAACTTTAGCCAAGATGAAAACTTGGAACCTAAAGTTAGTAGTAGATTCTGTTCCTTCACCACCGTGACATGAGACACAGTTTTCTCTTCAGGTAATAGATTTTGAGAGGGAGAGAACATCTCAACTGGCCAATCTACCAGCGGCGAGGACATCCAAGGGGGTCCCTGGAGCCACAATTTATTATTTAATATCTGTGAGGGCAATAACCCGCGGGATACTAAGTCAGCAGGGTTCTCAACTCCTGCGACGTGATATACGTTTTGCGATGTCGACGTAGACTGAAAGTCTGATATGCGGTTTGCGACGTAAGTATGAAACTTATGCGGAGAAGAAGTTACCCAACATAGGGCTACGGTCGAGTCAGAAAATATGAAAACGTTATCAATGTGACAGCGTCCGGTTAGCGAATCATAAACGGCGCGCACTAGCTTAGCGAGAAGCACTAGGCCGTTTAACTCAAGCCGAGCCAACGTGATGGTTGGTTTAGCTGATGCGACGCGGGACTTGGAGCATAGGAGCGATATTAAAGGTGGCTGGTCACCATTAGACACGTGTAGGTAAATAACACAGCCATATGCCTTTTCGCTTGCGTCCGAAAATGCGATTAACGAGATATTTGAATCGTTTTCCTCAATACCCACATGACGAGAAAACTTGAGTTGCGAAATTAGCGGTAGCTCAGATAGATATCTTTGCCATAAGTTGGTGATATCACAGGGTAGCTGGTCATCCCAATTGATGTGCAAAAGCCACAGTTCCCTGATTATCAGTTTTGCGTATAGAATGACGGGTCCGACTAGTCCTAAGACATCGTACAGACGAGCGGTCATGGATAAGATAGAGCGTTTAGTAACAGCGGATGGCGGGACTGAAGTTAAAAATGTAAAATTATCGGATGCGGGGAGCCAGCGTAGCCCTAATATCTTGAACGTGTCATCGTCATCGAATGAAATTGATTCAGACTGCCTATGCGAAACGGGTATGTGTTCCAGCAGCTCGGAAGAGTTGCTAGTCCATTTGACTAAGTCAAACCCACCAGCCTTTAACATCTGAATCAATTCCTGTGCAGTCTTGACTGCTTGATCTACAGAAGAAGCAGAAGACGCCAGGTCATCCATATATACGTCTCTAGTGATGACGTCAGCAGCTATAGGCCATCTTTGTCTCTCATCTTGCGCTAGTTGACGTAAAGTACGCAGCGCCAACATAGGTGAAGACCGGAGACCAAAGCTGACACGCTCAAACTGAAAGGTTTCCAATAAATCGTGCGGTGAGAACCGATATAGGATCCGTTGGTAACAACGGTGCGCAGGGTGCGTATATATACATAAGTACATCATCCTAACATCAGCAAAAAAGGCGATTCGATGTATGCGAACATTTAACAAAATGTTGAATATGTTAGCTTGCAAATTGCAGCCCTTGTACAAAATATCGTTTAGAGACAGTCCTGAATCAGTCGAAGCGCTGCCATCTAAAACAATGCGGACCTTAGTCGTGGACTTATCGTCCCGAACTACGGGTTGGTGCGGCAGATAGTAACCCGGCGAAATACAATCGTTAGCAGAAACGCGCGTTAAAATACCTTTGTCGAGATAATCAGAAATTATTTCATTATATTTTTTATGTAAGTCTGGTGATCGTAAAAACTTCCTCTCAAGGCATGAAAACCTTTTCTTCGCGGTTATGTAGGAGTTACCTAGCTTTTGTGGGTCATCCTTAAATGGAAGCTTCACTACATAACTGCCATCTTTATTTCGAGTAGTAGTGGAAGTATAAATATCTTCACAGCGTTGTTCGTCAGGACTTAAAAACAACTGGGAAGGTGGTTCCTCAATGGACCAGAACTTTTCCACGAGTTGGTGTAGCGGGTCATTAGTGAATGCACAAAAGGTATGCGACAATGAGCGCGGCGATATAATGGGCGCATTTCCCATAACGATGTAACCTAAAGTAGTTTCCAAGGCAGCGGGTAAATTATTATTAGCGGCAATCTTAGTGGATAGGAGAATTTGGCAATACAAATTCACCCCTAGCAGGAGATCAATAGGTCCGGGCTCAGAAAACTCATCGTCAGCCATGGGTAGGTTGCGTATGTGTCGAAGAGCGCTGACGTCGACGCGCGAGTCAGGTAGTTGTGACGTAATACTCTCTACTACCATGGGCTGGATGTGGTACTCATGACCGTCCTCGAAGCGGGAAGTGAACCTAAGTGAGGTCACTCCCAGAATTTTCTGAGAGGCCCCTCCTATACCTTGGACTTTAGAATAGCGGCTCTGAGTTGAAATAGGAAGCGATAGGCGCTTAGTACACGCAGCGGAGATATACTCACTTTGGGAGCCGGGATCAATCAGGCATCTCACAAAGTGGGGGCGGTTTAAGGCATCAAGAACCTTTATTTTAGCGGTGGCCAATAACGCAGTTGTTATCGTGTGCGAATCGTGATCATATGAAACAGTACAGACTGATGCGTTACTATTCGGATCAATAGCGGGAGCGACTAAAGAAGATTCGACCTTATTCGAATGGGGCGCAAGGTCTTTAGCGGGCGAACGAGTATGAGACTCAGAATTATATGGATGCCCATGCGCAGTGTGGCGTGGGTCTTCAGCGGTAGCGGGCGCGTTAGCGGGCGAATATTTATGAGCGGGTTTTATTTCAACATTTTTGTTGTTATTAGCGGGCGGATTAAAATGGAGTAGTGAATGATGTCTGGCCGAACAATGAGAACATGTGTGCTTGGAAATACAATCCATCGTTTTATGTCTCACACTTAAACAGTTGTTGCAATATAAATTATTTTTTATGAATTTATATCTATCAGATGGCGTCATTTTCATAAAATGAGAACAGCGATACAGATGATCGTGTTGATCGCGATGACACAAAACGCATTTGTTCTGATCGCTTGCACCACACGCCCGGTCCGTGTTTACAAATGACTTGGTCTGCGCGGGCCGAGTGCTGGGCGCGGGTGCGCGCGCGCCGCGAGCTTTGTGCTGCGCTTGTGCACTGATGATCGGGACAGCTGATCTCGATAACACTTTACTCTGTTCATTTACAAATTCAATTAGATTTGAGTAAGTAGGTATTTTATCTTTGCGATGCGTAATTTCAAATAACTTGACAGTCTCAGAGTCTAGCCTCTGGAGAGCGAGATGTAGCAGCATGAAATCAGTCAAGTCGCCAAGACTCAGTTGTCTAAGGGCTTCTACAGACGTATCGAAATTATTTAAAAATGATTCAAGACCAGTTGCACTATTAGCGGTTAGCGGTTTAAAACTTAACAACTGATTAAGGTATGAACTAGCGAGTAGTCTGGGGTCGTCATATTTTTGCACTAGTGCCTCCCAAATAATAGGATAATTCTCAGCGGTGGGGGGCAGGCGCGCGCAAACGGACGCAGCGGTACCAGACAGCTTACCAACCAAATAATACACCTTGTCACTATTTGACAGAGATGTATTTTCGTGAACAGTGCACCTAAACTGTTGGTAAAATAGCGGCCACGAACGAACATCACCATTAAAGGACATCAGTTCTATGCGGGGAAGTTTAGGTTTCGATGTTTCTTGTTGCGGGGGCGATTCATGTTTATTAGATGGCGAATGTGTCTGAATTACCTGCTTAATTAAACAGTACATGATATCAAAATTCATCCATTCTTGGTACCTTATAGTGTGCTTAGGGTCTAGTTTTAGCGAAATAGCGTTATATGAATCTAATACCCTTTCGAAGTCTTTGTGCAAGTTGTCGATATTAAACGCGCTGTGTTGCAAAGACTTAAATTTGGTAGAATCGGCTTCCACCTTTTTAGCGAGGTCATAAATTCCTTGCATACGCGCAAATATCATTTCGCGTTTAGATTCGAACATGGCTTGCTGACCTTTCTCCTCATCATAACTTTCATCCAAATCATCTTCCTGCTTTTTACTCATTGTGAATTAATTATAAACAGTAGTAAAAATAGAAGCGAATGCAAAAAGAAAAAACTTCCCTAACTATTGAACAAAGTTAGATAAAATCAAAACCTATCTTCGTAGCGGTGCGGTGTCGAGTAAGTTATTAAAAGCCTACCACAGAATAGCAGCGGCCGCAAAGTAGTTACTATGAACCAACTGAGACTGTACAAACAATTAACTATTCTGTTGACTGACAGTGACACAGATTAGCAACTAGTAGTCGTGAGTTTTGCGGTTGAATAGAAACTATGATTATTCTGCGTTAGTCACAGGTAGTAATAGTTAGTACGGCGTGTGGCCTAGCGAAAACAGAATACGAATCGAGCGAGCGGAGAATGTTCAAATAATGAAGAATAGCGGGTAGTCGAATATACGGCGAATGAATACTTCGATAATTTGACTCGTATTATGGTAAAATGAATTACCTATTAGCGGTGCGGTTATAAATAGATGCGTAAGTTTGTAAAACGTGTGATAGCGGTATGCGGCAAGTTTACGCAGTTCCTATACTGATTGTTGCGAAATAACAAAAGAATTGAAACAATTTATTCAATTTATCAGCAGGATTTGACGTATTATATTAGCGGGGATAAAGAAATAGTGAATATAAGTAGATATAGGCTAGTGTCATTAAACGGACAGAGATGAAGCTCAAATGCCCAGCGGTAAATAGGTATTAGCGATGAACTATACCTACGGATAACTAAGTAGAAATGCAATATTTTTTAGAAAATCCGTCTCGATTGACCACTTTATGGTGGGAAATACTAGATGGTTCTTTTATTCGATTTAATGGACTGTAGAATAGGTTTGCGGTTTGAATACCTATGCAGTTGCACAGGTCTTCGGTAGGGAGAACTCACTGCTGCAGGTGGTAAGGCACAGGACATAAGTACAGCAGCTACAAAGGAAGGAGCATGCACGACGTACCTGTTGTCTCCGAAGGTCCTGGGGAACACTCCGCGCCAAGATCAGGCGTTGACCTGGCACCACGTACACAGTAATGTTCAATTTGGTGATGACACTAACACCTGGTCTAGTCTCTTCTTGGGTCACACACGTATTAGAGAAAGGTACACAAAATAGCGTTGATAATTTGGAAGTTCGCTCGCACGATCCGATTCACACGAGATTCAATTTGCTTCTGATTTTGAAATGGCGGGGCCCGAAGATGTCTTCGGTGTGATGCGGTGTGTCTCGGCCGTCAAACTGAGACGGCTATATGCGTGCGTGCATGCGGAAAGGAGAAAGGAAGAGGATTGGCCGTTACAACTGCATTTGTTGGTAACTAATGGATGAATATCCACCACATACATACATACATATATACATAAATACATACATACATACATACATACATACATACATACATACATACATACATACATACATACATACATACATAGTCACACGCCTTTTTACCCGAAGGGGTAGGCAGAGCCTCAATGGGCCTCTTTTCACAGTGGGTTGCACTATCGTTGAATGGTGACGTGACGAGTGGTGAGCTCATCACCGCCATTGTTTCCCACGACTGACTCGGCTAACGCTTTCCTCCAGTAACAAGTAGTAGTAGTAGTAGAGCTTTAATGTGAAGGGGTTTGTCCGGGGAAGTACTACCACCATACCTATTTCTGCCGCAAAGCAGTAGTGCTCGCATTGCTGTGTTCCGGTTTGAACGGTAAGGGTGCCGGTGAAATTACAGGCACATGAGACTTTTCATCTTTATGTCTCAGGGTGGCGGGCGCAGTGCAATGCCACATAGGGTGCGTCCTAGGTGGACGTGACCTATGAGGTAATGCACTGTTCATAGGCAGAGGTTACCGCTTAACATCAGGTGGGCCTCTTGCTTGTTCCGTCATCAAAGTAGAATAAAAAAAAAAAAAAAAAAACAACCCAATCCATAAGCTAGCAGCCAGGACAAATCGTATAACGAATCTTATCAACAAGTCCGGTTATTCCCGTAGTCAGCTTTTATGACATCCACGGGTGGAGACGGATGGGTCTATTCTTAGGCCGGACACACCATGGTTAGCAGTAGTAAAGCTTTTTTATAAAGAAATCGTACTAGGAATTACTACCACCGTATGTAATTCTGCCACAAAGCAGTAGTGCTCGCATTGTTACTTTCCAGTTTTAAGGGTATGAGGCCGGTGAAATTACACCGTAGTTAGTTATGTATATGGGTGGCGGGCGCAGTTCAACGCCACATAGGGCACATCGTAGATGATGTGACCTATGTGGTAATGGATAGTTAAGGTGGTTGCTTTTCCATACTAATGTTATTTACCAAATATGGGCAACCAGAGTATAATTTTACACTAAAATTGACTTTTGTTGGCTTTTTCAGTGGTCCTTATTTGCGGCAAATCTTATTTGGTTGAAGAAAACACAAAATTAATAGCAAAAATGACATCGAAATGTCTTGTATGGACTAAAATGTATTAGTTATTTTTGCTATTTAAAGCAACCACCTTAAGGGCAGAGGTTACCGCTTAACATCAGGTGGACAACGTGATTGTTCCATCATACCCGCAGATAAAAAAAAAAAAAAAAAAACAATGCGTCGTGAGCCCCCGGCATAGTGCACACCCACCCCGCCTGCCGGCTCACGAGTCGCAGGTTCGAGTCCCTGTGGTGGCCGTGCCTACATTAATATCTTACTACTGTGACGAAGAAAAACTTAAAGATATACTAGCTGCCCGCTCCCGACTTCGTTCACGTGGTCCCGGTGCAACGCCACCTACCGGGTCCAGTTGTGAATCTCAACCATCCATCCAGAGACCCACTCAAACACAGACAAAACATTTCATCATAATCGGTCGAGCCGTTAAGGAGGAAGTGAGTGACATACACACGTACAAATAATTATATTAAGACCCCTGTGGTGCAGTGGGCGAAGGTTCGCCTGCGACGCAGATGGTTGCGGGTTCGATTCCCGCCTCGGAACAAATATTTGTACGATCTGCAGGTATAGTGTTATGGTTATTTTCTATATATAATAAAAAATATCTATATATGTATTGTATCGAATAAAGTATATCAGTTATCTAGTACCAGTAACACAAGCTCTGCTTAGCTTGGGGCTAGATAATGTTGTGTGAACTGTTAAGCTCTATTTATTTACGCCCTAGTATTACAAAGAAAGATATTTTTTACTATACATAGAAAATACCCAGGACACCCTAACAAATACCTGCATATCTAACAAATATATTTTGTTCCGAAGCGGGAATCGAACCCGCGACCTGCTGCATCGCAGGCGAACCTTCACCCGCCGCGCCACTGAGGTCGTCAGGTTATGGTTATGCCAGATTATAATGGCTGCAGCATATAGGTAGCTCTACTTAGCTTCAGGTAAATTATAAGCACAGATTATATTATAGTTAATTATAAGTCCCATTACATGACTTGGTGAGAAAGGGCCAATGTATGAAAAATCTATGTAGGATAAGCTAACAGGCACTTTTCAGCGCTCGGTGAGAGAGGCCCCGCACACAACTCACCATCGACAGTCCGCCATGCACCGTCCTGATGGTAGATGCCGACCCAGGTATAGACCAACCGAGGATATCGCTGATGCAGCTCCACGAGAACACTCTCCTCATCCTCACTGTTGGCGACGGCGAGTCGCGCGCCCTCCGCGACACAGGTTCTGTTCGCGTCCCACCACTCCGCTTCCTGCGTGTGTACCTTGTAGCAGTGCTGTGTGCGGTCGGAGAACTCGTATCCTGCGCACGAGAGTATTGGTTTACTGACAGTAGGGGCACGCTAAAAACTCAATTTTGACAGTAGCGTTTTTATGCAATTTTGTAAACAAATTAAATATAATATGAAGACAATAAAACTAACACACTATGTTCTACAGGATCTGTTATCTGTTTTAACTAAAATTTATTGCTATATTGAACCTGTCAAAATGGTATTGCTCGCGTGTCCATAGTGTAGGTAATTAGAACACAGGTAATCCTGTCGACAGGCAGCAGTGTAGTAATGGAGATCCACTTATTGTACAGTCAGCGACATATATTAAGGTGTTTACCTCCGTGGCGCGGCGGTAAAGTAGCCAGCAAGGACGCGAGAGGTGCGGGTTCGATTCCCACAGCGAGACAAAACTTTGCATTTTCTACAAATACTTGTTCGTGGTCTGTGTGTAGTGGTGACATGGCTCTGGCTTAGCTTGGGGATAGATAATGTTGTGTGAACTTGTCCAGCATTATTTATCTATTTATTTATTTACATGGTACTCGTAGTTCCTGATACACATGACATAGAGAATATTATGACCATTTTCACCAACCCATACATATTATTTTGCGGGACACTGTATACGATTGTCATATTGACAGGTTTCTCTGAAAACTATATTTGACAAGAGTTAAGTATCTCGTTAGCGTTAGGGGCCCCTAGTCGGTCGGTGAAAGTGAGCTTTAGTACTGGATCGGCACTAAGTGATGGTTTGGTTGTTGGTTCTCGAGTGGCGACCACACACCGGACGACGCCGAAGAGGAATGCGCCCCCCAACCCTCTCGATGGAGCAAAGACATTATAGAGGTCGCAGGAAGGCGGTGGATGGAGGCGGCTCAAGATCATTAATTGTGGCATTCTACGGGAGAGGCCTATATAAGAATGATGATGATGTGGATGATCGTTGGGTGATGAACAGTTTATCATCAACCCCGTGACCTAGGTATGCAGTAACTATTCATTAATCTGCGCCCCGTGTCCTTGGACCGCGCGGTGCAACCACACGCCGTGACCTAGGTATGCAGTAACTATTCATTAATCTGCGCCCCGTATCCTTGGACCGCGTGACCTAGGTATGCAGTAACTATTCATTAATCTGCGCCCCGTATCCTTGGACCGCGTGACCTAGGTATGCAGTAACTATTCATTAATCTGCGCCCCGTATCCTTGGACCGCGTGACCTAGGTATGCAGTAACTATTCATTAATCTGTGCTCCGTGTCCTTTGACCACGCAACGCGACCGCACGCCGTGACCTAGGTATGCGGTAACTATTCAATAATCTGTGCTCCGTGTCCTTGGACCACGCAACGCGACCGCTCGCCGTGACCTAGGTATGCAGTAACTATTCATTAATCTGTGCTCCGTGTCCTTGGATCACGCAACGCGACCGCACGCCGTGACCTAGGTATGCAGTATTTATTCATTAATCTGCGCCCCGTGTCCTCGGACCGCGTGACCTAGGTATGCAGTAACTATTCATTAATCTGCGCTCCGTGTCCTTGGACCGCGCAGCGCGACCATACGCCGTGACCTAGGTATGTAGTAACTATTCATTAATCTGCGCCCTGTGTCCTTGGACCGCGCGGCACAGAATGACTATGCTCCATGTTGTCTCGTCCTCGATGATGAGGTACAGACTCTGAAGGCCGGCCCCTTGTACCGGCCAAGAGCGAGACGCACCGCACACGGAGGGTTCCGCACCATCGTACAACATTTAACAATATCAACTTTTTTATTATTAAGGACCCACTTCAATTATTTACTTTTCAACACACTTGCTTATAAAGTAAATCTAATTTCACCGCAATTGGGCACACAATGACACCTGTAATCAAACTGTGACTTTTTCATTGCTTTTATTCACAAGTGAGTTATAGAGACAGTTGAACATTTACACAGAGTGGCTATTTCTGTTTTATTATTATTTTCTTCACTAGTGTGTTAAGCAACGTCGTAAGATACACGTGTGTATTGAAGATTACCGTCCTCGGCTCTCTTCAATGGCGCCTCAGCGGTAATCACCCACATTACACACTTGTACCATAATGTACTATTGTTTTACTATTATTATTTGCTGTTTTACAGATTATAGTGTTACTAACTTTTTGAAAATGTTAAGTTATAAAATCTATTACGGTTTGAATTCGATTGAATTTTTGAATTTGAACAATCACGTGTCTTTTGTAAAATAAATTAATTGTTCATTAATATATTGTTATATATAAATCTAAAGTTTTTTTTTATATAAGTGTTTTTTTTATTTATTTTTGTTTGCCTCGTTAGCTCAGATAGCACAGTATTGTAATTGATTAGTAGTATTGATGAATTGATTGGTATATATTGTATCCAATGTACGTAATAGAGACTTAGGTCCCTATTTTAAAACATTTGCATGCTTGTGAAGCAAGAACATGTGCTCCTCACTAAAACATGAGGCCTTCCATGTATCCTACCATGTTCTAGCAAATAAACTGATTGCATTTCATTACATTACATTGCATACTTTGTGTATATTATGTAAGCAGTCTACCTGTTACGTTTCATGAGATACAGACACAGCGCGCTGACGGTCGGACAGCGGAAGGTTAGTAATAGGGTTCCGTGGGCACCCTTTAGCGACGGAACCTTCAAAAGATATGATAACGGCTGGTTTCGGAAGGAGGCTAGTATAGGGAGGGGAACGGGAATAGGGGGGGGGGGGGAGTGAAATGGGAAGGTAAAGGGGAGGGGCGAGAATGGGAAAGGATGGGGGTAGCAGATTTAGCATAGTTACTTTAAGACTCGATTCAAAACATCCTTTAGAAATGAGATCCCAACAAAAACAATTTCTATGTAAAAATGATGCCAAGTCACGCTACTACCTACCGCACCAAAAGATCTGATATGTTGTACTTATTTTATATGTGGTTGTATCAAGTCGAGCATTCTCAAAGATCCTTCCATATATTATCATCTTATATGAATTAAACCATATCACTTCTTAAAACCTGGATATGAGAAGGAAGCATTTTTTTTTAAATTAACTATCATCACTGTCATGCCGTTGCACACGTAAAGTAATAAAGTTGATATGGTCTAATTGATTCAAAATATTTATAATTGGAATGTTCTCTGTGAATGCCCGTGTTGGTACAAAAATAACTATAAATAAATACACAAATAAACATGTTAAGGTCTCAAAGCTAGCGCGCAGGTAGCAGTGGGACTCATTATTACATTAAACATGTTTTTGTTTTGATTCTTTTACCCTGATATATGAGAAGTGTTCCTGTAACTGAAGACTCCCCTCAGTACCTACGGGAGTTTATACTAATGGTGTGTACAGTACGGTAATGATCCAGGGCGTCCTGTGCGCGCGCACGAGTTCAATGTGGACTCATCGTCAGACCTGTGCCTCACTCGCTACTCTCACTCACACAAAGTGCGCACTCGCTTATCTCACTCACACATAAACGTGGTGATTATAGCATTACCCCCCACATTGCATTTATTAAGGAGCCCTCGTCCAACACTGGACGTCTATGATGATTTTATTATTAACTAAGATTTTAAGATTTGTACACCAAAAAATAGTAAATCCTATTTTAAAAAACAAAAATAAAAACCTTGTTTCTTATTTTTTTATCATTTTGCATGACGATGATGATGATAAACCAGCTTGTAGTGTGATGGCGGTGATAAGGGCCTCGTGAACATTGGTGACAGAAACAGTATAGTGAAGGGATTCTAAGCGTATTGAGGCTACATTCGTGCACAACTGAGACTTACCAGAACTCCTCTGCTCACAACTATGTGTCGGCGCGGGTGTCGGCGCAGGTGTTGGTGCCGGTGTCGGTGCAGGTGTGGGTGCGGGTGTGGGTGCAGGTGTGGGTGCAGGTGTGGGTGCAGGTGTGGGTACAGGTGTGGGTACAGGTGTAGGTGCAGGTGTTGGTGCAGGTGTTGGTGCAGGTGTAGGTGCATTTTCTCGTGCAGTTGCCGGTGCGTAGCAGACAAAGGGTAGTTCCTCCGTGCAGACGACATCGCCCGTGGTGCCGTTCGCATAGAACACGCCACACCGCTCCGGCTGCGCCAACTCACTAGGCTCCAGCGATATAGCCGGATCTCCTGCAACAATTATTCATCATCATTATCAATACATTAGCTTGTAGAAATCTGCTGCTGTTAGGCCTCCGCCATTGATTGCCAACGCGTACGTCCTTGAGCCGCCCCTATCCATTGACTTTCTGAAACCTTCAACATGTAATTTTATAAATTGTGACTATACACCATGCACTTTACTATTCTCCTGCTGACGTTTCGTTGACCATTTAGTGGCCCTTCTCCAAGAGCACTGACCGCAACCACGCTCGAAGGCCGTGGCTTCAACATGTCGTCGGTCCGTGGGTCCCCTGCACTGCGTCGTCTGGTTCGTGGTACAATATCTATATCTATATGACGGGAGGTCTATCAGGACGGCCTCGTCATCAATACGGTGCTCTGTCCATTCTCAGTATCTTTACCATCTTAGGAATCATTATTAATGCTCAAATTATTCTGTTTTCATAGCATCAATATTCTGTAATGAACCAGTACATATCCACCTCCGGGTTAAGTAGGATTTTCTATTTCATCACATTCCCAGTTGTTCCCAATTCCCAAATGGTCCCAATCGTTCTCATTCTCTTCAGCTCGAGATAGTTTGGAAATATTCCTCACCCTTGTACTTAAGATATTGTATAATCCAAGCTTCGTAAATGACGTAACAAGCAGATGGCCCACCTGATGTTAAGCGGTAACCTCTGCCTTTAACAATGCATTACCTCATAGGTCACACCCACATAGGACGCACCCTATAAGTTATTGCACTGCGACCGCCATCCTAAGACAAAGACGAAATCCTCATGTGCCTGTAATTTAAATGGCAACCATACCCTTCAAACCGGATCACAGCAATGTGAGCACTACTGCTTTGCGGCACAAATAGGTATGGTGGTAGTTCTTCCCCGTCCGAACTCTTTCACAAAAAAGCCCTACTACTACGTTCAATCTAACCTTTGACATATGTAACCACTCCTTCAGCGAACGTCGTGTGAACTCCGGAGTACAGCGCCGGGATCGAGTCCTCAGTGGCTTGTCCGTCGTCAGCAGATTGCAGCTTGCGTATAGCCGCCGAGAACTCAGCACTCCACGGAGACGCCAAGAACGCACCTGCACACAGAGGGCGCTGTCTGAGACACGCTACACACAACAGAATGCACCTGCTCACAGAGGGCGCTGTCTGAGACACGCTAAACACAACAGAACGCACCTGCACACAGAAGGCGCTGTCTGAGACACGCTACACACAACAGAACGCACCTGCACACAGAAGGCGCTGACTGAGACACGCTACACACAACAGAATGCACCTGCACACAGAGGGCGCTGTCTGAGACACGCTTCACACAACTGAACGCACCTGCACACAGAGGGCGCTGTCTGAGACACGCTATACACAACAGAACGCACCTGCACACAGATGGCGCTGTCTGAGACACGCTACACATAACAGTTAAATCTAAAATTAGACTATTTGAACATGTCGTTAGAGTTATTCGAGGCGCGAATTAATCTTGCTGGTGCAAGTGGGACATATTATGATAAAATGGAAGTGTCTTTCTGTGATTTCAACATAAAGTAAATACTACTATTTGTACGATGCCTTATTATCAATATATGATTTTAGATTTGTTGTCTGTCTGTTTAAACAAACGAAAAATTCACACAATAGATACAGACACCATTTCAAAAAAACGACTCGTTTCGTTTCGTTTCGTATGAGGTAGTGCTGACCTCTGGTGTCGGAGTTTGTCAAGCCGCCCGACGGCCTCTGACATGGCTTATCGACTGCTTTTAACCAATAACAGCCGGGACCGACAGCTAAACGTGCCCTCCGAAGCACAGAGCGATGGGAATCCGCACATAACTTAGAAAAGTAATTGGTGCGGAGCCTAGGATCGAACCCGGTATCGTTGGTTTCTGAGTTGCACTATTGAAACGTTAGGCTACCATCGCTTTTAAAAAAACGTTTAAAAGTTTGTCTCGACTTGCCTCTAAAACGGATCAACAGATTTGAATGTTTTTTTGCAATGTTGCGCAGTGAGGTTTCCTTCCAGGTGCAAGCAGACCCTGGCGCCCCTCCAGTCGGCGGGCTGCAGGTGCAACTTGAGCCAGCCGCGAGCTGACACTTCCCGGACGGAGTGTGCGCAGTGAGGTTACCTTCCAGGTGACAGCGGACCCTGGCACCCCGCCAGTTGGCGGGCTGCAGGTGCAGCTTGAGCCAGCCGCAAGTTGACACTTCCCGGACGGAGTGTGCGCAGTGAGGTTACCTTCCAGGTGACAGCGGACCCTGGCACCCCTCCAGTCGGCGGGCTGCAGGTGCAGCTTAAGCCAGCCGCGAGTTGACACTTCCCGGACGGAGTGTGCGCAGTGAGGTTACCTTCTAGGTGACAGCGGACCCTAGCGCCCCGCCAGTTGGCGGGCTGCAGGTGCAGCTTGAGCCAGCCGCGAGTTGATACTTCCCGGACGGAGTGTGCGCAGTGAGGTTACCTTCCAGGTGACAGCGGACCCTGGCGCCCCTCCAGTCAGCGGGATGCAGGTGCAGCTTGAGCCAGCCGCGATTTGACACTTCCTGGACGGAGTGTGCACAGTGAGGTTACCTTCCAGGTGACAGCGGACAATGGCGCCCCTCCAGTCGGTGAGCTGCAGGTGCAGCTTGAGCCAGCCGCGAGTTGACACTTCCCGGACGGAGTGTGCGCAGTGAGGTTACCTTCCAGGTGACAGCGGACCCTGGCGCCCCGCCAGTTGGCGGGCTGCAGGTGCAGCTTGAGCCAGCCGCGAGTTGACACTTCCCGGACAGAGTGTGCGCAGTGAGGTTACCTTCCAGGTGACAGCGGACCCTGGCGCCCCTCCAGTCAGCGGGCTGCAGGTGCAGCTTGAGCCAGCCGTGCAGCGGGGCCTGGTACTCGTACCCGTGCCTGCCCTCAGCGCCTGAACATTACATTGAGCAGATTAAAAACCTGTTGCTTTATTTATTAAGGTTGCTATGCTGAAAAAAAACGCACTGAACCATTATGACGATGTCGGCTTATTTATAACATCACTGTCAAAGATCACAATAAAAAAAACAAATTTCTTAGTAAATCGGTTTATCTTTTTGTTCTTATTTTCATTGTGAGTTCAGTTCAGCTCTTGATCTTTATCAATTTGGTGTTTAAACCCCCGACGCCAAAAGAAGGGTGCTATAAGTTTGACCGCTTTGTGCCTGTCTGTGGCACCGTAGCTCTTAAACGGGTGAAACGATTTGAATGCGGTTTTAAATATGAAAGCAGGTTTTCTAGCGATGGTTCCTAAATAAGTTTAATCAGTTTAGCCGTTACAATGAGTTGGGGGTTTTTAACATTTAAAATTTCTTCTTGTTGGTTTTGTAATGACAGTGGAATAAAATTTTACAATTTAATTCCACTTATATCATAAATAAATAAATAAGTAATACTGGACAGTTCACACAACATTATCTAGCCCAAAGCTAAGCAGGACTTGCGTTATGGGTACTACATAACTTAGTTTCTGACGTTGATCTCGTAGCTAATCATGGTCAACTTGCTGCACCTGCCTTTTCTCATTACGACCTTCTTTTCCTCGCTTATAAAGTTCGCCCACTTAAGCCTAAGCCTGTTACCCTCAGACAGCGTAATTTTTCGCGCATTGATAACGCCCAACTCACTGATGAGGCCTCCAAATTGGATTGGTTCAAAGCCATAAAGCTATCTTCAGTTGATGAGAAGGTTGACCTTCTTAATTCTAACATTATTGGCGTTTTCGACCGGCATGCACCGATCCATTCGGTTAAATCAAGCGCACCTCTTCGCTTTGGCTTAATGACGCTATTCGTAAAGCGATGGCTAGGAGGGATCGCGCTTTTTGCAAGTACAAGCGCGACAGGTCAGTTGATAACTGGGCATCTTACAAACTGTTGAGGAATCGTTGCAATATGTCAGTGCGTAATGCTAAAAAGAGTCACATAGTTGAGCAAATTGAACTCGCCTATTCTCCTCAATCAGTTTCGTCCCATTTCTATACTCCCATTTTTCTCCAAAATAGTCGAGCCTTGCATGGTCAGATAACGGAATTTCTCTCTGACAAACAGCTCTTGAATCCCTTCGTCTTCCAAATTTATGATAAGCAGTGATCTACGAGGTCAGTTATTGGATGGGGAGAGATTCGGCAAGGTACGCACAAGCATGTGTTGGCGCGGTAGGTTCTCGCGCGAAGCAGACGTAGGGCAGCCGTTGGTCGCAGCTCACTTCGCCCGAGGACCCGTTTGCGTGGAACACGCCGCACCGCTCCAGCTCGCTCAACCCTGTCGACAGTTCTGCAACAATATCACGTATTGCCATCAACCGAGGGACGGTTATTGCTCGGCTGGTCATTACAACACACTAATTTACCAAAACTCAGTGATTATTACATTAACATTATGTGATTCTACTATTTGCTACCATAAATTTCTTTAATTTTGATATGAACCTTTTTTTTCCTAAAACCACTCAGAGCAATGAATTTATCGTAAAATTATGGAAACTCCTAGAATATGGAGAGGCATGCAACTTTACGTCAGTGCTCGAGACCTATACAAGTGTGTACAGACTAACCATTCACAAATGAGAGCGCCCACGTGGCATGGACTCCGGAGTACAGAACCGCCAATGACTGCTCTCCTTCGGATTGCAGATGATTAATCGCAGACTTGAACGCATTCGTCCAGGGGGAAGCCAGCACAGCATCTGAGAACGGAGAGGAGTTAGAGTTATTGCAGGTCAGACATTGTGCGTGATGGGGTAAGGTGACGGGACTGATACTGTCACTGATAACTTTGTCATGTTATAGGCCTTACAGTTTCCCTGTCAAGAAATCGAAACAGAAAGTTCTCGTTTCGTATAGAAGAGACTGGTTAAGACTGCGCAAACTATATTAACTTATTTTTTTTTACATATTGACAAACAATCGAGTCTAGCCAAAAGTTAGAGATAAATTTGTGTTTTTTTTAATCAAGAAAATGTTGTCCTATCGTGTTTCTGTCTAAGTGACCCCTCGGTATTGTAATGTAGTGTCTATGCATATTTTTAATTTGAATATTGTACTTGAGTTAGTCCGTTAAAAATCTAATTCAAGATTGGTAATTTTGCGTTAGACCCAATCTTAACAAACCTTTAATCTCTAACTAGCATAGTATTTTACTTCACCTTTGCACGCATGTCTGTCTCGCACTTGACCGGTTTAATGTAAGATAGTGACTCGTTACCTTCACTCTGGCAGGAGCTGTTCGCTGTCTTCCAGTCGGCTGCCTCCGAGTGCAGGCCTAGCCATCCCTTGAGCTCAGGGTAGTGTTCGTATCCAGGCCGGTGGTCTCTGCTTGAACCTGGAAAGTAACTGATTTAGTAAACGGTTCCTATTATTATTGTTTTTCTGTTGATGGTTAATTTCATCTCGGCTTCAAGAAGCCAGTAATAAATAAATAAATAATGCTGGACAAAATAAATAATAATAATAATAAGTAATAATAATAATAAGTAATAATGAACACTTAAGCCCTTCTTCCATTACGATACGCACGGGTGATTCAAGTATCCTGCCAGTCTCGGAGACTAGTCGCCGACAAGTATCTCACATACATTTGAATGCAGGCTCGCACACTAGCCTCCATTCAAATGTATGTGAGATACTTGGCGGTGACCATTTCAGACCCACGGTACCCCTGGCCATACCGGCGACTAGTCTCCGAGACTTGCAGGATACTTTCAGGATACTTGAATTGCCTGTGCGTATCGTAATGGGAGAAGGGCATTACGGGCCTAGGCCATGTGAGTGTCATGGTTATGGGTTGTTTGTTGTTGTTCCTTTTGAGACGTGGCGTAAAGTTGGTCGGTTTGCAAGAATTTTCTAGTTATCCGGCACGTATTTAAAACGGCTGCATTTTGCAGGCTTTTTATTTGCTATTTGCAAGCGTTGCCAATTTTTGAGAGCGCTTCGTTAAGATGGATGCTTTCGCATGAGGCGCGAGGTTTTTAATAGTATCACAAGAGTATTTAACAATACCTAGTTACGTGTTACAGTTTATATTGTAAATTGTACCTTGTATGGTTTTTATCAAAATAAACTTTTACTTTACTTCACTTTACGTGCAGTTTCATACGTGTTTAAATTGGCTGCCCGGTCAACCGGTGTCTATCGCTAGAAGAAAGTTGCGCAAAAACAAAGACTAATTGAGATCATATACGATAGTGACGTCACAAGTTATTAGTAACCGCATACGAGTGACTCCTTAGAAAAAAAAATACTAGTGAAAAAAAAACGTAGATAACGTTGGAGCTTTGGAAACTTTGAATCGTTGAAGTTCGTTGAATAGACATGGCGCGCCCGAAATCGAAGAATACTGAGAGAGATGCATCAAAATTCGAAGTAAATAAAGTTACAAATAGAGACCAGGCTAAGAGGTACCCATTACATAGATCTACGTGTCCCGCTTCTACTTCGACATGAAGGCAGCACAGGTGGAAAGGTCACAATGAAAGCCGGAGCGGGACTGAGGGTCACAAAGTTGGACTCTCATCATAATGTGACTCATTTATGGTGACGGTCCCTACAGAAAGTGTGGAGACCTAACTTGAGCCCTGACTTCTGGCCAAAAGGGGTAAAGTTGTCACGTGATCCCCGGGCCCGACGCGCCGGCGTTCACACGTGTGTTAGATTAAGTTATAAATATTTTTTTATATATGTAAATTAGTTTCAAAAGCATTTATGTTGCAATGTACTTTATATTCTTATTGTTTAGGTTCAGAGCAAGTTGCAATAAGCCTGAAATTAAAATTTGAATTTGTATTTTGAATTAGGAGGCGTCGATTAATTTAAAAATCATTGCAATCGGCTAAAAGGAACTCACGCAGCCAGATACCTCCGAATCACGAATCCGAATCCGTTCATCGAATTCACGTCAAAAAATAGAAGGGTTCTCTGAGGCACGACCTGACCGTGATCAGCAAGTTTTGCTTTCAATAGATAGTTAGCTTTTAGAAACTTAGCTTATTTATTGGTCTTAATAAGTCTTTAACTTACTAAGATAGCGTATGTACATGTATGTCATGTATGTCCTAACAGACATGTTACGCACTACAAATCGAAATACTCTACTATGCACCCCACTGAAATACGTCCTGAAATAGTACAACAGGGTGTAAGACACGCACTACAGTAGTAGATTATTACAACATTACAACAAGGGCCTTTATGGTAGGTACTTGATAGAAGACTAACTGACTAAACGCGTATCATGCATATAGTGAAGCAACTGGATCAACTCACCTTCAATATCGGATATGTAGAACAAAAACAATATCAGGGTTAATTTAACAATCATTGTTCAAACTCTGAAGCAATAAGTACACTGGTCTGACCAGTAGGACACCAAGCTTCATAATACACCACACACGACATTCCTGTAGCTTATATACCCGTGACATAATGAACCGCAAAATCGTAAAAAAAAATAGTTCAAGTGCGTGTTTGATGCGCGCACAGGGTTCTGTACCATGGAGAAACAAAAATGTTTCACGTTGTTCATACTACCATCAGCATGCATTTTATATGGAGCCTGTCATCTCTTAAATAACTTGTAATATCTCCTAAACGATGATTGATATCGAATTGAAACTTATTTGTGTAACTAAATGAAAATGTATTCACATTTTTCTAATATGTATGAGTACTTGAAATAAAGAGAAAAGCCCACAATAATTAGTTTAATATGAAAATATAGTAAATAAAAATAAGATCAATAGTTCTTTTAAATTATATCTTAAGAAAACTATATAAGACCTCAAAAAAACCCACTATTTTTTATCTCAAATTTAGTTTTTAACGGATCTAACTAAGAATGATTCAAGTCATCCAAATTGTTAGAAGTAGAACTTCTTTGAAAGAGTTCGTCCGGGTAATTACTGCTACCGTATATATTTCTGCAAAGCCGTAAAGCACGCATTGTTGTGTTCTGGTTTGAAGGGTGCCGGTGAAATTACAGCTACATGAGGCTTTCCATCTTTATATATTATCAGGGGGGCGGGTGCAATGCCACTTAGGACGCGTTTTGGATGGACGTGACCTGTGAGATAATGCATTGTTATAGGCAAAGATTAGACCCCATGCAAAACAAACAAAATAGATAGTTCCATATTTGACAAACGAATCCAACTCTGAAGGGGTGTCCTTGGAACAACGGTGCTAGGGAGTTTAGTTAATGCCTTGACTTGATCAGACCAGCGACTAGGTGATCGGCCGCGCGGTCTTTTTCCATCCACTTTACCCAATACAACCAGTTTTTCAAGGTTATCTGGCAGTCTTTGGACTATGTGTACAAAATAACTGTGAACTCGCTGGTCAAGTATGGACTTATTGGTTCTTTTCGCCGTCCACGGGATGCGCAACATTCTCCTCCAGCACCACATCTCAAGAGCATCTATCTTTTTCCTATCCACCGCTCGGATCGGACATGATTCGGAGCCATACAGAAATATGGAGAAGACTAATGTTCGGGCGGCTCAGGCACAAAACGTCCACTTTTTATAATGTACACCGCAGTTTTATAGGTATCCAAAGGGTAAAACGGGACCCTATTTTATGGCTTCGCTGTCCGTCTGTCCGTCTGTCACCAGGCTGTATCTCATGAACCGTGATAGTTAGACATTTAAATTTTCACATATGATGGATTTCTGTTGCCGCTATAGCAAAAAATACTAAAAAGTATAATAAAATAAATATTTAAGGGGGCTCCCATACAACAAACGTGTTTTTTTGCCATTTTTTAGACAATGGTGTCACATGTACCGTGTTAGTTAGACAGTTTAAATTTTCAAAGTTGATGTATATCTGTTGTCGCTATAACAATAAGCACTAAAAAACAGAATAAAATAAATAACAAACGTGTTTTTTTTTGCCGTTTTTATAGATTATGGTACGGAACCCTTCGTGCGCGAGTCCGACTCGCACTTGGCTGGTTTTCTCAATATGACCACTTCGCAAAATGTACATCCAATCTTTTCGCAAAATTTACACTTTTTTCTAGTCTCTTATTAGTTGCTTAGGAGACCTTCCTCGGAACGAAACGGTGCGAAACTCTAAAAATTTCTAATTGCCAGCATGTGGTTGGCAGATGTTCAATCTGCTAGTTCCCAAAATAAATACAGAGTGGGTGATAAAAATTATATTAATTGAGGATAACGTATAGTAATGTAGATGTTGTCTGTTTGTCTGTTAGATACCACGACTACACTATTATAATATGCTTGTTGCCTATGGTACGGTTACTAGTATAGTATTATTGTATCTGTGGTACGGTTCAGTTGTTCGGTCAACCGGACTACAGGAAAAAAATATGATATCATATGGTATTATAAATGTTACAGTTTGAAAAATAAGTATTTTACATAGTCCGGTTGATTTGTTTTATTTATTTTGATTTCAAAGGAAACAAAATTACAGTATTAGGTATTTCTACATACATCGCGTGTATTTACGAGTTTTTATTTGAAGGCGAATCACTAGCAGCAAGCTGCTATAAATAATAGGTAAAGCCGGGCGGATTGCATAGTCGCCGTGTTCGCGAAATATGGCCGTTGAGATTCCCAGTAGGTAGGTAGGTACCAAAATATCCCGATAACAAGATGACATCACTTATTCAGTTGCTGTGAGCCGGCTTCGCTCGGGTAATACTGAACCATGCTGCCAAAGATAATTAAAAACTACGTTTACATGCTAACACAACCGTTCAAATACACTAAGAATATCAGTCATATCAGGCACACACATCTATACATATATCAGTCATATCAGGCACACACATCTATATATATATCAGTCATATCAGGCACACACATCTATACATATATCAGTCATATCAGGCACACACATCTATACATATACCAGTCATATCAGGCACACACATCTATACATATATCAGTCATATCAGGCACACACATCTATACATATATCAGTCATATCAGGCTCACACATCTATACAAATACATACTTTTAGTGATTTTTTTAATTTGACTGCATTTCAAGTCGATTTAATTCGGCAGTTTATATATCTTGAAGGAACTAGCTAAAAATGCTATAATCTCAATTTTTGCCGAATCTGTGTACTACTCATAAGCTATGCCACGTGATGACGCAGACTGCTCGGTGAGGATTGAAGCTGACCCCTGAGATACAGTTGGGTTGGTGAATATCCAAGCCATGCAACTCCGCTGTCGGTGGCATTGCTTTTGCATGTAGCTTAGCTTTTAGCATTTAGACGGTTGTCTGGAAGAAATCGCTGCCTGTGATAATACCGCTAATTGTAGGACAATAACTGTAATTTTATCTTTAGTGTACCTTTAGTGTTCTCAACTTTTTTATTTTTTTTATTAAAACAATTTATTTATTGTTTCAGACCAATACACCTTAATTCAAAATACGGATACTTCTCTATTTTCATATTCATACAGTAAAATAATATCTTTGGAATTTTGACGACCTCTGCGGCGCGGCGGGTGAAGATTTGCCTGCGACGCAGGAGGTTGCGGGTTCGATTCCCGCCTCGGAACAAATATTTGTACGATCTGCAGATATTTATTGAGGGTGTTCTGGGTATTTTCTATGTATAAAACAAAATATACATCTACGTAATGTATTATATTGAGCATATCAGTTATCTAGTAACCATAATACAAGCTCTGCTTAGCTTGGGGCTAGATAATGTTGTGTCAACTATCCAGCATTATTTATTACCAGCGACTCGTCCCGGCTTCACACGGGTAGTTTCAGGATGAAAAAAAAAAAAAAAAAAACAAAAAAAAAAAAAACCCTCTCCCCCCCCCCCCCCCCCCTGGTAGCCTATAAATAAATAAAGATTTTTTATTCAGACAACATAGTCCATAGTGTTAGTAAGCTTAAGATTACGGGTTAGTAATTAATAACTAACACAGATTTCGTCCTCTGGGAGAATGTCCAAACCAAAGGAATATTGCATCGATTTTACGGGTTAGGTTCATGTCACCCCAGGTTCAATTCACCCCGAAAAAGATTACAATATAGTTACTACGGCGCCAGTCGACGGTACTAGCAGCGATATAAATTAATGGGAATTATGGTGAGTAGGTTTTTTCATCTATTTATTTCACTGGTTTTTTCTTAGTCTATTGAAAGAAAAATGTCGAATGAAAAATGTCGAATGAAATATCTCGAACAAAAATCTCGAATGAAAAATCTGGAAAAAAAATCTCAAATGAAAAATCTCGAATGAAATATCTCGAATGAAATATCTCGAATGAAATATCTCAAATGAAATATCTCGAATGAAAAATCTCGATTGAAAAATGTCGAATGAAAAATGTCGAATGAAAAATCTCGCATGAAAAATCTCATATAAAAATGTCGAATGAAAAATGTCGAATGAAATATCTCGAACGAAAAATCTCGAATGAAAAATCTGGAAAAAAAATCTCAAATGAAAAATCTCGAATGAAATATCTCGAATGAAAAATCTCGACTGAAAAATCTCGCATGAAAAATCTCGATTGAAAAATGACGAATGAAAAATCTCGCAAACAAAAATCTCGAATAAAAATGTCGAAAAAAATTCTCAAATGAAATATCTCGAATGAAAAATCTCGATTGAAAAATGTCGAATGAAAAATGTCTAATGAAAAATCTCGCATGAAAAATCTTGAATAAAAATCTCGAATGAAAAATCTGGAAAAAAAATCTCAAATGAAAAATCTCGAATGTAATATCTCGAATGAAAAATCTCGGTTGAAAAATGTCGAATGAAAAATGACGAATGATAAATCTCGCATGAAAAATCTCGAATAAAAATCTCGAATGAAAAATCTCGAATGAAAAATCTCGAATGAAATACCTCGAATGAAATATCTCGAACGAAAAATCTCGATTGAAAAATCTCGCATGAAAAATCTCGACTGAAAAATCTCGCATGAAAAATCTCGAACGAAAAATTTCAAATGCAAAATTTCGCATGAAAAATCTCGAATCAAATAACTCGAAGGAAAAATCTCGAATGATACATCTCGCATGAAAAATCTCAAATGAAAAACCTTGAATGAAAAATCTAGAGCGAAAAATCTCGGACGAAAAATCTCAAATGAAAAAACTCGATTGAAAAATCTAGAATAGAAAATTTCGAAGGAAAAACCTCGAATGGAAAATCTCGAATAAAATATCTTGAATTAAAAATCTATGTTTCCTACGGTTTCAAATTTCCTCGCACTGGTCCATTGAAAAAGAACGCACAAATATGTGCGTGAAGATATGATTGTGATATGAATAAAATAAATGGTTTGAGTACTGATTAACATTGTAATTACTTACACAAAAATACAGATTTATTATACAAAAATCAAATCATATATATAAGAAATAAAATATAAACACCAATAAATCAACAAAAACTATCTCAAATCTCTACTTTTTACGGATCAACTTCCGAATACTTCCGAGAACTTTGATCTTAATTAAAAAACACTTTTATCCCATAATTATTTATACAAACACCGGTTTAGATTACTCTATACAAAAATATACTATACAAATCACACTAATATTATAAAGACTAAAGTTAGTGTGTGTGTAGTGTGTTTGTTACTTCTTCACGCTGAAACGGCGAAACGGATTTGCATGAAATTTGGAATGGAGATAACTGGACTCCAGAAATAACACAAAGGCACATTTTTATCCCGATATTCCTACGGGATCAAGACTTACGCGGGTGAAACCGCAAGGCGCTGCTAGTAACCAATATATATGAAAAACACTAGAAAATCAACAAGACTTTCACTTAAATATAAATTTTGCATCGTTTTCTTATAAACTGACCAGCTAGTTTCAATTAATTCGTCGATCGTTTATTTATAATCAAATACACGATTCAAATAACAAATAGCAATCAAAAATGATGTTTTCTATAAAATTTGAATATTTGGATAAAACTTGCTCCATTTTCTAATTAACGATCGCCTATTTTCAGTAAAATTGTTATTATTTTTTCCCAAAGTTAAACTATTTAATTAAATACAGTATTTATTATGAAGGATATTATTAAAATAACAAACATAATTATAAAAAACACGAAAAGTATTTTTCTTAAATTTTAATTTTGATTGGCTAATTTGAGTGTTTCGTCGATCGTTTATTTATAATCAAATATACGATACAAATAACAAATAGTTATCAAATACGATATTTTCCATAAAATTTAAATAGTTTCATAAATCATAAATCATTTATTTGTTATTAGTTGGCTAAAACTTGCCCCGTTTTCCAATTAAAGATCGGCTATTTTCAGTAATGTAGTTTTTTTTCCACAAAGTTAACCTTTTTCTATTAAATTAAGTATTTATTATAAAGATTATTATATTAAATACAAATAACAAAAAGTAATATTAAAAAATCAACAAAAGTTTCAGTATTCATTACATTGGCTATAATTTACCTCTTAAAACTTAACAACACCCAAGAGTGATTTAGTCGTAGTCACTGAGTCCCAGGACCAGTCTGAGGGTCAGGACTTTTCATGATCCTACAATAAGATCCTCTTTATCGTGGGGCTCAGGAACTACGAGTATTATCGTAGTACTGTGTTACCATGATACTCGTAGCTTAAACCCGGAACAAATGTTTGCAGATCTTGTAAACAAATTTCTAACATGGGGAAAGTTTTACTAATTAAATACAGTAATTATTGTAAAACATTTATATACCAAATATATGTAAAAACACTCATTAAAATTGTATAATTATAAAATTATAATTTTATAATTATATTATAAATTAAATATAATTAAATTATTATATTTAATAATAAATATTTACATAAGTAAACATAAATTTATGTTTACTAATGTAAACATAAATTTATGTTTACATAAGTTTACATAAATTTATGTAAACAATTTTTTTTACATAAATTTAAATATAGGCTATAATTTGCCTACCTTAGAAACAAACTAGATTTTAAAAAAAAGTTGGATTTGAGATTTTTCATTCAAGATTTTCCATTCGAGATTTTTCATTTGAGACTTTCAATCGAAATTTTTCATTCGAGATTTGTCATTCGAGATATATCATTCGAGATTTTTCATTTGAGATTTTTCAATCGAGATTTTTCATTCGAGATATTTCATTCGAGATTTTCCATTCGAGATTTTTCATTTGAGACTTTTCAATCGAGATTTTTCATTCGAGATTTTTCATTCGAGATATTTCATTCGAGATATTTCATTCGAGATTTTCCATTTGAGATTTTTAATTCGAGATTTTACATTCGTGATTTTCCATTCGAGATTTTCATTTGAGACTTTTCAATCGAGATTTTTCATTCGAGATTTTTCATTCGAGATATTTCATTCGAGATTTTTCATTTGAGATTTTTCATTCGAGTTTTTTCATTCGAGATATTTCATTCGAGATTTTCCATTTGAGATTTTTCATTCGAGATTTTCCATTCGAGATTTTTCATTTGAGACTTTTCAATAGAGATTTTTCATTCGAGATTTTTCATTCGAGATTTTCCATTTGAGATTTTTCATTAGAGACTTTTCAATCGAGATTTTTCATTCGAGATTTTTCATTCGAGATTTTCCATTTGAGATTTTTTATTCGAGATTTTTCATTTGAGACTTTTCAATAGAGATTTTTCATTCGAGATTTTTCATTCGAGATATTACATTCGAGATTTTCCATTTGAGATTTTTCATTTGAGACTTTTCAATCGAGATTTTTCATTCGAGATTTTTCATTCGAGATATTTCATTCGAGATTTTTATTTGAGATTTTTCAATCGAGATTTTTCATTCGAGATTTTTCATTCGAGATATTTCATTCGAGATTTTTCATTCAAATAATTTAAGTAGGTACCTATCTATAGAGTTTTTTTTATGTTTGTAGGGTACGTATACGTAAATAGTTATCTTAACAGTACTGTAACGTTTTTTTCCGCGACAGTACTGAATTTGATTTCGCGCATAGAAACTATTTTGTAATCTTTTTCGGGGTGAATTGAACCTGGGGTGACATGAACCTAACCCGATTTTACAGTATGGTCTCATACTGTGGGGGAACTCTGTAGACTCAGATAAAACATTTATTCTCCAAAAAAAGTGTGTCAGAGCGATATGTAATGCAGAGTTCTCTGATCACTGTAAGCCACTTTTCCAAGAACTCAAAGTTCTGACCCTTTCATGCTTATATATTAAACAGGTGGCCCTATTTGTAAAACAGCATCCTAGTCTGTTTGCCACTCGTATAGAAACCAGCATCAGAGATCAAAGGAGTATGTATGCTAACAAACTCTATATCCCGAAATGTAAACTTGAACTCTATAAACGTAATGTATATATAATGGCGGTTAAAGTTTACAATAAGCTACCGAAAGACCTAACGGATAAGCCATTTAATGGATTTAAAACTGCTTTACATAAGTGGCTTTTGTTCCATTCTTTTTATTCCGTGAATGAGTTTTTGCAAAACTAAATTTGTCACTACTGACTTTGACATTATTACTATTAATATTAATTTGGAATGTATTTAATTATGACATAATGTTAATCAATTGATCAATGTGTGTGTACCAAACCAACTGAATAGATAATCAATAATTTTAATTTTAATATGTTAAATCTTAAAAATTCGCATACCTAATATAGGTTGAATTAGTGGAACTGGTTAAATATTAATAAGATCTAAATTTGTAAACCCTTTTTCTGCGAAATAAATCATTCATTCATTCATTCAAAGTACAAGCGTAATTGTTTGCAGTTTCTTTCAGGATGCTGTTGTTGCTCACGCGCACTCTGCTTAGTAGTGAGGCCGTTTTTTTCCGTCAGATGGCGTCGAACGTGTCTGTGCGCGCATCGGTGAACATGCCTGAAGCACTACAGAAGCGCGGAAACTTCAATAGCGTCCTGAAAGCGTTTATTAAATTGGACCCGTAGAGGGCTGTAAAACCTTTTGAGTATGCTGAAACCACAGACTCGCGGAGTACATGGATGTACAGTACGCCTTAAAAAGGGTAATTTTGACAGCGTCTGTACATCGTGCGAATCTGCGGGCCAGCATATTGGCTCTGACTGAGAGTGCTCTGCGTTCCCGCTCCGTAACGGCGTCGTCTTTCTGGTTCTCGGTTACCAAATGCCCGAGGTGTTTAAATTGTGAAACCCTCTTAAGGGGAATACCTGAAAGAGCCTATGTCATTCAAGGTGAATGTAGCTTTCTAATGGTGAAAGAATTTTGGAAATCGGCACAGAAGTTTTTGAATTTATTCATTACAAACATACAAATATGCCAGTGAAATATGCTGGTCCTAAGATTAAATAATCTTATATATGTAGCGCGAAGGTATGGAACACTCGTATTTGGGATAGCTTTGTATGGGTTTCATATTAAACGCAATGAACCCTAATTCGTTTCCATTTGCAACGCGTGGCCCTGACGCGCTCAACCAATCAGAGCGCGTCTGTTCGCACATGCGTGATCCGATGTGCAGCGATCGAAGCGCCAAATGACAGCGGCAGGTATGATCAACTTTGGCTGGTCAATCGAAGGCAGTCGGCCCAGAGGATAAATGCAATGCGCAAGCGTTCATGTTATTTCGCTCCGCGATCCGACCGACGCTATTTTAAACATTCTGTGTAACTGACTGTATCATCCTACCTATGTTGTGTTTTGTCTGCTAATTGTGTGTGTGAACGATTATACTTTATTTCTTTTAACCTAACGTCTGCGTTTGTGACTGTGGAACTCCACTAACCCTCGGACTTAGCGTTAAATTGGCGCTCCAACTAAGTGGCCGAATCACGTGCTCGACGCCGTGGCTCGAGCTGGCTCGAGAACATACAACTTAGTGACCCGGACATTTCCTTCCAACAAACGGCGTGTTTCGCGAGTGACGCGATAATGCCGCCGGTGACAAGAAAGGAAGCGAGCCGGCAGCAAGAACAAGAAGCGGCAGAACATGAGGAAGGTGATATCACACCGAAAGGGGACAACGGCAGCGTCAGCGGGGTCAGCAATGCTGACGAACCCATTACTTGCGGCTCACAGCCAACGCAGTCGCCAGCGTTCCAAGCCCCCTCGGAGCAGTTTCTCTCCACGTTGATGGAGACCATCACGCGCGCGCAGGCAGAAGCCAACCGGAATCTGATCAGCGCGCTCTTCACTAGCAACTTCAGCACGTCCAGTCAGAGCGCACCTGTACCATCGACACATGTGCCTGCATCCGCACCACGGACGAGCATCACAAGCGGAGCCCCTGCGCCCGCCGGAACCGCCTGTGGGAACTTCAGCAAAAGCACGGTGCGATTCAGCGGGTCCTCACACGACGGCTAAGTGCTGGAAGCGTTTCTAGACTCTGTAGAAATCTTCAAGGAGTGCGCAGCCGTCAGCGATGACCACGCACTCCGAAGACTACCGATGCTGCTAGAAGGAGAGGCAGCGATAAGGTGGAGAGGCGTCAAAGCGTCGGTCATATCTTGGCCCGACGCCCTCGCCCGGCTTCGTGCGACATACGGCGTGACCCAACCGGCGCATAAAATCTTCAGACAGATTTTCGCCGCTGAACAACGAGACGATGAACGTGCAGAAGTGTTTCTGTGTCGCATTAGGGCATTGCTAGCGAAGTTACCGTATGTGTTACCGGAGAGTGCTCAGATCGACATGTGTTACGGCTTGTTACATCGTAGAGTTAAAAAGAGAGTGTCCCGCGAGTGTATCATAAGTTTAGATAAGTTATTGTGCGACGCACGGATCGCGGAGGATGCCGTAAGAGAGTCCAAGGAGGTAACGACCAACCCTCAGGTGAGTTCGATTGATTACCCAAAGTTGGCCCCTGCCGTAGGTCGAAAGGGAAATTTACCCGCGAATTCTACCCCAAATACGAGTGAGCCCCGCCCTAGGAGAACCCGCTGTAATTTTTGTAGAATGTTCGGACACTCCGCAGAGGAATGCCGCAACCGGGAGAAAGCCGATTCTAGTAAACCCATTACGAATAATAATAATAATAGTAGTAATCAGCGTAGAGAAATTCGGTGTTATGGTTGCGGGAAAGTGGGCGTGGTCCGATCGAAGTGTGATGTGTGCAACGGAGATAGCAAGAAGACGACCGATTTTAATTTTGCGGCTGTAGATAGCAAGTTGTCGAGATGTAGGTACGATGTCGAGGAAACGTCCGACATCGAGAGATCCGATGTCGACGAACGTTCCAACAACGAGAATAGGTTCGACATCGGAAATAATTCTGAGATCGAAACTTCGGTAGCGCACGCATGTAGTGCAGTCACGTACAAAAGTGCTTCGCACCCATTAGTAAATATAAAATATGTTATGGGTCGTAGCGGTGTGGCGATAATTGATACCGGTGCCACACATTGTATTGCCAGTCCTAGTTTATATAAAATATTGTTAGATTCCGGCGTGGAATTCCGCGAGATTGAATGTGGTATACGTCTGGCTGACGGTTCAAGAGTAGAGAGAAAGTTATTAGAGGCTGAAGTACCAGTGACCTTAGAGGGACGCGAGGTATCAGCTGACTTTTTGGTGCTACCCGGCGACGAGACTAGGACGCTCCTAGGCGTCGAGTTCTTGTCACGAGCCGGCATGGTGGTGGACGTTGCCCACAGTAGGTGGACGTTTGTGAACGAACCCGAACGACCACATGATTTTGTCCGCGAGTGTCCGTTGAGTTCGTCCGCTGCGGAATTGATGCGCGCCGAATCTGTTAGTCTCTCTTTGCGTGAAGATGAAGGATCCAAGCTCAGTTATGAGCAGAGGCGAACACTCGACGAGTTTATCGAGCGTAGGTCCGCGCAGTTCGCAGTTAACGGACCCGCCACGGAGTTCGCTACACACCATATCAAGGTATGTACAGACCAGGAGCCCATTGCGTCCCCACCTTATAGGATGTCGCAGAACAGGAAAGAGACCCTGCAGAAAGAGCTTGAGAAGCTTCTCCGAGACGATGTCATCGAGGAGTGTGAGTCCCCGTGGGCCTCCAATGTCGTCCTCGTCGCAAAGAAAGATGGGAGCTGGAGGCTCTGCATAGACTACAGGAAGCTCAATGCGGTGACAGAACCGGACAGATACCCACTTCCGCGTATTGAAGACGTACTCCATGCGGCCAAGACTAGTGAGTATATGACGACATTAGATCTTCGAGCCGGTTATCATCAGGTGAACGTGTCTCCTGAGGACCAAGACAAAACCACCTTCATCAGCCCACTAGGAACCTATAGGTATAAACGGATGCCTATGGGACTACGCAACTCTGGTGCAACCTTTCAAAGACTCATTGATCGCTTTCGATCCAACCTGAAGGAGGTGGAACTTCTGGCGTATCTTGATGACCTGGTGCTGCTATCACCAGGACCTTTTGAGCGGCATCTGGCTGATCTGGAAGCAGTTTTTGATCGTCTAGAGATGTTCAAGCTACGAGTGAACAGAGAGAAGAGTCATTTTGCACGTGACTCTGTTAAGTTCCTAGGCCATGTCATCGTCCCGGGAGGTATTCAAGTGGACCCCGATAAAACTGCGGCGATCGACGGTATGGCTATTCCACAGAATGTCAAACACTTGAAGTGTTTCTTACAAACGTCTAACTGGTTTCGGCGTTTTATCCCTAACTATGCAGAGACTGCAAGGCCCCTCACAAGCCTCCTGAAGAAAACGAGCTCGTGGAAGTGGGACGCCGAACAACAGAGGGCATTTGAACACATCAAATCCCTCCTGGTAACTGCCCCTATCCTGCGTCAAGCAGATGAGACGAAGCCGTTCGTCCTCTGTACGGATAGCAGCGGGTACTGTCTAGGTGCGGTCCTCATGCAGGGGGAGGGCCCTGACGAGAGACCGATAGAGTACGCGAGCAGACTTCTCACTAGCGCTGAACGAAACTACTCGACGACGGAGCGCGAAGCTCTGGCAGTCGTATGGGCAGTAGGTAAGTTCCGCGGCTATATAGAGGGAGCCGAAATTAAAGTTAGGACGGACCATCAGCCCCTACGCTGGCTGATGAATCAAAGGTCACCGAGCGGCCGATTAGCCCGGTGGGCCCTAACGTTGCAGGAATTCAATATTGTTATCGGATATACCCCCGGACGTTCGAACGTAGTGGCAGACACACTGTCGAGGCCTGTAGGCTCGCAGGACGCTGACTGTGACATGTGTCTTACCGTCGTCGACATGCCGAAGAGGAGCAGTAGAGATATCCGCGACAACCAACGAGTTGACCCCGAGGTATGTAAGATCATCGACGACCTGGAAGCCGACGAACCCTCCAGGGGGAGACCGTGGTCAGACCGTGGATATACAATATCCGACGGTATTTTATACAGATACAGCTTAGAGACCGATGACAGCGAGGACGCATGCCTAGTAGTACCCGAACATGAGCGCAGCAAGGTTATGGCGGACCTTCACGACGCGCCTACAGCCGGCCACTTGGGCGTGGAACGGACGGTGAGTCGCATCCGCGCGCGTTACTACTGGCCTGGCATGCGCACTTTCGTGACGAATTACATCAAGAGCTGTGTCCCGTGTCAACGGTACAAAGCTGATAACAGAAAACCAGCGGGATTGTTACAAACACCCGCTGTGTCAAGACGGTTCGAGGTTCTTTCGGTGGACCTTTTTGGGCCCCTCGTCGAGACACCGAGGAGGAACAGGTGGGTCCTCATTGTAGAAGACGTTTGTTCGCGCTGGGTGGAACTTTTCCCGCTCGAGAGCGCCACCAGCGCAGAGTGCGCTCAAACTTTGACAAATGAGGTTTTCCTTAGGTACGGCGTTCCCCGTCGTCTAATCAGCGACAACGGGGTGCAGTTTGTAAGCGAAGTAATGCAACAGGTGTGTCACGTATTGGGGATCACCCAGTCGCTCACGTATTACCACCCGGAAGCTAACCCTATTGAAAGGAAAAATAGGGACCTTAAACCTCAGTTGGCGATGCTCGTAGGTCAAGATCACGACACGTGGGACTTGCATCTTGCGTCGGTGAGGTTTGCTATGAACTCCGCTGTCACTTCTAGTACTGGGTTTTCTCCATCCTACCTCACATTCGGGAGAGAACTCCGAGCACCATCAGACTCCGCGACAGACATGAGGGCGATACTAGAGAACGATAACTTCGTACCGGGTATCACTCCCTATCTCAAGAAAATAGCGGCGACGTTGGACGAGGCTAGGGATACTCACGAGAAGGCACAGGAAGTCTATAAACGCAACGCGGACAAGGGAAGAAGGCCCCCACCAGTTTACCAGGTAGGGGATCTCGTCTTGCTGAAGACACAAGGGCAGAACGATGTAGGCCGTGGCCAGTCCGCGAAATTTATTCCACGCCGCGACGGCCCATACAAGATACATCAGATCATTAGCCCCACGACATTTATATTAGAAAGCACGCAGACTGGGGAACGGGTAGGAAAATATCACGTTTCGCACCTCACACCTTTCATCGGTCCAATCCAGCCTCCGGTCAGGGAGAAGAGAAAGCGAGGTAGGCCGCGCCGATTCATAACCGAATGCTAGCCCAACAGCGAGGGCGCTCAGTAGGGCTATCGGGGGAGATTGTAGCGCGAAGGTATGGAACACTCGTATTTGGGATAGCTTTGTATGGGTTTCATATTAAACGCAATGAACCCTAATTCGTTTCCATTTGCAACGCGTGGCCCTGACGCGCTCAACCAATCAGAGCGCGTCTGTTCGCACATGCGTGATCCGATGTGCAGCGATCGAAGCGCCAAATGACAGCGGCAGGTATGATCAACTTTGGCTGGTCAATCGAAGGCAGTCGGCCCAGAGGATAAATGCAATGCGCACGCGTTCATGTTATTTCGCTCCGCGATCCGATCGACGCTATTTTAAACATTCTGTGTAACCGACTGTATCATCCTACCTATGTTGTGTTTTGTCTGCTAATTGTGTGTGTGAACGATTAAACTTTATTTCTTTTAACCTAACGTCTGCGTTTGTGACTGTGGAACTCCACTAACCCTCGGACTTAGCGTTAAATATATATATTTTTCATCCTCTTGTACCATATTTCATGCAATAAATTATTATTTCATTATTTATTTCATTATTTCAAATATACAAATCTTTCCACTTTATAATATTAGTGTAGATTAGTGTAGAAGTGTAGATGTAGATTTGTGTAGATTAGTGTAGAAGTGTAGATGTAGATGTAGATTAGTGTAGATTATTATTATATCCCATTCAATCAATTTTGGAATAATTATACATATATAATAAACAAAATTACTCATTCACCACTATCCACCTAAAATGAATTAACTTCAACCACATTGTGAAAACTTAAACGGTATTTTTATTAGAAAATCAACACTCAGAACATCGAAACCAATGTCGTTTACGAAATCATAAATTGTTGCCAATAGAAATGTATAACAATAGAATGTATGTTGCAGTCAAATACTTTTATTCCAAATTCAAATTCAAAATCTTTATTTCAAGCTTATTGGGAATTGCACTAAACCTAAACAATAAGCCCATAGCAACATAAATACCTAAGAAACTAACAAACATATAAAACACTTTATTTAAAACTTAATCTAATACACGTGCGATCCTACACTTGACTAGCTCTACCACATTCTACTTCGTGACATCAGTTATTTATTAGTCACCCTGCATGGTCACAGAACAGAATGAGGTGAGTAAGACTCTAGGTCTATTTGGTTAAGCACCACATTTTTTTGTACAATGGTTGGCTTTTATTTGTCCGCCATCTATCCTGTTGGTGAGTAAAGAAACCGCTGACGATGGATCACGAAGGACAAAGGTCAAGAAGGCTCACTCTTGCCTTAAAGAGACACAGATTATAGTTTCAGGTAAGACAGACGACAACAACGGGTTATACTCCTTAGCAGTTCGCATTATAAAGGTGGAAGCGAAACGCTTAGTGTGAATTGCAGGTGCACTCATGAGGACAGAGGCGTTTTTTTAAAAACAACTTTTGATGACGGTACATGCAGATGGCCCACCTGATGTTAAGTGGTACCCTCTGCCTATGAACAGTGCATTATCTCATAGGTCACGTCCACCAAGTACGTGCCCTATGTGGCATTGCTCTGCGCCCGTCCCCCTGAGACATTAAAATGGTAAGTCTCATATGCCTGTAATTTCACCGGCACCCTTCAAACCGGAACACAGTAATGCGAACACTACTGCTTTGCATCAGAAATAGGTATGTCTAGTACTTCCTCGAATGAACTCTTTCACAAAAAAGCTCTACTACTAACAACTGAACTGACTACTATACTGAGCTGGTAAACATTGGAGAAGAAAGCTTCTCAAGTGACGACCACAAACCGGACGACGCAAAACAGGAATGCACTCCTTTCGATGAGCCAAAAGTAACATAGAGGACGCAGGAAGGCAGTGGATGGAGGCGGCTCAAGACCATGTATCGTGGTATTCTATGGGGTGGCCTATATTCTGCAGTGGACTTCTCTAGGTTGATGATATGATGATGATGACGTAACTACTGTAACTACCAAGTACCTATCTACCTAGTAGTGCAGTTTACTACAATTCAAGTACCTATCTACCTAGTAGTGCAGCTTACTACAATTCAAGTACCTATCTACCTAGTAGTGCAGCTTACTACAATTCAAGTACCTATCTACCTAGTAGTGCAGCTTACTACAATTCAAGTACCTATCTACCTAGTAGTGCAGCTTACTACAATTCAAGTACCTATCTACCTAGTAGTGCAGCTTACTACAATTCAAGTACCTATCTACCTAGTAGTGCAGCTTACTACAATTCAAGTACCTATCTACCTAGTAGTGCAGCTTACTACAATTCAAGTACCTATCTACCTAGTAGTGCAGCTTACTACAATTCAAGTACCTATCTACCTAGTAGTGCAGCTTACTACAATTCAAGTTGGATTCTAGATGTAGGTTTCGTCGGAGTGTAGGTTAGTTAGTAGGTATAGGTATGTACGTTGTAACTACTTACTACGAACCCTAGATGGGTTCTTGACTGATGTTTATTCACTTGTAAGTCAGGTAGTAGGTCAGTAGCGACTTACCATACTTATAGACTTTATATTATTATATTTGGATCATCAACGAATCAACCAAAAGCGTGCAAATATATAATTCTAAAGCCATTTGAATCTAGCCTGTCTTTTGCATTATAAAGTGTATTCGTTAGTACAAGCTTCGACCAGCGTAAAAAGTATTGGTCGAAGAGCTTTTTTGTAAAAGAGTTTGTCCAGGGCAGTACTATCACTATTTCAGCCGCAAAGCAGTAGTGCTTGCATTGCTGAGTTCCAGTTTAAAGGGTGCCTGTGAAATTACAGGCACATGATTCTTTCATATTTATGTCTCAGGGTGGCCGGCGCAGTGCAATGCCACATAGGTCGCGTCCTAGGTGGACGTGACCTATGTTAAAATATAAATAAATAAAAGCAGTTTCAAGTTCCATCGAATGAGACAAAACACTAACTATTGAAATGATATTCCACATTTATGTATGAATATTATGAATGTTATGAGTAAATGAGTATTCAATGTTACAATCCCCACATTATCTTGCGGCAGCAGGGGACGGGTCCTGAGACCTGATGCCTTCTCATGAAACTGTTTGTTTCGTATCAGGGTCTCCTTACAAGCGTCCTCATGCGCGTATTACGGCGTAATTACATTTCTTCTTATATTATAGAATAAACCAGAAGGTGCGTACGACGCTATTAGTACGGGGCACTGTGTCGCCAAAACACAATGCCTCTCCCGCGCCTATCATACTTCCCACCAGGCAGCAGGGATAATATGTATATTGGTACTTTGGCAACAATGACAAAATGGACGCTTGACTTTTTTAGAAAGAATGAATGGTAAACAAAATTAATTATTTAACCTAAAGTATATTTAAATGTAATACGTATTAAATGACGACCACGACGGTGAAACTATTCTCATTGAGACTAGTTTTCGTGGTGACAATTTTTACGCGTTTCACGGGTTCAGGTTTATACTATTTTCTTAGCATATCTTCTAGCTTAAGATCGCGTATATCGCTATATGACGGCCATATACGACGCAAGATGGTTACGTCTCTTTGAGCCGATACCATCCCGAACTGGACATTTTCTCGATGCGTGGAGCGGAACAGTGGCGTAGCGGTGAGCGTATTCTGGCGGGTTCGATTCCCACTCGGCCTATTATTGCGATTTAAAAAGAAACATGTTTAATTTTGATAAAAACAGTTATTTATTTTTTATGGTTATATTGATTACAATTACAAATATATCAGTACACAAAATTTTACATTGTAGGTCAGAAGTGGTTTGTGCTGCAGTTCAGCATAATGGGTAATAGTACTCGCCACGTAACTGTGCGGCTGTGAATATAGCGACTGAATGAGTTGCAGTAATGATCCAGTAGTGTTGGGGCGCGGGGAGCGCGGGTCGAGGTGCCTGCAGCTAATGTCGCGCGGCCGCATAGTTACGTGGCGAGTACTACCCGCGCCTACCTCCTTATCTACACGGACACATAACTATTCTGTGCGCGAGTTGAGAAAGCCATAAGAACCTGTTATAAGTGACTATGCTCATGTTCAACAACCAATACATATTTACGGGACACTTACCGCATGTCAGGTGTCCCGTAATTGGTGGGTGTAATTGAGCATTAAACCAATTTCAAATGCAACGTGTTGTTATCTGTAACCGTCAGTTGATGTAAGACACAAGTTCACCCACATATAAACGCCCGGCTACTGTAACCAGCGGTCACTGAGACAGATTAATTATTTAAATATCTTTCAAAAACAGTTGGTTATAGGCTAAACGGTCATTTGACTCCCGTCTTTGTGTTGGTGAACTTTGATCAAACCTATTCACAAAACAATTTACTATTAAACAAGCAATAGTTGTATATTGTATCAATAAAATATATATTTTGTGATCTCGGAAACAATTTCCTACATGGGGGTTTTTTGGAGTGGAAAACAGATCTACCTAGGTCACATCTCTGGGAAAACAGATCTAGCTAGTTGACATCTCTGGAGAAATAAGATATTCCGCCCAGTTTATTAATTATTATTCGCTAATCTGTGTCAGATACAGAATATTGAACAGGCTTATTCCAAATTCAAGTAGACCATACTGGCTGAAGAGGAACATTACAGAGTGTTAGGGTAGCGATACACTTAGTATACACAATAAGGGAAGCGATACACGTAGTAAACATGAAACTACAAAAAAATAACGAACCTACGAAAATTAATCAACGAGAATATTCAACTTCCATTCTTACAGCGTATTTAAGAACTTTACTCGTCTATTTGTTGGCTCTCTTACTCCTAGTTCATAAATGAGAGAGAACACGATAGTTATTTATCTTATATCCATTTTCACCAACCAGCACTGACCTCAAAGTAAACAGATTTCGGGTCAGCGCTCAAACAGTGTCCGAACCAAAAGACAAACAAAACGCATAAAAATGAACAATTCTGTTCAGTTTTATCCGTCCATTGCTGCTTGATTATTGAACACATTTGAAGGACCAGAGTGTGAACCGGCAGTGTATCAAAATTGTTTGTCACTGTCCGAATATACAAAGGTGACATATTTTGGCGTTGATAGTGTATGGGATACTAAGTCCAAGTGGTGAGAGTCCAGATTAACAACACTTTTTAACGGTTTTAAAAACTAAACTCCGACCGTGTGCGCGTAACGAGATGCCGTTCATTTTATGTTAACAAGCCAACTGCGTCATCGCTCGCGCGCAGACGGAGGGTAGTTTTAGTTTATTATTTATTGTGGTAAGTACATCGATTGCCTACCTGCACTGTACGTAATTAATTTTAGGTTTGCGAGGCACGTCGTTTACAAGAGTTATTAGAAAGTCTTTGCTAACCAATTTCTAACCAATAAATAAGCCGAGTTGAAAGGTTCTTATAAAACTAAACCCTCAAAGACATGCGTTAAGTGTTCCGTACGCTACTAGATGTCGCGTTATTGGTTTTTGTAAATGATTATAATAGGTACCTACGTATGTTTCTAGAATACGACAGCATGTCTACAGATATCTAACAACGCTACGTGTCTACTAACAACATAGGGGATACCTAAGGTGCGGGTCAGACAGAAAAGACGTAAGACGCATACGGGGCGCAGACATTTGTCTCTTCCGCGTCCCTTTTATACAAAATGTATAGATGCGTCGCGACGCAAAACATACAGAATAGACGGGGCGCGGTAACAACGCTATAATGTCCACGCCTTTTGTTCAAAACACACAGGAGAGACGGGGCGCGGACGCAGCGGGGGCGAGGAGGGGGCGCGGGGTGGCATGACTGCCGGGCGGGTCTCGCTTGCTCAAGCAGTCAACGTGTACCGTCGCGTCCGCGCCCCGTCTCTTGTATAAAATTTCAAAAGTCGCGACAGTGTCTCGTATTTATCCTGTCCGCGACGCGTCCTCGCCTTACGTCGCTTCTATCTGGCTTGCGCCTAACATTACAGTGTGCTTACAGTCAGGGGTTCCTTACAAGCGTCGTCCGTCATATGACGACCGTAATACAGCGGAGATGTGCATCATGTACATTTTCTGTGTGTTCTTAGATTGATGATAGCGGGCGCCGCTATATAGCGGTCGTTATATGACGGACAACTAATCTTCCGAACCATGAATTAGTAAAATGTACTAGTAATTGACAAATTAATTTGGATCAGTCGAGATACCTTTAGATCGTTAACAGCGGTCTTCAGGTAGCACAACTGTTTCATATTTATTTATTTATTTTTCTAGTTACCTACTTGTACTAATAATAAGATATTCTCTTTGTATTATGGATGTGTGATGAAAGTTCCTATGTTACTCAATCATCTAGAATATCTTTCTATATTACTCAATCATCTAGAAAATCTTTCTATGTTACTCAATCATCTAGAAGATCTTTCTATGTTACTCAATCATCTAGAAGATCTTTCTATGTTACTCAATCATCTAGAATATCTTTCTATGTTACTCAATCATCTAGAAGATTTTTCTATGTTACGCAATCACCTAGAATATGTTTCTATGTTACTCAATCATCTAGAGGATCTTTCTATGTTACTCAATCATCTAGAAGATCTTTCTATTTTACGCAATCATCTAGAAGATCTTTCTATGTTACGCAATCATCTAGAATATCTTTCTATGTCACTCAATCATCTAGAATATTTTTCTATGTTACTCAATCATCTAGAAGATCTTTCTATGTTACTCAATCATCTAGTAGATATATCTATGTTACTCAATCATCTAGAAGATCTTTCTATGTTACTCAATCATCTAGAATATCTTTCTATGTTACTCAATCATCTAAAAGATCTTTCTATGTTACTCAATTATCTAGAAGATTTTTCTATGTTACTGAATCATCTAGCAGATCTTTCTATTTTGCTCAATCATCTAGAAGATCTTTCGATGTTACTCAATCATCTAGAAGATCTTTCTATGTTACTCAATCATCTAGAAGACCTTTTATGTTACTCAAACATCTAGAATATCTTTCTATGTTACTTTATCATCTCAAAATTCAAAATTCAAAATTCAACTTCATTTATTCAATAGGATTTTTAAAAAAATCTCTTTGACACGTCACTTTTTATAAAATAATTATAGATTGCAATCTTATTATTAGATATACATTTGTTTTGGCAGTGTTGGAGCAAGTACAGTCCCAAGCTTTATTATCATCTGAATAATCTGAGATTTTATTGTACGCTTTTTTAGAAAGTTTATTTTTAATTAAGTTTTGAAATTTGTTTATCGACAACTTTAGCACGTCGCTTGGGATCTTGTTATAGAAGCGTACACATTGTCCTTTAAACGATTTACTAACTTTATGAAGCCTGATAGTGATCTAGATCTAGAGGATCTTTCTATGTTACTCAATCATCTAGAAGATTTTTCTATGTTACGCAATCATCTAGAATATCTTTCTATGTTTGTCAATCATCTAGAAGATATTTCTATGTTACTCAATCATCTAGCAGATCTTTCTATGTTACTTAATCATCTAGAAGATCTTTTGATGTTACTCAATCATCTAGAAGATCTTTCTATGTTACTCAATCATTATGAAGATCTTTTTATGTTACTCAATCATCTAGAATATCTTTGTATGTTACTCAATCATCTAGAAGATTATTCTATGATACGCAATCATCTAGAAGATCTTTCTATGTTACTCAATCATCTAGAATATCTTTCTATGTTACTCAATCATCTAGAAGATTTTTCTATGTTACGCAAACATCTAGAATATCTTTCTATGTTACTCAATCATCTATAATATCTTTCTATGTTACTCAATCATCTAGAAGATCTATGTAGTGTCTATGTATATTTACAACATGTGTTATGTATTATATTGTATTAGGTATATCAGTTATCTAGTACCCATAACATAAGCTCTGCTTAGCTTGGGGCTAGATAATGTTCTGTGAACTGTTCAGCATTATTTATTTATGTATTTATTTATCTTTCTATGTTACTCAATCATCAAGAGGATCTTTCTATGTTACTCAATCATCAGTTCATAACGGCTGAACCAATTTCTATGAAATTCACACCATAGATACACACTAGGATAGGGACATATACCGCGCGACCAGCCGAGCGAGGCCACGCGCGGACACTAGTATGTTAAAACTATGGCTGTTTGTATCATTTAAGGTGACGTCACACGATGAGCGAATACATTAACCAAAATGCTAGAATAAGTATTATTTCCATATTAAAAGTCCACTGCTGGACATAGTCCTACCTCATAGAATGTCATGTCGATAGTCTAGAGCCACCTCCATCCACCGACTTCCTGCGACCTATACTATGTCTTTATAATAAAATATGTAAGATCAATGTGCGATGTACTACAGCTGCGTGTGACGTCACCGTTATAGCTGACACGCTGCGCAGTGAGCACACGCGCTGTTAGCTCGATTACATCTTGCAGATGAACGCGAGCTTGTCGGAACCAGACAGGTTGACGAGTGTGCCGCCTCTGTACATGGCCACGTAGGGGTTGCTGTCCTCGTATGATGGCTGACCCGGGTACCAGTGCGCGCGTCCGGCCTGCGCGAGGGTCTGACCTGCAAGGAGACGACACAGTGAACACAAGCACTCTACCACTAGTACATACATACATACATACATACATACATACATACGTTCATACATTCATACATACATACATACATACATTCATACATACATACATACATACATACATACATACGTTCATACATTCATACATACATACATACATACATACATACATACATACATACATACATACATACGTTCATACATTCATACATACATACATACATACATACATACATACATACAGAGACATACGCCTTTTTACCCGAAGGGGTAGGCAGAGCCTCAATGGGCCTCTTTTCACAGTGGGTTGCACCATCGTGGAATAGTGACGTGACGAGTGGTGAGCTCATCACCGCCATTGTTTCCCACGACTGACTCGGCTAACGCTTTCCTCCAGTAATAACCCATTCCATAAGCTAGCAGCCAGGACAAATCTTATAACGAATCTTATCAACAATCCGGTTATTCCCGTAGTCGGCTTTTACGACATCCACGGGAGGAGATAGATGGGTCTATTCTTAGGCCGGACACACCATGGTTAGCAGTAGTAGAGCTTTTTTTAAAGAGTTCGTCCGTGGAATTACTACTACCATAAGTATTTCTGCCACAAAGCAGTAGTGCTCGCATTGTTGAGTTCCAGTTTTAAAGGTATGAGTGCCGGTGAAATTACACCGTAGTTAGTTATTTCTTGGCAGACGCAGTGCAATGACACATAGGGCACATCGTAGATGATGTGACCTATGTGGTAATGGATAGTTAAGGTGGTTGCTTTTCCATACTAATGTTATTTACCAAATATTATGGGCAACCAGAGTATAATTTTACACTGAAATTGACTTTTGTTGGCTTTTTCAGTGGTCCTTATTTGCGGCAAATCTTATTTGGTTGAAGAATACACTGCATTAATGCAGTGCAGCAAAAATGACATTGAAATGTCTTGCATGGACTAACATTTCTTAGTTATTGTTGCTATTTAAAGCAACCACCTTAAGGGCAGAGGTTACCGCTTAACATCAGGTGGGCAACCTCCTAGTTCCATCATACCCGCAGTAAAAAAAAAAAACGTAAAAAAAATGCGACGAGAGCCCCCGGCATAGTGCACACCCACCCCGCCTGCCGGCTCACGAGTCGCGGGTTCGAGTGCCTGTGGTGGCCGAGCCTACATTAATATCTTCCCACTGTGACGAAGAACATCTTAAAGATATACTAGCAGCCCGCTCGCGACTTCGTTCACGTGGTCCCGGTGCAACGCCACCTACCGGGTCCAGTTGTGAATCTAAACCATCCATCCAGAGACCCACTCAAACACAGACAAAACATTTCATCAAAATCGGTCCAGCCGTTTAGGAGGAATTCAGTGATATACACACGTACAAATAATTATATGAAGACCCCTGTGGCGCAGTGGGCGAAGGTTCGCCTTCGAGGTTGCGGGTTCGATTCCCGCCTCGGAACAAATATTTGTACCATCTGCAGGTATAGTGTTCTGGTTATTTTCTATGTACTTATAATAAAAAATATCTATCTATGTAATGTATCGAATAAAGTATATCAGTTATCTAGTACCCGTAACACAAGCTCTGCTTAGCTTGGGGCTAGATAATGTTGTGTGAACTGTCAAGCTCTATTTATTTACGCCCTAGTATTACAAAGAAAGATATTTGTTACTATACATAGAAAATACCCAGGACACCCTAACAAATACCTGCATATCTAACAAATATATTTTGTTCCGAAGCGGGAATCGAACCCGCGACCTGCTGCATCGCAGGCGAACCTTCACCCGCCGCGCCACTGAGGTCGTCAGATTATGGATATGCCAGATTATAATGGCTGCAGCATATAGGTAGCTCTACTTAGCTTCAGGTAAATTATAAGCACAGATTATATTATAGTTAATTATAAGTCCCATTACATGACTTGGTGAGAAAGGGCCAATGTATGAAAAATATACCAAGTATGAGCTAACAGGCACTTTGCAGCGCTCGGTGAGAGAGGCCCCGCACACAACTCACCATCGACAGTCCACCATACACCGTCCTGATGGTAGATGCCGACATACACTGCGTCCGTGAACCAGGCGTCATGTATCGCTTCATCAGGATATCGCGCAAACAGCTCCACGAGAACACTCTCCTCGTCCTCACTGTTGGCGACGGCGAGTCGCGCGCCCTCCGCCACACAGGTTCTGTTCGCATCCACCCAGCTCGCTCCCTGCGTGTGAAACTTGTAGCAGTGTTGTGTGCGGTCGGAGAACTCGTATCCTGCGCACGAGAGTATTGGTTTACTGACAGCACGGACACGCTAAAAACTCAATTTTGACAGTAGCGTTTATATGCTATTTTGTAAACAAATTAAATTTTTATGACACTAAAACTAACACACAACCAATTTAATCTATTTGCGAAAGAAAGTATGTTCTACAGGATCTGTTATTAATTTTAACTTAAATTTATTGCTTTAATGAACCTGTCAAAAAGGTATTGCTCGCGTGTCCGTAGTGTAGGTAATTAGAACATCCTGTCGACAGGCAGCAGTATAGTAATGAAGATCCACTTATTGCACAGTCAGCGACATACATTATGATGTTGACCTCCGTGGCGCGGCGGTAAGTAGCCAGCTGAGACGAGAGAGGTGCGGGTTCGATTCCCACAGCGAGACAAAACTTTGCATTTTCTACAAATACTTGTTCGTGGTCTGTGTGTAGTGGTGACATGGTACTCGTAGTTCCTGATACACATGATATAGAGAATATTATGACCATTTTCACCAACCAATACATACTATACAGGAAGTTAAACGACTACATATATAACTATATTTGACATGAGTTAAGTATCTCGTTAGCGTTAGGGGCCCCTAGTCGGTCGGTGAAAGTGAGCTTTATTACTGGATCGGCACTAAGTGATGGTTTGGTTGTTGGTTCTCGAGTGGCGACCACACACCGGACGACGCTGAAGAGGAATGCGCCCCCCAACTCTCTCGATGGAGCAAAGACATTATAGAGGTCGCAGGAAGGCGGTGGATGGAGGCAGCTCAAGACCGTTCGTGGCGGCATTCTATGGGGGAGGCTAATGTCCAGCAGTGGATATAGGCATAGTTAGACAGGTGAAATTTTCACAGATGATGTATTTCTGTTGCCGCTATAACAACAAAGAACTAAATAGAATTAAATAATTATACATATAAGGGGGCCCCTATGCAACAAACTTGTTTTTTTTTACTTTTTTATAGATAATGGTACGGAAGCCTTTGCGCGCGAGTCTGACTCGCACTTGGCCGTTTTTTTTATTATAAGGACCCCCTTTAATTATTTACTTTTTTTTACTTTCATTATTTTCTGTTTTAGAGACTAGTGTTTCTAACTTTTTTTAATAATCTTAGTACGGTTCAAGAGACACAGCGAACGTTAAGATCGACCAAAAAAACTGACTTTGAAACTCTTAAATACGACCTAAACAATAATACCCCGCATTTTCACGCCCCCTTTACATTACCCTTTTATTTGTATTATTTGTTGTTTTAGCGGCAATAGAAATACATACTCTGTGTATAATTAAGCTGTCTACCTGTTACGGCTCATGAGATACAGCGCGCTGACGGACGGACAGCGGAGGGTTAGTAATAGGGTTCCGTGAGCACCCATTGGAGACGGAACCTTCAAAAGAAATGATAGCGGCTGGTTTCGAAGAAGGTTAGTATGGGGATGGAAACGGGGTGGGAAAGGGTGGGGAATGAAATGGGAAGGTGAAAGGGAGGAGAGGCAAGAGGGGGAAAAGGAGTGGGGGTTGCAGATATAGGAATGTTACTTTCAGGCTCGATCCAAAACACCCTTTAGAAATGAGATCCGAACAAAAACATTTTCAATGTAAAAATGCCAAGTCACGCTACTATTCGTACCTACCTGGTGCGGTAGTTCTATTATGTTTTATTTATTTTATCTGCGGTTTAACCAAGTTGAGCATTCTCAAAGATCCTTCCATATTTAATAAAATATTTATCATATATATTTTATTAAAAAAAAATTGCCTCTCATCGCATTTATGCTGCGTGATAGCAAAGTAATATAGATGACTAGCTGAGTCCCGCGGTTTCACCCGCGGTTAAACAGTGATTTATAGACAAAATATAATTCTTAAATTCACTATCCACGCGTATCAGCGTATTGCCAGCCACATGCGATTCAGACAACCTCGCGACATCGAACAAAAACGCAGCAAGTTTTAAGACGATGAGAATGAGTTGTTCCTGATGGATCCTAGCTGACAGAACTCGTCGCTCACAACCTCTTTTTAAAACATGGAATACATTATTGGAAAAGGTCATTAGAATAAGCTGATTGCGACATGCTTAGCACGGATAAGATCAAAATTGTCTCGGGGTGTAAGGAGAATCAGAAATCTACTGCAATCATCAGGGCTGCCCAGATGAATACTTGCCACTTTTGAGGTTTGTCCTTGAATCTTATTTAGAGTGATTGAGAAGGCCACTTTCAAGGGGATTGCTACGGTAGCTGGATATTTTAAACTGGTTGTTTGGCTTGACATAGGTGTGTGTATTTTTATGTGTCTCTAATGTTTTGAATGTCAATATTTATAGCGTGCATAGCAGTCGCTGCGGTAGCTGGATTTTTTTAACTGATTTTTGCTTGACTTAGGTGTCTGTTTTTAGAGGTTTCTAATTTAACTTTATGTGTCAATGTTTATAGCGTGCATAGCAGTCGCTGCGGTAGCTGGATTTATTAACTGATTTTTTTGTTGACTTAAGTGTGGGTGTTTCTATGTATATCTAATGTTTTTTAATGACAATATTTATAGCATGCAAAGCAGTCGCTGCAGTAGCTGGATTTTGTTATCTAATGTTTTTTAATGACAATATTTATAGCATGCATAGCAGTCGTTGCGGTAGCTGCGGTAGCTGCATTTTTATAACTGGATGTCTGCTTGACTTAACTGTGTGTCTTTAGGTATCTCTAATTGAACTGTATGTGTCAATATTTATGGCGAGCATAGCAGTCACTACGGTAGCTGGATATTTTTAACTGGTTTCATGGCTTGACATAAGTGTGTGTGTGTTTTTATGTGTCTCTAATGTTTTTAATGTCAATATTTATAGCGTGCATAGCAATCGCTGCGGTAGCTGGTTTTTTTTAACTGGTTTTTATCTTGACTTAACCGTGTGTTTTTAGGTATCTCTCATTGAACTGTATGTGTCAATATTTATGGCGAACATAGCAGTAGCTACGGTAGCTGGATATTTTAAACTGGTTTCTTGGCTTGACTTAAGTGTGTGTTTTTAGAGGTCTCTAATTTAACTTTATGTGTCAATGTTTATAGCGTGCATAGCAGTCGCTGCGGTAGCTGGATTTATTATCTGATTTTTTTGTTGACTTTAGTGTGGGTGTTTCTATGTATATCTTATGTTTTTTAATGAAAATATTTATAGCATGCATAGCAGTCGCTGCAGTAGCTGGATTTTGTTATCTTATGTTTTTAATGACAATATTTATAGCATGCATAGCAGTTCCTGCAGTAGCTGGATTTTATTAACTGGTTTTTTGCTTGATTTAAGTGTGTGTGTTTTATGTGTCTCTAAATGAACTGTATGTGTCAATATTTATGGCGTGCATAGCAGTCGCTACGGTATCTGGATTTTTCTAACTGGTTTTTTGGCTTGATATAAATGTGTGTGCTTTAATGTGTCTCTAATATGTTTAATATCTAAATTTATAGCGTGCATAGCAGTTGCTGCGGTTGGTGGTTTTTTTACTGGTTTTTTTAGTGTGTGTGTGTTTTTATGTGTTTCTAATTTAACTTTATGTGTCAATTTGCGTGCATGGCAGTCGTGCATGCTTGACTTTTAATACATAAGTGTGTGTCTTTTATATTTTGTACGTCAATACAACGTCACGGCTACACCGTGAAACGACACCATCCTCAAGTTTTTAAATTTAGAGGTCCCATTTTAACCTTGATTTCCTGAAAATATTTTAATCCCAACAACTATACCGTGTAACGTCCTTTAAAACGACACTATACTCAAGATTTTTTATTTAGGGGTCACATTATAACCATGAAAATATTTTAATCTCAACAACGACACCGTGACACGACCTTTGAAACGACACCATACTCAAGGTTTTCAACTAAGGGGTTCCATTTTAACCTTGAGGTCCTGAAAATATTTAGATCTCAACCAAGATACTAACTTTTAAATTGTCAAAATACGCTTAAATCTGGCTAAAACGTAAAGTATATTTATTTACAAAGAAAACGTTTTCATACCTTTTTTTAGTAAAATTTCAGGTACTGTCTGACACATAAAGTTTGCATTTTTTGTTTCGTAATATCTACTACCAACTGTTTCCGAAATACGAAGCATTTTAGTTTTACATTAAAAGCCGTTTTGAACCCCTTACAGTGTGAATTTTCCTGAATCCTTTTTTAGTACAACGTATTAGTTTAACTGTGTTACAATCCTACACCCAAAAAGAAATACATCCTCCAAATTTCATGTGTCTAGGTCCAGCGGCTTAGGCTGTGCGTTGCAAAACGCTAAGATCATGAGAAGCCCTTTTTTGTTGGACACCTAAAGAGGTTTTTTTTTTCAAATTCCTTTCTTAGTACCTACATCTTTACACCTTAAAATAAATACTCTCCAAATTTCAAGTCTCTACGACCAGTGGATTATGATGCGTTGTAAAAACTAAAGTTTTCGTTTACTTAAGTTTTCAGGAAAATTTCAGGTACCGCTAATATACGTATTTAATTATTTTATTTGAGGAACCTTCTTTTAAATTTTCAAGGTACTACTACCGACGATTTTCGAAATACAGAGCTTTTTTGTTGTATAGTAAAAGCCCATTTTGGACCCCTTACGGAGCTAATATCTAAAATTACTTTCCTAGTGCATCCCTAGACCATAAAAGGATCATAGCCTCCAAATTTCAGGTCTCTAGGACTTACAGTTTAGGCTGTATGTTGATAGTCTGTGAGTCAGTTGCTCAACGCCCGGTTTCACCGGCATAAGTCTCGATCTCGTGGGAATATAGGGACAAAAAGATGCCTATGTGTTATTCCGGGATTCCAGTTATCTCCATTCCAAGTTTCATCCAAATATGTCTAGCCGTTTCAGCTTGAAGAAGTAACAAACACACTACACACACACACACACACCTACACACACAAACTTTCGCCTTTATAATATTAGTGTGATGTGATGTGATGTTATAATAATTATGGTGTTATATATTTTTCTTTTTTATATATTCAATCATTCAAAAATACAGGTTTTAGTTTTTTATTGTACCCATTAACCAAAATAGGTTTGTCTGGGTGATCTGATTCTTATTGAGCTGTACCAAAACAAAATGTATAATATAGTTAGTAACGGGCTTAGTTATTGTAGCTTCACACACACAATTTTAGGTATCCACGCACTTATCATCTAACCGGAAACAAAGAAGTCTATATTTTAATTGATTGGTTAATAATTGATTCAAAATATTTAGAATTGGAAGGTTCTTTGTGAATGCCCGACTTGGTACTATCAACCTTCGACCATAATAAAAAAGTATGGACGGGCCTTAGGGAACGATAGTTTTGAGGATTATAAAGTGAGTGAGCTCCCTCACTTTGCTTCAGTCGGTCTTTGTGACGGTAACGAGTGACGTAACGTACGTGTGTTGTGTAGTCGTGACTTATTTTTCACGGACGTTTTGTATGGGTAAGGCCCGACCATACTTTTTAGGGTTCCGTAGTCAAAGACAAGGAACCCTTATGGATTCGTCATGTCTGTCTGTCTGTCTGTCCGTGTATGTCACAGCCTGTTTTTTCCGAAACTATAAGAGCTATACTGTTGAAACTTTGTAGGTAGATGTATTCTGTGAACCGCATTAAGATTTTAACACAACAATTGAAAAAAAAACAATTATTTTTGTGGTTCCCCATACTTAGAACTGAAACTCAATTTTTTTTTCCATCAAACCTATGCCTGTGGTGTATCTATGGATAGGTCTTCAAAAATGATGTTGAGGTTTGCAATAGAATTTTTTTCTAAACTGAATAGTTTGCGCGAGCGACACTTCCAAAGTGGTAAAAAGTGTGCCCCCCCCCCCCATCCATAACTTCTAAAATAAGAGAATGATAAAACTAAAAAAATATATGATATACATTATCATGTAAACTTTCACTCAAAATTGGTTTGAACGAATCTAGTAAGTAGTTTTTTTATTTTTGGGGTTCCCCATACTTAGAACTGAAACTAAAAAAACTTTTTTTCATCATACCCATACGTGTGGGGTATCCATGGATAGGTCTTCAAAAATTATATTGAGGTTTTTAAATATATTTTTTTTCTAAACTGAATAGTTTGCGCGAGAGACACTTCCAAAGTGGTAAAAAGTGTGTCCCCCCCCCCCCATAACTTCTAAAATAAGAGAATGATAAAACTACAATAAATATATGATATACATTACCATGTAAACTTTCACTCAAAATTGGTTTGAGCGAGATCTAGTAAGTAGTTTTTTTTAATACGTCATTAATCGTAATCCATCCAAGAACTTTTATATTATGTTTCTTGCTGCTACGGAACCCTTCATGGGCGAGTCCGACTCGCACTTGAACGCTTTTTTTTTATTTTGGTAGAAGCTATCAACCATAAATAAATTAATAAACAAACATGTTCAGGTCTCAGAGCTTATTGTGCGCGGGTAGCAGTGGGACTCATTATTACATTGAAAACGTCTTTGTTGGGATTCTTTTAACCTGAGATCTGAGAAGTGTTCCTGTAACTGAAGACATCCCTCATTACCTACCCGTGTTTATACTAATGGTGTGTACAGTACGGTAATGATCCAGGGCGTCCTGTGCGCGCGCACGAGTTCAATGTGGACTCATCGTCAGACCTGTGCCTCACTCGCTACTCTCACTCACACAAAGTGCGCACTCGCTTATCTCACTCACACATAAACGTGGTGATTATAGCATTACCCCCCCACATTGCATTTATTAAGGAGCCCTCGTCCAACACTGGACGTCTATGATGATTTTATTATTAACTAAGATTTTAAGATTTGTACACCAAAAAATAGTAAATCCTATTTTAAAAAACAAAAATAAAAACCTTGTTTCTTCTTTTTGTATTTTTTTGCATGACGATGATGATGATAAACCAGCTTGTAGTGTGATGGCGGTGATAAGGGCCTCGTGAACATTGGTGACAGAAACAGTACGGTGAAGGGATTCTAAGCGTATTGAGGCTACATTCGTGCACAACTGAGACTTACCAGAACTCCTCTGCTCACAACTATGTGTCGGCGCGTGTGTCGGCGCAGGTGTTGGTGCTGGTGTCGGTGCAGGTGTGGGTGCGGGTGTGGGTGCAGGTGTGGGTGCAGGTGTGGGTGCAGGTGTGGGTGCAGGTGTAGGTGCAGTTGTCGGTGCATGTTCCCGTGCATTTGCCGGTGCGTAGCAGACGAAGGGTAGTTCCTCCGTGCAGGCGACATCGCCCGTGGTGCCGTTCACATAGAACACGCCGCACCGCTCCGGCTGCGCCAGCTCACTTGGCTCCAGCGATATAGCCGGCTCTCCTGCAACAATTATTAATCTTCATCATTACATTAGCTTGTAGAAATCTGCTGCTGTACTTTTGCCTCCACCATTGAATTCCAATGAGCTTCTTTGAGCCGCCCCTATACACTGACTTTTTGACACGTTCAACATGTTATTTTATAAATTGTGATCATACACCATGCACTTTACTATTGTCCTTCTGACGTTTCGTTGACCATTTAGATGCCCTTCTCCAAGAGGTTAGAGTTAGTCGGTTGACGACGAACCGCACGCACGCATACACTGACTATTTTCGTGCCGCCGCTCACTTTAGCAAGTCCCAACTAATTTCACGCGAGGGCCGCATTACGCGTTTCTAACAAACTATCGAACAATGTTTAAGTGCAAGAGTTGTGACAACGAATTCCGCGATGGTGTTCTCTGCTCTGTTTGCCAAGGACACCTCGACTTCGCATGCGCAGGTATCACTGAGACGGGATACCGCAGACTGGGAGAGAGGAAGTCGACATGGAGGTGTTCTTCCTGTAAGAACTCTCGATCGGGAAGCCCGCTCCCACCTCAACTGAGGTCTCCCGTTCCAGCAGACATGGACGCTGTGATGGCGGAGCTTAAGCGACTTTCTGTCCAAATAGCCTTGCTACCTGAACTTAATGCCAGCATCCAAGTTATCAAGGCCGAATTGTCCGATCTAAAGGCCATTAAGACCGAGGTATCTGATATTAAGACCTCCCTCGAGTTTATTGACCATAAGATAGGGGCACTTTCAGATAAAATCGTTAACATGGAGAAAGATATCCAGCACCTTCAAAAAACTAAACATGATGTGGATCACCTCCAGCTTCGTGTAGAGAAGCTGGATCAACAGCTTAAGGAAAATGAACAACGCTCTCGTCTGAACAATATAGAGATAAAAGGTGTGCCTGTCTCTCAGTCTGAAAACCTATTTACCATCATAGCCAACATAGGAGCTCAAACCAAGTACGTGCTGCCGAAAGACCAGATTAACTACATTGCCCGTGTACCGATGCGCAATGACAAAACAAATAAAACTATCGTGGTTGCTGTACACAGCAGGTACATTAAGGACGAGTTTGTTGCTGCTGCTAAGAAATGTACCACCACTGCTGCTGATCTCGGTCTACAGGGTACCAACCGGATCTACGTCAATGACCATCTGACGATGGGTAACAAGATGTTACTGAATAAAGCTAAGACGATGGCCAAGGAACGTGGCTACGCATTCACTTAGGTGAAAAGATGTCAGATCTTCGTGAGGAAGAATCCTACCTCTCCCGTGATCGTCATTAGATCAAAATCGGATTTTAAAAAGTTATAATTTACTATAATGTCTGTTTAATACATGTTACTATGCTATCTTCAACTTCAGCGGGCCCTGTATGTCATCGGTTGGCTAGCGCTGTCTTGCTAACTGGTTACGCTTTGCTCAGTGCAACTGCTTGTGCTCGCCTATTACTATCGCTACCCTCACTCGTAAGTCGAATAATTGCTATTGTCTATTATTCATTTTGTTATGCTTTTTTTGGTATTATCTTGTGTTCACTAATTACCTCTTCTATGCGTTTTCGTTATAATTTTATCCCTGCCTCCATCAATATTTATATCTCGAATATTCTTGCGCCTACTCTTATGCTAATACGCTTTCCTGTTATCAATGATTCCGTTTAGAGTTCATTATCAAAATGTACGAGGTCTTCGGACTAAAACTACCACATTTTTTAGGATTTTTTCGCTATGTTCGTATGACATAGTTTGTCTCACAGAAACTTGGCTAAATGATAGCCTTTATAATAGCGAACTTTTTGATGATCGCTTTATGGTTTGGAGACGTGACCGTAATTATGCGCTGATGGATCAGGACAAGGGGGGTGGGGTACTGATTGCTGTGCGCCGCGACCTAGCAGCTGAAGGTCGGCCCGAGTGGTCCTCGAGCGCCGAGGATCTATGGGTCACCTTAACATTGAAGCACCGTAATCCCAGATCCACGTACAAGATGCATATTGGCGTTGTGTATATCTGTGATCAGAACCAGGGTAATGCAATGTCGGTTCAACTCTCTAATTTTGCAATTAGTGTGTCAAAAATTACCTTAGAAAACCCATTAGATAAAATAATTATATTTGGAGATTTTAATATGCCCTTAGTCTCCTGGAGCATCGATAATAATGATGGAATATCTCTTATCCCCACCAATCTCCAGGGTCCCCACCAGTTACAACTAATTGATAATTTTAACACTGGTTGTCTCTCACAATATAACCATATTGTGAATGATAGCCATGGGCGGCTTCTAGATTTGATTTTTTCTAATAATGATGTTCTTGTTAAAGCTTGTGAGTGTCCGCTTGTCCCAGAAGATCCGCACCATCGCTCTTTGGTAACTACTTGCGAATTTGTACAACTGCACACAATCAAGCCGCGAGCTTATACAAAGTACTTGTATCATTCTGGGGATTTTACTGCTATTTGTACCAACCTGGACGCCGTCGATTGGCACTCTGTGCTTAGTAGTGGACGTATCGAAGACGCGGTATCCGTTTTTTATGACACTATTTATAGCTTGCGTGACCAGTTTATTACTACCGCTTTAGTTACACCTACCCGCAAATACCCTTTATGGTATAAAAGACCCTTAATAAAATTATTACGAGAAAAGGCTAAATTTCATAAAAAGTTTAAAACTTACGGTAATACCTACGACCATGACTCATTTATTTTACTGCGGAAGAGAGCGCTAGTGATGGAGGAAAGTATGTATAAAACTTACATCTCAAATATCGAAGAACTCATAAAAGTAAACCCCCGAGCTTTTTGGTCATATGTTAAAAGTAAAAACCAGTCGAACTCGTACCCATCTGTGCTGGAATTCGGTAATCGCTCTTCTGACCAAGGTGATGAAATATGTAACTTTTTTGGGGAATATTTTCATTCAACATTTCTTACCCCCTCCTCTGCCACCCGGGTTGACCCAACCTCTTCATCTTATCTTGACTCACCAGCTGATATCTCTACAGTGGAAGTTTTAGAAGATAACGTCTTTAAATTAATAAAATTTTTAGATCTGACTAAATCTGCGGGTCCGGATAACATACCAGCAATATTTATTAAAAACTGCGCGAAGAGTCTAGTTCTTCCTCTTTCTCTGCTATACCGTCGCTCTCTTACGGAAGGAATCGTCCCAAACTTGTGGAAGTCCGCCTTTATCACCCCCATTCACAAAAGAGGTCCTAAAAACCAGGTACAAAATTATAGGCCTATATCGAAGCTATGCTTGTTTGCGAAAGTTCTAGAAAAAATTGTATATTCGCAACTGTTTCCTGCACTCAAGCAATGTATTTCGCCCGATCAACATGGATTCTTGCGTGGTAGATCAACTACTTCAAATCTTCTGCTTTGTGCTGAGTCGCTTTCCAGGTATATGTCTGAACCCTCCCAAGTAGACATTATATATACAGATTATACAAAGTGTTTCGATCGAATCGACCATGTGATGCTGTTAGAAAAACTTCAAAGAATTGGTATAAGGGGTAATCTATTTAGGTGGTTCTCATCTTATGTCCGAAACCGCTGTCAAACAGTAGTTTTAGGTGGCTACTCTTCTCTGTCTATGGACATCCCTTCTGGTGTACCCCAAGGGTCCTTGTTAGGACCCCTTCTTTTCACGGTTTTTGTAAACGATCTCGCTTCCTGCTTCTTAAACTCTAAAATACTTTTATATGCCGACGACGTGAAAATATTTCATGAAATCAAGGATATTAATGATGCCCACTTCTTACAAGACGATTTAACGCGATTCCAAAATTATTGCACTGCCAACAAATTGGACTTAAATGTTTCTAAATGCTACGTTAGTACATATACACGTAAACTCACAAAAATATTATTTGACTACAAATTTCATAACATTTCAGTGACTAGAGTTGATTCTATTAAAGATTTAGGTGTAACTTTTGATAGTAAATTGTTATTCGATCAACACGTTGATATTATAGTTAAAAAAGCATCTCGTTCGCTTGGCTTTGTTTTTAGAATGTCATCGGAATTTACAAGTATCAAAACTTTTAAAATACTATATTGTGCCTACGTACGTAGTCACCTTGAATACGCCTCTCAGGTGTGGAATCCGAGGTACGATGTGTACACCGCGCGAATTGAGTCCATCCAAAAGAGGTTTCTACGATACCTGCAGTATCGAGCTCGTATTTATTTACCAGATTATGAGACTAGATGCCGTAAATTTCACTTTCTTCCCCTTCACAAACGCAGAGAAATAGCTGATTTGACTTACCTAATTGACATAGCAAACGGCATTGTTGATTGGCCGGAGCTTCTTGTGCAAATAGGACTGCGCACATGCACGGTTGCACTGAGAAAACCGAACATTCTTTACGTTCCTAAAGTAAGGACCAATTATAGGCAGAACGCATTTATTACTAGAGCTTCCTGCTCGTTTAATTGTTTAGTTAATGGAAACAGTGAGGTTGACATATTCAACACCAGCACAAGTAAGCTCAGACGCTTACTTAGTGATACATTTTTTGAAGCTACTACATGTATTTTTAACTTAATTTAACTTAACTTAATTTTAGTTGTTTTTTTATTTTTATTCTGTATTTTTCCTATCAGTATTTGTTATTTTCAATAAGTCGTCAACTTACTTTGTACAATGCTATTTTTTTTAAATATATCTATCTGCGGAAACTTGTAATTAGCCGTCAACAAACATGCACTTCCAGGCATGTTCTTTATATTTTATCTGAATTTTTGTAAACCTAGCTGTAAGTTTCTCCAAAATTTTGAAAATAAATAAATAAACCGTGTGCGGATCACAATGAGCCTAAAACACGACCAGTCTACTATTATCAATGCAATGAGAATGCAGGAGTAATTTGGAAACCGAATATCTGGAATACCGATGAAATGGGGCGACAGTTTACCCAATGTACCAGGTGAGCAGCAGAATGCAGGAGTAGTTTTGCTTGTTAGGCTTTTTTTTGATGCAATTTGGTAGGTATACAGATCAAAACTCTAAAGGAGAATAACGCGGGTGAAACCGCGGGCAACAGCTAGTGTATAGTAAAAAAAAAAAGAGTTGTATTAAGTATATCAGTTATCTTGTACACATAACACAGGCCCTGCTTGTCTTGGGGCTAGATAATGGTATGTGAACTGTCCAGCATTATTTATTAAGACTCCCGGAATAACACATAGGCACATTTTTATCCCGGTCTTTTATCAAAATCGGTTCAGCTGTTTCATTGCGTTGAGGTTTTTTTAATTTTTTCAAAATTAATTACTTGTTTAATGTGTCCACAACAACGTTTTTTATTTTTATTAAAACACAAGAATTTAGTTTTTTTTTCAGAGCAATAAACCTTCATTTTTTTTATTCTTCTCTCTTTTCATATTCATACAGTAAAATAAGTGTTATATCTATGGATTTTTGACAATACCTGCGGCGCGGCGGGCGAAGATTTGCCTGTGACGCAGGAGGTTGCTGGTTCGATTCCCGCCTCGGAACAAATATTTGTATGTGTTCTGGGTATTTTCTATGTATAATACAAAATATCTACATAAGTAAGGTATTGAGAAGAAAAAAAAAACTGTCAACTGCCCAATTTATCTCTGTTTTTATTGTTTCAGAAAGAAATTTTCTGCGGCTTCTCGGGGAGCTTCAGGGAGCTTTCACCTGCTCCCTGCACCTGTGGGGCTTCACAGTTTTTGAATTTTTTGTTGTGTCCTGGTCATTGTACGAAAAAGGCATGCGCTCATCGCGTGCAGTGTACCTCACACAATTTTGTTTAATCTGAATAGTGAGTGAAGATTTGTTGCCTAATTCTTTTTTTACGTGAAGTGCACTGTAGGGAAATACTAATAAATGTTCCCAAACCTGCTTTGTATATTTAGATACATTCCTGATGGCCTGTGATAGAGCATTAGCGACAGAGAGGCGGGCACCTCGGGGAATACGTTTCAAAATAGGGGTTGAAGTTTTATACTGGCTAATCACTTTCCAAAAAGGATGTAAATCTGCACTAAAATTCGAATTTGGCACCGAAACATCTACCGCTCCTGCGACCGGAGCAGACAGCGGGATAATAGGGTTGTTGTGGCACCTTTTTTGGTGAATTTTGAGACCTCTCTGTCCCTTGAACAAGCGTGGCTGGGAACATAGCGTGCACTCTACTAGATTCGGCACAGACACGACAGCATGGATCTCATGTTTGCAATCAACGGCTGAGTGCATAGTGCCATCACCAACAATATTAGACTTAAAAATAATTATCAATATATATAAAATCGTTGCGTGACTGACTGACTGACTGACTGACTGACTGACAATCAACGCACAGCCTAAACCTAAATTGTATGCCCCCCATCCCCCGTAACTTCTTAAATAAGAGAATGATAATACTAAAAAAAATATTAATATATGAATTAAAAAAACTTCCAACGAAAATTGGTTTGAACAGGATCACTTACGTTTTTAGGGTTCCGTAGTCAAAGACAAGGAACCCTTATGGATTCGTCATGTCTGTCTGTCTGTCTGTCTGTCTGTCCGTGTATGTCACAGCCTTTTTTTTCCGTAAATATAAGAGTTATACTGTTGAAACTTGGTAGGTAGATGTATTTTGTGAACCGCATTAAGATTTTTACACAAAAATTTAAAAAAAAAAAAAAATTTTTTGGGGTTCCCCATACTTAGAACTGAAACGAAAAAAAAAATGAGGTTGAGGTTTCTACTATAATTTTTTTCTAAACTGAATAGTTTGCGTGAGAGACACTTCCAAAGCTGTAAAAAGTGTGTCCCCCCCCCCCCCCGTAACTTCTAAAATAAGAGAATGATAAAACTAAAAAAAATATATGATGTACATTACCATATAAACTTTCACTCAAAATTGGTTTGAACGAGATCTAGTAAGTAGTTTTTTATTTTTGGGGTTCCCCATACTTAGAACTGAAACTCAAAAAAAAAATTTCATCAAACCTATACGTGTCTATGGATAGGTCTTCAAAAATGATATTGAAGTTTCTAAAATCAGTTTTTTCTAAACTGAATAGTTTGCGCGAGAGACACTTCCAAAGTGGTAAAAAGTGTGTCCCCCCCCCCCCCCCCCCCGTAACTTCTAAAATAAGAGAATGATAAAACAAAAAAAATATATAATGTAAACTTTCACTCAAAATTGGTTTGAACGAGATCTAGTAAGTAGTTTTTTTAATACGTCATTAATCGTAATCCATCCAAGACCTTTTATATTGTTACTTGCTGCTACGGAACCCTTCATGGGCGAGTCCGACACGCACTTGGCCGCTTTTTTTTTATACGTCATAATTCGTATTCCATCCAAGAACTTTTATTATTATGTTACTTGCAGCTACGGAACCCTTCACGGACGAGTCCGACTCGCACTTGACCGCTTTTTTTTTAAAGTTGTTTAAATAATCATTTGTATGCAGTGTCTTGGCCAGTTTTGTTTATGTAACATTTAACTCACAAAACCAACACTGTCTACTAGGTGTAGGTACCTTCTACCTAGATTACTAAAAGAGCAGCCAATGAACTAATGTTAGGTACTCATTGAATTACTTTCTATTGCTTGTTATTGAGACGGTCAATCAAGGATAACTTAAGGTTAACATCTAGAACTTGTTTCTGTTGGATATACTCGTTTGCGACGTAAGATTGCATTCAATTACTAAAAGAGCATAGCCGATGAACAAATATTAGGTACCTACTCATTGAATTCCATTCTATCACGTGTTATTAAATAATAAAATAAATAAATAAATAATGCTGGACAGTTACGCAACATTATCTAGCCCCAAGCTAAGCAGAGCTTGTGCTATGGGTACTAGATAACTGATATACTTAATAAAATAATAACATAGATATATATTTTTTATTACACATAGAAAATACCCAGAACACCCTGAACAAATATTTGACAAACTGCAGATCGCACAAATATTTGTTCTGAGACGGGAATCGAACCCGCAACCTCCAGCGTCGCAGGCGAACGTTCGTCCGCCCCGCCACAGAGGTCGTCAAATTATGTTATTGTGACGGTCATGCAAGGGTAACTTAAGGTTAACAACTAAAACTTGTTTCTGTTGGCTAAACTCGTTTGCGACGGAAGATTGCACTCAATGGTCCATCCTGTTCAAGATTATTTACACGTATTCGTTAGGATTTATAACAATTAAAATTGTTGCTAGTTTTACAAAAACGTGTCTAATTTAGTAACTGACGTAATATATAGAAAAATGGTTTTAGTGCTGTTGTTTATAATCGCTACAAGTGTTGGAGCCGATTCAGTTATGGAAGGTAAGTTAACTACCTACCCCTTACCATTACATAATATTACTCTCAAGAACTAAGCATCCGGCTGCAAGTCTCTGATGAGCCACCACATCAAACATCATCTTAAGTTTTTCATTAGCTGTTAAGTTAATGAAAGAAGTTATCTATTTCAAAAAACAACTTCAAAAAACTTTACGAGATATGTACAATTGTACAAATCTTGATAATAGTAGTAGTAGAGCTTTTTTGTGAAAGAGTTCGTCCGGGGAAGTACTACCACCATACCTATTTCTGCCGCAAAGCAGTAGTGCTCGCATTGCTGTGTTCCGGTTTGAAGGGTAAGGGTGCCGGTGAAATTACAGGCACATGAGACTTTTCATCTTTATGTCTCAGGGTGGCGGGCGCAGTGCAATGTCACATAGGTTGCGTCGTAGGTGGACGTGATCTATGAGGTAATGCACTGTTCATAGGCAGAGGTTACCGCTTAACATCAGGTGGGCCTCTTGCTTGATCCGTCATCCAAGTAGTATAAAAATAATAATAATAATAATAATAATATTCTACTACAAAGAAACACCTGTTAAAACGACTTGCATAAACTATATTGACGACCTCTGTGGCGCGGCTGGCGATGGTTTGCCTGCGACGCAGGAGGTTGCGGGTTCGATTCCCGCCTCGGAACAAATATTTGTGCGTTCTGCAGATATTTGTTCAGGGTGTTCTGGGTGTTTTCTATGTATAATAAAAAATATCAATCTATGTATTGTATTATATTAAGTATATCAGTTATCTAGTACCCATAACACAAGCTCTGGCTTAGCTTGGGGCTAGATAATGTTGTGTGAACTTGTCCAGCATTATTTATTTATTTATTTATTTATTTATTTATATCTTGACAACCTCTTGACCGATTTTGCTCATAGTTGAAATTCTTGTATGAGCACTATAAACTACTGAGCATTTTGACCAGTCTACTATTATCCCTCGAGGAGTTATTACTATTATCCATCAGCTCGCTGTCACCATAATATTGCATTGTCATCGGAACCTTTTATTTGACTTAAACAAACATACATTGCTAAATAGACGTCTCTTAAGGTTTAAGTTTTCCCCTCACATCAGTCCCTACTGATGTCGGGTCACCAACCAAATGATTCCTTACCTAAGTCCTCTATTTAGTTAGATTAATATAAAAGCCTACTGTAAAATACCAAACAGGGCAGTGTCAGCTCAATGCGCACCTTTCAGTGGAGTACCGGTGCTATATCGGCACCGGCGAAGACACCAGAGTGTGCGGTGCTCTAGAGCCTGCTGGGACAGTCGTCAACACCAAGTGTGCAACAAAATACTAGTCACCGGGGTCTCTCAAATACATGCGATGGTTCAGTGACTGCTGGAGCTACATCGCAAAATGCATACCATGTTTGTAAATATGTTGATAATAACGGTGGGTTTCATATAAAGGATAAAAACAAGTACTTAAGATATCTACTTGTTGACTAAGGCTAAATTATCTTTTATTAGTAGCAGTATTTTTTGCATAGTTATGCAATTGACAACTTACAGTCCCAATTAAACGGGGACGTGAAGCCGCGCGCGGGTGAACTAGTTGCCAATAACGTGTCTTGACTCGTTTTAGAGTGCGGCACGGTGAGTCCGGCAGGGGATGCGCTGGTGTTCGGAGGAGAGCGCGTGAGGAGAGGGGAGCTCCCGTGGCACGCGGGCATCTATAGGAAGACTGAGACTTCGTATGAGCAGGTCTGTGGCGGCTCCCTCATCAGCAACAGAGTCGTGATATCAGGTACACTGTTCACATTTCTTCAATAACATATTTATTAATGATCAGAGCTTACAACTCATTTCCTCATGCTATAAACCCATCTATCTGTCTATCTATCTACATCAATAAAAAAACTTAACCTGACTGACTGAATGATTCATCATCGCTGAGCCAAAACTGCTGGACGTAGAGACTTAAAATTCTGTATTCTAAAAATTCAAAAAATTAGCATAAAATTCTAAGTGTGTATTCTTTTTAAGGCGTAGTTTTTTAAACTCTGACACCAGAGGCCAGCACTACCTCATACGAAACGACGACGACGAAGGCGTAGTGGTAAACTAAGAAAAAAAATTGGAACATTCGCCCTAATAGGGGTCCAAAAAGGGCATAAAAAAATCGAAATAGCTCTGTATCTCGAAAACCATTGATAGTAGACACTTGAAATTTGGCATGTAGATTTCTCAAATAAAACAAAAAAAACAAGTTTCAGCATTTTCTAAAATTTTCCTTCAATAAGACTCAGGAGTGTTTTGACTGTAATAAACTTCCGAGCCGAAATAGCTGGACCCAGAGACATGTAATTTGGAAGGTATATTCATTTTAGAGATATTTTGAGATAATATATGACCTATGTAACTTCTCTCTTCTAAACTGTAAAATTATCACCTACGCTGATGATACAGCTATACCCTGGTTCAGAATTCGAGATATTTTTTTGTAAACAAACAAATGTCACCGTCTAAGAGACAAGCCAGTGGTAAACAATTTTTTGTGTGGATCATGTTTTACTAGTACTGACCAGCAGCTTTTCCTAGGGTATAAAATTTTTGTTTTAATGAAATGTTTTTAAAATCTCTGACTTCATCAGACTTTTTCTGACTTGTCAGACAGACTTTTGTTTCAATATTTCAATATTTAAATCCTCGCCACAGTCTAATTTGAAATCGACACGCTTACTGTTAATGCATAATTTTTCTATCCACTGTGTGTCCCAACGTCCACTCTTTGTCTTCAAAACGATAACATTTTTTTTTTTTAATTTATTTATCATTTAAACTTACTATTACAACATATAACATAGATATAGCACTTTAAAAACCACAAAGGTTTGCAAACAAATAATGCTATAAGCGAGTCTTACTGAACCGATACAATAAAACGAGTAAAGTAAACAACGTACGTACGTAGGTACGTTTAGATTAATAGAAACAATTATTTTAGTAAATAGGTACAAATATATATAATATACATTAAATACATCTTACTTCTGGAACTAGGTAGATGCTATATTTTTATTGTTAGTAGCTTTCCATGTTAGCTAGAAAAAAAGATTTTAATTTATGCTTAATGTTTTTTTGCGTAATGCTATCGCGTAAGTCAGTAGGTAGTTCATTAATGAGCCGTGGAATCATGTAGCCAGCTGTTCTTTCGCCGTACGCATTCTTAGCGCGCGACGTGCACAACCGGTTTTGAGCAACTGCCCTCGTGTATACAGGGTGTTCGACCACTTTCATAAATGTTTCATTAAAAAAGTGTTCTTTTAATAACATATATTTAAACTGTATGTGAACGGGTAAAGTTTTACAATGCCTAAAAAGTGCAATGTCATCATTATTAAATTGTAGTTTAATTTTAGTAGAAACAATATTTTTTATAATTCTTAATTGTAGCTTGTAGATTTGTTTAATATACGTAGTGTAAGTACGACCATAACTGCTAAGATCATTATTGAATGTAAGATTCAGCCAGCGAGTTGTATAACATTAACTTGACCTTAAAAGGAATACGATCTTTGAGAATAATAATATTAGCTAAAAACTGCCTTTTTTGTTGCAGACGTGTTCGATGTGACTAGACCAGTTTAATTTATTATCAATTGATAAACCGAGGTATTTCTGACTGCTTACGACTTCTATGATGGGACAGGAGCATAAACTTATATCGATAGTATGCAAGCAACTGTGTTCGTGGGCCACAATACTTTTCAATGGAGAATATTTGATATATGGGGATTTAATTACAAGAAGTTTGGTTTTGCTTGCGTTTAGCACCAAGCCAGCATCGTTACACCATTTTGTCAAGACGTTCAAATCACACTGCAAAAGGTCACATGCTTTTTGTGGATCCTTATCAACTGCTACAAGACACGTATCATCCGCAAACTGATAACATTCACAGTAGTTGATGCAATTACTCATTTCATTGACATAAGATAGAAAATGAAGGGGACCTAAGACGGATCCTTGGGCCGTGCCCTCCGTTGCTGTAATGGGTTCACTGTACGCGTCATCAATTTTAACAGTAGAGGTTCTGTTTTTTAGGTAGTTTTCACACCATCTCAGCAAAGGACCTCGAATTCCACAGTTATCCAACTTATTTACCAGTTGCTTATGCTCTAAGGTATCAAATGCCCGAGAAAAGTCTATAAACAATGCAAGTACATGCTTTTTCTCATTTAAATATTCATTGACCTGATCAGTAAAACTTGTTAGAAGATCAGTTGTACCTTTACCCGATCGAAACCCAAATTGATTCCTGTATATTACTTCATATTTCCTATAAAACTTGTGTATCTGTTCACATACATACTTTTCTACAATTTTGTCTATAGAAGAAAGCAGTGTAATTGGGCGATAATTAGAGTAGTTGTCACGCTTCCCCTTTTTATAAACTGGTCTAACACATCCAATCTTCAATTCATCCGGGTACAGTCCAGACTTGACGCTACAATTAATTAAGTTTGCAATAGCTGTTGATAAATCATCACCAATAATTTTAACATCAGATACTTTTATGTTGTCAGGGCCTGGAGCTTTATTTGAATTCAGTTTTGTTATGATTTTGTGTATATTATCACTTGAAGCTTTTTGGAACAATATACTGGAGTCAATTGGTCTAGAGTAGGCATTAGGGTCTACTAGTTTAACACTACAGTTGGGAATAATATCCTTCACTGCTTTGTCGAACCCAGACGCAAAATTGTCGGCGATGACTTTAGTGGTGATTTCTTGTGCATCAAACGCTTTGAGTATCGCGGTATCGATTGATAGTGTTACACGACCTAGCATTTGGTTGACAATTCGATAAACTTTCCTAGTTTTTTTAAAATTATTGTTTATTTGATTGATATAGTGTGTGTTTCTTTTAGTTTCTAATATTTTGTGTGTTTTATTTCGAATCTTGTTATATTTAAGTTTTAACTTAGGATCATTTAATTTTTTTTTCCAACAATTATATAATTTATCACGTTTTTCACATAACCGAGTAACATTACCATCAATCCAAGGTACTTTTGGACGGTTGTTAGCTTTTTTCCTTAAATGTTTGTAAGTTTCAGTAGACGTAGCCAGCTTGTTTGCGTTATGAAACGAGTTTCTATTAAAATTATAAATATCACCAGGGCAATCCATGTCGTTAGTGTCAAACCATTTCACATTATTTAATTCATTGCATAAAATGTCATAGTTAATTGTTTGCTTAGAGCCACCCTGTATACGTGCGGGAGCCGCGTCCTCAACGCATGCAAAGACAACGGCTCGGTGATCAGCCAATACGATGTCTAGCACCGCCGAGTACGGATGTAATGTGGGGAAACGCGCAAAAATGTGATCAATGCACGACTTAGTGATAACATATTCGTTTGTTTTTTTATTTAGTTTTGATTCAATTCGGGTGAAATCAGAAATTCCACACATTAATCCGCGCTCGCTGAGTAATTCTAGGTATGTGTCTTTGCAAGACGAAATGCATTTTAGATCTATGTTCGTGTCACCGATCAAAATAAGATTTTGTTTCAAATCAAACTTAGAAATGCAATTACCCAGCTCCATGACGAATATACTTTTATTCATTGACGGTGGTCTATAAATAGCACACACTACTACGTCTTGATTAGAGCTTAGCTTTAATGTTCCAATAAGGCTTTCAAATGTTGTTGTTTTGTGTTAAGACACGGTGAATTTTAAGTGATTTTTTATGTAAACAATGATACCGCCTCCCTTCCTGTTAGATCGTAGTTGCGAGTACATGTTATAGCCAGGTATATTAAACAAGTTAACAATACTAGCTGATATACCAGCTTCAGTAATAACTATCATATCCAGGGGGAAAATACAGTTATGAATTATTTGTAAGAGCTTAGTGAAGTTCCTTATCAATGATCTAATATTAATATGTATACATGAAATACTTAGATGGCATTTAGGTGGTAACTGTTGAAAGAAATTGTTAACAGTTTTACAATTGAAAAATTCTTCAACTTGTGTATCCATATGAAAAAAAAAAGAGATACACCAAAGTAAAAAAAGAAAAAATTACTATAATCCTAGAAAGTTCACAATGGGGTGGAGGACGCAATGGACCCCTTCTGTTGTTTTTCGATTTGGCTGATATCTAGCACGGAGCGAACATAATATATTTTACTATTACTAGATTTCCTAACACAAACTTTGCCATCCTTACACCAGATAAATTGAAAAGACTTACTTAGCTGGGCTTTTGTATTGTACAAAATAGTTTTAACATTTTTGGTTAGGGCTTCTCTAATGAAGACGCGGCTGTCAGCTTTTTCGATGGGGATGGTCGGTACCAGAAGTCCTACGGTGAGGCATTTCTCCTTGCTAGCACCAACCCACTGCCGACGCGCCACCTTCGTCTTCATCTCCACGAGGATCACACCCGGTTTTTCCTTTGTCCCTGGCAAGCGTTGCGAAGATAGTATGTCGCTCTCATCTACGTTCAGTTTAGACGCTACCGTTTGCAGCATTTTGCCTACATCACTAGGGAGGATGTCAGGTAAACCAGCCACTTCCAGGGAGCTCGCGAGAGATTTTTGCTCGAAGTTGTTCATCCCTTGTTCCAAGACAGTCATTCTTAGTTCTAAATTTTTGTTTCTGTTTTGTAGATCTTCATATTTATGTTCAAGATTTTTGATTACAGTGTCTTGTTTCTTTAGGGACTGCTCCATAGTAGTGATTTGATCACTTAAAAACTCGAGCGAAGACTCCAGATTGCCTAGCTCCGCCCGGAAGGTCTTCTTTAATTCACGGCTGATGTCTTGTACCAGTTTTCGTGTGTCCATGTTTTGTGCATTCACGACGGTACCTGAATCGAATTCCTCGTCATCACCGTCGTCCTCTGGAATCACAAATGACGACCTACGTGATAAATTTTGCAAGCATTCTTCACAGCTCCATTCAATGCCGGGTGAATTCCGAATTGTGTTCAGCTGCTTGTTGGAAAGCTTAGAACACGCAGGGTCAGCATGAACGACTTTGTCGCATCTGCTACACTCTATACCAGGTCCTTTCTTGGTAATATTCTTCTTGCATTTCACACACTTTTTATTAGGCATTGCGGGTAGATCGGGTATAATTTATCAACAATTGCACACACAACCTGTCGCGTCAGTGTATCGGCTCGGACTTGATACAGAACGTCTTTGTCCTCCGACTCATCCGAAAGATGACTCATATTGATTTCGTGCACTATTATTTTATCAGTACACTTTCTCGCGAAATTACCACAATTTTTACACACAAAACACGTAGCATCACTTGCCGGGCACCACTCGCACCCCTCACACTACGCACTTCCACAACGTAGACACTGATCGCGCGAGGCCTGGCGCTTCGCCGCCGGCCGCCCGGCGTCAGCGCCGCCGTCACGGCGAGGCTCCCCGCGGGCGCTGCCGCCGCGCTGCTGCCGCCAAGTTTCACGCTCGCGCTGCCCCGTCAGCGCGTCCAGTAGGCCGGTCGTCCTATTTGCCTCCTCTATCGGCTGCCCCTCTGTTCTGAACAATTCATCTGCTTCGAAAAACTGCACTACCTTCGCCAAAGTCAACTCATCCTTTCGTAGTAAACGATCTCGTACGATGTGGTTAGAAATTCCGCATACTACTCGATCACGTATCAGACCGTCAACGAGATGCTCGAACTCACAGTTTTGGCTCAATACCTTCAACGCAGTGACGAATTGACTAATTGATTTCTCGGCGTTCTGGTTACGAGTGAAAAACTTGAAACGGAACATAGCCACATTACATTTTGTTCCGAAATGCTCGTCAAACTTATTTTTCAAACATTGGAGATATTCGGCTGACTGCTCTTTGGTATATATTATGTAAATGTTGAAAATATCTCGTTACCCTCCGCCCCAATGAGGTTCACCAGCAAGCTCGCCTGTACTTCTTTGGGCTCCTTGCTAACACCGGATGCCTTCAGAAAAAAATCGAATTGTTTCCACCATTTTTGCCACGCATCCGCGCGCTCGGCTGGACTGCTTGCTATCTGCAGTTCTGGTGGAGGTCGAGCGTTTTCCATATTTCCCCATACTTAGAAAACAAAACTTGATAAGATTTGTCGGAAAACTTTCCAGAATTTCGCAATTTTCACATTAAATTCAAGACACCGCTGTCACCATGTAATGAAACATAGCTTGCTGATTGAACACTGGTTTATTGACATAAGTAGGTAGACACTTGTCCTAAAACTACCCACATTATTAAATATACTACAATATAGACAAACAGACTGTCTGAATTCATATAATAATGAAAAATTAAGAAACTTTAAGATGGTGTCACATATGTGTCTGTCACTGACCTCAAAGTGCGTCTGAAATCAGACGCACTTTTAAGCACCCGCGAACTTCTGGCGCCCAGTTTTATATATATATCTAGGAGCGTCACACACACGACCAAGTGGTGGCCATGATGCGCAGTATCTTAGGATTCAAACTGTCAGCCTGCTTGCGGAACAGCACGTTTTAAATCCAATATTTCCGACGTAAAGCCCCAGCTTGAAGTGGACCTGGGCTGCCCATATCTACCGCATGTCAAGCGACTTGTGGGCAGAGTTAGAGAGAGAGAGTGGATCCCACACAACCCAAGGCGGCAACGTGGAAGGCTCAGAAGGAGGATGGCAAGACGAGCTTCATGCTCATCTAAGATGTTGGTCTGTAATAGCGTTAAATCGTGAGGAGTTGAGGAAAAGAGACCTTAGCCTGGAAGTCAGTCAATCAATTCTTTAATAAAAAAAACAATCTTTAGAATAATTGTCATCATGTTAGTCAACAATGTTTCAAATAGTTTTGTTGTATATGCATTAACAAGCCTCTTATTAATTCCAGCTGCTCATTGCTTCTGGGATGACCTGGAGAAGCAGCTGCCAGCCTCGCGGTTTGCTGTAGCCGTCGGCAAGGTGTACAGGCCGTGGGACGACCCGATGGACCAAGCTCAGAAGTCAGATGTAAGCACTGGTACCATTTCATGACGGGAAATCGATACAACAGGGGATAGGCAGCAGCATCCACCTGAGAACTCAACACCAGTACTGCGATTGCCAATCTGCCTGCCAAGCGTGGTGGTTATGAAAATTCCCCATTCTATGAGGGGGCCTCTTCTAACAGTGGACGTCTAACGGCTGATGATGATGATACTGCACGGTAGAAGCTTGGCCGTACAGGGCAACATTGTAAAGCGTAGTGCACTGGAGACAATAGTGTCCAGCCTGACTGAACAACAACGTCATTCAAATCTCAACAATAATGGATGTTATCAATAGCAATATGTATGAAATCGTTTTAAGACTTACTGACTTACTGACTGACTGACTGACTGACAGACTGAGTGACTGTCTGACTGACAATCAGCGCACAGCCTAAGCCGTTAGTTGTAGAGACCTGAAATTCAGAAAATACATTCTTTTTGTGGTTTAGAAGTACACTAAAAAAGGAATTTCTGAAATTAACCCCGTGAAGGATGAACTTGCACTGCAATTACCGCAATTGTCACTTTTGCAGACGACACAGCCCTTATTTTTGAAGGAAACAGTTGGAACCAAGCCCGTGAGTTCGCCAAACAGGGTCTTCATAATGTTATCGCCTGGCTTGGAAAGAATCTGCTTACTCTTAACTTTAGTAAAACTAATTACTTAGCTTTCAGCATCCTAAAGCATAAAACACCCTCGCTAAAAATCCGTGCTCACACCTGTGCGCTTCGTCCCAATAGCACATGTAACTGTCTTCTTTTGGAACAAGTAAATTCTATAAAATATCTTGGTGTTACTCTGGATAATCAATTAAACTGGCTAGCGCATATTAATCTGGTCGTGTCCGTTAACTCATTTGGATATTCAAAAACTTACGATCAGTTGATACATTTGCTTTTTAGGGTTCCGTAAAAAAACTACGGAACCCTTATAGATTCGTCATGTCTGTCTGTCTGTCTGTCTGTCTGTCCGTGTATGTCACAGCCTTTTTTTTCCCAAACTATAAGAGCTATACTGTTGAAACTTGGTAGGTAGATGTATTCTGTGAACCGCATTAAGATTTTTACACAAAAATTAAAAAAATACAATTATTTTTGGGGTTATACTTAGAACTGATCCTCAAAAAATTTTTTTTCATCAAAACTATACTGGTGGGGTATCTATGGATAGGTCTTCAAAAATGATGTTGAGGTTTCTAATATAATTTTTTTCTAAACTGAATAGTTTGCGCGAGAGACACTTCCAAATTGGTAAAAAGTGTGTCCCCCCCCATAACTTCTAAAATAAGAGAATGATAAAACTAAAAAATAATAATAATAACATTACCATGTAAACTTTCACTCAAAATTGGTTTGAACGAGATCTAGTAAGTAGTTTTTTTTTAATACGTCATTAATCGTAATCCATCCAAGAACTTTTATATTGTGTTACTTGCTGCTACGGAACCCTTCACGGGCGAGTCCGACACGCACTTGGCCGCTTTTTATCTTAAAACAGTGTACTATGCGCTCTGCCAGTCGGTACTCAGCTACTGTATATCAGTTTGGGGTGGGGCGTGCAAAAACAACCTAATTATTGTTGAGCGCGCTCAACGCTCTGTGCTTAAAGTTTTGAAGTTCAAACATTTTCGGTATCCTACCACGTCTCTCTACAATGAGTGTAGCTTTTGTCTGTTCGGAAATTGTTTATTCTTAACACTATCGCGTCTCTACTGATATGAGCCTGTACTGCAGTGACATGTCGCGTCTCTACTGATATGAACCTGCACTGCAGTGACATGTCGCGTCTCTACTTATATGAACCTGCACTGCAGTGACATGTCACGTCTCTACTGTTATGAACCTTCACTGCAGTGATATGTCAAGTCTCTACTGATATGAACCTGCACTGCAGTGACATGTCGCGTTTCTACTTATATGAACCTGCACTGCAGTGACATGTCACGTCTCTACTGATATGAACCTGCACTGCAGTGACATGTCGCATCTTTACTGATATGAACCTGCACTGCAGTGACATGTCGCATCTCTACTTATATGAACCTGCACTGCAGTGACATGTCGCATCTCTACTGATATGAACCTGCACTGCAGTGACATGTCGCATCTCTACGGATATGAACCTGCACTGCAGTGACATGTCGCATCTCTACTGATATGAACCTGCACTGCAGTGACATGTCGCATCTCTACTGATATGAACCTGCACTGCAGTGACATGTCGCATCTCTACTAATATGAACCTGCACTGCAGTGACATGTCACGTCTCTACTAATATGAACCTGCACTGCAGTGATATGTCGCATCTCTACTGATATGAACCTGCACTGCAGTGACATGTCGCATCTCTACTAATATGAACCTGCACTGCAGTGACATGTCACGTCTCTGCTGATATGAACCTGCACTGCAGTGATATGTCGCATCTCTACTGATATGAACCTGCACTGCAGTGACATGTCGCATCTCTATTGATATGAACAACTACCTCTTTCAGGTGAAGAAGATATATCTGCCCCCTTACTTCCGAGGCGCTGAAACTAACCTTCAAGCCGACATAGCCCTTGTTATAGTCACAAATAAGTTCGAACTCAATAAGTACATGATGCCTGTATGTCTGGATTTCGAGTTCATGTTCGAGATACAGCAGCTGCGGTCTGGAAGCCGCGGAAAGGTAACGACGGTCCCACAGACTATGCGTGTCTGTATAATCTAAATCGTATTGTTTGTTATTTTTATTTTTAATATTACATTTATTTACAGAAAGAATAATACAAGGTTTGTACAAAATACATATAAAACAGTTGTGCTACCTGAAGACCGCTGCTAGCGATCGAACGGTAGCTCAACTGATCCAAATCACTACCAGATGGAAGCGTCCCTAAGATGCTGGCTGCATTGCCACACTGAACGGCAATACTAATGCGTTGTGCCAGATAAGAGCCAGCTATCGGGTCACGCGTCGCTTCGAGTAGAAGCCCTGAAAGAATTTTGAAAACGCGAAGGGCCCCGGAACCCCACGGACCCAGAGTCTTGACCCCGAATGGCTCAAATAAGTAAGCTCTGTCGAGACTTGCATGTTTGCGTCTTTTGAGGTCCTCAGCGGAATCTGCCGCCGCACCGGCCCTAACTGATGTCCCGGACAGATGAGATGGCCCAAGGGTATCAACGCATGTAGCGTCCCACACCAAAGGCGTACCCTTCACCCACGGAACAAGAGTCATGCCGTCAGGCCGCTTACCATCGTCACGTTACAGACCATTCGGTTCTAGAACGGCTGGAATGTTAACGCTGTTAAGGGCCCGGCGATTGATATCATTATGGCTAGCGTGGCGGGAAATCCTACCGGCAGCCCTGGTGCACGATAATCCTTTGTGACCAAGCTGATCAACAGCCGAACCGCACTGGCAGTGATGAGGGGTACAGCACCTTGCCGCCAACCGTAAAGAAGTTGCAATACGGAAAGAAACTGGATCCATATTTTTATTAATAATAAAAATATCTCCGTCATCGAATTCACGTCATAATTGGTTGGCAATCCACACATGTAAGCGGCGTCGCACACGACCACTATACTCACGCAACATGTGGTCGCATCACTACAATATTATCACGTTATCTGTCGCGCTTCCTTTTGGCTTTTACCACAAAACGATTAATAGTTTTTTGTGATTTTAGTAACCAGAATGCTTGCAGAGAGTGGTACCCAAATTAAATTGCCTAGTTCATATGTCCAGTTCTCGAATTTGTCACGAGCCCTATATCTAGTGCATGGAATTCACAGCCGACTTTACAGTGCACTACATGTAGTGCAAGGACTTCACAGCTGCCTTTTCAATGCACTACATGTAGTGCAAGGACTTCACAGCCGACTTTACAATGCACTACATGTAGTATATAGACTTCACAGCTGCCTTTACAATGCACTACATGTAGTGCATGGACTTCACAGCCGACTTTACAATGCACTACATGTAGTGCATGGACTTCACAGCCGACTTTACAATGCACTACATGTAGTGCAAGGACTTCACAGCTGCCTTTTCAATGCACTACATGTAGTGCAAGGACTTCACAGCCGACTTTACAATGCACTACATGTAGTATATAGACTTCACAGCTGCCTTTACAATGCACTACATGTAGTGCATGGACTTCACAGCCGACTTTACAATGCACTAAATGTAGTGCATGGACTTCACAGCTGCCTTTATAGTGCACTACATGTAGTGCAAGGACCTCACAGCTGCCTTTACAATGCACTACATGTAGTGCAAGGACTTCACAGCCGACTTTACAATGCACTACATGTAGTGCATGGACTTCACAGCTGCCTTTACAGTGCACTACATGTAGTGCATGGACTTCACAGCTGCCTTTACAGTGCACTACATGTAGTGCAAGGACCTCACAGCTGCCTTTACAATGCACTACATGTAGAGCAAGGACTTCACAGCTGTGACTTTACAATGCACTACATGTAGTGCATGGACTTCACAGCTGCCTTTACAGTGCACTACATGTAGTGCAAGGAACTCACAGCTGCCTTTAAAATGCACTACATGTAGTGCAAGGACTTCACAGCTGCCTTTACAGTGCACTACATGTAGTGCAAGGACTTCACAGCTGCCTTTACAATGCACTACATGTAGTGCATGGACTTCACAGCTGCCTTTACAATGCACTACATGTAGTGCAAGGACTTCACAGCTGCCTTTACAATGCACTACATGTAGTGCATGAGCATTGATTTGAACCTGTTAATATTTGCGTGCTACTAGTTATACAAGCCTTGCCCACAAAAGTGTGTTATTATCCTGTCGTCCGCTGCAGTAATGTACTAACCCCGCAGGTAGCGGGCTGGGGATTGACGGCTGCGAACGGTAACCCTTCACCAGTGCTGCGAGTGGTGGAGCTGCCTTTTGTGGACGTGGGTACATGTTACATCAACTCTCCGGCTGATTTCCGCAAGTTCATCACACCCGATAAGTTCTGCGCCGGCACTCTACAATGTAAGTTAAACCTTGACAGCGGAACGTGAATCGTACCATGTTTTATCCTTTTATTTGCATGAATATCATTATATTTAATACATCTTATTCCTCGTATATCGGTATACTTCCAACTTTTCGGGCTATTTTACAATGTCTGCCACTGTTAACTCGCTCCAGGGTGGAGTAGAACTACCCTGTGTTTTTTTTTTTTTTTTTTTTTTTACAACTTGGATGACGGAACAAGCAAGAGGCCCACCTGATGTTAAGCGGTAACCTCTGCCTATGAACAGTGCATTACCTCAAAGGTCACGTCCACCTAGGACGCACCTTATGTGGCATTGCACTGCGCCCGCCACCCTGAGACATAAAGATGAAAAGTCTCATGTGCCTGTAATTTCACCGGCACCCTTACCCTTCAAACCGGAACACAGCAATGCGAGCACTACTGCTTTGCGGCAGAAATAGGTATGGTGGTAGTACTTCCCCGGACGAGCTCTTTCACAAAAAAGCTCTACTACTACTAACACACTACTGTGTACACTTAGTAGTGTACTGGGTGGAGTAGAACTACCCTAAGTACACTTAGTAGTATACTGAGTAGAGTAGAACTACCCTGCGTACACTTAGTAACTGTGGTGCACTGGGTGGAGTAAAATCATCTTGTGTACACTTAGTAGTGTACTGGGTGGAGTAGAACTACCCTGCGTATATTTTGTAGTGCACTGGGTGGAGTATAACTACCTCGCTTACACTTAGTAGTGCACTGGGTGGATTAGAACTACCCTGCATATATTTAGTAGTGCACTGGGTGGAGTAGAACTACCTCGCTTACACTTAGTAGTGCACTGGGTGGAGTTGAACAACCCTGCGTAGGTACACTAAGTAGTGTGGGTAGGTAGGTAGTACTTAGGTTGGAGAAGAACTGCCCGTTACACTAGGTAGTGCACTGGGCGGATTCGAAGTACTCTGTACACTAGCTAGTGTACAGAACAGATTGTGAACCTACTGAACGCAGTAGGATTGCCCCGTACAAGGTAGTATTCTGGGCCGGTAACCGGTCTTAAAGATAATTCACAGCGCGAAACCGATTTAAGGAAAATACAACTAAATGGCGGATAATGGCTGTGCCCAAATATTTTGATTCTTTTAAGATCGTTATTTCCCCTAAGATCACTTGGAAGCCCGTTAAACTACATACCGTTTTTCGTAAGTTGGCACCTGCCATGGATTATTTACAGGTGCCATCTTAAGGGGAACGAGCTGTTAAACCCGTTAAAAAAAACGAATTCGGATTATAACATTCCAACATAACTACATGGACGTAGTGTCATTTTATCCACAATAAGTTAATTCTGTTTAAATTTTGTTGTCCTTCAGCTGACACAGCAGTCTGCAGAGGGGACAGTGGTGGCGGACTCGTGTTTGCTGATATACAGAGGGCAACTGAGCGATACTACCTGCGCGGCGTCGCGTCGGCCGCGCCGCGCAGTGACGCCGACTGCAACACGGCCGCATACACTACCTTCACAAAGCTATCCAAACATGAAGACTTCATCAAGCAGTACTGGATCGAATCGTAATTAGAACTTATTACGTATTACTCGATAACATTGTCTATGCCGGCGCGGGCGGGCCGCTAGCCGCAATATGGAACGCCCCAGAAAGTAATGTCTTAACGCTTTACACATTTTTTTTCAGTGAGACATTATCGGTTAAACTTGTTATATATTTACATAAAATTAATTACATTTATTCGATTTAACATTAAATGTAACACTAAAACTAAGACAATACAACAAAACTAAAATAAAATAAAATCCTACCTACCTATCTGATCAGCAAGCCGTCACCCGATGGCAGCGTGCCCAGAATGCTGGCTGCATTGCCACGCTGAATGGCAATGCTTATTCGTTAAACACTTGTTATATTATTAAATATGTTAGATACTAGGATCTAGTTTGAAAGCCGATTGACGCCTGTCACTTATCGAATAGATACTACTGAAAGCCAATAGAAAGAGAAGTTCCAAGTTCCGCGATTTCCAAAAAAATAAGACAGGGAGTGGTACTTACCTAACATTATTTGATGTAACTTTTGAATAAACAAACCGTCTTCCATCATTGTATTCAGATGAGAGGTACAAGAAAAATATCAATATAATAATCCTTTAAAAGAAACGACTTTGTAGCTAGGAATTTATGCCTGATACAACCTAAGAATAGAATAGACCCCGGCCTAAGAATAGACCCCTCCGTCTCCTCCCGTAGATGTCGTAAAAGCCGACTAAGGGATTACCCGGACTTGTTGATAAGATTCGTTGGTATAAGATTTGTACTGGCTGGTAGCTTATTATGGAATGTGTTATTACTGAAAGAAAGCGTTAGCTGAGTCAGTCGTGGGAAGCAATGGCGGCGATGACCTCACCACTTGTCACGTCTATATTCCACGATGGTGCAACCCACTGTGAAAAGAGGTCTATTGTGGCTCTGCCTACCCCTTCGGGGAAAAAGGCGTGTGTCTATGTATGTATGTATGTATGTACAACTAATATTATTTGCTGATTGTATAATATTAGTAATCGGACACGTGTGCTGATCGCAATGAGCCTAAACAGGGCCAGTCTACTATTATCCATCGAGGAGTTTCGTTGTCTCCATCACCAGATCAGCTCGCTGGCACCATTATATTGTATATAATAATTGAGGAGTTTCCACAATTTCTCATGGATCCCGTTATCAGAACCAGATATTCATAAAAAAGTGGACAACTTGAAAAAAAAACGTGTCAAAAAAAAAAAACTCCTCCTTTTTTGTAGTCGGTAAAAAAACTCAAGTCTCCAGTTGCGAACAAAGTTTTGCAAATGAAGGATTGCTGTGAGTAGTGTAGTTGCCTGCGTGGCCTGCTTTACGGTGTGGCCTGCGCGGCCTGCTTTACGGTGTCGCGTGCCTGCGCGCGGTAGTACCGTGCAAATAACTAATAAGCAAGTAGAATGGACACTTACGTAGGTACTTCGCTTTGTGCCTGTTTCGATGCCGCCGAGGTAAATAATTACTTCGGAACACATTTCCTGACGTCCTGCGCTAGCTCGAAGAGACCAGCGTGTGTCATTCATTGTCGTGGATACTTACAATCATTATAAGTTATATCTTAACTAAACTATCGGCTCGTAAGAATATAAATCATACCATAAATAGAAAGAAGGAGGTAAAACAACTTTGCCTTCATTAAGAAAGGTCAAAAACACACGGCACTTGGAAGAACCTTACAGCGTTGTAGGGTTCCGTAGTTGTCCGTCACAATATGCGGACTCAGAAGGGGACTTTTCAGTTTTACACATCTCATAACTACATCTTAGTAATTTTCAACGGAATATGTGCGAATTGTTCCTTTTAACTTTTCCAAGTTACATTTACAAGATTTTCGACTAAAATCGTTAACTTTTCGGTTTAAAGAACTTTATTTAACTCACAAAGAACTTTAACAGTTCAGTTTAATATGAGCAAACATTAAACAATAAACTTGTAAAGCTTAATAAGCTGTACTAGTTTTCCTGTTAACTTTAGTTTAGTAAAATTCGTTGGTAAAAGGTGTGGCCTGGCACCTTATTGAGGAATGTGTTATTACTGAAATAAAGCGTTAGCCAAGTTAGTCATGGAAAGCAATAGTAATAAATAAATAATAATGATGCTGGACAGTTCACACAACATTATCTAGACCCCAAGCTAAGCTGAGCTTGTGTTATGGGTACAAGATAACTGATATACTTAATACAATACATTATAAAGTTTTTTTGATGTGTAGCAATGGCAGCTGTGAGCCCACCACTTGTCACGTCTATATTCCCATGATTTTGCAACCCATTGTGAAAAGAGGCCCATTGATGCTCTGCCTACCCTTTCGGGGGAAAAAGTGTGTATGTATATATATTTAGTAAATGTGTTTTTTTTTCACAAATCAAAAAATACGCCGCATACATTACGCTCTAACTTTTTTTTTCTCAAACGGATCCCTGAAGCGAACAATGGCTTTTACGCCCCCTCAATATTTTTAAACAACCTATCCCACGAGACCATGCACCACGGCATACATGAGAATAATCAAATTCATCTCCAACTGACATACAATTTTTAATTTTGCTACTTTGTCGACGTGATTAAATATGTATAGGTATACCCGCTAAGTCACAGCGCTCTGATACTAAGAGTCTCTGCGCTAAGCCACGGACAGACCGACGGACGGACATAGTGAAACTATAAGGGTTCCTTGTCTTGATGACTACAGAACCCTAAAAGTTAGACTTATTTGTAGATCAGAAGCCGGCCCGTGCATCCTGCCGCCGTACCCGGAGCACGGCGCATACACCGCCGACATTGCGAGGGCGGAGCCCGGGCAGGGCTACCAGCGCGTCACGCTCTCCAACGTGACTTGCGAGAGAGGGTACGCCGCGAGGGGATCTTCCTCTCGAGAGTTCAGCTGCTCCCACGGCGAGTGGACGGGGAGCGTGCCGAGATGCGTCTGTGAGTATCTGTACTGTGTGAGGCGCTCTCCGCGCACACTGTCGCATGCGTCATAACTGACTATGCATCCATAACTACCAGGCTACGCTCGCGATTTAACATGATAAGAAGTAGCCTATAGCTCAACACATGTCATAGATAATCTGTGTACAAAATTTCATTGAAATCAGTTCAGCTGTTTCGGCGTGATTGGTTAACAAACGTCTAAACAGTCAAACATCGTAACTCTCAATTCAATTAAATTTTTTATGAGTGGCTATCGTAACTCTCGTTTGTTGCCCGGGGTACTGACTTTGACTTATATGACACTAGCTGAGCCCCGCGGTTTCACCCGCGGTTAAACAGTGATTTATAGAAAACATACAATTCTTAAATTCACTATCCACGCGTATGCGCCAGCCACATGCGATCCAGACAACCACGCGACATCGAACAAAAACGCACCAAGTTTTAAGACGATGAGAATGAGTTGTTCCTGATGGATCCTAGGTGATAGAATTCGTCGCTTACAACTCTCTTTTTAACGTTTACTTCATGGAAAACATTATTGGAAAAGTTCATTAGAATAAGCTGTTTGCGACATGCTTAGCACGGATATGATCAAAATTGTCTCGAGGTGTAAGGAGAATTAGAAATCTGCTACAGTAGGTACATCAGGGTTGCCCAGATGAATACCTGCCACTTTTAATGTTTGTCCTTGACCCTTATTTATAGTGATTGAGAATGCCACTTTCAAAAGGGTTTTTTTAACTGGGTTTTTGCCTGACTTAAGTGTGTGTGTTTTTATGTGTTTCTAATTTAACTTTATGTGTCAATTAGCGTGCATGGCAATCGCTGCGGTAGCAGGATTTATTTAAATGTTTTTTTTTTTGCTTGACTTTTAATACATAAGTGTGTGTCTCTTATATTTTGTACGTCAATACAACGTCACGGCTACACCGTGAAACGACATTTGAAACGACACCATACTCAAGTTTTTATTTTAGAGGTCCCATTTTAACCTTGAGGTCTTGAAAATATTTTAACCCCAATAACAATACAGTGTAACGTCCTTTGAAACGACACTATACTCAAGTTTTTCAATTTAGGGGTCACATTGCAAACATGAAAATGTTTTAATCTCAACAACGACACCGTGACACGACCTTTGAAAAGACACCATACTCAAGGTGTTCAAATTTAGGGGTTCCATTTTAACCTTGAGGTCCTGAAAATATTTAGATCTCAACCAAGATACTAACTTTTAAATTGTCAAATTACGCTGAAATCTGGCTAAAACGTTAAGTGTATATTTTTATACACATATCTTATATTGTTCTCATACCTTTTTTAGTAAAACTTCAGGTACTGCCTGACACATAAAGTTTTGTTTTATTTTTTATTTTGTAGTACCTACTACCAACTGTTTCCGAATAACGAAGCATTTTAATTTTACATTAAAAGCCGTTTTGGACCCTTTACAGTGTGAATTTTCCGGAATCCTTTTTTAGTACAACGTATAGTATTATTTTAACTGTGGTACAATCCTACACCCAAAAAGAAATACATCCTCCAAATTTCATGTGTCTAGGTCCAACAGTTTAGGCTGTGCGTTGCAAAAGGCTAAGATCATTAAAAGCCCTTTTTTGTTGGACCTCTAAAGGGTTTTTTTTCCAAATTCCTTTCCTAGTACCTACATTTTTACACCTTAAAATAAATAATCTCCAAATTTCAAGTCACTACGACACATGGTTTAGGCTATGCGTTGTAACAACTAAAGTTTTCTTTTACAAAGTAAACGTTTCTCTGCCGTTTTTCAGGAAAATTTCAGGTACCGCTGATATACATATTTGTTAATTTTATTTGAGGAATCTTCTTTTAAATTTTCAAGGTACTTCTACCGACGGTTTCCGAAATACAGAGTTTTTTAGTTATATATTAAAAGCCCATATTGGACCCCTTAAGGAGCTTACATCTAAAAATTACTTTCTTAGTACATCCTTAGACCATAAAAGGAACATAGCCTCCAAATTTCAGGTCTCTAGGTCTTACAGTTTAGGCTGTACGTTGATAGTCAGTGAGTGAGTCACGCAACGCCTGGTTTCACCGACATAAGTCTCGATCCCGTGGAAATATAGGGATAAAAAGGTGCCTATGTGTTATTCCGGGATTCCAGTTATCTCCATTCCAAATTTCATGCAAATCCGTCCAGCCGTTTCAGCGTGAAGAAGTAACAAACACACTACACACACACAAACTTTCGCCTTTATAATATTAGTGTGATTAATACATTACGCAGCGCGCGCGATTTAAAGAATATTGTAGGTAATTTGTTTACGCCTTGGGTTACATTATTAGAGTTTTAGTAAGGATAGGTGCCTTCTAGACCTTTGTGCTCCATCTTCGGCCACATCGTCACTTACCAACAGGTGAGATCGTGCTCAAAAAAAGGTCTATCAAATTTAAAAATAAAGATCCCTAATTTTAAAAATAAAATAACATAGCCTATATCACCCGGGGATGGTGTAGCTTCCAAACAGTGAAAGAATTTGTCAAATCGGTTCAATAGTTTCGGAGCCTATTCAATGCAAACAAACAATCAAATCTTTACTGTTTATAATATTAGTATAGTGTATAGATTTTAATGTATAAACTGTTTTGTTCCATAGTGATCTGCGGCGGCTCCCTCACACCCGGCAACGTATCAGGTAAATTATTACTATATTAATTAAGAGCCCGCGCTGTCCCACTGCTGGACAAATACCTCCCTTCCTTCTCCCCATCATATTCATATCAGGTAAAACATCACCAAAATTACTACCAACATATTCATCAAAATGTTTGTTCTGAATCTACTATCTATATTAGACGAGTCGGTATATTAAAAACTTGAATACTTTGCTATCAAGCTGCATGGCGGTGATGACAGGCATAAAAATAATGCTTCCTTTTCATAGCCAGGTTTTAAGAAGTGGTATTATTATGTTTAAATTCATTTAAGATGATTAAATATGGAAGGATCTTTGAGAATGCCTGACTTGGTGAACCACAGATACAATACAGTAGGTGTAGGTCCATTGCTTTTTATAGTATATATAAATGACTTACCGAAAGCCGCTATACAACCTATGTCTTTATTTGCGGATGACAGTACTGTAACTATAACATGTAAGGATATTAACACGTACAAAAATGACATAAACATAACATTGACATCCATTATACAATGGTTAGATAATAATAATTTAAAAATCAATTTAAATAAAACTAAAATAATTCATTTTAGACAACGCGAAACTGCTGCTTCAAATAAACTTGACATAAAATATAATAATAATACAATTGAAGAAGTGGAAAATACGAAATTTTTAGGTTTGAATATTGACAAGAAACTTAATAGAAAACACATATAGAAAATCTATGCAAGAAAATCAGTAGTTTAGTATATATTTTACATAAAATTTCACCAATAGTTGACGTAGAGACTCTAATTATTGCATACCATGGTCTCATTGCTTCTAATATTAGATATGGTATAATATTTTGGGGAAACTCTACGGATGTTATAAAAATTTTTAAACATCAGAAACGATGTATTAGATCCATGTTCCACCTTAAAATGATTGATTCATGTAAACCTTTCTTCTATAAATATAACATTTTGACCAATCCCTCGCTGTATATTTTTGAAACTGCTATGTTTGTCAAGGATAATCCTGATATATTTCTCCGACTATCTGATGTTGACGATCGGAACAGACGAGATAAAAGTAAAGTATGCTTACGTAACTCCAAGACCGCCATGATGCGCAAAAGTATCTTCTGTATGGCTCCTTTTATATTCAATAATTTACCTGAGTCACTGAGACAACTACCCTGTTCGTTGTTTCGGCGAAAGTTAAAAACTCTACTGACAAATAAATGTTATTACACTATAGAGGAATTTATGAGCGACAAAGTTATTACAATTTGAATTAGTTTATATACATAACTATAAATTGTTAATATTAATTATTTAGCTATTTATTTGGATTTTGACATTTTAATAATTAATTAATTCTTGTTTTTTTTTTTATGATTGTATTGTTAATAAAAATATTGCATGCCTCAGGTAGGAATACATTGATACTTATAATAATATTTGACATCTTTTATAACATGTATTTCAAGTAATAAAAATACTTTGACTTTGACTTTAACTTTGAATAAGTACAACATATCAGAACTGTTGGTGCGGTAGGTAGTAGCGTGACTTGGCATCATTTTTACATTTTTTATATTTTTGTTGGGATCTTATTTCTAAAGGATGTTTTGGATCGAGCCTTAAATTAATTATGCTAAACCTCCAACCCCCACTCCTTTCCCCCCTCATGCCCCCCTCCCCCTCTGCCTTCCTATTTCCCTCCCCCACCCTTCCCTCTCCCCGATCCCCTCCCCATACTAGCCTTCTTCCGAAATTGGAATATAATCTGGGTCTCTTCAAGGCTACAGTGAATAGTTGCCTTCTAGACCCTTGTGCTCCATCTTCGGCTACATCGTCACTTACCAACAGGTGAGATCGTGCTCAAACGAAGGCCTATAAATTTAAAAAAAAGAAACTAAAAAAAAACGGGCGTTATCATATCTTTTGAAGTTTCCGTCTCCAAAGGGTGCCAACGGAACCCTATTACTAACCCTCCGCTGTCCGTCCGTCAGCGCGCTGTATACAGACTGGTAGACAGCTTAATTATACACAGGGTATGTATCTCTATTGCCGCTATAACGACAAATAATATATATAAATTATACATCTATTTACAGAAAGAACTAATTCTAATACAAGGTATGTACAAAATACATATGAATCAGTTGTGCTATCTGAAGACCGCTGCTAGCGATCTAAAGGTAGCTCAACTGATCCAAATCACTACCAAACGGAAGCGTGCCTAAGATGCTGGCTGCATTGCCACGCTGAATGGCAATACTAATGCGTTGAGCCAGATAAGAGCCAGCTCTCGGGTCACGCGCCGCTTCGACCAGATGCCCTGAAAGAATTTGGAAATTTTGGCCCCGGTACCCCACGAACCCCGAGTCTCGACCCCGAAAGGCTCAAATAAGTAAGCTCTGTCGAGACTTGCATATTTACATTAAATAAATTAAAATTAAATATTAAAGGGTAATTAAATTACTGTAAAGGGGGGCTTAAAAATGCGGGCTGCGTATGTAGAACAAGATTATATTTATACTTTTTAAAATTAAAGGAAATGAAAGTCAAGAGAGGCCGTCAAAGTCAGCATTGTTGGTCGACCTTTACAGTCACTCGGAGGCCCGCGTTGCTCGATGCAGTCACTGTGTCTCTCTCTAGAACCGTAAAAGATGTAAGGACATCAAATTTTCAAAAAGTTAGAAAACTATAGCACTGATTTTTTTTTTCTTTTTTTTTTACAACATTATCTAGCCCCAAGCTAATCAGAGCTTGTGTTATGGGTACTAGATAACTGATATACTTAATACAATATATTACATAGATAGATATTTTTTATTATACATAGAAAACACCCAGAACACCCTGAACAAATATCTGCGATCGCACAAATATTTGTTCCGAGGCGGGAATCGAACCCGCAACCTCCTGCGTCGCAGGCCAAGTTTCGCCCGCCGCGCCACAGAGGTCGTCAAACATTAGTATTATAGTATCTAAAACAGAAAATAATAAAAGTAAAAAAATAAAATAAATTAAAGATCCTAATAATAATAAATAACAGACCAAGTGCAAGTAGGACACGAAGCACGAAGGGTTCCGTACCATGATCTATAAAAACGGCAAAGAAGTCAAGTTTGTTGTATGGGAGCCCCCTTAAATATTTATTTTATTCTATTTTTTAGTATTTGTTGTTATAGCTACATCCCACTCTACATTACACAAAGGTTAGCTGGAAGGAAATGCTAATTAGCATTAAGTTCGCCTATGTACTGCTTTTTGTCTTGTGCAATAAAGAATTTTCTATCTATCTATCTATCTATAGCGGCAACAGAAATACATCATCTGTGAAAATTTCAATGGTCTAACTATCACGGTTCATGAGATACAAACTGGTGAAAGACAAACAGACGGACGGACAGACAGACAGACGGACAGACGAACAGACGGACGGACAGCGGATCCTTAGTAATAGAGTCCCGGTTTACCTTTTGTGTACGAAACCCTACAAAGTACATAGTGTACATAGTACATAAGTACATGAGTACATAATTAAATGTTGTAAGATGGTGCGGAACCCTCCGTGTGCGGTGCGTCTCGCTCTTGGCCAGTAGAAGGGGCCGCCCTTCAGAGTCTGTACCTCATCATCGAGGACGAGACAACATGGAGCATAGTCATTGTGTGCCGCGCGGTCCAAGGACACGGAGCGCAGAGTAATGAATAGTTACTGCATACCTGTGTCACGGCGTACGGTCGCGCCGCGCGGTCCAAGGACACGGAGCGCAGAGTAATGAATAGTTACTGCATACCTGTGTCACGGCGTACGGTCGCGCCGCGCGGTCCAAGGACACGGGGTGCAGAGTAATGAATAGTTACTGCATACCTGTGTCACGGCGTACGGTCGCGCCGCGCGGTCCAAGGACACGGGGCGCAGAGTAATGAATAGTTACTGCATACCTAGGTCACGGCGTACGGTCGCGCCGCGCTGTCCAAGGACACGGAGCGCAGAGTAATGAATAGTTACTGAATACCTAGGTCACGGCGTACGGTCGCGCCGCGCTGTCCAAGGACACGGAGCGCAGAGTAATGAATAGTTACTGAATACCTAGGTCACGGCGTACGGTCGCGCCGCGCTGTCCAAGGACACGGAGCGCAGAGTAATGAATAGTTACTGCATACCTAGGTCACGGTGTGCGGCCGCGCCGCGCTGTCCAAGGACACGGAGCGCAGATTACTGAATAGTTACTGCATACCTAGGTCACGGCGTACGGTCGCGCCGCGCTGTCCAAGGACACGGAGCGCAGAGTTAGTTACTGAATACCTAGGTCACGGCGTACGGTCGCGCCGCGCTGTCCAAGGACACGGAGCGCAGAGTAATGAATAGTTACTGCATACCTAGGTCACGGCGTACGGTCGCGCCGCGCGGTCCAAGGACACGGAGCGCAGAGTAATGAATAGTTACTGAATACCTAGGTCACGGCGTACGGTCGCGCCGCGCTGTCCAAGGACACGGAGCGCAGAGTAATGAATAGTTACTGCATACCTAGGTCACGGTGTGCGGCCGCGCCGCGCTGTCCAAGGACACGGAGCGCAGATTACTGAATAGTTACTGCATACCTAGGTCACGGCGTACGGTCACGCCGCGCTGTCCAAGGACACGGAGCGCAGAGTAATGAATAGTTACTGCATACCTAGGTCGCGGCGTACGGTCGCGCCGCGCTGTCCAAGGACACGGAGCGCAGAGTAATGAATAGTTACTGCATACCTAGGTCACGGCGTATGGTCGCGCCGCGCTGTCCAAGGACACGGAGCGCAGAGTAATGAATAGTTACTGCATACCTAGGTCACGGTGTGCGGCCGCGCCGCGCTGTCCAAGGACACGGAGCGCAGATTACTGAATAGTTACTGCATACCTAGGTCACGGCGTACGGTCGCGCCGCGCTGTCCAAGGACACGGAGCGCAGATTACTGAATAGTTACTGCATACCTAGGTCACGGCGTACGGTCGCGCCGCGCTGTCCAAGGACACGGAGCGCAGAGTAATGAATAGTTACTGCATACCTAGGTCACGGCGTACGGTCGCGCCGCGCTGTCCAAGGACACGGAGCGCAGAGTAATGAATAGTTACTGCATACCTAGGTCACGGCGTACGGTCGCGCCGCGCTGTCCAAGGACACGGAGCGCAGAGTAATGAATAGTTACTGCATACCTAGGTCACGGCGTGCGGTCGCGCCGCGCTGTCCAAGGACACGGAGCGCAGAGTAATGAATAGTTACTGCATACCTAGGTCACGGTGTGCGGCCGCGCCGCGCTGTCCAAGGACACGGAGCGCAGATTACTGAATAGTTACTGCATACCTGTTATATTCATAGATAACAGATCCTGTAGAACATACCTTCTTTCGCAAATAGATGAAATTGGTTGTGTGTTAGTTTTAGTGTCATAAAAATTTAATTTGTTTACAAAATAGCATATAAACGCTACTGTCAAAATTGAGTTTTGAGCGTGTCCGTGCTGTCAGTAAACCAATACTCTCGTGCGCAGGATACGAGTTCTCCGACCGCACACAGCACTGCTACAAGTTCCATACGCGGGGAGCGAACTGGCCGGACGCGAACAGAACCTGTGTGGCGGAGGGCGCGCGACTCGCCGTCGCCAACAGTGAGGATGAGGAGAGGGTCCTCTTGGAGCTGTGGGAGCGATATCGTGAATACTATTTGTATGTCGGCATCTACCTGCAGGACGGTGTATGGCGGACTGTCGATGGTGAGTTGTGTGAGGGGCCTCTCTCACCGAGCGTGCAGGACGGTGTATGGCGGACTGTCGATGGTGAGTTGTGTGAGGGGCCTCTCTCACCGAGCGCTGCAAAGTGCCTGTTAGATCATACTTGGTAGATTTTTCATACATTGGCCCTTTCTCACCAAGTCATGTAATGGGACTTATAATTAACTATAATATAATCTGTGCTTATAATTTACCTGAAGCTAAGTAGAGCTACCTATATGCTGCAGCCATTATAATCTGGCATATCCATAATCTGACGACCTCAGTGGCGCGGCGGGTGAAGGTTCGCTTGCGATGCAGCAGGTCGCGGGTTCGATTTCCGCTTCGGAACAAAATATATTTGTTAGATATGCAGGTATTTGTTAGGGTGTCCTGGGTATTTTCTATGTATAGTAACAAATATCTTTCTTTGTAATACTAGGGCGTAAATAAATAGAGCTTGACAGTTCACACAACATTATCTAGCCCCAAGCTAAGCAGAGCTTGTGTTACTGGTACTAGATAACTGATATACTTTATTCGATACATTACATAGATAGATATTTTTTATTATAGATAGAAAATAACCAGAACACTATACCTGTAGATCGTACAAATATTTGTTCCGAGGCGGGAATCGAACCCGCAACCTCGAAGGCGAACCTTCGCCCACTGCGCCACAGGGGTCTTCATATAATTATTTGTACGTGTGTATGTCACTGAATTCCTCCTAAACGGCTGGACCGATTTTGATGAAATGTTTTGTCTGTGTTTGAGTTGGTCTCTGGATGGATGGTTTAGATTCACAACTGGACCCGGTAGGTGGCATTGCACCGGAACCACGTGAACGAAGTCGCGAGCGGGCTGCTAGTATATCTTTAAGATGTTCTTCGTCACAGTGGGAAGATATTAATGTAGGCACGGCCACCACAGGGACTCGAACCCGCGACTCGTGAGCCGGCAGGCGGGGTGGGTGTGCACTATGCCGGGGGCTCACGTCGCATTGTTTTTTATTTTTTATTTTATCTGCGGGTATGATGGAACAATCACGTTGTCCATCTGATGTTAAGCGGTAACCTCTGCCCTTAAGGTGATTGCTTTAAATAGCAACAATAACTACGAAATTTTAGTCCATACAAGACATTTCGATGTCATTTTTGCTATTAATTCAGTGGTTTCTTCAACCAAATAAGATTTGCCGCAAATAAGGACCACTGAAAAAGCCAACAACAGTCAATTTTAGTGTAAAATTATACTCTGGTTGTCCATATTTGGTAAATAACATTAGTATGGAAAAGCAACCACCTTAACTATCCATTACCACATAGGTCACATCACCTAGGACGCGCCCTATGTGGCATTGCACTGC